>OY735140.1:6393288-7890854 GCA_963457615.1 Nicrophorus investigator
CAATATTGTTTTTCATAATGTTATTAACATATTATCGAGAACCGCTAATGATAGCTATATGCGCTAAGCAATATATTGATTAAAAGATATATATATATATATATATACACACAAGTGGATGGAAGAGAAGACAAAAAGGAAAACGAAAGATGCAGAACGAAACCAGTATTAGCGGAGCGGCAGCAAATCGAATAACGAAAGATGAAAAGTGAAAGAAAAAAATAGAAGCATGCACAAGAAGATTGCGGAGTGTATGAGCGAACGCACTGCAATAAATATTCCGCGTGGAAACTCATGTTTCAGATAAAACCGAACCTGATTTATATTTTTACTTAGAAATGGAAGGATGGAAAATGCGTTCGTATAAATCGAATATTGATACGATTCATTAAAAGAAAAAGCCAGACGCATTTTATTTGACAATGATTGATCGTCTTACGTTGAGTCAAACATGGAAAATTGTAGATGATTCATATTTTAGCAATCGAAAGATGATAATAATTTCTAGAAATAACAGATTATTCCAAACAATAAAGTATGAGAATCTTAAGAAACTTATTATAATCTTGGTAAATATTTTAGGAAGTTTGGCATACTTTACAAACTTAAATGGTTTTAAACAACTTCCAAGGCTAAATCCATTTCGGTCTTCTATAAATAAATCTGAATTATTTAAAAAAATAAAAATGTTTCTAAAATGATGTTAAAACTATATTAAAATTAAAGTTTTGTTTTACTTAAAATCTTTGAAGAAAATATAAAATATCTAGCAATGAAATATTACAAACATAAACGAATATTTTAATCGATTCGAATCTATGCTTAAATAAATAGTTATATGAAGATAAATATGTGAAATGAGAATATTTAATACGTTGTAAATGGATATATGCTAATATCTGTTACAACGATCATTTTAAAAGCATAGAAATTGAGAATGCGTGGAGATCCTATGGCGCTCGTGCAATAAATCTCGGTGATTGCCCATCTCGAAATTGTCTGATTAGTAATAAAATTATATAAAACCAGCAGGATATCAAGAATCACTTACTTTCAAAGTAATAAAAATCTCAAGTTTATTTAGTATTTAACTACCGGCTAAACTAAATTTCACTCTGTGTACATTACTAATTTGTTATTGAATCTCTCATTTTTACTATTGTATTGGATGAATTAATTAATTCTTGATTCTGTATAGATTTTTAAAACAAATTTCAAACGTATTTTCTTGTCCAAAACAAGATTACAGTGTAAATGATTAAAAAATATGTGGTTTAATTAATTGTTATGTTTTAAAAACCTAAATTATACTTTTTGAATTCTTCGAAAGCATTTCAATTGTAATTGGTTGAATTAGAACATGTGTAAAACAATGGTAATTTTACATTTATTACTTTCGATTTATACATGAAAAGAAAATTTAATTTTGCATTTTTGTTGAAAACTTGGGTTTTTGCTACATTTTGTCCAATTAGATAACAATTATAATTGATAATAAAAAATATTACTATATAATTTTTGGTGCTTATTTGGATCATAAGAGACAATAAATATTAGTAAATTAATTAATGGATTTGTGTTAGACTTGTCCCAAATACAGTGTGTTACAATTACACGTGCATTGATAACCAAATGCGAGGAATGCAATAGGACTTTTAGGATTCATAAAGAAATCGTGTGAAAGATAATTCAGGCCCGGTCGGCGGCGTAAAATGGCCATAAACAGAGGAAGAGTGAATTTAAAGATGCACGTTCAGCAATGAATTCGAGCCTTGTATGTGTATGTGTATGTGTGCGAATGTCTGTCTGTTCGTTCTCCGCCGCTCCCGACGGTGGTGAAATTTCTTTGCAGTACTGTGTAATTCAGTAATTTCTGTATATGGAAGTTGTCCCTATTTACCCGTTGCAAACATTTGGGTCGGCCGAACCGAAGAGGACTGTTCTATCCTTTCTCTCTCTCTCTCTATCTACCTTTCGCACCCATGTTTATGTTCAACTCCGTTGGTCTCTTTTGCGCAAATTGCCGGGACCGGTGTAATTAATTTATTAGTTCTGTTCTGTGATGTTGGAGTTATCCGAAGGTGAGGTGGTCCGAGGATGGCCCCCCCACACATACAACATACAGAGGAGTGAAAGAGAGAGGACGCATCCACGTCCAAACACCAGCATGTATTTAGTATGCTCAACAATTAAAGTCATCCCGTCTGTTTTATATAGCAATAACATCGTCGGACAGAAAGAGAGAGCCTTCTCGTAAAACGGTGAATTACAGGCGATGCGATAAAATTTGCGCGCTCTCAGACGTTGCGGCGTAAAACACACTTTTTAAAGCACCAGCTCGAAACAACGCGCGTATAAATATCCTTCCTCCTTAACATCTTTTTTTTTTCTCGCTTATTCATTTATTTGTCCTTCGGAGAAAGACCAAAGAGAGAAAGCAAAAAGAACAACAAGAACAGTAACGGGAGGGAATCTCTGCATAAGCTGGTGAAGAGTGAAGAGGACCAGAAATATTTCAGAGTGCTTTATTTGGTGCGAAAATGAGGGACCGGGCAGCCTCGAAGTGTTAGCAAGAAGATTTATCGGGCCGAGAACCGAAAAGGGGGGACTCCGATGTTCGTCTCCTCTTCCTCTCATCTTTCTTCTTCATCTCATCCTTCTACCACTTCTTTTTCTGAAACATGCACCTCTTCGGGGGCATAATTAATGCGTTCGAGAGGTGAACAGGACCGTGCGTTAAAATAAACAGGGAATGAACATGTCGCCGTTATCTGCGCGTTTATCCTTTCTCCGATCCTCTTTTTTCCGCCCATCCTCTTGTTTGTTCTGCCTTTCTACTCTTCTTCATCTCGATTCTTTTTTTAATTCTTTTCTCTTATTTTCGGCCCTATCTGCAAGGCGACGCGGCCGCCTCTTATATAATCAATTAATCTTCACAGGATCATCATTACTCACCGGGGAACGCACGAGGGCATTTTTAACCGGGCACCACGCAAACACGAGGAAATCATTAGAACACATTCCCAGAACAATAAATAAAACGATTAATTGACAATCCTTTAGTCGGCCAACGGAACGGAAAATGCAATTTGGGGAAAGCGATCCTCTCTTTCTCTGCTTCTCTCTGTTCTGCTTGCGCTCAGGCTCATCCTTTCTTTTTTTTATCCTCCTCTTCTTCTGCTTGCTTTCCTCCTTCATGCCCAATTCAACCCTACTCTATCTAAATTCCATATTAATTGCGGCTATTTATTATCCTACGCTGTATTGTATCCAGCGTCTTTTTGTTTCCTCCGCGCTCAAGTCAGAGGGAAAATTAATATTTTTCTGCATCGTCTCCTCTCTCTGACGGATTATTATATATTTTCACATTTGTATTATAGTCTGCAAAGAAAACATATATATTAATTAATTATAATAACCGAATCACTTAAACCCAAACCAAAATATTTAATAAGATAAAATTACCAAATTCGAAAGAAAATTAATATTATTTTATTGCAAAGTATTAAACAAACAATTCTATTTCAAAATAAACCCAATTATTTTAATATAGACTTAAAAATGTAACAAAAATAATTGTTCAACAATTTCGATGAGCATGACTAATGTCGCCCACAGCATTCACAATATTATGTTAACAAGTTTGTTGAAAGTCCTATTGATGTCGTGTACGAGGTGTTAAGTTGGCGACATCCGAGGAGACGGAGGGAAAAAGTGTGACTGGATTTATGGAATCGCTTTCGAAAATTATTCGTGTATCGGGTTTTGCGTTTGGAAGCTGCGGAACAGTAACCATCACTAATAGCCCTATCATTAAGTCAGATATCCGTTTACTCGGGATAAACTAGATGTAAAAATAGGCGAAAACGCATCTTTCCTCTACATACCATCGCTTTTTTTTTTCCTCTTCGGATTCGTCCCTCTATTTTTGTTATTTCACTCACCTTTTTTGTACGTATCCTCTCGAAACCTCGTGTTTGGAGAGTAACCAGATAGTTGATGAGCTTAATCTCTTAAGAATTTAATAGCTTGTTAGGATTATAAATTCATGTGTGTGTGTTTGTAAGTGTGAGAGTGTGTACGTAGCTCGTCCCCAACTAACTCCATAATATATTACCAACACATTGCCGGTTTCAAATTTCACGCGTTTCGAACAGAAACTCGGTATAATTTACGGCCGCACGGCGTTTAGAGTCTAATATTTTCGGTTTTTACAATCCGGAGGGTTGCGAGTTGTTTCCTCGAGATCTGAACCTCTGGATTCTTTCAGATCAGAACAGCTGGATGGAAACATGGCAGGTGAATTTATTGCTCTTCTAAATCTAAATCTTCATTAGCGTTTAATAAGTCAATTAACTGGTTTATTCGCTGAGCCCAAAGGAAACTGCAAGATTATTGCATTGCATACGTGTCGGGTCTTCTAAGAGAAAATCGGTTTTAAATCGAGAAATAAACGGTACTTCGAGTCAACCTCTCTGGTCCGGCGCGCTCCCATAGGAAACCCGACGACAGTTCCACATCATAATTGTATTATAATTATTTTAATCTGCTTGTTGTTACGAACTGCAATTACGTTCGCTCTCCTACGTTTCTATTCAAGAGCGGATGTTGCTTGATTAGCAAACCGTTCCTCGAGTAGTAACTTCAATCTTTATACTTTTTTCAGTTCGTACAGTAAATAGAGTTTAAGCTACATTTATGATATTAATACTATAAGAGAAAAGAAAGTTGAATTATTTACGGTAAAATTATTTCAGAATTTACGAGCGTAAACATGCGTGTAATTTCCTTCCTCTAATGCAGCAATAATTCTAATAGCACAGTGTAAATAGCTCAGACTAAGCTACTTAAATGCATTCGTCGTATAATACCAAGTTTTTTTTTTAAAGTTTTACATCGTTTGGTCTGACTTCGTTCCTCAAAGCTTAAATCATATATTACATTTTCAAATATAAAATATCCCTAAATTTAATTATTCCAAAAACATTTTATATTCATCTCTTTTATTATTAAATATCTACACTGCAAAGTTTATCTAATTTTTTGTACAATATTAAAGCGAGAACCATCCAGGCACATTTGGTCTATCCTTATTCCTATCGACGTATTGGTTGTAAATTTTCTTTGCTTCCTCCAAACTTTTCTCTTCCTGCTTCTGATTCTCCTCAACTTCTTTAGGAAACAGATTAGGAAACTTGAAAACTTCATCTTTAGGCTGCAAAGAAAAAAAAAATTATAAATGATTAATGTTCCACTTATATAAGTTATAATACAAGAAAAAACTCTCATGAATAAAAATGTACTGCATAAAATTTGAAATGCCTTGCATATGCAACCAAATACACATAGTATTATACAATTAATTTTAAATTGTAAAAAAACAAAATTCAACAATTTTATACATTCATATAGAGCTCTTGTTAAAAGGAATGCTTCCTATTTAAAACCGATAGACGTTCTTATTAAAGAAAATCAATCAATATAGATAAAATCCGAATGCATCATTTCAATATAATCAATAAAACACTGTACGATGAAATCAAAAAATATACTCACTAGAATTGCATATGCATATTTGATATCATCCTCTTTGACGACATATCCATTAACCAAATCCCTCTTAGTTTTTCCCAAAGCGATTCTTGTCCTCACATCGACTGTCTTCAAACCATAGATCTTTTCCAAATAATTCTTCACATCGAATTTGGTCATCTCGATTGAACAGGAAAACTGAACCACATTCGGAGGCTGCTCCTGCTGTGGCTTCACCAGTTTCATCCAGAAATTGGGGAGGAAGACACGCAACTGCGGACCCCCGCGTTGATGCAAAGGATATCTAAAACAACATATGTTATAATTTATAAATATAGCAAAAATACAATTAAATTACATTCTGGTGGACATTATTTGTATGAACTGAAAAAAGATAGGTTAGAATTAGGAATAGAAATGAAGTTTGCTTCGAATAATTTTAAATTTAAATAATCGAATTGAGTTTAATTTAAATATTTATATTAGGATATTTTAGCTATTAATTCATATTTATTTAAATTTATATAATAAAAGAATATGTAACGGCAAGTGCAAACTAAGTTGCCTACTTTCATAAAATTTGAAGTTTTCGAATGTTTTCAATATAATTATTACAACCTTATTAATATTACATAATTTAATAACATTTTGTTGATTAATAATTAAATTTGTTTTGTTCACTAGGTTTCTTTCGGAGTAACTGTTAAATGATTCTGTTAATACAGTACTTTGATCATAGATGGAGAAGCTTACCATGAATTTTCATGAATGTTTTATCTTTTTCATAAAGCATAATTTACATATTTGTGGAGTTTATATCGCTAATACCTGATTATTATATAGCCATTAACTAGAGTGAAACAAATGGACAATTTAAATGTTAATATTGAAACTCGTCGAGGATTTATTTGTATTTTAGCATGGTGCAATCATCGAAATTACCACGTATTTTAATTGGAGTTGATTTGTGTACATTTTATTTATTTTTAGTTGCAATTAATTTTAATGATTATATGTAAATACACATATTTAAATAAAATTTAAAATTATTATATTCCAACATTCACTTGATATTCCCTTGGTAACGCAATTGTTTATAATAATCCGCGAAAGTGTCCTCAGACAATCCTTTCTTTCTGGTAAGCGATCTTAAAACCTTCTTTTGAAAGTTTTAAACTTTATTTTTATCTTCTTGTTTAGTTTTAAACGCGGTTAATAAGTTTCGCGTTTCATAAAATTTACTGTATGATTTAAGCTGTAAACAATGTAGAAAACATTCTTTGTTTGTGCGGTAAATAATAAAAATTTGGAAGATATAAAGTTCGTTAAGTTTCCTTTGACCGCAAATGGAGTTACCAGCATTAGTAGAGTAAGTTTAATTAACAATAATTAACTAACTAAACACAGTCCATTTGCTGTCATAATCGCATTACAAGTTTAAAATGTTGCATAACCTCGATAATGACTATTAATACGTTATCAGACGAAGGTAATGCCGAGAAAATATTTGTTCTGAAATAGGCAGCTTCAATCGCAGAATTTCAAATGCAAAGTGGGGCGAATATTTAATCGGATCGAAATTGATCTCCGCAGCGCAATATAATTAGCGCCAAAGTAAATACTACATAATTCGATTTCGGATCTTTCGATGTGCTACAGAAAATTAACTTCAGCAGCAGTTAAGAACTGACATTGAACAAAACGTTGTTAATATTTAATTAAGTGAAAAAATAAACGATATAAATTTTAGATGATTAAAAAAAATGGTAATAATACGCTTTTGTATAAGCCACATGAAACATCATTTTCTATAGACCATTAAATAATCATTTATCAAGCGACCGCAGACATATTTAATAGTATTACATTAACTTAACGATAAAAAATTGAATGTTACATATCTATAAATAATATTGAATTTCTTTTGTGATTTTGCAACTAAAATTATAAAACATGAATCAGTGTAATATACATTTCATTGAATATTTCAATAATAAATTATTTTGTTGTAACTTGCAATCAACATAATTAAAACTTCAATCATTTTTTTTATTTCATAATAATTTTCTATTTTTGTCCACTAAATTGATATTTTTGAGAAATTATTATTTTTTAAATGAAATTAAATGAAAATTGAAATGTTCAAAATTGAATTAAATTAATTTTAACATTTTGTTAATGAATTAATTAAAGCATAATTATTGATGCGATTGATTGAAATATGAGCAATAATTGGAATGACTGTTTCGAACAATATTGTTCATTAATTAATATTAACTATTATTATGTCAAAAAAAGGATTGGATTGTTTTTGCCGTCAGTTTAACATTGATATTGCAATTATTATTAATTGTAGCATTATGTGTAACGGAGAGAAACATAGATTTATCGGGCTTTGGGAGACAATTAGAGGCATTCAAATTAAATAAGCATCATTAATGCATAACTGAAATTGATAGATGACTGAAATAATTTCAAATTAAAAAATGGTGTTTATTAAATTCATTCTTAAATAATGTATCATTAATTTTTTTCATTTTTTAGAACCAGAGAAAAGAAGGGTTTGGTGCTGAATTAAAGAAAGCATGTTTTATATAATCCAATTGGATCATAAACTTGAACATTTGACTTTCTTTTCTAATGTTCTCCATAATTATATTTTGGGGATCGCGAAGAAATATTTTTTTTTTATCTTAACAAGAAGCTTCATTATTTCATTTCAATTTTTAAATATTAATTCCATCTATTGAGCCATTTTTAAATGCAATTTACGGGTTTTATTAAAAAATTGAGTTTTTACATTTCGGAAAATTACAGTTAAGTCTTAATGAATACTGAAAGAGAACAATACTAAAAAGAAGTCCTTGCACAACAACGAACGAGTTTAGACTGTTCCAAAATTAAAGTATAAAAAATTATGGATTTGTTTCCGATTTTTCTTTTATATTACTAGTCTAAACAGGGTGAGCCATTATCCCAACAAAAGAAATAATAAATGCAAATAATTTAAAAAAAAAATATTATTTAAATTATTCTTATTTTACTGAATTAAAATTAAATTTGTTTTGAAATTTTCGGAAATCCGAACATTTTCTTAATTATTTTTTCTTGAATTATTCTTTGAATATCTGATTTCAATGATTTCAATGAACTATTTTTTTTAATTAGAAATTAATTAAAGTTTCGTAAAAAAATGTGTATTAAATGAAAAAAACAAAATTGAACAAATTATGTAATAATAAAATGATGGGAAACTGCAGCAATTAAATAATGAACGAAATAATGGGTATCATTGAGATTTTTGTGTGCGTCGAAATATCATCAGGAAAATAATTAAAATTATTTAGTTTAGTTCCTGGTACAGATTTCACGCATTCGCATTTTTTAAAATATTTTTCAGTGTGGCTTTGTTGTTTTATTTTCTGTTATTTAATATTCAATTCCATCGGCACAGCAAATAGTGGAATTGATTAAATTTATTTTATTTCATCAAAACAAAAATGATTCGAATGTACACGTATAATAATAATAGAAAACATAATAATGAAATAGATATACTTTCGTGTTGATTTTGCGAAGCGTATAAAATTATAATATTTTTTAATTGTTTGTATTTACTTATTTTAATTTAGTCGTTTAATTAAATTGGACGTTAATTAAATGGTGGAACAATAGTCGAATTTATTTATAAAAAATATAATAATAATTGGGGATTATCGTTTGATGCAAGGTTGCATCCAGTTTCGGTTTTAATTAATGATGCGTGATTAAACGGCTGGAACGTATTATGGGCATTAGATCAGTGTCAAAGTTATGCAAATAGAAGGTGCGCGCTTTTATGATATGAGTGGGATTTAATCGATTTTGCACGTCAAACTCGGAATTGAAACAAGTTGGGGCGAACTTTAGTTTCAGCAGAGGATACGACTTTGACACTTTGTAGAGACTCATCAAAGTGTCAAAGTCGTATTCTCGATGATTGCCGCATTTTCACATATATAGTGCAAACACTAATTGCAGAACTCCATATTAATATAAATACTAATATTATATTCGCGAAGTCTGTTTTCATTAAACGACCATTTGTCGCACATAACGTGTTATGTATAAATTATAAGCAGAATTAACTTAATGTATATTAGCCCCATCTAAATGCGAAATGTCAAGCGCCGAATAATCATTTTTAATTAAATATTTATATATACTTGGACGTTTCAATATTGTATTCCATATTCGAAGGGCGAAGAGCGCTCGTCCTTTGGGAATCCTTTTAAATTAAAACCCATTACGAATTCCTCGCGTCGTTTCCACCCTTGTAATCTTTAAGCTAACTGAAGATTATGCACGATGCGAGCCCTCTTACCTTTCATCACATTATCTTTATTGGGAAGGTGTGCATCGGTTTAAGACCAAATCAGATATCGGACCATATATTTCAGCTTTATACCGAGCACCCTTATTTTAGGGGTTGCGCCTGTAATTGGTTAATTAAAAGAAGACAAATGTAAATATTAAATTGCAGTCCAAATTAAATACTTGCAAATCACGGTCTGGGAATCATTAGATAAGCTCATACATTCCAAAAAAAAGATCACGAATGTAAAGCGATTCAATGAAATTAAACCTGTTTACATTACAATTATATTAATTAACGTTTATTAAAACTAAATTGTAATTAGTAGCAAAGTAAAATTAATTAATTTAATTAAAATCTAATATAATGCTGCATTTCTAGGAAATATTAATTACAAATTTTATTCACCAGACTGAAGCCTTTCTGCTTGTAGTACATATTTTAATTAATTCAGTAAAAGTACAATAAATGAGATAATTCTAAAAGAATTGAATTAATTTTAGTAATAAATCATTAACATGACAAAATCCTGTTTAACACAAGTGGGAACTAGAAAAAGTGAATTGTTATTTTTAAGAATGTCTTTTCAAAATTTGGCTTGTTTGAAAATAGATTTTAGATTTCAAATTCTTCTTTAATTCTTCCATCAATTCTTCTTGCAACTAGAATATCGTTTTGAAATGGTTTTATAATCCAAGACATTTAAATTTTCTAGCAAACATTTTTATCTTCTTTTAATTGTTTCAATTACTGACAGTTGTATTAAAAATACTGTCGATTTACAGCAATCCATTTAGTTGGAATATTAATAAATAAAGAAAATACGATTCTATCAATTTTGATGCCAAAACTGTCTTCTTCCGTATAATGCATATTGTTAAAGATTCACAATTTTCGTATAATTTCCCAAAAATTTAGCAAAATTCTTGGATTATTTTATTTGGGATATCATTACGAGGACCGGGGATGCAAGTCTTCTGCCCCTTCTGAGAGAAGCAGCATATTATATTAAAACTATTATTATCATTAATAAAATTTATAAATGGAATTTATAAATTATGTGTAATAATGTAGAAGGATATTTTTTATTGAAATATGTATATGTGCTCAAAAGTAGATTAAATATATAAATCTAAAAGTGCTAAGAGGTCATTGAACACTGTTAATATTGTATGTCATGGTTTGTATTTTGCCATCCGAGAAATGCATGTAATTTCGAGTGGAATACGGCGATGGGTGGTGCACAAAGACGGTCGGGAAATCCCCTCGCCGGTATTTGATGTGAAGTGTCCTGCGATCTCTATGACAACTCGAGCTTTTCAGCTTAACTTTGCTCATCGAGAGTATTGTGTCCTAACAGCGCCGTCGACTCCCGCTACGAAACGAGAGTTCAATTTTCACAAGCTTTTTTTAAGCTTCTTAGCATTACAATAAATTCGCAATTCATTTAGCCGGGACATACAATAAATACGCAAGCTTCATTATTATTTTATTATGTAAGTTATTAAAATTGTTGTTATTGTTGAAGCGTTTTTAATTAAATACAAATTATTAGGAATAGTTTGGATGGAATGCCGATAGCGAAATATATTTAATATAAATATATATATATATATATTTACGAACATTTGAAAGGTTTTTTATTTTTTTTTATTTCGTTATTATTGTTTTGCTGGGAATTTGTCGGGTCCGGTATTCTTGGATCAAGTGACATTTTTCAACAGCGATCGTTCATCCGGCAATTCGATACGTCACGTTTTGCGTCAGAAAAACATCGTGCTATGAGTGATCAATCATCGCATCTGCGATTTGCAAGAATTTTCCTGAAATCAGGTCAATTTTCTGGAATTAGTTATTTACGAGAATTCTCCGCTCCACGGTTTATTTTATATTCTTCTTCTTCTTCCTCTGCCAGTTTCGCGCTGTCACCGGGCCTTAAACTAATTCAGAGCGCTTCTCATGGGAACTACCCTCGCAGTTATACAAAGAGCTTCAATTTGATGGCCTAAGTGCCACTGATTCAAAGATTACGACCTCTGCAAAAATTCATCATCGTCTCGCCCTTCCCGAAGGACCTTTTTTTTTCCTCTCTTTAAAATCTTTCGCCTTCCCGCAGCGTATTCCCATTTCATATAGCGTATATATATATTATTTTTGTTGCTTATTTTCCTGCCGCTGAATATTTCATTCTTTAAAATTTTCATACCGAGTTTTCATTCCTAACATCGACGTTTATTATTTAGATTTATTTTTTTGTGATGACTGCAAAATTTCTTTTTGATTTGAAATATAAACAAAATGTATTATTTACTTAAAAAAATAAATATATTCATAATTTATTTATATCATAAATATACAATATGATTAAAGATAATTTGATTTGAATACTGTTTTATCTCCATTTAAACTATTATGATATACTTAGAAAGGAACTACAATTGACTTGAATTTATGTTTATCATCCTTATGGTTATGTATGATTATATCCGACTATATTTCCGGGTAATTATATTTTATTGATATTGTATGATAATCAACTGTATTATTACTTTGGGTTGTTCCTCCGTTATATTGATTTTCTCTGCGTTTAGTTCAATTATGATCATAATCAAAAATAAATTTTCTAAAGAAAATAAATAGAGTAAAGTACATAGTGAATACATGCGGATTAGAGAGTCCTTACTGTGAAGTGTTAATAAATGCATTAACTGAGAACTTTGAGATAGTTTATTAATGATAGGGTATTACATTAATAAAGTATAGGTCGTAGGGTGTATGTGCAAGAAAAGGGGTTACATGCATATAAGCTAATTATGATGCAAGCCGGTTGTGTACATAAAGAGCCACTTAGGATTAGGTGTTGGTCATTTGGGGTGGGCTTGTATACTACTACTATAGTTGTACTACTACTACTACCACGACCAGGACTATACCGACGTTGTGTAGTCCGTTCTTTTTTGAAATGCTGTTGTGGCGGTGGTAAGAGGGATTATTGAAATACGCTAGGAAACTGGGATTTCCTCGACAGCTAAGAACACGGACCATTGTTGGTCAATGCAGGGAACAACGGGCATTTATTTAAGTGAAATAATCCGAGGGCTCTAAAGAATATCTTCACAGCTTTTGTCTACGAGATGCATATTTATAATGCTAAAGTTTCAACCATTCATTGATTTTCTACATTTTATCAAGCGTTAGTTTAATTATTCTTAATATAAAGTTCTGTATCTCCATTATTGGACTTAAGATAAAGTAGTTAAAATATAAATTTTAAAATTAAATATTATAATAATTAGTTTTTGAATAACAAATGTTTTTTTTTGTTGTTGTTATGAAATTATTTTGAAGGGGCTGCAGTGTTGATGATACGGTATATGGGAATGTGGATGTTTGAGGATGGATATGTCTGTATACACCGGGAATTTATGATTCATCGAATCGATGCGATCTTGCGGAAGTTTCAGAGTTAATCTTGCGCGAGCTTTCTGTAGTAACGTTCTCTCTGATAAACCGTCCGCATCGTCTTCGTCGTCGTCGGGCAATAAACGTAAATATGAACTGGCTGTTAGACATCTACTCATTGCTGTGAGGTTGAAACGACAACGACGCCGGCGACGTCGACGTCGAAAACCAAAAGAGGAGTTTGGGCAGTAGAGGGTGAAAACGCTCGCTTGGCTGCTTTGAGAGGTCCAATATAAACATCTCATATTAATCGAATTAGCACAATATGAAACGTACTGAAAGGTGATAATCGACATCATCAACATCGTTACCGTGTTCATCGGTAACAGCTGTGTAAATGTATCTGCAGTAGCGCGCAACTAATCACCAGTTAACTAAAAATATGTTTTTTATACAATCCTATAATATAATATTATATAACAAGGTGGAAAATATAATAGTGTGCTCAAAATAATTAATAGATTATTAATAATCATTGTAAGTATCACATAATTATTTTATAATATTCGGTATAATAATGAAGCTGTTTAAATATTAAAATCAATTAAATGTACATACTTTCAAATTTAAAATAGAAAACCCGGAACATCCACAAATCCTGTAGCACAATATAAAAAAAATCCGCTTGACATTTTTTGGGTCGTTAATCATCTCAGTCACAAATGACATAAATTGTATGTACAAATGTTATACATTTTTATATTATATGTATACTTTTTAGAAAATAATGTTTTGCTACTTAATTAATTCAATAAAATTTAAGTTGCAAAAATCATGAAATGATGAAACTTAAAATTATTTTATTATTTTCATATTAGTAAATGTAATACTGTATTTAACCCAGGAGTGAATGATTTCTACATGAGTGAGCATAGTCCAGAATTTCGCTTTATTTTTTTTCCTGGTAGTTGGTGCTGCATTGTCCTCTTCTGATCTGACGTGTTGTAGGGTTTTAGATCTGGTTCTGCTTCTGCTCCTGCTGATGATGCAGCAGCGCCAGTTGCGTGGAACGCTCTCGCATCTCGTTCCTAGTTGAAAGGAACGAAGGACTCGACGCTTCAGTCGCGACTCAGACGCCGCGACGTGCGCCCAAATTTCGACGCCGATACCACGTCCTCTGTTGTCCTGACTAAAAACGGGTAGTTTACGACGACACGTCCCGGTGATTACAACACGTCACGTTGTGCGCGACCTGTGAACCCGTGAAATATTTACTCTTGGTTTAGTTTCGAGCAGAGAAAATAAAGAACAAAATTTCTTCACGTGTCCTTTGGCCACTTAGGATACATCAGAGGCATCTCAGCTTCTCTACTCAAACCGAAATCTAGGTCAGAATTTATTTATTGTTTACTTACTTATAATAATAATTTCAATACTTATAATAATTATTTATATTTATTTTAATTACATACAGATAATTTAATTAAATTGAATGAATGATCTAAAAATTATATAATATTTAAGTAAAATACATCAATTGTCATAATAATAATCAGTTAAAATTATTTAAAAAATAAATACAAACATTTTTTGGAAATATAGTATATAATATTAATTAAATTAAAAATAAATTTCAGAAATATAATTATTTCGTATACATATAAAATTTTTGATTTTCGCTTAATTATACAGTGAATTGTCTTTTTGTGCTGTATATTTTTATGCACTTTGTATTTTCATTGATTCGATTATTTTGCAAATGAAAAATAAATATTGTTGTTATTTATTACAGATATAAGCAATTTTATTTATATCGCGTTATAATCGCACAATTCCAAGAAATTGTTCCGGTTTTTATTACAAACACATTACGTAAGCAGGGAACGGTGTATAATAGAATCGGTTTAATTATCGTAATTTCTGTTCGCGTTTTATTTTTATTTGATCTTCCTCCAACTCGTGAGACGAGTAATCCCGGCATTCCTTTTCAGGAGTGGGTGGAGATTCCTCGTCGGCATGAATATATACACACGCAAAACTTCAATAGAAGCTGAAACTTTGTTCCTTTGCATATTTTGAACGATTTCTTGATTGGATTTCATTTGCGGATTAACTCAAATAGGACATTCCCCGCCGCCGCAACATTTATTCCTTTCAATTACGACGATCCAAAAGTAGAAAAAGTAGATTATTCGCATCCAATGGGAATTTGCAGCGACGCAGAAAATTCAAACTTCACAATTACAAAGCCGATTTTATTTTTCTGTTACCAAGTTTATAAATATATAACATTAAAATTAATAGGATTTAATATGTAATTGCTGCATAACGCATGAAACAATTTTGTATAAATACAAAAGTAAACTTGATTACCGAATAATTATTATGAATTATATAACGGCACAATTCGAATCGAATTTATAATCGAAATTTTTTCGAGAAGAAATTTGTGTATTTGCATTTAATTTAGAATTTAATTGCAAGCAGTGAATCGAAATTTATTCTGCTTTTGCTTTATTCATACAAATACAAACTTTTTATTATTTATATTTATATAAATTAATAATTTAATCCGGTAATTAACGTATTTAATTTTGTTTGCAATCATTTTCATAATAAATTAGTTATTTTAAAATACGGCTTGTTCGAATTCGATTTATTTATTCGAACAGTTTTCGTTACGGCTCGCATTATGAATGTAGTTTTATTAATGATCTGTTGTAAGTTTGCAATTGCGATGCACGAGCGCTGCCGCTTTCGCAACGCGGATGATGTAACTTGTATAAAATGTCATTAATATTAGCTAGGAGTTTTGGTGACACGATGAGTCAACGGTTTCAATTAAGAACTGGATGATTTCGCTGAGAACTGTGTCAGTAATGGTTTCATCAAAATGTATGAAATTTTTGATTTTAAATTACAATTTACTTCATTTCTCAATAATTTAAATCATTTAATAAAACAACAGTTTAACTAAATAGATTTTTAGCAAATATTTTATTAAAGATTAAAAATTAGCAAAATTGGAATCGAATATATGAATTCATATTTACAATTTACTAAACTTCTTTTCATATTCTTTATAATATTCTTGATATTTATATAAATTGTTGATGATCGGCGGATATATCCGCCCTATGCATGTGCCCTATGTTTAGTGCGGCGCCGTCCGGAAAGTATTAATAAGTTTATGGTATAAAAGTAATTTTTGGTTTTAAAATTTGTTTTTTATTTTGGTTTGCCATTAATTTGATGTAAAAACATATTATTGACACTTTAATCTGGTGTTACGGTAACACCATTATTTTTGTACATATTTTATCTGATAATGGATTTGCTTTTTCGGCGAGCTGATGTTAATCTAATGTAAACATAAAAATGCAAATGTGCATGTAAAGGGATGATTTTTGGGGATGATGGGATGTGCCAGGAACAGTGCGGCGTCGAATCAGGCTCCGCTCCATCAAATTCATAATGTAATGTTCTTCAACCATTATAATATATTCCATACCATTAGTAATTACAATATTTCCTAAGATAATATTATGAAACAGTTTAGTATGGAAGTAGCACGTCCTTCCAATTATCTACGCATAGTACGGACCTAATTAATACATTAAAATGCAACAACAAAGCCGTTGAATGGATGGATGGATGGAATAATCAGAGAAAAGCATTAAATAATTAACTTCCGGCGTATGCATGTCATTGTTTTAATGGATGTTGTTGTTTGCATCGAGAGTTGCTTTTGTTTTGATAAATTATAATGAACTTTCCAAAATACTGTACTTTTTAGTCTGGTGGATTATTACACGGGTTTTAGAAAAACTTTGTCTCTTTCGTTTTCAATAAGATCCAACACGAAAACACATAATATATTATTATTAATTACGAATATACAATAGAATATTATTAATAAATTCCAAGAGATTTTATTTTCATTGAAAATTGCTTGAATTTCATTCATCTTTTTGAAATACAAATTATTATTAAATAGTCATATTTTTGTCTATTACCATTAGAAAAACAAAAATTTAAAATATTTATAGTTTAATCTATAATTCTAAGTAATACCTCGATTAACGCTGATTCTATATAACGCGGTCTATTCGAAGGTACAATAATTTTGTGTAGAAGATATTTTTTAAAATTTCTTATGTTGCAAAGTTCTGAATAGAATTGAATTGCAATTATCTAAAAGATAATTAATTATCTTTAGTTTAGTTATATTAATATATATTATAGTGTACGAAAAAAAAAATTGATTTTTTTAAATTTTTCTAAACCCAACCGTTTTGTGCGGATTATCCTGTTGAAAGGAAGAGTGTACCAGCAATTTATAGTTTTTAATAAGATCCAACGGAAGAAAAATATCGAAGCCCTTCGGAGCGGATAAAAAGCGCAACGCTTTGTGCACGTATTCCGAAGGGCGTGAAGTTTAGTAAACTGGATCACCCACTTCGCAGTCGTTTTTCACGTGTACTTCGTTTTTTCTTCTCCTTTCCACATCGAAATTTCCAATTAAAAATAGAATGTTATTGTGATTTAGACGACGGAATGTAAATTGCCGCGCGTTTCGCCCTTATCGCGGAATTTAAAGTAAAGCAAACGCCCGATTTGCATATCAAGTTATTAGTTTGTAAATTGTAAAATAAAAAATAACAATATTTACGAGTAACCGAGATTGCCATCACCAACGTATATAAATGTCCTTTAAAAGTCATTACATTTCTTTCTTGACGTTATGCAATATTGTTTACATATTACTGTTATTAAACACAAAGTGCATGTTTGTCTCTTTTATGCAAGTGCATTTAGGGAATCCCCCCAACTATTTGTACGATTATGCGTGTTGTAATCTGAATAAATATTTAACCTATCGTAAGTTAAAGATTAACAGTTTTGATCTCAAACACTTATGTAACAATGCTGCTCTAAATTATGCAGGAAAAGAAGAAAGCGGTTTACACCTACACTTTTTACGCACTCGAAAGCCTACACATTTAATTCATAAACTTTTACATTGAATTTGAACACATGTTATTATTTCTATTAATATTTTATAATTGGAACAATAAAAAATAATTTTATATTTAACATTTATATAGTCATTTCCATTTATAATTGCAAAATAATAATGAAATATATATAGTAATAATTGAATCGACCTTTATTAAATATTATATGTATTTACAGGCAATTGCTATTTTATACATATTGATTGAATTAATCAATTTCCGTATTTATTATGAAATAATTAAATTTCAATTCAATGTTATTATTATATAAGTTGTTTCGTTTGTATAGCAGATAAACTATGAAAGAACCCAACACTTGTTAAACCCACGTCTGAGGTTACGACTATTTCAAGTACGTAAAATCGTAGGTTGGAAGGTTACATTCTTAAAAATATGATAATCTCACGTAAAACTACGATCTTGAATGCTATTATTATTATCCGATTTAATTCTTTCTACTTTTCTTAAATTCAGAGAATTGAAATCGCGGATTCCCTTTTTCGTTTTAACTAAATTTAAATGTTTCCCCCAACGTTTTAATTAAATGCAGTCCACTCCAACCGGTGCTAATTATTGTGCACTGTTAGCTTAATATCGCATCGGAAGTTTTCGTCGGGAAAACCGTGAAGCGAACCGGGGGCTTTTATCTCCTCCCTCTTTCAACTGTTATTACGTAAATAATTTTACAAAAAAATAAATTTTTGGCGATTAATTTTTTTTAAGTGAATTTTAAATTTAATGGATAATTACATTTTTAATGATCATTAAACGTTTTTATATTGTTTTGCAAATTAACTTATGTTATAATAATTACTAAGATTTGATATGTACATTTTTGTAGTATACTATAATTATGGAGCGGTTAAAACTTCGAAAGATTTTAGTCATTAATAATGAGCGTCTCATAAACCGAAGTCTGTAATTACTATAAAGTCCATTTAAGAAGTTTTAATAATTATTTTAATAGAAAGATACTTGGAAATGAAACTGTCGTGAACTATAATTAACTTGCATATTCAGAAACTAGACCACTAGTACTTTATATTATTGAACCATAGTTTTTTTAATTATAGACGCGTATTAGATTTATATAACAAATTATTATTAATATTTTTCTATTGATTTTTTAATTTTATCATAATACAAAATGTTGTTTTATTTAATGGATTGTCCTGACTTGGTAACATGTTTGATTAACAAAGTTGAAGGTGATGTATACTCAAAGATGTATAAGAACACTTTGCAACTTTAGAAACATATAAATTTGATTGCATAATAAACTTTCTCAACTGTGTTCATAATAATGACCTGAATTGCAAATAATAAAATTAATCATGTTGATTGTAGCTCAAATAAATATTTTTAAAAAAAAAAAAAATTATTTTCTAAAAAGTCCTAAATTATTTTTTAAATAAAATTATTAACTAAAATTATATATATCTAAAATTTAGTTTAATATAAGAATTTAAATAAAAATAATTTGATAATATTCTTAAAATTTACAAAATTAATTAAAGTTTATAGACTTAGCGGACTTTAGTTAAAATCGATTAGAGGTTATAATTCAGCTAAATTTCAATTTAGTTTTGGATTGGCTGAAAAAATAAATCTGTATAAAATCACCCATAATAAATGAATGCTTTCAACTAACAAAACATAATTATGTAATTTTTTTATTGTAATATTTGAATAATATAAGCGAGAACAGAGCTTGTATCAGTTTTATCGATGATTAGGTTGTATTGTTAGTTTACGTAAATTATTTATTATTATTCAGAGATATTACGCGTTTGTATAAATTAACGATTATATGGGTTGAAGCAAACGTAATGATGTTTTTTTTTAGGTATGTAAAATTGTAGTAAATAAAGTTTCTGTGCTACGCTGGAATATAATATAACTTTAATTATGGTATTGTGTATATAATTTTATTTATAATGTGCATATGTAATTCCGGAAGTACATTAGGACTTATATAAATACAAATAATATGAGATTATATAACAAAAAATATTATTAAGTTTTGTTTGAATGTTATGTGGGTATCGTGCGCGGTGATTTATCCGTCTAGAGGCAATCCCATTTATTAGTCGCAATCAAATTTATAGTCGCCTTATATTGAACGCAATGGGATGATGCATGCGTTCTTTAATTGTCGCCCACATGTTTCAAGATTGAGAGCCCATCTGGTGGGTGGTCAACACATCCTCATCCAACGGTTCCCAAACAAATCTTTATATAAATTTATCGGTGTTTTAATAAAAAAAAATCCAATTTCGACTTACACATCTTTCCAAGTGCGGAAAGATAGCTTAATTAGTTTCTGAAGTGCTCTGCGTTTCATCTGTTATGTAACGTCTTATTTAAAGCAGATTTGGAATCCGGCAACGCGAGCAGGAAGTTAATGTGTTATTGACCACATAAAGTGTTTGTGTATGTTCACGGAACTGCTCGCAGACTGCGGCGGGATATACTTGTATACTTATACTATACTTTTTCTTCGGCGGCTTCTGTTAATACGAAGAAAAAGTTGCGCGAAATTGTGTCTTTTCCGCCCGTTGTGTATGTGCAAAGTCTGCGAGCGAAAGAGATGGAGGAAGGATATAGAATGTGTTGGTTGGAGAAGGAAAAATGTAAGGAAGGAAACACAAAAAAGTTTAATTGCTGGGAGAGCCGTTGTTATCATTTTGCTTTATATGCGATCTGCGACTGCTGCTGGAAACAGTAATCCCGCTAATATCAAAAAGTTACTTGGGCGAAAAACCTTTCAGACTTCTTCCGCCCTTGCATTTCCTCTCGCTCTTTCGCTGCTCGAGATATACGTACGTACACAATACGGACGGGTGAAATTCGCTTTATTTCTCTCTTTCTATTTCACACGACGAATCAAGAAATAAACAACAGCGATAAAACTTTCAGTAATTTCATTAACACATTTGTCAGAATTCTAATATCAAGTTACAATGTTTATGCTTATTTTTGTGTTTCTAGAAAATTATATTATAATACAAAAACAATAACCATTTTCTTTGAAATCTCAATCAATTTACACAAAAAAAAATCATAATGATGATCATATATTGGATAACATCTGCATTCCACGCGAATTCAGCATAAGTCACAAGTCCATAACACTACCTGTACATTTGTCACATCTAGCGGAAATCGCTTGCACGCGATTTTTTTTTCTGCAAATCACCCGGATCAAATGATTGTTATGCGAACTGCACTACATGTTTATTACGTTTCATATTATAATACATAGAAAGTCCATTCATATCGTACCCTTACATCAAAAAGTAATAAGAGAATACCTTTTACTTTATTCTTATGCAACTTTGAAATTTTTTATAATAATTTTCCTGAAAAATTTGCATGCACACATTTTTTTTGCATAAATTAATTAATTAGTATTTAATTAATATTAATGAAATATTTATTTCACATTGTAATTTTTGTTGTTTTTATATAATTTAATTAATTAATTATTCATAATAATAATATTTGCAATGCAAGTACATTTTAAATAAACAAAACAAAAATTAAACGTTATTTATTTAACATTTATTGGGCGTTTCTACGAATTTCATAATTTTTTAAATAAATATTTAGCCATTGGAAGCAGTTGAATTTTATTTTTATTATTGTGTTAATGTTTTGTAATTTATTGTAATAAATATTATTATTGTTTATAAATTATGAAATATACAATTTTGATATGAAACGAATTAAAAAAAAAAGAAAGTTAACCTTTTGTAGCTCGGAAATAAATGTAATTAATCAAATTTCGACTTATAAATCCATTTTTTTTTATTCTTTCCCAATGCCGAAATCCAAAATCAAAATACTTTTTTTAACTTTTTTTTTAATATTTAAAATTAAAGAATTATTAAAAATAGTTTATTATAATTCATACTATTTGCATGTTTATGAGTTAGATAATTTTTTTATTTTAAATTTTCATGCTACAGTCTAATTACCATTCAAACTAAATACATAAAAGATCAACAAACGAGCAGTGGAACTTTTAAGAGTTTAATGTTTATTTTATTGCAACGGCTGCAAACGTTATTACAGTTGCTTAACGCAGTTCGCTGTGTGAAAAAAAGTGTCAACTTTAGTTTGCGCAATAAAAGTGGCATATGTCATATATTTTTTTTTTAAATAATAGTTTAAGATTATTTTCACATCCACTTATGGATTATAAATGCGCATATAATTTAAATTATGCAAAGCTGATGGAAACCTCTTCATGATCTTCATTTAAAAAACTTATAATTGTTCTCGGGGTGTTCGGTCGGAATTCTTCTCTTATTTTCGCCCACCGGAATTTATCTAAATAGACCATAGTTTATTTTGATAATAAATTTTATTTTCAATAGCGCGAGCCGAAATCCTCCATTGTCTTCTTCAGCCATAAATATAAAGTAATTCTGGTGGGTGGACGTCGCTTCAAAAGCAAATCCTGCGAGTGCAATAATAGTAAAAACAGGAGATGGGAAACCGCGCGGACTTACAGAGTAAAAAAATATAAGGGAGTGATAGGAGTGGCGCATATTTTTTGTTCGTCTCCTCCAACTCCTTTGCTAATAATAAGGCAGTATGTATTCGAACGCGAAAATCTCGCGCGATAAATTGTAAAGGAGAGAGTAGACGAAGGTTGCTTATTCTCTCGTCCCGTTCCTTCTTCCACCCCCTTTATATGCCTTCAAGTGCGTATGCGACTTATAAAAGATGATATATAATATAAATTATGCGAGTCCTCCAACGGTAAAGAATTTTATCGGTATTTTATGTCCCCTGCAGCGTATTTTTCCTATACATACAAATTGGTGAATTTTTATCGCTTTATAAATAATTTTATTGCCGCCACACATGGGAAATGTAAGTGTGTATATATATACATACAACATTTCCTGTGGGAATTCCAGAGTCTTCCAAATGAAGAAAACACACTAAAAATCATTTATCTCTGTTTATGACACATCAAATTAATTGCATTTATTTGGAAATTTCAGTAAAATTCACTTACGTAAATATTTCATGTTTAAAATATACAAAAAAAACTTGATATTCAATAAAAATTACAATTTTAAATAAATCTTTAATTAAATCAGTATCATAAAATAAAGTTGCGGTAAACGAAGTTCCTTTTAATTATGCCATGATAAATGAATTTTACGTCACAAGATTCACAATCTGAAATAAAGTTTTATTTTTATGGAAGTCATGAAATCATTTCGTTTGGACACGAACTATTTATTTCAATGTTTTTACGCGCACCCTAACATCTCGTTTTTATTTTTCCTGTTGTTTCTTTCATGATCCGAGTTGTGGTGTATTTCGCAAACAAATCAGACATGCGGCTTTTGAACTTTTCCATATACCACAGCGACAGGACGAAGAAGTAGAAGTAATAGAAGGCAGTTCTATGCTACGGAGAGAGAGAGAAAAATAAACGAAAGTAATTTTTCTTGTCAAAGAAAGTTTAGGAATACGTCAGGCCAACCGTTGACGCGCAAAAATTACACGCAGATGGCGTTCCTTATATTTATAGTCTGTTAAAGATTATTTATAACTAATTATTTTTTCATGTAATTCTGGTGATTATTTTTATTTAAAATTGATATATTTAAAATTTAGAAATATCTTTAAGAAATACACGTAATTTGGCATTCTTTAGTTAATCATTATAAGAATAGGTTATCAAAGCATATGGGATTATACAACTTTTGTTGAATTTCTAGGAAAACTTGGGTAATTTATGAATTCCAGGAAAGTAGGTGAAATTATTTACCTAATCGAAACCGGATCAATAAATTTGTTTCAAAGAAGTATTATAAAAAAATAATATATAGATTTGCTATTTTCTTGGAAACTTAATCCATATTATAACATTTATTTAAAATTAATTTAAGGGAAAGTATCTGTTGAGGAAACAATCAATTTTGGTTTTAGAGTAAAGAAGATATTAGGATTAAAAATAGAAACTAATCAAGAAAAATTACCAGATATTTTACTGGGGAACAAGGAGTTTTGGAGTTTGCATATTTGGGTTGGGAATATAAATCAACATAAGGTTATATAAGAAAGGATACAGAGATGAGCCTTGTGGGATACCCTGAAGCAGGAAAAATGAACAAGAGAAATGCATGTGGAAATCACCATTTAATTAAAATAATAAATATTTGGATTGCACCCCAATTATTTATTCTGTCTATGGCGTGTAATTATTGCGAAAAAAAAGTAAACTACTAAGTACGAAAATACCAATTAAAACAGGGTATTAATTATGCGCCGTGTTTCCGGAATATTTTTTTTCTGCTCATTTCAGCTTGTGGGGCGAAAGGGTACCATGTCTCCCCCGACCGCAACTTTCGTAATTAAAAGTTCCTTTTTTTATATACCATGGGCTTTTTTTTGTGTAAAGAGGAAAAAGTTGTTGTGTAAATAACAAACATTGTTCGAAACGCGTTGGATTGGTGAGGGTCGCACGGGCCATTTCGCATCCACCCCACCTTGTAATTCATCACTTTTAAGCACTTTTCTCTTGACTCCCGGAAACAGAAAACCCCTGGCATTATCAAATGTCCCGTTTTGCACCTAAATAAATTGAATACTGTTACATTTATTTACTCATTATTCAACTTTAAAAAAAAAAATTAATATAAAACATCACTTTATTCTCGTTTTACAAATATTCAATTTGCGCTTTTAATTTAGTTCGTAAAACACATAATTTTATATAATCACTGTATCAAAGCTGAAAAAAACTTCAAGTTGTAAAAATTAAAATTATTAAAATAATTTAATGTCAAATCAGTAAGAAAATAATATTTCTTATCAAAATTATCTTGTATTATGTAATTGAAAGTTTTTGGAAGGCTTTAACAATATGTGTGTTACGAAAAAACGATGTTTAAATCCCGGTTCTGCTTGTAAATATTTCCGTTAAGAGGATTAAAACTTCTGTTTTGACAAAATTAATTAATTAACATAATAATAATAATTAAACTCGTAATGGAATCGAGGGAGGGAATGAATTAATTCTCGACCGGCTGTGATGGGAGCGAGGGTGGAACGAAGGTTTTGCGCCCTTGCTGTGCGTTTTTTTGTTGTTTGTTTTGTTGTCCCTTTCCGTTCGGCCCTATTCTCTCTCTGCACGGCCAGTGTGTGTTAATCAAGGCACTCTTCTTTAAATTGGGCTCCGATTATAATGGCCTGTAAATCCGAATGGAATTAACCAATTTAAATGCAAAATAGTGCGACGACCGTGCGACTATTTGACTACCTAAACTGAACTTCCCTACTGCATGTGTATATGTTCCTCTCTCCTCTGCTCATCCTTTCTTCTTCTGCCATCCGCACAACGACGACCACTGTTCTTCTCTTTTCGACTTGTTACAACGATGCGGGTGGAAAACTGTATGCAAAAGTGACCCGCAATAATGCGCTCGATCCGGCGTGAAGCAATTGGCGTTTCCCACATTCGAATGCGCCAGAAAGCCCTTTTGGAACCATACAAAAATCGACGAAAAAATACATATGATATACGTAAATGTGTACAGTACTAGCAGACAATCGCACAATCGAGTTTTATCATCCATGAAACAATTTTGGTGCAGTGAACTCTACATAAATTAAACAAGAATCGATTAGATTGAAGTCGAACACCAAGAAATTTAAATCTTAACGACGTTCCATATGTATTATTATTTATATATTTAAATCTTGAGCATAAAAGTTAAAAAAAAAAGTCTTATTAATTAGATGTATTATATTCATTTCATATAAACCGTAAAATAAGAAACGTCACTTATATTTGATTATGTTCATGTTTAATTCATATATTTATGTAATATCACGAACATGACGATTATTACATCGTAATTGAATCTGCGCTGAGTCCAAATTTAGTTATTTTACAATTACTGTCGTACTTCCAGTTTCCCACTCTGCGACTGTCAAAAAGTTTCTCTAACTCAAATTGGAGGCGAAGCATTTTGGAAATACTGATTGAGTCTAACTGACTGAAATATTTAAATCTGTTTTTATATCTCAAATATTCTAGAAAATAATACAAAAAAATAAACTGATTAGAACCATTTCTTTTATTTTGGTTTATTTTCTGTAATTTCTTATAACTGTTTTATGCAACAAATTGTGTTTATTATTAATAGGAAAACTATAAAAAGCTATCAATCATAGATTTTTGTGTTTGTATTTGGACGCTATTATTTCATTTTGAAATCGTGCATTCAGATGAAGTAAACTAGATTTGAAGGACAATTTCCTTATCCAATCATTGTCCATGTTGGGTCTATCCAATCTCAATACGAATGTGAAATTAAATGTGGCTTTTCCATCGAGTGAGTTGACTTTCCGCTTTGTGCTTTTGAATCAGCCTCGCAATTACCGTCCAGTTTCAGTTTGATGCGGCAATAGGTGTATTCCTTTTACGCGTTGTTCTGTGGCAACAATTTCCTTTCGCTCAAAGTGGCCATTCCTCCCGTCCTTTTGGACAACGGAACAATTTTTTACCCTCATCGGATAGACTTTCAATCTTGCCGTTCGTCGAGGCGGTTTCCGGTTCGCGCCGTTGATAGATTCCGTCCGTTCGGACACGAAGCAACAAAACAACCCCCCTTTAAATCTTTCACACAGTTACCGATCGGATGTTGTTCCCAGAAAAAGGACTTTAATTAAATTCTCGGACACCGAAGACAAAAACAAGTAGAAAGTAAATTTAACGTTCTTATAGGGAATGTTGAATATCTTATATTAATGAACCTACAAATTGTGGTAGCTTTTAATTTATTGTTCCTGGCGAAAAATTGTATTTTTTGGGGGTAAACATTTGATTTACACTAGGCCAAATATTTAGTATTCAGCGGGAATAAATTCAGTTTTGCGAAACTAAATTAGGGACGAAAAACTATTCGAGTGTGCAACTATTATTTTATGCAAATCGGTCTGGACCTGCGGCCGTCTGCCCCCGTTCCGGGGAGCTCGGGTCCCGAGAACCCCAATAGCCCCCGCGATCTGCTTCCATCCTGCACCCCTGCGCCCTTACTACATATGTTCTGAATATTAATTTTCAACCAAACCCCGGGTTCACTATTATGTATATAGATATATATTGTGAGTGTTCTGGGAATATGTAAATATTTTGGGGATACGACGAACAACAACCCAACTTTCCAAAACAATATTAATTGCTGCTGAATTGTAAGCGGGGATGCGGTACCATGAAGAAGCCGGGAATTGATCCACAATCTATTCCTACAAATCACAAGAACTCCAAAAAGTCTATTATATTAACTCATTGAAGGCATTTAAAAAATCATTAATATTAAAAATAAATTTGAGCAAAATATTTTTATACATTTGAAATTTTGATCGATGAGTTAAAATCAACAGGCAATGGACGTACGTACTATTTCACTCTATAGTTTTCGAAACTTTCTGAAATATTTCTACATAAATTTCGGAATTTTATTAACTGAATACGAAACTAGTCACAATTCACTCCCTGTATAGAAATTCAGAAGTTTTCCTATAAAAATGATAAATACTTTTCCGCGCAGATATTCCGTGAAAAAAAATATAGAGCAGTTCAGTGCAACATACATTTTCCAATACAAATCCAATTTCTATGCATTAATAGAACCGATACGAACGAGACCTATTCTACTTATTTACCTAAATCTTTTACAATTTTTCGAAAGCGAATTCTTGAAATATATTTGATAATGTGTTTTTCAGAATCTCAATGATTCTATTTCTTGAATATTCAATAATGGATGTTTAGAAATTACATTTAGCCAAGGGCGTAAACTCCAGTCAATGATGCATTTGTGTTTTGCGATGCAAGAGGATTTCCGGTAATTACAAAAAGTAATGCGTTTAGGAGGAGGAAGTTCGCGAGTTCGGAACAAACTTAAATAATATCTCAGGAGAAAATCAAATTTTAATTAGATCGCACGAAGAAGCTGAAATTGGTTTTGCCGCTGCTCCGATACATCTACACACTTGATCAAAGACTGTTTTCATCTTGCATCTTGCAAAGCGATTTCCTTAGCGATGATATTTTTATCGAAAAAAAAAATTATGTAAATAAAAATTTTAAGAAAATACAAAATATTACTAAATGTATTTTACATATTTTTATTACGCAGTCTGAATCAGGATATAGTGGTAATTTCAACAAGTATGGGATGTTTTTAATAAACTGTGGTAATAGAGGAAATTTGAAAATCATTTTTCTAGTATACAGATTTCAGAAGCTTCGAACGTTTCATCTCTATTCAAGAGCTTAAATGTTTAACTTCCTGCTAAAGCGTATGTATCTCTCGTAATACCCATATCAAGAGATTTATACATCAAATAAAAACAGCTGCATTTCAATTCTCTTCTCATACAATTAACTTTTGTTAAATCTACATTTGTAGTTGGATTCTCCGTACTATCATTCATTAAACAAAGCTCATAAATTTTTTTAAATCGCTTTAGGTTAAAAGTGTTTTTTTTTTATTAAGAAAGGATAAAATGTAATTTACTTATTGAATGATGTTGTCTGTCCCGTATTTTATTCCATTTTGATTGATAAAATTCGCCTCGAGGTCGCTCCCGCTATTTTGCATGGCGCGTCCATTCAATCACATTCCACATCCAGTTTTGTTGCCGGGAATTGGATTTTCAACCCGTCCCATTTCACTGCAGACGCGAAACACTCCGAAAATCCAATTCGCTAATAAGAACTCGAATTGCATCTAAAGTAGTGCACGAAATTGGATAACGATGAGAACAAAAAAAAATCTATAAGAATTAATTAACGAATAGCTTTGTTTTGAGTTAAAATTTATCAGTTTCATATTTATTCAAAGGCGTTATCAGGTAAATCTATGGGTAGCTTGTTTTATATTGGGATAACCATGCGAAGCCATAAGTCTGCTGATTTTGTGAAAGGGTAAATAAATAAAAGAATAAGCGTCGACCGCTATTGTTCCTTTTCAGCTGTATTTTTTCCGAGCTCGCAGCACAAAGGAGTTCTTGAGGTAATTAAAATGGTAATCTGAAATTGCAGTTTTTGTTTGTAAGTATGGCTCTAATTAGAGCGCACGGAATCGCGCATTTCTCATGTGTGCGAGTGGCGAGTTGCTCGTATTTTGGTGGGGTGGATGAAAAGTGAGCGTCTCGTGAGGGATCGGGGGGGGGGGTGAGTTTTTGGATGAGCCGTATCCTCGTTGCTATCTCAGTTAACAACTTGAAGCGGCCGGGGTTTTCTCTGGCCGTTAAGCATCTGCCCTAATGTAGTTCGTTAACGTCGGTGGCCTCGGCGGTGCTTAAAAAGGACCCGAGTATCCTTTAGAGATCGGTCTGGCAACTGGGTTCATTTACATCGGTCGTAGTACGCGACCGCGCCGCCGCCACCCCCAACCCAACTTTGCCGCTGCCACCGTGGCATACATACACACAACACATTCACAAATATATAAATGTCTGCTCTTCGGTCGCGCTTTAACTTAACCAAAGCTCGTTATTCAAGAGGCCTGCTCCATTTTAATAAAGTCACTAAAGCGTAGGGACGTAACCAGAGGGGTGGCCCAGGCCACATAAAACTTTCCCGGAATAAACCAGACCACTCTTGTGTATCTGGCATATAAAAGTTAATTTTCGAGGTTTGTTGGAATGCCCATATTTGATCAAAGTTCAGAGGACGATTTTCAACTGTTATTTACAAGAGTCATCATGGTCATTACCGAGTTTAAAAACATATTTATCTCACAAAAACATAACTCTAAATCTATTTTTATCCAAAGAGTAAATAGTAAAGTGTTAGGAGATTTTCCTTCAGTCGTGAATTTTCTTCAAATTTACGCAGTGATAATTATAAAGCTATTTTCACACTTTGAGTGACATCAGACGTGTCTGTCAAGAAGACTACTTCTTTCAAAACATGGCAGTCTGAAAATAGTTTAATTTCTATGTTAACTAATAACAATTGTTTTTATAAAAAAATATTTTATTATCTGGAAAATCTAGTTACGTCCCTGAATTTTCAGCACGCTCGACATATATTCATCCAATCTCATGAAAATTCAAACGCTAATACCGCTGCAATTACAACTTTTCCACGGGGTTTTTCCATATTCGGTGAAAAATCAGTATCAAATTTAACTTATCACCGCTACATCCTGTGGGAACCTTCATTCATAATTACGAACTATTAGAAAGAAAAACGCATTTCCCGTAATTACATTTTTAGTTTTAATGATACTTCCCTCTATCCATCTAATAAACTCATTTATACCGTGCATAACAAACTCTTCCGAATCTAATTAAACTCTCGACAAAATTGGCGTTTTACATTATTTAAAACCAATCCAGTTTTCAACCACATTTTTTTCAGCGCATTTTTATTCAAATTATATCAACATGCAATTCAATTATAAAACGCTAATATTTCCTTTAATACGTAAATTAATTTAGAGAAAGAAATATTTAATATTTTATGATGTATATTTTCTTAGTCATTGATACGAATTTTATAACTACTTTATGAAATTGATGATAAATTTAGCAAAACTAAATGTATGCAACGTTAAAGATCATAATCATAAAGTAGTCGCTCGTAAAAGCCGGTTATAAAGTACAAGAAAATAATCCTAAAAGCTCATATATAATATAAGTTTTACCTATTTTTGCGGCTTCCCATATCCATCTTCTAGTTCTTGCCTAATAAATTGAGTTGGAAGTAATGGATGTAATTTGGCGTTTATCAATACTGGAGATGCTTTATTAAACATGCATATAACGAATTCGTGGCGAAATGGGGCAACTTCCTTTTCGCTATCCATCTATGCCGTAACTAGGGCCAACGTTAACGACAACCCCTTTTATCGCCCTAGGCCGTATCGAATTAACGACATTACTGAAAGTTGTCTTCGAAACGTTTTCATTATTTGTTTCCTATTTCTACTTATCCAGAAGGGTGAGTGACGTTTCGTCACCTCAGGCTACGCACATCAAATTGGCGCTGTTAGTTCAAAAATTGAAATTCCCCTCTTTTGCGGAAATCACACCCGAGGCTCCATTAGGGCAGGAACCCCTCGCATTTAAAAGCACGACCCTGCTGAAATCTAATTGATAAAAAAAGTACATTCCTCTTAATACAGAGGACTTCCCTGCAGATTTACTTTTAAATCGAGGACCGGATAAAAGTATATCCGATTTTTTCTGTCAATTCAATTACATAAGGTTTCGACAGGAAACTTCATACTACATGCGTCTCGCTTAGTATCGAACCCTAACATATTAGATTCCATACATGTACCTACTTAGCCCTTAATGGAAGATACACGATGCACCAGAGTCATCCGTCATCGTCAGACTGTTGTTGTCTCTATTAAATTTCATCATTTCTTTATCATCAAGTTAGTTACATCATTGGATTATATTTGATGTAATATTACATTTTTATCATTAATTAATCAATAAACCAATAATGTAAGAAAAGGTGTGCCCAGAAATGATTAGTATTTTATATAAAATTCATATTTCCAGAATAGTAATGAATTATTTCCGTATAACTAAAAAAGCACAAATCTCTATTCCTGCAATGTAATCTACTAGCCAGGCTTTAGCTCGAGAGGGGAATGTTGTATGAATAATGGGAATTAAAGTAAAATCCGCGTTAGCTTAAAAAATTTGCACGAACAGGAATTTGTCGCTTACCGTTTTCAGCAGCCACAGTTGGTCGGAATGCCACAGTGCGTTATCAATTTTTTTAACTAATGTTTAGGAATTTCTTTCCTTCAAATCTGGGTGGTAAAATTAGAATGTGGCTCGCAAAGATAGTGTTGCGGCCACCTTTGTTATATAACATCGAGCATACAATCCCATTAGTTTAGAGCGATTGAAATGCGAATCGAAATTCACCACTTTCTGAGCTTTTTGATCTAGGATCGACGATTGGATAACCTCGATAACCTCCGTTTACTCTTCCTGTTCCATTTAGGGTTTGCCTAATGGGTTGGATATATCAAGTTTCCGAGATTAAGACAAATGTTTTTCGGGGTGGCCCATTTCAATATGCAAAAGTTTTGACAGGTTTATACGCACATTTGCATGCATTAAACCTCAAGCCGGCCAACCCTCTCTCACCTCACCCTCACTTTGGCTTAAAAATAGGGGTAATATTTTATGTTACGCCCGCTTCTGGCCATATGTCAAATAAAAGGCATATGCGTATGTATGCAAATATATGTCAAGCCACTTACATTAGAATCACCATCAAAACATTTAATGCGCCTACAACTTTTCAAGCCAGTTGTACTTTTTTTGTATGTATATATTATTCATAATTATCATCATCATCATTAATAATATGAATGGCAGAAACACATTTAAGAAAATTCAATCAACTAAATTTCATATTTAATAATGATTAAATTACTAATTTACTATAACAATCAGTATGACATATACAAGCATTTTGATTATAGATAATTAATGATTACAAATGCCTATCGGATTATCAAGTGCTTACGTATGAAACCCAATCGGTATTAGTAGCTGTGCACTAAATTTGAACCATTATGTTTGTTCGTAATTTCATTTTATTTGTTTATAAACCTTTAATAATTCAGTATTTATCATTGCAATTATATGAAACAATTAAATCGATTGTCGATAGAACAGTCACGATACAAATTGTTTTCGAATCTCTATTGAAATGATGCATTGAATTGATTGAAAATCAATATTGAGAGACAAGTGTGTCCAGAGAATTAATTGAATATTCCATCCTTTTCCTAAACGCATATAATGAGTACGTAGTTGTCTGGATGCATTAACTAATAGACTGATTAGAGGAGGCAAGTAGACATAGTTTTGGAGTTTATAGCGTTCCTTGGTGGAATTGTTGTGCGGAAACTTTGTAATTACTATGCGTTGCAGCGGCATTCGAATCCCCGATTCTAATTAGTGTATATCACAAAATCATTATTCCCACATTAAATTCCATTATGCACTAATAAATTTCGCGCAGAAGCCACTTACTTTATTTAGGGTTATTGCATAACGCGCTACATCTCCTCCTCTCCAACCCGTACATTTGGCCTAATTATAATGCTAAGAATATTTTCCGAACTACAACTGGAATTATATTTATTATGATTATGCTGTTACATTCTGCGCCAACGTGAGTTCGTTTCTATGTTGCTTTTCCTTTATGTAAGCATTCTTGGCGCTGGGATTAATTGTAAAAAATTTTAACATGAAATTCTAAAGTTGACATTTAATTTATTAATATTTAAACAAATACTAATTGTGACATCTTATGCTTATTAACAAATACGAAATTTGATTTAAGTATGTGTATGCAGCTGTGTTTATATTTTCTTAATAAACAAGCAACAGCGCTGAAGCCAAACAACATCATTTCCGTTTTGTATTGCAGATACTTTGGTTTCAACTCAAAGTTCAGGCAATTATACGTATGCTTTTCCCAAACTTTGCAACTTCCTAAACTTTGTACATCAAATTTCGAGTCTCTCTAATGCGTCTCTCCCTACATTGTTCAAATATATAACTTATGAAAACTCAAACAACGAAAAAAATATTGATTCATCAACGTTATTTTAGATTTGCCGATTCCATATTTATTTTCATATAATTCAACAGAATTGCATTATATGTATAATAAATGTAGAAATTGATACATATCATTGAAATTTCATTATGTAAGTTATCCCCAATCTTGGATTTCATTAATTTTATTGTTTGTGATATAACATAGGAAAGCCTTTTGCCGGAGACCAAATGTACCACTTAAAATTAACTCTCATATTTCTGGGGGAAACCGAGTTACCAACTTTAAATGTATATGCGGAGCGGTTTCCATACTAAGGTTTGCGTGTACAATCTGACGAATGTGTGTGTGTGAGAGCACTCAATTAATTAAAACGAACGGCATTGTTGTTGGGAATTCGGTGCATTAAAATGGCTCGCTTTTTAGACGCTCGAAAGAAATTGAAATATGAAATTGGGAACTGAGGACGAAGCAAGAGCAGCATATTGTGTATGTTTTTTATAAATAGATTTAATTGTGAATCTCTTGGAAGTGGGTCGAATAGGGTGGAATCCTCCCCCGTCGAGTCTTTGTTATGGAAAAGGCAGTCGTCCCGATTGCCAACAATGACAAAAGGAAAGAGTTGGATTGCGTCCATGGGCCGTTATTGTGTAGGATGCTCTTTCAAAAAGTATTTAGCGTTTTGTGTCGGGGATTGATTCATCCTCGATTTGGCAACGAGAATGAGATGAGCGGTCGAGTGGAAATTAGGGGAATTACGTGAACGCAAAGCAACTGCGGCTATTGCTGGTGTTTAGCATTTACCCTGTATTTAGTTGCATTTCACTCATTCTCTATGACTATACAGTTTTTGTTGCACCCTCCCCACTGATCTTGCATAACTTTTGCTCCCACATTGTGAACTGGAGTGTCAATTAATTCGACACACTGAACGGCACCCCACGGTTCACACAAAAAATGTAGTAGTTTTAGGCCAAAACTCGTCATTATCTATGGCCGAGCAGGCAGTGATTCATTATTTATGGCCCTTTGTTTGTAATGTCAGCTAATAACTAATCGATGCTTGCTAATTAATATATTCTGATCGCTAGTCGAAAGGTATTAAATTGAAATCAGGTGATGTTTCCGAAAATCCCAGATTATTACTTCAATGAAGCTTGAATCATTTTCAGGAAACTGCAAACATCATTTAGTTTCAATACATCACATTTTGAACACTGTATTTGGTTTATTTACAAAATACCTGTCAATATATTTAGGGCTTAACGATATTTAATATAGAAAGGGCTGTCAATAGCCCTTTGAATGTATGTATGAAATATTTGAATTGAATAGGATAATCCGAAAACCCATAGAAATAACAATTATTTTAAAAAAAAAATAGCCTTATTAGTTTAACTAATTTTAAATGTATATGTATATTACCTGCAGAGATTTAGATTCTCATCCGATGCCAAAATTGCTGTATCATCAGCGAATGTTGCAAGTTTTAGGAATGTCGATGACAATATGATATACAAGAAAGAGTAACTATTTTGCAGAACTATAAGTGAGGTATTTTCTTCTGAAGATATTTCTAATTATTGCATATTGATAGGAATCCATGAAATATTTAAATTAAATCGTTGCGGAATGCAAAAAATCCGAAAGTTGTATGATATGCGGGGCGAGAAATATTCACGTCCACATCCAATATCCGTTTTAATCTTTCCCCCTTTTGGGCAGTGCAAAAAATGGCCGAGAAAGTGATGGGAGAAGAGAAAAAAAGGGTGAAAAAAAAACGAAGGATAGAAAGCGGAGAGCGCATAGGAAAAATATATTTCATCGCTGCCCGCTATTTCACACCGAGCAAACCCAAGGAGAGAATCCCTTCTCGAATACATATACCAGCTTCTTCTTTTTTCCTCCCTTTTCCCTATACGTCATCCACGGCTAAACCCGACTTTTCCTGAATAAATAGCGAGAGCGAAAAGTGATGTAGCACAATAAAATTATGCAATCCAGTTATTGCGCCACTTTGGCTCTGCCGCGGCAAACATTATGATTCTTAATATTTTATTGCGGCCGTGCACTCGGTCACGGGTTATAAATCCATGTTGGAAAAGGGAGCCCGGAGTCATCAACAAACAACGAAGAAACAAAAAGGAAGAAAAACTAGGTGAACGTAATGCAAGAGCATAATGCAGCTTGTCGGCATTGTTGAACGCAAAAATGATGGCTTTTCGTTGAAGAACAACTATTTGAAACATATATATATAGTGCATGGTGCATAGGGAGAAAGGACATGGCACAAGCGGGAGTCGTAAGTTTTGTATTTGCTTAGTTTTATTACAGTCTCGATTCAATTCCGAAACTGGAAAAACACGGGAGGACGAAAACAGGACAAAGCGAGATGAAACTCGCATCCAGATAATAAAATAGTTAGGAAGTTTTTAATTTTAATGCATTTTCTTTTGATGCTCTGGGGACGCAAACAATGGCATAAACTCGCCACCGCAGCTCCGGGGCCGATTTCAAATCTCCAACGATTCAAAGGTGTCCTGACGTCTATCATATATTTAGACTAACGAAAAAACTATAGCACAGCATCTTCCCTCATAATGCCATCAACTCACATATATCCTCCATATTTTAATGCTGATTGATGTAGCCTCATCATATTAAGTATCGATAATCTGAAAACAACCTAATTTACACTTAAATTTAATCAATTCTTACAAACGATAAATTATAATCATTTAAATTGAATTAGTAACGTATTTTATTCATCGAATTATTATTTTTAGTGTAACTCATATTATATAAATGCAATACGTTTTTGTATTGTTACATAATATTTTGTTACCGTGTTCTCGCTAATAAAATATGTTTGAAGTGTATTGAACCGTGTCATTCGGGACACTATGGGGACAAGCTGTTGTTTGTACAAATTTTCACGATTTCCGGTTGCGTTTATGACATAAGTCGCGTGTGGCCTATATAAATTTATGACTCTGCGTCACAAAAAAATAGCGCGCACACATTCAGTCGTACAACAAAACACCACCCCGTGTATCGAGTTCCATTGGGGTGAGAACCATAAATATCGGACCTTTATTCAATAACGCGTAACGGTCATACACAATATACATTCTATTATTGTTATATTTTTTGTGTGTCTTTGTTTGTAGTTCATTACGCAATTTTTGCGTTTTCTCGTTGCGCATCCACTCGTAACCAAAAACAAACAGAGCATAATAATTAGAATTATGAATAATAATTATTCGCCAACAAATAGATTTGAATAATTCGATATCATTGTTTCGGTAGAGGATTTTCAATGCGGGAGCGATTTTCGTCCGGATCAAAAACGAATATTTGATATGGTTTGATTAACAAATTTGTATAGTTATTTTGTATTCAATTATTAATACACGTTTAACAGGTTAAGTTTACAGCTGAAACTGGAATTAATAACCTCAAGTTTTAAATAGATTTTTAATGAAAATCATGACGTACGTTTCTGTGATTAGAATTTATTTTATCTAGATTATCATTATAAACCAATGAATATTCCTGAATGCGAATATGTAATGAGGGTAGTAAAACGCTGTTGCTATAGTTACGAAGAATGCGTGCAATTATTTGTGTGGAAGGAGCGCAAAATATCACGCCCTCCCCTCGCTCCTATCGCATTAACAGTAGCGACACGTTAATTGTCGGCGTTTCCAGAAAGTTTGACAGGTAAAGAATCGCGGGTGTTGCGAGGGTGGAGTTGTCGGTGGGACTCGAATCGATGAAGAATGCGGATTACCTACGTTTGTTAATTTAAGATTTCTTCATCTTTTTCTGCCGTCATCTTTCATAATAATTAATATTAATTGCTTCATTCCGAAATGGATGTTTCATTGCGGTGGATATAAATCCGCATTCGAATATCCTGGGGATTTCCCCACAATAGGCTGAGATTAAGGGAATTATATCTATGGAATTTAGCTTATTCGTTGAGGTTACATTTAATAATGCAAAATATGTGTAGAAATATTAAATAAGCGAACAAATATTTCAATTAATCTTTGTTCTTAGAAATTATATATTTTTTTTGTTCAAACAATTGTTTGTAGCAATTTCATTTTAATTAAATTACATAATTTTAATTAAAATTATAATTATACTTTCCAGTTTTTATATTTTTTTATGTAAATAATTTAATGTTAAAATGCAAGTATAGAGAAATATATAAAATATTATGCAACTTTCGTGAAAAGAAAAAAAAAATTGTGATATTCAAATTACATAATTTCTTTAATATATATTATAGAAACAACAAAGATAAATATTGACGAAAATGTGAATTAAAAAAATTGTATGAATTAAATGTTTTTTTTTATGTGAATATTAAGTAACGTTGAAAGTTTGGAGCTTAGCGATGGATTGAGTAAATATTGATTTCAGAAACATACAAATACAGATAAAAAAAAAAATAAATAAAAGTAACTGCACAACAACGGCTCGAAGTTGAAACATTTCCGCATCCGGATTTTCATTTCCTGCGCAAAACTTTTTCCAGACGGGATTAGGGATTTCGACCCGCGGCAGGCACCCATCCAATTTTTCTAATTAATCCTCGAATCATCCCGCCGGAAGGAACAAATATGGTCGAGCAATAAAAAAAAGATGCCATCAGAGGATTGGTGAATATAGTACAAGTATAAATATGGTGATATGGCGAGAGTTTCATAAACTCTCATGCTTTGCGTTTGTTAAATATTTAAACGTACTCCGACGTTGCTGAGAGACTCGACACAAGGAAATGGCTGCTCTTTAAGTGTATCTGCTACTTCAGGTCTCTACTTAGATTATTAGATTAATTATTTTCAATTTACACTCAAAGCGAACTTTGCGGATAAAGGTAATCCGAGCATATGTTGAAGTAAGTGTTCTCTATGCTGCAGCAGCAGCTCGAACATACATTTCGTTCTAGCTCTTCTTTTGCGCAGCTACCACTACTAAATTATGGGTTTTGTTTAGAAGGGGGCTGGGCTGATCTCATTAATTGCAGATGCGATGTAATGAATTCAGAAGCGCAGCCGGGTTTTGCTGCTCTTATTCCTACGATTAAATTATTCGCTTTTCGGGTTCTCGTCGTTCCGATCAGGGTATAAAAAAGAAAGGAAGGAATTGCAGGAAACGAACGATGGACGATGAACGTGGGCGGTTAATGAACGGCTATTCCGCAAGGACCTCGAACTTGGCTTCTTGCAATTAACTTAAAATATGTTCCGGATTTAGGTAAACAAGGAATAACTTAGTTTGAATATTCATAAGTGGAACTGAATAATCATTTATTATAAAGCCGCTGCGAAGGGATGAGGGAAGAAGAGAAGTCCCGTTGCGGGAAAGGACGGAACGTATCATTGTTCGCAAACAATTTTAACAAATTACCATCGGCTTACCAACGTACACACTCCGTCCAGGAATATATTATAAACTTTTAAGATGCAAACCAAGATTATACAACCATGATGATTTATGGTGCTCTAATTTTCTATTTGACTTTTCATGCTCTAATTGCAAAGTGGATTAGCTTTTTATTTGTATATGCTCCCATCAGATCCAATTAAAATCATTTGTTGATGTTGCTTAACTTTCACAAGTGAAAAAACATTTAGAATTAATTTCGAATCGTGGTCTTTAATTAATTATCTCTACTCTGGAATTACATAATTTTATTTTCTTTATTTTCAGTCAGAAAAATAAAATTATGAAAAAGAAGATTAGATTTTGATAATTATGATTATTGGAACTAAAACTTGATCGATTTTACTCATATCTGACCTTTCAACATTTATAAGTCTATTTACGTTTTTTTTTGGGGGAATATTTAAAAAAAATACTGTTTGTGTTTTTTTTCTTCTGTATAAGAAGCATTTGTCATAATTATGATTGATTCCTTTTGCTTTTCTTAAAGTTAAGTGCATTTACTGGAGAAAAAAAAATAATTGCGAGGTGAAGGAAAAAATAAATAACAACACGAAGGAGGAGGAAAAAGAAGAATAGGAAAAATAGCTTTGGGAAAGGGAAAGGCCATAAATCCTTGTTTTACGCCCGAAGAGAATCCCGTTTCACAATCCGTTAACGATTTTTCTTTGATGGCAAATGAAGATGTCGTGGGGTGCCTCTAACTATATAGGTTACCACCCTTCACGACGTATCCAACCCCGTAAGCATTTGCACAGCAAGTCCAACATGTAAGACCAACTAAATAATTAAATCTGTCAATCAGTGTCACGTTTATCGCCGGAAACGATCGCGTTATTTAGTTCGCGCAACTTGAACGGGGCGACACGCAAATCGGAAGTCCACACTGCTACAACGTATTACTTGCATTTAACACATTTTTCCGGTTGCAATATTCCCGAGCGACGGTTTTACGATTCGCTTCCGGAAAAGTATTCTCATTGGCGCAATTCAAACGAAACACCGGCAGCGCAATTTCCAATTCTAAACTTCCTAGTTCACGTTGAGTGACTGAAATATAGGAAAATACAGTGGCAGTACCTTTCCGATTGGCTCTCATCGCAATCTTGAATGTATGCAGTAAATTTGATGGACTAAGCAAAAATTTAAGTTTGAAACTCTTTAGAATCATATTTATTTTTATTTTGAAAGATAATTTTGGTGTTGTATAATATGGAGTACAGGTGTGAAATGGTTGGCTTAATACGTTAAGAATTAGTACCAATTACTCGCAATTACGTTCCAACCATAAGATGTAATTACGGCGAACTGGGGTAACAAAATACTTAGGAGATGACTTGAAAAACCCTGAGACCTGAAATTCCCGTACGCCACTGTACGTAGCCACTCTTGCACACACTCATATAAACCCAAATAGATGGAGTTTAGGAGTTGTTTCCCTCTGTTGTCTTATTCGGAGGGGTTAATGAAATGTTTCATCCCTTCGCCACCCTTGCACACACATAGATAGGCGGCACACATGAATCGAAGGGCGAAAATAAAATCGGCAAACGTGAATGGACCATGGTCATAATGAAATAATCGAGTCAACACTGAAACGAGCGATTGATAAATAGGAAAGTCATCAATTAAGGCTCCCGGGGAAAATTCGGAAGTGCAAACAGGCGCAACGGAGGTCACTTCCAATTATGTCGCCATTACAAACGGTAATGGATTTAACCGCTCCTAAACACAGCCCTCATCCTATACCCCGTTTCTGTCATTCACCGCCCATGGCTGTAGGAAACGTGATTCCTGTTTAGGATACCCGTGGTGGCGGCGGAGGGTATCCTACGCTTAACGTTATCACAATTATCATTCCAATCCGCTTAATGCTATTGCTATCTGGACATTACCATTAAATTTTAAGTTAAATACTAACTTAAAAAACATTTTCATATAAAAGTTAAAAAAAAAAATCATTCTACTTTGAATATGTTAGTTTCAATATTTAGTAAATAAAGATTGAGAATCAGATCATCCGAAAATTGATTAATATTAGTAAATTAATTCGATGCCGCCGTTGGCTGGGCGAAAAAAAAAGGTCGCACTGAATTATTTATAGTTGGCCAGCAGGACAAAAAAGGACGAAAGAATAAAAAAGGGATTTTCGTCCATCGGTGTCTGATTGTTAAATTTTAAACATATTTCATATCGTCCTGAATTACAGCTTGATTTACGGCTGCCTTCTTCAACAATATGTAAATAAAAACACGTACATTTTAATTTTCTATGTAGTTTTTATTTTATCAAATCCGTTCGAAATGAAAAATTGCGCTTGATTAGAATGAATGTATTTCTTTTTTTTTTTTTGGAGAATACAAATTCGGTAAAAATAAAATTGAATATTATTTTACTGTGAAAATAAATTAATTTATACGATATTTTAATATATAATGCGTTTTGTGTTATTTATTTATAAAGTAAAAATATACTTTTATTTTACGTGCAAATGGAAGCAATTAAATATTCGCATGAATAATTTTCTGGTGGAAATTTCAACATCAAAAACATCAAATAAATTTTGCTTTATACTAACTAATATAAAGCTTAGTAATTTAAATCACAGGAATATAAAATTAAAGAATAATTTGTAAAAATTTAGTTTATATTTTATTTGAGACTAAAATAATTTGAAAATGTGATTAGTTAAAAGTGGTATTGATTGACGTGTCAGATTATATACTATATTGCACCTTTGGTTTGTAATAGAGTGACATTTGGGTTCGTAGTAATTGTAGGTGCTTGAAACTAGGAATTCATTCGTAACGCGCTTAGATCTATGCAAAGGGCTAATAATGTATCTGGCAATTAATATTGGATTTCGGTATTTGGAATTCGATCAGTAAAAAAATAAATTGGAGGCTTCCGGTTTTGAGACCATTGCACATGAGTTGTGGTTAAATTAGGTATCGCGCTCTAACATCAACAAAGGTGTGTTGTTGTATGCGTCAACCGAAAGCCGCAGAAAGTTCGAATCTTTGCGGAAATAAGGAAGGAAAGGAAGCCAATCGGACAAATAAAAATCAATTTAATCCGATCGCTTGGAAATGAGTTATTGGCATAACGTTTAGATCCGTTCGCTGATGCCGCCAGCCAGCCAGCCAACCCCATTGCCGACGGAATGGGCCAAGCCCTTTTTATAAACCACACGCGCTTCCCTGCGGAAGGGATTTTGCACGATAAGCAATCCGCAACTTCGGCTACTTTATTTATCGATTCCGATCCATTCGATTTGTTTAAATTTAATGTTCATCACCGTTCCCATCGATTAGCGGTAATTATTTGCTGTAATCACTTTGTGGCCTTAAATTATAAATCTAAGCGCTTCCATCGATTGTCCCAATCGCATTAGCGTCGAGTTTTACAATTTTTCTTGAAACGGAAGCACCGCCATTATTGTTAAATATTCATTTGCTGGGAGCACAAGACAAAATTCACTCAATTACTCCCCTTAAAAGGATCGAAACTTTTAAAAAATCATATTTTATTTAAACCAATTACGGTTTCACCTACTTATTTCGCTTTTCGAATTTTCATCATTTACTACAAATAAAATAAATAAAATGTTATTTCATAAAAAATAAATTATTTTACTGCAACAATATTTATATATATATATTAATTTCAATTATTTTTTATATATTATTATTATTTTATGCAGCTTAAATTCAATATAATATGTATTTATAAGTCAATTGTTATTTTTTTTGTGTGACTTGGAGAATATTAAACGAATTATATAACGTTTGAGGGTGATAACAATGAGCGACAACAGATTTCCTAAATGTGACACGTGTTTCCTGATTCTACGAATGACGGTATTGGGGGAGGATTAACGCTTGTGTTTAGGATAGGTTAAATTTATTACCGTTTGAAATAATGGCATAGTTGGAGGTTACCCTACTTTTGCGAGAGTCCAATTCAAAGGCGTCCATTGAATTACATCATTTTCTAAGTTAGCAGGAATATATATGAAAATTTAATATTATCACGTATTTCAATACAAAATTATTATATAATTAATTTTGTTATGAATGTGAATATTTTCCCAAAATATTTAAATTTTTCTGTTTTTTAAATTTTATTTTAGTTAAGCTTAAGTGAAGAATAAAAATCTGCGAGTGAAAAATGTTGGAAGTATAAAAAAGGTAGAGGAAAATTGATCTTAAATGTAGCGTTTATTCTGTATAATAAAAATGGATGGAAGGCAGTTAACTTTTGTGCGTCCCCCCGCGATAAATCCTGGGCCGCGGCTTAAACGGGTTTAACAAATAGCCCTGGAGGTCGGCTTTTTAAAAGGGTTAAAATTTTAACCCTGCCCATAATTCAGCAGATAGTTTATCTAGCTTCGAAATCGGGAACCATTCAATTTTCCACGTGAGCAAAAAAAATATACTGTATCTATCATTATTAGGAATCTCCCTAATCTCGAGAGTAAGTCCTCAGACGGAGGAAGGAGAAAACGCGTTACCTCAGCTGATAAGAAACTGGGTCAAAGCGTGGATTAAAATTTGACTAACTCACCACCCGGAGCTGTATAAGATTAATAATCTAATGGTCTATGTTTCTATGCAGTTTTAGTAAATAAATTGATAAAATTGTTGTTATAATTTGAGTAGAATATTTTGTAAAGATATTTGTTTTATGAAATATTTTGTATTTTCCGAGAAAGGAAATTAGTGAATCAAGAGAGAAATAAATAGAAAAATTGTATTCCATAAATCACTTGGATACATAAATCATACATAAATGTATATCTATTTGTATGGGGTTTGTAGAATAAAACCGCCAGAAGAAAAAAAAATGTTTGTGGAACAGAACAGTAAATGGGCTCCAGCATATTCGGGTTAACGATCAAACAGGACATGCTTGAAAAAAGGATGAAACAAAATATTACTAGCGGTCCCGCGGATAAATAATCCTTAAGTAGATTCGATTTTTGCCTTTCTTTATTTCTGATTGGAAATATGTTACGGTAAACGTGTTTGTAAATCGGATTAGCGCGCTTATGAATCGATGATATCGGAAAGCGTTGGGGGTCGGAGCGGCACCCCGTTGGTATTTACATAATAAAGTAATGCGACATAATGTGACTTTGCCACCCTCGGCGGTATTTTTAGGGGTTGGTAGGTGTTGGACGTAAATAGCGGCTTCCTCTTTCTGTGACTGTCAACTCTCATTTGATAGGCTTTCGTACCACGACCATTGTCTACCCTATATTCCATTAAGTCATCCCCATGTAGAAAAGGTCGCCCATGCGGCTGGAGCGTAGCACTTTATTTACACCCTCATCGTGCAACTGCCGCCACCTAACGCATTAATAATGATTGTGCGATGTCTTAATTGCCATCTCTTGAAATTACATCAAAGGGAGATGTTTCTGAACGAGCCTGCATTGCCTGCAGCATCAAGTCGAAAGTTAATTGATGGTGATGAGTGTTCGTAAAAACGCATTCGTTAAAACGAAAACACAAACGGATTTAATTGCTACACATTATTGCTTTATCAAGTCTTTCAACGCAGATGAAACAGGGTTTAAATGAGCGAGACTACATATTTGAAATTATATTTTCAAATTAATTTAAATGATGGAGTTACGCAAAGACATGATTCTCATCCATTTCGTAACTATTACAGATAGGAGCGCAATTGAAACTAGTTTAATAAATATTTTTGACATTAATTTACGACCACGGAATTACGGTTCAAACTACGCCACGTATTCAAGGAATTTGTGCTTACACCCGACGCATCCCAAGTTCTGCCTCAAACTTCATAAAACAGTTGTATCAACATGCTTTTTGCTCATTAAACATTTAGTTACCGTTCACGAACTAAATTACTTAATTATTGGAATATTTTATACTAATTAAAATTATAATTATTCGAAATGTGAATCATCGTTTATTTCAAAAAAGAAAAATGGATTTAACATTATCTAATATTTAGTTTATTTATCACATACATAAATCAGCACATCAAACTTAAGAAATTACACACTGATTCTTAGAACAGTGGAATTAGTCAAAATTAAAGTTCCATCAGATTTGAAGGACCATTTTCAATTAGTTGTATTGGTTGCTGCGGGTAAATTCGTAATTGACCAGGATTTTGGAATAAAGTTTGACGGTCAAACTTGGACAACTTTGAGGTAACAAGACGATTGAAGCGTTTCAATCACTTGAATTATCAATGTCAATAATTTAAAACAGTTAATTTCAATATAATAATAAAATAATTTTTTGGAGTTGATATTTTTGTTGGACTTATATCATTGATTTCTAGAGGAATAAATATGCAGAGAACGTAAACTCTTGCATCATAAATCTTCCGGAATTCGATGTAATTAATATACTGCGCAATAATAATAAATAGTGTCTAGCCAAATGCAACAAACACTCTGCAAACGAGTGAAACGTGAATATATTTGTGCATTTTAGGGACCGGAACACAGTTTGTCCGTGCAAATAAATATGTACGTGCGGCATACGCACAGATAATTATTCGTTTTCAGTATTACGAAAATAACGATGGGCATTATGCAAACAAATATCGGACGGGGATGGGGTCGAGTTAGTAATTAAATTAGGCCCAATCGCCCGTCCGTTGAAATGGTGTTTCCAATACGTGCAAATATGCAACGTGTATTTATATATTTGCGCAATTGATTTGTACTTCATATGAACGTAGTTACGGCAGAAAGCGTATAAGCATATACAAATATCTCTACTTACATAACGCATATAAAATATTAATCTAGCATTGAATTTGTATTGCGTAAATCTAAATATTGACGTAATTATTGAGAGTGTTAATTGAATGCCTTAAAGTTCCCAATAGTGATGATTGCTTCAAATTTATGAAATTTGAAAGTAGAAAATAGAGTTTTAACAATTTGAACAAATAAAGAAAGTCGGATTAGCAAATCTGGCAAAAAAATAATTAAACTTTAAACGAATTGAATTATTATCGGATTATTCTTTTTCAATATTAATATTTCAAATCACGTTTTTGTCCTTTCTCTTCTCTTTTCTTTTCCTCCGTTTTTTCAGCGATACCCGGCGCCTCCATTCTGCTTTATTAATCTCTCGTCAGTCCGTCAATGGACCTGTAATCCATTTCGTGCATTCTATATCTCCGAATAAATTTAATTCTCGATTTCTGCCATTTATTAATTGCAAACTGAGCAGCTCGCAATAAAAAGAAAGAAAAAACAAGAGCGAGGCTTTGCATAACCGTGTTCCAGTTACCAGCAAATTGCCGTACGTTCGTGATGACTATTAGCATATACGCGATGTAAATATATGTATGGGAAAGTGTGTGCAGAAAGGCGGCTGTTCCATCGTGTAGACCACAACAGACGATCGATATCTCCGCTTGTAATAACGGCATTTTCTGTAAAATGTCGCACATTAATTTCCGTTGATTGCATAATTCGACGCCCCGCGATAATTGCATGTCTAAATGGACGGTTTTGTCCATTGACGGTGTTTGTTTGTTTTGCCGAAGACGATGGGAATGCTAGGTTAAGATGTCATGCAGCTAATGGCAGAACGTCGCTTAACGTTTCGTATTAGACTAGAAAATTAATTCAGACGAGGATTTAATTATTCGCGACGTTTCCTAACGTTACCACAAACAGTGAAATATTGATGAGGCTCGGCTTGTCTCTTCTGTTCCGGTGCCGTTTACAAGCTGCATGTTACGTGTTTTACTTTATAGCTGAGACGTTAATTTGACGACGCACGTTCAATGTGTTTCTCCCCTTTTTGCCTTCGATTAACCGGAAACCTAAAATATATCATTCCTGCACGAAAGACACACGAGATGTGTTAGGTAACTTATGTTGACCTGATAGCTGAAGTTGGAAAACCCTTTTGCCGAAAGGAGGCCGGCTGTCACACCTTTCTCAACCTTTCGAACATTCGATTGAATTTGGTGAGCATGTGTACAATCATCCCTAAGCATTAAGAAAATAAATAGGGATTCTATAACCCACTTAAGTTCAGAGTTAAAACCTTATTGAATTCTATTCCAGATAATATGTTTGATTTCATTTTCCTAAAACAACATTTAATTAAATTCTTATATACAAATATTTCTTATTGTAGAAAATAATTGAAAAACATTAACATAAAGGTTTATAAAGTCGAAATTTTACACAAGAAATTTTCAAATTAATTCGTAAAGTCAATAATTTATTATTTTACTTTTAGTTATATTTTACTTTTAGTTATTAATTTTTAAAGAAGTCAGAAATCATATAGAGTTATTTATTAATGAAAAGTCAGAATATTCTGAAAGGGATATTAATTAAAGGAAGTTGATAGACAACAATATTGTATAGTTTTTATTTAATTTTTCTAAAATTTTATTAAATTTTCATTAGGTTTTACGTAATAATAGAGAAAATAATGCAGAAAATTGTATCTATATAGAAATTGAATTGTTTTGTGAATAAAGAAAAGCGATTTTAAATGTATGCCATCAACATAAATCTTTGATATTCATTACTGCGACTATTTACAATTCTTTACAAGATTAATAATGTATTTTGTAATGCTGCCAAGTGCATCAACATAGATGAGACTGCTATAGACCCAGACTCTCTTTATTCGTGAAGATGTCGTTTTCGCAAAATTAATATAATAAAATAGCGTGGGTAATGTCGGAGGGAAATAATACGAGAACGAAGGAAATATTCACTTTAAATTCCATTAGGAATTTATTATACGGGCTGCGTGCAATTTCGTAAAGTGGACTTGGACGTTCCACCGCAATGAGAGTCCGACACACTGCAAGTACCCATTCCGTTTCAATGTTTAATTTAATGTAAACGTATTGTTATCAAATAATGATGATGCACAGCGTGTCTTACTCAAATCGTATTGTATTTCGATGATTTATTAACAAATGTAGATGCAGATAATCAACGCTTTTTTTGTTTCGATTTTTGCGCGTCTGTCTTCCGTATCCTGTGAGCGACTTTTTAATCCGTTTCCGGTGTTGCTAAATAAATGATTAATTGCCGTCGAATTAGATCACTGAGTTTTGATGTTGCAGTTGGGAATGATATATCGGGCCGGGGCGATAAATCAGACAAATGGGACTTATATTCATAAATATATCATATCTCTTGGAACAAATGATCGCGGGAAATATCTAAAATAATTCATTTATACACATATACATATACATTCATGTATATATATTTTTGAGTGTGTGTTGCATTCGATGGATGGCAAAAAATGTCGCATTGCGATGTGATACATTATCCGAATGTTAACTTTGGATTATACTTTCAGGGAGATTAAAATCTACTGCAACATATACGGCCTTTTCTCTTCCGATTCCTCCTCCGTTTCTCTTCCTCCTTGTTCGCTTGAGCAGAGTCGGGATTAATGGAACTGAAAAGGAGGAATGGGATAAAAAAATAGGAAACGTATTTCAATAAGGCGTTTATATATTGCCAGATTTTCTGAAAATAATTTATATTAATTTGAAAAAATGTTCATAACTTGAAAATTATAACTTCCAATAAGACTACATTTATGTTTTACCAAGAATCAAGACAAAAACTGTCGTAAGATGCATGTTTTAAATAAACATCAGAAGTTGTGTGAATATGGGAATAGTACGTGTTCTGTGTAATTTTTCGCCGTGAATTATTCATGTTCCGATTGCTGTCGCTTTTATGTCTTGTAATGCAAAGCGGCATGAGACGAAGATAAAAAGACATCATTCGTTATACACTACAACGTCTTGTCAATGTTCATTTCCAGCCAAAACAGCATATTGAATCAAATATACAAGAAAAAAAACTTTTTGGAAGCTACAAATGAATTTATGAAAAATAAAGTATGAAATTTCCCGATTGCGGGAAAACCACAGTCTGTATGTTATTCTTCTATCACCTTCCTATCTGTACGGTATGAATATGTAAATCCGCTTTCGGATTTAATGGTTTTCATTTCTGGATTAGCTTATTGGACACAATCTCTTCCACTTGCGCGCGCCCAAAAAAAAACGCATTCTTTTTGTCAAATAAAGTTTGCTCTATGGAAGTATTGCTTCCTTTCTCTTTTTTTGTGGTTTTTTCATCGTCCCTCGGATTTAGTACGTCTTTAAAGCGAGCTGCCAGTGGCGTCCTAAAACGCGTTTTATGGACGCTAAACGTGGACTCGGCGTTTAAAAATCTCGAATTATTACATTATTTCCATTTCGTTTTTTTGCTTTTAGTTCTATTTTAAATAGTTAAAACCCCCGTTTATAGCTAGAATCGATTACTTGCTCAAATTAAGTACGATCGGAATTATAATTTTAATTGGAACGTACAATTTGATGATTTAATTTATATATTTTAATGTTGTCATAATTTTATATTATATATTCTTTTGAATACAAATATATTATTTGGAGCAATGGGTATTTTATAGCGAAAACGTGGTAAATGGGCATTAATTTATTTCCTTATTTACAAAGGGGCGGAATAGGAAGTGTGACAACGTTGCGGCTACGAATTTGTACGTACATAAATCAAATCAATTACATTTTTGCTCGAGAGAGGAGCAGTGTGAGAGACGAAGAAAAAAACCCTTTTTGGGCTTTCGCTGGCGCGGGCCCTTTCACAGAAGAACCGACAATGTCCATTGCAATAAATAACCGTCCTGGTTTTGGGTGGGGAATCCCCGCTCCACGCGTCGCGCTCCAGTATAAATTATCCCCCGAGAGCGGTTTTCTAAGGATACCCCTTGATCCCCCTCGATTCCCTTGCGACACAGACACACCGCAAACACAAATAGTATGAAAAAAAGGAGCACGCGAAAAAGGGCCGACGACAGAAAGAGAAAAGTTCGCGGTAATAATGGTGTCGGAATAATAATTAGTGGTCGTGGCCTTTTGCGACGATTGTTCCAGGCTAAAAAAAAAAAACCTTGAAAAGAAGACGGCATTTATCATAGCCTGCCGCCGCCGGGAGTATTGTTTCTGGTTCGAGAGCGAAGCCATTCCACCCCTTTTCCAGGAGCTGAACAATGACACGATGGTCCGTCTTCCGAAAAGGAACCGAAAAATCACCACCCTCGTCACTTTGTTCATAGCTGTATAGTGTAATTAATACGCAGATTTCGGAATTAACAGAACGGAAACGAAAAAAGTCTGATGTAGACAATAAAAATATAAGCGAAACAATCCCGTTGAAGAGAGAAACTTTAGTTGGGCGAAGCCTGACAAAAACTTAGCGATTTTTTCTGCTGAACGATTAAGATTTTCTCGAGGGAAGACTGTCAAAAACTTTGCGCTAAGTTTGCGATATGGTATATAAAAGACAGTTTTGTTATATTTATTTATTAACTACAATTAATAATCGTTAATTGTAGTTAATTATTGTCACATAGACAAATTGAAAAGTTTTGAAAGCAAAAGTGAAAAAACAGGCTTGTTTTATATTCTGTGTTAATTATTTTACCTTTCTCAAGATAATCTTTTAATAAAATTCCATTTGCATCCCAACAAACTGTTTAACGTTAAACTGTACGATTTATTATACATAAGCACATTACAATTAGTAAATTTGTAAAGTAAAATTATAAATAAATTAGAGACAAAAATGTTTACCATGCTTGGAAATTGAGAATCTTTTGTATCTTAATAAAAATGATGACATTATTTGTAATTATTCTTGACCAAAATAATTCATCGATCGTGTGCAACTCAGTTTGACAGAAGGCGTTACATAATATGTTACGTTTCCAGACGCGCCTGGCGCAAGAGTGACATTAAATGAGTGTGTGGAGATTATCACGTTGGGCGAGGCAATACGAAAATGAAACATTAATCTCAATTATTCTTTTAATGCCATCTGATGTCTTCGGACTGCTTCTAATCTAATCGGTCGAAAAACATGGAACCTGCAACAAAGTAAAAATTAATTGCAACTGATGCGACATTCATTGCGTTTTAAATATTTCATATTTTTAATATTATTTGCTGCAGTTACAATAATAGCTGTTGATATTTTAGTTTATTCCATATATATTATTAATTTTTAATTGCGTTTTGCTGTATTCCCGAAATCGAATATTTATAATTAGTTTTATTATACATAATTCATTTTTAATAAACGGGAAATCCGTTATTATTTTACCATCCGTGATTGAAATTAGGATATGATTTAAAAGTCCTCTTTTACAAAATTACAGTTTGTTTCATAATATTTTTTTTTATGAAAGTTGTTGTTTATTATAGAAGAAGCGGCTTAGAAGTAGTGTAGACCGCAATTTAATTAGCAAGTTAATGAATTACTTATTTATATTGTATTCGAGACACGTGAGGCGCCTGAACGTAATAACGCATTGCATACATACACACGTATAATATTAAATTTTCCTCGCAATTCCTCGTCCCGTTTTTAATTTTATTCCAGTCTGCAAATAATCCAAGCACTTGGAGAGAGAGAAAAAAAAATAGGGAAGAGGAAGCGCGAATAAATAGCGTAAAAACGGAAAATGCAAGAAAAAACCGTGCGACTTGGCAACACGGGAAGCTTTCCCCAATTCGGGTGTTGTTAGTATGTAATTTTTATCGCGAGGAAACATGCACGCTCGTAAGGATTATTATTATCATTGCTTTCCGTTATATTCCGCCCTTTGCGCCGTCCGCCCTTAGCAGTCGGGACGAGGAAAGTGTTTCAGACATTTGGAATCTGGCCAAAAGTACTTCTCGCTAATCCTTCGCGGGATTCCGTATTCCGAGAACGGACTTCCTATCAATCCTAAAAACTCACCTCAAAATATCCTTTCATTTGTCAATATCTTCAAATGAGTTACGTATGCTTTAGACCACTTTATAATCCATTATTAAATGACTTAGTTTCTAAAAATATGTTACTTTCTGTTATCTTTATTAAAAGGCTTTAGCGGAGAGTTTCGAGGATTAAGATTATTCATAAATTAAAGCAAGAATAATATGGCAGCATTCTTACGAGAAATTTATAGCAACTTGTAGCAGGATAAATCACGAGGCGACGTAACGGAAAGAGTTATGTTTCGTAAATTAAATAGGATTAAATTTCCCCTAAAATGTAGTACGATTAGGACGCGTATTAACGTTTGTACAGCGTATGCATAATTAATTACACTAAGTCTAAGGTTTTTAACTGTGTCACATGTATCTACGCGCAAATATTCATTAAATGTGTATTCATTTAACTTTCTTGATATATCGGATTACTCAATTTATAAGCCTTGAATCTTACAAGATTTTAAAGAAATGTCATTTATAACTAAATAAATTAATCAAACAGATCAAAGAGAATATTTTAGGTCTCTTCTTTAATTCCTTTTAAAGACCACTTAGAATTGAAAGACAATTTAATACAATTCTTGATCTTACTGATTACGTGTACGTGAATTCATCTTACGCATTTTTTGTCAGAACTACCTATTATCTCGTAACTTAGAGGTATTAATGTAAAATGATATTACTTGAAGAAAAATAAAATAAAAATTTGATTTAATTAAACAATTTTTTTTTTAATAAAATGTTAAAACTAATTAATTTCTTATAAATTATAATATATTTCAGTTTATAACTGTAAAATATTTAAAATTATGAAATTGAAAATTAATATTTGATAATACAAAAATAAAATTTTGTGAACATTATTTTATGCAAAAGTTTATTTGAATGAGGTAAAATAATATAATTATATTTATATTTTTAATATATAGTCTAATTAAAATATAGTAAAAGTTTCGGACGCTCTAGGCTATTTCATTCTTTCGTATTATTATTTCGTATTTTTTTTAATCGTCGAAAATTTGCATACAATTTTTGCGCCCGAAACTAATTTGGAAAGTTTGATTAAGGAATCGTAATTAGTTTCTTCCGTTTTATTATAATTTTTTCTCTTGTTTTTCCCTCCCATCCACTTAATTCTTTTCCGGTCCCAAATTGGGGGAGTGAAAGATTGAGAGAGAGAGAGAAAGAGATGGCATTAAAATAAATTTAAATATTTGCGCTCGCTTTCGACATTAATTACTTTCTATTTGAGTACTATTTGCGGTGCGCTTTATTTGATTTCGATTCGGTTGCAGGAATATTCAGTAAATGGAAAGAATATGGTTTTAGCCGCAGGAGTTTGGACAATAAGTGCTGCTGGTGAATTGATAGTCCGTCGGAACTTGCTATAATTGGATTATTTAGAGTGAAATTGGGTTGCACAAACTATCCCTTTTATGTTTATAATGTAGAAGGCAATTATAGCGCGAATATGAATTATTGACCTGAGCCCTAGCCGCAACTATTGTTCGGTGTTTCGCTGTAGGGGAATCCCCGCGCCGTATCTTTGCGCAACGGATTATCTCGCACAAACGCGCTTTAATAAGAAGCAGAGACCAGAAAGTATTCATTACATCATCGGCTTTTCATCTATTTGTATTTTTTCCCTTCCTGGTTGGGACGTAATAAGGGAGGCCAAACAATCCTTTTATAAATTCTGGCTCGTATAAAACTGTTGTACATAGTGAAAACTAAATATAAAACCTCCACGCTGCGAAAGGGTAGATGAAATATGAACCTAATACATTTCCTCTTTCTCACGAATGCTGCGCATCTCCTCAAACAATAAGATATTAAACTATATAATGAACAGGATTAACTTTATTTGCTGCACCTTCATATTCCCTTTTTTCTCCATTCTCGCATGTTTTCCGGATTGCCGACATTTGCATGTCGGACACGTTGCAAGGATAACGTGTGGTAAAAATGTGCTGCTACCGCACCGGAATCAGAAGGAGCGAAACACTTTTCCGCCAACTGGGCGGTATAAAAATCCAGCCATTACCAAATCCCCCCACGCTCCTTACCTGATACTATTATCCGGATAATTTATTACGTCATCAGGATGGAAAAGCAAACTTTTCCTCAGCTTCGAAAGAAACCTAACATTCGAATACGTGAAAATCAATTTATTCATTGATTTTCTATACATTCAAATTCTTGAACGTATTCATATTTTAAAATAATATGTAAAAAACAAAACATACGTATTTTGAGTGGTACTTGTAATTTAAGGGGATTATTTTCAAGAATTCGTATAATTCATGAAATGAATAAAATATTGATGAAAGTTTATCGACTTCGAAGTGACAAGGTTACAATTTCGTTGAATACTTAATATTTTAATGCCAACATCAAGGGTAAAATATTTCTTAATCCAAAATGCTGTATGAATTATTTATTTGCTGAAAAATATATTCGCTTAGGTTTGATATAAGGGCCATAAACAAATCTATTTGAATATATGCAATTTCTAGTCCATTTGATTTTCTTGGTATATTTGCACATCGAATTTCTTTATTTATCCTCCTTTATATTTATTATATTCAGCAGAGTTTCTCTAGTTTCTAGCAAAGTGAATTATTTATGAAATTAAATTACCAAACATAAATTATTAAATTCGACTTGGAAATTTACTTTCAACGGAAGATGAGGAAGAGAAACTGTTCAAAATATTTCAGTAAGCGATATTTAAAATTTACAGCTATGATCGATGCTTACAATATAATCCTGAGGCTACGCAAACGTATTGTGCGATTTTTGACGAATAGTCTGCAAATATGCAAGAAATTGGGTCGGATATGCTTGAGATCAATCGTTTCTTGTGTAAATATTATTTAAAATATATTTTGTATAATTCTGCAAAATCCTGAAACAATATCGTTGTGACGTCAAAAAAGTTTCATATTATTTATAGAAGGCAAATGTATTACGTGATCTCAGACAAATTCTTTTTTAGCATCGTAGTAAAAGGTCATTTCGTTTCTTACGCTTGGATCTATTAGGAACCCTTTTTTTTGCATGGGCCGCAGACAGACTACGCATAAAAATCACATCCATCTTGTCAAATCGCATTCTTTCTGATATTGGGAAAAGTGGACATTTGTTATATATGTATTTGTTTTTATATCTTGTACATTCTATATGGAAATTGGAGTAAAAATATTTAATTCAAAATGATGCGATATACATTATTTAAAGTGGTTAAATGTTTGAAATATTGCTGAAGAATTAGTGATTTTTTTTGGTGAAATGATGGAAGCATCGTCGTGAAAATGGAACATTTGTAAATCCCATCCAAAGACGAGTCACGGTCTGTTAATATTCTTATAGATGGTGTCATTTTCTCGGATGCGATTCTCGGGTTTTAAAATATGTCGTCGATTTTTGTTTGAGAAGTCGAACGAATGCCGCGCAATAAATCCTGCAACCTCTCCTACCCACACATACTCGTACAGATAAAGTTTGATCTTTTTTACCTATGGAATCGATACGTTAGACTTAATGTGGCCGTATCTGTTTTTAGGTGAGCCTGACATCTCCACCATTAGAGCTTTATGAGACTGGAATCCAGCCAGATCCAATAAATCTCAAACACGCGAACACAAGGGAAAGAAAAAGCCGCCAGGATCCTCAACTTCTTTAAACAACAATCGTAAGTCACCCTTGATTATGACTATCACATCTAAAGATAAATTTAGTGGACGCGGTGGCGTTTTTCGTTCATCCTGTTTAGTTTATAAAGTGGGCAAATAATTAAGGAGCCAGATAATAGTTTGTTAATCAATCGCTTAAGCGCTCTCTTAAGGGTTCGAGTATTTAATTATCTTCCTTTGCTTCTTCCAACTTCGTCTTGTTGGTGCTTCTTATTCTCCTTTATCGCCATCTCCCTTTCTCTCGCACCGGTTTTACTCCCTTTTTCCGTTTCCCGTTCGGAGCCCTGATCTCATCCAATACATCTGCACGGCGGTCCGCCTAATGGATATTTAAAGCCGCCTCTTGGTCCACACCACTTCGGGGTCGGGATGAAAACAATTTATGCTTCGGACCATCGATTCCGTTACCTCCCTCACTATATTTATTCCTTTTCAACTACCAGCCTTGTGCCTTACTCCCTGTTGTTTTCTTTTTTCTTCTTCTGCCCTTGTTTGTTTTCTCGCTTGCGTCTTCCATTTCCAATCGATCAGTAAATTTCCGCATCTTGTCGCAATCTAATGGCATTAACCCTGAAGGCCTATATTTCACAAGCTCCACTTTCCACGAATCTCATTTCGCTTCAATATTTTCAATATACTTGAGTGTAATACCTCTTTTTCTTTCTTTCGCCGCAGAATATTCTTTAAACATTTTTATATATTTCATTTAATTAACTGCAATAAGTTGTTTTTTTCCCATGAAAAATAATAACTGTTTTAAATATATTTAAATTAATATTTTATAAAAACGATTCATTTTTTTCTAAGTCTAAATGTAAAAATATATTTTTTGTTACTTATGTGAAATTACTGCTCTTTGCTTTGATAGTGGTCTCTAAAAAGTGTAGATAGCAATGATTGACGGTAAGGCATTTCTCTTCACGATCGTGATCTCGCTATTCGTTGGAGCGTCTTGTAGGATCATCCTCCAATTTGTGCGTTCAATACCTACATTCACGAACTCGTTTGGATTTTACAAGGGCTCCATTCAGGACCTTAAAGCACGGTATTTTACAAAAATGTCCCTAATAAGGTTATTTAAAGTCAAATCTTTGTTGTACTCTATGATCAAAGAACCTACGTATTGATTATCGCTTATGTACGATTACTAAAGTTAAGGAGTTTGTTTGAACTTTTATATAATAGCTTAATGATACGTTATATATATTGATTGAATAAATAGGTTAATCGAGTTAATACAATATTCAGAAAATATTCATGGAAAAATTTATTCAAAATCAAATAAAATCTATACAAATTATTTAAAAAACAAGAATTAATGAATTATTAATAGTTTTTTTCTTAAAGTCAGTTTATTTATTTTAAGTTTTATTGAAAATATGTTTATATGTTGGATTGAGGTGTTAACCCCCGGCGCCTCCACCATCTATCAATATATCAAAAATTCTATTGAGACATATTGAAAATATTGTTAGGAAGCTATTCAGCCATGAAATACCGCAATAAAAAGTTGTATATCGAAGCCAAACATGAACTTGCCTAGTGCATAATTCTCCTCCGCCCAGTCCACTCGTAACATGCATAAATCATGTGAGTGAAAAGAGCAAAAAAAAAGTTTCACGAAAAGTTTCTTGCAAAAATATAAATATTAAATGTCGTTCGGCCCACGTCGCGACACCACAATTATTCAACTCGTGTCTCAGGACGAACGGCGTTACGCAAAACTGTCACTCTATTTCACAGCCACTTTCCTTTCGAGCAGTTAACGCACATCTGCATACACACGACCGGGGAATTTATATAAGTTACATAAGTATAAATCAAACTAGGAATTGTCGCCTAGGGTCGCTCCGGTGATCGATAGCCAGAAAGGCGATACATCACGGCCCGAAATGCCATAAATACAGATGCAATGTGTCAATGTTTCAGGAAACAATACAAACTACAAACAATTTAATAATCCGATATTAACGCCACTGCATTCCATTCGATCCTACGGTACTGTAACTCTCATTTCCGGAAACGACGAAATCGATCCAGAACAACTAGCATTTTGTAACGATAAAATAAATAAATGTAGGTTTTCTGAATATGGAAAGAACGAGTGTAAAAATGGCGAATAATGAAAAAGGAATCGATGAAATTTCATGTAGAGAATTTGCGCGATGTTTCCGTGATTGGCAAACGCCTGGTATTTTACCTGCATGCAATTTCATTTTTATTCCTTATTATGGCAGATCCAATCCAATATTTTATCCCTGAATAGAGTTATAATACTTTTTTCATCTCTTTAAAAAATTTTCACACACTTTCGATTTGCTGGAATCAAAGATTGATACATATATTTTACAACCTTTAACACATTTCATATTAATTCTGTATTTTAGATAAAAGTTAATTCAATTCACTAAATATTCTAATTTTAATTATCTTCTACTTAAAGTAATGCACAATGAAATTGGTTTTAAAAATATCTTTAGAAGTGAATTCAAAGGTTTGAACGTTTAAGTAAATTAGTAGTTATTCATATAAAATTGAAAATATTACCAAAATATTGTATTTTATGCTAACAACTATTAATTAATTCGAGGATAACGCGTTAGATATTTTTATCTGTATGCTGGAGAGTATTAAACCGCACTTAGTGAAAACTTTCGCCGATCGCGCTGAACTTTGGCGAAAGTATTTATAGATAAAAAGAAAAGGATACATGGCGCGGCGTAAATACATAAAAGCATTTCGACCAAAACTTAACCTGTTTGCTATCCTCCCCGTTACGTCGCCGGAGCTACCGCCCCCCACGACCCTCGCATCGGAACGAACATAAAGTTCTGAAATTTCAGCGCAATTTCTGTTTATCTGATTTAATCCAATCCAGAAAGTTCGGCAGCCACCGACCGAACTCCTCCTATACTTTACCAACATCCCCAAAGCTCACTTTAATTATCATATTATTTAGATTCATAAAAAAAAAACTATATTCCGTGTAGATTAATTAACAATTACTAAATTAAATAATTAGTAGTCTACATATCATATTAAGTATAAATTATTAAAGTAAACCTTTTTCGAAGACACTAGTTTTCAAAATGTTGATTTACGATTATTTGTTCATCAGATCGAAACTTCGAAACAATGTTTATTGTTGCTATCGCCTGCGAGATAATACTAATATCATGCAGACATATGCCGTGTCGTGTAGGGCCGTAAATCACCATTTGTGACATGTTGCATTACCTGTCGATATGATTTACTTTAAAACTTCCTCGCTGATTTATTGCACGTGATTTCTGCGCCCTCGCGCCGCCCGCGTCCACCTTGTTTATTCATCTAACTGTGAAATATGCAGCGGACATTTTGCCCTGAAAGGGCGGTTGCGACGCAATATGTGGAATGGGTATTTCCACCGAAATAGGGATGAGTATTTCCATGCGGCCGGTTCCCAATCGAAATAACCGACGGTACAAATATTATTGCTCTACACATTGGCAATTTACAGTCTAAAAAAAAGTAAATATACAGGGTGAAACATTTCTCCCGGCTACAGTAAAATATTTATGTAATCGATTATTATGCGTTATTTTAAATTTGAACTATAAATAATATACTATACTAAAAATTAAGATAAATTCAATAATTTTTCTACTATTGCATTTATCTTTCGAAATTCGTCATCTTCAGGTTAATTGGTTCACTCTGTACATATAAATATGTTACATAAAAATAACAAAAAAAATATGGAACAGAGCTACAACAAAAATAGCAACACTGTCGCAGCTGCTAAAGCGGATGGTTCTTTTATTGTTAATGCCGGCACGACCACCGCATTGGTATTATTGATTTGAACCGGTTACCTACTTTATGGTACAGATGAAATAAATATTACTGTTATTGGATAATAATAAATTTTCAAGCCGCAAATCCGAAGAACTTACTATATGTTGGGCAATACTATTATACAAAAACAAAGCAAATATTGATCAATAATGACTAAGACTTAATGATTAGAATAATTTAAAGAATATATCTTAGTTCCACAAAATATATTAAATTTAAAAGTCAAAACCCAAGATTGTGCGTATCCTGGACATGTGCGAACAACATAAAGCGAAAAAGTTGTAGTCGAAATTTTATAAGAAAATAATGCTGTAATTGGAATATTGAATAAGTAATTCTCTATTGTTGTTGAAAACAATAGAAAATAAAATATAAAATGTAATACCTTATTAAAGTATGAGAACATCAATTGGCCTGAACCTTTTTGGATGAGAAACTGTAGAGAAAATTCAGTTATTTCGTTATGCATGTTTGTCTCCGGAATTGTATTACTATTATAGGCAGACATAGCAGAAGTGAATCTAAATAATAAATATGATCCGGGATTGACATCTTTGCATACTCAATATAAAAGTAAACATATCGTACATATCAAGAGGACGGAAAACAAGGGGCTGCAGAGAGAAAAAAAAACGAAAGCCAGACGAAAATCTATATGTATACATACATATAAGCTTTATCTTTAAGTATTTTTATGCCTTTACTCGATTTCCGATTTCACAAAGCACGAAAAGATGCATACATTTTTTATACCCGGAAAATATGAATAGCATATTCAGATCCTTCTTTGCATTTTATGTATATACAGCGTAGTATATTAATTTTACTATGATTCACGCATCATTTTCACAGACAGAGTTTGATCTCTGCTGGCTCATTGATGATAGAAGGATTCGGAAAGCGAGGAAGTAAAAAAGAACGATGTTGATCGGATCGGTAATCAATCATAAGCAATGATTGCAAACGCTTTCAACTTTTAATCCCTCTGAAGACGTCGGAAATGCGCTTAAGCTCATCGGGAAGAGTAGAATTGCTTTCCCTCCGAAGCACTAAGCAGGCGTAATTAATTTAATGAAGAACGTTGTTTCACTGTTGTGAATTTATACTTCGAACATTTTCATTTCCAAAAGCCGATTGATATTTGGTCCGGACTTTCAAAAATACGTTGGATTATTGAAGGCCTTTTTGTTACACTGAATTGATGGATAATTACAAAATGAAAATCCTGTTCTATTATTTCGCTGCAAATGGACTGTGTCCACTGTGCACTTAAGTTTATGCAACATCATTCGACGCTGTTTGACGAATATTCGGATTTATCATTTTGCAACTGGATTACTGTGGTCAAATTATATCTCTTCTATTGATGTCATTAAACAGATTGCCCGGCGCATCCACTATATTAAGTGCTGATCAAAAAAAGTTTATTAGTATTTATTAATAAAATTATAAACGTTGCTAATTATATTTTGTATTAACTTATCAAAATTATTTTGATAAAAATTATAATTTTATTCATCAAAACAGTTTTCATTACAATAACCGCCATTTCCCTTTTTTTGAGCCACTCTTATGAAAATTTGGTGAAATTTTGCTGCAGTCTTTTGTATATAAATCATTTTCCTGTATCATCCTGTAAATCTGTTTTCAATTTTTACCTGAAATAAGATTTTCTTAGTAGTCATTTTTCTTCCTTATTTTGTATAAACTTTGTCGAGTGTATATTTATAATGTAACGAAAATTAATTAATTACAAAAACTGAATTTGACGATATGAAATGTTCATTCATATCCGATTACAGATAAATAATTGAGAATATCTGAGTTGTACATAAAAAGTAGTTTTTTTTTTTATATAATCGATGATTTAATTGATAAGTTCTAAAAATTGTTTTGAATATTAATGTTGTTTGCTCATGACTCTAAGATTAATAAGTATGTAAACTTGATCAATATTGCAGTACAATTATGCGTTTGCGTTTACAATCACGGCGTAATGTCCTTACGTTCTAAATTACTAATTGGAATATAATACAATTCCGAGTTAGTGGTAATTAGCTTAGATTAACATGTCGAGCGAAAGGTTGGGAGGCGGCGAGTGGAGAGAGGTCGCATAGCTAAGACCGGAGCGTATACCGAAACCAGTTGGCGAATGGAGGAGGGCATTAAATAGCTCGCGGTCAATTAGTGCGGAAATTATACAATCTCAAAATTCAAACGCCACAAAATGGGAGCAAAAACGATTTAACTGCATAAACAACATGCAGGTTTATGTATGCAAATTAGCAGTAAACACATCATTTCCAACGTTAGAATAACAAAATCGAATTCAACTATTTATAGACGCACTTTTCACCATAGGCACTTTACTACTAATATGCCTAAATATACACACCGAATTAAATTACATAAATATTTACAAGAATAACAACGATATTTTAAAAATTTGCAATCAACAAAAATCTAAATATTTTTATAATCCCAAAAAAAATTGTTTAATTTATTTATGCTATTTACATTTTACATTTAATATACAATTCTTCACATATTTTGTAAATTCCTACAAATTTGGAAGATCTTTCTGTCACACTTTTCTTCAATATTTGTAGATTCCTAATACGAAAATTTTAAGTATTTATAATCTTTTTTTTTTGTATAACATATTTTTATTTACAATATATCTCAACAGGATATTCAGTAAATTTGTTGGCGGTACAGTTGTCATGTAGATGGGGAACTCTACAGTATCCATCTTTACATTATTTTACATAGTAATATTTTTGTTATTAAATTTAATTAAATCTATGTGGTAGGTCCAGCATGTTGAACTTTTTAAGTCTATATATTTGCGTTTCATTTATTAGCAGATTTTTCGCTAGTTTATTTGGTAGGTAGATTTCCTTGATATCTTTTGCTGAAGTTTGTGATTACATTTTTAACTGTTTCCATTTGTAAGTCACTGTAACATTATTGGGGACATACCAGGGTGCGTCGGTAATTGTACGTAGTGTTTTTTATTGAAATCGCTGTAGTATTTTGATGTTCGAGGTACTTGCTGTTCCCCATAACTGTATTCCATATGACCACACAGGTTTAGGTATGGATTTATATATTAATAGTTTGTTGTCTAGAGATAGCACTGATTTTCTTCCAAGTAGCCAGTATAATTTGCTGCATTTCAGACCTAACTGTTTCCTCTTTGTCCATATGTGCTTCTTCCAGGTGAGTCGTCTGTCTAAATGCATTCCAAGATATTTTACATTATCCTCCTGTTTTCTTTCTCAACGTAAAGGTGACATGTGTTGATTTTGTTTCGTTAGCTTTTAATCTGATTAAGTGCACTTTCTGGCTTTTAATGCTGTGTCGTCTGCGAATGTAGCTATAGTTATATTATTAGGTTTTGGGTGGTCGGACGTGAAGACAAGATAAAGGATAGGTCCAAGTACACTTCCTTGCGGTACTCCAGATCCAATTGGAAGTAGGTTGGAGTTTTCTTTTTCCAACTTTATCCCTTAGATAAGATTTTATAATTTGGAAGAAATGGTATGGAAGTACCTTTTTAATTTTGTATAGTATATAGGATGCCATACTTTATCGAAAGCCTGCGAGATATCTAAAAATGCAGCAGAGCAATATTGTTTTTCTTCAAGAGCGGAGGTGATAACTTTAGCAACACGGTGAACTTGTTCCACGGTGGAATGTCCCTTGCGGAATCCAAACTGGTGTTCTGGAACTATATTGTTTTCCTGGAGAATTGAGTCCATACGTTTTAGTAATAGTTTTTCGAATACTTTAGATATGACCTGTTTTTAAAGAAAGAAAAAAAACGGTTGTTTCAAATATATAAAAATTAGTTAACTATTTGATTAATAATATCAGCATTTTGATATTAATTAATATTTGCTTTTTAAATATTCTTAGAAATATAAAAAAAATATTTAAACATTATTTGTTTGCCATTATGGTTTATTAATGTTCAGGAAATTTTATTTTCCTTGATCTTGATATATTTTTTTATAAAAATTCATAAACCGTTTCTTTAAAGTAAGTTAAGAATTACAACATTTTGTTTCATAATGTTTCGTTTATGTCTTGAAAATCTACACGTAAATCATAAATTACATTGTTAAAATTTGATGTATTACAAAAAACCAGCGGTTTTTAAAATCAGATACAATCAACTCGCTTTGTTTATAACGTCGCATGTCAATGTATTTTTTTTTAACCATAATCACGTAAATCCGAATGTAATAATTACTAATTAAATGGTACTGATTACGACACATCACGCCATTTAATTACCACAATCTTATTACATTTTTTTTTCTTTCCAGATTGATACATAAGTTATAAAAAAAGTATTTTATTTGATTTTTTTTATAATTTGATTATTTAATACATAGTTAAAGAATACAAAATCAAGAAAAATTGTAATTATTAAAATATAGAAATAACTGTAGGTTTTTATAAATAATATCGGAAAACAAACAAATGTTATGGATTATTATTAAGTAATTAATTGAATCATAGTCATTTTGTGGCGTCGAATATTAAAACAAATCGAAATGATCCAGCTAATTATTATTTAATCGAAATGGGACTGTTGCAATGGTAATAATAATAACGATTTCTTTCTGGTTTGGCCGATCGGCGGCAATGCATCACGCTCGTTATTTTCGATCGGGATTTGCATAAATTACGCAAGTGCATAGTTAATTAGCATAGGTGGACGATGATTATTTCGGTTCATTTATCGATTCATTACAGAAAACGCGTTTCGGGATGGCCGTATTAAACGTAGATATCAATGCAAAAAGCGAAATTTGTGCTCGCACTAATGTGTGTAATGCGTTTCGAAATTATTAATATACATTGCAGTATTGAATAATTACCCGTGCCAAATGCTCTGCATTTTTTTTAGTGTTATCCATTGTTGCTTGTTCGGCTTTTGTGGGCTTTAATCGACTGAAAAAATGCCGGAACAATATAAAACGCAACACACATTGTCATTCGGGTAATTAATTAATGTATGTATTTTCACCGCTTTGGCCCCACATTCATCGTCAATTATCTATAGGAAAGTGCAAAAAATGTTCATAACATATTTTTAATAAATTTTATAATATTAATATTCGTTTATATTAAATAATATAAAATTCTATTAATTAAATTTTTATAAAATAATTTAAATTACAAGTTGTTCGATTCATATAATTTACGTAACAACCAATCAATCCGGTCGTATATAATTAATTTCAAATGACATGTAGTCTCGAAATTGAATAATCACCGACGCCGAAATGCGTTATAAATGTTTATGCTTTTTGTTTGCTTTCATTACACCTAATTGACTGCAAGTATACTAAATAAAAACAGATTCATTGTATGCGTAATTAATGAATGGATGTATACAGCGAATTTCGTGTAAATGAAAGGATAATTAAATACTAATCTGAACAATTTTTGTTTCTTCTGTTTTGTTACGTAATTTATATAATGATGTTTTTTGCATTACCTTTATTTCATTAGTTAAATTAATTGTGATTTATAATTATAATTTATACTTGAATTTTGAGACAGTCTACTTTGGTACGTTGTAATTTTTGGAATTTGTTCTCTTTTAGTGTTTTTGCTTTTCGATACCTTGGATTGACATTAAAGCAACGGAGTAATCATTGATCTTAACAGTAAACAAATATTAAAATATTAAATAATAAATTTAACGACAGGAATCTGCAGGATGTTTTTGATGATTTTGAAGTTAATGATTGACTAAATTTGAACTCTAATTGTGATTCGATAATAAAGAGCAAAATAAAACAATTTTCAAGACAAGATATATCATAAATGATTATGACGACACAAAGCGATAAACGCAATATATTTTTTTAAATTTTACCTCATTTTATTTAAGTGGATTTGGAAAATGGGTCCATATATAAGAATCTGTCCTAAAAGAAAAAGGAAATTATATTTGGAATAAATATTTCAAAATTTATATGAAATAATACATTTTTAAGATAAAAATTTTGGATTTTTCACACATCTATTATTTTTTTTTAAACAAAATGTTTTTTTTTTTGCATTTGTATTCGATGAAATTTGTTTTATTTGATAGCAATTTTTATCATGTTTGAATGTGTTAAGGTATTTTGTGTTATGTAATGAGTAGTGTTTTAGCAACGTTTATTTACGTCTAGTTTGGTAACAATATACGAATTTCAGCAAAGCATTCTGCTGACACTTACAACGACTGCTTCAAACTGAACACCAAGTTTCCAATTTTCGGGCTAAAATGTTTCGTAACTATAAATACAAACATTATTGTTAGATATGTTGATTTGTAGCGTAGCAGCAAGTTGTCTGCCAATATAATATTAGCAATTAATTCTAATAAGTTTTCTACTAATTAATAAATTTCAAAAAGGCACTTAGCGTTTGTTTGGTTTTTCCTTTTAATTATTATTATGATGATCATCGTCGGGGTTTGCGTAAGTGGTTTGATGGGATTATGAATGGCTTTTAATACTAATAGATTTGAGTTAAGGGTTGTAAAATTGTTTGTGATAGCATAATATTGGAATAAAAGAGGGTGGTTGGGCTTGGTGAGAGCGCAGTAGGAGTTTCGGCGTAGGAGGTGAAGGGGGGTGGGGGGGTTTCACAATTAAAATCGGAGTGGTGTTATATAATAGGAAGCGGGAGGCGGTTTTGTTGGGAATGCGGCAGGAAGGCAGATGTCGAGGGGGTTGAAGTTGAATCGCGTTGTTTAGCGCGCACGGCCGTAATTTATGTTTAATATGATAAGTTGGTCGGTGCAGGCCAGTCCCAGTGTAACCACTCCACAAAACCACCAGCCGCTAGTTTCAAGAGTCCTTGATAGTCCTACTTCCGGTCCGCATCCATCCACAGAAAGTTGCAAAAGTTGAGCGTTGCAGCGAGATAATTAAGAGAAAATCATTTTAGAAAACTCACTAATATTTGTCCAAAATTAAATGAGTTTCCGTGGAAATTTAAAATCGCAATTAATTTAAATTACTAAAATAATTAGCAAATACGAATAATTCTGTGAAATATTAATTTTCAACTTACAAAAGCCTATATAATAGTAATTAAATATCAAATTAATCAAATGTCACAGCGAGCTATTTATATGAAACAATAACAATAATATGATGCTAAAAAGAAATAAAATATCATCGTTCAAAAATTTTTTTCGAGTATGAATTGTTAAATATACGAATATTTTGAAAGTAATTATTTATTTAATGTTTGAAATAATTTGTAGATGATGTGTTTTGTTTCCCTTTTATGATCATCATAAATTCGAGTTAATTTTAACTCAATTTATGTAGAAACATTGGACGTAACTGAAAAAAAAAGCAACGGTCCCTGCGGATTTGCGTAAGGGAAAATGTATTCATTTCGCTTGTTAATAGAGATGAATGCGTAAAAATGGGGGACATTTCAGGTTCAACCCTGCTGCAAATTCATCGACGACCACCCCAACTCGGCTGTATCGATTAAAATACCAAACCGAAACCTGACCTAAGAGATATGCCTGCAATGACATAAATTCATTCCTTCGCATACACAAATCGATTCGTTGCCTGTGGCGGAGTACAACCTAGGATTCAAGTATATACGGTATACACACATAACCAAACAATGGTTTTCGTTGCAATATTTAATCATGCATATGTATCATTGCGAAACAAAAGGGATTTGCTGCGAAACTCCGGCCCTTTTCCTTATACATACTCCTTGAACAAACACCGGATTGCGCTCTATGCTAATATTATGACTCACACACACTCGTTCCCGTGCTGGCATTCAGTCAGCCGGGCGAAACATTGTAAACAAAAATTTAAACAAAAAATCGAATCAAAACGCTGTTCCTCCCCCAAATTAATTAATTCTAAGAGGCTTAGCTCGTGAACATCAGCACTCGCAACGCCATCATCCCTTATACCTTTTTGGAGCAACGACCATCCTTACCACCCTCAAATTCCTCTAAGCTGACACACGGAGATTCCGTAACTTTGATTCGCCGAAGAACGATTACATAATGCAATTCCATTCAATTGCATGTTGCGTTTTCACCGTGGCAATTAATTACAGCAATTCCACATAATTGCCGTCTGGTTTTCCTTACGTGGAACTATAAAACTGTCTTTGTTTCAGATACTATTTAACGTTTATTAATTCAATTTTCGCAAATAATAATGATAAATATATACAATTTCATTTAATTAACTAATTAATACCGACATTGACAGGATCGTCATCATTGTTATGATTGCATCGGTGCTGCGCCTGGCGTATCATATGTTTTGATAATTGTAATTAAATATTTATTTTTCATTACGCTAATTGCTGAAAAAAAAACATTTAAAAAACACACAGGGGAAGGCTCATGGACACACGTACAAAATGGACAATAGGATCGCAATTTAATTAAAAGCACCGGTTAAGTACTCGTAAAGTTTTCAACAACTTTTCACTTATTTCATAAATTATAATGTTTTTAACTATTATTTGTATTTGTGAATTTGTATTTGACGTCGATTGGATGGAAATTCAATTCTCGATACGCTTCAATATATTTTCAATTTAGAACTTTGATCTATGGAAATTAAATAAAAACTGATGATAACAACGGTATTAACAATTAATACTTTGTGGTTGGCACCGGCGGCTCTCTCCAACGGATTGAATTAAATTAACGCGCATTACGTAAAGCCTTTGTGCGTTTTCGCGTAGGTATTGCTCACCCGCATTGCGTTACGTAATTTGCAAAATGTCGAAGTTCACAATAAGCCCCGATGTAACTTTGATTTTAATTTTCGTGTATTGTCCAGTATTATTTCATTGGTATTGATTATTCTTTTGAGCAAAAGATGTAAAATGAATGAAATATTCGTCCAGATTTTAATATTTCAACCAAATATAAAATAATGAATGGAAAAAAACGGTTTTCGAATTTTCACAAAAAAAATAGACAATTTATTTTCAAACTTTTCAATTAATTTAATGTTAATAATATTTCAAAATATGCTAGATTATTACATAAAACTATATAAAAAAAAAAGATTAACCATTTTGGAGACAAAATAATAAAAATAAAAGATGTTTTTCGAATAGTGTTTGAAATATTCAGGTTTCTTAAAAAAAAAACGGTTTTTTTAAACTGTAATAGTAGACATTAACAATGTTAATATAAAAATAAAGTAAATTGGAAAACATATTTTCTTTCGGCAATTTGGTTAATTTTGGTGTATCATATGAAATTGTAATATGTATATGTTTCCATTTTACCATGTATTTATTCGAAAATCACCAGCGGCATGTCATTTGAAGCCGAAACACCCTCACGAAACATCCCATGTCCAAGTGTAATAAAAAAACATTTTCATAACGCTTACCGCATATTTTCGAGAGGGCCACAATTGACTTCCTACATCTTTACGATTTATATTACAAATACCACCCATAACTTAAATCTACAAAAAAAAAAACGAACATGACATGTCAAGTATCCATCGAAATTAACTGTATTATAAAACAACATACAAAAAATATATTTTTTAACTTCATTATTTTGATCGTTTTTTTTTTACTATAATCAAATAATTAATATTTTTTTAATTATTAATAATAAGGAGTTATTTCCAACATTAACTAATATGAATTATGATTCAATTTTCAGTAAATAAACTTGCATGCGGAGTTAATGCGAAATAAATTTTAAAATCTGCGTGGATTATAAAAAGTGTGTTTAATTTCGTTCGAGGGAGCAACATGCACGCTTTTTTTGTTCCTCCCTCTTCCGCATGACACGGTTTTGTCGCAAACCGATTTATTCGTTATATTTTTTTGTTAAATTTATTTATTTATATTTCCGTCGGTTACACAATGCGCGGATAAATGCGACGACATCTGTAACAGTTAATTTTATTATGCAGACGTCGATACACGCAGATATGCAGATACATTTTCCTGCAACGGACAACCAGTTTTCCGCCCCCTCGTCAACATTAATTGCGCCAATGTAACAAACTTTTCATGAGAGAAAGAAAAAAACATGCAACAGAACATGGATGTACATTTTTATTTTGGTTACGTCGTGAAACATATGCGACGTATGAAATGAAATTGAATGGGGAAAAAAATATGTTTCAGGAATGAGATTGCCACTTCATTATGTTCTAGTTGACGCGAATGAAGATTTTAATGGATTACATCATTTAATTTTATGCTGTTCGAGTCGCAATTTAAATGAAAGCGCTGAAAATATAATTGATTGCAGTTCATAAAAAGGAAGCAAACAATGATGGAATTCGTTGTCCAGCAGGAATTAACGAAAGGTGTTCTCTCTGAAGAACCTAAGCACGCGAAGTTTGTTCGACGAGCGAGTTTTATGCGATAGAAACGAATTCTGTGTGTGTGTGTGTAAGGGGGTTGGGTTTAGGGGTGTTTTTAACTAACTTTAGCTCTTTTAATTAAAAACTGGATTCCAAAAGCCGGCATAATACATCACACGTTCCAAATACATTATCTCCGCTTCTATTCAAGTCCAGTGTTACGTAATAAGCACTCGCACAATTGTAAATGAAATGCATCAAATATTTTTCTTTACGTCTGGAAATTTGAAATACTCTTATTATTATTATTATTTTACTTTTTAGCTTTCTCCCTTTTGCTTAAAAAAATATGAATAAGGAAAATTTGCAAGGGAAGTAAATAAGAAAGAAAAAAAGAATTTTCTTCTTTCACCGCGATTTGATTGCGCAACTTCAGAAACCTGTTTCCCGCAATAAATTCCGCGATGTACATTAACTGAAGAGGAAAAATCTGGCGCAAGATGTATTCAAAGTGAAACCATGGTCTGAAAACCATTTTTTTTTCATTCCCTTTTTTCTTGTTGTATGTTTGAAGCAACCAGAACACAGTTTAAATGCGCTCGTAAATTTTCAATATACACTCGGTAGTATCTCTTTTCTTCTCCCCTCGCAGAAACATCGAAACCGCAATTGAAAAATGTATCGGGAATTGTTCCGAATTTATGCGGAAACGAAATCCACCCTCGTCCTACATAAACATCCTAAGTTACAAATCCCAAAATCGATATAATGAATGGATATTTGAAAGGCATTGTGTCTGTTGGGAAAGAACGAGCGCGACATCGACCTTAAATGATTGATAATGTTGCAAACCACAATGCATCGTGCATGGAGGTGTCTCCAGAAGTATATTCACTGATTTATGTTGGCAATATCTCCACTTTTAGCCGTCTTATTTGCGGATCATCGATCACGTAACAACAACAAAAAAAAGAGGCAAAGATCGAATCCAGAAAGATAATGACTCTAAAATGATGCGCTATCTCCATTTAGAGGATAACTGGATCCGCGCGGTAATGGCGTCGGCAATTTCGAAGGATAATTTGCCTAGAAACCGGTACTAATCGGAATCCAATTTGGCATTATGACATTTCTTCGTCAATGGATATTGCCGACATCGTCTGTCCATTTACGTCCCCACTTCACGTTCAAGTATATACGCTATTTCTCGCTTTTTAATTCTTGCATGCCTTTTTTTAATGTCGATCTCTGATAAACCTGATGAGTGTACTTAGTTCTAATTGTTCTTGTGCTATTTATCGGAGTCGGGTTATGAGACTATGATTTATCGCTTTATACAATGTGCTACAAATTCATAAAACTTTTTATACTCCATAAAACTCCAGCTCGCCGCAAATATATAGTATATATTATGGATACCATAAAAGCAACTGGCTTTAAACTGGAAATAACTATTGAATTACAATTAAATGGCTTTTCCCGATCTTAGAGTTATCTGCAAATAGGTCTAGTGCACCAAATTTTATAGCATTCGATGATAAAGAACGTATACATCAAGTTTGTTTAACATTTTTAACGCTTTTCTTCAAGTATTATCCTTATTTCATGATAATTCAAATATTTCAGTTTTATTATTTGAAATTTCGAATAAACATCATCATAAAATTTAACAATAAAAATATTAAGTTATTAATTACACTTCAAATAATAATAGGTGAAATATATTTTATTCTTCAATGTATTTAAGAATTATTTATAAATTTGGAAGGTAACTGGAACAAATCATGAAAGTATAATTCATCTCGGCAAATAGTAATTAGTGAATTAAAACCGGAATTGAAAATGAAATTAATTCGTAAATGTTTAATTTCAATTTGCGATTTGCGAAGGCATTAGGGCCGTGTGAATTCTTTTAATTAGTTTTTAGGTTTAGGTGGAGATAAGTCGGCCGGTTGGGGGTTTGCAGAAAGGAAGATACACAGAGAGCGTGTGGATGCGCCGGGTTCCTCCTCCTCCGCACGGCCGGTGTAGATTGAAATGTTTACGAGCGAAGTTTAAATTCAATTTAAGAAAGAAAAGTAAATAGTTTAGGCAAACTTTTCTCGAATTTTAAATAAAAATCTGGGCAATATGTCCAACCCTTTGAAGAAAATGGATCCCCATCCAAACACACGTGTTTATAAACCCGAATCAATACGAAAATTCAACCCTTGACAAATTTGCAGCAAAGGAGTTCTTTATGCTCGAGGATAATTAATTGCAAGAATGTTTTGAGGATGCGAAGTCCATTCAGGACTGTGAATGCTTTTTTCTATCATAGTTAAAAGAAGTGATAAATTGTACGTTTAGTTTTTTGTCTTTTCTTCATCTCTCTATTTATATATCTGAAACCCTCCAATCCATATAAACAATGGGGGCTGGCTGAGTTTATTTCACAACGGCAAACACAAACGAAAGCCGGGGGTGGTCTACGGACAAAGGAGGCGAACCTGCACTTTTCTGTACATACAACAAGCTTTTTTTTTGCTTGTTCTTTAATAAATAAACGACGTTCGGGGCCGCAGGACTTGTATATTAGTTCACTTGGTCACAACCCCTATGACCGCCTCCAGAAAAAAGAACATTTCTCCTTTTCAAATTAGTCTTCGAAAAGTTTTTACATGAATTTCACTTACAGTTCAAATATATTTATGTTACAGAAAAAAAAACTATAACAACAACTTATCATAATTACAATAAAAAATAATTATAATTATTTTTTAGTAAATGTCGGCCGCTCGTCCGCAAATTCTTATAAATATTATGAACTTTATATATTTAAAACTAAGATTGTTTCAATTAGTTTTTAATATTAAATTCAATGTATGGTTAAGCACGGAAGTGAATTAATATTTTATTCCACACCACCAATATAATTATTATATTACGGGTAACAATGGGTTTTCCAAATATTAATATCGAGTGGACATCACCCTATAATAATAATACTTTAGCGCGCGCCGGACACAAACCCGATTACAGTGTGGCCTTACCACCCCCCAACCCCAAAAATAAGCGTTCCCGAATATAATCATTACATTATATAATAATCGTGCATTTTTTACTACTTGTATATGGGGTGTCGCGCGCTCACTATATTGTTTATATTACACTACATGTGCATCGGCTGTAGCGAAAAATATTATGCAATAAGCTTTTATCTCGCTATATAAATATATCTCCCGCTCTTTTTTTTATTATGCGGTCTCCATTCTTTTTTTTTTATATATTATATGTATTATGTTTGCACTACCCTCGCGACGGATGAGTGGATGTTATATGCGCCATATATTTTCGTATGCGTTGTTTTTTTTTTCTTGGAGCAGAATTTCGAAAAGTGCTCGCACGAAATTGATTTAATCGTATTATTAGCTCATCCTTCGCGGACCTTTCCACGTGGCTTGTTTCAAATATTTTATAACATTTTTATGTTCCATTTTATGTTCAACTTATTTTCGTAAAAGGTATCAAGAAAATGCATTACGGTAATATATAACCTCTTATAATTTACTGGTTTTGCATTTTATTTTTAATAATCTGTTGCCTAAAACCAGTGGCGTATCAATCGGGAGTGGGTCCACAAAATATAAAGAATTACAAACTAAAATGTGTATGAGGCTCGCTAATAATACAAAAAAAAATCACATCATTGATTTTAGTGTATTGATTAAATTATAATTTCGTAACTAGTTTAAACTAATTAACTATAGTAATTATGATCTAGGCTAGGAATGATAGAGGCAAACGTAATAACCGATTCAATTTATGCATAAAACTGTAAATATTAATGACGAAAACTCGTACATGGCATGTGAATATTAAAGTAAATTAGATTCATTACAACACACATGAAAATTAGAGAAAAAAGTGAATAGTTGATACGAATCGTAACGGTGTTGAAATATAATTACGAAATCGATACTTTCTTCTATTTATCATTGCTAACAGTTTCATTAAGGATGCGTCCCGTAATCAATTATTTAGTAACTGGAAATGCGATTAAAGATAATAAAATAAACTTTCACGTAAATAATAAAGCAGGGAGAAAAAGGATGTTGAAGAAATAGTATTTCATTTAATAAACATAGCTCTGGTCCCGAAAGGACATCTTGGATATTTCTCTTTCCTTCGCATCCACTTATTTTATTTATATTTTTTTTTTCGGAAAGGAGTCCTGCGTCCTTTTAAAAGGATTACCCTGTCACTGACGGCAAGTTGAGCGATACGTCCGTGCAGAAAATGGAGAAGGAATGCGAGGTGAAGCGACATACCGACACGTAATTCCATTAATTGTCAAAATAATTTATTTTCTGCGTCGGATGACCGTCTCTTTATTTCAACCCCTCCGATAACGTCGTGTCGTCCGCAAACGATACACACAATTGCCAGGAAGTCGTAAAGATGATTTAGTGGTGGCACGTTCGACCCAATTCACCTCGCAACACTAACACACGTATCTGTATATATATATATGTACACACAGTAACAGGATAACTCCAAATTCAATTCCTTCTCTTCGACTAATCGCTTTGGATTTTTTGCTTTACTTCATTTTTTCCACCCCAAATTGTTTTAGGACACTTAAACTCCTGAAACCCCTAAGATAAAGATTTAATCAAAAGACAATTAGTAAATAATTATGAGAGTATTTCATATAAAATTAAACATCAAAAAGACTGTCTACTATCATTTACACAGTGGCGTAACAAGTCCTAGAAAATTAGCAATAAAAATTAAATTTGCTTTAGTATTCATAATAAAAATGTGCATGTGGCATGTTACATGAAAGCAATATGACAAATCTTTTATATATTATTGAATTATCCTTGTAGATCTGAGGTCCTAAAGATCGATTATACTCATCTAGGTAATGCTCGAATATGCAAATGACCGTTCATTCATTAGGCGAATGGCGTCTATTTGAAGGGCGGAGATGAGGCATTTGCCTCATCAAACTTCAACGACGTTAGATGGGAGATGGTAGCGGGGGGTTTGGATTTTAATCAAGTATAAGTTTAAAAGCGCTGACTTTGGGCCGCCTTTTGATGGAAGCCCGGACCGAGCAAAAATTCATTTATCAGCGAACTAACTACGAACGACGTAAAGATATAATACACAAACATACCGTCTTATCTAATTCTCATCCGGAATCATTAAAATGATTAATTGTGCGCGCCCTCTGGTGGGACGGGAAGAGCTAATAAAAAAAAGGGGGAACGAAGGCTTCAATTACTCAGTGAAAATGTTCGCTATTCAATATGAATTTCATAATTGAGCGTTCGCCGCCAGAAAATTATTAATAACAGCGCGAGAAACAGTTTAATATTAATATTTGTGCGAGCACCGGGCAATTAATCCTACGGTTCTTCAGTCATTGTTGTGCAGCGGGGGCCGGATTTTCGCGGAACCAACAAGGACTAGACAGGATAATGGGTGTGCGCATTGTAAGTGAGATAGAGAGATAGAAATGGGTGTGCGAGAGAGAGAGAGAGACAGAGAAATTCCCAGAACTTAACAATACAACTGACCAATATATATGAGTCTGCACGTCTGTATATAAATAAGTCCGCCAGGACTACACTACACGAAATAACTCACAGTCCGTTTCATTATTTTCCTTTCCAAAATTCGGCCTCATTAAAACGCGTGAACAAAAAGAGAAATTATTTAATTATTTTTAATGCATTTTGTTTCACTTAAAAAAAAGATTTATTTTTCACTTTCCTTTTAATTTGTAATGAAAATTAAACTGAAAAACAATAGATTTCATTGTAGAAAAATTTTATCAGAAAATTTTAAAATAAATCGATTTCTCAATTGAAATAAGGTGCATGCGCCGGGTAAATTATTATATTTTTTATTTGCATTAATTTTATAAATATAACTATAATTTTATATATTAAATAAATTATAGATTATCCTTTTTTATGATTATAGTCATTTTCTTTGATCCTTTTATGGTCATCAAATATTATTCATTATTATATTTCTTTCAAAACAACTAAAGTTTCTTAATAAAGAAAGACTATTTTTTTTTGGATACTTGATTGTTCTGTACGAAACGAAATTTAACAAAGAATTAATAATCTTAAATGAAAAGCATAATTTTTATTAATTTCATTAAATTATTGCTTTAATTTCTAATTATTTATTAATTGATTCTAATGTTTGCCTTTGATCAATTTCGCACCAGTATTAATTAATGCTGCAGAAAGATGTTAAACTTGGCGAAAGTAAATTTATATCTCAAACATAACGGTGCGTCTCGAATATGCGCCTACAAATTTCATTATAACCTAGGTTGTGATGCGCCTCAAAGCCTCAGGGAAGCTACATTTTAGACGATAATTAATTTTCCAAATTACGATTCACACGGAAACATCACGCCAGACATTCGGATGCCGAAGATTTTCAACGTACCAAATGAATATATGCTTGTTTTGCAATGAACACGAGGCCCAATTATTATATACATGCGCGTACAAGCCTTGAACCTTAATAATGTACATAATTGTAATAGATACAATATATTTGCGTGCATAGACTAAAGAATAACGAAATTATTCGCTAACTATGAAGAGATGAAATATTCGACAATGAATGAACGGGAAAATCGTATTTTCGAGCAGATGAAGTTGGAAATGAAAAAAAAAGAACCTTGTCAGAATCAAAGCATCGAATATTAAAATTGAGCTTATTGAATTCCAGGGAAAGCTCTGGAAATAAAGGAAAAGGGAAAACGATTATGTGCAGAAAATAAAGGACGATCTTCAGTATACAGATTGCAATTTCATTAATAATTGTGCACAAATGCTGCGGGCGTTTGATGATGAAAAAGTTGCTGCCGCCAGTTTCTCTCACTTCTCAACGCTATTTTTCCATTCTCTCTCGTATGCTATTTCATCGTTCTTCTCGCTTCAGTAAAGTTACACACGAAACGTTTCCGCGAAATTAAAACCGGAAGTTCATCCTTCTGCCAGCCTCGCGGTTAACGAGTAATTCAATTCTTTATCCTCCTCTAGTTCACAATAATTCAATTATGAAACATACAAAAATATTTCAAGTGAGAAATGGAAATCATCTCAATATTGAAAAATGTAATAATGCAAAAACAGTTTTTATAAAATCCAATTTAATTAATATTTCATAGATGTCATAATTTGCAACTATCATAGATTTTATATCAACTATTAATAATCGTCCTTAGTAACAAAAAAAAATCATTAGATATTTTTAATAAATTGGAATATGATTGAAATATAAACTATTTATATTTAAATTAAGCATATAATAACATTGTATGTTTGAAGAAATGAATATTTGTGAAATGTAGATAGTTCTGTGTATATTTGAAATAACGTTTGCGTATCGAATGAATTCGTTCCTTGTTCCAATAATAATAAAACAGTTTTATTGCCACAATGATACACAGCAGAATTCGCTATCGACCGAAACGCTTTGTTGCTTGTTCCAAAGTGCATTTATTGCATATTCTATTTCTATCATTTTTGTAATATTTTAAAACAACAAATTCAATATTATTCAATATCATCTTTTTTTTATATTTATAATCAATTAATTTTTTTTTAGTATTATAACTAATTGTAGGTTCAAGATTTTTTTTTGACTTCATTTCATGTTTTAGGATATAACTATAATTTTGAGTTACAATATAATTCAATTTCAAAAATAAATATTATAATTTTTCAAAAGTAACTTTTCTAAATAATTTTAAGTTCATGATAATAGTATGTAATCTTTTTGAACTTTTACAATTCCAGTTATTTTTCTTTCAATCTTTTGTACTAGCAGTCAGTATATCAGTTGCATCTGCGGAAGATATTTTCAAGTGCGGAGTAAAAGCGGCATTAAAAGTGTATTATCGTGGAATAAATGGCGGCTTATACGAAGTGGCCAGCTCATTAAATAATTACAAACTTTTGCATTGAGCACGCAATTTATATATATATATATATATAACACACACACACTTACATATATTTATATAAATGTGTACAAATATATGTATGTGTGCATTCCCGGAACTGCACTTTGCTTTTAAGATAACAATTTCATGAATTTATGAATGTCCGCTCTAGGAATACAATGAACAACATACCGCTCGAGAACCATAATTGCTTGTCCCGGTAAGGATGAAAAAAAAAAGGACAATGGTAATAACCAACACCCATTATTATATCCTTCATGCGGCGCAAGGGTAGAAGGATATACTCCCCATTCCGTGCTCACATCTGGCTTTGGTGAACATCAATTCGGTCGTCCTGTTTCTTGAATTCAGACTACACTCGATGTATATATATATATATATAAACGTGTATACGTTACGTACATATTGACAAACGATGTGCCTGGAAAAATGCGAATGCCCCCCATTATTCCGAACGTCTCACAATTTCTACATATATTTCACGTTTCGCCCCCGGAAAAAAAAACGTTTTTCTATTTACCCTTAGTTTATTTATTTATTTTTAAGCAGGAACTCAGCCGCTACACTGCCAAACAACTAATGTTACAAAAACACTTGTTTCCGACGAAAGGAATTATTCAAAGGAAAAACGGTTTCCTTCTCTCTTTATCTCTTTCTCGTTCACATAACAGATGTAATATTTCCTCTTTTCTTTTTTTTTTTCGTTTTTCGATGTCGACCTAGTCTGAATAAATCATAAATCTCTATTAATGTTTCGCAATTATGTGGTTCCATCCGCAACGAACGTGGGGCATACATAATAAATGAGCCGGTAATTGTCGCAGCTACCGTGCGCTTTTTTTTATATATATGTATTCGTTCATTTTCCGATGGGAAAAATAATGTACATATTAATTGCTGGTAATCAGTCATTTTCCACTCGCCGCGTGCGTAAATATTACAAAGATTCAGTTCAAACAACTCCCAAAGGCTTTGCACGCCACTGCTGATGCCAAAGGAAAGTATACATACACCTCTTGTTTGCAGACTGAAGGGAAATCACAAGAAAAAAAAGCGCACACCGATCGTGTCGCGTTTCTGAAACGAAACTCGTATGTTTATATGCATGGCGTTGAATGTTCTCTTTTGCTTCGTGATCTTTTATGTTACATGCATGTTTACTTTTATTGTAACCTTTCCGAACTTATACCATCCTTCTTTATGTACTTAGTTCGTATGGTTTTCAATGATCAGAAGATGAGGAAGGTGGCAGAATGGAAATATCTGTAGCCTTTTTTTACAAGCATAAACAATGTGCACTGATGAAAGTGAAATTGAGGAGAACAATGATAAAGCAGTCGATCGTTGATGCGGAAAGTGAACATTCTGATCCACGACAAAGACAATGAAATTGACAGTGAAGACATGGGTCTATCGCGAGGTAAATTATCCTACTTGATACACTACACCCTTCATCGGATCGTATCGCACTGCCTGATCCACGATTAAGCAAGGAATACTACATCATCAGCGTCTTATTTCATACAAATAATCCTATAAATTTTATTCATTATAATTTTTTAAATTAATTTTTAAATAATTAATGTTAAACACAAGTGGGGCGTCTATAAAATTAACAGTTAAAAAGACACAGTTGCATTACAAACCAAGCTTGTGGCGGATATATCCGCCGATTATCGCCGATTTAATAATATAAATGCAATCGGTTTAATATTTAATGAGTAAGTTTTGAAATAACGAGCAAATAAATATAACTGCAAAACTATTTAATGTTTGATTAATTAATTAGTGTATATAGGCTGCTTATTATAGAGGGAAAAAAAAATGATTAAATTCATTCCATGATGATTTTTAAAGGCTTAAAATATCATCGGGGAACAGCTCGAAAACTTCGTATCTCTCTATAAAACTGTAACACCGGATTCTCTAATATTCTTTTTCGCATTATCCCAGCACAATGCAAATCCGACTTTGCTTAAAATCATAAAGCATTACTGCTTTATTGGTTTGTGAAAAAAAAGTAAAAGGGAATATTATGAACGAAAGCTAATAATATAAGCCGCAACGTTGCATGCAACGTAGATTTAATCTATAGAACATCATGTTAGGAATAAAAAAAAAGAGGGTGAGTGGAAATAATATATATATATATATGTACAGTTACATTTATATGGGGAAAATAGTATGGAGAAAGCGAGTGCTCCGGAAATATGTCTATATATGGTATTGGGGATTGTATAATACACGCATACACCTTTTTTTTTTGGTTCATACTTTTTTCCCAACCTGCAGTCCCTCAAGTCCCCAGATGTTACAAGTAATGTGATAAAACGCTAAAACCGTTTCCATGTTTCACACAACCTAATTTGTGGCGCGACTACTCTGAAACGTGCATAAAAATTATTACGACCGAAGTCAGGTCAGACGATAGAAATTCAACCAAAAGTGGGAACAACTGATTGCACTCAGAATTACTAATAAAAATTGCATTGCAATTAACAAGTAATTTTCAATTCATTCATTTTCGATTATTACATTTAATGCGGGTAAACTTCTGGTCATTCGTAATAATTTGTGATTGTCATTCATTTGATTGAAATATTTCGCCCGATCATGTTAAGCTTATAATATTGGAAATGGTTTACGGTAAAGTTTTGATAAAAAAATCTATATATTTGGAGTGCGAGCATTTGGAATGCTACCCAGTTCAATTTTAGTTTCATAATCAATTTTATTACAATTTTCGATTATTGGATTACGTGAGTCATGTTTGCAATTTAACACAAACCGTGCAAAACAATAGTATTAATTATTATTAAAAGCAAAAAAAAGACGAGAAAAATAAATAAATAACTTAGCGTCCATAACAATTTTGGTATGGAATATGTACTAATTATTTAACTTTAATTAAATATTGTTGTAATTTTTGGCATTTCCGGGATGTGCAAAAATATAATTTATAAATTCCCGTTTCCCGGGAATTGCAATTTACATTAAATATATTATTTCTCAAATACTTGAGTGTTCTGAAGAATGTTTATGAAACATTGCACTAAGTACTAGTCTAACATCCCTTAGCTGTTGTTAGCTGTTTGCAAAAATATATCTATTTTGAATCAGATCGTGAATAATAAAAACTTTTTCCTACATTTCAAATCCACGTTTCTTTCACCTGTTTCTCCTTTTGTACTAATGTTTATATTTGACAGGTCGATATCGCACACGAATCACGAACAGCCACTAAAAATCGACGCGATTTCTCCATCGAATGCGCACCGCAACACAGAACATTTGTTACAGTCGCAACACCACACGGTACACAACCTACATACCATGTACACATTGAAAGGAGGAAATATGTTCGCCACTCGCTCTCCCTTGGATTTTCAATTTTCACTTTTTTTTCTGCAGTTTGTTGCAATATTTTCAACTATTCCTTTTTGTTTTGCAACGTTCATTCATCCACATTACATTATTTTCCTCTCGTTGTTTCAGTTTTGATCGACGGCTCGGAGGATATTTGATTCCTGCTTCATTAGCGGAATTACCTCAGCCGAAGCAGAAGAAAAAAATCAATAGCAAATAGTAACATAATCGATTACCGGATTCGTGGGTAAGTGTTTCATAAGCTAATTAGTTTACAATTCATTTTACTAATTGAGGAACAAAATTAAAGTGCAGGCTATAGTTGATATTGTTTTGTGTTAATTGATAATTAATATTTTTTAATTGAGCATTATTAATTAATTAGGTGGGATTAAATATTTCAATAAACATATAAAATTCGTCCCATAAATTTGATTCATTTCGAAATATGGTCCGAAAATATTTAGTAAGTAAGTATTTATTGTTACTTCAGCAATAATAGTTTTTTTTTAAATTGCGTCTAATAAATAAGAGCATTAGTAAATTTGTGATTTTCATCTGGCAAACTTTAGTTTCTGCAAAGATAAAGGAAAATGCATTATGGTTATCCTTTGATAATTTTAAAATCCCGACGATGATTGTGGTTTTCGTTGCTTCGCGTTGGCGATTCATTACGTGTAAATGAAATGTAATGCAATCCGGTTTTAATGGTCGGATGGAAAGTTCTTAGAGCGACAATTAAATTCCGCAAATCGATTAAATAATTAAAATAAATAGGGAGCCGCTTTAATTGAATCCGCAAATTACGGGCCCCGATAATCTATACATAATTAAAGTTAACAAACTGATTTCGTGCGCCGCGGCGCGCTGTTTATTTGTGTCCTGGCGGACGGAATGAAAATAATAAAGACGTCCTTAAAGTTTATTCATTAAGATGCTGCGGAATATCCGAAGGAGATAACAACGTTAATTACGTCCTCGTCTGTGCAGCGTGTCCTTTTAATGTTACATTTAGAGAGAAAAGAAAAAAAAAACAGGACGAGGAAAAGTAAGTTGTCTCTACTGCGTTAATGGAACTCGAATTGCTTATTGCTCTTTTCTCTTTATATATATATATAAAGGTTATTGACGTTGCATCCCTTTTCGAGGATAAACCAATTATAAATAAAATCGTCACTGTTAACTCCAAATTATCGAATTATCATCATTCGAGTCGCGCTAATTCCACGTTTTTTCCCTTGGCTTTGTTTTATGGTGCACGTACTTTTTTATTGTCCAGAAGGGCGTAAAGATCCGCCCTTCGTACATAAAAAAATTGGATCGAAAAAATGGTTTCCACCCTGTAAATGATGTTGCTTCGAATGCCATAAACAAACACGGACCCGGGCCAGGTGTATACCACCAACGTACATATTATGTATCAATAATTTATTATGCAACACTGCCCAATGCATACTTGACACATCAACGGAAAAGTTACTGCCGTTAATGCGATAAGGGAAAAAAGTTATTACCTTCATACTTTCATTATTCATTCAGGATGTCTGACTATCCACACCGTGCCAACCAATTACAATATTTCATTTGATGTAACACCAGATATACAATTTATTCATGTTTGTTAGACTTCAAAAAAAATGAAAATAGGAAAAAAAAGTACAAGAAATAAAGTAAAATTTAATTAAATATTTGTAAATGTAACGAGAAATTTGTCCGAAATAATTTATGTGAATACTTTATGTGATTTCCACAAAACTTCGCCGTCTAGGGAGTAGTATATCTTGAATAAGTAATAATTGAATGGAGCAGTGTCTGATGAATATTCCTGAGATGCATTACTCCTCTCTCCAATACTTTCCTGAATTATTTCTCGCGTAACAAATCAAGTCAATTACAGAAAGACATTTACAAGAATTTTGAAATGCATTTTAAACCTCACTCAACAAGTTCGTAAGATGATATATAGTTGGCGCCTCTATCGACAAATCCAACCATCAAACGATGACTGTCAAAATTTCATTTCAATCTGACATTTAGTTCACAAGTTACAGTGGTTTTAAAAGTTACAAAAGTAACGTTATGTGACACGGATAATATTTGAATACAAATGTATTTATTACATAATGGTACAAATACAGTGTATTATGAAAACTTAAGAAATTAAAAAAAAAGAAACAGATTTAATTAATACTATTTATTTAATTTGTGTCGGACATTCCGCTTTGTCCAATTCTACTTTTTTTCGTTCCTAAATGCGTGTCCATAAAATATTTGCGTGTTAATCATAATATAACAAAACGAAAATGAACGTGTCTCCAGTGAAAAAAGGTCATTCTACAAAATGGTGTAGCGTACGTAGAATTGAGTGAACTCTGGTAAATAATGTGATGGCAAAAAGAAAACGATAATAATGGGTTAAAATAAAAGTTGGTTGTATGTATCGGGGAATGTTAGGTAATTCCGATACTATGAAATGCAAATTATCGGTCATTTCAGTATTTTTTTGCGTCTTAAAATTCGTACATTGTGAACAAAATTGCTGAAAAATGTTGGGTATTATAAGTGAAACGCGAATCGAGGAATATAAAAAAAATGTATTCTTCTGCATTCTTAAGCTAATGCATTAATAATGGAAAGAAATATACATGTAACATATATTTTTCTCTTTAAAAGTCCTGAAGAATAATAAAAAGAATGCAGTCGTGAAATGTTAAAGTCACTTTCTTCTTTTGTTGTATTCTTTTCATCCAAATAGATTATGATTTATGAACGTAGAAACTTCAATAATTTAATTTAGTTATTTTCGGTTTTATTTTTTTTTAATATTATATATATTTTGATGGTAGAATAAAAATTGTATTAAAATAATGTGCCAGAATGCCGTGACCAGGATTCGAACCTGGGTTACTACGGCCACAACGTAGGGTCCTAACCACTAGACGATCACGGCTTCATTTCTCAATTGAAAAATAAACTTTCTCCAAAATAAAGTTCTTATAGTGAAGAATATAATTGATTTATGTTGAAATTATTCATTCGCGCGTCTGCGTTTAAACTACAAATTGGAAATTAATACTGTGTTTAAAAAAAGAAATATTCTGGACGGTAAAGGGAAGTTCGGGTAGTAGCCAGCCGCCGTAGTTTCAATGTAATTAAGTAAATTGAATTAAGTTGAAGTAGATTTAGGGGTAATCTCTTGGTAATCGCAATTTCGCGGAGAGGTGCGCTCGTTAATAAAATTTAATTTTAGTAAATATGGTCCCGTGTTCTTGGGGTGGGTAGGGTAGAGCCGGTGTCTGCGGAGGCGGCTTTTCCAAAGAGGGTGGCTGCAAGTTCAACCACGGCTCCCCGTTAGTCGCATAGCCGGCAGGTACATTAATTAATTTTCTGTAGTATGTGTATAGTGTGGCCTTTCTATATCCATTTACAACCCAAACTAATGGTACCTCAACAACGGCAACCGCATAATTAGCTGGTACCAACAAATCTGCACTCTATTATTATTACGATAACATGCGTACGATGTTGAAAAGGGTGCCCAAAGGCCTTTGTGGAAACCGCTACAGTCCATATAATGCATTGAGCCACTTCATTCACTGTTCTTTTCATCCATCTCCAATTTTATCTGCAACTTTCGTTTCCCCTCACCATCACCATCATTATTTTGTGTCCTTTATTTTCTGTTTTCCGCGTGTAATTGCTTTAAGCTATTTGGAGCTGCTCCCATCGGGAACCATCTCAGAAATTAGATTTCGCTATTCAGAAAAGAAAATTCTTCAGTCCCCCTTTTTTTAGTACAAACCTCACCCTCCTTCCAAAAAAATATACGCAATATATAAAACGCACTCCAAATATTAAATTAAAATCTGGCTTAAATGCAAAAATCAATTCTTGTGTTGTGCATTAAAAGAAGTATCATAATGTGATTTTATATAAATCCGATTTAATTTTCTCTCAGTTCACTTTACTTTCGTTTTCCTTCGAATTCGATCAATTTATTAGCTTCTATTTCTTTTGACGAGCGAGATTTATTTGATTTGTGTTTGCTCCTTGGGTCGGATACATTCTAAGTATATGCCTATCTTATGTCATATATAAAAGGGAAATTTATTTAGAGAATCATTATTTTTCATTAACAAATTGATTAACAAATCATAAATGTACAGTTATACATTTTGCGCATACCATGGATTTATTAATATTTGGATAAATATTACTTTTTTAATTTGTAAATAAAATTGTATATTTTTTTTTACCAAATTACAAACAACATTTAATTTTGTTCAGTTTATTTCAATGGAGCTTAAAATATTTCAATAAAAAATAAAAATAATAACATTGTTAAATAAATATTATTATACATTTTTATCTCCGAATGTGATTCTTACCTAACTGTTTTCAGCTCGTTAGGTGAACGATCACATCACATTTTCTCCTCTGAACAGCTCTTTTCAGTGTCTGCTTCTTTTTTTTCGTCAGCACTCCTTTTTATCGTAAATTTCCATCACTTTATTATATAACGACGCGAGAAATGGGGGCTGGCGACGGCGAAGGTCGTTAATTTTCTCTGGGCACCGGTTGCGTCCATTACCATCACAGGTAGATCTTTCTCACGCCCACGTTCAGACTGCATACACCAAACTTGTATTCAATTCCACCCTCAACTCGAGAAGAAGTTCCTGTGTGCAGGATAATCGATGCTGGATTATTAATGAATAATGCAGTTCACAATCGAAATATTATTGGCGCAACAGAGAAAGGAAAATAGAAAAAAAATACGTCTTTCGCGCCGCATTGTGGAGCAAAATGCTGGTGCATTAATATTAATAAACCTGGAGGGGATCTCTGGTGCAGATGCACATTAATTACGAACCCCTGCCAATGGTGCAATGTACTAATATATTGTGAAACATGGAACAAATTCTCTGCAACGCTGTTTTATATAGTTGAACAAAAATCTTAAAATCATATTTAAAAACGGAAATTTATGTTAAGTGGCGTAATAACTTTTCCTGTGATCCAAGATTCAAGTTTTGTGGGATCCATAAATTTTAGTTTGATGGGGCCCTCAAAATTTATTTGAATTTTTCAATTCGTTAATGATCAAAAAATGAACATAAAAAAGTATGAAAAGCAAGTTCAAAGAAATGCATTAAAAATGCAAATGCATGTTAATTGGATTATACCGATGTCGGAGTGCGTTTCATAAGGAAGAAGTTAAGTGCATTGCGTGTTGTAAGAGAGTTTAAGTGACGGAGTGTCTCGTCTGTAATGATGTTATATCGTTCGGTGGAATGATGGACGAGCGTTCACGTGTTTCACGAGCGCAAATTTATTTAGCAAATTACGCCACCTCCAAAACAACTCCGCTCCAGCACAACGGTATACACGTTTCGCTGCAGGATAATGATATCCTTTTATATAGGGGTTGGTTTGTTGTACATTCTCGAACCGAAACGAACGAATTTACAAACGGTTTGATGTTTATCTATCCTGATTCGGTCTGCGCATTGGTTAATTGAAAACCGAATCAATTTAACACGAAATTGAAAATTAACGGATTGCCTGCAACCTCGCACATATCGCAAATCGATAGTCCAAAAGACGAGGATCAATCAAGGAGCTTCAATTTTTGTTTGATACAATAAACAACAACATAAAGAGAAGACCACTCTATTGGTCCTATGTGGATGAAAGTACAAAAATAAAGCAGTTTCTATTCCCTTCTCCTTCATCGTCCCCCAAGTCAATTCATTTCTCTCCCGTGGTTTTAGAGCAGCGCGTGTCTCTCTTTGCCAGTTGTGTTTGCTACATACGTATGTCTTTCTCTTGTATTTTTATATTGTGCTCATGGCCCTCGGGAGGGAAATAAGAAAATGGGCTTTATCAAAATATGTGGGACAATCCGTGTATGTTACGACAATGTTTTATCTCGCCGAGATTTACGTAATAAAAAGGAAAAACACACGGTTGGAAGAAAGGAAAACGTCGGGCCCAAGGAAAACATGGACTTTTGCGGCACGTTTTTACTTTCAGACCACTTCCTTTATTTTGCCTTCCTCTTTATTCTTTATATGCGGAATCCGCACATGAAATAGATATGTCTAGATTACTCGGATGATAAATTAAACTATTCTACAAAGTAAGCTAAATACCAGTTATAAATGGTTATTAAAATATCCGGTTTGAATTTCATTTTCAACTATATTTTCCTTCAATTCAGGGAATGTAATTAAAGCCAAATTAATTTACCTTCAAAGGGTAATGTAAGCGCCAGTCTGATAGTACTTAATTACGAGCTATCAAGTTTCCAATTTAAAATGCAAAGGTCATCGATTTCAGAATATCCAACAAAATGAAAAAAATAATAATAAGGCTCTTAATTTCTAAAAATATTTGCCCTATTTTCATATTTCTTTTCTTTACTTTATTCCTACTAAACAATAAAATTTTTATTTTAAATTTAAGAATTAAATTTTTTTTTTTTTTTTAAATTATTGATTTATTTGTAATCTGCCACACTCTGGCAATAAACAAATATGTATGAGAAAATTAAACAAATAAAAATAACCTGAGCGGACAGATTTCCCATCGGCAATCTTCCAAATTAAAATATCCAATCCAATTATAACAAAATAATTTTTACAGCACATGAAATATTAATACAAAAAAAAAAATTAATTCCTATAGATGTTGTATAGTGCGGGTCCCAAGATACGTCCTTGCGGTACGCCCGACGCTATTGAGTACAGCTGGGTCACCTCACCCTCCATCCTAACTTGATAGTATCTATTGGACAGAAATGATTTTAATATACAGAAGTATGGATGAGGGAGCAACAACTTAATTTTGTACAACAATCCTGCGTGCCACACTTTATCGAAGGCCTGTCTTATGTCCATAAAATTGATATTTCGGGGAAACACGAGCCCCTAAATCCGCTGTGATCTGTCGGTTGATTGCTCGTATATTCGAATACGAACAACCACCTCAACGGATGCACCTCGAGAAGGTTTTAGCACAGACGGTCTTGCCATCCCATGCGTATCACTGCGGACGTGATAAACGCATAGAATGACCTGGTATTTAGAATACCTTGCATCCATAAAAATAACAAAAAAATAAGTAACCTATAAGAAAAAAATACATTCATAATAATTAGTAAAACTGAACTTACACAATCAAAACATGCCATATAAGTATATGTATTTTTTTTCTGTAAGAAAGTCCTAATATTTAGTGTCAAGTGGATCAAAATGCGATCCGCCACAATATTTGTATAAAACAGGTGCGACCTCGAGAAGGTAAATGTGTATGGTCTTGCATCATATCAGAGGCTGTGTATTGCGCTTGGAATGATACCTGGTTACCATCTTCGAAGGAAGATGACATACCTCTAATTAGCACCTGGATATCCGGCCACGTGGAAATCGCTGCTTCCATTCACAGCAAATGAAAGCAAACGCATGACCGCACACCCGGAAAGAAAATAAGGAATGTTTAGGATTAAAGGAAATGCTGTGACCTAAAGGGTCAAACCTGAAACAGAACACACAGAAATAACACATATAAAATAAAATATACATCAATAATTACAATAAAATTGCATTACGTAAATTATATAAATTTATGGAGAGGAATAATTGTTTTCTTTTTTCACTCTCATCTTTTCTCATGTTTATATTTTTTATTATTTTGTTTTTTTGTTTTTTTGTATATGTTTATATTATTTATTATTGTTATTATTATTTTTTTGTATATATATATTTTTTTCGTCTATTGTTACATAATAATTTTTATATTTTATAACATATATTTTCTTTTCTTTTATTTATTTTTTAATTTTTTTCAAATTTTTCAATATGTAATGCAATGCGGCACAATATAGGCTAATTGTGCATGTTCATTAGCTATCCGGCATTATGACATTTTGTTTGTATCATATTATGACTACTCTATAGACTCTGAGCAGCTGCCGAACGCCTTTACAACAATCTACAACTATAAAAAAATTACAACCCATTTAATTCCTCAAATTTTGGGGCACAATAAGGATATAGAAAGGAATATAGGGATAAGTCGAACCGGAGACTCGCGATTCTTGGAGGGGACGGAGAGTCCTCGGATTAGGTATGTTTTTTTTGTGAGTGGGTGTAAACTTAAAACTAGGAGGAATATTGACAAAATGGGCGCATTACAAATAAAACTAAACCTAATCTAAACCTAAAGAGAACGAACTATTATAGTAAATTGCACTCTACTGTATTAATTAGTTCCCTGGCAATGAAATTATCATAACTGCCTAATTGGACATTTATGATAATCAATTGCAAAACTTATTAAGTATTAAGTATTTATTGTTTATGGTTTTTGCTGTGTAATTCTATTGTTTGATCCACCTCTGAAGTGCCCGACCCAGCAGCAAGACCTGAACATTCACAGCAAAAATGAACAGATCGAGCGCAACAGTCCAGAGGTGAATTTTATCTGCTGAAAGAAAAACACGTGAGGATACGTTAGATCCCCACAGACATGGATTAGTACAAACGACATATATAGTAAATAGGATAGGAGAATCACTCGAAATAATAAAGCAACAAAAGTGAATTGGAGTGAATCGTGAGCCAAGCAAAAGCTCATTCGATCCATACTAAATGCCTAAACTTAACCAGGAAGTCCAAATGAAGTTAATAGCAAACTTCGCCCGAGCGAAGAGAATTCTAAAGTATTGAATTGGCAAATGGTTAGAGGATGAAGGAAGGTGTTGGGACCGGCAGAGACCCTGTCAGTAAACTGACTAGTCTGCGGAAGTACCGGCACCCCCAAAATAGTCATAGCAACAGTTAAGGGGGGACTCGCGGCGGACGGGCGGAGTGAAGGGAACCAAATGCCAATCAAATACTAAAGATTTCTTTAAGAAAAATTGAAGTTACTTTAACAACAAACTTGCAAATGCAAATATAAACGATTGAATTGAAAACACGGAGGGCTGAGGGTGGATCGTGAAAGTGTGCAACCATCTCACGATCCCGGGGATATTTCATTATCAAAAACTAATTAAACCTCGAGATAAGCTCGAAGGGGGTGGACGAGGGTACTGAAACATCCTCTATTTAATACAAATCTAAAATCATGCATAGAGAGTCTACCAACAAGTCTTGTTGAATTTAAGACTGCTTAATACAAGACTCTTTCTGCGCGACTTTCGAGTGATTTTCGGGCACGGTGGATACGTTAGATCCAGCTGAAAGCAAAAAACATGCAAAAGCCGACAAATACGTTAGATTTGCCACTAACTACTCATGCTTATTAATCGCGAGGCGACACGAAATCACCATTGACTGAAGAAGATTTGAAACTAATATAGTAATAATTAAAAGTTAATAAATAGAAAATTAATCATATTGATGACAATTTCCATTATTTAAAAAAAATTAAAAAAGGATATAAGATAGGAAATTACAAATGTTTAATTAATTTAGATTGATAAATAATCGCTGAAAATAAATTAATTATAGTTCAAGATTTCTATATAAGCATCTAAACACAAATCGAAAATGTTAATGAAGATTTAACATTTTCTAAAAACCTATAGACATCTCAGCACAATCATAACAGTAACAGCATTCAATCACTCATATCATTCAAAATCAAATACTAAATCGAAACACTTGCTCATACATACATACATACACAAACAAACATTTGCGAGCTCGCATTGATTCATACCAAAACACACTAACATACAATTTTCAGATTTTGGAAATATGAGAAAGTTTCCAAAAACTGATAAAAGACTAATTTACTTTAGGGTGGCCAACCCTAATTATAGAATTTCCTGAACTATAATATTTTATATAATAAAATAGGAAAGATGTAAAATGAATATAATGCAGATTGAAAAGTATCTGCAGCTTGTAAACATTTGTTATTTTTGGATAATTTGGTGAGTTGAGAGTTGTTTGGAAATAATAATAATTAAGTAATTATGATTCCTTCTACGATGAATTAAGTATATTGAAGCCATTACAACTTCAAAATAAATAACACATATGTAGAATTAAAATCAATTAACAAAACTATCATCATTACAAAACTAATAGCAAAATAAAAAAACAATGCATTGAATTGCATTAAAAATGAATTAAAATCTTCTCCAAATCAATAGTAATTTAATGCAACCTAAACTAAAACATCTCACATTATCTAAGTGGATGTAAAAAACGGAATTACGGAAAAGAACAAAGGGAATCAAATAATTAATAAATATTAATAGGCGCAGTAATAATTAAAAATATAAAAAGTTAAAAACAAATTAAATAAATTTAATAAATTGACGCAATATGAATTAATAATTTTGAATAGACGCTGTAATAATTAAAAGAATGTGGAAGCTAAAATCAAATGAAAAATATATTTAGGTTGAGGTGGGAGGGCTTATTGTTGTGAATCCCGTGTGGTATAAAATCACTTACTACTTCGATGTTTTCATCACCATCATCTGATCTCTCCATCTCAGCCATCACCTACATCTCTGCCATCTCGTTGTTGGCACTCACTCACGAACACTCGCGATAATTTAGCAAAATACGCACTAAACTGCCGTAAATTTAACACTCCCGTGATTCTAATATAATTAATAATAAATTTATAGCAAATTGAGTAACGTGAATTTAAAGTGACTGCAATCACTACCGGTTGAAGAACAAGAGCCGAAGCCTTAAACTTGTCTTCAAAATAACGCACACACACCTCACTACAGAATGTAAGACTAAGTTTGGTCAAAACTTTTCTTAACGACATCCGTCGCGATAGATAAATTGATATTTCGTGGAAACGCGAGCCCCTAGATCCGCTGTGATCTGTCGGTTGATTGCTCGTATATTCGAATACGAACAACCACCTCAACGGATGCACCTCGAGAAGGTTTTAGCACAGACGGTCTTGCCATCTCATGCGTATCACTGCGGACGTGATAAACGCATAGAATGACCTGGTATTTTAAATACCTTGCATCCATATGAGTTATACATGTATCATGGGGAAATAAGTATAAATATTAGTATGTAGATTAAATTCAATAAATGGTAACAACAACATAAGGTACTCGCGGTTAGTTTTCATCGATTTCTAATCAGAACGATGTTGACTTAACGAAGAGACGCGCACAACTGAGGCTTGGGGACGCCACGATAGTGCCAACTAAATTAAAACATTTTTTCTTATCTGCATCGAACGAACTTGTGGTCGACAAAAAAATAACTTTTTCAGCCACGAAAAAATGCACTTGCACGCATCGACAATCTCCGGAACTTTTCGTTATTAACAATTCTGTTGGTTCCATTGCGATCGGGTCGGACCAGATGGCAACTCGCTATTTTTTTCTTAACTGATAAAATAATAAAAACTGTTTTTTTTTACAATACTGTTCTAATCAAATCGATTCGATTATTTTCGAAGCAATATTTTTTTGAAATTTATTATTATACTATTTAAAATAATACAATTATTTTGAAATATTATAATATTAAAATCATTTAACTTAATAGAATTAAATAATTAATTATTAAATTAGTAGAATTAATTAATTTGCCAACAGTATATTTTTTAATGCAAATAAAAGTGTTAATAGAAAAAATATAATTTTTGATAACTAAATGTTTATAAATTTTTAGAAAGTTTTTAATATTTGATACATTTTAATGCAAATCAAACGTACTTAAGAAAAAATCAATAAAAGTTATGTAATTTACGAAAACGCAATTCGATTTGATTAATATATTGTCCGTTTTGATTTGATTATAACGAGATGACTGTGAATTTATTTTGTTAAAATTAATTAAACAATTACGTATTTGATTAGAAAGTAATTAAAAATGTGAGATTAATAAATTTCGTAATTATGACATATTGTGTATTGTAATTGCACAAGTACTTGTCAAGTAACGCTTTACAATTTATTTTGTAATTAAATATTTTGTATAAATATTTAATTTTTGTAAATTTATAATATTATATTAATTTTAGATAAACAATTTATTTGATAAAGTTGTGTAAGTGCAATATAAATCTTTGTTCGAAACACTTTTTTACTTTTGCAATTGCAGGATAATTGCGAGGACACGGCTAGAGAGGAGATCACGAGTCCTTTATACATCCCTGTTTTGTAATTCAGGTCTAATTGTTCAATAAAGCTTTTCTAGTGTTAAATCTAATGAATTCAGAGTAAATTTAGGTGACATATGTTAAGTTAGTTCTGTTTTAAATTGTTAAATTTAAAATTACATGATTAATTGTTTTTATAACTAATACAACATTTAAATAGTAAAAACATCGCTTTTTAAGATTTATTAATATCTATGGAAAATATTAATGCATGAAATTTCAAGCGAAACTATTCGTTCAGAGTTGAAATAAATTATATTCCAGTAACGAATAAGAAACAATGTTTTCTTAATTTTGTACTGAAAAATCATCATCTTTTAAATAAAATAAATTTCTAACATATTCATCACATTTTCAAAACCTATTGATAATATCCATCTGGTTAACTTAATTTATGGTAAAATCGAATTTAATTTAAAATTTGGTGATCTTTGTCTATCTGATCTTTGTCCACGTGGAAGGCAGCTATTGAAAACAATACGTTGCAATAATTTAGACTATATATCTACTGGAGAACCAACATACTGGCCTACAGATAGGAGAAAAATCCCGGACATACTAGACATCTGTATTACCAAGGGAATTTCGAGGAATTACATACAGGCCAAGTCATGTTTGGATCTCTCCTCTGATCACTCGCCAGTTATTGTCACACTGAACTCTATCATAATAAAAAAGGAAACATCGCCATTTCTGTACAACAATCAAACAGATTGGGAATATTTCAGATTGCAGTTGGAGTCTGAAATAGAAGTAAAAATCCCTTTGAAGACAGAAATCGAGATTGATCAGGCAACAGAACATCTAAATAATATAATACAAAAATCGGCTTGGGCAGCAACACCTATAATTCATCAAAAAGTGGAAAAAGTATCGTGTCCAATAATTATAAAAAAAAACTATCGTATATTTTTACAAAAAAAAACTGTTTGTTTGTGTATTTTAATATGAAAAAAATAAATTAATCAGAATGGTCGATCGGACCATAGCAGATTTGATTTATTTTCCATCGATGTAAATTTAAATCTACCAAAACGAGAGTAATTAAAAATATAAAAACAATAATACACAGTTCGAATGAAAATTATGTATTATCATTTCAATAAATATTGGGCAATCAAATGCAAAATGAAATCTATTATATTTATTATATAAAATAGTTATAAAATTAGCCCAATGATTATTTGATGGTAATTTACGTTGAAGTTCAAGAAACTATCTGAAAAATGAATTACAGCGATTAGGACCGTGCACGTAATTGAAATAGCTTCGTGAGTGTACACAATTAAGATAGTCCCTTTCTGTTCAGTTGGGTTTAGAGATTTCGTGGTCGTTTGCATCTCGTGTTATAAATAAAATTTAATTAGAAAAACGCCCGTGGGAAATTATTTTCCCGAGGACCACGTCAGTGGCTTGGAACTCTCCTAACTCTCGCTCTAAATCTCAGTGTCTCCATCCCTCTCCGCCTCAACCCCAAGACCCCCAAGAGTCCCTCTCCACGTGAACGCCAATGTTTGTTCTACCCCGAAAATCCTTAACCCTGATTTAATCCGTCGTTAACTTTAATTCGCAGTAAGTGTGCATAAATAAAGAGAACCTCTCTTCCTGTTTTGTTAGTATGTTTTGGAACTGCGAATTTCAATATGTTGCGCTTTTCATGCATCCCGTATTCTGCATTATTTACTTTCAATGTTAGCTAGTTATTTCAGCAGATCGGATAGCACTTCCAAAGACGTCTAGCCCATCTCAAAAACAGATCCTCCGGGTTTGCTTATTAAATTATGGAAATTCCTTCATGATGTTTCAGCGTTACATCTGATAAAAGATTACTGTATTCATGTAAACGCGACGGCAGCTACTGCTTCCATTTTCCGGAATTGTTATTAATTTATTAATCCTTTCCCCATACTACCAGAACTCCTCGAAACCACGCTTAGCTCTCCGTATATTATCTAACTAGGTCACACATGACGCCCCACGTAACATTAATTATTATTCTCGGACCGCATGCCATATTATTCCTGAAAGGTTGCGAATCCAAATCCACCGATTTCTGATCGATTTCAATCAACTAACAACTTTAATATTTCGTGTAATTATAATCCTCGAAAGTAAGCAGAAATAAAGTATGGTGCTAAAAGGAAATGAAACTTTTTACTTGCAAAAATCTAAACAGATTATCGAAGAGAGTCTACCGTGTCATTTGATACTGCAACGTTCATTGCTGCCTGAGTTCGAAACTGTCGAGTGAAAAGCACTACAAAAACAAACCTGGAAAAAGTATTTAACGGTAACTACACGGTAAACTCGATTTGATACGTGCACTGCTACAGTGATGTAGAAGCGAAGTGGAATCCAATAAAACTAAGTTTATATTATAAGAGCCAGCAAAGTGAAATCCTTGCCTGCACGAGAAAAGAGTTAATTCCTAATAATGAAAAGTTTATTTGATCATTACACAATTATAATGAAATTTGTTTCAACACTAGTAAATTCGTTAATATTATTTTTGCTTTATCAAAAACAAAGATTCATATAGTGGTGACACTTTAAGAGCTATTAAGAGAAAATGTGTAAACTTAGGGCGGTTATATCCGCCGCTCTTCCACAAACTGTTAATAGTAGTTACCATAACATTGACATTACCTGATTGTAGTTGGTATACCTGAATGTAAATATTATAATTAAAAATATATAATATTAACTTTCATTATAGAATTTATTTATAGTTGTTGAATATTGCTGAAATTTATTAGAAGCTTAACTCTTCTGCAAAAAACGTATTTGATTAAATTTCAGAAAAAAAAAACCTGAAACCAAATTGAAAATTTCAGGGAATGGAATGAAATAAAATAAATATAAATAAATAGAATAAAGGGGAGATTTTCGTGAGGGATAGAGAATGACGACGTTTTTTTATTATCGGTTTAACAATTTGTCGCGATTGGAAACATCTGTGCCGGCGCGAACTTTAATCTCTCGTGCAATAAATTACTCGGTCGAATCGGGGAGATTTCCAATCGACCCCCCTAACCGTCCTCCCACTACGAACGGAACCCCATTTGGGGGGACGTTAGGCGCGCACGCGAATCGGCAAGAAGTCCACGATACAGAAATCCAATCAAAAATCGTAAAACTCCATCGCCAGATTCAAAATAATAGAAGGAAAAACTGTGGGGATTCCCCTAACCATTAAGCGGTCTGCATACAGAACCGACCAATGCGAAAACCGATTGAACTGGCGAACCTTTATTGCAGCACTAATGATAAGTTTAATTCGTCCATGTGGGACCGATAATTTTAAAATCCCAAATGCAAATCATTACCATCCCTGCGTCCATCCACGTAGCCATATAATATAAAACCCATCAAAGGGAATTCATAGGCAGGCCGTAATTGAATTGAATAATTCATTGGAAAATAATTATTGTTATTCATTGCTTATTGTTTATTTTCTATTATTTTTTTTGTTCAAACTTGAGTTAATTTATTTCATCCCTGCTTTTGGTACAATCCAATTTCGGAAAAAAAAAAGCTATTTCATTTTCGTCAATCGAATTAACCGTTGTGCATTTAACCAATCTGTTTGCCTCAATGGGAACACTCGAAATGGTAACCCACGCAACAACAACTACGTTGAAAAAAGAGAGGCACAAAATGAAATCGTATTACGTTACATTGACGCAAATAACAAAAAAAAATCTTTTACTAGTGAATCGTTTTGGTTGTTTGTTTTTTTAACGCGATTTCGCATCAATTTAATTTTTGATAAAAATAAGTTTATTAGTTTATTAACAATAATTTTATTATTCGTTGAATGATTCTTTCGTTTCGTAAATAACTTTTGTTGCCATTTTCTACTTCTACTTTTTAACTTTTATTACGTCCTCTTGTTGCTGATGCTTTTACTTCTCCATCTGTTTGTTTGTTTGAAATCCCATTCGCATCTCGTATTTTCCTCTCGGTTACTTTATTTAATTTGGTTGACGATTTAGAGTTTATTTTGTAAAACTATTAAAAATATTTCATATAATTTTCTATATATATTTTTTAATAATTCCAGAATTATTATTTCTAACAAATATTTAGTATTGGAATTGTTAAATAGTAAATTAACTTAATCTAATAATAAACTATCGGTTTTGTTGTTGTTTTTGGCACGTTCCTAACGTTGCGTAATAAAGCGGGTTTCAGCAGCTGAATTTATGGTGACAATATGCAAATTTTCGCTCTGACCGAAATGAAAATAATTTTAATTAGCTCCATCGCAGCGCCGGACGATTCATCATATGGCATCATAGCGGAAACAGGAGCAAATGTAAAAAAAAAATGATATGAAGACATGAAAAACATGTAATTTTTATACAAACATATGTTTTAAAGCTTGTTAATATTCAGTAGGCATGTAATGCAAATTATTTCAGAATTTTGTACATTTTGATACAACAACGTTGCAAATTATTTGACGTTACTCATTATTTGTTTAACTTTATTTTTGAATCCTGTTTTCGTTGTTTGCTTTTCTGGAAGCAAATATAAAAAGCTGGGGAAACAATATCTATTATCAACGCACCGGATCAATTAATAAATTATGCAGGAAACCTTTGGTTTGTGTGCGCGCTAATTTCAATGCAACGACCGAGGTTCGCTTTAAATAAATTATTTACCTGTTCCACTCACCACGCATGCAAACCGTTCGAAAACAAGAACGCTGCGGGAGAAAGAAAGAGGCGAATGAATATGGTAAATAGCTATAAACATTGCTTGTTCATTAAAGCTCGAACTGTGTTTGCTTTAAGGACATTTTTCATTCCAAATGATATATTGCATGGACGTTAACTTGATTCGGTCATTTTGTAAAATTATTTATTTATGCAGAAATTGCATAATAGATTTTGAGGGGATAATAATAGCTCATATATTTTAATATTTCAGGATGACCACTCACTATTTCTCCATTAAATATTAAATTGTAGATTTTTTAATATCATTTATAAGATTTTAATAACTAATAAAATGTATTTTCAGAAACTTCAGAGGTTGAATATTTAAAAATACAAAAATTATTTATTATGCGTCAAAGATGTGTGTTGCTAAACTTTAAAAGTAAAATAATAAAAATTTTGTTGATAATTTAGAAATAACCACCAATGAAGAAAATAACACTTTCTTGCGGAAACCCCGATTCTATTAGTTGTAAATTCATCTTTAATTTTCACCTGAAATATTCGATTTTTAACAAATTAGTTTTTATTTTGTATAGTTGATGCAAACAAATAAATTTAAAAAAAATGTTTATAAATGTCTGCAAAGGAGATGTGATAAGTTTTTTTGAAAACAAATTTGCGAAGCCTATAAAGCAGTAAATTATGTAAGTAAGCGGGCAGTAAAACTGAAATTGCGGTGTGTTTGAGGGATGTATGGAAGGTATCCGCAAAAATGGGATTGTTTGAGTTGTTGTAAGATTTAGCTCGTCCTTCTATTTACGGTCGGGTTAAACAGGAGCCGCCGAAAATCGCTGGCCTTTGTGTTTAGGTCTGTCGGATTCTACAAGGATAAATTATTCCGGAGGTCTTGGGGATAGTTTGGGTTGATGGCTTATTGGTTACACGGAGTGAAGATTCCCAGTTTCGTCACATACGATGTCCCTTTTACATTATCCTGTCCTCTCCTTTTTTCCTTCAAATTTTTATTTCCCGTATCCTTTACAACGACAGTTTACACAAGGGTCTCCATTATTTAAAAAAAAAACACCAAATACATTACTTTAATTACATGAATATAATTCGGATATAATATGCCTTTATAATTTACCGGTTTTATATAACAAACTATATTAATACATACGGAAACTTTGTTGTTCCGCATTAATCTTTACCGCCGGTAGCTGTGTTCAAAATACACCAAGTTCAAAAATCCATTTCCAGCTCTGACCCTGGGGGCTTTCGACGCAATACAATACCGAAAAAAAATCAGTGCAAACCAGAACAAAGCGGTATATTTTGGGGATCGGAAAGGACTATCAACTTGTGCTTTCCAACAATTAGCGAGAGTCCAATTTTAGTGTAGTGCCGTTAAATCACACATACCAGCAAAATTGTCTACTAGGAATTCAAACTAAAACTCTGAAGAAAACTATCAGCAGAAGCAAAATTAACTATTAAACAAATATCCTCGAAGAACTAATTAAAAATATTAATAAATTAATTTCGTATTTAATAACAACTTAAAAAGTAATTTAGTCGTTGAGATTTTATTAAAATTATAGCTTTTTTTGTTAGTTATTGTTCGAGATTTATAATGCAAAAAAAAGGACATTAATTACGGCTTAATCGAGGTCCTTCCATGCAACCATCTGTTCACTTATAGTTTCCGCAAGAAATTAGCATCCTAATTAGGATAGGGTAATCTTAATACCTAATGGCTTTAAATTGAATGAAAATCCATTAAAACCTCTATTATAATTAATAGTTTAATAAAAGTTTCATAATTGTATTCCACAAAAGTACCTTTTTCTTATGTAGTATGTTTTTAAACATAATATTAAAGAAACTTAATAGACGTTAGGATCACATCGCACAAGAGAAAATTTATCATTCTTTTGAAAGTGTTAAATCGATATATTTGCGTTGTGGAAACACGGTCAAAGAAAAGTGCGCCCTTTTACTACAAAGAAGCGCGAAAGGATACAAAACCCTTTTCTATTTGTATTTGATTAAATATTCTTTGCATCGAACACCTTTTTACGTGTCAACGTAAACAATTTTGTCCATTAGTTAACTATTTAATTGTTTTTTCAAATAAAGTTATGATTATCAATAAAAGTATGTGTAGTTATAGTTTATGAGTTGTAAAAATGAAATGCTTTTTTTTGTGTCTCAAAACGTATTGTGTTTATTTCCAGGATGAATAATTCAGTGGCTATGCCGTATGAAATATTAAATATTTACGTTTGTTACTGTTATTACGTCTAGCCGCAGCTATAGATTATCAAAATAATTCACATTACTTTTATACGCAATAAATTCTATAAAAAGTTGATTTATATTCATTTAGGTGTAAAACAGGGCAATGGACTAACAGGAATTAGTTTTGTTAATGTGATTATGTAAGATAACTGAAGCATTCATATTTTGTACGTTAAAGTATTAGGTCCTAGTGGGAATAATCTGGTTTTGCACCTTTCCGCGCGCGCACGTCACACATGGATGGAGTTAGACGTGCATTATGCAAGAGTTCGGAATGAGGTAAAAAGAAGTCACGCTTTGGAGATATTAATACTGAGGCACGATCTTATACAAAACCGCGAAGACGTAGATACTACGTAAACGTGAAAAACGTTACGCCGTTACGTGTACTGCATATGGGAGAGATGACATTTATACTGGGCCTGGTGCGCGGTCTACGTGGACGACATTATAAGTTTTTTCGATCCTTCCGTTTTATCAAGTGCATTCTATTTGCTTGTCCTAGATTAAATCGACTTTATTTAATTATTTTTTGAGTCCACCACGAATTGAATGAAAAATGCGAAATAAAAATAAAAACACACGATCCATAAGAAAGGTCCTTTTGCTTGGTATGAATGTGCCTTTTAGTTTGACGTGAAAGGGTCAATCACAATTTCGGTTTTTGGTAGTCGCATTGTGGCCGCTCCGGTGAACTCTCTTCTGCCATGGGCCATTGCCTGAATTACTGATACCTTTTTCAGATGGCCAAAGGATGCAAAGGCAAGACAACATCTAAAGCATCTCACTCCAAACCTAAATAAGTCTTATTTTATTCACAGTCAATTCTGTTTGAACATCAAGTAAATTTCAAAGCTTCAATAATTAAAAGTCAAAATATTATCTGAAACTCCAAAAATTAAAAATTATTTTATCAATTCCAAATACAATTAAAAAATATATATTTTACTTCATATTTTGTATATTAAATATTATTTTTGAGTTTGTACCTGTTTCAAAGCTTTGATTTAGTGAACGAAAAAAAAAACAGAACTCTAATAAAGAAGGATGAGACAGAGTTTTGTATAGATTTTTTCAGTTTAATATACACGGGGGATATGTGTTTCATAGCAGCACGAAAGACTCGTTTCGTTAAATTACTCAATATACCAATTTGGCGAAAGACACTTTAAGCGGCCCGAGCTTGACTAAATTGTTTTCGCGCGAAACTTTTACACAACACCTCCCCTCCTTACACATATATGAGACTTTCATAACGTCCGCTCCTTGCGCGTTTTTTTCTTCCACGTAGCATTAAAAATACACAACACCCTAAATATTAAATAATATTTATTTTGCTGTTTTTTTTTTGTCGTCGTCGCTACTTTTCGCATTTTTTTTCCTTGATCTGGCGTATATCTATATATATATATACATGTAGCCGAGTGATGCATTAAACTAAATATGGCAGTAAATTCGGCTGTAATAAAGTCACATTATTTCTTTTTAAGGTGGATTTCGCGCACGGTGTGTTATAAGATTTTACGAGCGCGAATAAATTTTCAGCCTTTTATATTTCTGGAGTAGCGACGCTATTTCACAATTAATTTCCTTGGAATTTTCTTCATTTCCTTATTTATACGTTTTATTTATTTTTCAACAAAATAGAATTAATTTTATTCTCATTATTTTCTTTATAATCTATTTATATATAATTGTTGTTGTCCTTTTTACTTCAAATTTTGATTTACAATTTTTGAAAGAAACAAATTATCTTTTATGACTTTTTCTATAATTTACATAAAATTATTTTTTTAAATTATATCAGCTGTTTTTCCTACCGAAACCAGTTAATCATATAAATTAAGTTTCCTTCTGATTTATGAAAAAAAAGGCTTACAGGTGCATTATTGAAAACAAAGAAATTTCACTGTAATTACAACTTTCAGTTAGGTGATATACAACAGTCTTATAACTCCATGTGAGAGCACAAAATTTTAGAAATTTTATAGTATTTGCTTTGCTTTTGATGTCATAAGTTTTATTTTGAATAATTTCCAATAATGTCAAGGAAGTAAAATTAAAAGTTATTAGAAAAATAAATATCAGATGAAAAGTCTTACTGATAGGATAAATGTTATTAATACTTCATGAAACTTATTATTATAAGACATATAATTATGAGCAGTTTTTTTTAACAATGTTTGATTTAGAAGACTCGGAAAAGTAAAAATTTGTAATATTTTTCAGTAGTAGCAGATTATTATAGATTATTATTATATATTAAGAAGTAAATACAGCAAACATAAAAAAACTGCGAAAATTTGTTCGAAATGTAAAAAAAAAATTGTACAAAAATTTTTATGATTTGTAAGAAATATAGTATAAAATAGGATATTTATGAAAGAAATTACATAATTACCGTTAATTTTTATATTTAATTAGAATGAACATAAAATAAATTTAATAATAATACTAATAAACAACGTTTATAATAATAATAATCAATTAAAGAAAAAAAAATGTAACAAATCGAAATCAAAATAAAATAACAATTCTAGAAAAATAAATAAATTTATTTTGTGTAATTTTGGTACGTTTTAATTTTATTTTTATCTAATTTTTGTTTTCATAAAACTTAAATAAAAATTGTATATTGAATTACATATTGGATATAAAATAATATTGCTTTCAATTTACAAATAATTTTAGACTTTTCTTATAAAACATATAGAGAAATTTAATTATGCTGAATTTTCAAGCCACGTGAAAACTTTTATAAAATGATGATATTGTAGCCCGGCGCATCCACTTGATTTTATATGTAGGTAGATATAAAATAATTAGATTTTCAGACGGAAGCGGTTCATCAACAAAGTGACAGATGCCAATATTAATTGCATATCTGAAATAGTTATATGGGAATGATCAAATTACAAAAACCCAAACGATATGCAAAATTCGTATCAGGTTTTGAATGCAGAAAACAATTTTCCAATTTACAATACATCCGGATTTATCTCGATGGGGTCGCAGTATTAGTTGGGTTTGTGCATAGCCCAATATTTATTTTTATGTTTTTTTTTTTGTATGTGTGGCATATATCCTGTTTGTGCGTTGTTGTTCCTTTGGCCTCGCGATCGTGGATATATGAATCCTGTGATGTTGCAATCAAAAATTTAATAAACATGTTAATTAAATCGCATAAATCGGAAACGGACAAACATGGGGGAGCAACGCGCACCGGCCGAAACGTATATACGCTGAAAAATAATAATAACATGAGGTGCACAAAAAAATAACGGAACAAAATCGAAAAATGAAAAAAATAACCGAAATAATCATAATAAAACAACAGAGGTTTATGTCGAAAACTTCGATTGGTTTCAATCCACCTAAATATTTTTAATATTGGATTTTTTCAACGTTTGCTCTTCAATTGAACCCCGTTGCAAATGGACCGTAAAAATACTGAAAGCCTTTGTACAAAATTTGTTTTTTTTTGTCATTGCTTGATCATATTATTATTGATATTTGATTGGGAATTGCAATATTATAAATACAAATAAACGACTTTTTAAATTTATTTGTTAAAATATTTAATCATTATATAAAATGTGAATTTGATTTTAATCCATACCTAATTAAGATTTTAAAGATTATATTTCTAATATTATATAATTCGACTATGCGGTTCGACTATGCGAATCTTTTGATGATATATGAATAAAGTATGTTAAAAGAAATGAGTAAAACACATGCGGCATTATGTAATATCATATGGTTTTGATGTAACAAATAGAAGTGATGCTCGGTTCAAGTGAGGATCGAAAGAGGCTTTCTGTGTCTGTGGGATAGAGAAGGAGGGAAAACGTACGTCGGTGAGTTTAAGTGCAAGAAATGTGTTGAGTGCGGAACAAGCCAAGATGCATTTCCGTAACGAATCCATCAATCGTGCTTCCGGTTTTCACACGTCCTTCGAATACATTTTTACCCTTTCAATCATTTCAGCATAAATTCGCAATGCTTTCATCATCCGGGCGTTAGTGGAACGGTAACTAATCGATAAAATCACTGCTAATTATTTGCGAAAAAATACATATTAACGCTAAATAATTATTATAATAAACTAATAATATATATTAAAAAAAATATACATTTTTATTAAATTTAATGGAACAGTAATGTAAATTTAAAAAATACAATTGAAATATTATTTTTATGCGGCATAATAATAGAAATATTATTATTCTAGTAAAAGTCGAATAAATGTTGCACAAAACGGTTGCTTGCTTTACAATGGATTTGAGCCATGCTATCCAAACTTTCTCTCTACATCCATCGCAAAATAGAGGCGCGTATTGATTCACCGTTTAGAATTGTATTTTTTTTTGTCTAATGCAGAATGCAGCATTATTTAAAAAATACAAAATTTTATTTGCATATTTAATCAAAACTGTTTTAATTTAAAAGAATTTATTTATCTTCTGAGTAAAGTTCATTAATATTATTTGCATGTTATTTATTTTTACTAGTTATAAAATAGTAAAATCAATGGATGAAAATATATTAGCGACACGTTTTGAAGATAAATTCGTTAAAGTTGGGAAAAGAAGAGAGCAAAGTCGGTTATTTCCTATTTTATATGTGCGGCATTCTTTCGGTCATTATTCAGAGATGAATAAATGCCGGTCGCATTACTCGAGAGCAGATTATTAGATAAATTTGATGAAATTCAGTTTGCATAAAAATATCCCTGCACGACGGCATTTCCGGTCCCGTTCCGCAGACATAAATAACGCTGAATTGCCCAATTTATAACTTATACAGTTTACCATGCAAAATTGTACACAATAAAAATGTTTTATATTACATTTACGGATGAATAACCTAGGAGGATATAGCAAAAACATCAACAGAAACAAACAAAAATAAAAAAAAGTTGGTGTTGCGTTTTTCTTGTACATCGTCTTTTTGTGCGAGGTGACAGGGAATTATCGGCTCTTGCATATTTTAGGTTTAGGAAAGGTGTTTTGCTTTAAAGGCAAATGTGTCGTGAGAATTTGCAGATGCGTCTAGACCCGGCGCTGCCGTAGAAGTGCCGAGATAAAACCTCCTATAGATAAGAATGGAACTCTCGGATTCTGGCACCGGGGATTCCATGTTTATATGAACTGATGTTGCTCCAAATATAGATAAATAGATACCAGCACTCGACGACTTACATTCGGAAACGTATGTTATACCATATTCGCACCACTTGTGGGACGAAATTTACAATATCCAACCAGAAATTTATAGCCCCTGACGAAATATGACTTTTCTTCCCGTCCCTTTGTTCTTTTCACACACATACATTTTTTTTTAAAAGCGAGCCAATATTAAACTTTTCGCTCGCCGCCTGCAGAGAAAAGAAATTTCATAAGAATTTAATAAATTCTAATTAACCGGCAATTAATGTAAATTTGCTTTCAGTTTTCATTCTCGGACGAATTAAAAGCGAAAAAAAATTTTTTAGAACAAAATTCCAGAGAGTTGCGATTGGAGAAGAAAGAAAAACAATAGAGTTCTCCAACGTCTGGGAACGAATAATTAAAATATCGCGTAAAGAATAAACACGGAGTGAATGCGACAAAAGCGTTTAATTCAATTGCGAAGGATTTTAATTAATGCGAGGTGTGCGAGCGCGGACAATAGGGCCTTAGTAACATTAGTTTTAGAGTCTTCTCCTCTCCGTCTTCATCGTATTCTTCCTTCGTCTTTGCATCCACGAATAAATTACAATTGCAGCACGCGATAACCAAAGCGGGATTTGTCGACTCGCCCCCGCATTAAGATTATCTTCCTTCGCACTCACCCAACTTTCCGTGCGTTTCGGAATAAACACAATTACTGGTCGGAATTAATCGGATCTCGACTGAATGGGCTAATTAAAAGCTGGTGTTTTAATTCGTGGATATCCTTGCTAATCCACGGTATTGTGAGCTTCCGGGGGTGCTTGAAAAAAATCTTTTTTTGTTGAGTTTCTCTGTTTATCAACCCTTTATCCTTTTTTTTTTTCTATCTTTTACATTTTCTAAACATAACGAAATGAATGAATGAATGAAGGAAACGGTTAGTCGCAAGCGTGTAATGGAAGATGAAACGATAAGGTGGTACAAACGCGACACGCTACTTTGCTGTTTCTTTTCTTTTCGCCCTCTTTTCTTCCCTCTAATCTTCTGGTATCTAAATTAAAAATAAATCTTTTCCTTTCCCTTAATCTTCAACGCAATGTCAAATTAGCGCTAACCCAATTCTAGAATTTTCTTTGAAAATGAATCACATGTCAAAAGTTGTTTTACTTAATACTTACCAATTTCATATAAAATATTTTAATATAATAAAATTAGTTGAAATATAATTTAATATTTAATTTGTATTATTAATTATATAATTAACTTTATCGAACGTTGTGATGTTTCTGAATATAATACAAACGAAGGCAATATTATTCCTAAGTAGATTGATGATCATAGTTGTCGGAGTTCTTTAACATGAATTGTTTAGGGAATATTTATTATTAAAGAACACAAACCTTTACGATGTTGTTTACAAGAAATTATTATTAATGGATACAAGCAAAGTGGCTCCGACTTGTCGCGAAAGACACCAAAATAGAGAAAAAACCTTAACGGAAATCGATTAGATTACAATTTATGAATTCAAATTGTCCACGTAGAATGATTAATAATAAACGACATTAGAGAATTTCAATTATATTTACGCATAACTTTTTTATTTAATTAACTTAGAGAAAAAGTTAAGTATTATTTTAAAAAAAATGTTTTATTGCTATTTATAAATAATTCTCATGTTTCCTGTTTCCGTTTTCCACTTCATAGTTATAATTTACGTTTCTTAGGCGTTTTCAATAGGAGTTTTATGTTGTGAACGTCGTCAAAGATAAAGCGGCTTTGAGGAATATGAGCGTGACAAATTAAACTTGAAAGTTTTATTGCCATCGCCCTTGTCGTACTACTAAGTTTAAGAGTCCTTTTAATTTTTTTCTAAAGTTATTTATATGTAAGGAAGTTTTAATATTATAAAAGCTAGAGAAGTGTTTTATGCATATATTTTGTATTTTTTCTTGTGTTAGCTTCGCCAAGATAGTAAAAGGGCATGTAAATAACGGATTGATGGGGTGTAATGTACGCGTGCATATGCATTCGGCCATTATTTAGGCTCGATTTAATGGCGGATCGAGAGGCTTTTGAACAACTGGAACAGAAGAGAAATAACAACGTGGCGTTGCGGGCGATAAATTCCAATATCTGTCGTGTTCGCATGTGCATACATTTAATGTTTGTTTGCATCTTTTCATTAAAATGCCCGAAATTCCGGGGCCAAAGTCCGCCGCCTCCGGGGATGTAGTTAGCTGCGGTTCGTTCTCGTTCAATCTAAGTTTTCAACTTTGTAAACTGCCCTCTGTATCTTTAATATAAGAATATTCAATTGGACCACCCTGTCATTTTCACCGTGCCGTGAATTCAACCAAGGAACGAACAAAACAAAAAAGGGAACCTTTTTTCTTCGAGCGCTAACACAATGGGGGTGGCAAAAACCGTTTCGCCGCAACACAAAGCGGTAATGAATTAAATGATTGGCAGACAGGCTATCATTGTGGCCTTTCTTTTTTCTTTCACCCTGTTCATTTTTATATCTAATATTGATCACCGCCCTTGTTTTCTCCAATATTGTTTGGAGCCGCTTCTTTTCATTAGCCTAATGGAAACACATGTGCATTCCGCACATAATAGAAACAATTTTCCGCTATGATCAAATGCACGTTACTTCCTGTGTTTTACAGGTGTTTCTCTTTCAGACTGCATCATTGCAATGCCAGAGACAACCGTTTTACAATTTGTTTTCATTTAGAGGAAAATGCAAAGTAAATAAACTTTGCCAGGCACAAAATAATTAGAAAAACCAATTAAAAGGACCGTTTAATGTGATTCCAACGACCATTCTGAATAAATTCATTCCTAAACTCCATTTTAATATATATGACATTATTACAACAGACATAAAAAAACATTATCCGCGTTGATTATATCTTGTGCATCGAAATATAGTTTTTAATTTAAACTAATTATAAGAATTTTTGCTAGAAATATTATAAAAAGTATCTTTGCTGAAAGCATCGTATATACGCGTGTTTTAATAAGATCTTGACTAATGAAGTTATTGTCGCTAATTACATTTCGCATTTGTTAATTGAATTCTACGAATTTGCTGGCTGCTGCAACTTCGTCGATTGAGAACGACATCAAAGCTCGGATTCCTTTTTTGTCCTATCTATTTCTTCTTGTAACGTTCGAGCCGCGCGCGCGCACTAAACTTAATTGCAGCATAACTAATTCAATTTAAATCTCTCCGGTGCAGCGTCAATTAAGTAAGTTGTGTTTGCGTCGGATCGGGCCGCAGTTAATAATGCAGTATTAAAATAGAAAATTTGCACACGAAACTAACAGAAAAAGAGAAAAAAAAATAGAACTGCTTAAATAATAATGCGGTGGAAAATTGGTGTTGGCTACTCTCTTGTTTCGCTTCTTTTTCTTTTTTCATGAATACTAAATTCAGTTTCGTCTGATAGCTATTTCGGATGACCTACATTCTTTACTTTGCCCAAACTGTGAAGAGTGCATTCATCAATTATCAACTGCACTATTTCATTGTTATGCTCACTTTTTTTGAAAGGTTAAAGTGCACCTGGGTGAGAGCGAAAGCAAGATTTGAATTAAATCAATTATATTGACAGATAAAAATTGAAGTTTAAATTTACAACAAATTCGCAAGAATAAAGTTAAAGCTTTGGAAGCATAAGACGTAAATAAAAGCTCACCACCTCAATGACCTTATATATAATTTTACATAAGATTAATGAATATGGCGGATATATACGCCGCTCGACGGAAAACATTATGTACCTTTTATATACTAAATAAATTTACATTTAAACGAAAGTTTTCGATTAAACATTTGATCAGATATGATTAATGCTTTAGTGTTTAATTAACATAGTTTTGTGGAATTTGTAGGGAAAGCATCTGGAAAATAGCTGATATTTCATAAGGAAGTGCACACAGTCTTGTAATAGAATTCCGAAAGCAATTGGGAATCGTTTGGAGCTTGAAATGCTCTAATGGAACTATTCCTTAAATTTGAGCAACTCAGCTTAGGAAAATTAATTTCCATCGGTAATATCCAGCCATACATCAAGACGCAAATACACACAAAACACGAGAACAACAACGAAATTAGTTTTTGTTTCATTTTTATTATATGTTGTTTTTATTTTGTTTTGTTAGGTCGTTTCGATGTCGTGCCTTATGTGCGGATAGCTTTGGGGACCAATAAATTTCTTTAATGGATATTCCATGCGGTATAAAATGGAGCCATTAGCGGCGACATAATTAATAAGGACGTGTTATGTCGCTTTGTGTTGCGCAACGATGCCGCGAGCGTCGCGACGCCACCCGATTATTTCGCGAACCGTCTCGACGTATCCGAAAATTAAAACTCGCTAATTTGATGGGAAACGTTTTACGAACGAGATTGGCATTTTAATTCTCAACCCGCAGAACTAATGAAACTTAATTAAGAGTCTTGCATTATCTCCGTGTAATAGAACATATCTAAAGACGGGAATCTGAAGATAAGAAGACGGGTTATCCTTGGATCCAGCTCAGAACTTTGAGTTTGAGACTAACGAACAACTAGATGAAAAGTGCATTGAGGTGGTGGCTTTTATTCCCTCCGTTAATTTTCCTTCCCATTGAAGATGACCTCTAAGGAAACCGAACTCAAAGCGGCAACAAAACGCCCGGGGAATCCCCGATACATGTTACATGTTGATATATACACACTGAGAGGCAGAGATAGCGTGCGCTTCTTAGTGCTGCTAGATATCGAGAGCAAACAACTATACTTTAAGTAGTCCTTCTTAGGATGGGCGAGCTCCTTGAGGCGACGACGTAATAATAAAGAGGTTTACTGTCGGACGGGGCCATTTCTCAATTCGCCGAGATGAGTCAAAACCGGAAACGGAAAACGGCAATCCCGTGCGACGATAAAAAGCGCAAAATGCATCCAACGACGACGAGCAACTTTTTTGCAATCTTTAATATCTTTTCCTAATAAATGGGCTGCTCCATTCGACGCCTTTACTTAACGAAATTGCCTTCCTCTCCCACCCGCAGGGAAGGCGGAACGAAAAAGGTGAATCATTGTCGGGTAATTCATTTTTATTATTTCACTGGTCGTGATGCATACATACCATGTGGTAAATGCAGCTGCAGACTGAAGATTTTTTTTGTCATTGCGCAATTTAGCTCCGTTCACTTCAGCGGGGATTATTTTCATTACATCAGAGCGGACTAATGAGTGCTGTAAAGTTTAAATTAAGACAAGACAATATTTAAGTTCTATGAAACAGAATTGCCATCATTATAGAGTTTACTGTTGATTTTTCTACCAATTTATTAATTATTAATGAATAAACTAATTGTAATTTATACGAATAGTAGTAATAAATAGGAATTAGTAAATTTACAAAGCATCTGCCTTGGTGCCACTTACGTTAACTTATGTGTGCGAACGAATATCTAACGAGCAATTTAAAATCCGCTTTTCAATATACAAAACTCACAGATTTCCACCAAATTATGATCATAATGAATCTGGATTGCGTTTGCATTCCGAAGTATCAGGGTTTTGCCTAGAGCTCGAAGCTAGTAAAGGACCTTGCGAGACCTTTTCAAAGGGTCGTTCGAGCTTCCGAACTTTGAGGGCATTTACAGACAAGCGCTCTTGCCGCGATCAACGTCAACCTCAACTACCGTCGAATAAAAGTAGCGGTTGCACAATTTTCATTTCCCATTGAAAATTACTTTCCATGCTCGAATAACACCAATTACGGATTAAATCGCGATACCGACCCACGCTAAATCCCAATTTAACTCCATTCCACTACTTTTTTTTTATTCCGCAAATTTTTATTATAAATTTTCAATGCTTATTCAGCTTTAAATTAATAATTTCGACAAAAATATATATTTTTTATTATAATTTTTTGAAGCATTTGAATTCTATTATAAAATCGTATCGTAAATTATTAATAAAATCATTTTATACCAATAATTAATTGGCATTCCTATAATAAATAAATAAAATAAATTATCAATAGTAAATACTCCCAATTAAATATTAATCATAAATTTTACATGGATAATCCTTTTTTTGTTACAGATCGTTGTGCTAAAATCTTCGTTTCATAAATAAGGTGAGTTAATAGATTGTTTAAATATGTTTTGATAACTAATAATAGTTATAGTATAATAATTTATAATAATTAAATTTTAATTCCTGTTTTGCGGAGTATCTGTTGCTTGAACCCGCGCATCCACCAACAGCAAACATTTAAATAGAATAAACTCGAGGATTTTTCATTCAGTTGAAGCTTTTTTTTCTGTCTGTGTTACCGGTTATTACCTTTCTAGATTATATCCGTATATCACTGCAAACATAATTTAAGTATATGAAATTGAAATTTTGCTTTCAATTTGCCGTTGGAAATTGGTTGTATTTCGCTTTTGTTGCATCGGAATACGTGATGTAGACAGGAATGAAAAGCTGCGCAAACATGGCCATCAATAGAGTCTCAAAATATGTGCTGCATAAAAATAATTGGAACATTATTGCGTACCCCGGTATTTGCACAAGAAGGGTTCATAATGCGAGCGCAGAGACGCGACTTAAATATTTACAAAACCATCCCCGAATTGCATGGTAGAGGGGAATTGTGTATCAGATTTCCGTTTCCCCGCGGAAGCCAATTCGTCCCCCTTCTGTGTATGTTTTGTGAGCGAAATCCATGCACATGAAGTATATCTGCTGTCTGTCAGATGGCACGTGAAAACAAAATGATTAAATTGCATATAATGGGGACGCGCTGTATTTCCGATATAATCGATGGTTTAACGATGACGGAATTTTTGGTTTTTCGGAAGCCGTGGAAATATACATATTTTGGTGGGGGTGGGTGGTCTCTATCAAAAGTGCATTAGAGGGAGGATACGGTGGTGTTAAACGCCAACTCCCGGGGGCTAATTGACACATCAACACGTCGATGTGAAATATTGAAAAAAAAAAATGTGAGAGGAATGAGTATAAATACGGAAACGCGCGTTCAAAAAAAAATGCAGCGTTTGATGTGCACCATCGCACACTATTTTATTCGAAACTGTTCGATCGTGAAGAGTTATGAGAAATGAAATGCAAATAAATAAATAAAATGCAGGTTAGGAAGAAACGTTTTTAAATCCATTTATCACCACCACATTTTTTTCTACATATAATTTCTAAACGCATTGAATGTTACAAAATGCGCGCAATAACTTTGCTTATCATATTTAGTGTGGGTGCATCAGTAGATTAATTAACATTAGCAAAATATTTTAGATCTAGTTTTTGTTTATTATTAATATAATTAATGATTTGGTTTAATTTCCAATTAATAAATAATTTGAAAATGGTTAAGTGTGTTTGCATATTACAAGTTCCATTACCGGCGTGAATAAAGTTAACGTTATCAAAAAAACGTATCCCATTCGATCAGCTGAGAAATTTGATGAGAATTTCTTTTAAAATGGAAATGTTGGTGCTAGTCTTCCCTGCGGACTTTGATCTATTAGGGATCGCTGCGAATTTATGTTGTGTAGCAACTACAACAGCAACATGGCAAAAAAAGGAGTCTTCTCCATAAAAGATGTTACATTGACAAGCCTTGGTTGCCTTCTGGAGCAAAACGAAACGAGAAAAAAAAGGGGGGAGCCCAATAAAAGCCCCGATGCTCTGGATGTGTCACGAGATTATTACTCCTCCTTTATTCCCTTCTTTGTTTCGTCGGCGTTCCGCGCGGACGAAATTCCTCGGCGCAAAAGGTGTTCGAGGGGAATTTGAGGACGTGCAAAGGCGGAAAAACGAATGGGAGTTGCTCCTTTGACCGGAAACAGACACGGATATTGGAACACACGCGACGTCTGTTTAACATCGCGACATCCTTAATAAAGCACATTGTGAACGGAAACGGAACGACCCAGCTATTTCATCCTTGTAACTTTATATTTTGCAATATCATTTTATTTTTTCATCATTAAACAAAAAAAAAACTGTAATATCGATTTGTTTCTGCTATTTTTAAAAGACAAAGCTATTTGTTACCGCATAAAAAATCTGAAAAGTGTAATTAATAAAAAGAGTTCATTGAATTTTTTATATTTCAGTGTAAACAAATTAGAAATTGAATTGAGAATGAAATATTTGAATTTTGATGAATATAGAATTTGGAGAGTGAAGATATTTCACTTTGCAAATAAATGTATGTATCCGTCGATGAGAGGAATAATTTTGGTTTGTCCATCGATTTCATTCACTTTGCAATATTTTCATTCATCCAATATTTTTATTTTGAAAAAGAATTTAAAACGTTTATCGTGTCATATTTATTTGATACTTTATCGCTTTCACCTATGAATATAAAACCAATTTAAATTTCTACATCGAATACGATTTTGCATCAGGAAAATTATTATACTGAAATTCTCACAGAAAATATACAATTACTTTCTGTTCTGTTATTTTATCTTGTTAGATTCATTGATATTCATTATTCATTATTCATTCATAGATAACATATGTTTTTTGTAATTAATTTCTTTATAAACTTGAAAAATTTTAAAAGAAAAATATATGAAGATAAATTATACTTAGTTATGATTCTTGTGATGATGATCGCGTTTCCACCATTAATAATACTGAGTTTAATCTTCGCGCGAATTGATTCATTTGAATGAGGCGCAATTATGAAGTGCACCCCTAAATCGGTGGGGCGCGCCGCGGTCCAACATCCACCAGAATATGGAGCCATCTCGGGCGATAGGGCTAAAGGGATTAAGGTCGTAACTCGCCCGGGAGAAATATGAGCTGAGGGCAAATTGGGGAGCACCCGGCGTGCCGTCTTCTGGAAGAGAGAGACTTATCCTCCCAAACACACATACAGACAGACACGCAAGGACGAAAACCCCTTTCCACCGGTCTTCGGGGAATGCAGTGCAATCGAAAAATTTAAATCTTGGAATTGCAAGAACCATCCATCCTCCCTCACTCAACTCAATTCGCTCACTCAACTCAAATGAAATGATTCTTTGCAGAGATTCATTCGCTTTAAGTTCATTTAGGAAATTCAACTAAATCAGCACGTAACTCGCTCAGATTTAGTTAAGTGATAAATTTTGCAGATATTCTACATATTAAATTATTTGTACAATTTAAATTGCATTTAACTTGTCCAGATTTCGTCTTCCAAGCTAAATTTCAGCATGATTGTTTATTATAAAAGAATATTTCAGTGCTCTGAACCAAAATGTAATATTTTTCTGAATATATAAAAAAATGGAAACCATTTCGCTTTTTACATGATTTGATTTCCAATTTAATTCCACTCCAACCTTTCTATATTGTAACTTCAAAAGATTATCAACAAAAAATCAAAAACAAAGTATGAGCATAAAATTCCCGGGATAATGAAATATTGTTCGGATCTGTATTGGCTCTAATGTAATTACTTATATCCGTAAGATATAAAATCTTTTCAAAGCCGTAAAGATAAAAGATGTATAATAAAAAGTTAAATCACAATTACATTCGTATCCGATATAAATTTATTTCTATACTAAATAAATAGTATTTCAATGGTATTGTATACAATTATTTGTCGGTCAGTTTGTAAACTCGTACGAGGTGCGCCGTGTTAATTTGAATTTTTCATTAATTTCGGTTCCGCAATTAATTTAACCGGCGGCTGCAAACGTTCAATCTTTTTAACTGTCCATCATTGCGATCGCTGCGGAATTACGCGGTTTGGTTTGAATCCCAAAACCATTTTCTTTGTTAGTCGAAATTGCGTACCGCAACATAAATCGCAGCAGTTCAAACCATAAAACGAGACTATTGTTCTAATTGCGCACTATTCAATTGCAATATTTATATTTGGCTTCATATCCATCAATCTACAGAGGCAATCTACTAAATGAGATACAAACAAACATTGTTTCCTCTGATTTTTTGACATTTTCTGTACGTGATCATTTTCAATTAGAAAAACGTGATTGTGATGATTTGGAAACAATTTTTGTATTTTATTTTCTGTATTGAAGATTGATTGAATATTATGTCAATTAAATAAACCTGATTTGTAATTGAAATGGAATAAAATTATTATTATTTCTAAGGAATAAAATAATTAAAATTACCATTAGAAATTAAATTCAAATTTAGTATTTGTTGTTTATAAATATTTTAAAGATTTCAATCTTAATTAGAATATGAAGCAAGTTGAAAGAAAAATTGCATTCAATTTAATTTTGCATATACATTGATGTAAAAATACATGATTCTTGATATATTCGTAAGAGAAAGGACTTTTCTTGATTAAACTATTTTCATCAATCCGCTTTGGGGTTGCGAAGACCAACAAAAAAAGTATGGTGAAGGATGATTGAAGTTCCTGGTGAACGGAAGAAGTGAAGCTTTATGAAGGATACGTATTTCGGGTCCCCTTTATTTTTTGCGTTGCGATTAATATTAAAGTGGTGCAGCTTAAATGTATTCAAAGATTCCTGGCTGATATTAAAACCTTTTGATGTGTGCGGCCGCACACCACCACCTCCGAGAATTAATCAACATCGGAGACGTGCCGTTTGTGGGGAGGCGGGAACGTCATCGCGGCTGTTGCCGGCATCATCATCGTCACCATCAGGCAATATCATCGTCGTGTTTATGGCGCCTCCCGCACGCGCCTCGTCTGAGATTGTCCCAGCCATGAATTGCAATTGAAATCAATTACAACTAACCCACCCTTCATTTCTCTGGGGTCGAGGTGGATTGAGGTTGAGGTGGATGGAGAAGGCGTCCCCTGCTCGCAGTTCGCATTTCAACCCCTTATGCAAACCAAACCAGCCCGACCGGAAGGGCGGACGGATGGACGGACGCGCGGGTCGATATCCGGTGAGGAGTGTCGAGAGGCAAATTGTGCGACAACAATCGTGTAATTAGATCTAATCACAAATCTGGCCTAATTGAGGTGCTCCTCTCATCCAACTTCCTCTTTTTCCTCTACTAAAACACTGTTGGTTTAATTTGTAACAGATACGAAACTTTTCGAAAATAATTAATGCTGAGCGCTTCAATGTAATCCTATACCTTGAATCCTTATAATCTCACAATTCTAACTTCATTGTGGTTTGGCCGTTCAATTGACTTGACCAGTTTAGGAGGTAATTTGAGGGCCGCATTACATAATTCGGAAATTGTTGTGGAATCTGATATAATTAACCTGTATGTAGTTTAATTGGCTTCGCTGCGAATCATTAAATTACATCATCAAGTCATATAAATAAAAGTACTTTTAATTTAAACAAACAATAAAAACTTAACTTACCGTTATATTTGATAACAGAAGTTGTGACCGGAGATGTTAATACTGAGTTTACATGAGACTCACGTCGCTATCGCTACATTGATACATGTTACTCAATAGCGCCGCAATATATATTGGCAAATGTTGCGCAATGCGACCCAAGCACTAGATGTTTCTACTAAATTTTATACCTTCTCCACAAATATTGATAATAATTAACAAATTTGATTATTATCTCTTTATAGATACTGAGATGTATTTAAATAAAATATTATATAATATGCACTTCGAACCGAAATCTTCAAAGAATCTTTGTATGCTTGTATACTTATTTCCAAGGACCAATTGTCGTTTCTATAAAACGCGGCAGTTATAATTCGATCCGAGCGATGGCGAAGAAGGTTTTGCATCCAATTTGCGAAAAGAAAAATACGTTGCAAGAGCGACGATGTAAGTAGCTTATTAAAAATATGCCACAAATTTTCATTATGAGAATTCTTCCGGCATGGCAAACAAAATAAAGTGGCTCTGCATTAAAGCTCTTCTTTTTGTTATTTATTCTGCGTAATCATGTCCTGAAATGAAAGGAAATTGGATTCATTTATACTCACAAATAAATATATTTCTTTTTAACAAAATAAATTTAATTCATTTAATGAAAAGATACATATTTTGAATTCGTTTGAAAACTGGTAATTATTTGTTAAGTTAATTATTTTTCAAGAAAATTATTTTTAAAATAGGAAATATTAGTGGAATTAAATTATTTGAAATTGAATGGATTCAACAGGAAAGTTAGGAAAATTGCGCGCTTTTTCAAAATAAATAATGCCTCGCATGGGTGGATTAAGGGGGAAGACGATATAATAGAATTCCCCCCCGTAGGAAATTAAAACTTTGCAAAAATCAGGACGCGAAAAGTTCGCCCTTCACTGCCGTTTCCTTTGTTCTTTCTCATTGTGATCGGGATTGTTGACGACAGAGCTTTTAGCGAAATCCATCATTTACTTAGAGAATTTTTGTTTTCGATTCGGTAACGAGCAGTGAACGAAGACCAAAACAAAGATGACGTGAAAAAAAGAAACGAACAAAAAATGTACATATAGAACATACGGGAAAAAATACTAGCAGCAACAATGCAGAAAAAAGGGGAAGCAAGAAGGATCGAAGAGGAAGAGAAGATGGGAACTATATTATCGCTGTTGCCTTGTTCGCTCCACTTTCTGGGATTATGGAGGTATACACCCTCTTGTCATGAAAAGCTTTTATTCCGGATATATTTAATAATACGCCTATACATCTTTTTCTCCGCTCCCATATATATTTTTTTACATCTCTTTTTTTGAGGCGCCGGGAAAGTCAATAACATAATTTAATAGATAATAAAAGTGCACAAAGCGACAATAAAATTGTATTTTGTAAGCAAGTCGCCTTTCATATATATTTTGTTCACTTTCTGCGTTTCTTTCCAGGAAGCTTAATGTCATAAATAGGCTTGATGCTGTCGTATATTTCATCTGTCATGACGGAACTAAATGAAAAACAACGGTTAGGAGCAATTTATCAGGAAATTTACCACTCGGAGATAAAATATAAATTTGATCTGTAGTAAGCCTCGTCCTTCCACTCCTTGCATACAATATTAATAAGCAAAAGTTTCTAGCAATGCAAACTTTGCAGACGCATAAGAAGCTGGCAATAATTTTCATGTCGAGTCCATAATAGAACCCAGACTCTCCGACCAATATTCTTTTTGTTCCATCGATTCGCTAATTTACGTTGTCGGGGTGGAAACGGGAGAGAGGTCCACGGGGGGTGGTGAATGCAGGAAGGGTGAGTGCTAAGGGCTGAAAGAACACGACCTCCATTAAAATGTTAACCTGGAGCCCTTCACGCCTAATGGCAAGATTAAAACCGTCAAGATGGATCATGGAGATTTGCTGGAGGGCACTCGGGCGAAATTTAGAATTCCTCGAAAGAAATGCGGGTTAGGAAGAAAAGCGTTTCCTGCAATTTAGATGCTTTCTTTTATTTTTGTTCGACAAATACATTCTACCAATTAGCGGTTTGACACTGAAACATTCTACACCCTTTTCAAAAAAAAAATAATATTAAGATGTTAATATTCATTTTCTAAGAATTTTTCAAATTTTCGGTTTTAGATCCTTTCACCCTTGTGGCGGATATATCCGCCCCAATATTTATGCATGAGAATACGCTTATGCAAGCCCTTTTTGGTAATTTAAATCGTATATATTTAGAGATTATCGTAAATATTTAGTAATATTAGTTATGTCAAGGAAACGTAGTTTCTGATAGCAATATCTAAATTATTAAATATCAAACTTACAGAAATAATTTGAGTGCGTTTATATAATAAACTTCAATATTACTTGAAAGAACCTAATTGAAGAAAAAGGTATTTCAAAAACCATTTATTACTCGAGAAGCCGGCCCTAAGGACCACCAAAGGGACTGCTGCAGTAACTGAACGAATTTATTAAATAGTGATTTAATAATTTATTGAATTCAATGAATTGCGGGACGATAAATTTCAAAACGAAATTATTTGTTTTCATAATTAAGTAATCAGAAATTAATAAATGACTATTTTTTTTTCACTTTGCTTCTAGTGAAAACTGCGAATAATTAGTAATGACACGACAATTTCAACGTTCGTTTTTCCTTTCTCTATTGATTTAAATTAACTGCGGGGGTTTACTCGGAACGAATGCACGCGTCTCACGCACCCTTAGGTGAAACTCCCCCAGGTGCATTACCTGACGCCACCTGTAATAAACCACGAAATAATCGCTACGAAGTGGACGCTGTTACCTTTCTCTTCATGTCGTATATTCTTGATATGTACACAAGCGTCTGCACGAGCGATTCCTTTAATTTTCTGCATTGTTCCAGGAACACGGCAATTCCAGAATCTAGATAAGCAGAGTGGAGTGGCAAAAAAATTATAAAAGCAACAATGCAAAACGCGCATTTTCCCTCCGCCGACTGAAATTTATTAAGACTTATTCAAGCAATGTAAAAGTGCACCAAATGCAATATATTTTATACCAGACACATATACCTTTTGTAATATTTTATTTTTTGCTTTATTTTCAACGTAATAGAATTAATATAGAAGTGGAAATGTGCATGTGTCACCATCTACAGCCGTGAGATAAAATTGAGTTATGCGGACGGCAATAATAATTCACTCTACTTTTATTTCTTCCAACTTTGAGGAATTGATCTTAGAGAGAATAGTAATTTACATTTATCGTCGCATTAATATTTATTGCTCTAAAGTTTTTATTCAACGTTTAATGGCTTTCCGATAATTGAAAAGAAAAGTTTCTTTTCACATTTAACGTCAATTGTAAAGTATGAATAAATGTCTACTTAATCGAAGTGAACTACATTTATAGTTTTATTTTGATATATTATATAAACAATATAGGAAAATATATATTTTTTAAATATTAGATTTTAATATAAATTAAATTAATAAATTATATTCTTTAATCAAGTATTAAAACAACTTTTTGTTTTTCTCTCGGTAAATACAAGCACTTTTATAATAGTTTAATACTCCATATTTATTTTTGCGTTGCATCGCTTTCAGTTTATTTTTTGTAAGTCTTCTCGGAAACTTTACACGGAACTTTTCTGCATAAAAGTAATTGGGGTTGTAATGAGGGGTGAAATAAAAGGGGTTTAAGGCGGTGGCTAATTTTGTGTTAAAATCCGCGTAGAAGTTCTCCGCGAAGTGCAATAAAATGTTTATTATGTAGGAACACGTTTTTAGAGCGACTGCGAAGGTCCCACCCGCTTTTCGGAACAAACTTTACGGCACGATTTTCCGGTCTAATTTGATATTAAAAAGTCTCCAACTACTGTAAATTGATGGATATATGCACATGCATTCGGGAGCGAACTAAATGCGAAAAGAATTTATAAATTACTTCCGAACCGAACCGAACCCTTTGTTCAGCTGTCAACCTATTATCGTTACAAGGTTGAACACGCGAAATGCATTTTACTGTGCAATGAAAAAACGAACACTTTGAAAGTGTGTTCGTAGAAGTAAATTATACGACAATTTACATATGAACTTGAAAGTTGAAAAAGTTTATGTGAAAAAAAATCTAAAATAAATAAAATATAAAATAATTGCGAAAATGTCAAACATCGAATTGTAAAAATGAAAATCTGGAATTTTAAGTGAATAAAAGAGTAATGTCTTTCACATATATTTGATGTGATTTATTATTTTTTTTGGTAGGAAATTCATCATTCTGATATGACACATTAGAGGGTTGGGGTTCAAACACTGTGGAAGATTATATCGCTTTGGAAATTGTGGGTGCGTTATTTTTTAATCGCGTAATTGCAATCCGCCTCTTTCCCTCGAAATTCCCGCACCACAGGAAGAGAGATCTACCCATATCGAGGGTTGGTAATTAAAGACTTTTAAGTATTTCGGATGTACGAGCCAACCCCATTCAACCACTCGAGCGACGGCCGAAATTAAATATCTACGATTATTATTAAATTTCATATCCCAACCCCAACCCCTAACACAAAACAACCCTTGTTAAGCTTTTAATTTGATCTCACTTGATATGATTTTTTTAAATATTCCATATAATTTTAGCCTTGGTTCTTTTATATTTTAATTGCGGACGGATATTTTTCAAGGTTTCATTTCTAACAGTCATAAAATTGTTATAATTTGGTAATATGAATGTCGCTTCTACCTTATGTCGTTTGACAATTTCATCTGAAGAAAACTAGAGGCGTCACTAAGATTCGCTAAAGCATCGGACGGATATATCTGCCACTCGTCCGCTTTTTTCTAAGTGTCTTGGTTGAATATAAGATTTCATGCTTTGACTTTCAAAAATGAAACTATAAATTAATAATATGTGTCTGCGAAAAATGTTTGACGTCTTTACAAAAAAAAGAGTAGAAGTGTATCTACTAGTAAGATTCTGATTACTAGATGATGACAGAAAAGCCCTTTAAAATTTGTAAGCACCTTTAAATGTGCCTCGCACATATTTCTCGCCGGCTTTATATACGGTTTTGAAATAAAATTTTTTTTTCAGTACAATTGGCATAAAAAGAGCCGGCTTCAACAAGGAACAGAAGTTGAATACACAATAAGCAGAGCTTGTTAAAAATTTCCTGGTGCACGTTCAGTTTTCCATTATTATTATTATTATTGTCATCTGCCTTTTAGATGGGTTTTCTATTATGTCATCGTGTCAAAAGAAAAACGATTTTTGTAAGCGTATTTGCTTTTCCGTGCTTAAATTTGCTTTAAATTATTGCATAATATACGTAGATTGTTGGTGAGGTAAATTTACTGTAAAATGTGTACAAACATAATGCATTTCCTCGTTGTATAAAAGTAATAAATAATCTTGTGGATTCAAGTAATGTAAACGCAATATTCGCATAGATTTTTATTTAATTATAGGTTGGCATGAAAGAGTCTCTCGGCTCTGCTTCGGAGCACAAGCAATAATTCTCAAGCACTGACAAAGTAATTGGCGTCCGTCCCCCCTCGTTGCCGGGGTTCCAAACCCCCCATCTTAATTCCCCCTTCATATCTCAAGCCGATTCGCCCCCCGTCTCGAAAAATAATAATTATAATATTGTGATTTATGCGCGTTTCATTCGCTCTGGTGGAAGCCTGAAACCTACTACTAAAGGAAAACAATATTTGCATGCTAGATTGTATTGCGGATCGGATAAAACGGGATTTACGACCGCCGTGGTAAATATGAATTGTGTCGAAACTCTTTCACCCCCGCCGGCCTATATGATGCATTGTCGGGGAAATTTGTTGTGGGTCGAATTAATAATAGGGGTTGGAAGATTCCAAGGCGCGAAGATAAATCCCTCCGGCTGTAAAGATAAAAGCTCGCAACTTTTCATGCGCAACTTGACGCACGTATAAACGTAATAACCGTCGTCTTAATAAACATGTTTATAAAAGCTTCTCCTTTTTTTCGCTCGTCCGTACGTTTCGTTTTCTCCCTCAAGCCTCTTGTTTCTATAGTTTACAGCGTCTGCGGAAATCCCAGAGATTAGATCTGTACCAACTTCATTTTAAACTCCTGTTATTTTAACAATCTCTATTTTTTTTGTCTACATCTTTATTTTAATTTCTTAAAACTTCTCTCGCTGTGTTTATAATTTCAACAAGATTGAAACAGAACAGGATTTAGTTTCTCCTAAAAAAAATATTAAAAATAAGTTAAAATTCATTGTTAATTTATTTTAAAGATTGACTTGGTATTTGAAAGGTTTGTTACATTTCTTATTTTAGTTTCATTTTTGCGGATGGATCGTTCCTATGAAAATTGACCTGTCGTGATTTATGTGAAGAACCTCGCATAAATATCACCGACACCCTCGTATCCGTTCCGAACAAACGGCGTCAAAAACTTCGCACTTTCATATTTATTCATACATATATATATACTGACCTTTTGTGCGAATGACCTGCACACGCACAAACCAGAAAGGAAAACTTGCCATTTTTTTTCTCCCTTTTGCTCTAGTTTCAGTTTTTCGCATGAACCCCTAAAATGTTGACGCTTACCATGCAAACTGCCCCCCAAGGCTCGAAGATTTTCCAGAAAAACTTTCCCTCCGCACATCAAAAGCTCATAACTTTTCCAGTCGATCTTTCATAGTTTATTCCCAACTTAGATTAATGACATTTGTTTATACGATTTTTATTTAAGTTGATAATTTAATTAATGCGCACATGTTCAAAACTAAGCTTTTCGTTAACCGTTCATGGTTTGGTGGATGCGCCGGGTAACTTTTCATCTGAAATAGGTCATCATTAATACAGTCTATCTTGCACAATTAGCGAATTCTCTGAGCTTCCCGTGAATAATAAGTCTTTGTGCAAGATCCACGACGTGCGCAAAAGTGCAAATGCTGCTAAAGAAATAAAATTTCCAAAGAAAGTAAAGAAAGATATTAAAAGGAAGCTAAAAAATAGTAAATGAAAATAATAAAGCTCGCGTCGGCGAAAGTCGGCCATTAGTATGTATGATGATAAAGAGGAGAGATTAATTATTTTCTTTTGCTTCTTTCATCTTCGTAATTAAGAAAAAACATGCTTCCTTTGCCGTGTTCTGTTGTGTTCAGTCAATTAAGGGCTTCCAGGCGCTGAAATTTTTGCGCGAGCATTAAACTTTTGAAAAGTGCAAAATTAACGTTCTGGTATTAACTCGTCCATAAAAGTTATCCTTGTTCCCCAGTTATTGCCTCATTACGTGATCGTTTCGTGCGGTCGACCCTATAGCATAATTGAAACACATTTTGGCTATACATATTTTGTCGTTTTACTTCCACATCAAATGTAATATATTAATGTTTTCATTAAAGAATTATTATTATATATTATTATTTCCACATTTTTATTGGCTTTAAGGACTATCGAAAAAAGTCTAGGATAAATATTGGTTATTAAGGATTATGAAATGTTTTTTATTCGAAATATGTATTTACAGCCGCAAATAAAATTACTTTTATTAAATGGAATAGTCTGGATTTCGATACAATCCATGGTGTGACTGGCGAGGGCTTTGGTTATGTTAGGTGAGGGTGGAGAAGGGGTTTTGGTTGCCGGTTTACGGTCGAGTATTATTATCCGGGCTAAATAATTAAATTGTTGGGATAGACGTGTATAATAACATTGGATCAATTGCAATTAACATGTTTGGGTATACGGTTTGATTGAAATTGGCTCTCGATGTATGTAGGTATCTATAACAATTTGTGTACATGGGCTTTTAATTAATTTTGCAGGCAGGATGCGGATGTTCGGATCGACGGTCGTTATACTCGTCCTGGCGATGGTGCTAGTGACTGAATGCGTCACCAGAAGCAAGGATAAGGATAGGAAGCAGAAGGAGCGCAGCAAAAGCGTGTCGATGGTAAAGAGCCTCTGCAACAACGAGGAGCCAGACGAGCCGATTCATTGCTTCTGCGATGGCCACGACATTCCTGGAAACGTCACATCAGCCGAATGCTGGATTTTCAGTAATAAACTGACTAAGGACTATTCGGGTTGGAACTATTTCAACAGTCAACCCCATATCGAGAAGATGAAGATACTGGTGCGTCCCAATGGTAATTTCAGTTTCGTACCGACGCGCGCCCTCCGACACCTGAACGAACTTAGAAACTTCCAAATCACGTATGCAAGCATTGACGAAATACATCCATACGCTTTTGCAAATCTCTCTCAACTCGGTAAACTCGAGTTGACCAGGAACAAAATAGTCACTCTGAACCATCACGCCTTTGCCCATCTCCACAATCTCAGCGACATTAATTTAGATGAGAACAGGATCTCGGAACTTCAACGAGACGTTTTCGTCGATCTTCCCATCCTGCAAACGCTCTTTGTAACGAAAAACAACTTAAGTGTCATCCAGGAGGGAGCGTTTAAGCACTTAGCTAAACTCTTGGAGCTCGAACTCGCCAACAACTACATCAGCGTCCTCACCAAGGACACGTTCACTGGACTAGGCGAGCTCAAGAGGTTGGACTTAAGCTACAACAAGATCAGCATGTTAGGAGATTTGACCTTCGCCGAACTCTGGGTCCTAGAGGTAAGTCAATCACGTCAATCAATTTAATTAATATTCATCGCTTAATTGAAATAGAAATATAATTAAATCGATTCCAGATTGTGCAATTGGAATTTGTTTTGCGAATGTGTCTGTCCATCAAATACGAAAATTGAATTTAACAGTATGCAAATTCACATTTCAACAGAACACAATACGCGATAATAAAAAACAAGATCTATAATACATACAGTCTCTCGGAGTGCGCTGGATGTGCGAGTTTACCAACGTTAAGTAGCGTGCGATTTTATTATGCAAAATAGCGTGTAAGCGGTGCGTAAAAGTGCTGTTGTTTCAAGCTCCATGAATACATGCATGGAAAAATGAAAGAAACCGGGTTGAGGGATGAAAAATATTATAGTCTTGCAACTTCTTCCCACTGAAGAATACGTAATAGAAAAAGACACGTAATTTTCTGCTTGTTAAGATATAAGTGTTTATAGTTTCAGTAATTAAGCTGTGACAGCCAAAACTTGCAGGAACTTTAACTTTCTACAATTTTGAATTGATGTTTAGTTTTGATTTGGTTTGCTTGACATTTTTAATATGATATGGCTATAATCTATAATTAGGTCTATAATTCTTGATCTATAATGATTAATTATATTTGAACAGAATATCGAACTAATTATATGGTCGACCTATAAGCAGCAATGCAAACTTTACTAATTGGAATTACGATCAACTGCAGTTAATTATATGAGAGCTTAGATGTGCATTGCCTAATTCATTCAAGAATTGCGTGGTTTTTAATAAAACGGCAGAAAAGGAGAGCATGGAGTCATAAATAATGATCAAGTTAAAACGTCTGGCAGACAATAAATTCCCGTTGGCAATTTAATAACGACAGCAAACTTCTATTATCGACTTCCTCACTCTCTCTTCCCGCGAAACACTATATTTTTATATTTACGAGACGCACCATCCCCCATTTCCGCACTGCCGTACGCGTCGACATATACACAAAGCTTGCAGCCCTAATCTCTATAAACTGACCCGAATTTGTTCATATAAACCAGACAAAAACCCAATTTTCCTCGGCACCAAGAACTGGGGCTTCCGCGGTGCAAGGATGGACAGAGACAAGAAGAGAGAGAGAGGCTTTTGATTACAAAATAAATTGCTTTAATTAAACGCAATACATTTTTGCCGATTTTTTTTTTAAACCTGAAATCCTGCAATGAGTTACAACACGGAATCGAATACGGCATGATGCACAGCTCACTCATCCGCACCTCGCCTACAGCAATGTCGCACGGATTTACGTAACGAAACAACAATGGGGCATTTCCGGGGGCACGTAACATATTTTCGTTTGTTTCCATTCTATTTCTCTCTTTGTGTTCATCTCTCTCTCTCTCTCTTTCCTGCATCATTATTAACGTTGGCAATTGTGTAAATTCGAAATATGCAAATCAGTGGAGGCATTATATCCATTGTGTTGCTTTATCTCGGGTGCGTACACATGCAAAGCATCTTGACAGATTGGGTACAATTAGAGGTCGAGTCTATACTTATAATACACTCGGAACAACAACAGAGTTTGTATACAGCACGCTCTCGTATACCACCTACCTAGGTATAGGCATAGTCTTCTCGAAACGCTCTTCCAATCTCAACATCTTCATCTACCATCTTCTTCCATCTACTCTTACATGTAGATTCGCGCGCGCGAGTTAATTTCCCTATACCACAAAGAGCAACTTGATACAGACTATAAACCATTGAAGTTTCACAAACGCATCATCTTACGTGGTTGATTACATGCGAAACCCGTATAATACATATACGTATATACACACACACACATTTACTTACTGTAAGTATACATGCACATCCCACCGTGAACAAGCCGACTTTGCGTTTCCTCCAGAACCGCCAGCGCCGCAACAACGCAATTACATAATCGCATCCGTGAATTATGCACGGAATAATTGTTCAAGTGGCTCATTTTCTGCAGAACAATACATATTATGCACAGTTGTAATTCACAAACTTACTTTTTGTTGCAACCTACATTGTAATTTCAAATATAATTGTAGATAGCATAGTATCTCCACTATATTTTTAATTTAGAATTTTTATAGAATTTATATTATAAATTGTAATGTCAAGAACAATTTTTTGGAGAATTTAATTTAATTCATTAATTTTGAATTACGAAAATCAAAATATAATAAATTACAATTTTTTCAAATATTTTTTATTTTGTAATCGAAATGTATAATAAGTTTTTATTTTGTTGCACCTAGGAACTTCAACTCGAATCAAACCAGATCGAACTGATCGCCGATCGCGCTTTCGCCGGATTGACCCACCTGAAGAAACTCGCTTTAAGCAACAACCAACTGACCATCCTATCACCAACTCTTCTCGGAGGTGTTCCCGGTATCAATTACTTGGATCTCCGTTCCAACAATCTGCAGACCTTGACCCTGGACAACGTCAGACCGATCATCCTTAACCTGCACAACGACACCAGCCAGTTCTACTTGGAACGTGAGTACTAAACACATTACGCTTTTATTTCCTCCTTGTCGTGTTTCGTCCCCCAGCTATTCGGTATTTCGTTCTTTACGAGGCGGCGTAAGCTAATGGTGAATTACGACAAGGGGCCGCCCGACATTATTGTCGCTTAATACTTGGTCTTTCCCGCTTCGCTTCGGAAACAAAAGGCGAAACAATAAAGGAAACACGGAACGGAACGAAACCGATAGAGATCTCGAGGATTACGGATGCAATAATGTCACGAAATTTGTTTTATTGTGTTAATTCCGCACGACGACCTCCAAAAAAGTTTCAAAAGTAATTTATTTATTCAGTACGTCGGAAATAGAGTGTACAAAAAGTGAACTGGGTCAAATACAACGAAGCAATAATGTTTATTTTATTAATCAAAATTAGATTAGAACAACAATAATTATAAAAACATGTAGTAAAAATGTAAAAAGTAATCAATCTTTCTGTTGAAGAAAGTAATACAAATATTTAGCATAATATGAACCAACTTATTACGAATTTGAGGAAATAATATAATAATAATGTTGTGTATAATTTTATTCAAGAAATATAAATTAAGAAATTTACGAAAAATAATGCAAAGAAATTAAACTTCCTATATGATTCCTTTTCGTATTGTTTGTGCAACTGTTGTGATAAAAAGGAAAGAAAAACAGGAAGCGATTGACTAATTCATATCCTTGGCAGTGGCTTCGAATTATGTAAGTGGTTGTGAACATGCAATTTCCTTTCCGTTTCCGTTCCTTTAAATAACAACAAGCGGCGGAGGAGTGAGGTAGCAGACGTTACGAAACGTTCCCTCGGAAGGAAACCGGAAAAAAAATAAGACAACAACAACAACCAACGCGCAGGAAATAAAACAAAAAATGGCACACCGGAAGGCACTGAAATATTCAGAAATGCAAAGTCGAAGGAATGGAATGAAGGTGAAACGAAAGAACAAACTGATATGCCGCGAGGCTGCGAAAACGAGAAATTACGTAAGCCTGTGTTTAATTTCTGAATTATTTATTAAACGCCGGGCGAAGGAAATTGGGCAAAAGACAAGTGAGAGGGGGTGACAATTGCTTGTCTCTCGTATTGTTCTTTCTTTGTACATTTTTCATTTCTGTTTTTTTATAAATATATTTTAATTACTTTTTTAATTATATGTTAATATAAAATTAACGAAAACGTTAATTAACAAAATATTAATTAAATATTTTATTAAAATAATTAAACAATCTTTTTATTAATGACAAATTGTCATTTAGTGCTTGAAGATTAGTAACCACATAATTTGAGACTAAGATTAATGTATTTATTAGGTTTATGCTGATCCACATGATTAGCTAAGATAGTGAGTAAGCCTATGATAAATAGTATAAATCTTAGTAGATCTTCTTGAATAACACCTATTTATATAAATTACATTCGAAAATCTTATTAATAGTAAATTAATTATTAAATGGCTTTATCTAAAAAAGCTTTAACGAAATAAGGAGAAAATAATAAATATACCAAAAAATCAAATTATTTTAATTAAGTTACGTAATAACAATATTGTGATTAATAAATTAGATTATTTTTAAAGCGATTTGTGAGTTCAAAAACGTTTCAGGATTTTTGCTAAAAAATTTTTTCTTTTTGTATCATTAATTACGTAAACGCGAGAATATAATGGTAAAAAAATAAAGCAGTTTCTAGTTTCTATTTTTGTTTTTTCTCTAAGTCTACGCCGCTTTCCTTTAATTATGAACAGTAATGAGGCTTTTCTGGATGGATGTAGGTCGACTTTAATTTGAATTTTATAAAACGATAAATTTATAAATTTAAGCAAGCCCTCTATATTTCTCTCTCACACTTTATGTAATGGTGGACCAGGATAGAATAGTTCCGCGCGGAAATTCCGGTCTCACGGAATTACGCTCGGCAATAAACATTAGCTGTTCATTACCTAACAAAACTCAGATACACAGAACAAGGATGGAGCATGAATTTGCAAAGTAAACTAGATGGGTGGGAGAGAGAAAGATATATGCGGATGCGGGAAACTCAACAGAACGAGTTGTGCAGCAGCAGCCTCGCACCTGGACTTCGATTGCGAGTTTTCCCACATCGTTCTTAAATTAGAGGAAAATTCCAGTTTCCAAATTGGACGAGATAAATTGGAATCACTTTCGGGCAGCTCGGAAAATTTGCATACAATCGAGATGCTCAATTAATTAAGACCTCTTTTCTCTCGCGTTTTTAAACTTTAATCTTCCTCCACTTAATCTGCTTTTTTTTAGCTCAAAGTAGAGTGGGCCACACTTAAGGTCTACACCAGAACAGCCTCCAATCATACGATCCATTAGTTACCGGGGATTTCTTTATTCTTCAATTTATTTTTTTCATTTTTTCTTTAAATTTACATTATTTCTTAATAATTGCTGCAATCTAATAAATGATTATGTAACTTGATGTAACCTTGTTAATGTAGAATATATGAACAAGTATAAGTTGGGAATTGCCGATTAAATTAGTGATGGGCAAACTAAGGCCCGCGGGCCAGATACGGCCCGCTTAAAGTTTTTATCCGATCCACCGCAGAATTAAAAACAGTAGTATAGACATTTTCTATGATTTTAAATAAGTTATTTTTTCAAAATATATTATTTGTTAAGCCTTTATTAATTAATTCGTTTAAATAACGAATGTAATATGTAATTGTATTCATTGAGGTATAATAACTGTAAAATGAACAGTTAAACGAATATAGGAGAGAAAATATAATTTCTTAACTAAAGAGGCCAAATACCACGTTTATAACGTGATTATGAGGGGTGGCAGAGATCGTGTGCATGGTTTTAATTACTTTCAAAACAGAACCTCTAATTAAATGGAATCAACAAAGAATTAAATTCTGCAGCAATCGCCCACGACCCCATCGCAAATAGGGGAAAAGGGTGGAAAAGGGACGGATAGAGGAGGGGTGGAGACCACACGGAGAATAGGTGTGTTCGCAACAAATATAAAATGTAATTATTTGTCGCTCCATAATTTAGAATTAAAATTATACGTATATGGAACGCAAATTCGAGGACACCTTTATAATTGCATCAGGGCTGGAGAATTGCCCTGCGCGCAAATAAAATGTAATTAACGCAACAAAAACTATGGAAGCGAAGAGAATTAAGAGAGAGAGAAAAAAAAAGTTAATAAATGAAACTGAACGTAAATACATAAAATGCAAGAAATACAATTATTAAAAGGGAATTAGAGCTTTCAACGATCACAACTAGGGATTACATTTTACAACTACATTTTACGCGATTAATTAAAAACTGAAATATACAAGATTTAATTTATTGTAAATTTCTCGTAGACGTCTGCAGCTTATTAATATGTAAACATATTTCAGCACCTAGAATTGACGGGTTTCCACTTGAAACTTTGAGCAAACTTCATTCTGAAATTAAACATTTAATACCATTACCGGATTATTCACCTACTAGTAGCGTGTAGTTTATTCAGAGTAGTCCTCCATTGCATCTTACGCTTATCTCTAAATCTCCCGAACATAAAATACTTTACTAATCTATTTAAAAACGACTTTATGAATAAATGAATTAGGATTAATTATTGATGATTACGAATGTTGCAATTAGTTTGTAGTTTTGCTGTTGTCTCATTAGGGCCGTTAATATTTGAAAACCGGAGTGCTGTAATCATTGTCGGCGATGGCCGCAAAGATTTTCGGCTTTGAAAGCCGAAACGATTAGATTAATTTGGAGAGTGGATGTACCCTTTCGGACGACCCTTCGCACGCCCTAACCGCATCGGATCACTGCCCGAAATCGCTCTTCCGCGAAACGGAGAGAAAATTAACTCCTCTCTTTTGTATAATTGATAGCGTTACATGGTTATTCTTTGATTAATTGGATCACCTGCTCTCGAAATTCGGTTAATAAGGGACTGGGCTACACGTCTCTTAATTGAAACCTTGTCCGAAAAAAAATACGCTTGGATAGGCAGTTTTGCCTTTCGAAGAAAATTTGGAAATAACCAATTATACCTTTATCGAAGCATACATGTTTATCATAAAAACAAGAAAATAATACATCAAAATATACCAAAATATCTAAATACATACTTTACTTTATGACTATAATTGTATAATTATCTAATTTTCGAGATTATTTCAGGAATTTGTATGTTTCCATTAAAAATGCTTAATAATGGATATTTGTAATTAATACATGAAACTTAATTTAAAATTTAGTTGTTTTTATACCGCATATGCAAGCCAAATGAATTTTTGTTCCTTTGAATCGTTATTTTCTCGCTTCAGTTTCACGCGTTTTTTAAATTTATTATGCAGTTAAATGCAATGCTGGAAGGGATCGGGAGCTGAGAAGGCAGTTGGCGGAATTTAAATCCGCGGATTTGGCGCGTCCGTACTCTCTTTATGTACACGTAAAACTTTTGAAAATCTGGTCCGAAATATGTGCTGGCGTTTTGAAGAGAATGTACATCAGTAAGTAAGTGAGAGCGAGATAAACCTGAAGATATAAAGATATGGAGACACCTCGGTTTCCTGCTAGGATCTTCTGTTTATTCAAATGGCGCGCACTTTGCATAAAGCGCATATTTATGTTCGCCGCGGATAAAAACAAAGTGTCTGCGTATGTGCGCCGCTGTACAAGAATAGTTTTCATTCTTGACTTGTTCGATTTAGATATTTAAATTTATGGAAACGAATATTTTTATAAAACAATATATATTAATACGTATTAATATTTAGAGATAGTCCTATAATCCAGGAACCTAAATTCCGTTTTTTTTTTTTATTCAGACAGTTTTGGGACTATAAATAAAATAGTTGAAAGACTGGGGTGCGTCAAAAAGGATGTGGCTTAGAGTTGCAAAATAAAAAACGCCCACCCTTTCTATGACCATACATAAATTTCAGTCAAAACTTTTTCTGTCCTCTTCCATGCGTCCACCCTCTCTTCCGATTCTCTCTCGCTCTCTATGAAGCCGTTATGTATTCGACTCGTATATATATATATATTATAATGATGATGCGTGAAGTCCAAGGGACTCGTGGAAATTGAGACGACGACGTCCGGGAGAATCCTGCGTGCCCACAACAATAATTCAGAAGGGTCAGAGAGAGAGGTTAACTAATTAAGGAAGGTCCTTCGGGGACACATTACACCGTCGGGACGAAGGGGCGTAATTAAAATTCGTATTAATTAAAACCGGTATATGTGTGAGTGGTTCGGATGAGACATCAACGTCACACGAACGAAGAGCTTCAACTTTTGTCGAGGTTTTCTGCTTGGTTCGTTCTTTCATTTTATTTTTCGTTTTTCTTCTTGCGTGCTCCAAAGCTGCAAGAGGAACGATGTAATCCGGCGATTATGAACGTGGAATGGGTCCGTAATTGAGTGTTACCGTGGGGCCGTTTTCCTCTCTCTATGTCCTACGAGGACAGAAAGGATGGGAGAGAGAAAGAGTGGGTGGTTGGGCGAGAGTTGGCGGTGGTTGTGAAACTCTGCGAAAACCGACATAAATAACTTGAGAACTTCCAGACAAGACATTAAGGACTCGCCGGGATAATATCAGTCAAGATGGAATCAGCGCTGGGATTTTGGAATGACGCGGTTTTACACATACTCAAACGCACACAGCACCCTTAGACACTCATTCTCGACTCTCGGGGCTCACCTAAACGTAACTTTGCAGCCCTCATCCTCCACCACCTCCTCTTCAAAAGGCATCATCCGGCTCCCTCCGTACCTATCTGGAAACACTTTAAGATACAGCGAACGCGCCTTCGAATCGAATATCAACACATTTTTCCGAACGGAAAACGCATCATGCACATTGCCCCGCCATGTATCCAATTTCATACACACATTGGGCGTTGGGAAAGCGAAAAAAAAATCAAGAACTTTATCTTACACGTATTCGCCGAAGACGCTCTCAGATATCTCTTCCAATCCGATTTTCCAGACTTTATTTTATTTTATTTTTTCTTACATCCTTCCTTCATTATTTATATCTCTCAAAGTGTTGCAATCACTCAATCCAAATCTAAATGTATATTAATATAAAAGTATAAAGTTATTTAAACTCTTTTATAAACATTCAATCAATGAATATATTAATTTTTTTTTTCACAAATATTTATATTAGCTTGTCGGCAAGAACTTATGTAATTTATTTGTATTAATTGTTGGAGGCTTTCATGCTTTACTGGAAAATATCACGACAGATGATGTGTTTGGTGTACTTTGTTGGAATGAAACAATGGCTGGCAGTATTGTTTTGCAGCTAATTTTCGCAGAAAACACGTTTTCTTTGATTCCGACATATTTCTCCATTTTTCGAGCTTGAGGAATTTCAATCAGCATGGAAATGAATTTAATTATTAATTTGCACTGGTATGCGAAGTAGGCGCCGGGTTCGAAACGGCGGCGGAAGCAAAATCCGAACCCGAATTCCAACGCACTCATACACATTCACATACATTTGTATGTATACACACACACACACACACACACAGGCGCGGCGCGCATGGAGAGGCCCTTATATAATGGATGAATCATAAAGTGTATGCGTTCTGGCAAATTAATAATTAAAATTTCCCGCCCGTCGCGATAATCTCCCAGACGAATTTCATCGTCGAATCGTTCGTGTTATCTTTTTTACTCTATTTTTTTTTCGTCGTTGATCCCCAATTTATATAAGGCCCTATTTAGCGAAACTGCGGAGCGGTGTTCGGGGTACGATACGTATGTGTGTATTAGGGTTGTCTGGCTCTGTAGGTTTCCACGTTTTTCATTTGCAATAAAATGATTACGTGTCTATCTCTCGTAGTCTATTCGTTCTCTATTTAGCATACAGAGCGAAGGCCGCCGCTCCACATCGACGGCGGTGGCGTCGCGACGCCCTGACGGACTGCCAGACGGAATGAGATAAGTCGTTCCCTTGGCTCCATTGAAAATCGAATTTCGCGGAAAGATACAAATTACGCGGAATAAAAAGCCGAATCGATTTAAATATTCAACATAATTTACTTCTCCTGCTGATCTCTTTCTCTCTTTATTTATCCTTTCTTCACTTTTGGTGAAGAGAGGAACATTATTATTATGACCTACATAAGCGAATATCGAGCCTGACATATCTTCGTGCAGAGATATATTCGGATATAGAATGTATTTAAATTTATTCATTGACGTGGGATGCTCTAGTCCTCTAATATAATGATTCGTAAATCTAGCAGATAAACTCCGGCGCCCGAGATTTATCCTTTGCATAAAGGAAATTTATTCCCTTACATTTTACGCTCTCGTGATAATAAGCACCCTAGGATCTCTAGACTATTCTATCCAACTGGTATTCATTCAATTTATTCATTCCGCATGTATTTTTTTAATTAATGAATTTTAATTAACTTCTTCAGTTTTGTACGAATAATTAATATAAAATAATAGAAAAACTAATTAAGCATACTTAATCTTATATTTTATCTCATTCATAAATCACAATTACCAACATCAATATTATAATATTTATTTTTCGGACCATAAGATGAATACCAAAATTATTTAGATTTTTATATATCCGAAAATATTATAATTAATAATTTTATAAACCTGCAATTTTCCAAAATATTTAATTAGAAGTTTGCTACATAAAAATGTTTTGCATTTTAACTTTTTGCAAATATTTTTCTTTACGAAAGAAGGAATCATGACTTTATATTTATTATGACAGATGTGATAAATTCAATGTTTCATTCGTCGCAGCCGTTAAACGAATGGGAGAATGTAAAAGCGACTGGAATCAGCGGGAAAAGTTAATCTTTCCACCCCCCCAGATTGCTATTGAATTTTGCGGTGGCTGCAAGGATCGGGGTGCTAAATGCATGATTTACAAGGAACCCGAGGACACTCCTCAAGGGTGGATCTCCCTTCGCGTCTAGCCGAATCGGTCAAGCCTCATTAACACCATGTGTTACCAGGAAATGGGAATTGTTTATTAAAATCGATTTGGGTCATAGCAACCCTTGTTCGATCCTCCCCCAAACCCCCCTTCGCATGTGGGCATGTCTGCGTGATTATGAGAGAACAACCAGATGTCTGTTTGTCGAATGCACACATATCGACATCAATTCGCGAAAATCGGACGAAAAGGGGTGTTCTGCTATGCTGCGCTGCGCTACGGCGTGCGGTGATGTCGAGGGCGGAAATCGCATCAATTAATGCCGCACTTAAATATCAACAGATTCCGTTATCAACAGTAAAGGTGAATCGGGCTTTGGCCCCTCCGGAAAACGTAGTATATTAGAGATTAAACCTCTCCCGATTTCCCGCCCTTTAATAGCCCATCCCATAAATCATTCCATTTAATCTCCGCGAAGCCAAAAACTGATCGAAAAACCATCCATTGCGCCGGCAATAATAATTTTGCACCGCAATCAATTATTTATTATACAATAAATTACATTGTTTAACCAAATAATTATTTAAATAAATTGTTTTCCATCAAGTAAACAATTAATTTGAATTTTGAAACTTGTAATTTGCTTAAACCTTTTGCGGACGGACAAATTTTCTGTTAAAAGCAAAACTGTCTCTTGTATAAATGATAGAGCTAATATATCCACCACGTGTCCGCAAAGGGTTAAAATAAAATTGAAAATGATCATTGACGAATGAAATATTTTAGTTAATATAGTATATAATTTTAGAAATGAGAAGTTATATGAAGTTTTTTTTCTGTTTTAACTAACTGAAGTAAATAAATAATAAAGTGTAGACCTTTTCATTATGGTTATTTGCCATCTTTTTGGTGCGACTTTTTTTCTTCTTTTTGTATAAATAAAAAAAGAGGGCGTAAAAAGAAAGTGTGAAGCGGTTGTGAAGAAGGCGGCATAAAAAGTAACGTTTCAAGGTGCCTCCCTTTAATACAGTTTGTTATTAGGTGGGCCGGATCATTAATTTTATCAACAAAATTCATGGTCTCATTGTCCGCTGCGTCGGCGGCGGCGGCATTGTTGATGTTGTTGGTGCCGCCGTAAAAGCGAGGTGGGTTACGTAATTTTCAGCGAGTTACGCACCAACTGCTCCCGACGCCGGACGCCACCCTCCCCTATCCACACTACTACTCTTTTTTTGCGCACGTTTTAGGGCTTGCGCGGGGGGCGGCGACGGCAGGCGTCGGCAGCGTCGGTTATGGTCCGACCGCCGGATGGCGGTGACGGGGAACAATGGTCGACCTCACTTCGGGCGCGCGAACTAAATTATGCACACACAGTTTTCGCCATACGCGAGGGATAAGCCCTTTATCAAATATTTTCACTGAATTGTTTTCATATAACATATTTAATTTACATATTATAAGGACCGGCGTATTGTTTAGATAATCCACACACTATTTTTTTATCCTTCCCTAAACGACGCTCTTATAAATTTAAATGCTTGCACACAATTTCATTCGAAAAAAAAATATAGGGAAAAAAAAACAAGGGCCGATGATGTGAATGGCAAACCTTAACGAGTTTCAAAATATTTGAGCTGCATTTTATATTGTCATTGTCGTTTAAAGCCGTGGCTGAATTCGAAATTACTCCCATTTTCCCTTTGCTTTATATTCTTAAATATGTTTGTATAGCGCAGTTTGCTCACATTAAAAGACATTTACTCACCTTAGTCCAGCTATTTTTTTTTACATTATTATATAAAAATATCTTTATCATATTCATATTTTATAAATTATTTAATTAAACTACGTCTAGTCTAGAAATAAACGTTAAATTATCGATTTTTTAGAAGCAATGATTATTTCTCGTATTTTATCATCATTATATTTCAACTACGAAAATACTTTTATCTGATATTTATACATTCTTAATATGAAAATTATTTTTTTTCTTATAAAATGACGAATATTTTTTATGCAAAGCGCTGAAGCTTTTCTAACGGGTATTTTTCGTTCGTCTCATAAATAACCGTTATATTTCTATTTGGATCCGTAATTGAATTATTCCGTTCAGAACGAAATGAAATAAAGCGGAATATCTGCATGCAATTTCAGAGGGAAGCTGAACGAGAAGAGAAAAAAAGTACACACATACAGAGAGAGTTGAGAGCTGGAGAAACGAAAACGCAGAAGTAATTTATAGCTTTAATTACGACGCCATCTCTCATGGCGTTCATTAACACACGCATTTCGTTATGATTAATGTCGAGTTGCTTATTAAAAGGCCGGAATAGAAGATATCATAATGATTGGGATTTTCATCCGGTCTTTATTTTATTATTTTGGGAGGGTTGCGCGAAACGCGAGGTATCAAGAGTGTCGTTAATAAGTTGCAAGCTTTTCGATTCCTGTTTCGATGATGATACAAGCGCAGATAAATGCCGGAGGGAAGGTAATCCGGTCATATAATTCCGGACGGTCGGATTTATAGATGTGGGGGGGCCTCACATAAAAAGGAGTGGATGCGGATGAAGAAGGGATGAAGAGCGAAAGTGCACGGAGGGAGTGCAAAAAAGGGCCACCCTTCCCCCTGCATTACAGTGATGGTAATAATAACGCCCCGTTGGATTAGAGGTATTTAAGGCCTAATCTTCCTGATGATTACTCTTTGGAATATATTAAGGTTCTGTGGAAATGATTTCTTGGGTATTAAATAAATGGGGTGCACGCACGACTGTAGGAAAGTTTCGATTATAGATGACGCTTGAACACCGGGTGGTGTCCATCGGGGATTTAGTGTTTGACAGCTTGCGAAAGTTAAGCAACGTATGTCGCGGATACACTATATCCTCAGTATAAATTTAAAAACAGTCAAATAGAAAATGCAAATTTGATGTATTATTATTACTACTATTTATAAGAATTAGCTACCCTTTTCATATAATTAATGTTTAAAATTGTCACACAATTCATTGATCATTCCTAAATTGATTATATATAAAATAAATTTAAAATTTAAATTCATTCGGTTATAGTTATCGCGATTCTGCAAAGCGGCTAAAGTTGAAAACAAAAAAATGACCTGGATGGAGCACAACCTTATTATCGTTATTTTATTCAAAGCTGGAGGCCGGGCATTTTTCATTTTTAATTGGAGAGTGTTTGCACGACTTTCCTTTTTTTTTGTTGTTGTTCTTCTTGTTGTTCCTTGTAGCGCAAACTGGGTGTGCGTCCTGTGCCTGCGAAATTATGTCCTTGTTTTAATTGCGCTTAAAATATTTATATTCCTCGCAGGTCGCGCCGGGGCGGTTTCAATAATTCAGCCCCAGCAATTTCCATAAAACTATCAAAACGCTTTCCTCTAGTCCTTTCCAAGTTTACGATTTTAAAAGTCCAGATAATAATATTCGTTTCCATTGTCCTGGATGTTCGTTGCACACTCAACAAAATGTATTAGATTTATTAACACTTTAAGGACGAACATTTTTTAAATTATCAAAAACGAAACTGCTGTGTATTATTATATTTTGGAGTAATTTTATTGGCTTTACGCATCACTAACTGTTTTAACTAACAATTTTGCATAAACATAATCTCCTGGTTATGTAGTTTCGGGCGAATATATCCGCCCCTCGTTAGTTTTTTTAGTGCAACGTTTACTGCTACAATTTAGTTGTATCGACCATTAATATTCGCAAGTCCGAATATTTTATTCTCAGTAATAACTTAATGGTTGCCATCACGGGTACTTGGTGAAAATTGTTATTGGTCGTTTAACCCAAACTACACGCTGCACACGAAAACAGTTTGTGTATGTACTTCGAACAATGTAATGTGCTTATAGTTTGGAAACGATGAAGCCTCACCTTGCAGTAGTGATTAAGCAACTTGCGGGCATATTGCGTGAAAATCTAAACTTTCGTTTCGCAAACATAACTTCAATGTGTACCGTGGAGGGAAGTAATGCGGAGTCGTACTTTTTTTTTATTTCATGCAAATTGAAACGCAAAAATAATTAAAACGCTTGCTGCCTCCGGCGTTATTATTGTTTATGAACGTTTATAAAAAATAAACTAAATATATTCTGGGAGTTAGTGCAGATAACGCAATTTACATTCGTTCGCTGTCGCTGTTTTTTACTTGCATAACATTTTGCTGCAAACTATGAACATATATTCCACATTTTTTTTGTAAATATAAATTATTTCCGTTGCTTATATTTTCGTTTAAATAAAGGCGAGTTTACAATGCGTTGTAATCCAGGATATTTGACGAGATTATTGTCCATATTACAGTAGCTTAGCAAAGTTTGGGTGGCACGTTTTCGCAGATATAGCGGATAATTGTAACTGTAGATTAAAGCTGGGTCGAATCGAAATCAATTCCAAACTTTTCAGCGGCAGCCGCCACCGGCAGTGACATTATTAAATCATATCTGTTAATTATTTCCGTTTCGCATTAGCGCGATGACAACTTCCATACATGCCGATCAACCATGTAATTATTAGCGATCGTTCTGGTGCTTACTATTGTCCTAAATTAATTTACATTAATACATAAAAATACAAAGTGAACAAAAAGTAACTTTCCAAATTATCACAGCGTAATCTTTTATTTTAGACAAATTTCAAGAAATGCACTGATTTTATTACTGAATTTACCGCTAAAATTTGATAAGAAATACCGGTAATTCTAATTTACATCAACCTCCACTTTTTTAGACGAATATTAAAAAATATATATAAAAGTTGTTTATTGTGACAAGGCAAATTTTAAAATACGACTCTTCTGTATATAGAAATAAAATATGAAAAAAAATATAACTTTTTGAAATCTATTTTTGGTTTGATCGAATTTTATATATTATATTATATATTAAATAAATTATAAATTACTTCGATTATAATTTTTAGTTTATTTCAAATTACATATAAATTTTTAAGTGTTGTATATTACATAATTATTCAAAGTTAACTCTAAAAAAATATCATATTTTAATAGAATTAGGTAATTTTTGGGCCGTTTACAGACATAACTATAAATACAATAATTGCAATATTCTGAAAGAAAACTTCTGAAATATGTAACATTTTGGTAACATCAGTTGCGAATCGAGTTATCCCATGAAGGACGCTTACAAAGGCTGCCGCCTCCGAAAACCGAGCTGTTCAACAATGCACGCAAAATATAAATTACCACCGTTGCAGGGCACGCATGACCCTTTTCCGCACAATAACAAACTTAGGTCGAACGAGTGCATTCTCGCTAATGACCCGTTTTCACGGTCGGCAATTTTCAAACAAAAAGGGAAAACTAATGGTAATTAGGTCGTCCATGTTTCACGACGCTCGACCCAACGCTTGTAGCGATAGCGCACGTTGATTAATGCAACTTAGCATTTAAGTATTAAAAGCACATTCTGGAAATAGATGTTCCCGTAGGATATGCATCGCGCCAACCCTCTGAAAAGCATCAGAATAGGTTTGGACATGATAACTCAGTTGGACTAGTTTACATAAAATTTAATTTTTGTAATAGTACTAGTGATATATAGGTTCATTTAAACTATAAATTAATTATTATTTAATTAGAGAAAAAACAATTAATTGTGGTTACATTCATTGATTTAAAATAAATTGAACATAAAAAATACTATATTAAAAGACTATAAAGGAACGTATCATAAAAAAAAACAGACGTATATTTTTTTCTTGTAAATATTGAAATTCATTGATTTATATGAATGAAACATAGTAAAACACGTAAAAAAGTGTAATATTCAGTATCGAGTCTAGACGATAATATAAAAAAATAATTTATTCCGAATAAAATCGATGTGAAACAATAACAAAAACATAGTTATTATTTAATTATAGAAAAAATTGTTAATTTTGGTAACTTTAATTAAAAAAAAATAGTTATGCAAGTAAATTTGATTATGTTAATATATTCATTAATTTAAAATAAATTGCACACCAAAATTCAGACGTATGTTTTTTCTTGGAAATAAATCATTGATTGCGTAGAACAATTTTAAAATTCTCAATAAATTAATTATTATTTGATTAAAGAAAAAAACCATTAATTAAATAAATTTGAGACAAGAAAAAACTGTATTAGACAAAAATATATTCTGCTTTAGTCTATACGATAAAATGTGGTTTGTTATGCAAATATAAGTTTAATGTATATTTTATGTTAGGTTTAATATTAATAAATTAATAAATATTTAAGTAGAATGATGATATTATCCTCTCATATATAATGGTTTAATCCTGTATTATCTACTGTTTTTTTTTTAATCCTTGCATATTTATGTCACCTTCAGCCGAAGTAATGGATGACGAGGTATAACTTAGTAAATTAATGAAAAATCTTAGAGACTCGAGTAACCATCGCGGCTCGAGTGATTGATGGGAGAGGCCGGGGCATATGCACACACAGTCTATCTACGTGATTCGAGATCGATGCCATAATAATAATGCTTTACATACGTCAGTCGATATGCGATTTTATGAGTTCGCCAAGAAAGTCGTATAAAATTATGATTGATATCCTCTCTCTCATTTTTTTTTTATTATTATTTTATTTTATTTGGTTTGTTCGCATACATTTCGTGGCATGTACGGAATCGATGCAAGCAAGCTACTTAACTGATTGCTACACTGAATCAGAAATAATGTATAGATTGCGGTAAGAGCAGAAGAAGTCGCAAAAGATGAAAAAAAAAAATATATAAATAACTAAATAAAACCGACACAACGGGAGAAGTGAGTAATGGCGTTTCGCAAAAATATATTTATATCGAACTTTTTTTCTTCTTTCGTTCGCACTCCGAAAACTAATTTTGTCGGCGCGTCGAAACTTTCGCATTTTTCATTTAAACTTTTAAATTACTTCGGCACGCACGCGCTTCCTAAAAAAATCCAAAAACCATCAATTTTTTTCTCAATTTTCTTGTTTTGCACCTAAAAAACGATTAATCATATTTTATTACTATTTAATTAATGATTTTTCATGATTTACTAAATTGAAAGGATTGTATCTGATTGATAACAAAGAAATTGTTCCAGATGTGAGTTTAGTTCTGTAATTTCATTATCCCTATCGGATTAATGCATAGGCTTATGTTAACTCAATGGAGTTAACAGACGCATCAGCCCAGCTCTTCCCCAGTTTTAGTATTCATTTGCGATGAAGATAACGTTATTAAGTCCTGTTTGTTCATCTACAAATTAAGTAGTTTTGTGAGAATAATAACGTTATTATTTGTATTTTTTTGTTAATGTATAAATGAAAAGGATTATAGCAAATACCGATGTTTATTACATGGAATTGTTTGAAGAGAAATGGTGCAAATTGTAGCGTTGCGTCTAGTTTTGGGATCCCGGTTAGTGTAAATAATAGCCTCTTCGTATTATATGCGCAGTGCATTTAAATATGTTTGTAATCCTGAAGTGGAATACGTTAATTAGAGGTAGATGCAGTGGATAGAGTGGAATAAAAGTGTGTACACAGCAGCGACTGTTGGATCCACATCCTCTAACGGATTAGACGCTCAAATAGTCTAAAACGTTAAATTTGATGAAAGCTTCCCTGGTCCATGTAAAGTCTATTTATCCCTGCCGCACCCGTTTTAAAGGATAAATATTTAAGCGACTAAATCCATGAATAAATTAGTTAAAAATAAATATATACCTGGTTGTCTGCGCGCCTGCCTTCAGAACTAACGAATTGCACGCGCTCGGTTCACGAGAGTTAACTATACAATAAAGTTAAATATTGGATAAACTGGCTGCAACCACTTCTCAAAAGTATATGTATAAAAAATACGTAAACTTCAGTTTTACATAAGCAGCAATCATAATAATGTATACATTAAAAACAAATCTAGGATAGATTTAAATAATTTAATATTTTCCTGAACTGATTTATTGCTTCAGTTAATTTAAATGTAAATGAAAAATTGTTGCATGCAGAGTGGAGAATTTCAAGTACCGACAAAACTATTTCAAATCAAAAATAAATGCAATATAGAAAAAAAAAACATGAATTATTTTGGCATCGTGCGAAAAACGGCACGTGACTAAAATTAATACGTTTCGTGCGAATCGTTCATTAACGCAAACGGCGTTCATTCAAATCCGACCTACCATTTATATAACAACATAAAAAAGCTTCTATCTGCTGCAGCGAGCGGAAAAAAAAATGGACATGATTTGTTAAAATGATACGAATTAAACTGATTGTTCATTGTTATTGGATGCGTTCAAATTCAATATTTAAATCGTTTTGCAATTATTTTGCTTTATTAGTAACAATTTTCCAATTGTTTTTAAAAACACAACTGAATATTTTGTTGTTCAGAAAAAATGTGCAACATTATATAACAAAAATATTATCAGAATAATGAATACAAAATTGAATGGAATTGTTGTCATTGAAGATCGAAAATACAGATTAGGTAGAAATAAATTAAATTAGTTTGGTACATCTGACATTTATATATAAAATCATGCGGATGTAGCAGTATAATTACAACTTTGTTTTCTTAACGGAAGGACCGTGAACTTTAAAGGCAACTTTAAAATAGAACACTTCCAAAGGTCAACAATTAAGATTGATTATTTTGAAAATAATTTCCTTTGTTCAAATATTATATCCATGTGCTTCCATCAAAACGCCTCTACCTTCGACTACAAGTCAAACTGTTAGACCAGGAAATATTTCCATCAACCTAGAATTAACCACACAGACTTTTGGGATGAACGGAGATTTTCTATCCTTTCTGAATGGTAATAACACTATGAAACGCATAACCCTTAAGTACATAACTTGGTTCAAGAAAATTAACTTAATATAAAGAAATCCACAACAAAAACCCGATCTCGTTCACAATTCTGCAAAAAAAAAATCGAAAATCCCATTTTAATATCCATCAAAAGAACATCAAAATTCATAAAATATAAAACGATGAAGGCTAGCAAAATGTTACCAAGAGACGCCGGCCAAATTTATTCCAAAGTAAGGAGATTTATCAAATATTTTTTTAAATTATATATTATACAATTAAATATAATAAATGGTATGGAAGAGAAAGTAAACAATGTTGAAAAAATACAAGTAAACACAAACTAATTAATATTTATGAGTTAATTACTGGAATGTATATATATTTCGTGTCTTGTTTAGTTTTAATATATGTATACGAGTATAAATACACGCGTTTTTCATTTTGAAAGCATAATGTTTTGTACAAGGCATCAACAATTGCTTTCGGGCTATTTTATTAAATTCGAGCAAACATCTCGCTCAGAAAATGGTAATTGCGAAACATCTCTGTCCTTTTTTATCTTTTGCGTATCTCTGAAATTAGCGATAATTTGTGAATTCTATACCCGGAGGGAAATGTAATACGTCTGATTCTAATAAGGTTTCGCAAAGGATATTCTCCATCATTGAAGATGCGTAAGCTGTTTCATTTGCTGTTTAAGATCAACGGTTGAATAATTTTCGTTGATTCTGTTGTGGAGCTTTCCTCGCCATCTATTAGTCGACTTTGGGAGCACAATAAAAATGCGAGGGGGAAACGTTCCACAAGTATATTATTTTATATTGTAGAGATCGGGAAATATTCATATAATAAATGTTATATTGCTCAATAGTATTTGCAATGAATCAAGTTTTTCCGGAATAACAAATAGTGATTTCGCAGTATCAAGAATTAATTAGGAGATCCTTCTATTTCGCTTCTCCACCCCGGTTTCGATGATTTATGACAAAGGGCTGCAGTTACGCAACGGGTCGAGTAATTGCGACGTCGGTCAAAAGACAAAAAGCGTCGGCGGCGTATCGCAATTAATAAATTCGGAGTTGGAGATTATCGCCGCGCGATATGCGGATGAGTTGTGTCCGGATTTGTTGCGCCCAAGTGTAACTCGCGAACGACGTCGGCGTCGTCCCTAATCGCGAAGCGCGCCCGCTCAGATTAGCTGAAATTACTGCATCCATTATGAGTCCCCTTAACAAACAAATAATTAGATTTCCGCCCAGTTGGAACTTCCAATGGAAATTGATTAGCGAATTTATTATTATCAGTTTTATAAACTTCGCGCGTAGACGAGATTACACTCGTAATTAAAATACGACCGCCTCTCAATTTCCTTCCAAAAACCCTGAGCGTAATCTTTCATACTTAAATTTTGAAGGCCGGAAACATCCTGCAATCTACTCTTTTCTTATATCTTATAACACCGCATTATACTTACACCATTATAGATACATTACCATTACCTTATCTAGAAATTATCCATAAAATAATCTCATACCGATGTTGAGAGTTAAGCACTTAGATAATTTTCGTCAGCTTATACGGAATGGGAGCCTCAATTTACTAAAGTATTGCCATAGTTGACATGAGACATACATGTATGTCAGGTGTTCCAACTGCTAAATATAAATGTGCATTTGCAGTAATCTAATACCAACCTAAATAATATTAGAATTAATAATATTTTGATAATCATTTTGTATGTAGTGTAGTCGTAAGCTGTTTCACAGAACAGTGCTTCCCAATTGTGTCAAAACCAGCAACTTATGTCAGAATTCGGTGTCTGAGTTATGATGGTCCCATCGGGTTAATATAGTCGTTGTGCAAGAACGCGGTGTAATTTATGGACTCCGTCAATCAATCCGCACGTGGCATTTTGCAGTCGACGATGGTAAATCGATAACACCGTGGAATACAAATGCTACCAACCCACATCATAATTTCGCGTTTGAATCAACCAAAAAAAAAAACTTCCGCATGAACAAATTCAGAGTTTCATTACCACACTCTTCATGAAATTCGGTCACATCCTTAACCTAACCTAACTTTTATATACCTATCTCAATATTTTACCTTACATTCAGATTTCAGTTATAACTTAACCTTACTTTAATATCGCAACCTTACATAAACTAATCTAAACCACTACATTATTTTTTTTAACGTTATTTACTGATCTCTTTTAAACTAAGATAACCTAACTTTCATGATTTTTATTACGTAACCTAACTGTGCTTCAAAATTATTATTTTCTTTCCATAACCTTACTTAAGTTACCTTGCAAGACAATATTATTTATGAACTTTATTCGCAGACTTATATTAAACTAATCCTAACCTAACATTTATTAATTATTTCTTATATACCTAACATTTTACTTACATAAACTAACCTAAACTTTTTGAATTACAGACTTATCTTTACTTAACAAAACCTAACTTTCATATAGTTATCGGTATCATACAAATAATTTAATTTCCATTACGTAGCCTAATCTTGATTTAAAATTATTACTTAAATTAACTTAAAAACAACATTCTTGAATCGACATTACATTACATGTTGATCTCAGTTGCAACCTAACCTTATTTACACTAACCTTCTTTGAACTTTAATCTTCACCTAACCTAACTTTTATTTAAGCATAACTGATGCAACCTATCTATTAAGTTAATGATTTAATCATATGTATGAAAATGTTGTAATAATTATTCGAAAAACGAACGTATGTGTACAATATTAAAATGGAGCATCAATTGTGTAATGCGTTTGATAATGGTGTTCGTCGTAATACGTCAATCGTTTGCGTTAATGAAATTATTCATTATCAGGCGTCGCATTTTAATAATAATAATAATAAAAGCAATGGTCGTCAACGTCGAATGGTCCCAGAACGCATTGTCCATGTTCCATCAGCATTTATGAACAATTTACTGCCCCATCGCGGTGGCAACCCCTCGCATCCTCTAAATATAATATGATTGGAAATTGGATTCATTTATTAGCCGAATAAATTGGTTTTATATCTTCGCGAACATATAACATCGCATTGCAGCTCGTAGTTTTCACACGATTCTCGGAATAACAGTTGTTGTTCCCATTTTCCGTCGACGCCGTTTATTATAATTTTTTTGTTGTTGTTTCTTTCCATCCGTTAATCGAACATTTCGTTAATAAACGTAAAACGCCGCAGTCAATATAATTAATCACGCGATAGGAAAAACAAGTAAACACAGACGAAATATAGAAAATAACAGAAGGAAAAAATAATATAATTCGATGATGAGATAATCGATACATCAAAATTCGAATGGATGATAATTTCGATGCGACATTATTTGTCACGAATGTGGAGTTTCATTATGATACTAATAATTTATATTCGCGTTTGGGGAACCGGAGATCCAATAATTGCGACACCCTCGACTTTTTTTTATATATATTACCGCCACCCGATATATTCACCCTTGAACTACCGCAAATAGCAGTTCTTCCTTCAATATTTACCTTTTCTCCCTTCGATTTTAATACGGGCCCTCCTCTCGCACATATAGACCTCGCCTATATTTCATCCCAAATGGGTCAAAGGGAAGACTGGCGCTGCGAGAGAAAAAAATCGGTAGCTCCCTTTTTATGAAATATGTACCACCATCGCCCCTATTCGCATGATAAATCTGCTTCCACCCAGAAGACGCGAGAAGCAAACCAAAAAATACACATTCACACACACACATATATTTATATGCGTATGCTATTCATGAGGGAATTGGATTAAGTTTATTATTAAATAAACGCGCGTTCGTCTGCCGCCCCTCATGTTTCGTGACGAGACGTGACTTCGGTCAAGAACACAGACGGGATTTATCTATATGAAATCTCAATTACGCAATAACTCATATTAATTACTTCGCGTGCGTTCAGTTAAATAGAAATTTATTTATATAGAGAACGTAGATGGGATCGCCGATAGCGGAAGGCGTTTCAGTTTCGTTTCAGAAACTCGAGAGCTTTTCGTATTATACTTCATATACAATACTAACTTCAATATGAATTCTACTACGTACCAAGTTAATTATATCACATGCAACAAGTAACTATACCTTTAATTTCAATTAAATAAAATAATTATTTGATACCATTCTACTTGAAACAATGATACAGAATATTATACGAAAGTGTTCAAAAAATGTTGAAAATGCTTTTAAAATATAATGCTTCGCAAATTCTGCTTAGTACAAAAGCGAGTTAATCCATAGGAAACGAAGGGCGCTGCGAAAAATAAAACGACAGAAAAAAGCGAACGGCCGAGAGACGAGGTACAGGCATTATTAGATTAATAATTTAAAGCTAATTTTATACATAACTACTTTAATTAACCTTATGTATACACTAATTTAGGTGTTTAAAACTTTTAATCAAGTTTTATATTTAACAAGCTCGTAAAACGCCCAGTGAAATATTGCCTGAACTTTTTAAGCGCCAACCTCCCTTCCATGCGGTGGTATGAAGAACGGAAGGCGGCGGACGAGCGGAAAAGAAAGGAGCCGCCATCCCAACTTAAACTCTTTTATTGTCCCTGAATTATTTGTCGAATTATTCATGTCATAATAAGAAGAAGAAAAAAGGAGAGAAGGATGGTTGAATTTAGAGGAGAATCGGGCGGACGATGGATCGATTATTTTCTTAAAATGCCTCCGTAAATTCAAGCGTGACAATAAAGTTGCCGGAACGCTCTCGCAAATCACTTGATTGCGCTTTAAATCGTTGTTTTGTTGGCATCGTGTCAATGATGTTAAGCACGAAGTTTCTCGCAGTAATCGTTACTACTTTGCATTATCATTATTTACGATTTGAAGTTTTACGCATACAATCCTATATTAGAATTTTATTTGAGATTCAGTAAATAAAAGACGAGAGAATGACTTTACTAAGTTTTATATTTGTTGTGACATTTTTCCTATCGATCACGCAATACTTTATTTTTTCATAGCTTCAACTTTAATAATACGTTAAAATATCAATCCTTTGCCAATAATCCATGCTTTATAGGCTTTAGCCGGACTACACAACTTAATATATCCCACATACAGATAAAATTAAACTTTTTATTTATTTATCACATGAGATAATAATAATAAACAATTTTCTTTAATTAATTGAAATACCTGGAAATATTTGGAAACACAAAATGAAATAAACAAATATTGACATATTTGTATTTTACTCTCACGTAACAAAATAGTTTCTATGTGTTCCTATTAATGTTTCATCCATTTTTTTATCCCATGCATATGCACAGCCATACTTTGCTCCCCTTTTTTTTACCATCCAATAACAATATTTTGTGCAACGCGATTCAAACAAAAAACTGAATGCATGCCATACACACTCGTACCTGTGTATGCAAGTGCGAGAAATAAACGAAATGAACAAAACATTGAAAAAAAAAATGATGTTTGTGTAAATTTAGTAGAGATGATATGTGCAATTTCACGGATAGCGTAGTTTCAATGAGGATTCGAATTTATGCTTCCGGCAATAAAACTGAAATGAACAAAAATTCAACAATCGCATATGCCGAATGCACCTGCAACTATTTAGACAACAAGAAATCTATTTACGGATTATTTGTTTTAGTTGTATCGATGGATTTTTAGTTTTTAATTAACTTTTGTGAAGTGCTTGCTATACCGATAGATGGCGTCACTCTAAATACATGCAATTTCATAGTTTAAAAAATAATCATAATCATTATGGCTCATTCTGTATTTGTATTTTATTTATTTAATTTTGTCTTAAGTTTTATGCTCACTTTTTACTTTGTTATGGTTAGATTCTATTTCAAATTGGATTAATTACCATTGAGTAGAAGATGAAAATGCTTAACTGAAATTTCCTAAGAATTTGCTAGTTTTTCTTTATAAAAATTGCAGCTATGTTTACATTTTAATTGCAGACTTGCTATAATTCGTCTAGGTTTCCTTTTTCTTGTTTCCCGTTCGGGTTATCTGCTTTGCTTATGTAACCCAGACGTTGGGAGAATATCTGAGGTCGATCATTATTAAAAGTGCACGTGCCTTTATTGGAACAATCTCGCGGAGAATTCCCGAACACGAGGCATTAATTAAAACATCTCATCTCCAGATTCCGCCTTCTTCCACCCACCTACCATCCACCTCCGCTTCATTTTATTCCATTCTTTATTTATATTAAATACCTAAAGCTTGTGCAACTACTCCATTCCTTCATCTCGGTCGCTCGCACTCGCGAAAATCAAGAAATGCTACGTGTCACGTCTGAAAGACCGTCGACATCATCAAAAGGAATGAGGAAATAAAGCGCGACTGCTTTGCTCCTTGCTTGCTACGATTCCGCCACTCTGAGAAACGCTAATAGAAATCATCTGCATAACGAATTCCCGGAATCAAATTATAAATCAGAAAAAACTCCTCCTTCTCCACTGTTTCATGTGTTTGTCGACTATATAAAATGTTTGCTTTTTATTGCAAAGCTTTATTTATCGCTTTTACAGTTTATATGGTAAACAGTTAAGCCGCAAGATGGAAACGTTTGGGTAAAAATCGGTCGTTTCGGTGATGTGTGTAATTCGGGGTCGAAGTTGTATAAAAAGAAGTTTGCCCGAAAAGTTAGAACTTCCCCTTATTTCTTTTTTTTTAGGGTTGGAGACTGTTTCGACAGTTTTTTATGATGTGTGATAATAAAATACCCGGAATGGTGCTCATATCCATATATCATCGTGTCAATGACGACTGTTGTCAAAATGTATGTATAAGATGAGCAGTGATTTCATTTTATTTGACTATGCAGAAATAGTAGATGCTTACAAAAAAATATAATAAAATGAAATATGATTTAATAAGAAGCTGCTTTTTTTTCATGTTTTCAGGACAAAAATTACTAGTACTTCAAAGTATTGAAATAAGATGGATTTCAATAAAAGAAAAAACTAAAAGTTGTAAGAAACGTAATAATTGAATTATTTATGAATGATGTTTTTATCGTTGTTCACGGAATCGAAAACATCGCTGCTTTAAAAGTGTATAACTCAATAGCAGTTATCTGCGTTCACGCTTTGTCAAATATGATTTCGCGAATAACGTTCGCATTTATCTTAACAATTCGCTGAATTTTGTTTAAAATATATAAATATCAACAAATAAACGAAAACAAAAATTGAATCATGCTTTTCCGAGCACGAATAATTACATAAACACGCAGCAGAAATACACGGTTTCAATTACGGCCCATTGCTCTGCGAAATACGCGCAACCAACGAAAACAATAAATAAAGGCAGTTGTAAATCACGTAACGCACAGCCGAATTTGCTGTCCTTTTCGCAGAATGAAAACATTACGCAGCAACACGGTTTATTGTTTTTGATTAGAGAAGATGATGCGACCTCGAAATGAAACAAGGGGGAGCATGGATAATACAAGTTATAGGTTGAGCCCTGCGTGACGGTAAAAAAATATATCCATATGAATGTTGGATGTATTTTTAAAATTTCTTTTACGAAGTCGCCTGTTTGTGATTTAAAATTCTATCCGTGAACGGAAACGGATTTAGGAAGAAATCATAAGGAAAAAAATTGTGAAGCAAAAGAAAACAGAAACAAGATATACGCGTTTTCTTCTTCTTTCTTCGTGGTGGGGTGACGACCAAAACGCAAATTTCTTAGGGGATGCCTTCGGCAAATCGCAGCAATATTTTGGGGAGCTCGCAAATTGAATGGGACGCCTTTTTTGAGGTGGGGGCGGGAGTGTCGTTCCCCCCGATTTGTCAAACAATTTATTTTCGAAACTCGATTTGTCAAGAGCGGTGGGGAATCCCCCCTTACTGTTATATGCGCGTCGTTCTCTTCTTTAATTTTATTTTTTTTATGCGGCTCCCGTGAATTGTAATATAAGAATTGCGATTTCCCGCGCGGCGCTATCTTCTTTAATTAATCGCGCATTTAACGGCCCTTCCGATTAGGATCTTTAATTCCGAGCTACACATGCAGACCAGACACACAACAATTGCATACAATTCGATGCTGGGGATTCGGAGACCGTACGTCCTCAAAGTAATTCCCAGATTTGGGAATATTTTTATCCTATACTAATGAACATGCTGAAACCTCAAATTATAAATAAAATTTTTATATCTTAAAGTTAGGTTTAGTATTTTGAAAATATTAATATTTGATTTCATATCATGTCTAACATGTGTTAAAGGAATAACATCAAAATTAAAGATTAATGACCACTAGCCTTTTAACAGCCCCCAGTCTGAAAAAGTGGCGCCTTATTAAGAGTTTAACTAAGACAGCGCCACCACAATGCATATAATTTTATTTAACCTTAGCATATCCAAATGATATGGCGGATATATCCGCCGTCCAACCACGAAACTATTTTTATTGTAATTGTAATATAAATATTTCCTGATGATAAAAGTATTATTTAAAATAAAGGTTTCTTTATAGTCATGTTTTGAAATATGAATTGTCCATTATTGTTGCGTGGCGTTATTCAGAAGCTCACCTCTTGCCAATAAAGACTCTATTTCTTCTACGCACTTTTTGCTTACAAAATGAGCCACAATGGCATCGAGTGGAGATTATGAGACAAAAAAATAAGCCAACCCCTCGGATCTTCGTGTTCGTATTTTCTTTTTTGAATGTATGATGTGGAGCGCCTATCGTGGTTCCATAAAAATTCATAGAGACTCACCAGCAGGAAAAACACTGTATCTTTATTGTCATCGGGAGGTCGTGAATACAAGAACCATCAGCGATTTTTATTTTTATTGCATATTAATATGACGACTACTGCTTGCATTCAGTCCGGACTTCCTCTCCTCCACCAAACTACACCATATCTCCTCGACACACTTTTTGCGTACGGCAGAAGAGATTTTATTTGGTATAAAAGAGCCATAATACGGACATAAAAATACCATCTGCAGAAAGGCAAGGTCTCCGCAATCGTAAATTCGAAATCCCGTATCATATGAATCATGGAAAATTTAAATTTTTATTGCTAAAAATATGGACCTTACGCCGCTTTCATTACGCATAAAAAACGGTATTAATCAAGACTTTCTCTACGAGTAACAAACTATTTATTATGTTGATTTTAACAGTCAACATATTTATTTTATTATAATATTTATTCCTATTATAACTTTGGCTATATAAAATAATTTTATTTTGTTCATATCTGTCACATAAGTTTTTGAATATTCTCATAAACGACTTGTGCAGACTCCCAACTATCCGTAAACTAAACTTAACTTGCCTTCCGTCGGTTGAGAACAGTATTGAAAAATGTAAAAAAAATACTTGAAATTGCTTTCGCAAATTGAAATTAAAATCAACATTGCGTCCCCCCTTTTTGGTTTGGGGCACGTAGGTAATCGAGGATAAAAAGCAATAATATTCAATCGAATAATGATTTTCTCTATTTTATAAATTCGATTTGGCGGTTGGCGAGGCGCAACAATTGAGTGGAAGTTTTCGCGTCTCGCACTCCCCCGTGCATTATTTGCCCTATTTGATGCCAATTCGCACCTAATAAAGAGAACGGGAGAGATAGAGAGTGATGTAAGTATTGAAAGAAGGCGAGAGCGAGAGAGAACTAGCTTATTCAATTTTTATGTCAGCATTGGGAATATTATGTAATAACAACAACCTATCTCGCACCATCGGTGTACATTGCATTATGTAATTTGAATTAATAGAATTAATCATGTTCGAAAATATTTCAACTTATTTTTCTTAAAAAAAAAATGGTTTTCGTGATAATCATGTAATGCGTGATTAAACTCTCCACAAAGATGGTCATAAATTCATTTGATCTATTGCCGCACAAAGCTGCACGCACTATTCACCCGTACATTAATAAATTATTTTTTAACTGATTAATATTATTTTAGAGAATTATGAGTGTATACAAATTTGGGGAAAATCTTGAAATCCATTATTTTTTATCTTAACAAAAGGCTTTTATTATTTCATATAAATTTTGAAATATTAATTAAATTCTTTCTTCATATCTAATTTTTAATAAAATGTACAGGTTTTTAATAAGAAAATTATTTTTTAAATTTTATTTGTTTGTATAATTAATTTTAATAATAATTTAGTTGAAGCTGCATTTTGAAACGGTTTTGCTTTTATAAAAATTAAATTTAAAATGCGTATTAAACTCTCAACAAAGACTACCATAAATTCCTTTGATCTATTGTCACCCTAAACTGCATGAACATTTCCCTCATATGCATATGCTTTATTATAATTATTTTTTTCTTTAATAACACGCATTAAGTTTGTAAATTACGAGTGTTCAAGCGGGGTGCAATTAAAGGAACGTCGTAGATCTTTGAAGGGGGATTGCAGAAGTGGCGTAGATCGATGTCAGCCGGAATCACGAAGTATTTGAATTTTAATATTTAATTTAGGCGGCGCTATGAAAGTAATCTGCGTTGTAAATCGGACGTTATCGCTGGGCGGCGGTTGTTCTGGTGCCACGGGATGTGAGGGGCTCCGTGGGGGCGGCAGTAAAACGTCGGTGGGCGTCGATAAATTAAAAGCAAAATATACATATAAAGTCACGTGACATTTAACGCAGTGCTCATTAAACGGCAATAGATAATGCATCCGGGATGTTATATCGCCCTTACGTGCATTCCAGTTATGCAAACCTAACCAGTCTACATGCACACACACACATACACTAGGGCAAGATTTATCCCTGCGGCCGCGACGCATATTAATTTGTGAAATATTTTAATTCCACCCAACGGAAACGCGTCGCGTTATTAATACGGTTTTTCTACATCCACTTTTAGTTCTCTCTTTCTCTCTCTCCATGCTACTTACTATCTGGATGGATGGCACCTAGGTGGCGCGGCCTCTTAACTTTTTAAATGAATATTAATTGGCGCCGTTTTTTTAACCACCCGAAGCGGAAACTTGCGCGTTCCTGACCCTCTTCTTACTAGCGCAGGAGGAGACATAGTTATTTATTGCTGCCGCCTCCGAACCACCCCCCAAATATATTCTATTTCCCTCGAGGATCGACGCGATTAGGATTGCTTGCATATTTATGCGATAAGAAGGGTTTGATGACGACCGCACAATCCTCAAATTTCCATTCCATTTTCCACCAAAACAATTCCTAATATTAATACACATAATTTTCTTTCACCCAAAATTCTAAATATTAAATGAAGAAATAATTCACATTTAAAAAAATTAACACAATATTAATAATTATTATAATAAACTAACAGAAATTTAAGAAAAATACTTGAATATTCAATTCTCATACACCTTTCTCAATATGTTTGCATGTGCCAAATTATTTTTGACAAATACGATTTAAAACTTTCATTAAAATTTTAAATTATTATTTTGTTAAATGTTTAGAAAAATTTGGAAGACGAAAATTAAGAATTAGAGAATATATTAAGTTTTTTAAACCGGTATTTTAATAAAATGTTTCAAGTACGAATTAATGAATAGAATTGTAAGAAGAAATAGTTTCATCAAAATCTGATTCTTTCTCAAATTAAATTTAATAAGCAATTTCCTTTTTGGAACGTTTTATTTTCAGATTCCTACTTTTCGTTTATTTATTTATTTTCTTCTTGTTCCACTTCATCTCTTCAGAATCGCGTTCGGGGGAGGTGCTTTTTGCATATTCGCCTGGTCGTGCATTGAAAGCATAAAGTGTTTACTGCACTTAGCTCAGATGCAATGGAGTAGGCCCCTTGGGTTTGAAGAATCCAGTTTTCTGAGCAACCGATTTTTTCCTACTTGCACATGCATCCCCAGCGCACCGATGTGTTGAAACGCTTGACCTCGTCACACTTTACAAATTGAATTATAAAATATGCATGAATATGTATTAGATGCATAAAGAGTTTCAAAACCGGAACACATCCTATTTTATGCGGAGAGAATCAGAAGATGACGACCAAGTAACAAAAAAAAAAGTTAACAAATCTCCATTCATTTTAGAAGTATGTCATTTTCTACCTTGTTAATTCCGCTTTTTCACATCGGTCATATATGATTACCATATAGATGTTTTACTCTAAATTTTTATTAAAATTCAATAATTTGCATTTAACAAATTTAATTTACTTTATTAAATTAATAACAATTACAATTATAGACGAAGATAAATTTCGATTAAGTGTTTTTATCTTTGTTATATTATATAGTGAATAGAAAGGAACACTTAAAGTGAATAGTAACGCTGAGGCATTTGGATTTTAATTTTGCGAAAGTCCTGGAGAATCTTTAAAGCCTTCGCTGCAGTTTAAAAAATCTCATCCGTTTTCTTGCTACTTTTCTTTTGTCTCTCTCATTCTTTCTCTCGTGCCCTTCTGGTCCCATTTACGCTGAGCCCCGTTTCGTCTCCCGTTTTTACGACTTCCTCGGCTAATTGGAGCAACATTTTCATGCGCAATAAATCCACTCTTATATACAACATACAAAGGGAGTGCATGTATGCATCGCGTTGAGATTTAATGATCGATGTTGATGTGTGCATGCGTGTAAACAGGGTCAGGATTCCAATTGCATTAAGGAAAATAAGATAAGTTGGTGGAAAGAAGGAGAAGACCTAATGGAATACGCGAGGATAGGGCTTGAGTTATACTGTACGGACGTGTGTGTCTGGGCTGCTCTGCATGAATGTTGTTAAAAGGAAATAAGTATATTATCTGGGGAAATGAGATTCTTGATATTTCTGGTACATTTACGACTGGAGGAAGAGGGAGTCCCTTCCTTCTTCTTCTGCTGCTACACCATTTCGAGATCTGTTATCTCTGCGTTGCGGCCAAGGGCGGATGGAGGAGGAGAAAAATCTTGCTCGGGAAAAGCGGATAACAAACAACCGTCGGTCGCGGTCATCACGGGACGTGGATTTCCGGCTGAGAAGTCCTAATTGTCTGCGACGCGGGTAATTTAAATAGGTCCGGAAAAGAGGAGGAAACTCCACGACCCGTGTTAAATGCACCTTTTAATGAAAACATTTAATTCCTTGTTGCTTTTATCCTGCGAGCGTGCAGAGAATGCCTGAAACCCTTCTTAATTATAAATTAACATTTATTAGTTTACCGTTCAGACTATTAATCTTAACATTTCTTTTTGTCATACAATATCTCTATTTATTTTAAATATTAAATGAATTGAAATAGCGTAAGGGTTTACAGAAAAAAAATAAACAATAATAATCTGTATATGGATTCGTGCATAAACCCATCAATAATTTGCGTAAAAATTGAACGCGCAACAGTGAAATATCCGGGAAAACGAAATGCAAATTAAATTTTCGGTCGCCAATTTCGCATTATCCGGTTTTCACCCTCGCATTTCTTTTTTGTATTCGGTGCTTCATCGCCGCCTCCGGAATTCAGCGGCGTTTCTATTATTTATCTTTTTTTTTTTCTTGTTTCGTTCCCATTCTCATCCCCTCTTCCACCATCCGCTTAGCAGAAGAAGAAAAAAAAAGTATGTGCGTTACAAAACGGAGAGACGTTGTTCCATTCGCCACTCTATTAATTTCATTCCGTACGATGCGGCGCCATCGCTTTTAATATCCGATCGTGGTTTATTAGGGTTGTACTTTCAATTTGATCAAGTTTATGTGTGTTTGCGTAATGAAATGTCGCACGTAATGGAACAGCACGAGACAATTAAGTGATAATTGTGTTTAATGCGTTTTATATATGTATAGAGAGAGATGTGCAGTTGCTAGTGGCAAGGTAATGCGGCATTATGTAATTGCGTCGCGGGACTCATTTACTAATTGAATTTTGGCCACCTGTATTCTCGCTTATTTTTTATTTACTAGTTATTTCATTCTACTCAACCGTAATAATACGTTTATTGTATGACGTAATAAAGGAAGCATCGTAAACACGATTATTGGCACTTAAGAAGCAGTTAATGATAACGTGGATCATCATCATTATTTTTAGCTTCAAATTCTTTTAATGCAGTTTCCAATTGACTATTGATCGAAATAATTTGTTCTTTTAATATTTTTTTGTTAGTGCTGCAAGAGATAAACGACGTGGTTATATTTTTATTCAAGGGATGCCGTATTGTTTAAAAAGTGATTTTGTTGGCATGGAAATTTAATAAGGGCACGTAGATGATTTAAGCTAGTTGAGGTGGAGCGGACGGGGAATTTCCCGGTTTCTGTGGGTTGGGGTTAGGTGAAGGCGTTCGCACGCCAATCCATCCATTCTGCACTGTCATAAGTTATTCATAAGTGTGGAACGAGCAAATTTTGAACAGGCTAAAATCCGCGACTTTGACTTCCTTGTACATACACATACAGGCATAAAGTCACCCGCAAAATGCGGTTACCAAAACTTTCTAATTGCACCGAAGGGAATTAGTTTCTACCCAAATTTTTACAGCATCCGATTATGCCCGTTAATACACTTACACGTCCGTGCAGCTTCTTAACTTAATCACAAAAGATTTTAAATCAGATAAAGTGCCGTACTCACTTTCCAACATTTGCTTGCTTGAGTTCACCGAGTAATTACTTAGTTGTGTGACTTCGATGCAACTTCCGCCCGACGATTGGGTCCATACACAAAGCATAAATCATCCCTTCCTAGACCTCAATACCATCCAAAATTTACTATTCATTAAAATAACTGCACATCCCTTTACACCTGATTTAATCTTACTAAACTACAAACAGTATAAATCAATTTAATCATACATTTTTAAACATAACGTGTCATTTTATGATCTAATTTAATGTCTTCCTGAAAAGGTCTATAATATATTTTAAAGCACTGGGTGCCAAGAGTAGTGATGCTAGGTTTTACAATTCAATATCAATAAACTTGGATGAGGTAACGATTTTATAGCAAGTTTAATGGCCTTGGGTTATCCCTTTGGGTTAGGCTTATGCGAAATAACCATATACCTCTGTGAAACATAGCTTTTGATTTTTTTTTATTGATCTTGTAACAAAATAATTTCTTATAAACTATGAATTGAAGTTTAAGTATTGTTTATATAAAAATTAAGAAATCACATCAAAATTCACGATTTTGATTTACACAATTTAAACAAACGCAAAGAAAAATTGCACTAATATAAGTTTTCTCGCTGAAATGAGACCGGCTCGTTAATATTCCTGAAACCTGGGCACATAACTAGGCTATTAAACTTTTATATTATCATCGATGAAGCAACTCTTCGTCCTTCGCGACTTTCCACGTAATTCGATCAATCGCAATTTTCATCTGCATCGACCTAATTTTATATTAAATTCCACAAAATTCAAAAACTTTTTTTCTCTCGCCCAATCTTTTTCGCAACATCCAACGTATCATTTTTCAATCAACTGCAGTATTTGATTTAAAGCAGTATAAAATATTAATTTATGACCTGAAAAACTATTTTGCAGAAGCAAATTCTTTTAGTTCCAACAAATTGAAGATTAAAGTTATTTCATTTATAACTTTATAATTAAATTTAGATTATTATTTGAGGATTCTCGGTAATTAACTCTGTAATTTAATGAAATTGTTTTATAACATTCCAAATATCTTATTAAGTACTCGACAAATGAGATGCACTTAGTTTAAAGTAATTACTGAATAGCTGCCTTTAGAGCTTAAATATTAATATCCGTCGGATTATATAATATATAATAATACACTTCAATTATAATTTCAATTAAAATGTCTGTTTTGGATTATAATTATTATGCAACCTATATATTTGTCATTAGCAAATGGAACAAAAATCAAATAGCGCACTAGAATCTAGACAAAGAGAAAAACAAGTAATTAATACTAATTACATACAAATTGGTTTCACGCGAAAACGGACCGAAGCAACATTCATTTATGTCCCACGCATTAACAAAATTAATTAAGTATACAACTTGTTTGCAAATATATGTAGTTATTTTAATTATTATTTATTTGTAGCAAAAGCAAATTCGTTTCCATGCAAATACATTTTATTCCTATTTTCATGAATTAATTAGAGCCACTGCGAAATGCAGTTTTTTCTATTAAAATCCTTTCCGTTTTGAATTTAAGCTCGGGATTATTCAAAATGGAATAGTTTTATTGGATTCTCGGTGTATTTTACTTCGTTCGGCGGAAGGAAACGGCACGAAATATCGCACAGACGCCACGCGAATTGCGAAAATGCGAATTATCATGAATGGAACGACCTAGTCGAAAGCTGGTGAAAATGAGAAAAGAAACTGAATATATTCAGATTCGCGAAGTTGGGAAATCAATATATTTTCTACACCAAAAAATAATGACCAATTTCATTATAGATAAATGGAATTACGTAATTGTTACATATGAACTTCAATTTACATTTTAGTTAATGATTTTCTAATGGTAATGTGTAATTATTTGTAATAATGTTGTTGGGCATAGATAAATACAGTGTTTATGTTTGCTTGCAAAAGCAGCAGCGACATCCTAAATAAATATTTATCAATTGCCATACAAAAGCGGCAGCATAAAAATACCACCTCGTTGCTGCAACTACAAAAGAGACGCGATATTTGTTCTTTCCGCCATGAGCAAACATAAACAAACATTCTTCATTTCACTCAAAAGCGTTATAATTCATCGACGTTTCCTTCCAAAAGCAACAGCCGTCGACTCCTGTCAATATCCTGAAAGAAACTACTCCTTTAGTGGCTTCTATAGTGTACTGTAATTCATCGTTTTACGTTTTCAGTAAAATTTATAAATATTTGGTAAAGTCAAGACTGAAAAAAAATGTATGCTTCTATTAGCCAAAGATTACATTTAATTCCTAATGATTAGATTACATTTTTGTGGAGTAAATAGTTAAAATGTATTAAATAATAATTTACAACAATTTTATCGCAACAATTTACTAGAATTAAAATAAGTTATTTACGTGATAAGCTTTATATTTTTCAATTTACATAACCGAAAATGCTTTATTCAATGTTGCAGTCGACACTATGCGATATAATCTCAACACATTTTATTACCAACCGAAAAATAAAAAAAAAACGAGAAATATTACTTCAGTGTGTAAAATTCTCGATTATATCTGCGATAAAATTTCAGCGCTTTGAAAAAAGAATTTGTTTCTTGTTACTTTTCTTCCGCATTCATTTTGTTCCTCTTATTTTCTTTTGCCTTTTTCATTTCCGCATTTTTAACGAGCGTCGTGGGCATACTATGAGCGAGCCTCCTCGTTCCCTTTTCCTCCTGCTGCCATCCACTTTACTGATTCCTGCTATTTTCTGTTTCTCGTTGTCTTCCTGCGTATCAACTTCTTCCCCTTTTTCTTTCATGATTTTTCCTATTTTTTTTTTCAATCCAAGGAAATGCACACGATTGCTGCCACGTCATGCATATGTATACTCACAAAGTTGTTCTTGCCTCCTTATTTTTATTTTTGCCGTGCATACATTTAAAAATAAAGTTTATACGCTTCCTTTAATAAACTCCGAGCCTTGATGTATTGAATTTATAACTTTTTCGTAAAATTTTCTAAACTTTTTTTTACCTTTAAATGATATACGTCTTTCCCCTATGGAGTGTAACTCAAAAAAATAAATATCTAAACTCGTAAACATCTTTGTCGAAAATTTTGTAATATTTCAAATAAATTCGAAATTAATCTTTTTCAAAAATACACGTTTTAAAATTACAATTAAGTTTACCCGGCGCATCCACCAAATCCGAACCATTAAAAAATTGAAAACTCGGCAAATTGTAAATTAAAATTGGTTTTTGTATGGAATAACATTTATGCAAATATAGTAGAGTACTGAAATGTATTTTTTTAGTAAATGAATAATGATAAATATTTATTTTTAGACCGATAACAGTTACAAATATTTTTTTTGCATATTGCTTTTATTAATAACAAAACCCATCAAATATTAGCGAGTTCAAATAAAATGTATTATTTCTGATGCTTGGCCATAAATTATTCCATACGTTGATAATTTTATTTTATTTTTTTATTCATTTTTCCATTATTTTATTTAGTGTCATCCGTGTAAATCCGTCGATTTATTATGCGTCATTAATATTTCACTCGTATCGTAAAAAAATACAACAGTATAAAGCTGCAACTATCGATTTTTAATGCTTTATTTGAATTCAGGTTAATGTTTATGCATTCATAAATTTATATTGAAAGAAAATAGTGTATTAATTCCAAATTATCTATGCGTGCCGATTGGATAAAGAATGCTGTCCGTCATCGATATGCGATAATGCAGATTGATCGACGTCTGATTCGTCGTTTCCTCTCCGCAATTCGGGAAATTTGCGAAAAGTGGGCGTGTCGTTTGTATAGAAAGAGGGGGCTGTAATTATATTCCGAATGGGGCACGGAAATTGTCGTCTGCGGGAACCGCCCCCCTCCGGCAAAAACGAAAGTAAATTCTCTCCCCCATTCGGATTTGCGTACAGTTGCGTAGAGAATTTGGGAAAAAATAGAAAATAAAAACGTACCCTTGCGAAGTATTTTTTTTTTTGATAATTTTCGTTTTATTCTGTGGACAAGTGGTAATTGATTTTCGCGTTCAATTAGTTTCTGCATTGCATTGGAAATATGTTACGGTAAGTTGCTGGTGCCCCCGGGGACCGGCTCTGATCCCATTGCCTTGTTTGTACTCCTCCGCAAATGGAAAGTGTGCATGCGTCGGTTTTAGAGGGACGTATAAAGGACCCCCCTATGCAGCCCTAATGTCATTTGGGACCCATTCGTATAGTTGAACAAGAAAAATATACAAAACAAGAATAGGGGAAAACGAACCAACAGAGAGAGAAAAAATAGATAATAAGTAAATAATTTAAAACTTACTGTCGCCGTCCCACATGTACTAACATTCCACGATAACGCAATGATTACAACACGGGCCTCGTAAAATGTGTACACATTCTTTTATATATTTTTTTTCTCGCCACCCCTACGACGAAACATTTCCATCCCTTGATAAAGAAATAGCCCGCTCCGACAATTACCCACGATTTCCGTCCCTTAAACAAAAGCGGGCGCCCTCCCCCGTGTAATTGGAGTGGAATTTTTGTTGAATTTAATTATTTCATTTGCCCCGCATGCAAGAATAACACCAGGAAAATACACACATTTGTATAGGAGGGGAGAAAAACGCAAATCTACGGGAAATGTACATAATTAAAGACAACAGCACAAAAGGCCTTCCGTTCGTTTAGCAAATATTATGCAAATCCATACAAAAGTGGCCGAAAAGGTACACAAAAAATATTATTCTTTCTTTTCTTGTATGATCCATTTCTCGTCCCCCGTTACAACTCGGTGTAAAAACGGTTTATTCCAATATTTTGTCAGGAAAGCAAGCTGCTTTCCTCTGCTCCTTATTATCAGCTGATAATTAATGCGATGTCGAAATTCCCTCAAATTATTTACTACCCTAAAAATATTATAATACAAAATGCTTTTGCTTTAATTTAATTATAATAAATTTATACCCGGAAAAGTGCAAAGATCGCTTTGAGTTTGCATTTCTCGTGCATTAGCATAGAAAAACATAAATTAAGAACATGCTGATTAAAAAAATATGTGACATGCACAGTGACGAAACGCGACAAAATGAATTAGCAATTAGCAGCGCTGATGCTTTTAATTATGTTACGGCATACGAACAACTGCATTTATTTCAATGATAATATATTTCCATCTTGTATATCGAAGGGTTTGTTGCGCAACTAAATGCCGTCGCAACGTTAGTTTTTTGTAAATTATATTTTATTGTTGTATTTTAATTAGTGCCGCATTTAATCAAGTTCAGGCTCCGGTGGGCAAACATAAACGAAGCCGACTCGCGTTGCGCATTCGATATGTAAAATAGGGAGGAAAGCAACGAAAAATATATAAATACGGAAAGGTGCAACAGAGGCGAAACAATCAACGGACGAAAAAGAAAATGCAGACGAGAAAAATGAAATGAATAAAGCAAAACGCTTTTTCATGCATTCATGTATAGAATATCAATTCAAGATGATTATTTTTATAAGTTATATTTGTTTCATTTTATGAATTCTTATTGTAAAGAAACTATTTTTGTTTTCAATTGAAAAAAAGTTTGCAAGAACAAAATTAATGTGCAATATTAATTTAAGTTTTATAGTTTAAAAAAAGTGTATATAAGATTTGAAAATGAAATGTGTATTACTTTTATGCTCAGTTTCATAAACGAATTAATTAAAATGATTTTTTTTCAGTTTGAATTACTATTTGATGACATTTTTTTGGAGATCAAAGCAGAAACAAAACGACGAAAAAATATGTTTTATAGTAATTTTCATCTTGTTTTCTTCTGAAATAATGAAACTGAAAATTTCGTCTTTTATTTTTAATTATTAATTTATTAATAATATATTATTGATGTTGGCATAATTTTAAAATAAATTATTAATATTTTGAAGATTCTGCTCTTCACCATTTGTAAAGGTCAACAAAGAAGATGTGGGCCCTCAAACAGTGTTAGTCGAGAGCCCCCCAGATAATGTTGGACAAGGGCCGTCAAACAGTGTTAGTCAAAGGGTCCCAAATAGTATTAGTAGATCAACAAAGAAGTGTAAGATGTGGGCCCCCAAACAGTATTAGTCGAGAGCCCCTCATTTAATGTTGGACGAGGGCCGTCAGACAGTGTTAGTCAAAGGGTCCCAAATAGTATTAGTCGTGATTATTCAAATATTGTTAATCGAGGGCCCTCATACAGTGATAGTCGAGGGCCCTCAAACAGTGATAGTCGAGGGCCCTCAAACAGTCTTAGTTCAGTACATCCAAACAGAGTTGGCACAGGGCATCCGGCTTCGATCATTCTGGAATTACAATCGGAGATATTGGTGGAAACGATTGGGACTATGTGAGGTATTATTGTAATTTAAAAGTCTCCAATGAATGTTTAGTAATAAAAAAGTTCAATAGGATATTATTTTGAGATCGGAAGAGTATTCAGATTAAACAACACCATTACCAAAAACAGAAGTTTCAATGTGATTGGGTAGAAATGCGAGTTCGGGGGATGCCGAAAGCGGAAACGGAAGCGAAAGCCGAGAACGGTGAGCATTGCGGGAAAAGTTTATGATGATGTGAGCAATTACAGAGTGCCTCGACGGCGGCATTTGCATTCTACAAGTGCGACCTCAAACGTCCAAATCAAAATCGGCGCGAATTTCAAACGATCGCATTGCTTCTCACATTTAATTACTCGCACTGCAATTAACGCAAATACATTATTGAATCATTTCTGTATTGAAATGCTACAAATGATTATTTCATTAATTAAAAGGGAGACAATATACAACAAAAAATAAACGGATAACAATAGCCAATTTCCATCCAGTTTCGATTTAACGTTATTTAATTATATTCCCGTTTATTTAATTAATCCACATCAGATTACATCCATTTCCCAAATCAAATGGATTTTGCAGTGAATCATTTATTTATACCAAATATTATCTAAATTTGTTTGCATTTCATTACGGTTAGCTTTTTGAAAGAGTTTGTGATTTGGGAAAAGCGGTATTTTTTGTCTCTTCAGTTTTATTTTACTTTTTTTGTGTGCACAAAAATTGAATGGACCCGGAAAGCGATTACAAGTGTTTGCATGTGGTCGAACTTCCGAACGTCCAGCCAACAAAAATAACAGCCGCAAACAGGAAGCGCTTCCGGAAATTGATAAAAAAAAGGCGGACCGATGCGTCCTATTTGCGTGAGAGAGAGATAAAAGGCTGGAGGAAGAATAAAATGTCAATTGCAGTCGATTCAAATGAAAATTACGTCCGCATTTTAGATCTGCATATGGAGGAACTGAATGGAGGGTGGAAAATAAAATAAAAAAATTAAAAAAAGCGGAAATAATATTTGATTAACAACAGAACTTCGCAAATACAGAAACTTAAATAAATTGTCGATTTGAGAAAAACGTATTTACTTTTATTGAATATCGTATAAATAATCATTAAATTCGCCTTTATTAATTAATAATAAATAATTTTATTCAAAACTTATTCAATTTTAAATTAGGTATCTTTTGTAAACAAAAATCAGTTTTTGAAGAATATTACGTATTTGATGCACTTTCAATCATGAAATGCTTTTTTTCATAATTTTTTTTAACTTTAGATGGAAAGCATACATGCAGCAAATATATTACGAAATTTAATATATAATTCAGCATCGAACATTCTAAATTTTTAAGAGTAAATACATTCATATTAACCGCAGTTCGTAATAATAGTCAACCTATTTATTGGTGTGCAAAGTCCGCCGTGCTTAAATTCAACATACATCATACATTTTCATTAAATAATATCTATTGCAACATATAATAATTATGAACAATTTAATCAATACCAATTAAACAAATAGATATTGCATACATTAATTTCATTATATATTATTTTTATCAAATTATTTCCATTTTCAAAGAGAAGTTAGATATTTGAGTAAATTTACACTAAATAGAAGATATTTTACAAAAATTGAAATTCTAAAGAATTCAAATAAAGTCAGTATCTGTAGAATTGAAACAAATAATGCGAAAAGCTAATAAAGTATTATGATTCCATTCTTTTTTTTATATTTTCAGCATACAAAAACAATTCATACTTTTGTATACATTTTAAGGGCGAATTATTCTTTTGATTCATGCTAATGAAAATACACGCGTTATTTGTTTGTTAAATTACACAAAAAAAAAAATGAGACAAAATGCAAGAACACAATCGAACAAAGGAAGCGAAAAAAAAAGACAATTAAATAAAGCTGATTTATCTTCTATTTTTTCCTTTGTAGTTCGACCGGAACACGGAATGCTTGAGGTTGAGTTTTCTTCTCTTAGTTGCCTTTAACGACAAGCAGCTACTCCGATTGAAATTCTTTTTGATTATTTTTTTTACTCCAGGCCAAAAGGCGTTTCAAAAACACAAACTGTTTATGCTGTTTCCGCATTTAGCTTTGGGCGATATTCTTACGTTTGTCTCGATTTCCTTTTTCGATGTGCAACATCAAGGTATTAAATTTAGCAGAATTTAAATAATAATAAATATTGTTAGCAATAAATTGAAAAATATTGATTTTTCTTTCGTTATGTAAAGTGAGGGACCTCGTGCAATAAAGGGAGAATATAATTGAAAATAAGTACAATATTGACATTTAATGGCATCGGCAAGCGAATAATATTCCGACAGTCAAAGCTAATAAAACGCGTCACCTTAGCGGCGGCGGCGGCGGCGAAATTACAAAACGTGCTTTCCGCCTCTATTTACTCGCACGACAAGAGGGGGTGTATTAATATTTAATAAGCTGGAGGCGGTGCAACGCTATTCGCGCGCTTTTCAAGAACAGGCGAAACTAGGAAACAACAACATAAAAGATTTTTCACTCATTTCTATATTAATACTTCCACTCCGGTTACTTTTTTCAGCGCATCCACATTATAAGCTTCAAATTGCAAAAACTTCTCAATTTCGTTTTAATTAAAGTACAGAAATATCGGGCGTATTACATGAAATGGGGGTGAAGTGTCGATTTAATAAGAACCATTTCGGTCGATCAAAGCGATTTAATCAAGTGATTCTCTTATTTTCTGTACTACTGTACTTACCTAAAATTTATTAAATTAATTGAACTTATTTTCATTTTGACAATTAAAACTAACTTATGTTTCAAAATATTTCTTTCAATTTATTATCATTTTAATATTAAAATGTGTATAAATTATTAATCTTTTCTTCCTGATTTATATGATTATTTCTATCACAGGATGTACTTGATGGATTTTCCATTTGTTCTAAAATATGCTAACGATCAGAGATGCTTTTGTCTAGTGATACTGTAAAGATAGAAGTAATGCAGATGTAGAGAGAAGTAGACGTCGTGAAAAGAGCGAAGATGGAAGAGTTCTTTCTTCTCTGAAAAAGAAAGTAGCGAAAATAGAAGAGAATTCTTCTATCCGAAAAGGAAGTACCAAAGATATAAAAGTTATTTCTTCTCTGAAAGGAAGATAGAAGAGATGGTTCTCTCTGGAAAAGAAAGTAGCGAAGGTAGAAGAGTTCCTCTGAAAAAGGAAGTACCTGAAGTTTCGTTTCATTTACATTATCTTAAAAATATCACTTAATCCAATGGCGCAAAAATTAATTTGTATTTTTGGTTAGAAATACAACTTACACATTTTCGTGTTGTAAATCTTGAAGATTAAATTTGGCTATATTTTTGTCAATTTTGAAAATTTAAGAAAATGTTTGTGTGGAATACATTTTCCATTGATGAAAAGTTTTCAATAAATTATATTTATTATTTTCATTGAAGAAATTGGTAATCGATATTTCTACTGAAAATATTCTAATTAATATGATTTTTTTAAAAGTTTTAGTTGTGTCATAAAAAAATAATATAGAAAATATATGATTATTTGATATTTGTTAAGGGAGTATTCAATAATAACCTTTCAATTCCGTTCGGCTTGCGGCCTGTGATGACAGAAAGCGTCTTCACCGGCAGAACGAAGCGATTTGATGAAGGGGTTCTCTTTTATTTTATTTTTTTCGATTTACACCAAAATAGTTTTCTTTTGCTGGAGGGGAAAGCAGCTTTTCTGAAGTGGTCTTGCGTTTGAAAGAGAAGGATGCGTTATTGAAGACATTCGGAATACATAAATGTGCGCTTCGTGGATGGGGAATCGTCGATATGGCCTCGCTCTCGGTCAGCAGTTATTAACGAAAACAAACGTACGATGTGTAAGGTGGTGACACATATATAGCCGAAACCACAAATCAATTTATATATTTCTTATTAAAACGGGGAACGTCAAAAGCAGGCAGAGACTCAGGCCGCCGCCGGTTGCGGTGTGTCCCATTCATCATTAATACAAGTATGCCGGCAGCATCAAACAGTAAATTCGAAGAGGTCGAAGGGAGTGAGATGTATATGAAAGAGAGAAAGAGATGACCCTCCTCCATTTACCGATATGAAATCAATGCAGCGAAATGCCCTCACACCAGTGTGTCGGACATACAATTAGGATTATATAACATCGACCTAGTAATAATATAAAAATCTATTATTAATCTCATCTATTTAATTTTTAATTCTTTATCAGTTAATTTGTAGTATTTTACATATTGCAGAAAAAAAACATTGAAAATTTTACTAACTTCTCAAATGTTGTAATTTTGTCATCAATATCTATATAATATTTTCACGAAAATATATTTTAATTTTAGTTTTTAGAAACGCTATTTTTTTAGTCAACGCTATTTTTTTGGTAATAATTTAACTATAAGAATGAAAAACTCATAAAATTCATGTTTTAAGAAAACATTAAATACAGTTAGTTTTCAGAGATTTATTCCTTGATGAGAATTTAGGACTTATTTTTAAATAGGATAAATCATGTTATAAACGAATTGTAATACATTTAAATCCTTTACAAAAAATATGAAAAGTTTATATTATTTCATGTGATTTTCCATAATCCATTTTTATTTTTTATAATTCCAATTTCAAATTACGTTTGTTTATAACACTAATTAAATATTTTATATATTTTTTATTTTCATTCTCATATAATTAAATCATATATAAGTATAAGTAATCTAATAGACGATACTGTGGATCATCATTATGATGATGCAGTTTCAGGCCTACCCCCATGGCTGATGCTGCTATTGTTGACTGGACGGTCGAAAGTATCTCTCACGGATCGGAAGGATGGCTTTGAAATTCCGCCAATAATTAATATATACAATACCTGCAGGGGTATGCATCCACCCTCCAGTCCTCCGGTAAACCTCTCTGCAATGTTTGATGTCAGTTACTAAATGCTAACTGATCCGCACGGTTCCCGATAGGCTAGCACGCGTATCCTGAGGGATCCTAATCCTCACCAATACTAATGTCAATTAGAGCCCCCGGGATACGCACTGCAGACAGATAAGAGCTCACACTTCGCTCATTCCCTTCTCTACATTAGTTGGTGACTACTTTCATTTTAATCCCATTTACTTCAATTATTACGTTAATTAATATTTCAATATTTCTAAATAATTAATGTTAAACGATTTTTTTTTAAATTGTAAAAAAAATAAATAAAAGTAGAAGCATTTAATGTATTAAATAATGTTTATATCATAACTGCAAATTCAGTATTATTATCACTACAAAGTGATCATAAAATCTGACACACAGCACGAAAATTTCAAGTGTGTTTGTTTCACTTTTATTGTAAATAAATACATATTTTCGCTGCAAGTTTCAGCAGTGCATGAAATCATTTAAAAGCCCGTGTGTCGCTGAGCTTTTCAGGTCATACTACAAAGTGCAAAACTAGGTGTTTAAATATTTCATTGCTGTCGCACACGGCAACACTTATTTAAAATGCCCGTCATTTCACTTCGGTCATGTGGAAAACGGACCAACTTCAAATAAGCAGAATTAAGGAAATTATGCATGCGATAATGACACGAAATTGTAAATGAGACGAGCAGACAAGAAAAATAACGGATAGAGAAAATAAAATGGAGAAAATGAGTTTTGTAATTATTTAATCCATATACTCATTATGGGGGTAAACGTATGGTAAATTGAGCTGCAACACGTTACAAATACAGAACGAATGAAAATTATTATCGCACAATTTAATCTATGCATTCATTCGTCTGTTAGGTTTCGTTAGAAATAAATTTATGTACATTATATAAAAATGGATATTATAGAGTTTCAAACACTGTTAGTTTCATCATTTCCAAGAATTTACCACTCGCTCACATTTTTGTGATGATTCGAAAAATTATCGATTATATTTCTATTAGTTTAAATGTATGCAAATGAGACTCGCATTTTGGGATGGGGGATGACGAATTAATTAAATAGCATTAAAATCATCCGAAAAAAATAAAATGTTGTGGGGTTTTCAGCACAGCGAAACATGAAACAACACGCACCAAAAATATAAATCCTCATAAATATAATACCATGGCCGTACGAATTTTCGACCTCCCCTCGTTCTCTCGCTGTTGTGAACCGCATTCGGCGCAATTATTCTAATTAATACGCCCTTTGTTCAGTGCGTGTAGGGAGAAAAAAACAAAACTACAGCAGCAATAAAATCATTTTATCCTTATATTATTACCCTTTTCAAAAATAGATATTTGATATTTCGTTAATACAAAAAAATATATAATTTTTATGTCAAAATTCGCACAATTTTTTTTCAATAAGTAAAATTACAAATTTTGATTTGAGACATTCGTTATTAAGTACTTTTTAGATTTTTTTATTTTAATTAAATTGTGTACAGAAATGTTTTTTTTTATGGAGTCAACATATTATAATAAAACATGCTTTGTAAGACAATTTTGAATAAAAAGTTAACAAAATTATAAAAAATCTTCGGGCTACTAGATGCATAAACATCCGCGCTCTTGAAAAATGTCCATTGTTAAAATATTTAAATTTTAGAATGTATAAGCGATTTATTTCGCCATTTAAATATTAAAGCTACATTTTGGTATTGTTCTGCAATGTATATATTAAGTGTGTGTTTATGCATAAATAAAATAAAGTTTACAGTGGAATAATGTTACAGCATACATCTTCCTCGCTCGTTGTGAGTGAATAGGAACGGCCGTTTAGATGAGCACCATCTCATTTTTTCGCGTTCCCCCAGAATTATTGTTATTGTCGAGAAGGGGAGGTTTGCAAATGTTCTGGAAGAACAAAACTGCGAGGCTCGAAGAACGAAAAAAAAGGGTGGCCCTTTTTTAAACAGCAATAAATTCGCTTTATTGTGCGTTCATATTATTGTTATTATTCATGTTTTCCCCTCTTTTTTGTTGTTGTAGGTTATGTTTGACTTTGTGTGCGTGGGGTAAATAGGTAATGGGGGGTCAACCGGTGGGGGGCTTTAAGAGTTTAATTATTTATTCAAGCCGGGCGAAACGAAAGGCTGAACACCCGCATCCCCAAATAACGGGTGAGAGCTTAGTAGTGAGAACTTTGTTTAGGTTACAAAGTGTCTTGGGCCGCGTGCGGCATCGGCATTATCCCCCCGCGGTCTGCGCTCATGAATAACGGAATTGCCCGCTATATTTATTGCGAGAACAACCCTTTCAAATATATATATATATATATATAGATACTACCTGATCCCTTATTGCCCAATCATAGCTATTTGCAGATAAGTACGGTTCATTTCAATAACACCTGCCGAAACTACAAACTTCAAATATTACCATCCCTTAAATTAGTAATTATCAAAGTCCACTATTACCTACTCGAAAGCGATTTAAGAATTATTATCTATTGTACACTTCTCCTAATTCCAATTCTTCTATTAGTTGAATTTGTCATGTAACTGCAATATAATAACAATGTTTTTGTTATTGTTAGTCTTTTATAAAATTAATTGTAAAAAAAAAAGAAACGTGTTTAAAAGTTTGGAAATCAGTGCTAAGCAAAAAACGTGATAGTTGGTCTAATAGTTCGAAAGGTAAAATACTTTATTTGGACGGATTAATGACCACCAATGCTCGTTCGGATGCCGGAGTTGTGTATTTCAGCATGTACAAGGTCTCTTCCCTCGGGCTGGTTCAGATGCGAGGAGTCTGCTAGACCTCGAGTGCACGTGTTTCGCGAAGAGGGTGGGAGACGTATACATAATAATGGAATTAATGCCGGAGGAGCGTGTTTGTGCACAAGAGGTCCTGGAGAGTGGAGAGGACGTTTTGCAGCGACATTCGAAGCTTCGGATGAGGAATACGAGCCGGACATAAACAGAGACGAGAACTAATTGCGCCCCTCCGCACAACATACATAACAATGCCAAAAACAATTTGTTCAAACTATAATCGAATATTAATTTATTTTAACATTTTCAAACTGGATTTTTCGAATTTTGACAACTTATTTAAAAACATTAAAAAACTAAGAACTTCCGTTTTCCTTATTTTGAACATAAAAATGACAGAAATATGTCAATTTTATGCATGAGACGATTTTGTATCAAAATCAAATAATTAACTAATTTTTATATTCAAAAAGCGATTTTCAAAACCGGATTTTAAAAACCGACAAACACGTATCAATTTTGAATCGTAACCTATCAATTCGAACTAGAAGATTGTTTTGGATGCGAAACATGACAACTGATACGTCACGTCATGCTCTAGTCACCTGACACTCCATTATGACGCGTTAATCTCTGTAATAATTTGCATATTAGCGTAAAGCAATTAAGCTTACAATCAAAATATCAAAGATTTTTTGTTTCCATCAATTATTTCATTCTCGTTGTAAAAATAGAGAAAAAATATCTATTTTTCCATTTCGAAAGAAATTAAGCAACAAGAATATTATAGAGAGCGCCAATTCCATTTTTGCTTCATCTTCTTAAGTGCAAATTCCAAACTTCTCGTTGCTATATGTGTGATCCGTGATATCGTCGACGTACTCCGCATTATGTGCTAAACGCGTTACAGTTTTGCACGATTATTATTATTTTTTCAGCATTTACTATCCTCGGTGATGTTGTTGAACCACGACCGCTTGTTTTCAGTACCACATGCACACTTTAAATTTACATACACAAAAAATTATCGATGGGTTTCCACTTCAACAAACAATTATTTATTCAAACTGTACTGTTAATATCGATTCATCAAAAAATATTAATACATTTTCTAAAACTTTAAATTTAAAACTTCATTTCTGTTTAAATTCATCAATAAATTTTCCCAAACAAGTAAAATTTTCAATATATAGACTTAATTTTACATGCTTTAAATTAATTCACATACAGGCGCACCATTCATAATAATGAGCTTTTAATAACAATACTTCTAAATATAAATTAAATTTAAATTGTAAATACCTGTAACGTTTCCAATGATAGTTAATAGTTAATTTAAAAAAAAAACTATAATATTTAAAATGCTTTAGTAAAATGACATTTTGTTCATGATTTTTTTTTACATTTCTTTTCAGGTGTCTGTTATAAAAAAAATAGTTAGTTAATATTTGATGATGTTTGGCAAAGTGCTGCGTGTCTGAGACCATCATAAATATTGCGTTTCACTTATTCATGGATTCCCAGTTAACCCCAGCTTTCTGCCATCCATCGGGAATAATATGCGCGTCGATAAATTCCGACGAGAAATAATAAAACTTAAGGAGAGCATTTTGCAGAAATTTACAATCGCCAGTAGCATCAAACGTTAGCTTTTATATTCAAAAAAAGAAATGCAGTTACTTATAAATCATTTATTTTCTTCTTACAAAGCAAATTATTTGTAACTGCTACTGCATGATCAATGATTGAAAAATTAACACGAACTTGGTAGGTTTTTTTTTACAACCAAATAGAAATATTTCTATAAAATATTAATACATCACTACAGGTATTGATTAGTTTGGTTCGTCACGCTACAATTTTCATCAAATTCTTTTCCAAGCGGAAGATCAGTGGAGACTGGTGGCAGGAAATAGCTTTTCACGTGCAGGCTTAATTAGCTTTTCATAAATTCCGCCTTAATTTAGCCGTAGTAACACAGAATAGCTGCACCAAAAGTTGAGTGAAACTTCGTTTTTTACAGCTATCGGCTTCGCTCATAATTTACGCCACACCTGAAATTATTATTTACATTGCAAATAAAAATCCATTTAATTGACTGCCTTCATGTTTCTCTACAATTATCATCATCAAAATAATCCCCGAACAAAACGGATTTAGGGCTGAAAATTAATATTGCAATTTAATGAAGGTAAAACTTTTTTTTCTTATAATTTCGTATAATTATCGCTACTTTATTATAATAATTTCAATTTGCGTGCCGCAAATTGGGGCCACCTCCTTGCTTTCACCTAATTCAGTCATTAAAGAAAAATAATAAATATTCGATCCCTTTGGGAGTTGATCGAGCACTTACAGCGCCGATCCTTGTCCTTTTTTTAACATGAACGAAAAATGAAGTACGAGAAGAAAAAATAATTGTTGTTATACATGCAATTAAATTTCAATTTGAACGTTAATTGCAAACTTTATTTTAAACAATTTGTAAATTTCTGTTGCAGATAACAAATTCATCTGCGATTGCCGTTTGGCTTGGATGCATAATTTACGCAACGAGACTAGAAATGAAAGGATTCGCAAGGTGTTGGATGAATTGATTTGCTACTTGGGCGCCGCAGGAGCTGGAGAGGATCAGGACGATAGAAGCAGCTTCGCCGAGGACGAGGAGTTGGACGCAGCCTACGAGGACTACAACTACGACCATCAGCAGGACAGCAGCTCCAACAATCTGGTGACGGAACGTCAGGATCCACGGATGAAGCACTTCTTCCAGATCCCACTTGCGGACCTCCCGTGCCCTCAGAAGGAGGCGCCCACCGAGGAAACCCTTCTCAGGAACCTCCTAAACACCCCGTCATACGCAGAGATCAACTCCGCCGCTCCGAGCATACGAGCTGTCTGCGGCTTAACAATAATCGCCATCCTACTGCGCTTAACATAAATTAACAACCAAACACCTAAACTCACCCTCCCGACGATAGGATCCATTTGATTTCAGCATATCCACAGCCACAAAAAAAGAAACACACGCAAAAAAAACCGAACCTTTAGAAAAAAAGATATATATTAAAAAAAACCTCTATCTTATACTAATTATTAATAATAATAATAACACTAACGATACTATTTATTATAAATATATTAAATACAGACTATATGGAGACGATGATAAAAGTTGAAAAAAATTAATAATATTCGTAATGTAAACGAGTAAATCCCGCCCCATTTTTTCAATGTAAATAAATGTATTTCGATTTTTAGTGTATTTTGAATGGCTGTTATATTCGAAGATTTTTTGAATTATAGTTCACTCACCTACTCACCCTAAGCCACACTTTAAACGATAAGTGAAGATTAATTAAGAGAACACTCACCCTGTCCCCATATTTCTAATTGTAAACGCGTTATCCCACGTATTTAAGTATACTCAACGTGATTACGTCCCCCCTTTTATATAACGCAATTCCCCCGGCAACTGTTGCCCCCCCTCCCACGTCTATTAAGTATTTTAGAAATTAATATTCGCATTGATTAAAACGCGCTAAATGCAACAACAGAAGAAAAAAAAACGAAAAAATCGAATTTTCGACGATGGAGAGAAATTAACGTAGTTTCTAAGGATTTGTAAAATATATATTTCGAAGGATTTAGCGTGTAAGTTTATTTTTTAAACGAAGGCTAATAATATTTGGTCATATTCAATATAACACAATATTGTAATTTGTATATGTGATGGATTAACCCAAAGATGAAGAAAAAAATTATTGATCGTTGAAGACGATGTTGTATAGAGGAGACAAGACCGCTCTTCGATCGGTCGGAATTGAAGTAATTATAAATATAAAGACAAGAAAATAAACCGCACTATTATCTTATGATTATAATTATATTATATTATTGTACGACATTGAACTCGATCTATCTTTTCATTTGTATTTCAATAAAATTTATTGATTATTCTTGTGAAAAAAAATTATTTCATTTCATTCTACCTATTCCTATTATTAATCACAGAAATTCCCAAAAACTTAATTCAAAAAATTTATTTATTTCAACACGAAATTTTCAATTCAAAAGAACCTAAAAATGTAGACAGGTGAGTTATATTAATAAATTGTATAATAAGCACAGAATTGTCAGAAAATTATATAATATTAATAATATTTGCTATAAAATTATTTTGAATGTGATTCACGTATGAATTATTCACGATTGTATTGAATGTTTGCCAAGTTTGTGGCAGAAGTTGCATAAGTTTGTTACGTATCTAACTGCAAGTGGAACTCGTGAATACCTGCAGACAATAATCGTATGAGAAACCTCTAATCGGATATTACTTTAGAAAACAGTTTAAATTCAACAATATTATGAATTTCATTAGTTTCAATACTTTTTGTGTTTTAAAGTTAAGCAACGATGAAATTATAGATTATTTTTAAAGTTAAATATTAGATTTGTTTGTTAAGTAATAATAATAATTGAAGGATAATCGATTTTGTGAGATTCCGTAACGGAATTGGAATTATTTCGAAGTTGAATCCGGGTTGGATGTGAGGAGATAGGTATGTAAGGTAGGTGTTTGCTTCTAATATTAATTCATATAGTTTTGAATAGTGAATGCACGCTTTAATCCCTAGCACATCACACATTTATCCCGTCTCCGGAGATTATTAGGTCTAGTAACCCAGTTGGCATCGAGCTCGTTTTCTGCATGGAGAAGGTGCCGCTGCCCTAATTTCCATAGATCATGAAATATGTATTCACTAATAATCCGTATACACGTTTCGGGGGTTCTCTATTTTAATGATGCACACACACTCAGCTTTAAACACCCCTTTTAGACCCTACATATATATATATGAATATCCATATCTCCAAAATTTCATTATTGATTTATTGTTATATAATATTTCTGCAAATAATATATTTTTTTATTAATTCTTTGAGGACAAAATTCTAATTAGTGCAAAATTTATTTTGAAAAATAATCATATTTATATAAATTTAATAAAAAAGTGGAGTAACTTTAAAGAACGAATCATATGAAAAAATTGAAAATTGTTGAAATACTCGCCGAATTTCTAATTGCGTTTGAAATTAATTAAAAGAGAAAAATATTAATAATGTTGCACAATTTTGATAAAAAATCATATATTAAATATTAAACTCTTTAGTGCTATTGTTTGTGTCAGTTGCGACGAACGAGAGCGGAGGGATGAAGACAGGTGTCGAGAGGATGAATAATAAATAGAGGTTTTATTGCACAATTGCTCCGATTAGTGTACGTGTGAAATAGGAGCACGATGCACAATTATCAGGGAACGAGTAAATATTTGCTAGCTGATTAAAATCACTTAGCATATTTAATGTGCCCAATAGTAACGAAACGAGCAAACAAACTGTAATTCGTTCGCACGAAACGTTCACAAATTTAATTTACTAAATAATAAATTCTAAAAAAAAATGTTAAAAGCAAAAAAGCAAAATTTGATTAGAATGTGGGCATTCGCATTTCTTGGAATCAAACTCGAAGGTGGATGAAAAATTGATTTTGATGGGAAATCAATTCGTTTTTTCTTCCACTTTCTTTAAGTTGTTTTCTTTTTTATTCGGTCACGGAAGGATCGAGTTTAAGGAGGTAAGCAAATATATAATTAATATGTTTATGTTAAGCAAATAGTCCTTGATTCGCTTTACAGTGTTTGCATGGGGATTGTGTCTGCCAGTCGTCGGTGCGCATCCGTGGATTCTGTTCTTCTCGTCTCGTTTTTTTAGTTTTCTTCTTTGACCAACCATGGCCGTCGGTCCCGTCCTTTTGGCCGACTCCAAGAAAAGGGATGTCCTCACGCTCCTCGCGCTCGAAGTCATCCTCATCGTGCTTGCCGGAATTTTCGGCAGCTACGATCATGAATTCGAACACAAAATTTATCCAAGTAAGACTTTTTCATATACAACAATCATAATAATCAATTAGAATTTGTAAAGAATAAAAAAAATCACTTCATTCAAAATCAGGAATTTAAATTCCAAAAAAAAAACGTAAAATACCTATCCTCCGGTTCACACGATACTTTACGCTTTTACACGGTTTTCAGTATCAAATTCCACGATTTCTGAGAAACCTATCTTTAGTGTTAATAATTAATAATTACATATCAAAAGTTTTTTCATAGTTTTCATTTCAGAAGATAAGCGAAATAAAATTTCTATTTTTCTATCATTTAAAAAAAATTGTAATCATTAAAACAATTTTACTTCATACGTTTTATATTGAAATATTTTGTAAATCTTCATTTTTTGTAAAAAAATCTTACTTAATTTTCTAATCGAAATTAATTAGTTGTCGTTTTCATAAATATAAAACTATAAACTTTCATAGAGAAAAAACTAAAATAATATTTCCAAATCGAATTATTATTTTATTTAAATTTCCTATACAAAAACACATTACTTTATATAAAAAAGTTTTAAAATTTGTATTTCTTTCAGTTTTTTTTCACCAAGAACATTAAGCAAACATTATCTATGTTATCAATCATTTTACACATTGGATTTCTATCCTGTCTCCACAATAAACTCCCAAATTACATTAGCAAACTTATCACAAGTAGCGCGATCGTTGCATAAACACCTCGATTCTCGTAATTAATTCACGAAATTCGAGGTTGGGTGTTGTGGAGCATCGAAAATAACAACAACTAAAAAATATATTCAAACAACCTTGAGAGGTTTAGATATCATCTTACGTAATAATCGCTTCTCAAAGATTGTAACAATCGCTCTGTGCATTATTAATGCAGGAAATAAGTCAATTAAACCTAGCTCGCATTTGAGAATTGAAATTCAAAGCGAGTTTTGCAGGTTTATATAGTTGGAGTGATAATTACGACCTGTTTTTCCAATTCATTACCAGTTCAAATTGCGATTTTATAGATTGATTACACAAATGTAATAATGGATTAATGGATATAAACTTCAAATAATTGGATTAATTTAGAAATTACGTCACGTTATATTAAAAATAATATTTCTTATCTCTGTTTAATTTTGTCAACTTTGTTTGAAGAAAATAAAGCGTTTATTTTTAGATGTTTAAAGTAAAGCGTAGAATTTATATTTTTTTTTTCAGTATTCAAATTTAGTTTGTTGAATAACAGTGTTAATTATTTTAATGATCCGCATTCAACGTGAATTAGCGAACTTGCTAATTGGCGAAAATTCCTCGGATTGTGAGAAAGTTGCGGAAAATTATACACAAAAGGAGGATGACCAACAAACGATTATAGCCACGATTGCCGGGAGCATTAGCATGAATATATTTAAATGTAGTTATTTATTTTGGAAAAAATATTACTAATTACGATTTTTTCCACAGTTCGTGGACTTTTTCAATTTTTTTATGAAAAATGTAAACCATTATACTTGTGAACTATAATTTTTATTATTTTCTGATAACAAATCTGATTTTAAATAATTTTCATTTACAATTTTCTATTTCAAATGCATTATTTTAGTTTAGCTTCAAAATTAAAATTTTATTCAGAAACTTTCTATCTACAAATGTAAAATAAAAAATATTTCCTGTAAATATTTTCTAATAGGAAATAGTAAAAATTTTTTTTATATATTTTCTAATAGGAAAATTTCAAATGTTCTTTAGAAATAATGTAATTGCGATATAAAATTAATTGATTTTCGTTTTAATGAAATGAACAATTTAAATTATTTTTTTTCTATGTAAATTTTAATTTGTAATATTTTTACGATTTTCTATTACAATTTTTTTTTTGATATCTTCAAATAATTTGATATTTATAATTCAGAACAATTAAAATTCGACTTCTGTTTTAAATAATTCAATTGCAAAAATTGTGGTTTAATTTTCTATATAAAATTTCCACAACGTCGAAATACGTTTCATTTTTCAGGTAACTGTTTCAATATTAACAGCGATCTTAATTGTTTGCATTAGGAATGTAATTAATGAGTGAAACGTAATTTAAAGATTTTTTTTGTTTCCGCAAACCGACTTCATTAATTAATATTCCCCGCAGCGTCCTTCGGGCTCTAAAAACATGCAAATTGCGAATTTCCGTAACGGGAAAGAAATACATGTACGGGATGGATGGAAACGGGAAACGGGGAAGCACACAAAAGGCGAATTATTATGAACCGACGTAAATAAATACTCTCGTCCGTTACGTCTCTCTCCTTCAGCCCCAAAGGCGATGCGTCCATCCATTCATCCACCTTCGAAGGAAAACAACGGAAACCAAAATATTTACATGCCTCACCATCCCCATCTCAGCACTCTTTCACCACACAACAATTCATTCCTCCTCGTCGATTAATTAATATTTTTGTTGGCTGCAAAGTGTGGGAACGCTGCGCTGCGAAACTTGTAACAAGATACAATATCCTCAAAAGCAAACCACAAAAGGCAATACCGTAATTCGAGGCAGGATATTTAATTCGCCCAACAATTTAATTAAATACATTATTATTTTGTGTTTGTTATCCTTTTAGTTATGATTCTGAACAAAAATATCTTTAAAAAAAACAAAAAATTATTATTCTTTTGTTACGTAAATAAATAAAAGAATTGAGAATTGCTCCTTGATCCCGTTAAACCTAGATCGCGTATCCGTACAGTTCGGTAACATAAGTCTGTTCATGTAGTAACAGCGCAGATATGAAGCAACTCGACGTGTACAGCATCGCTCGATGCGAGCATTCTGTGATCATCGTATTCCTTCAGCTGATCCTCATCAGCGTGTTCTTCGTATGCACCGTCTACGATGTTCAAGCAGATGCGAGCGAAACGAGGAATTCCTTGCACTACGTCTACGGCGGCTTCAAACCAGAGTCAAACTCAATCTACAAATTCTATAATAGTAATCCACATTTAAAATCATTGTATTGAAATTAGTTTTCTAAATTATAATATTCATTATTTACATTGTTTTAACTTCATTTATTAAATATCAAACGTTTAACCTTTTGCAAAGGAGCGGCGGATATATCCGCTCTAACCTATAAACATGAGACTATGTTTATGCAAAATTGCCTGCTACGCCATTGTGGTTGTGGCGCAATCTTAGTGAACTCAAATTTCCATAATTTATGATTAACACTTAGTTGTCTTGTATTAATTTAGTAGATCATCTTTTGATGACTGAAGATTGTAGATTTATGATTGATTATAAATCATAAAATCGAAATCGTTGGAAAATTATGAAATTCTGTTGCAGTGTTCCAAGATGTGCACGTGATGATCTTCGTCGGCTTTGGTTTCCTGATGACATTCATGAAACGGTACGGTTTCAGCGCGGTGGGATTTAATTTCCTGGTGGCCGCCCTCCTCGTCCAATGGGCCATCCTCTGCAACGGCTTTTATCACATGGACGAGAACTACAAGATACCAATCAGCATAGTGAGGTAAAATTATCACTTACTTAGTAGTCACACTATACCAGTACATATACAGCAGCATCATCTATAAATGCTTTAGGTGGGATTCTGGTCTGAGAAACTTTACCCATATTAATCCGGAATGCTGGTAATAAGCGTTCTCTGTGTCTCTTCCTCTTCCTCGCACATACAGAAACTGCGTTTCCAGCAGAGTCAATTTCTGCGACCCTACATTAAACTCCGATTTGCGCGCGAAAACAAATCGCAACTCCGGAAGCGTCCGGAGAAGTTATTAAAATTTATATGCCATTGATTGTATTAACGGACTTTGGAACACAGATTTTATCTTAAGTTTATTTTAATGCAAATCCCGAACTCTCAGCGATATGGCGGAAACCACTTCGAACCCATCTCATAACTATCCTAATTTTCTTACTTAGTTCTTCCCGAATGAGAATTCCGCACTTTTCCCTCATTTCCCAACCAACGAAATTAATTACTGCATCTAAAATCACATCTTCCCTAACTTTTTTAACAATTGTTGAACTTAATATTAAAAATTAACAATTTAATGTATGAAGCTTGTATTTTCTGCAAAGTTGAAATTGTTAAACTAAAATCAGGATATAGTACGGAAAAAATAAATTTAAAAAAATGTATGAATTTTTATACATATTGAGTTAAGATAAAAAAAGCTAATAATTAGGAAAGCAAATGTTGCGAATGAAAGGTTTGATAAACACGTCTGCAGAAGTATATAATCATGTCAAATAATATCTTCGATTGGAATCGCAAATCCCGGGAAAATGAATCAATACGATTTCCATACAATTCCGTTGTTCAACATCTACCCTGTTAAAGTACGAGAAAGAGCGTATCAATCATATTCCAATCATTGCCTGTTCCCCCCTTTCTCCCTTCATTCCACCGCTTCACCTGTCTTTTCATGGCCCACTTTATTTACGACCTGTAAATTGCACTCGCATTGTCCGGACAAAAGAGATGCGTAAATAAAATCGAGCCGAAACTTTAATAACTTTGTGACAGAAAAATGTCATGTGCAGTGCAATAATTTATTTCCTAACACATGCATGCATCGCTCAGATAGCGACGCTGAAAGTCACGTAAAGTTATTTGGTTTCCTCCAAGTGGGTTAATCACGTGAACTTGTTGATTTCCCCCGTCGGATTTATTGATCCGCGAAATTTTTGCTCGCTGATTAACCGAGGATTGGAGCGGCATGACGAGGATCTCCGAAATATTAGTGAGGAGAGATAGAGGAATTGTTGTTGGTGGTGCTGTAGATGCAACGTAGTGATGATAGTTGTTGTTGTTTTCTTTGGATTAGAGTGTGTAACAATGCGAGAAGGTAAATAATGGAAGGTGTCGGATGGTGCACAAAGAAGGAATTCTCCTTTGATATAAAAGTGTATATATCAGTACACAGATGCAAGAGCGGGGTCGTTATTATTGGAAAGCCTTTGGCTTTGTTTCTTTGGTTTGCAGCCTGCTGAAAGGAGACGTTGCCGTCGCCACCGTTCTCATCTCGATGGGCGCCGTCCTGGGTCGGACCTCACACATGCAGCTCATCTTCATGGGTCTTCTGGAAATCGCTTTCTTCTCATTCAACGAATACATTGCAGCAAAATTCTTCATCGTAATGAAATGATTATTTTCTTGAATATTATGTTTTCCTAAAATTATGGTTTTAATTCAAGGTTACTGACGCTGGAGATTCGATGTTCGTGCACGCATTTGGTGCGTACTTCGGTTTAGCCGTGAGCTTTGTCCTGACAAGGAAGCAAAAGTTAACCGAAGAGGAACGCAGTATGGAAGCATCCAGTTACATGTCCGATATGTTTGCTATGATAGGTGAGTCTTACCTACCCAAGATAGTGCGTCTTCGGTTATTTTCCTTCTATCTTAAATTCTACTTGACATCAATCTTCAATCCTAACAGAACTATTTTACATCATCTATACTAGATTAATACGTAAAGTTTGTAAATGTTTTCAATCATTTTTTCCTAAATTTTAAAATTTTCTTTTGATGTGAAATTTTTAATGTGAATATGATTTAGGTACTGTATTTTTGTGGGCTTTCTGGCCTAGCTTCAACTCTGCCGAATTGGAAGGTGATGCTCAGCACAGAGCCATCATCAACACGTACTTGTCGTTAACAGCAAGTTGCGTAGTCGCTTACGCCTTTTCATCGGCTTTCACGCCTCACCACAAATTCGACATGGTCCACATCCAAAACTCCACTTTGGCTGGAGGAGTATCGATTGGAACGATGGCCAATTTGATGGTACAACCATTCGGAGCTCTTATCATCGGTTCAATGGCAGGAGTCCTTTCAGTCATCGGTTACTGCTTCATCACCGTAAGTTCAACAGCATTTAGAATATAATCAGTTTAATAAAACTTGAATTATTTCGCAGCCATGGGTTGACAATAAACTGAAGGTTAAAGATACTTGCGGAGTGCACAATCTGCACGGAATGCCCGCTTTATTGGCTGGAGCAGGAGGAGCTCTTTTCGCCTTCTTAGCCAGCGAGGACTCGTACAAAATGGGACTGTATCAAATCTTTCCTGCTATGGCATCTCCTGATTTGAAAGCAACCGACGAATACCCACTGCTCGAAGGTGGATTAGGAAGGACGTCCGCGCAGCAAGCAGGATATCAACTGGCAGCCCTCGGTTGCACGCTCGGAATCGCGATAGTTTCCGGTCTATTCACAGGTGATTACTCGCTTCTTTATTCCGTCTTTCCTCCTTAATAGATTACGATCGATGCGAAAGCAGTGAAAACCTAACCGTTGTGGCAGGATCCATGGTAAAAAGCTTCGAGGACGTCTTGCTTTTCCAAGACGATCCCTCTTGGTCCATCCACGAAGTCGTGGAGACCCGCAAAGAGAACATCTTAGAGGAATGGCCAAAGATTTACGGTCAGCAAACCTGCATTTCGGTAAACGATTTAGTTTTAAGTTAGCAGCGAGTTTGAGCACCAGCAGCTTTTTTTTTTCTTTTTCTTTAATTTGTCGTTCTTTCTGTGCGCGAAACTTCAAAGTTAATTCGAATTGTTTTAGGTCTGTTTGTTTCGAGCCCAATGACTTCCGGCCAAAGTCGCAACGGAGCGTACAAGGACGACCCCTGTTGGTTGATCCACGAACACGAACATCCCACAGAGCTGCCGTTAAAAGTGAGCACTGTCAGCGAGCACGTCACAGACATCATCCATCCACCCACGATAGTGACGACGCCGGAAATTTGAATTTCCCGCTCTCAAGCAAGCGCGGACGAATACGTCATTTAGTCTTCGATCCTAGTCAGTTGTTCTGTGTAAAATTTAGTGGCACCAAATAAATTGTTAAGTAATCCTACCTGTAAACTGTCCAGTAAGTATTCCTAGCAACGCGCGTCCTCAGAAAAAAATTCTAATTCATATTCAAATTAGTTTAAACCACCTACGTTCGCAATTTTGGAATTACTTTGTTTGCGAGCTGCGAAACTGCTAAATAAGTGCATTTGCCTAATAAAGAATAGTTTTACGTATTTTTTTTTGCTCACTCTCTGTAATAACAACGGTCGTGAAGATAAATGGCTGCCATTGTTTACACTTCACTATTATTTTTTTCTTTTCTTACCGAGAAGCGGGTCTGCTGCAAAAGGCACGAATATAAACAATTACGCTGATAGTGATGGCAATAAAAGAAACTATTTCCATTACGTCCTCAGCTTGGATGTAATTCAATTCATTTATTTATGCACGTTATAAGCGTAATTCAAGACCGGCGATGTGCTTGAAACTGCTTATTTCTTTCTTTATTTTAGCAATTAATTTTACTATTATTATTTTTAGTCATCTAGAAACACAATCTGCGCTTCCTTATATCATGTAACCGATGGCCAAATACATTACGTGCCAAATTGGTTGCCTACAATAAACGTGCGAAACGTTTACATAAAATAATGCGCATTTTTAAACACTAAACTTTTTCTTACTTAATTCACTAACTGACAATATTTCATAACTTACACTAAATAATTGTCTTTCTCGAAACTAAATTGAATATAATTTTTTTTAAATACAAACTAACTTTTTTTTTAAATATTTTTACATGAAATCATTCTCTATTTTAGTGTTATGGTATGCACATTTTTATATGTGCATAAATAACTTGGCATTGACATTTTATGACTTTAAAACAAAATGGAACGAGATACGGTCCGATGCATTTACATCATGCACGTCTTATTGACGAGTAATAAACATTTTTTATGGCTAAAACAAGTACGCACAACAACAACAACAGCATATACACAAAATAACACAAAAGTTTATCGTTGCCGCAGCAAATGCACTTTCCACTCGTAAAATCGAAAATCAGGTTTATGATCTTTGCGTTAATGTTGTTCACTCAGGAAAAACAATATACAAATACCAACCATGTACGACATGTTTATGCAATAATTCTAATAGCTAAGATTAATTGATCAAAAATATAAGTAACACCTATTTTTTAATTTTCCATTTCACAATTCTCTTATATTTGTAAGTATTAAAATAACGTTAAATAAAAAAAAAAGTTCGTGTTTAAAAGAAAATACGCATTATTTAAAAAAAAAATCAATTAATAAATAAATAAATTATTTATAAATTCCGTGCGAGAAAACTGGATTCGACTTGATGTTGAAATGTATAACTTGTCTATACTAAAACAAATTTGATTCAAAATTTTTACTACGCATTTCAGTACTGAATATTCATACTTCATTCATCAGTTGATATTCACTTTTGCTATATAAAATAATTATATCAATTTGTAAATAATTATAAAAAAAATTATGTTTGAAATCTAACAAATATTTGTTTTGAATTTTTGAAATTTATAGAAATGAATGAAACAAAGATTATCTCAGTAATGACACGTTATTTATAGTTTGGACAAGGAGACGATAATTCCTTGTCAATGTTAAAAAAACCATTAAATTGAATAATGACGTAAAGTTGACGTTGACAGATCATCTACCGCCATCTGCAAATCGTTTATGAATTAGCCCGGAATATTATTGTTATTCGGAACAGACACGAAATGAAAATAAATTCCGCGTTTAATTGTAATTGCGTTGAGAATGCGGAGTGCGTTCCGTTTCGCGTTATGTAGGTTTACGACTTTCAAATAATTAACCTTTCTCGGAAGAGACGGAAACTTCGAGCAGTTGACATTTTAATAATGTTTTGTATGAAAAGTCGTCGTCATTAATTCGTCCACTTTTGGTTAAGTTCACATATAACGAATGCGGTTTTGCTTTAATTAAAATATAAAAACAGTTATATTTCTTAGGGATTGAATAAATAAAGGGCGGGCGATGACGGAAACACGAATTGGTTTTATTTTTAAAATTGTAATACAAAACATTTATGGAAATTATTACGGTTATAAAATATAGTCGCGTCACAGAAATAAATCAATTTACATTGAACGAACTATGTTTTATTTTTTCCTCTGTCTCCTTCTCAAAATTGACAAATATACTTTTCTTTAAGTATTATTATTACAATATTTATATTTGCTATATATAATATATGTCAACATATATTAATATAAATTACATACAGGATTCCAATCCTTTCTTTGTATCGATAAACTCTCTGGTAATAATTGTACATTGTGGCGCTTTAAGAGTTAAAAGTTAGCAAGAAAAATGAAAATAAAATATACGATATGTAACAGTGGCGTTTTCTTTTTGGCAACTGCAGTTGAGTGACGCCACTGCTGCCAACTGTTGATCAGAATGGAACCAGAAACAATAAGAAACAAAAATTAAACAGGAAACAATGGAACAATACAGAATTAACAAATATAATTATTATATAGACACAGGAACAAAAAGTTGTGGAGAGTAAAAAAAATATATAGAGATATAAGGATATTATGGTCCAACTGGCAGCACAACATCATTGATATACACTCTAGTGACTAAAAATATATCACATTTAGTTTAATACATTTACATTATATGGTATATATATATAAAATAAATCCGTAAACAAAGGTTTTCTTTGAAATTCGTCAGGTAACAAGAATTAATCCTATATATATATATATTTATGCATTGGAGGTAGTCTTTATTTACTTTCTATTTGGATTCGGGTATGTGTGTGTGTGTGAATGAGTGTGTTTGTGTTGTGAGTGATAATCAAGGAGTCGACATGTGATAGAGTGAATAGTCGGTGGGCGAAGAACGAGAGTCAAGACTGCTGTCGGACATTGCGTTATCTCTCAAGTGTGAGTAGGAACTTGGACGTGCTTCATCTGCTGGATGCCTAGACAGGTGGACGTCATCGTCCATGGCGTTGTAACGTGCAAGCAGATTACCCTCCATGAGGCCGCCCGACCGCGCCGGAGGATTGTTGGGTCGCGCCTTGGCATTCAACCTGTAGTCCTGACCTTCTTTACTATGATAAAAGGAAACCAATTGGAAGGTCACTCCCACATACTTCTCCAGCATCTTCACGATGTTGATGAACACTGGCCTCCTAATTGGGTGCCACTTCCAGCAAGCAGCCATTATGTCATATAGAAGCTCGGGACAATCTAAAGGCCTTTGGAGCGTCCCGTGAGTGACCACGAACTGGAACACCTGTTCATTGGCCATCCCCTGGTACGGTTGCTCGGCCAAAGTGACCATCTCCCAAAGGACGACGCCATAACTCCAAACATCCGAATCCGTTGTGAAAACGCCGTCCGACAAACTCTCCGGTGCCATCCATCGGACTGGCAGTAAACCTTTGCTCTCTTTCCTATAATAATCAGTCTCATAAATATCTCTAGCCATGCCGAAATCCCCAATCTTTATGGTGTGATCCGCGGCGACCATACAATTCCTTGCTGCCAAATCTCTGTGGATGAACTTCTTGGCAGCCAAATAGGCCATTCCATCGGCTATCTCCGCAGCCATCCTGTACATCTCGTTGTTGGTGATGCTTTGCGAGGAATCCCTCGATTTGCGCAGATACGTCTTCAGATCGCCACATGACATCAACTCCATCAGTACCAGCGATGGTTGCCCACGCGACACAACACCCAACAATTTAACAACATGATTCGCACCACTGAATGTCTTCATCACCGAAGCTTCATTTAAAAACTCTGTTCTGTCCTCTTGATTGGCGCCAGGATTCACAGTCTTTATAGCGCACGGCATATTTCTGGATTTGATCAAACCACTGTACACCATGCCGAAGGTACCTTTTCCCAGTTCGCTAATCACTTCCACGTTGTCTCTATCGATCTCCCATTCGTCCTCGATGTAGCTTGCAGTCGCGTACTCCGGATTTATAGTCTTGATCAATTGACAGTTCTCCTGTCGCCGTTTCCTCTTCCATTTTATAAACCAAGCTAATACGAACACTGTAGCTACAGCGATGATGGAGAACACAGTTGAAACCCCAATCAAGAGGGAATTATCACTTGGCATGAGGATCTGGAAGCGATGGTAAGGTGTGAATGGTCCAATACCTCCAAGAGACGTAGCCCGCACCCGAATCGAATACGAACCGGGTGAGAAATGTGTCAGTTTATACATAAATTTGTTCGCCTCGTGCTTCTTTCTCGTTATGCATATGGGCTTTGTCTCTGCATTCTCTGCGTCCCTGCTTTTATACTCTATTTGGTAGGATATTATCACTGCGTTCGGCTGAGCCGGTTCCGACCACTTTGCGATCACGTTATAATCCTCGACGATTTCCACCGTAAAATCATCGATCACGTCCGCATCCGGTTTCGCCAGAGTTTTATTATAAACCATTATGATTTCACTGCACTGGTCTTCGTTGTTACGTGGCGCATTGCACGCCGATATCATGAATATATAGTTTGTATAGTGATGCAGGTTCTGCACTAAATAACTATTTCTTTTGGTGTGGATCTCGAAGGAGCGTTTATTTCGGGGTCCGCTTCGTTTGGTTTTCTGGAAACGAGCGTGATGTTTTCCCATAGCGTACTCGAACTCGTTCTTACACGGCTTCGCGTTTTGGCTATCAATTAAGCTCGTGCACAGCGGCTCGAATTCCTTCTCTTTAGACTTCTTCACCTTGGGAGGATCGCATTCGCATGTACCATTGGAGATGGAGGTAATCATCTTTACGAAACTGTCCCTCTTCTGGTAGTTGGGCTTCATTGGATGCTTGCAATAGTTCCTTTGGTCTATGAAGGACTTCTTCTGGTACTCTGGGTATCCGTAGATTACGTAATGCGATAAAATACCACGAGTTTCCAATGGGGGCTGCCACGATATCCGTATGCTGTTGTAGGTGTCGGGTATGACGGTAATCATTTCTGGCGCAGAAGGATCCTCCGAGAGCGTTATGAAGAACATGATATCCGATTGCCTGCTGTGCACTAAACGCGGTTCGCGCGATTTTATGTAGTACGCGTACTTGGTGAACGGTTTAAGTGAGCTAATTACGAATATGTTATCGTTTGTGAATACCGAGTTCCATCCGTTGTCATCGCATGATTCCGTAAAGAACGTAATGTCCTCGCCGGTGTCTTCGCGATAATAAATGAAGTAACCGTTTGTGTTCTGGTTCTTCGCGACTTCCTCGCACTTTATCACCGCGCCAGTTGGATTTATCTCCATGAATTTAATTTTGAATTCGGTGATTTTGCACGATTGTGCCTCCCCGTTAGAGTACGGCGAAACGTCCTTGGTATTGTACGTGATATTGCTGTTTTTCGAAAATTGCTCAATAACTTGCAGACATAGTTTAGGGTTGTCGTGGAATGAGATTCTTCCTTTCAGAATACGAATGTCCTCGCGGTTCCAAAGCTGCATAAGCTCCTTGTTGTTGTGTATTATTAAAGATTTGACGCCTCCCTCGAGCATCTTACCCTCGATGACCCTCAAGTCTCTGAGGAAGGTCAAATTCTGCAGGAAATGTGAGCGGTAGATCAAAAGATACCCAGAGATCCGCTTAATCCGGCCCAAATGCGTCTCCATTTCATCGGCCATTTTGGTACTGGTCACGCGAATCTTCAGGCTCCCTTCGATGTGGGTACATCCCTCAAGCTTCTCGGCAGTTGACAGCGAATTCACCTCATCCCCTTTATTCATCGCGCATCGGATAATGCAGTTTTCCCCGCAATAACGACACCATCCACTCGCCTTGTTCACTTGTTGATACTTGTGCGGACACTTGTTCAAACAATTCCCATTGAACGGGAACCACACGTTGTTCCGTGAGCCGATTGCGTAGCATTCCTTCTCGGTCAGACAACGACTGCCCGAATTCAATTTGTACCTGCAACAATTGGCAAAAAATCAAAACACTTGTTCGATCGAAAGGGTTCGACATAAGTTATACATACTTATACTTAGTGGAAGGACATTGCGAAACGCATTTGCCTTCGTCCTGGTATTCCATGCAAATGGTACGCTCCATGTTTTGGCACTTGTCAGCGTTCCAACAATCTGGTGTAAACAAAACAAAAACAAAAATAGTAAATATAATAATAAATAATAGTTTTAATAGGTTGCCTCACGTTCACAACTCGATGAGCAATTCGGACACGTGTGAGGAAAGGGATTGATGTATTCCAGGGTCGTGCCCAGCTTATCCCATGCAATTGTTTCCACGAAACAAAGCTGGTTGCATTCGGCAATGCGGACGGCACCTCTGTCGATCATCTGCAAATTCGTTAATCCTATCTGCAAGAAACATACAAAAATGTACCAATTCTTATAAACAAAAAATACGAGACACAAATAATTCTTTATACCCTATAGCTTAATCGGGAAAGTTCAGCTTTTACGAAACTGCTAATGCTAAATATAATCTTTTCCAACGATTATATAGAAAAATGTATCGAAAAAAGTAAATAGACGCGTAAATCGAGTTAAGAGTAGGACCTACTCCGGCCAACGTATTTATGTGTATAAAGATACAAATATAAATCTATAAATAAAATGTTATTATGGTGGAATCAAGGCCGTCAAACGGAGTCAGCACACTGTTAGTTAAGTAGTAAGTAGGTAGGTTGTAGTAGTTTGGTTTGCGTTTCGCTTCTCTAAATACTACTATCAGAATTAACCTTTTAAAACTTTAAACACACATCGCAAAGTATAAATATAATAAATGAAATGTGAACTACTGTGATACCTTATCTAGACGACAGAACAAAATTAAATATTCGTTTGCCTGATAAAAAAATCGCTCTACTCGCACCCACTGGCGTTCCTCGACACGTACGCATCATTTATTTATTTTTCACTTCTACGCTTAATCCAAGTGAAATAGGTCATATGTGGAGGAATTCCGAAAGATATCCGACTACTGTGTGTTCATGCTTTACGATTTGATAAAGCGAGCCGTTCAACAAGTAAATGGAATTTAACGCCATCCGATTTTATCAGTCATTTTTTTTTTAATTTTAGCATTGTTTCAATTTCCTGTTAGCACCAATCAAAGTTCACTGATCCTTAATACTACATAACATCTATCGAATTACAAAGTGCTAAAAAATAGTTTAAAAAAAGGATAAAACTAAAATCAGCTCGTTTATATTTCTTTAACATTTGTTTGCAGCAATAATTTATTCAATCATATTTAGGTCTTGGCAAGAGGAAAACACTTTCGTTCCAGACTATACCAACTTTCAAGACTATCTCATTTTATTACATTGTTATTATTACTATATTTTTTTTCGCTGAATTGATCCGAAACTAGGTCATCTCGTTGTTGATATTACTGTAGGAGTTATGCAGTAGTTGGCGCCTGAAAGAAATTCGCAGATTATTTTCAATACGCTTGTATACAAGAATGTTATGTCGCATTTGAGTGATTATAGCGACCATTTTCGATAAATATAGTGAAATTTCTAAGAAAAGCATCATTGTATGCAGAAAGTGAAAAACTGAAACGATCAATTCAGTTTTTCACATTCTGCATACAATTTTATGAAAATATTAATATTCTGTGTTTTTAACTTTCACGAAATTAATCTGAAACTTTCAGCTAATTCTTTAACAAAACTTCGGTATTAAATTTAAATAATCGATTTTGCTTTTACGCTCGCGTTGCGAAACTCTGGAAAAACGCCAATTAAATTGTTTTTACGACTTTTCCAACACCAAAGTATTGGAAACGCGTATATTAAATAAGAAAATTAAATTGCGACTGTATTTATTGCATTTCCGATGTCATGTCCGAGTTTATTAAATTGCATTTCCGATGTGAACAAATCATCTGCCGTCATGTTGAATGTGCGAATGGAAATTTATACTTTAAAAGTAAATCTGAAAACTAAACGCATATTACGTAATTATAGTGATGATATTTCTGAAAAAAAGCAGTACAATTTAAATCGCACTTAAAGATGTAACAATAATTTTGTGGTGAAAACGAGACGAATTGTTAAGTTTATAACTAACTTTGTCGGAAGTTGAGCACCTTCGGGCTGCTGAAAATAAAGCGTGCAGCGAGCGTCGAAACACGGGATTGTATAACCTACTTACGGAAGTAATTAAATTTGAGGATCGATTGCGGTTGCATCAAATTTCCAATTCAACTTTTCTATATTTTAAATTTGCATCAATGCAATTTCGTGATACAATTGTAAAACGTAAATAAACATTTGTATTTTTGTTGCATTGAAAAGTAAATAATCTCTATGAAATAAAAAAGCATCTTACTGCATCATCCGAAAAGGTGTAAAGTGTAAATGAAATACGAGCATTGTGCGCGGGCTTCGGTGTTGGTTTTCACGTGCGTCATGGATCGTGGCCTTTATCTGATGTCAATACACGTTTACACGTAAATAATGCAGCGAGCGAGATTGTTTAGAATTTAAAAAACAATAATTCAATCAAAAACTTATTAATTACAATATGAAAAACAAAACATTTATTATAATATTAATTTATTTCTATTGAAAAATATAAAAGAGAATTATTTCAAATATATTAACTTGCTTTTATTATTATTTTTTTTATATTAATAATGAAAATTTAAAAAAAGTTTTATTAATTAAATATTTGCTGAAAAAAATGTTAATTATAATTTTGAGAAACTATACGAAAAATATTATATTAATATGGAAATAAAAATGGATGCGATTAATTTCTGCGGCTCTGATTGGCCGAAATATGACGAATGGGTGTACGAGATAAGCGAAACAGAAAAAGAGGTGCAAAATAAAAACGCTGGGATTCGCTCCAACGAAGGACGCTCTTTATGTTTTGAGAATGAAGAAAAATAAAGAAAACACAAAACTTTTGTAGATATGGGAGGATCTTCGTCGTCAGTTCATTGGCTTTCATCGTGAATCACGGCTATTCATTGGAAATAAAACGCAAAGATAATCTTATTTCGAACACAATTGAAACCTTATTTAAAGCGAATGAATGAAGCGATTTAAGTTCGCACATATTTTTTTAATATATCAACGATTAAATGAGCAAGGTCTATACTTTACGATGTTTATTGCATAATAGTTTATGAGGAAGGTCGACGATCTCGGCAGATTGCGTAATTGAATAATATGGATGCGCTTTTCATCCATAGCATGCAATTCTTCGCTTACAATATTTTGCTTAAAAACTTAATTAATAATTAATTTTGCTACTCTTGTAAAGTTGACACGTGTGGACAACACACAGAGACATGTTTTTTTTACATATTCGTATTGCGCTTCAACATATTTGTTATTAATTAAATCGACGCTTATTAGTAATCATCTATATCAGGGATGAGCAACACGCGGCCCGCGGGCCGCATGCGGCCCGCCAAGCATTTCTAAATTTATCGACTTTCTCCCATCAATATATATATTGTAAAATCAGTTTTCTGTTCTTTTCTTGTTTGTTTTTATTTTGCATTAAAATTTGTATATGAAATCTTTACTATTTTTTTAAATTTTAATTTTTTTATTCTAATGTTTATTATAAATAAAGTTTTGCAAATTATTAATAAGTGTTACTTTATGTGCGGCCCGCCAAAAAATTTTAAAATTGAAATTGATTAATTTTGATCGAATACTTCATATTTTCTTTCTAGTAGTTAACATACAGGACAACTTGTTTTATTGATAGTAGCATATTTAGGAATAGATACTTTTTATGAATATTTCTTCTCTCCAGCTTATGTTATACAAAAATCTATGCATTTCAAAAAGGTTTTGGTTACATTATGTTTTTATGGTCTACCCAAATATTTAGGACTGAAGAGGGTTCCGTTTGTGTGTTGATATAATATACACATTCTTGGAAATATTCTCAAAGATGTTCAAACAAGTATCCGCCGTTTGTAGAGTTGATGTTTTTAATAATTAAGAAGAATGTTGTAAACCTAACGAAAAAATGTATTAAAGAGATGACAATAAAATCGTCGGTCACGACAAAAGTGCACAAATAATTGGAAGTTTAACAAAACACAGGGATCCTATTCTGTTATTATTAAAAAAAAGTACAGGAGGAAATTTTGGATTCTGAGATCTGGTGAGGAGACGCATCAACCAGATTTTACAATATAATTACTTCGATTATATAAGATAGCCAACATGTCGAAAAGACTATTGTCATACAAAAGAGGTGAGAAAAAAACCCACAAATATCTAAAAAATGTGGACGAGATACATTCAGGACTATCTTAACACCAGTGTCCATTGTGGGTGAAAGAACCATTGAAAATCGAAATACAGTCAAAAAATCTTTATCTTTCTTAAGATAATCTATTAACAATTTGTATCTCAAAAAACTGATGCCATAACTTTTACTGCTGAAGAAACAGTTATCAAATCTTTTCAAACTGACAGAAAATATATGACATTTTGTATTTTCTAATAATAATAAATGACATTAGAAGTGATTAGCTTGAGTGAGAAGTCTTTACATGATTATTACGAAAATGTTATTGAATGTTCATGTTTTTGCACACATTAATTAATTTCAAGCGAATTAGAAAAGCGCTTGATTATAACAATTAATTAAATTGTGTGGTTGTTCTTAATTCGCGCCGACCTCGCAGCACGTGTCACCAGCTGATACTAATTACGGATTACAGAGTTTTATAATTAATTCTGGAACGTGTGGGCATCTTCATTCTTGTACACGCTCCGTGTAATTTCGAAAATTTAAACAAACAACAATTTAACCCTTATTGTTATCCAAAACTGTTCATCATCGCAGCGTTTATCGCTTAATTAATAACTCTTTCTTTCCCATCGCGTTTTGCACATCATAATCCGCTTTAAATTACAAACAAAATTTATTTTATTAAACCATTTTAATTAAATTAATTAATACAAACAATACATATTATTTATAGAGTACGTTAATTAATTTAGTAAATTACATGAGCACTTACTAAATTCATTCATCATTTTGATTAAATTAGTTTATGTTGCTGAAACCCTTGATAATTTAATAAATTTGTAATTGTATCATCTCTATCATTGATTGAAAACATTGCAATCGAGAAAGCCCATTTATCATTTCGGAAATTAATCTAGTTTGTTCGATCATTTGTCACGTTGACTGAATTGGAATATTTTCAGCTTCAATTTAGATAGATTAGGTCTAAATAGATTACAAAGTAATTTCTAACGCACCTGAGCGTTCATTAATTATTCTATAGAATAAGTCGATCAAATTTAATGAGATTACTTTAAAAAATAATAATTTGTAAATGAGTCAATGATTGAGTATATTCATGAACGTATATAATTGGTAGATGAAAATAGTGTATTGTGTTGGACGTATCTGGGTTAATGTCGACGTTTTAATGTAGGGAAACCGCATCCAAAACCCACTCTTATTACGCTGCGTCAAGTGCACCAGATTTTGATGACTGACACCGTTCTCGCAGCAGGAGGAGGAAATTTGCGCCTCAAATCTGTTCACGCAATTAGCAAAATTCACGAAACCCGCAAGAACTTAAATCCAGTGTTGAGATCCGCGCTATGCAAACACGATCGTCCTGCCAAAATAAACTGTGCGTGTTATTCTATTGCAGCAGGTTAAATAAACGTACTTTTCTTTTTGTACATAATTCATTATATAATTGTAGATTTAATTTTAAATATTTATTAATCCTAATTATTCGATTTTCAAATGAAAACTGACACAACTTCAATGCAAAGAAAATTGTAATGCATTATTTTTGACATTAAATTAAGTGAATTATAGATTCTGCGATTTAATTAAGGAAATCTTATATCGTTACTTTTCTATGAGTTTGGAGGATCTATTACATTAAAATATTAATAAAATGAAATTGAAAGGTCCTCATTATTCGATTATATAATAGTCCATATTTATAACAGTCCATATTTTGTCAAATTCTTTTAGATTTATATTCGACTTGTCAAGATAATTTTACAGATAAATATGAAGAAAATGTAAAAAAAAATTCTCGTCTTGCTTAAGCTGTAGTAAAGATTAATATGTGCTCAGGCTAGATAAAAAATAAACAGAAAAACCGAAAAAAAAGGTTAGGGCTATATAATATTTGTTTGATTTGAGGTCTGATGACTTCGCAAACTACACGTGGGTGTAAATACAGCTCGAAATTGGATATCACCGTTCGTTTTCGGCTTCAATTGTAAATGATATGTATTAGTACGAGAATAATTTGAATTTACTGAAATCTAAATTATTTTGCGCATTTCGTGAGATAAAATCCTCTCTGGTCGATGAGGAGCGATTGCTTTAATCCAGGTCGAAAGGGGTTCGAGGAAAATGCGATTGTTCGTCTCTGGGGGATAAAAATGGAAAATCCTCTAGGGAGCAACCGTTTGCACGGTAGATAAATTCCAGATTTCCTTTCTATACACTATGAAAATAATAAAAGGAAGAGATAGAATCACTTAAGTGATTTGGTGTTAAAAGTGGGTTTTGTTTAAAAATGGACGATTTCCTTTCACAGCTAATTTTCAGAATTTTAAGAATTTAACATATAATAATACTATAAATATTGAAAATATCAAATACCTTTGGGAACTAATTTTTTTCAAAATTAAGAGTTAAACAAGATTAAGATTATTTGTGCATGAATGTAAATGTAAATGTGGCAAAACGTAATAAATACATTTAAATTATCATACAAATATGTCAAGAAAATATAAATATACACGTTTGAATGTAAATTGTCTAATTTGAATCAAATATCTCCGGTTACAATATTCTATTCACGCCCGAGTTTTCCCTTTTCGTAGAAGCAATTACGTTACATTTCCGCCCCCCAAAACAAGTGGTTGTTGAATGCCACTCATTTTATTCCAAACTTCATTCATACTTTTCCAATTATTTAAATTAAACTGAAAACTAAAACTTTATATTTCCCATTAAATATTTATTTCATTATTAACCTACTTTTATTTATCGAACGAAGCTATAATATTCAACTCGGATTATGGTAATTTTTTTCGATTTAATAAGAATTTATTACAATAAAACTTTAATTTAAAGGTCGTTATTATCCAGTTATCAAATAAAAACTGATATAAGCTCAACAGAAATTATATGGTAGTAAAACGTTACTTTTATGACACTTTGTCAGTTTTTTGTCTTAAAATATAAGTTTAATTGATTTCACATCCAATTCACAGAACATTCACAAAAATTCACAGAAATGAAATATAATTACAATTGTAAAGTAGAAATAAATTTTACACATAGTTGTTCCGAGGAAATATAGAGAACGTAAAATCTGTTCATGATTTGTAAATTAAAATATTTCTTAAGATTTTGGCATCTATCCCAACCATGTCTAAAGTTTCATAAAGATAGACGGTTTTCCCTCTTGAAAACATCCAAAATAATTCGGTTTCATACATTGTCGTGAATCAATAAATTTATCTATTTATTACCACCAATCATCCTCTTTCTCTCTCGCGCGCAATCTAAATCTTATCGTTACCAAACAAAATAAATAATAACAAAACGCTGAATAAATATTTTGATGATGACAAAACAACAACAACAAGTCGCAGCGATTATTGTAACATTAATAAACATTACGTAAGCAATAATTTATTTAATTTATTTCAGCGTTACAATAAATTATTTTTTTGAAACATCACATTTTCTTTTGTTATTACTTAGATTTAAATTTTATTCTGCTCCTTTCGAATGCGACAATCTGCATAATTGCGCGACAAAATTCCTTTCATTTTTACGTGCAAATGAATGGAAATTATAGTGCTGGAACTTAAACAAAAGGCGATTGCTTTAACTGACTAATTGAATCGACATTCCGCGTTCATAAATCGAATCGAATGTTACACGCGCCATTTTTTACACAATTTTGTATTCGCAATTTCATTCTTTTATAGCCTAAAAGTTTTATCAACAAATATAAGGTTTACTACATTCGGTCTAAGAGGAAACATTTGGATATAAAGTTGATAGTTATTAGAATTAGATAAGTTAATAACGAAACCAGTATAGATTTTCTTAAATTAAATATTGGTGAAATTCTTGGTAAATCTAAATCATTTTATGTAACTTTCAGACATGTAAAATCTATAAATTTTCTAATTCTGAAAATGATATAAAAATTTCTATTTTATTAATGTTTACAGTTTTTTTTTTCACTTTTGTTATGGACGACAGCAATAGGAAACTGCGATCCGACACAATCAAATATTTGAGGAAAGAATAACAAAACAATCTTAAAATGAATAAATTCCAGGAATAATCTATTAAACCACACAAAAAAGTTTCAGCTATAAATTTCGTTGATAAAACCAACTTTTGAAAGTTATCATTAAGACTAATTGAATTATACATAGTGTAAGTATATGTTACGTAAGTATATGTTTTATGCATCAAAGATAATTCTGTTATCAGAAAGACACTTGAAAACTGATACATCCATGACAAAGTTAGTGATGTACGAGTGGTGATTTCGTCGTAAAGACACATGGTTTTTCTGTAAGCAATTCTCCTTTAAACTTGGAAATACTGAATTGAACGCAATTGAATTGCAATCAATGACGATGACGACGATTATGTTGATTATGATGATGAATGCACGTACGCGACGCCAATTTGTTTACGCTGCATAATGGGAACGAGAAATTAAATTCGCGTTGCAAAATGTGTAATCCGAAACTTTGTGTTTACTTTGTATCACTCTTTGATTAGCATTTAATTGCGCGAGCCTCAAAATAAACAATCCGTGCTCACGCATTTCGCACAATTAAAGCCCTGCTGCTGCAATTGGTAAATAATTAATGAAAAGAACAATAAAAAAAAACATTGTTTCATGCAATTTTTCAATAATAACACGCGTTTCGCAATGTAAATTTACAGTATTAATTCATAACGATACTGTTGTTTATAATGAAAATCCATTACTTTTATTATCTAAAATCTAATTGAAAAATTTAATTACAATTTTACACTTTCAGACGTTAAAAAAAATACTGATTTTTGTTCACAAGATTATCAATTGTTGTTTAATAATTTACAAATGTTATTATGTTCATGTAGAAAACACAGGGCAAGTATAGAATTCGCATACTTTAGACCAGCGTTGGATAATCTGTTAGTAGTAGACCAAAACGATTTTTTTATTGTAAAACCTGAATTCTATATACATTTTCACAACTATAATATATTTTATGTCTTTTTTTTAAATATTGAACATTTCTATATTACTATCTACGATAAAATCTGCAAATTATCCATCAAATCTTAATTAAAATTTTCTCCGGGATTTTAATTTATTTCATCAGAATTGGAGGATACTTTAATTGGATGCGGAAGTCTCGGAAGTAGGGCGCGCGTAAAAACAAAAATAAAATCTTCGAGGGGAGGATGTCTTGTTTTCGTGATGAAATCAAACATTTAAAAGAAACACTGGGAGGTTTTTCTTTTAAATCTGTTTTTCTTTCGTTATTTTACTTTCGGTTGAAGCGGAAATTTCGCTCAAAAGTAATCTAATTTGAATATTTACAAAGCAATAAAAAGCGAGTTATTTCACTGACTGAACAACAATTTGTATCATTCCTAAGAAATACGCATTTTTCATATTATTTTCATAAAATTTATTTAAAACAATTCCTTTTCTTTATTGAATATAAAATTAAATAATTAACACTATTCTTTCATTATTATTTTGTCTTCTGTGTTAAAAGTAGGGCGGATAATCAATAATTTATAAGAAATTCTTAAGTTTTTTTTTTCAATAAATAATATATTAAGAAAACAGTATAATTTTGTAGAAAATTCAATCAAACTTATTTGCTTCGTAAAATAAATTTCCAGAAGGAAATTTAATGAACGTAGCAGAAGAATTTGAATGAACTAATGTAGAGAACTATTTTTGGTGGATCATTATGAGGCAATTTATATGCATCATAAATATGTACGCACCTTTCGTTTCTCGCATTCAAAAGCACGCAGAGCCAAGGCCAAATATTTATTATATTCGAATCGCTTGAAATAAATGACTGCAACTTAAACAGCATGGCTTTACGGTTCATCAAAATATATAGTTTTTTTGGTAATTTGAATTCTATAAGAAATATTTAATTTGCCAAGAAGAATAAATTATAGAGATTTCCCAAAAATCTTTAAAATAAATTATAAATATTTTATTTTAAATTTAAGTTATTTATAAATTGAAAAATTTGGACAAATTATTGGAATTTAATTTTAGTAAAAAATTTTAATGAATTTTTTTTTAAGAATTTTGAAATTTATATTTCAATAAACATTTAGTTATGGCAAAAACATAAAAAAGTAATTCGATACATTTGTAGAATATAACTGTTATATATTTATTGTTTGGCTTGTTGTTATGTAACATTCCGAGCGTTTGAGAAGACCGGCGTCAGTTGGCACACAGAAAGTCATGCACAGTCTTAGCTTGTTGTGGTAGCCATGGCAATAACCATGACACAATATGCTGTAGTCATGGTTACAATATTATCGGTGGAAGTAAAACTGTAGAAAATTTGACGTCGATATTTGTTTGATCAAATAAAGTGCGCAATTAACGTACAGAATAATTGGTATTTTTTAGTTGTTGTTGTTTGCATTTTATGTACTTTGTTTACATAAGTAAAGGTAAGTTTTAATTAGGGTGAAAGCAGCAATAGTATTTGAATGGATGCACAAAACGTATTCACATAAACTTTACTTCGAGTTTAGCTTTGAAAGTTTTCATAACATTTGTTGAGAAATTGTATAGAAAAGCAAAATCTGCATGCAATAAATTTTACTTTACTACCACCTAAATCTACAGATGAAGACTGAATGATCGATATGCATAAGCTTCGACAAGGACAACCTTTTTTTTTGTGGTTGTCAAAAGGCTCTGCATCGCGGTAGGTAGAAGAATGAATGGATTTAGGTTGTGGATCGTCGAGAGACTGTTAGAAAATGCCGATCCATCGCCACACTTCCCCAGCTGAAAAAGATTAAGGATACTTCTCGACATCGTAAAATGTTTAATGTCTGTCACATGTCTGCCCCGAAATGCAGGATGCTTTGATAACATATTTTCAGTGCAGCATCTGTCTCACAAGTAAAAAAAATACATTTTTGAAATTGAAATCATTCCAACAAAAAAATAACTCCAATTTTCGTGTAAAAATTACAACTGATTGCAACGGTGAACGTGAAATTATCTATTCAAATTTTTGACTATACTATTTCACTATCATTGTGACTATAATAATAAACTCATAAAGATAATTCTTTCATTAAAAATAATCAAACATAAATAATGCATATTATTATCATCGTGACTTTGATTAAGGTTTTTTTAAATAAATTTGCAATTTCATTAATAAATTAATTAATTTTATTGAAATTAATCAATGAATAAAAATTAATAAAAAATCTTTTTTTTTTCAATTATGAGTTTTTAAAAAAATCAGGTTTATTTATTTTCAATCGTTTCTAAATGCAAACGATTTCAGTCCATAAATTTCTACTTTCATTCCACCCCAATTCAATTCGTGACTTTATTCCTAATTACGTTAAGTGGAGAGGCGATAAAATTTAAACTTACCGCAACGAGAAGCGAAACTTCATTTCCTCGTTCAAAAAAAAAACTTTTAAATTTCGTAATTGACCTGGATTTTTCAAGCAAAACAGACTGAAGTTCTCAACTTTTGATCTTCACTGAAATGCGCAGCAAAGCTAATACGTTTAATTTTACGTTTATTTAAATTTATTCTATATAATAATTAATCTGATTTTAATTACAAAAGTATTATTTATGGGTAAAATGTATTAAAATAAATAAAAATAAATTCTAATAGAATATTATACAACATTTCTCGACCTTTTGACAAATTTTCATAATAATATGAGTTATTGAAAATAATATCGCTTTTTTATGTTCGCTGGTCAACAATAATTAGTTATGCAAAGTGTTTAAAATATTAAAGGTCAACCGGTTTAACAATCAATCGGACGTAAAAGAAACGACAGATAGTTAGTTAATTTTAAACGTTTTGCCGAGAAAGCGTAATTGGAGCAAAAGCACAAGAAAAACTTGTGAAATTAGCGCACAATTCCTTCTAAATTTTGTTGTTGTTTGTATTTTTTTGCTTGTTTCGCCTGTTTGCTGGCATTCCGACAGGAGACCTGTCGGTTTATTTATAAATAACTGCCGCACTCCACTTTGCTCCTGCACTTCCTGCAAAATTCTACCAGAATTAACTGCCACATAACAGCTTCTTAAACTCAAAAGTTATGCAAATATTGATCATTGCAAATTTAAGAAATAAAAAAACATCCATTCTTCTCCATTTATTTCTGCAAATTCGCTTTTAGCGTTTAACTGCTAAACGAACGTTGCGTAACGTTTAACACCTTGATTGTGAATCACGTTATTTAAAAAAAAAACAAGGATATAAATTTCTCCAAAGGTTAAATTTTCGGACGTCTCGCAATCAAACTTGCAGATGCTCTCTCGCAGCTTTGATTGAATTTGTAGCAGATGGTGAAAACCGACAATTTAAATCGATAATTGAATTTGGGCGGTTGGAGTTAATTGAAATTTCCAAAAGCGCGGAATTAACAAGTCTTTTGAAATGCAAATTGGTCGGTCGGTAATTGGAAATTATTTCGATACGATTGCGTGGTAAAGCCAATATCCTAATTAACCAGATTATTGGATAATTGCTTTTGGCTATGAGTATCTTTGAAATTTAGACCACTCGATTTATCAACAATTGAAATTTATAAAAGAATCAAATTACTAATTAGAATATATTTCACCTTTTTTTGAATCCAAATAATCAATTATAAAATTTCACATTCAATTTTGCACTTATTTCTATTGAATATATAAATTAAATATTTACAATAATTACAACCAAAATTTTGATAACGCCATAGTTCGAAGTTCCTTTTTAAAATTGCTTTATTATGGACCATTCAGTCTAATACTCGCGTACCAGACAGATAATGATGATGTTATTTTCGAGTAATTTTCTGCAGCGCCAAAACATCAAAACAAGTTTATAACCATATTTACTCTCTCTCTCTTCAATTCCACTCATTCGCACTTTTTTTTCTCATATTTGCAACAACAATAATATTATTTCAACAAATTAACGGCAACTGCAAAAAAAAATAATTAAATCCATTAATATAATAAAAAAAATTGACACGATTACAACTGTTAAACTTCCAGTTTTTTTTTAAATATAATTTAATAATAATATTTATATTTGATTTATATTTCTTGAAAATTTCGCGCCTCCCAGTTTGGTAACTGATCTACACAAAAAATAATGTATCATATTCGTTTCATAACATTTGGATTTTGCGACTTCTGATAATTGCGTCTTGTGACAACAGCTCGAACAGCTTTTATTATTACGTTCATTATAGGAAATTGGAAATTATCGTTTTCCATCGATATCGGGTTTCTTGCAGATTCTACAAAAACATCAATATAAGGTTTCGCTTGTTGCTCCAATTTAAACAGAAAAGTTTACAAATAAAAAATTGTTCACTTTTAACTTTATACGTAAATTCGTAACAGAATTACATCAATATTTAATGAACTTTTTAAATTCAGTTTTGTTAATTATTTACTTTTTTGGTAATATTTTCCGAATTTTGAAAATAATTATTAAATCTCGTTTTTCAGCTTCAGTTTAAACTCGAAATCCTCCAATTTCACTTGATCAAATTGAGTTGCATTTTGTACTTTTCTTACATAATTTATTGCACACATTTAAACGTTAAAAAATTACATTATTTAAATTATTTTGAAGATTTTCAATATATCAGAATTTTTAAATTGAGAATAAAAATTAATTAATTACAATACATGATAGATAAGGAAGCTATATTAAGACTAATTTATAATATTTTATATAAAAAATAAACATATCAATAAACAATATATAATGATAAATAATCACAAGGTTATCAATATAGGTCAACCTACATCAGTATATTTATAAATGTGAGATTGACAGTTATTTTCGCAAGATAAACGATTTGAAATTATATTTCACAGTAATAGGTGACTATAATCCAATTTATTATTACTATCAGTTTAACAGCATGAACTGTCATTTTGACAGCATGAACTGTCATTTTGTCAGCATGAACTGTCATTTTGACAGCATGAACTGTCATTTTGACAATATTAACTGTCATTTTGACATAATTGACTATTTTGGAGTATTTTCGAAATGCAACAAATTTGGATTGAAGATCCGCACAGAAACAGATTTTGGTGTAAACAGAATAAGAAACACGTTTCTTACAAGATCCATTATTTAGTGGAAAAGTCTTGCAGGGGATTTTGACAGGCCATAAAGGAAGGGTTTTTTTTAAGTTCCAAGGGCTGAGAGGACGAGGAAGCCGCTGTAAATATTTTACGAACTCACTTATTCACCTGGTTTTACGATGCAGAAGCATCACCAATTACTTCTTCATTGCTCCGTTCGTCGTTTTCTATTTCATTTTCTTGCGGTTTCGAGAAGAGAGGACAAGAGCCCCGTACACTTTGGCACTCGCAATATGATATAACGCATTTCCCGGTTTTAATTTGCATATTTACTGCCGCTCGTAATCGTAAAACATACAACAGTAAATAATAAAACTCCGTTTCCTCCTTGGAGGAATGCCTTCAATTCTTCTTCGCTGCAGAAGTTATATTTATGGATAGCTCACAGTTGTTATAACAACCGAATTCCGAGAGACCTTTCCGTCTCTATATTTAAACGCTTATTTCCACAATTCTTCTCGTTCCCGTTTCGTTTTTTTGAGTTTCAATTGTAAACAATAAAAAAAAAACATTTTGTTGCGTAACTGCGAACGTTTATTGTTTGCGATTTTAATTAGCTCGTTACGCGAAAATTCGCCGACAGCTTTTAATTAAAATCAGTACATATAATTGATACAATAATATTATATGCATATGTATGACAAAAAAAAACCGAAAGTAATAAACGCCGTTTGGGATGCAGGAAACATAATACTGTTTCCGCTTAGTAGCATGTGCGTATTCTAGGGAAAATAAAATATAAAAAAAAATAATCCAAGTTATGGTTCAGTGAAATTCAGCACGGTTCAGTAAACCTGAAAAATTTTAAATGGAAAATACAAAAAAAAACATGCATGTCCACTTGCAAATTTGTTGCAAATAAAAAAACGTGGTTGAAGTTTATTTTCAATAATAATGAGACACAGCGGATTCGTTCTATTATATAACAACTATTATATAGAAAACCCATACAAATCTGACAATTGTTTATGTTTTTTAGGTATTAAAAATATGAAATTTACTTGGCAAGTATCATTTACCATGAATTTAATTATTTTTCAAATCCGGATTATCGGATTAACGATATTCCAATTTACACGTTTCGCTATTGAAACGGAAACATGGAACAATTGATTTTGAAGGAAGAGAACAAAAAAAAAACAGTTAAAAATAAACAATGGGACCGAAAAGATAATGTGCATTCTTTCACATTATTTGCATTTCGTAGAACCTGTATCAATGTTAAGGAAAAATAAATGATAATTGCGCAAACATAGATACGAATGTGTTTGTACAAAGGTAATGGCGTGTTTGCGCAAAAATCGCACGGGGTCAATGCACGCGGAGCTTACGTAGCGAATTTTTATTTTAGTCCAATTCGCTTCATTTTCCATTGCGTATACAAAAATAAAGTAGTTCACGTGAAAATAGAAAATTCCCTATAGTATCGTCAAGTAACTAACTTGATGAATTTTTTAAGTTTCTTTTTGAAGATGGAAATCGAGTGTAAATTAGAAGCCGATGATTATGAATGTTTTACATAATGGATTCCGCCCAAATAATTAATAACCGAGAGCGAACTGCGGTAATAATGGTCAGTGGGAGGAAACGACATGTAATGGAACTATTACACTTCACGCCAATAAATTCCTATAAGTGGACAATCCAAGATTGTTTACTAGTTAATTAGTTACGGTTGCGATCACCAATTTACAAATAATCAAATATTTCAAATATAATTATTAATTTTATGATTTACTCGGATTATTGCTATTTGATACTGCAATAAATACTATTGCTACATACTAGTATTGATTTACTCGGAAAATATTTTATAAACGCATTAATAACGAACAGTTAAATACATATTTATCACCTGAAAGCTATTATTATCATCTCTTTTTAAACACTTAGATAACGTTCTATTTTCGTTTAAAATCATTATGTTTCACCAAATTTCATTTACACTTTGCTACAATAAACCAACCATTTCCGGGTCGATGCTACTTTATATTTCATGGCTTTAAACTAAAATAACCGACATTTGCTGTACAAAATAATCAAATATTGTAGCCTCTTTCAATCGTAGTTTTTAGCTGCAATTACGAAGTTTAAATTAAAAACAATTAATTAATTGCATTTTGTTAATTAGACTTCTCGCAAATCTATGATTTTTTAATCGATTATTGCATTTCACCCTCTGATAATTTTTTTTTATATGATTTTTTATATTTAAAATAAGTGCAATTTATCAAAAACAAATTATGTTTCACTTATTTTCAATTGAAATCAATATGTTAGAAATATACTTTTTGGAAAACGATTTCAAAAGTAAATCAAAAGCTGCAAAATGCTTTTAGAGATAAGCAGAAATAATAAATCCTCGACTCATATAATAAACTCGGTTATAATAAAGAAGCTTTGACGATAAATCAACTTTCATTATTTTCCAGGAGTCTGCATTTTCGAAGGATTTACGAAAAATCCATTACATAACCGATATATTTTTTTTATTACAATTCCTATTTATTGGTGTGACGCAAGCACACGTTCTATATATCTTATCGCATGAACAATTAGTGGGCGAACATCCATACAACATCAGCAATTATAAATTTGTTTATTATATAATATTATAACTAAACTTAACTAAATTTTAAACTGTTTTTGCATTACAAAAAAGTGTTATATAACTTTTTAAATAATTATTCAAAATATTAGTAGGGCTTAACGGAAAATTACAGTTATGCCCTAAAAAATAAAGTTTATGAACACTCTAAATGATAAAAATTCCCAAGATGAAGTACTTACACTACAACGAACTAGCGTAGACTGTCCTAAAATTGAAGTATAAAAATGGATTTTTTTTTCACATATTTCATATTATTTTTATTTTTTTTTTCAATTTATAAATAACGAAAAATTATTTCAAGTTTGGAGAATCATATATATTTTATTTAGGAAGAGAATTGTGTCGTGAAGACGTTGAAAACTGGATTCGTTTATAATTTCAAATTTATTGACTGCAGTTTATTGAAAAGTTTGAAAGCACATAAAATATGCATAGCACGTCGACACTAATCAAAGTATGCACAGATCGAAATCAATTACTGTCGATATTCCATTAGTTCATCGATGTTCATCAATTCTGCAACTTCAAGTCAATATTAATTAATAAAGTAATTACTTTAGATTCGAATTAAAAAAAAATTATGAAATGTGTACATTTCTACAACTACAGCATGTTCTACCATCGTATTGTGCTAAGCCGTTTAATTTAAGTATAAACCTTTTGTAAGTACCTGTTTTTTGGACAATAAGGAAGAGGTTATTTCGTTTACACAAATTGTACTTTACAAAAGTATACGCTTTCAAAAACTAAATAAAAGACCTTGCATGAAACGCATCTGCCACCCCTACATTTATTATCAATGTTAACAATGAAACATCTGCCCGCAACTATGGTCCATGTAACAATAATATTCTAAGCGCAATATAATCTTGTAATCCAAAGATAATTCCATTTTATATCGATGTTTCGTTACATAAAATAGATTAGAAAATGTTATATATAATTCCATCCAATTGCTCTTTACTACTTTAAATCCTACGTTTTACGATCCGGATAAATCAAGCTTGGATTTTTATATTTTTTAATAAAAATCCAATTTAGTAAATTAACCTTTTACTGCTTCGAAATGATTGGCTTCCTCGAAAAGTGAGATGCATATATTTTCAGAGAAAATTTACAATAGAAATATGTCCTGCACAGTTACGGCAGGAAATACGCTTTATAATCTGAAAGAAACGTATATTTGCGGCGCAAAACGGAAAATTGCATTCACCGTCCTGAAGAGGAGAAAAACATAAAGAAGAAACAAATAAAGCATAAAAGTTCGCGTCCCTATTATATTTATATTTTAGCCGGTAAAACCATGGAAACCTATAAAAATTAAATTGAAATCTTATTTATTTTGCATTGGTGTTTTGAAAGTCAATTTATATTGAAATATATATATTTTTTGCAATGTGTTTACTTTTTTTTTACCAGTTATTGTTAAATACATGAGAAAAATCATCAATAAATAAGCAAAGATTGGTACAAATCATCAATATCATATGCTTTTTTAGAAAAAAGAAACTAAGCAAAGAAGTAATGTATGAGAAATGAGACAACAAAATTAAAGGCAATTGATACAAATTGAAGTTGTGTTAGACATTAATTGGTGGTGGTCGTAAAGCGAAAAATTATTTTATCGATTAATTCAATTAATTTTTAAATGTTGTTTCAGACACATTTTTAATTTAGTTAATATAAATGTAATTTATTTCAATATATTTAAGATTTAATAAGAAAATATTCCAAATTTATAATTTATCAAGAATTTATCTCTAAAATTTCTATTATAAAAAGGTTAACTAAAATGAATAAAAATCGGTTTTTGAATAATAACAAAAATAAATAGGTATATTATTAGCATAGATTCCGAAAATATGTTTGCTTCAATTTCAAGTGAATTTCTTAGCCCGGAGGGGTGGAAGGAAACCTCAAAAGCACTTCACGAACTTCGGGCCTTGTTTTTGTTGTTCCTTTCCGTTTATTTTCGGATGGAAAGCAAACAATCCTTAGATGAATTATTAAATCAGCGCAAAACGAAGCCACTTTAATCCAAGCTGACTTTAATCAAACGCAAATGTTTTTCTACGCTCACGCATTTCGCGGTTTCAATTCCGCTTATTTATTTATGTTCAAACCGGATGAACGAAATCATCGCACCAAAACTATTTGATACTGCGTGTCCTCTCTCACATCTCATCTTCTAATATTTATATCAATTACGTAATAGTTATGTTAAGTATACAAAATCTAAGCAATTAATGAAAACAAAACTAAAGATTTTTCTTATTTCTGCTTCTTTTTTACGCTTCATAACAAATCTATTTCATTAATTAAATACACAAATTATGTAATAAACAAAATGTATAAACCAAAAATCAAATATTGAAATTTTATAAATAAGAAATATTAGTCCCATTATTTGTAAAAATGTAAATTTCTTGTTAATTAATAATTTCGTAATTACAATAAATAAAGGAAATTTTAATTGCAGTTATAATTAATTAATTTTGAATCTATTAATTTTTTTTTCAAAGAATTAAAAGATAAGAAATACAATTATAACGGTTTCTATTTAATAATGTAAACGAATCAATAAATAAGAAACTAATAGTCGGAGGAAGCGACGCAACAGGATACAAAACTTGTTCGAAGCGTGAGAACTGTTCATGCAACTAAACTTACATAAATAAGTTTTAAGTTCTACAAAATTAGTGTCAACGTTAACTCGTGGAATGTGAACAGCATCAATGAACAATTCAATTGCGAATCAATATTGTTCAATTATTTCTTAATTTCACTGAATACAAAAAATACTTAGAAGTTTTATAAGTTTTTTGTCTGCAATTCGAAAATTAAAAAAGGAGACACAAAGTGAAAGGAAACCAAATTCTTATTAGTCTTACACGTGTTCATAACAACTCCGCACCTGTTTGGGATGCAGGAGTCAAACTGTCTGCCAGAATTGAATCATCGTTTTGTTATTGGATAAAGTCACGCATTCATCATTCAATTTTAGTACAAATGTATTGAAAATATTAAATGATTTCTTTTAAGTTTCTATTTTTTTTTTATTTATACGATAAAACGCTTAAATTTATTGACGTTTCAATATCAAAAGTACTAAATGAATATTGAATATATATTTAGTGAAATCAATCGACTAATAGTATTCAAAATATTTACATATTCTACCAATTTTATTACCTTTACTAGAAACGCCGTGAATACGTATTTATCAGGAATAACTACGAACGCGTAGCAATAAATAATCGATTGAGCGGATTTTAAGAGAACAGCTACAACCTTGTGAATGAAGCGATGGGAAAACGGGAAGCACAACAGCTTTCACAATGAAATATGCATGCAGCTTTTGAATTGGACCCTTACACGTGTCTCGCACAAAAACACGACCAAAGTTTACAAAACAAAATTTGTATAATATTAAGCTTCTTCTAAATTATATATAATTTTTAATTAAAATTTACCAAAATATTAAAGTATAATTGGAATTTCTTATAAAATTGTCTCAAACTTGAAATCTGCTTCAATCGAGAGTAGAGATATTTTCGCATTTGTTTCCGGTCAAGGAGAGTCATATTAATAGATTGGCCAATAAATCGATTGTGTACTTCAGTTGGTTACCAAGGCGTGTTGCAATAACAAGTGGGTTTCAGTCCACTTGTTACATCAGTCTAATATCTTCGTGTAAATTCAATCAAAAATTAAGCATTAAACATCTTTTTCTTTAACAATAAGTTAATTTGATCGTTGATCTTTATTATATTAGTGAATAATAATAATTCACTTAAATCTAATGATTTTAACCGCAATCCAAATCAATATGAATGCATTTTTATTGAAACCTTTGGATAATTTGCTTTCATTATTATTGAAACCTTTTAATTATGCTTTCATTATTTACCTGGTATATTAGTAATTTATTTTCCACCGATAATTCCGACTTTTGCCCTATTTCTATTTCATTCTGGAAGTATTTATTCAGAATTCAATTGAAAATTACAAGAAAACATAAAATAAATCGTATGTTATTATTCACTTTCATTTACATAATTCTATATGATTTGAGAAAATCAATAATTTAGAATCTTTAAGAAGTTTAAATTCGACAGAAGCATCTATAAAATAAAATAAAAATATAATTTATATGCAAAAATTTTGACATTCTTATAATCGTATAAAATCAAATTTGAAATAAATACACTGAAAAAAAACTTATCAATATTTCGTTTCTACATATCGCAAATCGCTTTACTTCAAATATATTTTATATTGATTTACTTTGTAAAATGAAATCATTTATTTAAAAATTCGCTCATAAACTATAAATATAATAATTTTTATTATCTATTTTCTCTTAATTTTATTAACGTTGATATATTGAAGGTTATTGTAAAATAAATAAAGTGAATTTATGCTTTAAATATAGCTTTTACATTATGTTACCAAGAAATGAATAATTCAAATAGTTTTCTTTTGAATTAAAAAAAAAACACATTTTTGTATCATTTTTGGTGACCTTTGTGGTTTTGGGGTTACTACCTGAATTACCCGAATGAATAGTAAATGAATTACCCGATGTTATTTCAGCTTTTGTCCAGGAAGATTACATCGAATAAATGCGTACATGTATTTTTGAGTTTTACTATTGTCGGTTGAATAATCTAATCTGAATCAGATTTCATTTGGTGGAAAAAGGCGCCACCCGGCTTTGAATTGTGTTGATGTTGCATTGAAAATATTCGATGTATCAACAAACATAAATGGAATTTGTTTTGCTGCCGTAAAACAGTAAACGTGAGAACGATTTTTCCATTCAGCAGTTTGACCTTTTAGGTTCAATGCTGCTACACGTAACCGATTCGAGTAAATAAGTACAAATACGAGTGTAGCAGGTTAAGTAGTTGGTATTAATGAATCAATCTTGTTGCAGCACCTATGAATGGAATTTGTTTTTGTTTTCGAGGGAAATCTCAAGACTAAAAAAGCACATGCGTTCGTTTTTCATGGAAGAGACGGACGTGTCGCACGCGGCGTTCTAAATTTGTAGTGGATACGATTGGATATTTTCACGAGAGAAAGACCCTGACCCAATAATAACAATGCGTAAAATCTTTCTAAATCCACTCGTATTTTGAATAAATTGAATCTTTGATGGTTTACCTCGCGCAGATCCGGTACATCTTGTAGAATGAAGGCATAGTTCGTGAGTAGCTGCCTGCCTCTTATAGCGCGCAGATTAGGAAATAATTTGCCGATACTCGTGAGGCCGGAAACTCTGAAGATGAGAAACAACTGTTCAACCTCGATCAGATCGGGGAAGCTGTATTGGTCAAAGTCCTCGGCGGTGGTGTTCTCCAGTAGGACGATCACCAGGTTCTCGGTGATGATGGTGCAGCCTGCCAGATCCTTTTCCATCTTGGTCAAGTTATTCTGGATGCGGACGTTCGTGCATATTCTGCATTTAGCCGGACTAAGCAAAAGGAACCACACTATACAATAAAGATACTTGGGCGACATTGTTTCGTTTTTCGGAAGTCACAGGGACGCGGCGCGCACATGCTCACAGCCACAACTTCAGCGCTCAACTAAAGTACAAGACTGTTCAGATGCGAGCGCATTGCGCGCTCTTCGAACGCGTGCGCACCGCAAACTCTTATCAATGCTATCACCTCAACCTCACCAAGAGCAACAAGCATCATTTAATTACACAAGTATTACATTTAAAGCACACTCTAGCTAACAAATATATAAAATCACGCATTATATTTACTTACAACTCGGCAAATTACTCGTTTCACTTACTCAATTCTAATACGATTTAAATCATTAATTAAAAGTTGGTAACAATGCTTAAATATTTCAATTTTTTCAACTACTAACATTTTACTTTTAATCTCACATAAAGTTACTTGTATTACAAAATGGTTCCAACTTTGAGAAAACAATTACTCACATCACTTATTAATTTAAACTCCGTAAACTACTTTGTCTTAATTAAAGCACGATTAAAATCACCACAATACACAACTTGACAGATTGATAACAGAATATTTATATTTTTATAACTACCAACATTATTCATTTACCAAACACTATAAAGAAAAACGCATATAGGATCAAAAATAACTAGAAGTTGGTAAACATGCATTAATATCACTATTCTTTTAAATATCGACTTAAATCTCTTACAAAATAGATCGAATTCCGAAAATACAAATTCACGCTTCTCTTAACTAATTTCCTAACCAATTATAGAACAACGCTTATAAGATTAAATAATCGGAAGTTACCGTAAGTTGATAAATATACTTAAGTAGTTTCCATAGTTTACATGTAAGTTGTTTCAATTACCAAAGTATGTGCATCAAAACTAATATCAAATATCTTTAATAATAGAAAATCTTTGAAGGTAACTGCATATTTAAAAATCATATTTGCTTCATAAAATGTTAATATCGTTTATAATCAGATTTCATTTTATAATTAATTTATGTTTAATTTATGATTAGAAATACAAACATAAATAGAACAGACTTTTACATTTTATCTCATTTTTATTTTATTTTATTTATTTATCTTTTTATTTTTCAAAATTGTATACTATAACTATTCTCGAAATAGGGGAGGAATAATCATGCTTTATTTGAAAGTCTTCATAATCTCAATGATAAATGCGTTTTTATCTAGAAAAGGTCTTTATGACCAGCGATAAAAACCCGTTTGCTACTTCAAACGATACAGTTGTATCAAGTTTCCAGATATATTAAACTCGAAGAATATAAAGATAACTCTTATACAAAAAAAAACACACACATTAGTTTTCAAACGATAATTTTATTTTTGATGTTTTCTTCTAATTAATTTATTGATATGAATTATTTTCGAAATGGAAAGTTTTGTTTGAATAAGAGACTTATGTTTGTTTTTTAAATGTTATATCCTTTTGACTCTAATGAATTATTCAAAAAATGCGTAAAACTAATTGATTTATTTTTTGAGAGAAATTGGAAAGTTTTATAATTCTGTTATTTTTCATAATTTTTATTAAATTCTTATTTTGTGTAAAACAAACCTGCTTGAGTTGTGGTAAGGTGTGCAGCACAATGGAGAAATTGACCAAAAGGAATTTACCACTAACCACGGCCAAATTGGGCAGCAAAGCGCCCAGATTGGTCAATCCTCGCACGTTGTATACCAGCAGCATCCCGACTTCTCGCAATTCGGGGAAGCTGAGGTTTCTGAAATCCTCCTCATTGGTGAACTCCATCAAACTGATCTGTAGATAACCGGTGACCAGTTCGCATCCTCCCAGCTCCCTTCGCAGATGCTCGATGTTGTTCCTGCCGTCGACGTCCATGCAAATCCTGCATCGTCCTGCAGATAAGAACAGAGAGATGCAGACGAGGAAGAAACGTAACCGCATCCTCTGACCATGCAACCGATTTTAACGTGCGCCTCCATTTGGACACATCATTTTATACTGTTCCCATGTCGCACGATCATCATCTAATCAGGTGATTTCTGATTCAATTCTGCAGGGTCAATTGGTGTTAAATCTCTTAATTGTAACTCATTATTTCAATATACGCAGATCCGATTGTTCTATTCCTTGAAATTAACAGTTTATAAATTAAAATAAAATTCAATTAATTCAAAACCTAAATGAAAATTTTAAAAGATTAACATAATTTTATTAATTTTCTGAATTTCAAATTTTGCAAAAAAAATCTGTTATTTTCTACTTAAAATTTTAAATTGAAAACAGAAATATTCAAATATTTTCATTTCAAATCAAAATTTTCTTTTAAATTAAAAACACCAAAAATCAAAAGATTCTTTCCATTTTTGAAACACAAATATTTAGAGTATTTAAAATACAAATCAAAATTTTCTTTCCATTTTAGAAACACCAATATTCAAATATTTAGAATGTTAAAGATACATTTTTTTCTTTTTAAAAAACACAAATATTTAGATTATACGAAATACAATTCAAAATATTTAGAGTATTCAAGGTACAAATCAAAATTTTCTTTCCTTTCAATAAAATCAAATATTATATATTTAGATTATTTAAAATGCAGATAATAAATTAAAGTATTCAAAGTAAAAATTATTCAAAGTTTAAAAATTTTAGAGAATCGTGGCAGCATTTTTGATAAGGTTTTTCAAAATTTATTTTTGTATACGATAAAACAGATTTTATCTGTCTTGTTTCTCGTTTATTTCAGCTATCAGTCCGGCACCGATTACCAAGTTTTTTTTTCTAGTTTTCTTGAAAAGTGTACCATAAATTTAATTAAAATTAGAAACGAAAAAAATGCATAGAAGTCCTTACAATCTTACTGATAATGTGGATTATATCAGAGAATTAACTCTACAATAAATATTTCTTCAGTCGCATTTTACTTCAAATAACAGCAATAACTAAAAAAAAATATTAAGTAGAACATTCTTATAAAATAATTTAATAATTTTAATATTACGTAAGTTTGCAAAATTTCTTATTCAAATCTAATCTTAAAATGTAAATAGAGAAAAAAAACTCTTCAGTTTATGTTAACTGAAAATATAAATTGTGTTTGATTAATTAAATATTGATCTTAGTGGAGATGATTGACAAATAATTCAGTTACACAATACATAAATAATGTATGCCACCAGTTGAGCATGTTGTGTGTCTTATAAGTAATCTTATGCAACGCAAAATGTTGCCGCAGTAGAGTAACAAGGTTATGTCACGTTTATCATCTTTCGGTGAAAACAAGAAGTGTTCAATTTGAAAGTCACCTTATGGAAAGGTAAGCCTAAATTTATTGCATTGAATTTAACGAAAATCTTGTTTAAATCGCGTATTTATACTTTAAATAAATGTATCAAATCGGCGTTTTTTTTCTTTTGTGTAAAATCTGCAAATTTTGTTTTTTTTTTATTGTTAATTTTGTGCAAATATAAATTGCATCGAGCAATATTTTAAAATTAATAAATTGTTTGATATTTCATGTAATTTTATTTCAAATTTGGGGAAAACATTACATAATATTTAACGGAAAAAAATACTGGAGATTATCATATCTCGCATCCAAAAAAATATGTTTATATTTATTTTTGTATACAAATTATTTTTAATTGTTGTTTTACAACAAAAAAAGTACGCTTATTATAAATAATTAGTTACATTGAGAAAATTCAACATAATGTTTGTTGGAAATATTTTTTTTTAAATTTTCGATTGCATTTACAAATAATGCACTCGTATTTCAAGTGCTTTCGATTAAAGTTAATTAAAGGCAGATTTGAGTGCTTGAATAGATAAAGTATGTGTGTTTTTCAATGCTGTTGTTTTATGTTTATTTGATAATAAAACTTTGCAGATCATTTAAAAATTGATTTACATCTAATCGAGAATTAGTGCCGGTGATTCGCACATCTCTAATTGTGCTCTAATTGATAATTACAATAACGCAAATACCGAGCTGTAATTTGCAATTTCGACATCAGAACATCTAAAATAAATACAACACAGTCTGATGATCATTTTCAGTGAATAATAATGCGGTAATATTAAATTGTAAGGAAAATGGAAATATTCGTATAAAAGTTGGATGTTTGCTTGTAAAGCCCGTCAATTTGACGTCAGAACTGTTTTCTCTCTCTTTTCATCTTCTCGTTTGTCGCAGCTATAGAAATGTATAAATGCGATAGGAATAAATTGCATTCGGTAAAATGTCGGAATTTCCGCGACATGGATTCCTTCAATTCCATTCCTGTCTCCGCAAATCAATAGCACAAGTGCTTTTCAAATAACGAAGTCGTGTATTTTCATGAAATAAAATAAGAGCTTTTTAAAGTTATGAAAAATATTTTTTTTTAAATATTGATAGCAGTTAATGTTAGTTTTTTTTTAAATAAAATTAAAAAATAATTTAATATTAAATATTTATATACAATAGTTATTTACAATAAAAATTAGTCGCAGTAAAAGATTATGACTGATAACTTTAATAATTTTGGGGGTGAATTCTAAATTTAAAAATATTATCATAAAAAATTGTTTGAATCTATTATTAATAGAATTGTAGCATGATTTACTACTAAGGCAGTTTGAAAAGTTTGAATTGATTTTTTTTAAAAAATTATTTTGAATTAACTCTGAATATTATACAAACTTTTTGGATTAATTGGATGGAAAAAAACGTGAAAAAAAAAATCGCTTTTAAACCGTCTTTGTATATATTTCTTAAATTCTGGAGAATCAATATTTTTTTTTACAAAAAAATCAAATATGAGAGAATTTCATTGAATTTATCAATTCGAAAGAAATTCTGAAAATCAAAAATGTTTATATCTCACAACAAAAAAAAAACAAATTTGTATTAAATTTACAAAAATGATTGAATATTTTAGTATTGTACTTTTAAAATTGCAGTACGATGACTTCTCTTACGTTCACCGTTGTAACCGGTAAGATAATGGTAGAAAGCTAATGGAATTAAGTTGTCTAATTATGTTGTTGATTAGTGAGCGACAGATGTTCGAGGGGCGAGTGTCAAGATAAAGCTGGGCCGAAGCTTTTGGATCTCGTTGAAAAGTATTTTCCGGAGAGCAAAACTCACTCGGACATCGTGTCCGATGATCAGGTTGCTATTGAAACCTGCTTGAAGTATTGGAGCGAGAGAAGCGACATCATCATCACGACTGGTGGTACAGGGGTGTCGCCACGCGATGTCACGCCTGATGCCACTTTGGCGGTGATCGATAAGGAAGTACCGGGCATCTCGCAGACTCTGCTGATCAAGAGTTTAGAAGTCACTGATATGGCGATGCTCTCCAGATCGGTGTGCGGCATTCGAGGCAAAACGTTGATCGTGAACTTCCCTGGAAGCGCGAAAGCCGCTGGCGAGTGTTTCGACTTTGTGCAAACGATCTTCAAGCACGCCTTAGATTTGATCCAGGATAATACGGGCGATGTTCAAAAAACGCACGCGTCTCTGCATCAAGCTCAGGTGATTAAAGATGATGTTGAAGCGGGCACATCTAAGAGCAAGGTAGTTAATAGTCACATCAATTGAAAGATTTTTTTTTAATGAATTAATGAATTTTCAATAGGTGTTTTTACCTAGATCCGCTCATAGGAATCGCAAATCTCCTTACAAAATGATTGAAGTGGAGGACGCCATTAACCTGATACGCGATTCGTGTCGGTTGGATGATCAGTATGAAGTGGTGGATTTAGAAAATGCTTGGGGCGCAATCCTGGGCGAGAACGTTAGATCTGTAGATCCTTTGCCGCCGTTCCCTGCATCAACCAAGGATGGTTACGCAGTAATTGCTGCGGATGGGGATGGTGTCAGAGAAGTGGTGAATTCAGTAGCGGCCGGAGATCAAGTAACTTGCATAAAAAATTAACTATCAGTTAAAATAATTTGAGTATTTAAAGCCCGAGGTCGAGAGTTTAAAACGTGGACAGATAATTAGAATTAACACCGGCGCTCCTGTACCTGCAGGAGCTGACGCCGTCGTCCAGGTGGAAGATACTCAAGTTCACATAAGTGACCCGAAAGGGGAGGAAATTACCGTCAAGATCATGAAAGCACCGGTCGTAGGTCAAGATATCAGGTATTTGAAACTATTTAGAATGAGTATTTGTATAAATAATTTAAAATTTTAATTTTAGACCTATTGGTAGCGACATCGGTTCTGATATGGAACTACTCAAAAAGGGCGAAAGGCTATCGTCGGCGCATATAGGGCTGCTAGCAGCTATAGGCCGTACCCGCGTCAAAATCGAAAAGTATTCATTAAGTTTATATTCATAAACATTTATTTAATAATCCAATTTCAGAACTGCGAAAATTGGAATACTGTCGACTGGGAACGAGCTACAATCTCCATATGAACCCATCAGACCCGGCAAAATCCGGGACAGCAACAAGTACACGCTGATCAACTTGCTTAAAGAATTTGGATACAGCTCGAACGATTGCGGAATTTGCAGGGATAAGTACGAATTCGAAAGAGGCATATAGTTTGATGATTAATTTGATTTGTACAAAATGCAGCCCTGACGACGTGCAGTCATCATTCGTAAAGGCGTTCAGGTCCAACGATGTTGTCATAACGACCGGCGGCGTTTCCATGGGAGAGCACGACATCATCAAGAATGTTCTCATGGAGGATTTCGGCGCGGAAATTCTTTTTGGCAGAGTGAACATGAAGCCCGGGTAATTCTACAGACATGATCATGGACGTGAGCTTATTTGATCCATTTATTTTTCATCTTAGAAAACCGACGACTTTCGCCAGGCTCCAATTCGAGGGTAAAACTAAATTCGTTTTCGGACTACCCGGAAATCCGGTCTCTGCAAGCGTCACTTGCATACTCTTCGTGATTCCCGGTTTATCAATCTGCAACACCGTATTCTTCGCACATAACACTATTTCCGTCCGCCTTGTGAGTACATTAAGTATATTTAGCAAATATGTGATAAACTTTATTTACTGCAGACTGAGGAGCTGACGTTGGATCCGAGGCCCGAGTATGCTCGAGCCACGTACAGTAAAACGGATGATGGGAAATACGTGGCGAGAACAACAGGAAATCAAATTAGCAGCAAGCTTAATAGTTTCGTCGGCGCCAATTGTCTTTTAATTCTGCCAGGACAAACGGCGGAGCAAAAAACTTTACCCAAAGATTTCGAAGTTGAAGCCATTGTACTTCCAATCCCGAAACATGAATGCAATTAAAATTTAACAGTATATGGTTAATCTGAATAATTTAGAATGGTAATAAAATGGGGTTTAGATACAAATATAATTTTATTTACAGAAAAAATATAAGAAATAAAACGTAGTAAAAGTAAACAAAATAACATCCCTATACCTACTATATACACATAAAAAAATAAAAATGTTAGGGTTGTTGATAAAATGTAAGTTGATTCGCAAAGCAAAAGAAAGTTTTAAGCAGTGAAAATATGCAGAGGTTTTCTCCACAGCTGTTTCTTAAGCAGGGTGTAATTTCGTTTAGGGTTTCCGCACGTTATAGCCGCGTCTACAACGTGCAAAGCGGATGGCGGAAGAACGATGGGCTGGAACTCCAAATGGCCGGATATGTCCACGGAGACCTCGGCATCGGGTTTGCTGGAATCAATATAGTTTAGAAAAATTTGCTGCTTTTATAAAGATATTTCTACCTGATCAATTTCGGTGTTGTCAGCATGAAGTCCATGGAGAGACCTTTCGGGTTAAGCGTGATCACCTTCACTCCGCTCGTGGCCAATTCCTCTCGGAGGGCATTGCTGGCGCCTTGAATTGCATATCTCGAAGCGGTGTACGCGACGAGACCGGCCTCTTCGCCCTCGGAACTACCCAACGTTATGATCCTGCCTTGTGATGAACGCAACAAGGTTTGGAAGGTCCTCGCTACACGCAGCATTCCCACCACGTTCGTTCGCAGGATAGCGTCCCAATGGGTCACATCTTGTTGCTCCAGCCGTCCTCTGTACATCACCCCGCTCGTATTAATCACAGCCCATAAACCTAAAACATATTTTCATTTAAATAAAAACCTATTTGCTAATTGAAATTTTATGTTCTTGTAGCAAGAATCCATCAAATTGTCTATTATTAATACTAATATGATACTTAAATTAGCGTAAAATATTATGTAAATTTAGTTGCAATATTAATCTTGTTTTTATTTGCTGAAAAACTGTTGCAAAATAAATACTGTTTTAAAAATTGGATTTTTTTCATTTGTAGTTTGAAAAATATGCATGTTTCACCACCTTTGACTTGTATAATTATAGTAATTGCAGACGAGGAAACGTTGCAATAATTGATCGGCACGGTTCGCTTCAATTGCAATTGAATATTATTAATGTTGGAGTGACGATTTCCTACTCACGTCGCGCTTATGATTTTTGGTTAAAAAATGCAAGCGACGTGCTGCTTCCTTCCAAATACGGACAGAAACGAAAGTTGCCAAGACCAAGAATGGCGATCGAAGAACAATTGGAATGGTATAATTGGAATATTAATGTCTCACCGTCCTTTCCGGCCGGCAAATGCGCCCTGATTATGTCCACGGATTCGTGCAGAAGGTCCTCCCTGTTAACATCCAAGGGCAAAGCCACTATAGTCCCTTGAAGACTTATAGTCGAGAGACTCTCCCTGTGCTTCAACCATCCGCGAATCACCCGCGCTGAAGCCGAATCATTTGAATCACCTGAAGCGGCGCCATCCTTCAATCCTGCGAACACCCTAAATCCTCTATCAGCAAGATGAAGAGCTATCTGCAAATGAATGAAAGATGAAGAAATCTGGTAATAGATTCTACATATAATCAGTACTCACTTGCAGGCCTATGGCATTGTCGCAAGAGGTCACGAGGACGGGTTTTCCAGCGCCAGGTGAGCTCTCCTCGCTCTCCACTCCAGACTCTGGTTTGATCTTGCAGAGCAGGTACAGCAGAAGAGCACCGGCTATGGAAAAAAGCGCGACCAATTGCAGAGCCAGCACCAGAGCGGTCTGTTCATCCATCTCTGAAAGCACAACGATTTCAACACTTAAACTTGATATTTATCCAACGTTTTTATGTTTTTATTTTTAAATTAGTCAACAAAATTCCATTACAGTTTTCTGCTAATAAACAAAACTAACACATTCAATTAACACATAGTTATTAATGGATTTGTATCATAACACAGATGTTTTTATTATTATAATAGATTCGTACAATAATTTTGATGCACTTAAACATGAGAGTAAAAAATAGGTTTCTTAGAATAATATATCTTTTCTTTTAATTCCTTATTATTTTTATAGTTGTCGCACTATAAAAATTTTAATTTCATTATTTATATACTTAAATAAGTATACAAAATCTTGATTTGAGATGGTAAATCATTCTATGACATTTTGTCAATAAACGAAGATAATAAGTAAAATGGACAAAAAGTTGAGATGAAAAAGTGAAGAAGGACTAAAACGCAGAAAATACATAGTTATACAAAAATAATATAAGTTGTGAATATCAATATTTCTATTCGAGCAATATTTGATCCTGAACTGGGTCAAATCTATTCAGCAGCATTAATATAAAACGTTTGGTCGGTGGGCGCGCATTGCTCGCTCGTTCAGCCGTGGAAAATCCGAATTGCTTATGAAATTTTCGTAGGAAAACCTCGTTCCAATTGCATTTCACAAATCTGGAGATTCCAAGAAAGAGACGTCACTTTTGGACATTTATATTGAAACAATAAACCAATTTGCGTTCGCAAATTTGTGCATATGCATCAAGCAAAAACGAATCGAAAACATGATTTTTTCAGGAGAAAATTGAAATTTACAGCAATTTCATTTAATCGAATGGAAAATAAAAACAAAAGTAAAATAATTAAGGGCGCACACAAAAACCATGATTGCTTTTTCATTGAATTCTCTTTATTTTTTCAAAACGTGAATGTAGTTTGCAACTTAATAAAAGTTTAATTTCCGATACAAAATTTAACCCGACGGCTACATCGTAATTGCTTCGCAATTTTAGAAAGGTTTCTGTTCGAATTGCTGTTTCCACATTTACCAGATTGAAAATGTTTAAATCTTACAATTATATAATTCAACAATCTTTACTGAATTTGGAATCCGGGCTAGGTCGAAGGTTCTTGCAATAAAGTTGTTAGCTATTACAATCAAAATATGTTCGCTAATTATCACGATTACGTAAACCGTTCGTTGCTTGGCTTAATGAGAACTAATTTCAGATTGATCGAACGTTACAATTGAGAGGAGATTCCGCGGAAAAATTAATTCAGAATTGATGCATTCTCATTAGCGAGGCGTGTTACGCAGATCGTTACGTAAACCCGATTATGATATGTAGAGAGTAGCATGGGAATCTGTTCTTCCGCATCGTCAGTTAGAGATGATCTAGTTAATTGGTAAATAGCAATGCATTAACTAGAAGCGATGTTTATACTCGTTAAAAACCATTGCAAGAAGCGGCGATCATCGACCAATAAATTTCTTCATAATCAAACTACAACAGCCAGAGGAAAACGTCCGTGAAAGTTGACATCCAACTTATGCTTTCGATTATAAAATTTCGAATAGAAATTTCGTTTCAAATTCATTTAATTTTTCGCATAAATCACAACACTCTTCAGCTGAATATAATTATCACATTCATCTTCATTTTAATAACTTTAACATTTTGAAATAATTTTTGTTCACTAAGAAAACTGTTTAATACATTGTAAGTCAATGGTTATTTTCGAGTTTAATTAAAATATTCTAAGTACGAGAAGAGCATATATTGAGGTTGGTAAGTGCACACTCTGCATTTAATTGGATCCACGACAAGAACGAGACTGTAGAGTCGTCGCACCGAAGGACATCCAGGACGTACGTACATTAGCACATTAAAGCCAATTATACGCGGTTCTGTCGTTACCAGAGAGTGACATTACCATAATGCTATTTCGAAATCAGATCTTGCCTTTTCCTCTACTTGAATATTCATTGAAAGAAAAATTCATCATTTTCTATTTTCTATATGTAATTCATGTGTAATCTCTGACAGATCTATATAAAATTTGATATAATCATGAAGTTTTCGGTTAATTATCTTGATGAAATTTTAATCTTTTTAATACAATTTTAGTTGCCGAATTAGTTTAATGAATTTACACTATGCAATTATATTTTAGTTATTAAATTGACTAATTTTGAAACAATTATTAAAATAATCATAAATGTACGTAATAATCAAACAAACATACAATTAGATTTACGATTTTTGTTTTTTTTTGCAACTTTTTTCGAAAATATTATTTTTTAATAATGCAACTTTATACAAAATCTACAGTTTCTCAAGTTTCACCTAAGTTCAACTATAAAATTTTAGATTTTTTTTTTTGCAAAGTTTTTTAAATATTATTTTCTTTAATACTGCTACCATATACAAGATCCACAGCATCATTCATAAAATTTTTAATTTTTAATTTTTTTTTTGCAACTTATTTCTAAAATATTACTTTTTTTTTAATAATGCTACTTTATACAAAATTTACAGTTTCTCAAGTAGTCTAATAAGAATTTTGATCACACCTATGTTCTACAATTAAATTTTAGTTCATTAATTTTTTTTGCAATGTTTTTCTAAAATATTATTTTCTTTAATAATGCTACATTTTACAAAATCTACAGTTTCTCAAGTAAGTCTAATAAAAATTTTGATCACACCTATTTTCAACAATAAAATTTAAGATTTTTTATTTTTTTTCGCAACTTTTTTCTAAAATATTATTTTCTTTAATAATGCTACATTTTACAAAATCTACAGTTTCTCAAGTAAGTCTAATAAAAATTTTGATCACACCTATTTTCAACAATAAAATTTAAGATTTTTTATTTTTTTTCGCAACTTTTTTCTAAAATATTATTTTCTTTAATATTGCTACATTATACAAGATTCACAGCTTTGCATATAGTCTAATAAGAATTTTGATCATACCTATGTTCAATCATAAAATTTAAGATTTTTATTTTTTTGATTAAGTTATTTTACTATTTGGTTTCATATATAGTCACAGCTCTGCTATCGTTATTTCTGATAACAAAACTTTGATATAAAAAATCAACACTTTCGAGCGTTTTGCAATATCAATTCTGGCGACCTTATTATGATGACCGGACTCTGTAACGTCTCGGAAAGTTTACAGAACAATAAATTCAGTTCCACTTGGCATCATTTCTAATACATGTAGTTAATGGCATCTCCTGTGTACTGTAACTGTTTCTCGAAAGCTCCAATTGACCATAAAAAAAGACACGGAGTCACAGCAATAATGCGAGGTTCGCAGATGGCTTGTTGCAACAGTGCTCGGTGATTTGGATCTGAGAATGCTGCCTGCCGTTCGATGTTTGTAGACCGAAACCAGATGGACGTGAATATGCGAACGCCGTGAAACTATATGAACGCAAAACTTACTTATCAACGATTCAATTGAAGCAATTACGAAACATAATTAAATACATATTGTTTCTAAAGAGAAATTGCTTTAATTTCTTTAAAAATTATCAAATTTCTAAAATAATTATTAGCAACACCGACTAATACGAATATGAGCGTAGTTCAATTATACTTTAATAAATACTCAGGTTGTAATTAGAAAGTTCTCGTTGATTCGAATACTTTAAAACATTTTTCCTGAACGCAAAATTACAAGAAAAAAAATACTGTTCCAACAATTGATTAGTTACAGAAAAAGTCAATTCACATAATTTTCACGACGTAAACAGCGAAGTGGAATTCCTTAATTTTTTTCTCCTCTCCGCGATTATCTATTGCTAGCTAGTTTTATCCATCAATTCGCACGTTGTAATAAAACTATTATTATTATTATCAATTACACAAAACAACTAATTGTTTAATGCTAATTGCGTTGATGCAAAACTTTCTCATTTTAAATTATTTCCTGAACATGTGGTCAATGTAATCAATCTTTCATGATTCGTTGAATACTTTCAAAATTAATACTAAATTATATTATTGAAAATACTAATTTTTACGAAATTACTGGAGTTTTTCTTTTGCAGCTTTGGAATTTCATTGAAGTAAAAAACATAATGTTAATATCACCTTTCTCTGAAGAGAAATTCAAATTAAGGTACAAAAAGATCTGGGTAGAATGAGTCATGAAAATATTCATGACTTGAGTCACTAAAATAGATAAAACTGTTCAGTTTTTCTTTATTTCCATAAGTTGAATATTTATCTTAAGTCATGTAATATTCAAAAATAAATCATTTCAGCTATGAAAACGATGAAATAATCCGACGACGAAACTGGATTTTTCACAGCGTATGCAAGATTTGCATATCGCTAGTTATTCTGAACTCGCATCGCATCGCGATGCGACGTTTGATTTTCCAATGACCGAACGAAACGTAATTCAATTAATGTGCAAAAATTTTGTTCCATGAAATGTAAAATAATGAATGCATTTTTTTTTAATAATTAATACAGTTGTATTTCAGAGCGTGAAGGTACATAAATCACTTTTGTTCAATTCTGAAATGAATTTATTTGCAAATAAATTCCGTACGAACCATTTCGGATTTCGTGAAAGTTGAACGACGTGAAGCAATTAAACGTATTTAGCAGATGCGACGATTTATTGCCGATTAAATTTCACTTGATCGATAAAAGCAGTAAAATTTTACGTTTTTCACAAGAATTTTCATAATCGTACTTGAATTTACAAATTTATTAAAAAAATATATATATATATTATTTGATTCAAATTAATTCCTTATGAAAGTTGCAAATAATTACGTTTCATGAAAAAATTTCCATTTTTCGAAATATTTAAATTTAAATTACTTCAATTTTTCAAATTGATTTAAAAAAATGTTACTATTTTCTTAAAATTAGAATGATGAAAATAATAATTGATTCGTTCTGAAAATTGCAAATAATTGCGTTTCATGTAAAATTTTCCATTTTTCAAAATATTTCAATTTCAATTAGTTTAATATTTCAAATTGACTTAAAAAAATGTTATTATTTTCTTAAAATTAGAATGATGAAAATAATAATTGATATTTCAGCTGCAATTATTAATTTGTTATGAAAATTTTAAATAATTACGTTTCATGTAAAATTTTCGAAATATTGAAACTTTAAAATTTCAAATTTATTACAAACAATGAATAGTGATTAAAAATTCAGCTCTAGTTATGAAAATTTCAAATAAATAAGTTTCTTGTAAAAAAATAATTTTGTTAAATATTAAAACTTGGATTAGTTTAAAATTTTAAATTTATTACAAAAAAAAATATTATTTTGTTATGACTGGAAAATAATAATTAAAATTTCAGGTCCATTATTAATTCGTTATGAATGTTACAAATATGACGTTTTTTGTAATTTTAAAATCTATATTTGTATTTAATGTCAATATTGTTGTGATAATAATTACTAAATTGATATTAAAAATAATAAAATTATGTACAAAATATTGTTGATAATAAGATTTAGTGTTAGTAAATAATTGTTGTTGATTTATTTTTAATTTATGTTGTAATCATATTTGATGTTGTTAATTGATAAGTTGATTTGATGTTGAATTGGTACTCACGTGAAAGTAAAGTTTCTTAGAGGAAAGTAAAGTAATCCAAGTATGAAAGAGGGAGCGTTAAGTAAAGTTTATTTGTTTGTGTTGTGCGCGTCTATATAGATTTTATTTATTTGAACGATGACAAAACAATTGTTATGATGCTCCTCCGATTGAACAATGCACAACGCTTCCTGGCGAAAACATAATGAGCGTGTCGTGAAGGTGAGTCGTTTCAATTGATGATCTCACGACGGTAAGTGAACACCGACTCGGAAAGGCGGAGCAGCGAAGAGTAGACGAAGGTAGGTTAACACAGTTGGTATAGGTAGTGAAGGTACGTATGCGATCGGCTCGAAGACCGTCAAGAAACTGGTGTTGTCGACGACGGAATGCGAGGCTCTCCTCCTCCTTCTTCGGGTACTCCGCATCGCCTGCACTTTATTTACCTTCTTTTCCAACGAGAATCAAAAGGTAAATGGACCCAACCAGATGCTTTTCAACGTACTTCTTCGTATCCGACACCCAAAACATCAATGACCCATCCACAGTAAACCACAACAACAACAATAGAAAAAACTACCCACTACTTCATTCTCCAAAAACTACTACGAAAACATAAACACAAAATTTTCTTAAATCATCAACATCATAACCAAGATCAACAAAATCTATATCTTAATATTTATACAATATTTTTTTTAATTCAAGGATTTTCAAATATTGACGAAGTATTTTTTTTCAAAAAATATATCGTTTGCAGACAATTTCCTTTAATAATTAATCGAATTTAATTTGGTCCAAGGTTGTTAAGTGATATAAAGTCTGCGGCTGGCAACAGCCAAGGATACTTTAATGTAACATTCAATTATAAAATTTACAATTATTTTAATTTTTAATGTTAAATATTCTTCAGCTGAAATTCTTCTTAAATAGTAACAAATTTATTAAAAATCTTTTTTTTTAAATTAAATTTACTAAAATTTGTATCAATTTAATAAAATTCTAAATTATTTAATTTCTTTTGTGAAACTTTCTTTACAAGCAACAATAAAAATTTTGTGTATTTATTTTTTTTATTATTTTATTTACTAAGAATTATTCAACAAACTGGTTTCATTTTTTATTACAAAAATTATTTATTACAGTTAGTTTTCACGCAGTTACATTTATTATTTTTTATATAAATAATTAATTGATAATTTCAAGTGTAAATTCGAGTGTTTTACATATGAAATCACTGTAATCTATCAAGTATTAAATAGAAACATAATTATTAACATCGATTTATAAACATTGGCGCATGTTACAAGGCAATCGAAACTGATTGCATCTGCTTGTAAAACATTCGTTGAATCATGAAATTAGTAAACACGATGATTAATAAACAAACAATTTACGTGCACTCGAACAAAGAAAACAGTTACGCAAATATTTGCTAAAGAAAACTGTATTTCTTTTTTATAATTGGAACTCAAGAAAACGAAAAAAAAAACTTACCTCATCAATAAATAACAACGTCTTGAGGCATATCGATTTATTCTTGTTTGAATTGTTCAAGGCAATTTCAACTGCATTTAATAATGCAGATTTATTTGAATCGTATGTAAAATTGGAATATTTTCAATTATGCTTTGTCTATTTGAAGTTATTTGATGTTGATTATAACAGCAAATTGAAATAAAATCAATAATAATTATTATTTCTGTATATTCGTTTTTGTGTGCTTTCAATTAGCTTAATTAAACAGTTTTCGCAGTATTCATTTACAAATTATACAAACGTTGCAAAATTAACGGTTTGCGAGTGCTCGGCAAATATATCCGCCCAATTATTAATACAAAATTATATGCAAGGTCACTGTGATGGCGAATTTTCTTAGTTTAACTTTTAGTGAGGCGCCTTTAGTATTTTTCAGACTGAGATGTCAAACTTTATTACTTCTGTAGAACAAAATTAATTTTTGACGTTATTGCTACCAAAATACGTCATTTTGACAGTTGAAAAATCTCCAACTGCAAAGTATTAAAACGTTCATTATTATTTTTAAACCAAATAGAATAAATACACTTTTATAATTATGCTAATTTCAAGCGTTAAGTAAATTTTGCTGTGAAATAAAACACATTTATTTAATAACTTTCATATGATTTTATTTTTTTGTGTTGGTTTTCCTGATAGGAAGCAGGACGTGAATTCGATTTTTCCAGATTATTATAAACACAAGGAAAGTTGGTAACAAGATCCTTCCGAATCTATAATTACCCAAGGAATTGAAAACGCGGAAAACTTTTCAAAACGCGTCAGTCAATTTCTATTATAAACATTATTATTTTATATTGAAAATTCAACATTTATTAGTTGAAAAATATTGTTTATTTGCAGCAATTTGTCGAAGAAAGTAAATGAATAAATAAAAATCGTTGCAATTGGAATGAACATTTTGTTATTGAATTATTGAAAATATTGTTGGGTTGTTGTTTACCGAATGCATTTAAACGAGCGATTTCACATTCGGAATTTGGAAATATCGAAAAGTGAATTGCGTGCATTGTGTTATTTAATTGCAGCTTTTTATGGATTGAATGCATCTATAGTTATAGGCGTTTTATTGCGAAAGACTGGTTATTAATGAAGTTAATGAATAGCGTTTAAAAAAAAAGAAAGTTAAACGAATTGATGTTTATTGAAGCTTTCGTTGAAATTTAATGCAATTAATATTTCGATTGGGTAATGCAAGTTGTTATTGAATTTATAATTACGGCGGTTAGATTAAAACTATTTGAATAATAAGTGTGTGTGTGTTACTAAAGAGAATTGAAATGTTATGAAAACGGCTCGATTGTTCTACTGTACGAGGCGGATTATTAAACATATTCATGTCATCCCATCGTGCGAACAAAACGAAAGCAAAATCCCATTGAAATCCCCTATGTGGGAGGGGTTTCTGTGTCATTGAATTTCTTGTACGTTAAAGTTAAAGGGTTCAGCAGATTTGTAAACAAAAAGGAGACTATTATTTGGAGGAGGAAGAACGGTAAAACGTATTTGGTAGACCTTGTGTGGGACGAACGCGATGGATGGATGATGCTAGTTAGGTGTCCCATGTTCGATGTTCCAATGGGTCAGTAAAGTGTGTCAATTACGTGCGGCAAAATTTAATTAGCTGCTAAAGGACGCGTAGGTCGTCCATCCATCGCACACACGCACATTCGTAAAACGATTCCAGTTTTTCCACTCAGCCAAACCCGTATCGGTTTTCTTCAAGCAAACAAGAGTATAACATCCATGAAACGTCGTTGCGGCGAACACGTTTCTTCGAAACCTCTTGAAATTATATTTATAGGCTTTGTTCTGACCCGAGTACAGTTCCCATTAGCACTTAAATAGCTCGGATTATTGTTTGATGAATAACCGTGTTTGCCGCAGCACAGTAGTTTGATAGTCTCAATTCTAGAAAAAACATTTATATTAAATATTTGAAAATAAATTATAGTTAAGATTTTTAACAGTTGAAACAGTTGAAACAGTTGAAACAGTTGAAACAGTTGAAACAGTTGAAACAGTTGAAACAGTTGAAACAGTTGAAACAGTTGAAACAGTTGAAACAGTTGAAACAGTTGAAACAGTTGAAACAGTTGAAACAGTTGAAACAGTTAAAACAGTCGAAACAGTTCAAATAGTCGAAAAAGTTGAAACAGTTGAAACAGTCGAAACTGTTGAAACAGTCGAACCAGTTAAAACAGTCGAAACAGTTCAAATAGTCGAAAAAGTTGAAACAGTTGAAACAGTCGAAACTGTTGAAACAGTCGAACCAGTTCAAATAGTCAAAACAGTTGAAACAGTCGACAAAGTCTAAAAAGTCGGAACACTTGAAACAGTTGAAACAACAATAGTGACAGTAGCAACAATTGAAACAGTAAAAACTTTAATTGTGTAATTTTAAGGATTTTACAATACTATAATTTTTATGAACTTTATCCTTGAAATATTTGTAAACTGTAAACTATTATTATTGAAGATGATTGAAGAAAAACACAAATATGTCAAAATGCGTAGGTTTTAATGAGTCAAAACCGCATACTTGTCCTAACTGAATTTATTATAAATATAAAATCAATAGGAAAAAATAAATGGCACATCGGTATGTATGTTTAATGGTAAAAAGATGGAAACCGTTAAAGCAACATTACGTAACTCGTGGCAAAGTGTCGATGATTAAGTATGCGTATAGGATTATATCATGGTGTAAAAACAAATTCCTCCATTAGAGTGGAAGGAGCACGCGTTTAAAGATCGAGTTGCAGCAGCCGTCGTAACGAGTATTTTTACCGATGGAAGAAAGACTGCCAGCACAACTTTCCTTTCTCGCGGCGTTACTATTTTCCATCCTCCTCCAGCTCGCATCAATTCTTTAACGATTAGAAAGAGACAGGTGCAAGAGGTTGCTCTTGTGAGGTCGTCGCTGTTGAACAACACAACAACACACCTAGTCCCAATCAACATTCTTTGTCCGACGTTCCAAACCGTTTGCATACACAGACACACACTCAGTTTTCTTCAGAGGAAATTTAGAAATCTCTTCAATTTGAAAGATTTCACAAAATTTGTCTTTTCAATTACCATAACGTGCAGTATTCGCTTTCAAACTTCATATTTATTTCATTGCAATAGGAATTAATTTATCTTGAATGGAAATTTACATCTTTCTTTCAGACAAAACAACAAAAATGAAGACGCCCACCAAGCGTGAACGAATAACTCAATAACGATCACTTTCTATCGCAATTATTTTCGTTTCGCGAGACAAATAAAATAAAAAAGAAAGAACAAAACGAAAATCGTGTAGAAAGTGTGAAGAATGACAGAGTCGATCACGAATTAACTTTGCCCGTGGAAAAATTTAAAAAAACACTTAATTAATTAGCGCTTAATCTAATTCCGATTTCACTTATTTCAGACGTAGAGTGACGCACACACAAAAATATATGGATGTGATTTAAATTACAAGAATTAATTGAAACTAAGTACTTTCTTGTAACACTTTTTAAACAACTCATGCATTCCAATCGATTTTACAATTATTTCATTACTATTATTTTTTTAATATAAAATTCAAATACGTATAAACAACTACCCTAACCTAAAATAAACCAACTGCAATTATCTAACTAAACCTAACCTAAGTTCAAATTATAATTTTACAAATCTTGAACCAAATTACGTGTTTTTAAATGTCTGTTTTTGACTTTGTCAACTATTCTGACCTAAACGTGTAACCTCAAATAATCTAACCTAATAATGCGACATCAAAAAAAAAATTAAAACAATAAGACTTTACACATTTGTTTATTGTGATGTTGTGAAACAAGTCCTACCTCTAAGTAACTTTAAAATTTATATAATTAATTTAAATATCAATTATAAACATATATAATTAATAATTAATTATGTTGCGAAAGAAGGGAAGGTGTGACATTTCAGATTAACAGTAGATAAATATCTGCATTTCCATAATCTGAGCAAACAAAGTATTATATAAGCTAAATCAACGGTTATCGGTTTGCGAGTGTAAATCTAGCGGATCATTCGTTTCACGGGGAATAAACCTGGCGAGGAACGGTTCAGAACTGCAGAACGTAATTGCGCCATTCCAATACCTTTAAAAGCTCATTTACATTTACGGTAAGTGCAGCTCTGGAGAATAATTTTTGTTTTGTTCTGTTCCGGCTTCTTCCGAATGAGAGCCATCAGGTAAATAGAATCCTGCAAACGCTGTTGGAGAACGTTAACGATTTCCTGAGAGAAAAGGTGAACCAAAGAATGACGTCCGTCATTTGTTCCAACTTTAAAGCGCATTTAAAGATGCGCTCGATTTAAGGAGAACAGAACGAAAACGATTGGGATCTTTATGGATCCTTGAAGTAAACTGCATTGAATATATTTTCATATACTCGAACGCATCTGGTCAATATCCTAGTGCAAAGTAATCTAATAATAAGGAAACATTCACGAGATGAAAGTTGATGTATAAAATTATGTCTTCATTGGTGTGGAGAAGTTTTGCATTGCAGATTTATATTTTGTAATATTCAGTAATTTAAATAAATGATTTAGAGAGCAGAACTAATTGAAATTGCTTTTACAATTAATTTGAGCGTTTTCGTAACGATCTTACGTATCTTGCAACAATGGAATAGTTCAATTTCAATTGTAGCTAATTAGTTTTGAACGGAATCAAACACTGTAAATGGAAAATTGATTTATATTAATAATTATGGGTAGTTGTTCCTCATTAACCATTTTATTACAGTTTCCAGCAGAAACATTAATTTCATGTCTACAATATATTCTGCTATTCCATTCTAGAGATGAGCAAAAGGTTTCAATGTTAAAAAAAATATATATTTTTGCATTTACAAAATATTGTATTTTCTTGAGTTTTTAATGCATTTTATATTAAATTATGTTGGCTCACCAATTATTTTGACAGCTGTCAATTTACTTCAAAGCGTCAAAAAGTTTATATTAAAAACAATTGCTGCAACCTAATTGTTTATAATATAACGCTGTTATGACAGCTGTCATTTTGCGAAATGATATGTCAAATTTAAAAAACTAATAATTATGTTTCAAAATATAGCAGTTGTTAATTGTTAATTCATTTTAAGTGACAGTTTAATATTCAAATTGTATAAGCGTTAAACTCAATGGCAACGCTCTATAACTCATTCAACCTTAAATCGACTGAAATTTATGAATATTTAGAGTTCCCATTTCGTGTCTTGTTGTTGTTCTTGTTGTGGCTTGCAGGTTCTCATCCTCTTTATAGAAAAGGCTGAGGATGTTGTGCAAAAAATAGAGTGTACAAACGTGCATTTACAATACACATTCGCAGCCTTGTACTTAATACATTAACTCACTTCGCTCCACAAATCATCCAATATTTAGAAACATGCAAATTCGTTCTTCTCAGTTTTCTTATCAAAAATAAAACGCGTCACTGAGCAATCTATTTATTAACTTTTGAGGTCAAATAAAACGCGTTTTCCGATTAAGGACAAAGTGAAATGATGCAGTCATTGACTGGAAACTGAAATTGTCAAACGTCAACTTTCTACAAAGTTTTTTTTTAAATGTTAAAATATTATATTTATTTTGGAAAGCGCAAATTTAGCTTTTATAATTAAACGTATCAAACCAAAACGCGATGTTATATATTATTTGATTTTGATTAAAAAATACACGCATTTCCTTGAATACTATAAATAACTTAAATTTCTTGTTACTGAGTTTGAAATTGGAATGGTTTTGTAAATTATAAAATATTTCCTCTCTAAAAAAATATATTCGTTTAATGTGAGAAAGAGATGGAAATAAGGTATTTCAATAGCTTGTTTTAATAATTAGTATATTATCCTTGAATTCGTTGCATTTCATAAAAAAAATGAATGTAAAATTGAATTTTTTTCTGTAAATAATAATTTAATATTGCGATCGGAATTTTCGGCATTTATTAATCAAAATATTTATGGAGATTTATTTAATCCTAATCTAATCTAAAAACAATGTAACTATAAAAATCGTTAAATGTTTGACGATATTCGAGTGATGTAAACTAAATCAAATTTGTTAATCAAATCATCGAATAACTTATGTTTTTCACGTATTCGAAATTCGCAAATTCCGAATGCTGTTCCTAACATGAATATTGCATGTTGTACATCGTCGGCAACGCATTGCGGTTAAAAACAAATTGTTACGCAACAAATGTTTGACGACGTGCGCCACAACAACGTACTACTTTTATAATTGGCATTTTTCCTTCTGAGAAGCTTCAGAAAATACTAATTAAAGTGTAAATGATTCTGCGTTGATTTATATAACGAGTTCGAGCTGTTAAATGGAGCAGGATGGTCGTTAACCTAAAGCATTAATTTGTTTACCGAAGAACAAATATTGTAATGGTATCAATTATTGTTATATTCAAATAAAATTGCATCATTGATTGCATTTCCCAAATTGGTGTTTGATTTATAATTTATTAACTTCTAATAAATAATATTGATAAATATTATTAATTTTCAGTGATATTTAATTTATTTTTATTAAATTAATTGGTTTATAAAATTAATTAAGTTTCTTTATTAAATAATAAAATGTAAATTATATAGTATTTAATTGGATTTTTGCACCTGCTCGTATTATTAATACACCTTTGGGGTGTGCAGGTCAATAAACCTGATGATGTTACAACATCGTCGTAAAATGAATGTTACACTCCTTCAATTCTGCGGTGATATATTTCTTTAGCACCTGTATTTATTCGGGTCGAGTTCGCACCTTTTTTTTACAATGCGATTGTAATACTTTCAAAAGAGGAAAGAGGAAATGAGTCGACCGCATCGCAACCACAAATCAACCCCGCAAACGTATAATTTGGCGAAGGGTTTAATGCATTCATAGCTAAAATACTTGTTGCTTTATCAGTTCAATTTATTGCCCTCGTATATTATTCAACACGTCACGTTTTATTTTCATATAAATTTGAATTGTTATTGTTGTGTGCTTCAATTATTTATCTTTTGAAATATGAAATAGATAATTTGGATTTGCTGAAATTAGTAGTTGTAAATTTGATCACGATAAAAAGAGAATATTTAAATTTTCTATAGTATTTAAATATTAATAAAAATATTGATTTACTAAATCAATGATGAATTTCTAGAAAAATAGTTGAAATTTTTTTTAAAAAATTTCAGTGAATGTTAAGACAATTTTTAAATAATGAATGTTGGAAATTAGTTAAACTTAAAGATAAAGAAACACCTAGAGATTTAAATAACAAGTATTTTTATATTTGATGATAAATCTGTTGAAAAATAAGAATGACAATTTGTTGATAACATTGAATTAATCTATATACATATTTCTTCTTCTTTCGCCTTTTGTAGTTAACTTAGCTTGTGTTCTATATATTACAAGAATAATTCAAAGAATTATGTAATATGTAGGTGTACTGTGGTGTAGCGATGAAAATTTGGTTGCCTAGGCCGTGTAGATGGTTGTTATGTTTCTGGTGAGGTGAGCAGTGTTGTGCGTGCGCTAGCAATAGATGGTAGAACGTGCCGAAGGAGAGTGTGTGTATGTTTCAGTGTTTGAGTTGGACACACCAACCAACAGCTGTAAAATGGTGGCCTGTCAGAGTGTACGTATTTAGGGCGGGGAGTTCTTTTTTTTTGCGTAAAGTCGTGTGTGTGGAATTTGACGAATTAATTGTCGATAGTGTACGGAATTGGTTCGCGATCGTCCGAAGCGTCGAGCGGGGATCCAAACGGTCGAACGGTGGGAATCACCCAAGTGTCCTAGCCTAAAAAAACAATTCGGATAAGCGAACACAGAGCCTTGCGTTGCGTGACATCGGCGATGAAAGGTAAACAATAGCCGTCGTCTTCGTACGGCCGTCGCGGACTCTCGGTGTTTTCCAGATCTGCTGGACGTTCCGTCGGAGATGCTCCAACGTTTGAGTGAAGTTTAGTAATAGTACTAGTAGTAGTGGTTCTTAGGCAAATTGTTTATATATATATATATAGTAATGGTACAGAGCGATTCGCTCCACTGGGCTATCAATTTGCGATGTCGCAGACGAGGGCTCTTAGCATTATAGAGGGGTAAATCGATGCACGGGGTGAGATTCTCGCTTCGAACCTGAAGGCGCAGGTTCCAATAGGTTCTCCCGAGGAAAAAGCAACAGAAAGTCACTGGCTCGGACGCAAAAGTCTATTTAGGCCTTATCAGCCGGACGTGCGCTATGTGCAGAATCAGATAAACACCGAACGAAGAATAACAATAATAACAACCGCAAGATATATTCAGTGCAGGGACGTGCGGAAGAAATAAGCTGAGGGGGTCGCAGAGATGCGCTCCCAGAAGACGACGGAAAAGAAGCCGGTAAAAGGTGTGAAAATGAAAGCGTCACAATTGGCGTTGAAGAAGAAAAAAATTAATCTGACCAAGGAAATGGAGGCCTCAATTACCGAGACGATCTCTTCCGTCATAAAGGGCAAGCCCGGATCTTCAAAAACAGAAACACCGACCACCAAGAAAGTCGCCGCCACTGCCAAGAAGAAAAAAGCTTCACCAGGAAGACCTAGGTTACGGAATGTACCAATAAGAAAACTGGAGGTAGTCAAGAAGGCGCTGCCGCGAAAGAAACTCGTGGTCAAGAAGGATCTTCCAAAGGTTACGGTTACCAAAAGGGTTACAAGAGTTGTTAAGAAGGTTCCGCCGCCGAAAGTGACAAAAGTTAAATTAGTCAAGACCAAGGAAAATAAAGTTGTACCTGAGAAGAAAATCAAGAAAATAGATGAGAGCGCGCGGCTGAAGCTAAGAACAAGCAAAGTGGAACCGATGAAAACACGAGCTGTCAGTAACGTGAAGCCAAAGACCATCATCAAGCATAAGATCTTGAAGCGGCAACCGCTCAAGAAACCTGTAAAAATCGTGAAGCCTATCAAGAAGGAGAAGGAATCGTCGCCGATCGTCGAGGAGGATCAACCCCCGAAGGAAGAGCCAAAGAAAACGCAGGTGGTGGTGAAAAAGGCAAAACCCAAATACACAGCCAAAAGCAAAGTCAACGAGCAACGTAAAATGAAGTTGTACAATTTTTGGAATGGTCCGAAACGGCACAGGGTGGCCTCTCTGAACGCTTTAGCAAAGGTGCACTGTTTGTACGAAAACGAATCTAGGTCGCATCTCTTGGATCAGATGGACATCAAACCGGAAACAGTTGTGAGACGAAGCTCCCCCTCGCCATCTCCGCCTCTTATTAAAACGGAAAACGAACCTTCGACGAGGACGCTACGATCCGTTCCAGGTTTACGAGCGGTCGGGAAAATGTGGGATATGCACGACACCACCTCCTCCAGCGAAGATTTCAGCGAAGCAGAATACGAGCCTGAGAAGGAAAGGATCAGAGAAAGGGAAAAGAACAAAGAAAAGGAGAAAAACAGAGAAAAGGCGAGGGAGAAGGCTAGAGAAAGAGAGAAAGACGAGGCGGAAAGGGATGAAGATACGGAGGATATCGAGGAAGTGAAACGCGAGGAAAAGAAACCGGTGAAGAGGCGTAAACGCACCGAGCTGATAATGGACTTGAAGGATATGGTTGTGAGGAAGAGGATGGCCAGTTTGAATGCGACGGCCATACTCGCGGCGAGCTATTCGGTGGAAAAGCGCGGTTTCAGCGGTTACTCGGACTCTGAAACGGATTCGGAAACGTCGGAGGAGTACAACAGCGACGAAGGTGTCCGCACCAGGAAGAAGACGACTTACGAGAGCGACGTTAAAAAGGAGGAGATCATCGAGGTTCGAGCAACTCCGAACAAGAAGGTCTCCGTAATCCTCAACCAGGACACCGACGTTACCATCACCGGGGTCTACGTTAACAGCACCACCAGGTCCACCCATCACGAGGGATATTGCAGCATCGCCGGAATGCAGTACCGCATCTCGGCGACTAGCCACACGCAGACGGCCGCCACTGCTGTCGCCACCGAAACCATCCTGCAATCTTCCAGCAGCACGACCACCCAGGAAAACGTAATTATTACCTTTCTTTCTTGCTCGCTTCAGGCCGCCTCGTACATAACGCGAATTAATATTCATGCATTCATTGGTGCAATCATTACCAAAACTAAACACAACAAATTATTTTAAATATCAAATTGCAAAAACAATTTTTATTTTAACATTTCTAAATATAATTAAATTTGATTTACTTAAAATTAAAAATATTTATACAAAACTAGTGTACATTATTATTATTCTGAATTGCATCTTTTCATTGCACTTACAGACAAACATTGAAACACCCCCTTCGAAATCCTACACCCCTTTGGATGCGCTCTCCAACATGCAGCCACCGGCTGGAACGTCTTCAGCCGGCGTACCTCTAGGTCACCATCATCTTCCACCGCACAGCCAAATGTCGCCGTTGGGAAGACGAGGCCATGGGTGTCCGACCAGCGCGTTTAGCGCTCCACCGTGCGGCTCCCATCTGCCACCAACAGACCACGGATACATGCAAGGTAAACACCATTATTTTGAATCCACATATTAAATATTCCAATACTACAAAATTATAACCACCTACTCGACGCGATTAATTAATGGTAAATTCATTAAATTAAACGGTGAAATCAATCAATATTATTGAGTTTAATCGCGGCAACCCACACAAATTGATGAAACTGATGCAAATTGTTATAAATTGAAAATTTTACATAATTCATCAAAACGAAACTAAAACACACTGCGTTTATTACCCGTCGAATCCACTCGATTTTATTATAATTAGTCTCTAAGCAAGCACATACTCTAGCTAACTGAAAGAGTTTTCGGTTTGCAAAGGATAAAGATACACGCAGCTTCATCCGCCGCAAACTATCTTCATTATTATTTGCATGGGTATTGATCCGGATATTTTTTCCCTAGAATTGTGTGCTTTCTTTACCCGATTGTTATTGATTTCACGTACCAATTAAATCCGTTTCCCAATATAAATCTCTGCGCGAAAAATAAGCCGATGCAACGTTGAATCATCTAGAATTCTATGTGGATTCGTCCTTTTTCTTTCCTTCTCCAAAGCAAAGTGCAAACTCGAAGGCCAATTTATAGCGCACCGCATTTGTCGTCGGTCTACCGTGTTCAAGGGATGAATAAATTGCGCTACACCTCAACCCGAAGCAATGATCATACATTTAAGCTGTCGTATACTCATAAATAATTCAACTTTGTTGCTTATTACTGCAACTCGATCGCAAATTAAACAACTCCGAAATCATGTTCATAGGAATATATCAACTTATTAAAACGTAAAAATATACATTTTTAAGTGGATAATTCTGCTAATTTTTTGTTCATGAAATTCAGTAAATAAGTTTCGAAAATCCAACAAAATATTTTTTAAATAAAGTCCAGCTGCTGCAAGTGTTGTTCTTCAAAAACGATTAATCAAAGAGTTTATGATGAGGTGACAGCGGTAAGTGGAATACTAATTGGAAAAACGCTCTTTTGTCTCGCCGCGTTCGAAGTCATATAACATGTATACATTTTTTTTTCTTGTTATTTACGTTGATATTAATTTTGCTGGACGGAAAATGTGTTTACCAAATAAATCCGTCACAATTATTTTCCGACGATTAGTCATTCAGCATCAAGGTTATTGCGCGTTCGAAGAAAAGAGATTTTAGTTTATCATTTATAAAGTGCCATAAAATAAACATTAAAGGAATTAATACATGTTAGTATTAATACATGTTAGTATTAAAAAAATAACTTTCAAAATCAATGTGAAAAATGTTCATATTTAACGAGTTTTGTAATAAAGACTATTTTGATTAGTTTTCAACTTACTTTATTTTTTAAAAATTATGGAAGAAAATGATCAATGAATATAAAGTATGAACATTTAAAAAAAAAATTTGATGTGCTTATTTTATCTACTTCACAAATCATTATTTATAATTGATGAAATCTATAGTTTTCATGAACTCGAGTTACCTGATAATTTGTGACCTATTTAAGTTTTATTTAATGCATGTTAACTAACTTTTTTGTTATATAAATAATGATTACTGTTGGTCCTAATAATTTGTTTAAATTATTAGTTTATGTATAATGGTTTTATAAAAATAACTTTATAAATGATAGAGTATTTCTTGTGCAAATTTTGAGAGGTAATGCATACTTTTTTGTACAGTCATTCGGGTATTACATAATGTGCGGAAAGTGGCTGGAGGTCGGGGGTGTTCCTGCGCACAAGTCTTTAGTTGAAAATAACATGGGGTTGGTATTACGGACAATGCACATGTATATCTATATATATGGATGTATATATATTGCATAGTATATAAGAGACAGGAGAGTAAAAAGTGTGGCCGAGCAGCCGAATCCTGTGGGTTCGGCAAAAGTCGTGTGCATTTGGTGTGTCCGTGGAAGGAAGCAAGGCTCTGCACTCACATTCACGGGGTTCTGAAGATTATTCTAGATGAATTCCCGTTCGTTGCCTGTTGTAGTAGTAGTAGCAGCAGCAAGGTGCAGACTTTGAAGGTACGAATCGCTCTACTCTCTCTTTCCGCGCACTGCGTTCCGTCGTACGCGATGATCGTTTTCCAGTTTTCTGTGCTTGATTAGTGATACCAATTTGGATTATACCCATTACCTATCAAAAAGGATGTTGCTGCAACGAACAGGTGAGGTGTATTTACAAAAAAAAACATAAATCTGATTGCATCAAAAGCAATTTTTTTTATTACCGTTGTGTAATTTTTATTGTGTTGCGCGAGAGCATTTCCAATTACGTACCTAAAGTACACGTGTTTCGCGAATGTCCGAAAAGGAAGCATTTTCCAATTGCGGGAAAGCCAAATAAAGCGAGATGTACGTATCGTTTTAAGAACAAAGATCAGAAAACTGATGCGAAACCCTGGTTGGAATAATAAACAGATTCCTGAATGGGCGACAGGAAAATCCCATAAACGATTTCGATTCCTTTTAGTAAAAAAAAAAAGATGAAGAGTATATCAATAATTCAATACTTATATATTATTGCCATGTACTCATTCATGTTTGCACGTATTATTTTAAAACTGATTTTCTTTGAACCTTTATATTTCTTTTTATAAAACTCTTGATAATTAACCCGATTCATGGCAGAAACGTGTTAATCAAATAGTTTACAGTCTATTAACTTGGGAATATTCTCATTCATAATTAATGTATCAACTGCGATCTTTCGAAATTATTCTTGTTTTTAATATATTTCATCGTATCTAATAGATTAACTCTCATACTAATAAATTTAAAAAAAAGTATATGTTTTCGTTTATAAATCTTAAATTGATAGTATTTTATGGTAGCAATAGCAATAAATTGAAGTCTATTAATTTCGGTATATTTTTATTAATAATAATTTTCTATCAAAATGATTTTCCTTTTTCTAAAAACTCAATATTTACATAGGCACTATAATAATTACAATACACCAGCATTATTATTCATTCATAAATAGTCTTGTACTTTACGCTGGGGACAATCTTAACAATGAAAATCTTGAAGAAATAGTTTGTACCTTGTTTTCCTTTGATTGATGAACAATTTACACAGAATAATTGTGTTTATACTTGTTCGGTAATTAACTGATGATTAAAAATAAATGATCGGTTATATTTAAATATTCGAGATTATCCATTTTGCAAATGATTTTTTCCAATATATATTTTTTTTATCTGAGAAAACTGCTTGGGGATTGGTAGGGATGGATGGATTCGTTAGAGCGCATAAACGGTAACGTATGATTCAATTACGTAACGCGAATGGGATTCGAAGTGAGAGCGCACACATATCACATGCAGACACACCAGTTTTCGTATCGATTCTGGTTCGCATAAGATTGCAGTTTAAAGTTGGAGGAAGCTCATATTTAAATCCGGATCCGGTCATTTGTGTTTCAACTTTTTTTGGGGTCTGGAAAAGTTTGCCTTCCTCCAGATGCATTATGTATGATCAGTCTAAAAGCACGCGCCGTTTCTTCACTTCCATCTTTATTCCGCGATTCTGTTTTTCGTGTATTTGCGACATTTATTTTTATTTCATTTCAATTTTCTACAAATAAATAACTCAAATCAAATGTTGAACTTTTTTTTTGTTTTTGTTTGTTTCGTCTCGCATATAAAACCTGAGAACTTTTTGGCGGAGAATAAGAGATGAGCAGCGAGAGTAAAAGGATCGACTGATTTATTTATTTGAAGGGGGAATTTCGAGTCCCTTTATTTGCTTTACTTTTATTGTTTTAAGAATATGTATGTATTATTTTACGTAAAACTTCAAGCCAAAGATTTACTATCATAAATGTCACTTTTATTTTTCTATATATTGTGTATTTTACTGTATTTTTTAAGACCATTTTCCGGACTATAAGACGCATTTTAATTTTAAGTAAATTTTTATATGTAAAGATATGCGTCATTTAACATTCTTTAATTTCGTAATTGTATTATTTGCACGCAAACTAATCGAGAAGCAATAAATTTAGTCCACGAAACAAACGCGATCGGCAACGGTTTTTCTTTCTTTCATTGTTTCAGTTGTTTTATTTTCGCGTCTTGCTCCTTCGCTTATTTATCTCGTTGTAATTGAGTAAATTACAAGATACAAGTGGCGCGTGTAATTGATTAATTAGTCGACGATTAAGAAGGCGAATTCGTTCCGGAGATCGGGGGCGTCGATAGAATAAGAGGTTGCAAAAGGAACAGAACGCGAAGGATTTAATCTTGCTACCACGACCTCGTAATTACCCAATAGTTGTGTCCTTTTCCGCGATAAATTTGCTACTTCATTTTAATGAAGTGATAACAATAACCGATGTTATCACTGATATTCACTAACATCCAATTTCATCATTTACAATATCAATGCAACTCAATTGTGGTTATTGTAATCAGTTCAATTTCCACCTAAGGTTTTGGTATTTGTGATGTAAATCTATTTTAATCAAAACCTCGGTTTTAAATCCAATTAAGCACAGAGCAAATATCTTACATAATTATTTATTATTTTATCGGTTTTAGTTATAAATAAAATTCTGACATTCTTTAAATATTTTATTATACTTTTAATTTTTATTTAATCGATTGAATTTTTTAAAATATACATTTCGATTATATTTAAAATAACTTTACTGCTGTTAAACATATAATTCATCTCAATAAATATTGAAAATAATTTTTAATTCGAATCGCGCTTTATTGGTATGAAATTTCTCACAGTCTATCCGATACGTCCAGTTGTTTATTATTAATTACGACCGCGATTTATTTACGAGCGTAATGATAATAATTACGCAGCGAGAGTTATTATGGTCTCGTCTGCAATTACGCAACGTAATTACATAATCCGATCCATTATACTCGTTGCTGCGATAAGGATTCTTAAAGTAGTACGCACTGACTCATCGGAGTAGCCCAATTGTGGATATTTTTTCTTTGAAGTCCACCCCTTTTTCTTATAAGTTTAGTAAATTATTCCGGTTATTATTTGAAAAATTCATTTGAAAATGAGTATGCAATGGAATAATATGATTTTTAAATGTTAATTTAATTAAATTGTATAATTCTTTGTTATTGCAATGAAATAATCGAATGATGAAATACAAAAAAAAACATACAAATAGAGAAGGTAATTTAATGTTTGTACATGGAAAAAAAATGGTGTAACACAATGTTTTTCAAACAGTATATCCGCTGCATTCAAATTGAATAAAGTTGGTTTTAATTTAAATTTGGTCTCTCTGCTGCGGAATAACAAATGATAATATTTGAAAGAGAAAATCGTATGCTGTAAGCGGGAGAGAAAGAGAGAGATCCGGATCGCAAATAACAACTTGTTGAATAATTACAATAATGGCCGGTAATTGCGAGCTGAAAGGCGCGCCCTGTTTCTGCTCCGTTCGAGTGAAAAGAACGAAATAATAATAAAGCGAACACAAAATACGCAGAGAAAAAAATTCTTTTTATAAATAAATAATATTACAAATTGTACACTAATACGCGGATTTGTAATTATGAAAGACCGCTAATTAATTGCACGTTCTCGGACTTAGAGTGTATCAAATTACTTAATCATTTAAACGAAATCGTTTATATTTTTATGTTTTTTTTTTACACTTAATGTTAACATTTGTTTATTTCGTATTTAGGGACGAAAAATGTTAAAGTTTCCAATAGTTCAATTGCGTATAAGAGATGGCGGTTTATCGGCATTTTGACGTTTACGAGATTTGTGTAAGGTGACGAGGATTGGATAAAATTGTTTTATTCATAAGAAAGTAATTGCCACGCAGTTCGGAGTTAATTAAAACGTGTCGCGTCGATGTTCTCAGCCTTAATTGGGGGACCAAGATCATCTTGCTTCCCGGTGAGGCGCATGATCGATGCTGCTGGCCCCTCGCTTTCTTTTATCACCGTCGTTTAAAATTTAATATCGCCAACTTTCATTACGGCTAATTGCACTTTACATAATCTAATTACACGGCGAGACTGAAATGAAAATACGCACACACACTGTTAGGTCACAATTGCTTCCGAGCATCCATAATGACGCGGACACGAATTACGTGCGATAGCTAACTTATTTTATTAAGTTTTGTTTGTAAGTTTCTCCAAATTGTTTTCCACTTTGTATTTTCATTCAGAATTGATTGTAATAAGTAATGAGAAAAATCGGTTATTGCAAATTGAAATACATCATATTTATTGGATGAAAGAAATTGACTTTTTAGTATTTTACTTGAATGCAATTTACGCCATCGGTCATCGGTCGGGTTTCGTTAAAGCTCTTTCGGAAGCTCGACTGATTGACGTGAAGCTCTTTCTGTTTTTTTTTTGTTGGAGTTGAGACGCTGGCAAGAGTAAAGCTTTCCCATGGGCACGAGGGGGACTCGAGTCGAGCCTTTGCAGTCCCCGCGATATCCCACGGACAGAGAACCATCGGATGTTGCCAAACCGGAATTCCGATCAGTCAACAATCGAATCGTTCCCATTTATTGTGATCGCCCATAATGCGATCATATTATATTTGATCAGACATTAAATAACAGTAACCGAAGTTTTTTTGACTTTCATTTATGAAATGTTCAAAAAGTTACTAATTATGTAACTTATTTGGAAATGCAAATGTTTATTCATTCTTAGGATAATTGGTAATTGTTGTATCTGATGGAGATAATAAAGTTGACATTAATTTTACACTAAATTTATTAATTTTAAATTTTAAACCTTATGAAATAGTGGTAACTAAAGCAAGGAGAAATCGCTTTCAAAATTATGGAATTTTCTTTAACGATGTGATTTGTATTAAGATTTTTCGTTCTTCGGAAATTGTAATTGTTGTATATGCTGGAGATAATTTGAAGATTATCGTTTTGTCCGCGTGTAGTTGGCATTATTATGTCCGATGAGATAAAAATCATTGTGCCTTGCGAAGGGCGAGTTTAGGAGGAGGTTCACGAAAGGAAGAAAAGGAGTGCAAGCGAGCGAAGAATTCGGTTTCTTCGGCCGCCAGCTGTTCGCGGCAGCTGCAAGCTAAAACCTTGTAATATAATGAAAAGGTATACAACAACCAACGTCAACAGCAACAAAGAATTGCGTTCGCATAAACTGCACACATAAAACCTCTATCTGAGCCCTTTTACCAAAAAAAGAAACTGATGCAGGATCATCGTCTTTTTTTATATTGTAATTACGCAATTGAAAATGCTTCAATAGAAAGACATTCATATTTTCGCATTGATTCACAACTTTATAAATATTTATATTTGAAGTTACCTTGAATATTAATTATAAATCAGTCGCTTTCTACTTATTTGTTTAGATTTAACATATAAATTATTATTTATAAAAAAATTGTATATATATAATACGTGCGACAGTTTGACTTGTAGCGATTTCAAAACTGGGAGACGCGAAACTAATGTAATTTTCATAACTGTATTTTTTTTTTGCTAATGGGAGGACGCTGTAACTTACAGTTCAAAATCCACTGACGTATAGTGTGGATGCAGCATTATATAATTTTTTTTTAATAATATGAAGAACAAATAAAAATTGAGAGGAAATCTTAGCTTGATAAATTAATGATGAATTTATATCTCCAAGTTATTAAAAAAAAATCATATGTAATGAATCCGGAGCTTCATATGTCTCTAATTTTCTAGGCTTATAACAGTCCGTCTACGATTTCGTGGGTAATTAATCTGAGCTGTGTGTCTGCTTCTTTTATATTTTTTTTTGTTTGAGTGCACTACATATTCTCACTCCCACTAAATAAACCAAATATCAACACGGGATGAGATTTGAAACATCTGTTTTCATAAAGAAAAAAGGAAAAGCAAGAAGGACCGCAGTTGTCGCATTAATGGGTTCGAGTCATTTAAAAAAGATCCTACTGTAAACATTTGTATAGAAGAAGCACGATTAATTTTTCTTCTTTTTCGGATGTTGATTTATTCTCTTTTTTATTGTCGTCCTTTTTCATTCATCTTCTTATTTGATTGTCTTAGCATCTTCGCATCACAAAAAATCATTCATAAAAAAAACATAAAATATAATAAAAAGACCATAAGTCTTTGTTTGTAGCTAATAACTTTACTTGGTCCGAAAAGTGCTTATTTGGTTTTAGATTTCAGTAATTAACTATTCTTAGTTATTACGGTAACAATTAAACTCGACTGTCATTTTTTGCCATCAGTACACAGTGGTTGGATTCAATTGAATCTTGAAAAAAATAAGTATTCTCAACATCTGTCGACTATTGTTATTCCACTACAAACAACGTTCCAAAATTGAGGCGGTAAGGGCGGGCGATAAATAGCAATTAAATCCGAACGCAGTTGTAATATTTGTTGTGGAAAACCTGTTGGATTTGTAAACGCTCCGGGTGCTAATTCGAAATGTAAACAATGCGCGAACCGAAGGCAACGTTAATATAATCCAATTGTGCTCTAAACACCGCTAGATTTAGTTATGAATTATTTCGAATCCAACCGCCCCCCCGTTTCCTTTCAGACGAAACATTTCGGTCCTCTCTTAATTAATTCGATCCAACAATCTCGGCTCTCACAACCACTCCTCCACCATCCTCGTGCATTATATAATATCATTAATAATATTGAATGCAATCTGTACAATTAAGAGTTATTATTATTTTTATAATGATAAAATGTAGAAAATTTAACCTGCAGCTTCCAGAAAAGTATTTGTTGCTTAATTTATATAAGAAGAAAATGCTTTTATTACATGTTTATAGTGTATTATTAATCAGCGTTTCTAAAAGTTGATGTAAATTAGAGGAAACAGATAAAAGCAATCGCTTATGTGGCATAATTGATACCAGTTTTAAGAATAAATCTAATGGTATGCACGAGTTTTTTTTGTTTCATGTGCTGTACGTCAAGTACGTCATGAAGGCTTTTGTTTATTAAAGCTAGAAATCATGATTCACCCTCGTGCGGTTCGAACGTATTCGAATCTACACTTCGCTGTTAGTAGCACTGCAACAGCCAGATTGTGCTGGCAAAGCGACTGAAAATTCAAATTGTAACGAGAAGAAAACGTAAATGTCCAAAACGAGATTCATTTTCGCGTAAATTAGGTTGTCTATATCAGCACCTGTCAAATTAGCGAGCCACAAATTGCCTACATTTGTCCACGGCTTATCATTTATCACTCAGTTGATGATCGGCATTCGCGGAGAACGGTCCTCGTCGGATGAATCTAACTCCCCCTCGTGTGCCTCTAGCAGTTACAACAAGTGGCGTTGAGTGAAGCGAACAAAAAAAAAATATTTGTAGTGAAAAATAAGTAAATAAATATTGGTCCCAGTTCGAGGATTATCCATTAATCCCCGGTCATGGTTTTGCGGATTGACGGCGTCACACTCGAAAAGGTAAATCCGCCCCATCCATAAACCCAGGCACACTTGCTTTGCTACCTGCGCAAATTTGTTTACCCCCAGTTATTATTATTCAAACGCGATTTGACACGTGTATTTTGAATAATAATAAAGCATTTTTTTATGCTCATCTTCTTCATTTCATTTGAGGATTTGATTCCTAAGTCCTTTTGTTTTAAGCCTCGAGAAAAGCATTGAACACAATAGTACGACATATTCAATATTTATAAGAAATATATTAACAAATTTAAAATTTCCCATTTCGTAACAAAATTATGTAACAATTATCAATAGTTTTTAACATGCGTTTTACACTTTTTACAAATTTACACATAAACGTTCTAAATTATAACAGAAAAGATGATTTCATCATAATGATTTTTTTATATTTGCTGGAACATTTTCATCAATTTTAAACATCAATCAAAAATCAAATGTTACTTAACATTAATTTCTCGGAAATTTATTCGATAAACGTGCTTTTATTACAAAATCATTTTTTACTTTTTCATGTGATGATGAATTTTAAAATTTGATTAATATACTTACTATGTAAGCTTATTAATCTTATGATTATCGTAGTTTATTTGAAATTTGAATAATATTTTTTCATCGAGAAAATTTATTTGTGTTCATTCAAAAGTTGTGATTTCCATCGTATGTTCACGAGTAAATGTATACGATTGTGAACGTATTCCAATAATGTTTAATTATTCTTGTCAGTTATGAATAGCAATTCATCGAATTTTATTAAAGGAGTAATAAAGTTTACACTCATTGCGATTGAATTTACTATTTGCGTATTTAATAACTGAAATTTACTAAAATTCTGTGTTGTTTCACGCTGTAATTGTAGAAAATATGTAATCACATTAATAGTCGGATATGAACTTTTGGAGCTTACGTATGCACCACGAATGTTGGTTTCGTTTGATTTCGTAACCGGGCGGAAAGACTGGAAAACCTGGTGAATATACTATGATGATGATGAAAGTCTTTCGCGAATTACGCCAACGCCGAGCAGCAGACATGTGAGCAATCCGTTGATGCAATTGCGACGTCCACATTAAACGAAACGACGAAATAAATCATCCGGGTTTTCCTCGAAGACACCATGCATTTCGCATTGGGCGAAATTAAATAGGAATAATGAAAACACGCGAATGACTTTCATTTCGTTAGACAAATTCCATTTGGAATACACATCGATTCCTAATAGATTATTTTTTTTATTCACTATTTCAAACCTTTGGCGCCTCAACTTATTCAGCTCCCAGACGATCAATAATAATGACTTTTGACAGATCCGGCTGAAATGACTTGTGTCGCCACACTAAATCCTACCGTAAGTCTTCTGTGTAAAGGTTAGGGCGGATATATCCGCCGCTAGTTGAAGTGAAATATAATATATAAAGTGAAATTAATCTGCAGTCAAATTATTTCTCAATTTTAAAGCTTAATTGAATTACAGAAGAAAAGAAGAATATTTTATAAAGTTCACAGTTCGTCTTTTCCAAATCTTTGTCTCGATGCGAACGAAGTGATATCTTAACTTAATCTACGACCACTTTATTTCGCGTGTTCGGATGCGAGGAACTGCATTAGTGTTGGATGCAAAAAAAAAGAGGAAAACATCTCTCAGGGGCAATCGAAGAGAAGAGCCGGTCTTGTTACCACGCGACAGATGTTCATCGCAAGGTTTCTTCGCTTCGCATCCGGGGGATTTACTTTTCCCAGGTAGACGACAAATTCGCAAAAAAAATAACTCCAAGAGTTAAACAAACCCGACGAAGCAGTTTCACGCAATAATTTGAATTATTTCTTGCTTTTCTTTAACAGTAAATACAAATTGCGCAATCGTATATTGAATTATTTATTTAAAAATAAAATCATGTAATTATTGTATAATTTTCGCATACAATCGAAGTGATTATCGTCGTGTAAACTTATAAAATGTAACCGATGATGATTGTATCGTTGCGTATGAATAAAAAGTAATCGGGCTTTCGCGAGTTAACATTTAAATTTAATGTAATAATCTTGTTTGCTTTCACATTTTACTTAACCGTATTGTCTCGAAGACGTTCCATTGTATGATAAGTTTCTCCATTTGCATGGATTTCAACATTAATCACTTCGTCTCATAAAATATCCTCATGACATAATTTGCTTGCTTTTCAGTCTGCTTCTTTTATTTTTATTTTGTGTACATATTATTATTGTTAATGGATTTTCCATGTAATTTTCAAGTTTATATTTTGTAAATATTACAAGATTTAACATTATAGAATTAATATCATTTTACGAGTAAATTGATTCAATCAAAATTAATTATTGAAGTATAATTTTTCATTGGCGACTTCCGCACGATTTTGACTGTATACCTTAATTAAATAAACTAAGTTTATGTCATTATTGCGATGGATGTTTTACCAATTATTATATAATTCTCTTGTATCAGCATGATTTCTTTGAACGTCAAGACAATTTTGACGTGCCAGTTTAGTTGTTAAAAATAGAATAATTACTAATTGCTGTTTATATTTTTGTTCAACAGTGGATATTTTTTTTCCTTATTTTGTAATGTATCATCATGGATCAATTGAAAAATGAAAAGTTTCAATATACAATAAGATATTTATGACATTTGGTATAAAGATCGAGCATGTGAATAAAAAGGAAAATAGCACGTGTCATGTGGAAATGAATGTGCGTGCAGAATTATTATTCGTCAGGTGAAACGAATCGCGCGATGAATAGGAAATAATTCGAAGCGCAATTAGCGTGTATAAATAAAATGGGCGCAAAAGTGCATTGAAAATGAAACAGGAGGAACGAGAATAAGAGCTTTTCGCAGAAGCAATAAAGTGGCGTGTTGCGAGTGCGAAAACAATTATCCGGAAAATGTATAAATAAATCGATCGTAGATTTATCAGTGACTAAATATAGTTTTGTGATGCAATAAAATATCTAATTTCGGTTTCTTGAAGAGTGAACAAACAAGAAATTGGTAACTGATTGCATTACATTGGGGATATATTTGAGAAAACGTTCTTCATCCTTTCCGCCCTTGCGGCTGCAATCCCGTAAATACACATTAGACGATGTCCGTTTTCTATATAGATTCGGATTTTCCTGGTGAATCGGTTTTCACGTTTGTTCTTTTTTTTTTCTCCTTTTAAATCGTCGGCGGTGGCGACGTCTGGAGGAGGGAACGGTGGCGCCCCGGCGTCGCGACGCCTCACTTTAATATTACTCATTACGGCCAGTGTGTTTAATGCTCTCGTTGCATTTCCGCATAAACTTAAGTATCAACCGTGCGTTACGTAATAACGAATGGAATGATTTCACCACCAACGATGAAATTACACAATTTCAAATGGGTTAACTTTAAAATTACTTCTTTAAGTCTTTGGCAACTAATACATGATCATATACGTTCGAAAGCATAACTAATTGAATCCTAAAAATAGAAAATCTGATTTTGAAAATAGTTTGGAAGGTTTTATATTGAAATTTAAATTTGTCAATTTTTTCATGAATAATTACATTTTCTTAAATTTATTATTCAGATTTCAGATTTTTTTTCAGTTTATTAAAAACCTAGATATTTCAGTATAAAATATAATAAATGTTTCTTAATTTGAAATGATTTTAAAGTAATCGCAGATGTTTGTAATTTTTTAAGTAACATGTGTTAATGCTTCTTAAAATCTCAATTATATAAGAATGTTTAGAAAAAAATAATGGATACTTTTTAAATGTTAGTTGAATCATGCAATTTCTTGAGAACGTTTCTAAAATATAGTCGAAAAATTAATATATATATTTTTTCATCTGAAATAACTGAGTTCAGAGTATTTGTTCATTAATTATTTAAGTTTGTATTTTTTTTATTGGCTATGTTTGTTATTAAATTTAAGTAGAATTTTTTGCTTATTGCACGGTGTTTATAAATGTAATCTTAATAAATTGATTATTGGGTTGCGGGTCTAAACGGTTACTGTTTACTGTGCCAAGGGCTTTAAAATGCGAGGAAGCTCCATTAAGTCAACAACAAAATCTGTGTTTGCGCAAATCGAAGCAAGAAAGATAAGCCCTAATCTCGGTATTTATTGTCGGGATTTTTTTTTATGTCTGCGGAAGAAAGCTCGCCTCGTTTTTTTTTCTCTCAATTCTCTTGTGCGATTGCTTCCCCCTCGTTCATTCTGTTTTTCTACTTCTTCGAGGAAACGAACGAGTCGAAGAAGAAAAAGAGAAATACACAGTGGGTCCCATTGTGTTAGGTAAGGTATCACCTGTCCCATTGTATCGGGGGACCACACCTGCCCCCGTTTCATCGGGTGCTGCCTCGAGGCTACATATCTCTCTCTTATGGTCGATTCTTATGGTCTCATTGAAAACCGTTTGGCACGCGCTCTCCGCCCTCCGGGCCCCATCTCGTTTGATGGAGATTGATGGTACGAAAAACGATACATAAACCATCGACGGAGGAGCTAGCGAGCAAAACCGACGTCGTCCAACAATATCGAATCGGAAAACCCAATAAACCGGAATCCATATTTTACCTTCCACTTCTTCCTCTGCCACCCTCGCTCACCCCTGAAAGCTGTTACTGGTTTATATACATTTCACTCGCAACGCTCCATGAATAAAGCGATTACATTTGATGGCATTCAATAAACATACTTTTTACGGCCGCATAAGAGAGTCTGTTCGGTTCACTTTTCAAATCAACTGATTTTCATCGCTTTATATTTTACCCCATTATTTATTTCCACACACACAAAACACATATTGAAGAAATAATAAAGGTTTGTGTGCAAGTTAGAATTTCTATCAATACTTTTATTGTACTATTTTTTACTATTGGAAAAACGATGCATTAATAAAAAAATAATCTGATTTTCATCTCTTTATATTTTACCCCATTATTGATATCCACACACTCGAATACATATATCTTCAATAATCCATCTAAATATTTGTATGCAAGTTTACATTTTTAGAAATATAATAATCATCTGATTTTCATCGCTTTCCATTTACCTCCATTATTCATTTCCACAAAACATATAAATAGTTTAGTTTTAGAAATATTTATTCTACAGATTTTTCCATTACTCTTTTGCACGCACCAAAAAAATTTGTAGACATAAAAAAAAATAATTTAAGCAAATTAATTTTAAAATTAATTTGCTTAATTTAGTAATAAAATAAATTGTAAATTAAATTATTAAACACAAAATTATATTTTAAATCGAATAATGCAATATTAACGATATTTTGGTCTTAATGTAAGTTTGTTTGTATTTGACTAATATTTATAATGTTTGCTCGTATATTTAAAGTGTAATTAAGTTTTTGCGCGTAAAACGTACAAAGTCGTTAAACATATGAGGAAAAAGTGATACTCTCGAACGTAACGTACCGTGCCGTACCGCAAACCGTAATTACGCGTATTTTATTAGTTAATTAATTTTGCGCGCCTTTTGCGAACGTTTGGTCCGTTTATTGTTTGTTGCTATGAAAGTGGCAACACTCAATAAACAAGCGCCCGGCGCGACATATCGTTCCATTGTTTACGGAAAGATTAATCTTGCTGCATTGCAGGTCCCACTTCAGCCTCCCCTCTGGCCTTCCTCGCCACATTTACAAAGTGAAATTTAATGGAGACGAGCCAAAAAGCCGCACTCCACCAAATAAACCAATCCGACAATCCTGAATTCCTCTCTAGTCTCTCCACTCCACTGCTTTTTGTTCCTCTTTCCATATTATGAAGATATTAGCACGGCTATTGTTTATTGCGTCGGATCATTATTATTTGGCGCCCCGACGGCCAGCGCGTCTTCCTCCGTGCAAATATCGATCGTCCTGGAAAAGTCCTGCAGTCACCGCCGCTCCACGGGTGCCTCAACAAACACACCAGACCAAACAAAAAATGAGGTGAAAAACGATAAAATTCAACCCCCTTTTGCTGCGATTAGCAAAAGAATAAAACAAATATGGAAGAGATTTCGAGAAACTAAGAAGTCGCGCATGCATAATGAATATCGGTGGTGGCACGCCGTCAAGTTCTCATGATGATTTATTCAGGATCTCTAAAGGCCGGACAAGGTCGTACAATTCGCATCTGGTCTATTCCATGAGGCGATGTTCTGCGTCTTATTTTCATCATAATTTATTTTCAATCTCAGCAAACGAAACAAACCAAATTAATATTTTTAAACATCAATTCTATATTTTAATTGTTTTACAACTATTTTATTCTGAAGAATTAATAGAAAATGTTAAAAAAAATATAAAAATAACAATAATCAATTACGACACATATTGTACTAATATTTATTATTTATTTCACAATTAGTATAAAAAAATATCATTATTATATTTTCAAATATATTTTGATTAATTTATTTTTAGCAATAGTTTATAAATATGCTTGCATTTTAACTGTAGTTAACAATTCGTAAAATGCTCCACATTTTGTGGTCTCTTTTATGATCTTCGCTGCTGTGCAGAAACAATTTCCCTTGACTGCATCAAATTATGCAAACCGTACGTAGAGGATGTCGGGTAGACGTTGGCCGCAGAATGTTCGTTCGTCGATCTTTGTGTTAAAGTTAATTATTATTTGGGAGGGTGAAAGCGGGGAAAAGTTTAAAACGTATAACAAGGGGTGCGCTCGGATTAAAACGGCGCTGAGCTTCCAGGACGTGCCTTATCGGCGGTGCGAAGCTCGAATCTCTTACGGCTAACACAATCAAAAGCTGATGAACGAAGGGTTGAAATAATGTAAATTGCGAAAGTGGAATTTATGCTAGAAAAAAAGAATAAATTTCAGAAAATATAAATTTTCGATTGAATAGTCTCGAGATGATCACTAAATAGTGGTTGAAGTAACCAAACTTCAACGTCATATAAACTCGTAATATACGCATTACCATGAATGAAGGATGTTGATGTTGAAAAACAGATTTTTGCTGTTATTGCGCGTTGTTGTTCCTGTTGTTTTTAGCTCACCGTGAAATGCCTTGTTTACGAGCTCTTTTCTGTCCTCGACACGGCAGAATCGGTTGCATAACGCGGATATAAACAACCCTCTAATGAGAACAGTCCTAGGGGAAAAGGGTAGCAACCGGATGCGAGGAAACCGTCGACCGGAAACACAACAGATGCACAAGAACAACCCCACATTGAACAAAAAAAAATCCAACTGAATTTGATAGCAGATGCAAGGATTTCAACATCTTCTATTACTATTTGGTAGACTGTAATTGATGGTCTCAGCAATAGCAATTATCTCGTATACTTTTCTTTAAGTCTACAGATTTAATATTATTATTGATGTATATAAGAAAATCTTACATATTAATTAATTTTAAGTTTTATAACAAAAAAATCAATCAATATTCAATCTAGAAACTATAAAAATAATCTCTAATTATTACTCACCAAATATTCCCAATTTTTCAATAATACTATTTTTTATATTCTTACATCCTTAATATTACTAATTATACTTCAAAATTTAATAATTAAATGTTACGTAATTATTAAATTCGCGTCTAATATTACGATATACCCATTTCATCCACCATAATTTTTACCTGTTTCTAGGAATACAATTATTAGTAATATATTTTAGTTATTATATTTAATAGTAAGCGTATGTTTACTATTATTATGATTATAAATATTAATAATTTACTTAAATGAATATTTAAATTAATAACCAATAGTGTTTTCTAGCTTTTCTTAAGTGTGAATATGATATGAAAAGTTTAAATTTCAATCACTGAAAAATGTGGATTTTTTAAGACAATCGAGTAATTTATCTAAATTTTTCCTTATTTGTATACCATGTCATGATTGTGTCATCATCATCATAAAACTGTTTTTTCCCTAAATTGTTTCTGATTTAAAACCATATATTTTTATGGATAATTTTGTTGTATTTTTTAGATTTCTTATGATGTTTAACACTAATTTTGTATAAATTTCTCATATACATTTTATAAAGTTTAAAGTAAACAAAATATCCGCCTTTATCTTAATTGGCTTTATAGATTATATAAAATACATTGGAAAGTTTACAGTTTAATTTGCAAAGTTTACTAATATTGTATTTTGTTAAACTTGTTTTTGATTCAAATCTCTTATTGAGTTTGCTGTTTTTGCATTGCGACTCGAGTCAGGTAGAAGACGTTCCCGGTTTACGTAATTGCTTGTCGCGGGCTACCAAATAGACTGTGAACGCATTTATTGTTATTTGAACATGCACATGTAGCGAGCGCGACTGGATGAGATGAGGTTTAAGAGATGTTTATCAAGCCGTTGGTTTATCTTCGACGGGAATTGTGCCCCGACTCTATGCAGTCGCGAGAAAATCGATCCGTCCAGTCTCCCTCGAAGGATATATAATACGCAAGTGCATATCGTTCGTTACGTAATTGAGTATCTGAATTTCAATTGGCCTTGCATCATAGGCGTCCGTTCACTAATACGATTATCAATAATAAAATTAACGCGATGACGAATCCTGTTTTTTTTTTACAATAAAACCTCCCCCAGTATAATTCGATCGATGCGAACTATATGCATTTTTTTTAAATCCTTCATAATCCCTCTTTCTGCGCTAATCCGATCCATTAAAACTGCATGAAATAAACACGAAAATGAAATGTTTTACTGTTCGGGCTAAAATCATTGCTTCGTCAGCGCACCGCAAACTCACGGTGATAATTACGCTGGCATCATTAAAACACAGTTTGTAAATTTCACAAATGTCGCATGTTTTGGTAACATTTAGAAGCATCGAACAACATTTCATTGCAATTTTAGACAATTCAAATCTTATTGGTTTTGATTATTATTTTACTTTTTATATAGTAATTTTAATTGAATTCAGATGATTTTGGTGTGATAGAAATGAACTCTAAATATATACTCAATATTTCCTGTGTTATGAGGAATTATTGTCTGATATGAACTGACGTTTTCCCATACTCACTAAAACGCAAAATTGCACTTCGCCATAAACAATTCAATCCCCTTCACTTGCAACTCTTTCCTTAAATTCCCATAAAACTCGAACGGAACGATGATTTTCTTCGTATGCATTTTCTTAAAGCACAAATTATCCGATACGTTCACTTTCCCAAAACAAACTTTCCATAACTCAATTCTTCAAAATTAATAAAACAAAAATCTTTTTTTTTTTGTAAAAATAGTTCAGCAAATTTATTATTTTACATTTCTTTTTATAAATCAACAAAAAAAAAAATTTCTTTTATTTAAATATAGTGTTTAATTTAATTGAATAATATTTTTAAGAAAATACTTTACCTGAGGAAAAATACTAAATATTATTTCTGGGAATTTCTTCAATTCAAGTAAATATGTCATATAAAATTCCTCTCTTTCTTCACTTCCATTTATAAATCAGCACTTATTAAATTGACTTAAACATGTTTTCGTCTGGTATCAAATCTGACATTTTGTTTATTTCGATGTTATCGAGTGTTGTAAATACGTACGGCGGTGTTATTACGGAAATGATTCGATTGAAAAATCATCCTCGATTTTTCATTTTTATGCCAAAAAAATATTTGCGACCGAAAAGCAATTTTGAATTAATAACGTTCATCTCGTGTATCGGATTGCGGGAAAAAAAAATCGCGTAATGGTTTTGCGCAACAACGGCGGCGGCGCAAAAAAAAGGAATTTGCAGCCCCCCAAATGTAATTTGATTCGATGCTTTTTAAATGTTATTTAAGTGGTTTCAAATTTCGGCAAATTTCAAATGGATGAAATCATTATTCATGTTACGGTTTTAAATTTTAATTCAAATATTTGTTGGAAAATCGTATCGAGTGTTGAAAAAGAATTATTAATAAATGCTGCAACGATAACCAGTTTTGATAAATATTCAAATGAAAGTGGATAATTGGCGCAGAAAACGTTTCTCCCATCGAACTGTTGATGTCTTCAAAGTTGAGTTTTCTTGCATGACTCTGTAGCATGTAATTTAGGTATTATAGTAATATTAACAATTCGATAATTGCTCAACCGATAAGAAACGAAACACGAGAAATGCGTAACTCGAGAATATTGCAATCTAAACTTTTGCGATTTGAACTACGTGAATTGTGCATTTGCATAAAACGAGTTGGAAATAAGAAATGTCCATATTGATTTATTTTTGTCATTAATTTACATTATTAGAATGCGTTTATTAATACGAAATGTTTCTTTGTTTGCAGGTAATTATTTCTTCCGTTCAACACTTCTGTGCAGCATGCACTCAGTAAGTCTTTAGTAAAATTAGCAATTCGGTTAATGTTATCATACGATCCCATAAGCGAATTGTTGTTGTTAATTGAATGAAACCCGAGATTGTCGAATGGCATCAAAGTTCGTTTGTGTGCGCGATAGTCGACGGTTGCAGAGTACTTGTTTGTCGGTCGTTCGTTCCTTTTGATGTGTCGTCGTCGAATTCCGTTTGTTGCGTTGATGTTGATGCATATGCTATTAATCAACATCACCGCTTCTTATTATTGATGCATGCGCGCCGCCGATCGATATCGCAAAATGTCGCCCCAAGCTGATTAACATCCATTATTCGCTAATTGAACAGAGTTGATGTCTTCTTTGGAAATTAAGTTGCACTTAAATTAAAGCTGCTGTTCTCAAAATAGAAAAATAATGAAATATTTAATTTTCCGCAATTTTAATTCTTAAATTCCTTCCCAATTCGCAGTTTGGCTCCTTAAACACAACTAACCCAAACTCTGCCTAGTTTGATAAAACTCCAAACAGTACTAGTCAAGGGCTCTGAAAGAGCGTTTGTCGAGGGCTCCCAAAGTTAACAATCCACAGTTGTATTTTATAAATTGGAGTTTTAAAGTTTAGATGATGCTCATCTAATAGTGGATTAACTTTAAATCTGTAGATTATTAACTATTCTGCTACTGAAAAATGAGAAAATTGTGATAAGGAAATTTGTAGGATTTCAAAAAAGCTATTCGTTTGTATTTGTTTATAGAGTGGAGCTGCGCCCACTGAGCTATGCGCAACTCGATAAATCACATTTGATCTTAAGTATATATTGGTACGCTACCGAAAGAGGTTTAACGGTCATTTAGATACGCTCAAATATGATTAATAAATCATAATGCTTCGTAGCTGGAAAAGCGGTTTCCTATAACTTTTCATTATGTAAATACGTAGTTGTCGAATTGTAATGCGTCGAGCATTATCTGTTTTCAAATATTAAAGAAGCGTTACTATTTTAGTTTTTTTTTTATACTCAAATAGTTTTAATTTATTTGATCTTGAAGTGTTTCTTGCTATTAATTTGATCGAAATTGATTTTGATTCTTAAAAAATATATTATTTTGCGAAAATATAATTTTATTTATTTTCATGTTATGTTAGGTTGGGAAATATGTTGTCATAAAAGATGCGTTACTATTTTGGTTTGCCGTTATTATGTTGAAGTTATATCAGTTTTTATTCGATTGTTTTGTAATTAAATAAGTAAATTAGAGGATAATCGATTTTCTTGATTTATTTTTTCATACCTTTATATTTGTTTGTTGAAGCTTGTAATTCGTAAATATAAAAAAAATAATTTTAAATCTTTGTTAATTTCGTTTTTCTGAAGCAAATCGTACAAAACTGGCTGATGCATTCTGTATATTTTTTTTTATTATGATTTCTATTATACTGCGGTTATTTCCGTATTGTCTCGTCCACTTCGTGTGGTTATTTTAGACCACTGCAACTGCAGCTATTTTCTATCTAGGTAACATTTTATATCTTTTACCTTCGGATTTTGATAGGTTTCTTGTTATTTGCGTACGTCGGAAATAATTGCGTGATTTTTGCGAAGCTTTTGAGGAAGATTTAGTTGGAGCGTATTAGGTTGGTGTGGGTCCAGACGATGGCGAAGAAGTAAAAAAGAAGGAAATTGGGAGGGTTGTTGAATAGATAGAGTTTTCGGTGTCGTTGCGCCGCCCCCGGAGTTCGGTGACGTCGTCTGCCCCCGGTCGAAATACGTTGGAAGTTGTGGGCGTCTGGAATGTGGAGGGTGATGAACGTCAGCAAAAGCGTGGGTGTTTTTTTTGCATCGACCAAGGCTCAATCCGCGTCTACTTCTGGATGCAAGGATGAGTACATACATAATAATGGTTCTTCCCCGTCGACCGGTTGCTTTCGGTCGTTCTGATGATGAAGGGAAGATCGTACGGCAACAACGACGACGACAACGACAAAAAGAAAACTGGTTCTCCGGACATTAGCTGGCAATTTATAAAATGTGTAGCGCCGCGTCGGACGCGTTTATATACTTTCTGTGTGCGTACGTGATGGATTTATTAGGAGGTAACTCGAGAAGATATTTACAAGGTTTCTACTCATTTTTTTCTGATCTCCGTCTCTTTCTCTGCTATCCTTGCTCCGGTTCTCTTCTTCTGGCCTGGCCACGGCCGCAGATCGAAGTCTTCCAATAAATTCACCTCCGCCGCGCGTTTTCTCCGATGCCGACACCGAATTAAATCGACACCGAATCCTCTTTTTGTGCGAAGCGCTCTTAATGATCCGACAATTCCAACGTAAGCCGAAACATTTCATTTTCTGTTTTACAGTTTACTACAAAGCAAATCTCTCAATAAACCAATTTTTATTGATATTACTTTTTATAAAAGTTAAACTACATTTATTTTATTTTTACGTAACTGCAGAAATATAATTTATTTGCTCTTTTTTCTCTATTTTTGCTTTATTTTTCATCTTCTAAAGATACATTAATTACATTCGCAGCGTCCTCTGCAGCGAACGGTGTTGATTGCTTCTATTTTCGTTGTAGTTGGACAGATTAATTACGTGTAATGCACACGCCAGGCAGGGATCGTTAATTTAATGACTTAATATACACGTGCGTAATATAATATATAATTTCGTTTCGAAGAGTCACATTTTGTGCAGAGCCCGTACATTCATAAACACGCTTTATAATTCGTTAATTAATCCTCCGGGAAATTTCCATTCAGTAAGAAGCTTTATATATATATAGAGAGTGTAGTACTTCGCGACTTAATTAGGAGATTATATTTCCAACTGCGCCCTGTACAATTGTTTGTTTTTGTAATTGGATTTTCATGAAATGTGTTTTTGCTGTTTTTCTAGTCGAGATTCTTTAATAGTAGAATGATCATAATTATGCATTGCTTCATTCTCGTAAACTATCTGTCATATAATATTCAACATAAAATATTTAATATTGTATTTATAAAAATAATATTCCATAAAATAAATTTTAAAACTTCTACATTTGTGTGATAATAAGCAATGTTTTTTTTCATTTCCTGGAGTAATTTCAACTTTGTTTATTTGCAAAAATCAAAAGCTTCCTTTTTTGTTGATGATTTCTCTTTTTCAATTATGAATTATCTTTAATAAGTATAAAATATGATATGGATTTGGATATGCAAATTAATTATGTTTTCATTTTTACTGGAGATGAGAAGGAATGAATATAAATTTTTTGTTGAAAATTGAGACAGAAAAAAAATGGAAGGTGTAGCAGTATCAATAATAATGATCAAGGTGCCGTTTGCTGATGAGAGTGAGCCGGTCCGAGAAATGAGAGGCAAGCGAATCCCGACGCGGCGAATAATTCAGTTGCTTCTGATTTATCTTCGGCGTTAAGAATGAAGATTTAATCTTCCTGTTGAACGCGGATCGCGGTAATTTGCAGCGGACGAAATGAAGAAGCTAAAATAAAAAAAAAAAAGAAACCAACATGAAATATAAGAGAGCAATATAGAAGTCCGTTTCAATCGAGAGCCGTAGAGCCCTCAATTTTTCATCCGCGTTTAATTAACAATTTAAATTTTCCCGCCTCTCTTCTCGCGTCGACCGGAAATGATTAAATTTATTATTATTATGTATTACGCGGAGTGAGCGAGTGTGTATGTTTTTAATGTAAATAATTCTCGAAGTGCGGTACGTGCATTCCATTGCAAATTCGAGCCGGGCAATCGAAGCCTCGGCCTAACGGAGACCTCATTTCCGCTATATTTATTACAAATATTATACACTCGACGATGCTTAATGCTCGCCGATGCGAGACATTCAATAGCCAACAAAGAAAATCGATTAAAATATCGCGTTCGTAATGCTGGAATCTTCGCTGGTAATACCCATGTTTCATACCAAATTATTGCAAATGGATGATGATGATACTTCATCTTTGTTTTCAATTAATATTATTCTAATAACAACAATAGTATTTTTTTGACTAACTTTTTGACTAATTCTTTAAAAAAATATTTCATGGATTTTTGTCTGTTCTAATTTATACTTTTTTATTTGTTAGTAAAAATGTCTTCGAAATCATAAATTTTGTTATCAAATATTTGAATACTAAATGAAAACAACTAAATTCTAAGCTTTAATGTTTTTTTTTTGTAAATGATGATGCTTCATTTCTGCGTAAGGCTGCTTTCATATTAACGGAGCCCATTACACGAACCCTCGGTTTTACGGCCGCAAATTTTCGGATAATTGACGCTCTTCATTATATTTATTAGGTGGCCATTAAACCGAAAAAACACGAGATTAATAAAATACGTGCAGCCGGGGCTGATGTCATTCGATTTGCATGTTTCTTCTTTATTTTCATTTTCGTTGCTCCTTTAATGACAAATATTAAACGGGAGCCTCGTATTTCTTTCGGTTAAACGAAAGCCGTAAAAGCGGCCGGACAAATCCCGGAATGAGCGATTATTAAATAAACGTCAATTAGCGAAATCACTCGTGAAATACGACCGTCTCAAACGGGGACTTTGTTTCTCCACTCGTGCCTCTCTTGTTTATTTGTTTGTTGACTGGTGTGTATATGTTGTTGTTAGGGGTTACACTTAAGTGGGCGTTCGGGAATGAGGCGTAAACGGGTCTAGAAGTGCAGTTAGTCACACTCCAAGTCACGTCTGAAGATCGCAAACAGAAATAAAGAGAACGAACGTCGACTGAGATGATCCTCTATTATTTTTTGTTTGAACTGCTATAGAAATAAATGGATTATATTTTTATTTTAATATTATGCATTCACATAAGTCATATAAAGTGTTCATGTTAAATTGGTTTAATTAAGTTGATTTTGTGAAATTGGCAAATTTTTGTTATAAAAATTTGATAACACTACAAACGTAATTTTCGATTATCTATAAAAAAAAAAACAATTAATTTTACTGATAACGTAAATAATCCTCAAACGTTTTCATCAAAATAAAATGATGCAGCTTATTTCAATTTTTGATTTTGATATATTTTCTAAATTTGGCGTGATACTTTCCAAGTAACTTCTTTTAAACTTTAAAGTAAGTTGTCTGATTCTAAACCGTTGTATAGTTTTGATAACTCAATTGGCGCTGAAAAAGACTAGTGGTACCTCGCTAGGACCTAAGATTTTATGACTGCACCTAACAAAAGTTTTGGCGAATATATCCGCCATTCGTGCGTACACATCTTTTTGTTTGGCTATTTTTTTCTATCAAAGTTAAGAACGTTCATTTCATTCTTTAATAACTAAAATGTGTAACTTTTAGAAATTTTGACATTAACTTGAAATTGTTGATCTTAAAAAGGATGATTGAACTAATTCAATTTATTTGAGATTCTGTACTTAGATTCGGCAAACTATAGTTTACATGAAGATCTGTTGTATGATTGAAGTAGTTGGGTATTTTTGTAGTTTTTTTTTTTTAATTTTATTTGAAAACTTAGATTCAAGTTAGATTCAGTTAGTTGTTTCCGTCCAGTCTGTTATGGGAAAATGAACGATTAGATCGGTCCAGGAGAGAAACTGGAATTGCGAGAAGCAGAAACGTGACGAGGTTCTGTAAAAATATCGATCCTCTTCGTTCACTTTTCGTTTCGACGGTGCAATTCTGCAGTTATCTGAATGACAGAAAAAAATAGTATGGTACATGTATGGAGGCTGTGCGCGCTGCTGTGTTTCGAACGATTGTCGGCGTTTCCGTTTCCGGTCGCCGGGTCTTCACGGGTTGAGAGGTTCGGATTGGCGCGCGCTCCGCAGACCCGAGATTAGATAATACCGCTTGTTAGATGCGAGCCACAGTTTGTTTTACCGGCTCGAGGCTCCCGTTCTCTGCCACCTATTATTAGTAGTAGTATTACTGGTACTACTATTGCTACCAGCACTTCTGGTACTGCTGCTGCTGCTGCAGTATGCATTTGATGTATGCGCAGCTCGATGCACATGAAGAGCAGACGTGGCGACGCCGTGTAATTCAATTAACCATCCGATTGACCCAATTGATCCGAGACCGCCCATTGTCCCTCCTTCTGAATAGATCTGGGATTAATCAAATTGCAAGACGAATCAAATCAATAAGCTACAAATTTTCACAATATTAAGCGCGAAGATCTTTTCGATTCTGGGGAAAGTGGTCCAAAGCGAACTTTCTTCTCCCGTCCCGTTTAGGATCGAAAGCGGCGACGGCGAGATAAGATTAAAGCAAACACAATCTCTGTGTCGAATTGGAGAGAAAAATAAAACACGTTTATCTTGATCAAAAATCCAAACAAATTGCTCCGTAATTGCTGTAATCATCTGCGTCAACATTCAATATGTTACTTTTAAGTATGATACATCTTATATTTAGTAGCATCAAAGCTTTCACAACTTCCGCCCACCTAAGTTATAACCGGGAGTAGCTTCTTACCACCTGCGTCATCCGCCTTATCGAAACGCAAACATATTAGTCAGAGGTATGACTGTGCCCGATTTTAGGATTAAATTTACCGATGCAGAATGATGACGTCGTCTTCCTGCCCTTTCCTCCAAGTTAATAATTTAGTGCAAACTGTAAATCACGCACTGCCGGACTTCGGACGCGCAGGAATGCATTTATCAACGTATCCATTCTAAATGAATAATCGATTCTTTTGATGGATTTTTATATCTTCAAAAATGTAATATTGCTTATATTCTGTGTATTTGAGGGTATTGGGTATATGTAGTCAATTGTAATGTAATATGCAAATTGATTTTAATGATACCCCTAAGCTTCGTGCAGAAAATTAATACACGTGTATAACAATGTGTCATTTACTTACGAAGAAATAAGATAATCATATTCTTCTAACATTCTTTCCAAAAATATTTCAATAAACCAAAAAAATATGTAATAATTACCATAAACATAAAGTAATGTATAATAGAAATAAGAAGATCAATATGTGTATAGATGATTGCATGGAACGTGTCTATTGATTTGAGTGACATCTCGTGTAGCTGCTCGGATTACATTAATATCTAACGAGGGTTGACAAATCTCTAGAAATTGGAGCATCGGAAGCGAAGTGATCCGCAAATCCATTGAGATGTTGATGATGAACAGCAACACGTAGGTGAAAAATTGATATTTTGGATACTATTGTTCTGTATTCAAAATAATATCACTTAAATAAATATTTTAAAAAATCATATAAATATTAAATTTTGCCTATAACATTTACGATTGTTATAAGCGACATCTAGTGCAACTTTATGTATTTATATTGTGCAAAATATTCAATCAACTATTAGATTCGTATGCCTACAACTTTTGCGATTGTTATAAGTGACAATTGTTTGCATGTATCTGCAGAAAATCAATCAAATATTAAATATAACTTGTCGATTGTAAATTGACAAATCGGGAAGATGTGTAAATATGATCTGCTGCACCATATACCAGGTAGTAAAAGGTGAGAGCAACAGAGCAACACGTAGGCGTCGCAAGGTGGAGTTTGGAGAAAAGAGAAGGACGATGAAGGGGATGCGTCGCGACGCCCGTTTTTGCGCGCGCGAACTTTAGAGGAGAAGTCGAGAACGGATCTCGCGTAGAGACAGCAGATACAAACACACAGCACACCGTGGAAGTAGCGAGAGTGACGTTCCGTCGTCGGATTGGTTGGCGCACGTCGTCGCGGTGAACGGGGTATCAAACTTAACTGACCGAGAACAGAAACCGAAGGTTAGGTTAGTCGAGTTACGGCTGCGTTACGTGCCGGCTGCCTCCAAGCTCTCCTCAACATATTTTCTTTCATTTTATTTTCAATTTTTTAAATTTGGTTATTCGGAAAAAAAGAAACGAAACGAGAGAGCAGCATATAAATATTTCGAAATTGGTTTCGCAAGCTTCGACCGAAAGTTTTTGTTTGTTTTATTAATTTTTTGTTTGTTTAATTTTATATTGTTATTAAAAAAGAAGGATAAATATTTATATATATATATATATACACTGTGCTACCAACTGTGATGATGAGTAATTTGATAAGTGCCTGAAGTAATATTAATAGTACGTACACACAAGATACTGGTGATTTAAAGTCGAGTGGTGTGTGGTGCGCTCATCCAACTCCTGTGATGCGAATAATATAAAAGGGATTTCATGTTTCATGATCGTCCTTATTGCTGTTATATTTTGTGCTCCGGTGGACGAATTGTGATAGTAGGGTATTAGTTGTATTAGTTCCGTGGTTGTTGAAGATGAAGATCAAGATGCCGTCGTGCAAGCTGTGCGAGATCAGCCATCACAGTAGTAGTAGTAGTAGTAACCAGAAGTTGGGCGGCTCTAGCTGCACGCACGCGACCAACTTCTTGCTACCACAAATGCCTGCGATGGTCCCATTGTCCATGGGGTTGCAGGTGCAGAACCCGGCGATACTCGTGCCGCAAATTAGGGACATGATGCTGGCGGCCTACTTCTTAAGAGGTGAGAGATGATTTATCGCCCGTCATCATCATTATTCAACAACAACTCTTCACCGCTCTTCTCTATTCCGATCACCTTCCTTCTTCGCAAACACCAAAGACTATCCCGATTATAACACCTCTTACAGGAAGAGGCAACTAATTATCCAATGCATAACACTTTCTTTCCAGGTCTACATTTCTCTCTCTAATAAAGCAAATAAAAATACATTAAATTTGAGATATTTATACCCATTTTGCGAAGATTAATGTGAATACACCAAAACAAAATGATAAGTTATATCAGGCCTCAATAAACAATTAAACACTTCAAACAACACTCAATTTTTACCAGCTAATTCCGATTTGTACCAACAACGAAAAATATAACGAACAATAACTATTTGTTAATAGATAATTAATATTTAAAAAAAAACTTGAATAAAAGATTTAAAATTGATTTAAACTTCAAAAAATATTATTATTAATACGTAATAAAATTTGCGATGTATTTTTTAATCTCGAATATATATGATGTTTCATTTCATTCAATAGAAATGCAAGAATTCGAATATTATAGAATCAAATTAAATTAAGATTCAATGCTAATATAAAATTGCATATTTTTATTACTTTAGAAATTGGAATTCTCTGAACTTCGCTAAAATTTCATCAAAATTCCAAGAAAGGAATATTTTGTAAAATGTGAAATAAGTGATTGTAAAAATAATTATGTGTACTATTTTTTCAAATTTACTCAATTAGAATTAGAAATTATATTTTTTTTTGAGAATAGTAAAAAAAAGAAGTTTGTGAAGTTGAAAAACAAACGAAAAATAGCATTCGAGATCAACGAAGGTGGCAATCGATGACGAACGTCCGCAGCGTCGTAAAAATGAAATTACAAATACTTGGAGCGTCGGGAAATAAAGCTCTTTCAAAAAGTCCTGTCTGCAGGATAAATTGATGATGAGCCCGCGGGATCAGAGCGTGAAAACTAAAGTGTAATCGATTCGGATAAGCTTGCAGCACCGCCCGGAACATATTGGAAATCATATTACGAAGACGTCTTACAATTTTTCATCGGAAAACCATGCTGCAATTTATTATCCGGGAAGAACAAGGAAAGAAGTTACTTAACTTCTGGACGAAGGGATTGCTGCAATCCACGCAAATCGATTGAAAAGCTTTTTTTCTCATTTTTGAAAACTGATTTATTGGACGCAACTATTTTTAGTTTTGTTGGCTGCCCAGTTTAATCCAAGATTTGTTCAGTTCTATTAAATAATTCGCAGTGGAATATGTGGATTTATCCTTATACAAAATCGTAGCTTTTAGCTACTAATCCGATCGGATTATAACAACCTTAAGTCAGTGATCATCACTTGAGCCAACATTTCAATGCATGCCGTCCGAGGATTAAGTTCCTGTGTTCCTTTGGAGAAGCGCATTTAGATTTGTGCGGATTATGCGACGAGCGGCTAAGTTATTTCATTATTAATTGCCACCTCGTAATAAACCTCATCGCCGCGTCGGAGCTTTAATTAAGGTGACTCGAATTAAACATGAAAAGAGTGAAGTAGAAAAAATAAAAATAAATTGTGTGCGAGGAGGACGGCGTGAGCAAAACAAACGCGCGGATAATTGTAAAGCTCTCCGCATTAACTCATTTAGCGAAACGTTATAAATATTTACGCCGATCGTAATTCCAATTAGATTAAGTGCAAAAATTAACACACGAAACAAAACTGAAGAAATGTTAATTCATATTTGATGATAGTTAAACAACTTTTTATGAATTTCAGTTGAATATTCCTACTTGAAAATACAACAATTGTAGATGCTGCAATGAACAAGAATCGAATTTCTATTCACGTTTGTGGTCAATCTTGAGGTGCGAAATGTTTTTTTGATGCTAATTGAATCGATGCATCAATTAAACATCGAATAACTCTGAACAATAAATTCTTCGGATACATGTAAGAATCGCGTGTTACATAATACTGGTTACGTGACGGGGCGAGAGATATCAATTTCGATTCGGGAAAAGAAAAGCCGCATCGAATACGATTTTATGTGTATATAAATATAAATAATCCTGTCGCCCGGAAGCAATTAGTTTTTATTCAGTTATAATTAATCGAGCATTTCAGTAAGGATAATTACGTTACGCACTTTTTGCCTCGCTTTGCTTTGTTCGAACACTTACGTAACCGCCGCATTCTTTATTACGTGCAGCGCAGAATTACGAACGAGGTTCTTTCTTTTTTTTATTGAGAAACGGATTATTATGTAAAATTTAAGTAGATTTCGACTAATATCTTTTAGTGTAGCACTTAATTTTAATTATGTAAAATGTAAGTGGATTTTAACTGGCATCATCCAATTTTATGCTTAATTCAAATTTGACAAATTTGTATAGCTAATCTTATAACTCGAATTAAGAATCAACAATTTTATTACGCAATAAACGCCACCTATTTTAGGGCTGTTAAAGATTTTAATTGACTCGCTCAGTCTTCTACGAGTTTATTTACTTAATTCTAATTACCTCATGATTATTTAGTGTCAATGTATTCAATTTAAGTTAATTTTCTGCAAATTCCAAAAATATACTAGTAAACATTTACGTAAATTTTCAAGTAGTTTTTTTTTGGTATTTAAATGAAATAAGTAAATATAATATAAATATATGCTATTTCATTTAATTATTTTTGTTATATAAGATTTACTTAATTCATTCCTGGGATTGCGAATTATTATTTTTTTAAACATGTTTTTGATGTTTAAATTATATAGAAGTTACACAAAGTAGAAGAACTTAAAGGCAGGTGCTAGTTTGAAATACAAGTCCAAGGTAATTACTTGACACCTAAGCCATTGCCTGAACAGATGTTGAAGATACAAAGAAGCTAAATTACTTAACTTTTTCCCACTTATACTTAACCCTCCTAGACCAACGGTTTAGCAATAATCACTAAATTTTATTTTTTTTTATAAATATAATTTTATTCATGCAATGCTGTTATAAAAATTTAAATCAGCAATAATTCCAGATTTTATCCACTTTACATTAATTCTTATGTGAAAAAATGGTTAAAGAGGTTGCTTTTCATTCATAAAAATAATGTATTTTAATAGAGAAATAATACTTAAGTTTGGTAATCTTTAATTTTTAAATGTAATGGACATTTAGTAAAAATAGAAATATATTGAATTCATTCAAATAAATTTGCACTTAAATTGTCTGTCATTTCTCGGGATTACGGACTATTATGAATGAAACGATAATAAAAAATAATTTATTCTAAATACACATCGATAAGGAACAACAAAAAACTGCACACAATAATTCTCAGCTGCATTTCTTAGAAAAACGCACAAACATGAATGAAGATGAACGAAAAAAATCATAAAAAAGAAGTGTAAAACATTCCAGTTTCGAGTCTAGACGATAAAAACAGAATTTATTCCAAATAACATCAACAAAGAACATTTATAAAAACTGTCTATAGTTTTGAATAGTTTCATTCACTGTTTCTCCTTGTAAATTCATATTTGATAATTCATAATTGTGAGTGATTTTCAATTTATTTTTTTTATAGTTACATAAATATTTGTAAATTTCATCCGCTTCTCAATTTGGAAACTTCTGCAATAGATTATATAAATTTTGCTCCTTAAATTACCTTAATTAAATGCGTTATCTAATCATGCTTATCTTTCTTTGCATTTAAATGTTATTGGCAAGATGCGACGATAGCATTAGTTTCGATACTTGAACGCGTTTAATCCAAACGCCGCACGTTTCAGGAATTTAAGCTCCGGACTCAATTGATTTAGATTGCTTCATCCGAATGATAATTGACTAAAGCAAATAGCTTATAGTTTAAAGTACTTGTTTTTTCTTACATTTTCTTATTTCAAGACGTTTAATCTCATTTTATGAATTTATTATTATGATTCTTCAACAAATAAATTAAACTTTATTTAAGTCATGTTTAAGACACTAAATTGGGAAGTAAATTCCGAACTAATTAGATTTTTTGACTAAAAGCTAAACATTTTTTGGTTTGTAAAGATGCATTGCGATTTATTTATTTTTATTCTTAATTATTTTAGTGATACTTAGGCTGCAATTATTTTAATGTGAACAAACGGAGGCAAAGCAAAAATAAGTTAATTTGCTAACTGCTAACGCGTTGTTTGTTAAGCGAAGCTCGTAATTAATTATTTTAATTCGAAATTCGGCGCTTAATTAAAATTTAGCGTGCAGCGAGCGGACAGAAAGAAGTAACGCATTTAAGTCAGTTTTACTAAGCGTAAACGGCTCGGTATTTATTGCGGCGGATTAAGCATGAAATTTAAATAGTCCTGCATAATGCGAGGACGGTCATCCGTTTAATTATTATTTCGGAACACATGTTTCTTCGTCCTTTTGCAGCTACGTCCGCTCCTTTTCGGCCCTACCTACCTTGCAGACCGGCGTTAATGACTACAAAATGATAGATGCTATACGTGCGGCAGGTGAGGGAGATGCGATCGTTCTGCTGCTACTACGGCCCTTCGTTACGCTTCATTTAATGCAGCGCAATTAAAACTTCCGAAAAGTGCATCTGCGCTCATCTAAACGTTTTTATTAAAACCCGATTCCAGCAACAATCATCTTTTCGACTTCGCACCGTAAAAGCGTAAATAATACAATAAAATATTGCGCAGAAAAATATCGTATTTTAATTTACATATGGATCCTGCAAGTCGTGCTGCTACACTGGTATTATTATTAAATAAATGCGGTTTTAATGCGAAGCCTCGGCCTCAAAACGTATGTGTTTCGCATTCTTTCGAGACGAATTCGACATTGACCGTACTTAGATCGTAAGAGAGATATAAAGGAAAGAAAATGTACGAAAGAAAGAGAGGAAACGCGTAAATGACGTTTGAAATGCGATGCGCAAACAACACGAAGTGAGGACATGAGTATTTTCGTCTCGGCAGGACAAAGAATCGAACCTCGCGGAACTCCACGGTTTTATTTTATTTTGTTTTTTTTATATTCTGACGCATCTACGAACGAAGTTCCGAATTCTTTAAATTTGGAAAATATATTTAGACTTCCTTTATTAAAAACAATTAAATTTAACTGAATTTATATTTAATGTTTTTTATTTATATACTTTGAGAAGTAATTTACTAAATGTTGCTATTTTCCAATATTTTACTTGGATGAATGCCAAAAAAATTTACAATTTAATAGAATTCTAACGATAATTAAAATAATTTTTAAATTGTTAAATATTCTTTTTGAATACATTTATTTTTATAAATAAGAAATCGGTTATTGGTAGCATGTATGTGAATTTTCATCATAAATTCCTATCGATAATTGAAAGATTTCGATTTGTTTTCTATTCCATCTAGTTTGGAAAGTAGTCGTCCGAGGATCATACGGTTCGTATAGAGGTCGTGGCAAAATAACTGGCTCTTAACTAAAAATACCGTAAAGCAGTTTCTGGCGCAAAGACGCCACCAACCAAACCTAATCGAATGAAAAAGAAAGAAATCTCTGTTCAGATGTGAGAAAATAAGTGAAGAAATGCAATATTTGCTGAAGTCCATTCAGTGCTCGCGGTTTTTCCTCAACGGCAGCCGTAATTTAAGTTAAAGAGGTAAATTTAATAACTACGACGAGTGCAACTTGCGCTGCGTGCGTGTACTTTATTTATTAAGGACTAATGCGATCAATTCCTTGCGATTATCCTGGCAACGCTAAATTATAGATATTGTGGTTTTGCCAACAACATAGCCGTAATTGATTACGAGAATCGCTGGCAGACAGTTAAGGTGAATTAATTGCTAATCTAACTGTTTCTTCTGCATCGTTCTCTTGTATACAGTCGAGCCTCGATAATAACGAGATAATAAGGATCGAGGTATGATGGAGACGAAGAGAGAAAGGCTAAAGCAGCCCACATAGGCGGTCGGTCGGTGGTCGTACGCATTACATATTTAGCATCGTTCAATAAAATACTCGTTCCAATTGCCTTCGTTCTTATTAAATCATAGACAAATGGATAAAATAATAATATTCCGAACGCGCTCAATGGGAAGCAATAAAATTAGTCGTTTTATTACTTTCGGTCATCTACTTCTCTTCACTTATTTTTTTTTTCCTTTCCTTTCTTCGCAAAAGCAGCGCGCCGGTAATTGCAAATTGGATCAACGGGTTCGGTTTCGAATCTGGAGTAAGCAAATAAATATCGGACGGAGAGAACTACTTACCCAACGGGAAATTTCCCACAATCATGTTTATTGCCTCTAATATATATGGCGTGTAACCCTTTTTTCCTTCTTCTTCTTCTTCTCTTAGTTTCTTTAACTGTCGTGCATCCTAATGCATTCGTATAGAAAGCACAATCGTAGGAAGCTTGAACCGTTTAATGTATTACAACGATCTTACCGCAATCTCAGCTTGGATGTCGGAAGAAGGAATTGCCTGGGTTCACTTGCTCTCAAATAATCCTTTATTTCTTCACTAATCAATTTTACATTTTAATCCAGTTTCATAAAATATTTTTTATTGGAATATCATCATTCATATAAGTAAAGTCTGAAAGATTGGCTTAACTGTAAACAGCGATTCAATCGATAAACTATTCGATTGTGTATTTCGAAAATCGTATTAGATTCATTGTGTGTATCGTTTCTCGTATAAATATTTTGTAGTTCGAAAATGCTTTGCTCGGAGTGAAATGAGGATGTATACATAAATATAAGGGAAAAGAAGATATGTGAGGCAGTAGGAAATCGGCGTTGCGATGAGCAAAAGAAAAATATAGATGAAAAGGTGAAAATACTAGTTTACACGGATGCACTTGTAGAAGTGTGTATGCACACATACAGAAACACGGGAGCGCATGCTGTTGGCTGCAGCTATGAATAAATCATGGACATTATGCGCAACTTCCTAGTTCCCGTGAAATCTTTATTGCGACTAAATGTTGAACGTAACAAAATAAAGTGTATATGGCGTAGAAGCACGCCACCGACGGTTGCGGAGGAGGCGGCGCGAAAAAACAAAAACAACATAAAAAAGTTAGTGAAGAAAGAGGAGGAGGAATTTAATTAGGCAACGTATATTAACCGAAATAGCGATTTTGCCCCTCTTCGTTCGTCTTATATAAATACGTGTTTGTGTGTGTTCGTCGGCTACAGGCAAATAACTCCTTGCACCCAATTAAATTTGACGTCGCCTCTGCGAAACACACACTACTTCTCATGTACCGTGTCTGTGAGTTTGTTTTGTGTTTCTCTTTATGTTTGTATGTTTATATATATATTTATAATGTTTCTGTGCTACACTACACGAAGTTCCTCTCCCTTGGCTTCCAAAGTAACTATAAACGTAAAAATAATCCTCTATAAGGATTGTTTGTTATTACGGTCACCTCCGACGCACGAACCATATAGGAAAACCTACGACGCGAGCCGGAAATGTTTATTAGGATCCAGAACTGATCCTCGCGGAACACCCGCATATTCCATCAATCAATAGTTCAAACTTTTTAAATGACGTTTATCCAAATACGTCGTATATTAAATGATAAAGCAGAATTCTTGAACAATCCATTAATGCAATTCGTAATTTGATTAAAGAAATTTGATGTAGTTCAGTAAATATATTCGCAGAACTTCTGCTCTGCAACAATGTCAAATATTAATTTTCCGCTGTTTATTCGCATCGTTAATTAGTGATTATCCATCATAATTTGATGATTCGCAGTGTAAAACCGGTGTTTCGTTAACGCGTATATTACCTTCGACTCGAACTATACTTGCACGAAACTAAAATGCAAATTGTAATACGTAAATGTAAACAACATTTAGAACAGTAATTGCAAACAGGCGTTACATAAAATTACACATGATTGATTAAAATTTGAATTAACCAAATTATATATCGCGCATATAATATTTGGTTTGATATTTATTAAATTGTTTGTCAAAGTATTGATAAATGAAGGTTTTTATAATTACTCCTATGAGATGATCAAATATAAGTAATTTTTTTTAGCTATTTGAATTTTAATGAAACAATTTGATTTAACTATTAAATTTTTAAATCAATTAAGAAGATTGTATTAATGCCGTAAAACTTGAATCTTACGACACTATTAAAGTAACATACATATATAAGTTTAGTGAATGAGCGGAGTTTTTAGAATAGTTTAAAAAAAATGTTGTTCTTAGTTTTATCATGAGATTCATCAACCTTACTGACCTAAAAGCATGTTCCCCTCGAGCGCGCATCGAAGATTCTTACATAAATCGCGTAAATGCAAACAGATGTGCAGATAATCCAGCGGGGATATGCGGAGTGAGCGGAACTCACCGATACATTTTTTGCTTCGATTAGTTATGGTAGTATTTATGGAGCGGCATCGAAATAACTGCCACCTATAATTAGACCACCCTCGCGGCAGCAGCAAGATTGCCACCGTTTCCAACTTCCTCCTTTAACCTCTTAACTTTTATGCAAACTCCTCTGCACCACTCGGATTCTATTACAAAAGCACTTATAAACTACAGTGACTTCATCCCTCACCCTTCAGTCCGATTCGTTATCCTCGAGAGAGAGTTGCGAATGAATCTGTAAATTTGTTAAGAGTGGATTACTCTCTCTCCGATCGTGCCCAGACAATGCGAACAAGGAGGGAAAATAAAAGAAAAATGAAGGAATTAAAAAAGAATAGCAACAGGATTGAATTACAACACTAAGATGAAGAAGTAGGAGAGAGAGAATACATGAATATACGTATAAAGTGGAGGAAGAAAAATTGGAATGAGCGGTTGGTGGCATGCGATCATTAAATGCTGGGCGCGGTATTGTTGTTCGGGGAATGCCTTTTAGTCGTTAAAAAGCGAGCAGAACAAACCGTTTTGTTTCTCTCCTTCCTCCTCATCCATCTCTCTCGAACTTCCCTCTGTTTCGCAGATTCTGTTCATCTCGCTGCGCGCATTTATACCAACGCGCGAGAAGAGGCAGTAAATGTTGAAACTCTCGACAAGTTTGTGCATTTATTGAAATAGATGTAATCTAATTTTAACTTGCAGAACCCGCAAACTCGGATTCCCGTTATTTCCGCGTAAATTTATTTAGCCTCGTGCTTTTCGTATTTGGTTTTGTGCTCCATCTCCATCTTTTAATACCTTTACCTTTCGGTAGTATTGTAATGTATCCGATGATGATGACGATGAGCTTAAAGGTTGAGCGCGAGCTGCTCACGTTTCCTTTTCAAATTTATCTGAACTCTAATTGGAGATTGCTAAAATCTAAATATCAAATGTTCGCATTAAATACTAGGAAATCGTTTTTGCGTTCAAAAGGTCCTGCACGTCGATCTGCGTGATGGACGACCTTTCCAAAATTGATGTAAAACACAATCGCAGCCAATACTAAATTAGCCGACTGCGGAGCTTTTCATCTTCTCTCCCACGGCTTTGGCGTTGATCAGGGATTTACATTCTTCATTTACTTCCTAGCTCGAGACATACTCTATCTTTTACCAATATCGCCTATGTACCATTCAGCATATAAAGTGTTTAGTCAAGGCTCATTGCAATTTACAAGTCCTCCTATTTAGATATTTTCTTAACACAGGAATAAACAATGTTACTACAAAGTTGTAAATAAATTACTCCACCAATGGGAATAAATTTAGTATATTAACATAGATGTTACAGCAAACTCAGTTTATACATATTATTTACATACAAAATATAACATATTTTTTTGGAAAATTCTAATTGAATTTAAAAAAAAATATGTTAGATGGAAACAACTAGAATATCAAAAAAATTGAAGTAATGTACTTTTAAGGTTTAATTATCAGTTGATAAAGAAAATTCTACAATCGTCAAACCACACTATAATTTAGTGAATGTTCGATTGAAATAGCGAAATAATATGTGAAAGAGAAAAAATGAAATGAACGTAGAAATAAAACTCGCGAGGCATCCATCTAAAATGGTCCAAGTATGGAACCTCGGGGAATTCCGTCTCGCTAAATGGGCTTGTTAGGCTCATATAGCTCGAGCAATTTGCGTCTGAAATGTGCGCGCCACGGGGATGGTAAAATAAAATGAGCTAAATTGAACTGAATTGTTTTAATTTCCCACGAAATTCTTGGCTTTGCGAAAAGCGGCGGCGTCGGGGCAGCATGAATAACAGAAGAAGATCGGAGGATGTTGAGTATGCGAACGTCTGCGCGTGTCTTTGTGAAATCAACGTTAATCGTTTCTGAAAAATCGACTCTGAATTCCTGGCTCTTCCTTCCTCCTACCTGCTCCTGTCCACATGAAATTATACGTGCAATTAAGAATTTAGCATAATGAGGGCTGAATAATTGCAATTTCACTTGGTTGAAGGTCGCAGGGGGAATCTAAGTTTTGAGCGAATTCTTCGACGGCAGCGAGGTCGGGGAATCTCCGGGGCCACTGAGATTATTAGTGCAATGCGATACGCGTAATTTAAGATAGAGAAAGAGAGAAATGCAATTTACGGCGAAATAAATGCGTAATATTCAATTAGTTAACCGCTCTTTTCCATCTCGTCGTTATGCTTAAACGTTTATAAATTTTGTTTTTATTTAAACTCGATTGATTCCTCCGTAATATAATTGTTTATCTGTGCACAATGCGATAATAGGAAAGCTGTACAGCACAAAACGAGACGATTATCCAGAAGGTAACAACATATGTCGCGAAACTTATTTTTAGCTCCAGCTTTCGTAGAAAGAGTTGAAAAGAAAACAATACAGCGTATGCATTTATCCTTTTTGTTTCATTAATTTTAATGATATGTATTACTAAAACCGTAATTTTTACAAACGTTATCACAATCAAAAATTTGCGAGAATATAAACAAATTTATATTTTTGCACCTAAAGTTTGTAATTGTATAAGTTGCTACTAAGCTGTGAAACCGACAAATAGGTTTTTTAATCACATAATTGTTTTAACGCTGCGATTGAACCGAATCGGATGGTAAATATAGATCTTTGATCTTGATCCAATTACTAGTTAAATTGGCACTGTAAAAGTGTTAATTAAACGCAAATCAATCGATTAATCCAGAAAACGGAAATCGAATGTTTGCAGAGTCATTGGGTCGTCGTTGCTTGTGATTCCGTAGTTTAGTTCGGACTACAATCATCATCATTATCCAACCTTGCAGTCCCTTTTGCTATATGCAATGGACGTATGTGTATATAGGCACTTAATTAATGGGTAAACATTGAGGGAGAAGACGGGCCTCCGGAGAGACGAGTCCATTTAATAACACGTTAACCCTGAGAATGAGAGGAATAATGTACGGAAATTGGAGAGACATTCACGAAGCCTGTGATGTAGGACGAACGGCGCGTTATCGGCCTGCGACGAGTATAAATAGCTTATGACCCTGTTGAATGCTGTGAGCCGACTTCTTCAACGATTCGAAAGTTACTGCCCCGTATTAATTCACGTCTTTATTATTTTGCAAACACCCAAAACCAATTCCAACCACAACATCACCGTGATTATTGATCGGATTTGATCTGAAGAAGAATTGCTTCAAGATCCTACAAGCAAACAGCAACAAATTAGAATTCTCTATAAACATCCGGGTTCTTTTCGGTGATCGTTCTTTGTCCTTTCAACTTCGCTAAATTGGCAGGTCAAAATCCCAACGAGACCTTGGATCCGCTATAATAGACTTCGCAATTTCAGACGGGCGAGAAAGGAACGCGAAAACTTCCTCCTCCGTATTTTTTTTCCTGCTGCTGTTGTAGTACATATATACGTGACACTCCATCTGCAGGATGTTCGCCGTCTTTCATCCATGTTTCACTTTAAACTCAATTCCTGCAACAACATTACTTCAAACGCAACACAAATTTTAATTAATATCGTTAAACAGAAATATTTTCATAAATCGATGATAATTCCACGCGGTATAATTAAGACCGAAGCATCAAAAAACGAAACAGTACTTCATTAAGCTCGAAGCTCTTTCTATCCCGATTTTGGAACGTTGCCCAAGACCCAAAAAGGAATTCAACCGGAATCTTGCGCTCTTCGATTAATTTCTTCGGTCGTTCTTTTTTATTTTTATTTTCGTCTGGAATTAACAGAATTCGTTCCGAGGCTACATCAATCTTGACCAAATCAATTATGTGGTTTTAAATGTTTCAAATAAGTAATTTTACAAATGATTATAACTATTACAATTAAATGCACGAGGTAAATTTAATTTAATTAATTGTATTTTATTCGCATTCATTAGCACGTAAATAATTTACTTTGATAACTGTAATAACTTTGTAAAGTGCATGCAAACTATTATTCACTGATATTATTCAAATGATGCAAATGCACACACACCTACACGAAAATTACTTGTTGTTAATTGCAGTTGAAGCAAATAAATTATTACGTTTAGAGCTGCGAAAAGTGTAACACTCTGTCGTTTATTTAAAATTGTTACAATCTGTCGATGCACGGATAATCATAGTAATCGCAACAAGGAGATTAATTATCTAAGGAAAGCAAACGAGCATAATTTCCACGCAGCGTATTTAAATAATAGTAATTAAAGCGGGATTCTCCTTCTTTTGCGTTCCTCCTTCCCCCTCACATAATGAATTTATTTAAAATTGACTCCGGGGCTCTGCGTTCTCTCTCGAATTCTGCGGAGCAGAACTTTGCGAGGAGGTGCAAACACTCTGGGGAATTTAATTACTCCATGTAGCGGTGATAAAATAACGTTAATAACGAGGTCGTATCTTGCGCAGCAAGGGCGAAATTTGTTCATCCGCAAACGTTCGAGGGTCGGGCTCTCTTAATATGATCCTCGATAAGACAATAATTATCGCTTATCTAGACGCAACAGGTCCATCAAAATCGTCTAATATACTTCCATCTAGATCTTATTAATATCCTCGGCATTTGCATTATCTAAAGCTAAGATTACACTAAAACATCAATTTTACAACTTAGTATCAAATCAAAATATTTCCTCAAATATTTATAATGCGTCTTATAAAAGCAAAGTTTGTTGATTCTTGTACAACAAATTGATTTTTTTAGCCTAAAGGTAGGATTATTTCTGGACAAGTTAACAGCGGGTTTGGCGTTTAAAATCTGCTTAAACGATAATGGGATTTGTTAGCTAAGCGTTTAGTGCGGGCGTGAAGTGTGCTGTGTTTATTTATTCTCGGAGAGGTTGGAAGAGGAAGAGGTGAAGAAGTATAGTGGAGAGCCGTGAAAGTACCGGGTTTCTGGTAATGATTCATTAGTGCCGTATAATGGAGAGAGATGTATATGTGTTAAAAGGTGCCTTTCCGAGCACATCGCCAACTGCGGTGCGATGGTAGAGAGAGTAATGGTGGTAGCAGACACGCAGAGAATGGATCTTATATAAACTTTCCTTTCCAATTTCGATATCAAGAGTTCCAATGGGGAGGAAGCGAGAGGTAGCGAAGAGATACGTTCGCAGAGTCGTAGATCTAAACGCTTTACTGCTCCATCTTTTTCTCCCTATTGCCATCAGCGACTCAATTCATCTCTCTTCGTCATTCTTTATTTATAAGGATCGTCTTTTTCTTTCCTTCTTATTTTCATTTTGCATGTAGAAACGTCGAATGTAGTTACGTCTCCGTGAAACGTAAATGCGAGTATATGTGTGTATCTGTTTCTTGAATGTGTGTATAGAGAGATATCGGTCAGAGATAGTTGTAGCGCTCCGCGTTTTACATCAATCTTTTTCACTCTTTTTTTTTCCTTGATCGTACGCGTATATATTCATACCTGTTCAGCACACCTGAATGTGCTTCTGGATTCCGGTTCAACTCGACCTCCTTCTTATACTCGCACAAACGGACGCACAAGAACACACGCCGCCGAAAAGCGGCTATTCCGATCGGTAGAAAGGATAATAATGAATCCGCGATCAATAATTATTTGACCACAAATTGGTTGCAAGCCGATATTTGGATTGCTTCAACAAAAAGCAAAAATGCATACGACGGAGAAAAAGAAAAATTAAATTAAATTACCGATCGACCTGTTGAGTCTCGCCGCCAAATTGCATAAATATATGAATTATGTTACATAAAAGCCGGCGCAAAATGTCATTTAATCAACGAGGCAGGCACACGCAAGAATCGGAACTTTTTTTAAATTATTTTTATTTTCATCGTTTCAGCGTAACGGTTCACGGAAATTAACGTCGATTGATTTTTAACTACAAATTAATTTTCTCGAAGAATGATGGGTAATTTCGTTGGAAGCGATTCACAATCGCATCTCAAAAGGTTCGACTTAATAGAATTCCGTGTTGGAAATATGATTACGTAAAGGAAATACTGGAAAATATACTCTAGGACCCAGAATTGATACTTTGGATTTGTGAAACTTCAACGTAATAGACATTATTTTACATAAACATCAAATTAATATATTGGATTTGGTAGTGTAAATTTCCTAGAACATACATTTGTAACTAATTATATTTCCAATTCACAAAAAAAAGTTATTATCTGATGAGTTTAAGATGAGTATTGTATAATAAAATTAGAAGACTTTAATTATAGCATAAATAAAGATTCAATTCCAGTGAACAAATATGTCGCTTCGTAGGTTGACCGTTTAACTGTTACGACCCGTTGGAGATGGTGTTAATTTTAATTTACCGAATGAAGTTTCAACGCTTAAATGCCCTTTTCGTGTTTAGTGTCTGTGCGCGAGTCGCCTTTTACGATCAAAAGATTTACTTCCTCTGCAGTCGTCCATCAACATTTATCGCGCAGATCAAAAGTCGCCGATTTGTCGCTGAGAGCACGCCTATTAGTATTAATTCAACGCAGAAATAAGATCACAGTTTTTTATAATTGTTTGTACATACATATCTACAGTTAAAACAATAGTAATTATAAATGAATAAAATAAGTAAATTATAAAAAAAAAGAAATCAAATTTTTGATATTGTAATTTAATCAGGGATTCCGAGTATCTATTCTGGGTCCTCTATTGTGTTCAAAAAATGGTCTACGATTAAACTTTGTAGCAAAAATGATGAATCAAATTCCTATAATTGTTTATGATTGCTAAAATCTTGCTTAATTCTGCAAATTTAGATTTTAATGTGTATCTGAATATTTTAAGTTATTATAATTCACTTTGGTACAAAGTACTTAGTAATGAATGAGGATGTGCTAAGTTAATAAGTTAATGATGGGATTAGTCTGGGAAATTAGGAGCGAAAGTGCGAACATATGAGCCAGTTACATACAGACACACTTAATACAGAATTAAATAATTCGCGCGATGTGGTTAAATATACAGCGCGTGACCTTTGCGTTTTATCTCCAGGCATATTGCATCTTCCTTCTCTCTCTCCCACATGGCAATCGGATGGGCGACTAGCGTGTGTGTGTGTGTGTGCAGGGGAGACCTTGGCAATATGGTTAATTATAGATTTTCTCCAGTTTGATGATTCAACTGCTCTCCCGTTCTCGCTCTCACAATTTATCTTGCAAATACGTTCAATCTGTATTTATACACATATACGCACATACATTGAGGTGCAAAACCAACAGCAGCAAGCGAAGCGGAGAATCGAAACCCTAAATCTCTTCCGGAGGGTGCGGATGCGGACGTCTTTCCTAGGTGGTAAAAGCTCTCGGAATAATTCATGAGTTATTACTACCTTTATCGCCCGCCTTTTTATTATTATTACAATAACCTGTGGAGTGAAGAGAAGAGAAAACGGAGCCGAAACTCTCCAAATCACGAACATGCTAATACTTATAATTTTATTCAATAGCGAACGCCGCTAATATAGTTATTAACTTCGATGTTTCTTTCTTTTCGGTTCTGTAAAAGACGTTGCTGGTATTCCAATCCCATACGAAACACGCGACGCTCAAAACCCTTTCTCATTAATTAACGTTGGTGACATGCACATTTGTGATGCATCGGTTCTATATTTACGAAGACATTTCCATCGTGTATTTGAACGTGTTCTGAAACAGTTCATGAAAAAAAAAATACAATTTATTAGTTTACTCAATTAAGGATACTAGAAAAATAGATTAAATAGATACACAAAAAAATAAATTCTTAAATTAATACAATTTTATTATTTTACTATAAAATTGTAAGTGAAAATATGAATTTAGATTACAAAAATTTGTTGTTTTCAGTAATTGCTTTATTTTGAGATTAACAATCTAATTTGATTTTGTAACATTCTAAATCGTGTATACATAATAAATATTGTTGCGTTAATTCAGAGCACATATAATTAATAGACACGAATTGTGTTTAAAGTTTACTGGTTTTGTAACTCAATTTTGAAATAATTATACTTAAGTAACAATTCGTATGTAATTGAGTAATATTGTAATACATGAGTTTATAAAAATACAGAATGCGTTCATTGATGAAGGTTCTCGCAGTGAAAAAGCGTATCAACGGTTCACCGAGGAATCTGGATTTGGATAATGGCATTTAAAATATGCATTGGAACTAAGTAACGGTAAACGTGATTGTATGCACTTTATAAATTATGATGAAATGCGAGGTTTCTCTCTGTTTCCGTTGCGATCACTCGCATTAATACATTAATTGATGTATTTAACAAAAGAGATTTTTTTTTGGCACGAAACGAAACTAAGTCCCGCGGGCCAAATGTGGCCCGCATACTGGATATATTTAGCCCGGCGTAAAATGTTAAAAAAGTGTTTTATTTCTTGTGTATATAAAATATAATTCAAAATATACATAGAAATCTCTTTAGTATTTTTTTTTTAAATACACTATTATTTTTTTGAGTCTTATATTATTAGTTACACTCCTTTCTGATCACTTTTTACTGCTCTATGTAACGCTGTGCGAGGTCATTTGATTAGAATTGTTTGTAGTAACAGCTTTCAGAGAATGTAGAATTGCGTTTAAAAGTTATTTCAATTAATACATTTTCTATATTGCAGAAATTCCATGCAATCACAAACGAACGATGCTTGTATTACATCTGTGTTTATTTATAATTACAAGCAGTTATTGATTTGAAATGGAAAATAAACATTAACCTTATATAATTGTTTGTATACAACTACCTAAGTGTTAATTACAATCAAACATGAATGCAGCAGTATTTAATTCTAATTTGTTTTACGCTTGTTTAAATCCAAATTTTTATATTTTAAATTTTACAAAAATAATTACAGACAATTTCTGTTCAGTATTGTATGTTTTCTGAATTATCAGAATGAATTTGTTAACAAACAATTTTATTAAGATAAAAGTGCGCGCTTTATACTAGTATTTATGTTTTTTTGATAAAAACGTTTACTGAAATTGCTAATTAATCCATCAATATGTGCCTTAATTGCTGAAATTGTGCCAATTATCGCAATGAATAAGTTTAATTTCTGCTTAAAATGCGAAGCTAATTAATTCGATTTCATTAATATTAATAGAGATAAAAACGACGACGAACGTCGCTACCGGTTAAGTAACGAACGCTAATTGATAATTGAATATAAATTAAAGCGAATTTCTCGATGGTAAAAATAAATGATCAAGAAGTGGAAATAATAATAAAAAAGAAGTGTTAACTATATGGTGAGAGTGAAACCAAGGAAGGTGTTATAAATTTATCGGCAATACAGTTTCAAGTGTAGTAATAAAATGCAAATGCGGCGAGAACCTTCGGCTACCATTCGAGCCAATTAAACGTTGTCCTTTTCCTTCTCGCATTGTTATTATTGATTCTTCGTATTAATTGTGTCTCTCTTTGTTTCAGGTAAATACAAAAATACGGTTCGATTCCTCCAGTTTCTAACGCAAGTATTATTTGTTTTCGTGTATAATGCGCGCAGCTTGAATTTGAGTAAATCATTTTCTTGAAGTTACTTGCACTCGTGTACAATACGCATTTTGTATTTGAATATACAGCTTCCGTGTATAATACGCACTAAGAATTTAGAACATTTTTTTAGAAGGTAAAAGTTCGTACTTTTCATAAGACGCACCAAGATTTTAGATTTTAAAAATAAAAGTTTAAAGTCTATGTATTTCTGTATAGTACGCATTTTAGATTGAGTTTTGCAGTATACTCGTATATTATTCGTATTTTTAATTTGTTTTGATTTTTAATAAAATACTCGAGTACAAAATAACTATTTACAAAATTGTAAGTGAAATATTTTAAACTTAATTTCAATAGTATAGAAAATAAATGTAAACTTTATAATAAATGCTAAATCGAATAACAAACGTAATTGCAGGAAGACCATTCTCGTTTGCGTTGCATAATAATTACGGTTAATTTTGTTAGATAATACATTTTCCAATGAGCGAGAAAAATATTTCAACGATGAACTTTTATTGCATAAAGCAACGGAGATGCTATTGGGTAATAGACTTTCTGAAAAGCGAAACCAACTGTTCTAATTATATTCCGACTATACGAATGGTTAATTGTTAAAATGAATTATATGAAACGTTCGAAGATAATTGCTTAAACTGCAACACACTATTGACATGTAATTAACGCTGTAATCATAAGAGTGTACGTGTTTGCTACTTAATTGGTTGTTCATATGAGAATCTGTTAATAAATATAGACATTTAAGTGGATTAACGTGAATGCCGTAACGCCGTTTTTGGATTTATTACTTGATATTTAGTTTTTTCCTGCTTTTAGACATTTCCGTATCTCCAATGAAGAATTAATTATTATTTCTTGTTATATATTAAAATTTCCGTTTTTTTTTTTACTTATTTTAATTGAAAGTTTATAAAATAAACTTCCTTAAAATTAAATATTTTCTATTCGAGTTTTTCATCGGCTAAATAATTTATTGAAAAAGACACTTAGCTCTTTATGTCAACTTAAGTAAACATGCATTAACAAGCTATAACTTTGGATTTTCTTAACACCAAGCAATTATTGTTAAGTGAAGCAAGAAATGCGAATCGATTACAAAAGTCTAAAATTGAAATAATGTCGTTTGTAACTGGAATGAATGAATTTTATTCTTGATATAATTCTTTAGATCAATGCAAAATTAATAAAAACTCGATAATTAAATTTTATAAATTCTTGAATACTACAGCGATTTATATATTTTGAATTCGCAAATAAATGGAAGGCATTTTTTAAAATTGAAAATTATTAGTATTGAAATTTTCAATTTTAAAAAATGCCTTTTAAAATCTGCATTTAGCCCGTAGGCATTAGTTTAGTTAGTTTTAGTAAATATGTGAAAAATTCAAAAAAAACTATAAATAATAACTAATTTGTTAAATATCTATTTGTTTGGGAGCAACAGAAATAAATAATTATGAATATTTTTAGATGTGTGTAAACGTTAAGATTAAATTACGTGCGAAAGTAAGGAATGTTACGTATTATGCGAGTTTGCGCAATAAATAAAAAATCTTGTATTTTGCGTATTTTTACTGAGGTTATTATTTTTGTTGTTGTTGTTTTCAGTTCGTTGTTTCCGTCATTTGCAATTCTCGCTCGTCGCTACTATCTGCGTTATTTGTTGTTCCTTTTTGTGGGCGCTGGCTTAGTAGCTCAGCTGCGACTATTTTTACCATTTTCTGTTTATCATTTTTCGCCGCGCAATGAACCACGACCTCGAAAACGTGTGCTCCACACGAGGGCGTCCGTCTACGCCGCGCCGCATCTTACGCAACGTTCGTTTGTCGCTCGAACGAAGAAGAGGTGTAACAACAGCAAAAAAGGACCTGTAGAATAAGTGAACCATGGATTTGCGATGCGTGAATACATAGATGTGTTTGTATTGTGTAGAGAGGACTAAAGCTAGAGCAGTGACTACGAGAAGAGAGAAAAAAGGACGAAAATTGCGAACACGTGAGTTAATTGGAACGGAATTAATATTAGGAGAAGATACAGGAGTTAAAAGATTGTGAGACAAGAGAAAAGATAAAAAAATAAAAAAAAATCAGAAACGAAGGCGCGTGTTTCGCTTTAAAATTTAATTAATTAATCATCGCCTTCGATTCTTATTACCATATAAATTATTTGCGCCGCATTAATGATTCCACGCAATACGAAGAAAAGCAAATCAACAACAAAAAAATAAGAAAAAGAAGAGTTCGATGAGAAACAAGAAGCCGCGTTTATTGATGCTACCTGTTTCTACCTTCGGCGATGCGTTACCGCCCATTTTCGAATTGACCACAAATTACAATATCGTTTCGAATTTCCTTTAAAATTGTATTGTAGATCAGTCACATTGTGAAATTCGTTTCACCGTAGTTAAACAACTTGTTAATACTTGGATGGATGACCGCTACTTTTTGCCAGTACGTATTTAGAATTTAGGTTAAAGTATTTGAGATGCACTGGGCAGATATATCCGCCACAGGTCGGCTGTTTCTATTATAAAATTATAATTATTCAATTACATAAATAATTGTGAAATTTAAAATTCATTATAATTATCAAGCGAATAATTATAATAAAAATATTTATGTTTGAAGTTCGTAGAATAACTTTCAAAAAGCAATATTTATAAATTAATTACCAATTCATTTATACAGACATGAAATGTAAAATATATTTTTTTGTAAAGCTTAATGTATATTGATTTATTTAAATGTGAATTTACGCAATCAATTTCCAACGCGAGGAATACATTTTAACAGTTAATACGCTAATAATGTAATAAGAGATTTTTTTTAAACATTTTTATAATGTAAACTTTCATTCTGAAAATCATTATAAATTTAGGAAATTTCATTAGATTTTCAATACATCCGAGCTAAAACTGATTTGGTTTAAAAAATCATTTATATTTTGCTCCCAGAGAAGAGCTTTGCTATATAATTGATATAAATGACAAGGCGGATATATCCGCCGCATGTCCATATATGGTTTAAATAATAAATTTATTATTCAGAAATTGAAAATATTTGATTGGAATGTAATTTTTAATCAAATTGTTCGATTTAAAATGTAAATGAAATTTAGACAAAGGAGAGGAAAGAGAATTTATGCTCACCTCATTATTTTCGCACGGAATAATCACAAAATGAATTGGCGCACAAAGAGCCCCCGAGCTTAATTAGAATACAATGGACGTCGATGCCTTCCATTACCATTCCATTTACCTCTTCTAGTTGAGCAGCAGTGGAAAACTGACCTGGCGATAGGCACAGTTCCCATCGATTTTGGGCAAAAATTAATTCGTTTCGCATTCGAAACAGATTCAAATGGAAATTCTCTCCGGTACCAATCGATTGTGTCTGTTCCCTCGCATCACATTGCCGTTCCAATATCAATTACATACAATCCAGGTCTTTGGATTTATGCACGCACGCAAATTGCAAACAGGATATGCAAATCAGAGGACTGGCATTCTTGGGACATTCTCGCAACGAACGTAAATATCGCTTATCCTTTATATCCTATCCGTACGCAGTCATAAGCGAGAAATGGATTGGAAAGAGATCGCATTTTATATCATTATTTTGCATATGCATATCGATGCACCGAGCGAGAGAAGGGTTTTCCTTTGCGAGAAGAAACATTATGTAAATAGCGCTTTATTAATTTATTATAATCCGGCAAATTGGACCAATTGACAGGAAGACCACTGTTACATTTTTTTCATTTTTTATATCACAACTAATCATTATATTTACGTGTGTGTGTATCCAATTAATATGCATCGATTATTACATGAAATGTTGCTGCATTTACATCGCTATTTAACAAAACGCAATGCAAAAGATTATTATAATTTTAGAATTAAAGATGTATTACAACGAAAATTGTTACGCATCGTGATTTTATAATGATGCAACCGTAATAATCGATACATAAATATCTGTCAGTCGTACCAACTACTGTTACCAAGTCAATTTCACTATTAGCAACAAAATGGTACAACTACATTTTAAGTGTTTTTTTAAACTGTATATAAAAATGTATAACTTTTTTTTAATAGAATGAGATTTTTGCTAAACTTGAAACTATTAAATAGCTATAAATTACTAATGCATAACAGTATAGTTTATTTAAAAAAAAAATTCTATTCATTTAAAATTTATGTATATTTCATTTTTTTTGCAATGGAATGTGAGTATTTCAAATATTGATTAAGAGGTTTTAATATCAATAATCAATGGAAATTATTTAAAAAAATTCAATGACAAACAAAATTTTTTGAAATGCACAAGTCATGCAGTGGCCAGGTTACGATTAACATTTTTTTTTGCTTAATTTTTGCCATTCGAAGCAGCCGATGCTTGCACCTTAAAATTGGATCGGTAATAAAAAATAATATAAGTGTAATTTTTAATTTAGTTCTGCGTCTCATTAATTAAACAAGTAATTTCTATAATACAAAAATGTATCAAAAAAAAAATTAACTTAATGGGGTTTGAGAATGTTTTCTCATTATTAATATCGTTCGATGTGTTACAACAATAATTTGTAGCAGCTTTTTCCAGGAAACGTTTTCTTGCGATAATTACAAATAATAAATTGTGATCTACGAAAAAGCGAAGTAATTAATTGAAACGTATGTGTGCGCACGATGTAATTTAGCGCTGAAGGCCTGAAGTAAGTACACAAGTGCGTGGTCGAGTGTCGGATAGACAATGTTTCGAATGCTGTCTGTACTCCAGAACTCTAATGCGATTTATAGCTCTTTCCTTTCCTGCTCTTAATGAATGGACTCGATCTTTATTAATTATTGTTATTAGCGGAGATTCTAATTTACATGTGGGATGATGCTGCTGCTGCATGCCTTGCCAACTCGACCGTGGAATAAGTGGCGCCCCCTACCACCGCCCCTCTTCGATATCCTGATTAATTGGTTACGATTAATTGCTTCAAGCTACCAGATATTACCAATAGCAATCTCACATAGAAAACAGAACGGTTCATTAAATTTGTACAGTATGAAAATTATAATCAAAATAAATTTAAAATTCTTTGAATTTAATATTATATTAATAATTACTTGGATTATTATGATGTATTTGTATAATTAACATTTTATTTTTTTAATGCAAAATAGAAACTATTCTTGTAACAGAAATGTAAATTGCATTAAATAATTCAGTATTTCCATTTACACATTATTATTGATTTCGTAATGAAACTATGATTTATTTACTGGTGTTTCTACTTGTTTTTGATTTGCGTTTCAACATAAATATTTATGAATGACAATTATTACTCAGGAAGCGATAAAATGCAGTTTTTATTTTAATACCACGTTTATTATATAATTGGAAGCGAAACGCGGATTAAAATGAAAAATTGTTCTCGCCTCAATTTTTCTGTATTCATTATTTCAAGTGCGTTGTTACTAATTACCACATGTAGACGTACACATTTTTAAAGAAAGAATAAATATTTTGATTTGCATTTTAAAAAAAAACATAGTTAATCGTTTTTCTATAAAAAAAAATTGTTATTAATTTTCTAGAGAAATATAATCAAAAGTCTCATTTATGAATGTGCGAAATTGAAAAACGAATAAAATATTTATGAAATAATGAACATATCAAAGTTTCGATTATAATTTTTGATTGCCGTTGGCATTTTTTAAATAATTAATTAAGCGTATTTAACGAGATTTCAGTTACTGGGAATGGACCATTAATTAGTATCAATTGACGTTTAAAATATTTAACTTTAACGCAATTTGGTTAATAATGTAGTTTATTATATAATTATAAATTTTTAAATTTGCCTCGTCAATTTATGAGCAATTGACTTTTATTGTTAGTTTTAACAAAAATAATATTCGAATTATTGTTTAAACTAAACGAAATTGTAAAATTTTAATCTAGTACAGAAATAATATATAATTATTTATTCAGCAGAATATAATTAATAAATATAAAATTTGTTTTTTTTAGAAATGATTGTTTCTCTTCTCAAAAACAATATTGAAAAATTTATACTAGAATGAATCATGAATTTTGTTTTGTCTATAATAAATATATATAGACCACCAACAGCGTAAAAACTTTTATTGTAGATTCTTTAAGTATGTTGCAAATTTATAGGTTTTTGAAACAAAAGCTTAGCATGTAATACGATTGGTTTAGAGTGTGAGAAACGATGGATCGAATTGTTCTTGTTGTTAATCGGATTGAATGAACAGAAACAAATCCGTCTCTGTCTTTCTCTCGTACGACAAACAACAATAACAACACAACAACCAAATAAAGGACGGTGTAATGTAAAGAGAACAAAAAAAAACGTAAAAATTCATTGACCTCGGGATCGGTGGTCTCCAGCGGAGCAGGAACCACGAAATTCGCTGTTTGCATCATCGTCGTTCGCGCAGACCGAAGTCGCACAACCATCTCGCTCCTTTCTCTCCACGGGGTCCTGTGCAACCTTCGCTATGGCCATTGACTGTTTCCATAATTCATTATGCGAAAAGCGACATCGTTTCGTTAATCGCCATTTGGAGGCTATTGCTGCGATGTGGCCAAGAAAATGGTCGCAGCTATCCGGCCACAATCATAGCTGGTAGGAGAGTACGCACAATCTGTGACTAATAAACTCCAGATTAATGTCGGCGTCTATTTAAACGCGGGTCAGCGTCAAAAAATGGTTACGTAAACGAATGAGGAAAGGAAACAGTGAAGAACAGAAACGGAAGATGAAGAGAGAACAGCAACAACAACAAAAAAAAAGGTTTGTGACGGAGCGAAATGGAACGAGGAAGGTTACTTCGTTCTATTATGCGAGTGAGTGAGGTTTCTTGAACTTGTTTACAAAGAGATTTGCGTGTGTTTTGTGCGCGTTTTATTTTTTTTCTTCTTCGGGTTATAAGGTTATTTTTTTTTTCGGGGGGTTTGTGTGATTCGAGGTGCGTGTAGGATTAGTCTTGAATTTGCGCTGGAAGTGGCAGGAGGTATACATTTGCGACCCATATGTGTAGATGATGATGGTGAGAGGTCAGGGTTCCTCCTTCGAAGGTGGAAGAAGAACTTAATGCTTTTCGCCGGTAATTGATTTCATCGGGAGACGCGTTCGTTATCGTGTAATTAAATTTAATAGCCTCTGTATATCGCTGGATATACATACACTACACGTAAGCCCGAGAGGCTCAACCACATCTGCCGTGTCCTGTGTGCTCTCGGTGTTGGTGTTGGTGTTGCCGTAGTGCATGTGTTTAGTGTGCGTATATATATATGAATGAGTTCCGAGAGTTCGCAGATAAATTCGCAACAACTCATAATATACATATCACTTGATTTAACGTCCGCATTAATCCCTCATCCCTCCGCTCCTCTCCTCTCCAATCTCCGTCCCAGCAGCCGGCCAGCCTTCTTTTCTTCCTCTTTCCCCCTTTTCGTCCATGAAATATACGCAACAATGCCGATGAACGAATCAAAGGAGGCATAAATCCGTGCTCTAAACGACGTGGGATAAATTCCGCAGCTAACGGAACCCAAAACGGAGGGGATCTCTGCAAAGGCAGACGGATATTGGCCTGAGAGCAGGAAGATGAAAAGTCGCATCTCAGATAAATATACCTTAAAGGTAAGGCTCTGCCATTGTAGCTTTTAATTCGAATTACACGCTACAATTCTGGAGTATAAATTGTCGGCACGCCGTAAATTCTTCTCCCGTAGGGAATTAATCGTCGGAGAAAGAGGAGGCGGCTGCAGGTCAGGCATGATTTAGCTGCGATCCGCACAGAAGTCACGTGCGATGGCTATATTAAAATCATTAAACTTAATCAATTGCATTTACCTCATCTTTCCGAGAATTTAAACACATTTCGAAGTATCTTCCAAAACTTCAACTAACACACCGAACCCTTTCTCTTTATTTAACAATGACATTTCAATAAACCGATATTAAATAAAATAGATAACTTATATGTTAATAAATACTGAAAATCTGAATAAAACAACTTTTGAATACTTGCCAAGTTTCTTTAATTAGCACATTTTATAGTTAACTTGACAACTATGCAAGCTACTTTACACATTAAACTAGCACTGTTTGAATTTACCGAACTTACACTGTTTTCTTTTTGACTTGACACTGACGTTCATTCAAATGACGTTTAACGAACAGTTCAATAGCATCAAACGTTAAACTAGCACGGTTTTCAATTTACTTGACGTTTATTCAAATGACATTTAACAATTCATAGGTGACTTGTGTATTAAATTTGTATAATTAGCTAACTTGTATAATTAATCAAAATGTCAACTACAAATGGAAACATATTTGTAGTAAAGGTACATTCATTCAGTATTAACGATAATTGACAAGTATTTGAAAATTAACTTGTATAACGCACAGTGTGAATTGGAGCCTATTAACACTTAGTCATAAAAAATGAGAAAATTCGTAACAAATTGAAAAAATAAAGTTTACTTACAAATAGTGACGATATTATGATTTATGTGGGGGTTAATATTATATTAATATAATAATTGATTCGTTTCGGCACGACTATACGTTTGAATAAAATATAATCTTGGATAATTCAACGGGAATCCTTTACAAAGCGATACATTATTCATTCGCGATTTGAATAACGTATAATTCATACAAATTTAATGAAATTGAAATAAATCACTTGCACATCTGATTAACAGTCGTTTATTTCATATTTCCGTCCGTTATAATTAATTGCTTTTGATTAGATTTGATCAAATTTGATTTTTTTATGTTTATTTTAAAAAGATACAAAATAAATAATAAATATAATGCAATTATAAATATAATTACTTTTGTTATAGTAAATTTTTATAATTTTTATTATATAGTGAAAGTTAGTAGTTTAGAATTTTGCATTGTAATGTTCAGTATAACTTTTACGAATGACTTGTATTTAATAATTGGATTGGGCAGGTGAAAATTTGCAATGGTTTTCTCATAATCGGGGGAATCCCCGTCCTTTGTCCCGACTAAGGATTATTAAGGAAGGAGTTTTAGTAGCACATATATGTGTTCACAAACACATGCACATATTTCTATATATGTATACTTGTACACGTATGTAAGAGAGGACGGGGCAATCTTGGACTTAATGACTCTTTAGTCTTGCTGTACGTGCCAGTAATTATACGTTGTTTGTTTACGGCCTCAATTTACATAAGATATTGTTTTAAGCGAGCTCCGCTGCCAGCACGTCCCTAAATATGACAAACGACTCTTCGGAATTTCAAAGGAAATTGCGCACTTTCACCATTCAACTTTGTACCATTTCGTGGACGTGAATTCATAAAAATAAAACAAGAAATTTTGTTATCATATATCCTCAATCTAATAACTTTGACTTCGACAATTTGTTAATCGATTTAATTGCATCGATTTAAAGAGCGAAGCTGTTTATCACTTGCTTGTTTTTGTCGGGCGGATATATTCGCCTACAAAAGGTTAAAATGAATAATATTAGCTCAATAATTCATAAAACGTGCATTTTATTTGTCACCATAAATTTCATTCATTTATCAAAATTCAATCTCGCTTACGTAATTCATCCGCGTCGTACGCAATTAAGTACATAATTTAATTCCTGCTCTCCCGTGTCAATTATGCATCGAATAAAACGCAGTCGAAACTTAATTTCATTGTTTTCTCCGTGATATCTCGCTAACGCGCCGTTAAAGTCATTTATTTGTTTCGCAAAATGCATTCGCTATTTCGAAGATTATTTAAAATATTGATATAAATAAAATTATTTAATTAGGACAGTTAATTTGTATTTTTTTATTTTTTAGTGGTGTAGTGAGAATTAATCTCGATTTAGATAAAAATTTGAATTATTAATTTAATTATAAATTTGAAATATTATTATTCGAAAGTTATTTCATTAAAAATGTAAATTTATTAATAATTTAATAGTTGTTTCAAATAAATCTGATGCAAAATTCATAAACCTTTTTGTGTGGTGCATCGAAATAAAAGTTTCGTTAATAAGAATAAAATTGAAAATCGCTGAAACCGACTGTAGTTTATTTTAGCGTGAGCGCCGAAACGAACCGCGTTTGTAATTGTTTTCTGCATTCTGCGTCCGATTAAATAATAATTGTGCGCTCGACAAAACTGTGCCTATTTCAGTAAACACGTTTTCCGGCTTGTTTATTTCCCTCCTGTTTTATTTTATTTATATGGAAATCGATTTTTATAGTGCGCACTAAATAATACAACTTAAATACATGTTTACAAACGCTGCTATATGGAAATTACAAAATAAAATAACGTATCGAAATGAACTTTTAGTGAGTGAATTTTAATATTCTGTAAATATTGAAATTCTTAACGTTAGTGTTTAACTTTAATTGGATCTTTAAACTTCTTTCAATTCGGTGGATGATTGAGCCGTATAATATATGAATAGAAATAATTGGAAACTTAATAATTTCAATGTTGTTTTTGAGTTAAACTTTAATTCGGTCTTTAAATCTCTTTCAAATTCCCGAGTGAAATATAAATGTGTATCCTTTAATCTAAATAAAATGTAAACTTAAAATCATTCGGTTAAAGTTGTATAGAAATCACAAAAGTTTTTCTGTTAAACTTTATTAAAATATCCAACTTTTAAAGCTCTTCAATTCGGTAGCCGAGTGAGTCGTAAATGTTGTGACATATGAATATAGTGTTTACGAATCCTCGGGATTCTTGCGTCGTGTCGGTGAGGCCCGTCTTGGAATTCTTGTCTGCTTCGAACCTCACGTCCAACCATAAATAATCGATCGTCGTTTAATGTTTTCTACTAGATTTCATTTCATTTATCATCCGCCGCCGATACGCATTGAAAAACACTGATCTAATTTACTTTAAACCGCATTTGAAGAAAGAAATGTAACTCGAAGAACAAACGTTATTCAATCGACGTAAAGTAAACTTATTTCACGTCTTAATTGATTAATTGGATTAAATTAATCGACTGTTTTTAGACGACACATATTTTCCAATGAAAAAACAATTTTTAGTTGAAAAAAAAAACTTTTGAAATCTTTTAACTCATTTATAAAAATCCCTATTAATTCGATAATTCGATTTTATATATTTTTTTATTAATTGTTTCAAAACAACACCGAATTTTTATTGGAGACATTTTATTTTATTTTTCACACGTTTCAGTTTATTTATTTTTTTGTTGTATTTTCGAAACGGAAAACTATGGAAATAGTGTACTCATATAAAACAAATGTTGTGTTGGCAATTTGTTTTCGGTCGGAAAATATTTATTCGGAAAACAGAATTTTCGCTATAAAATTTCAAATCGCGTTTTCATCGATGATCCAGTTTATTTATTTTTTAAATGCAAGTGAATTGCGTTTCGCTTCGTTAAAGTATTTAATTGGAATTTGATATAACATAAATGTGAACGAAATAATGATTCCGCTTTTTCCCGCGACTTTCGTGTATGGATTGAGATGTCTTTTACGTTGAACGGGGAAGAGCGAATCGAATGGTTCATTTATGCGAAAGGTGACTGATGTTTGAATGCCGTATGGAAATAGTCAATAATCAATTTAATTAATTTAGCTTTGCCACTTTGCAGATTGAGTTTCAAGATGTTTTGTGATGCATCGCAAATAGGGAAATTGTAGAGTACTGACATCAAAAAGTAATTGAAAATTATTTTTGTTTTCTTTAAAAACGCTTTGAATTTATCAATACGACAATGAAAATGTTAAAAAACAATTATTTTTCAATAAAGATTAATTTAATAGCCTCAAAACGATAATCATTTACTTTTTTTTTTCAAATTACTATATTTACGTATAATATGTGAATATTATTCCCATTTATTTCATAATACTAAAATTTTAACTCGCCACAAGTAAGAAAATAATTTGTGAAGGAATTCAACTCAAAAATTAATTGACAATAACGTACGAATAACTAATAAAGTTACCTTTATTATTCGATTAACACCTGCTTTTTATTATATAATTATTACGTTAAAAATAACTATAGATCAAAAGTTGTTAAAAAAAAATTCTTGATTAGATACTAGAATTTTATTATCACTTTACAAATGCATTTTCTCATCTTAAGAACATTAAAAATATCAGTAGATTGAAATTATTTTTCAATATTGATTAACATTATTCACTAAAAGCTAGAAAATCATTTGATAACATTCAAAAACTCCAAATTTACACGACAACAGCTTATCAATGTCTAATAAATCTACCATTATTTGATTTGATTAAAACCTGCTTTGTTCTGCACAACTATTGTTCATTAATCTATTCGTGGTGATAAATAATAATATAGACGTTTCATTTAGTCTTATTGTAAATTGCAGATCTTTACGAAACTGGAAGATATTTTTAAGGATACGAAACTTCATGGATAAAATGGATTTATTCTTGTAATTATATTAACATATAATACAGCGGATAACTCTGTTTTTATTCTGTTATGATTTTCTTTTTGCGTTTTATTTTTGTATGTATTTAGTTCCTCGATTAGTCCGGTTTTAAATAGTTCGGGTATTTACTAAAAAAACTGTTTGCAAAATTAATTGCTAAAATTGTGTTTTATGTTTATTCTATAAGAATTAGCTGTTTCCCTATTTATTTGTTTCTTATTCTATAAAACTTGATTAATGGCAACTTTTAATCTGGTATTCGAATACGTGCAAATAGCTGAACACAAAAGGAAAATATATGAGTAAATAAAAACGATCGAACGATTTTTGCGAATAAATAATTTGATTGACGTAAGTAAGTGAAATGAACACGTTCGGAATAATCAATTAATTTGTCACAGTTTTGTGCATTGTCTCGTGCGGCATGAGTAATCAATGACAATAACGATGGAATTCGAATATATAATGTCGATATTTTATATAATAATTTTGAAATACCTGGGTTAATTTTATAACATTTTCCACTTTTGCTGGTTATTTAATTTCAAGCATTACCTAGTTATTCTATGAAATCATTGTATTTTTGTATGCGGATCGCAAAAACGAGTTGATGTTTTAGTGCCTGAAAATGCGAAACTTTCCACGGCTTTTGTTTTCTCGCCCACTTATGAAACCGCATTTATATGTGTGTGTGTGTGTGTGTGTGAATGTATATGCATTAAACATGCGGAGGATAAATAGTTTGTGTGCAAATTAGCATTTTATTAGCACAATAAACGCCGGTTTTATTTGCACGGAGGTGCCGCACGTGTGCAGCCTGTATGTTTGTACAAGCTTATGAAGCCACCGAAAGTGCATCATAAGCTTGTACACACCGAAATCCGGCGAATATATCTATATATTCCTGACCTGCTTTAAACTCGAATTCGAAACCCATCAATTCCATGCGTCCCGAAATTATCGTTTGTGAAGCGAGCGATTGGTCGCACAAATTCACGTAAATTAATTAACGTCAATTAATCTATTTACTACTTTTAATTATAATACAACCTAAAAAAATATACAAAAAACTATCTTCTAAATTCTGCATGAAATTACAATTTTCAAGTTTGTGAATTATTTTAAAACTTTTCTACTTAGATTTTGTATTTAAAAATGATATTAATACTTTATTTTTGGTGTTTTTTAAGGATTCTGCATTTTGCTAAAATTCTAATATTGTTACAACTGTCAAGTTTTTGTAAATAAAATTTTCTACAAATATTTTTCTAAATCTAATTTAATAACTTAGTGAATTCAGAAAAAAAAACTATTATAAAACTTACAAAATTGATATTTTTGAAGTTTTGTGAGATTCGTGTAATTTAATAAAAGTCAATTAGTCTTAAACCAGTTATATTAATTACAAATTATATGCAATTTATCAAAAACTCTCAATGTAATTAATGGTTTTATTAAAGAAATTGTAATTAAATAGAAATTTCTTGCATACCAAAGTCGCAATTTTTTTTAATTGGATTAAATATATAAATAAACCTTTCGATTTATATATTTTATAATTAAAGAACTGTCTATGAAAAAAGTCGTAATAATCTGCGATAAATTAAATGATTAAATTACAATCATTATTTGGAGTTAATAGGAACAAATCGTTTGTTGAAATTCATGTAATTTAATCAACGTCAATTAAGTTTAATTCCTTCATTTAATTATAATATGCCCATCGAACTTGTTATGTTAATTACAAATTATATGCATTTTCTCAGAAAAAAAAAACGTTACATTAAGTGTAATGGTTTTATTAATAAATAGCAGCTAAAGACAAACGTTTTCCCATATATTATTTAAATTCTTGAATGAATTGAGATTAACTTTAAAAGTGACACATTTCTACAGTATATAGAAACTTTGGGGAAAAGAATTATCGAATTGAATGCAGAGGAAAAGTTGGCAAAACAGCACATATGGTGTGCAAAAAGTCGACTATTAATAACAGTGCGCTATTTATAGTTTGGTAGAGATTGAAACGCCCATTACCTGCGGATTAATTGCGATGCGTGAATTTGACTCGAATATTTCAAATAAAATGCGTTGATGTTCATGATTGGATTACTTTATTAATATTTCGTTTCTTTCTTTGTTTTAGGTAAGAGAATTTGGACTTTTGGTGATTTTTCCCCTGATAACAACTAGATTATGAGTGAGTAATGTACAGCATTGTAGAACTTTTTCAAATACGTTAAGGCTAATTTTCTACATGCGAAAGTATCAACTGTAATAAAATTGATGCAATTAATTATATATATTTTACTATGAATTTAATTGTCTTTTTCCAATTCAATACGGACGGATGTGAGTATCCTTTATGCATTAATCTAATTGATGTAAATGAAATAAATTTTAAGGAGATAGTAATTATGTCGGCAATTTTGAAAAGTAATTAAGTAACCCGAATTTAAAATGATATTCAAGTAAATTAGAGTGACTCGTAAAATGTTTGAGATTGTATAAGAAGTACTCTACAAACTTATTAATCTTTCCGCATCCATCAAGTGAAGGAAGAGAAAAAAATGGGTGTAATTATGCAATCCACGTCGATTTCGGCGATCTTCCCACCGGACACACGTCTCCACAATTGAATTACCTTAGCCGGGGCTCCCGAAATTATCTCATTATTTTTTAATGCTTTCTGATATTATGCGAGATAGCGCGATTCGTTAAGCACCGGGACTTCCCCTTCTCGCTTATCTTTGAGCTGGATGTGAGGTCACGAATGACCCACACACGCAGAGTGGATGAGGAGGGCACACGAAAGACGATCCGAAGGAGGCGCAATTGTTGCGACGACGACGACGATGATGATGATGATGATCGTATCTTGTCCTTTATATTCTTTCTTTTCGATTGAGGTGTACGAGGCGACGAGCCATCGTGTGGCCTGCTTTCACATCCGCACGGCCCACGACGTATATCGCAGCAGCGTATCAGATATAATAAAGATGTTAAGATAAATAAAGAACTAATTGCATTCATCCACGAACCACTAGAAATCTCTTCGCTCCATGCATGACGACAACCAATTGAAAATTCGTACACTTTCTTGATTCCAAACGTTTGATGTAAAAACATCAGTAATAGAAAAGATTTATGTACCAAATAGGAAATGATATGAAAACATATTAATTATTTTATTTTTATATTACTAAAATTGATTGATAAAGATTTTTCTATGACAAATTTTCAACTGTCAAAATTGAAACTGCTGAGTTTTATCATTATGCTGTAACGTATTTAGGTAACATGAATGACGCCTCTGCAGGAAAACGTCAAAGACTTACAACCTCAACTTATTTGACATTAACTAGCGGCTTCTAACAAAGTGCTACCGTTGAACAACAATTCGATGTAGTTTCACGTGTAATGGATATGGCGGATATATCCGCCACTCGTCCGTTAATGATTAAATTTTATTACTAATTATTTTGTATTTCAGGACAAATTTATTTTATAGAAATTACAAATACTAAATCACATTGGTTTTCAGTTCATTTATGCTTCAAATGCAGCAAATTTATTTGAAGCGTCGCATACGCATACAAATTACGCAAATGCCCGTAACGACTCCGAACGTCGTTGCCATATCTCGTCTATTAAAAATATAAATGGGATTCGATTGTGAATATATTCGCGTTACGTGGAAAGCCTGTTTCACGTTTTTGCTTTGTTTTTGTTATCCAGGAAGAGGAGAAACAAAAAAAAAAGGATAGCAGCAATAAAAACATGACGCAAGAACAGCAACAATCCATTTGTGCGATCCATTTATCTTCATTACGCAAATGCGCGAAACGCAACGAACTTTTGTCGATCGGTTCGCCTTTTTTCGCTGCGATAAACTTTAATATCATAATTGTTCTCGTAAATTTGTTGGGGATAAATGGGAACGCGGAAACGCGACGAAAACCAAATTCGAAGCTTTACGCAATAATGCCGCCGCAGCCGCTGTTTCGTTCATTTGTTTCTTCCTCGCGGTTTGCTCCATCCGTACTTTCTCTAATAAAGACTTTTTCAATTAAATCCCAGTTCGATTGGATAAGTTTCCTTCATCCAATTTTGCGATTACCCGTTTGATCTCCGACGCTCAAGCAACCAACAAACACATCGACTATTCTAAATATTAAATAATAAAATTGCACCAATTTTTTCAATTTATTCAGCTACGAAGATAATTTCTAAAAGCTTCGCACTTATTTAACAGATAGCGTTAAAATAAAATATAATGCAATAAAAAAAAAGAATTATCTAACGTCAAACATATGAACTTATATAATAGATGGCGTTATAATATAATACAAAATGACACATTATTAATTAGGAACAAATTATCAGTTTATTTATCTTTTTTGCGATACATTTTTTGTGACACATTTTCAACTGCAAACGGATGATTAGCCTAATAGATGTTCTTTGTTGTTTCACAAACAAATGGTTGAAATAAAAGCGCGAGGGCGAAACTAATTTCCGCTGCGAACGTAAATTACGCAACATCCCTTTATTACGTGAAATTTTATGTCTGACGTATAATTACGTATAATACAAGACGCTGTTAGGACGTTAATTTATGCGGCCGCCGGTCGGTAATGAGCATAAACGAAATCGTCTTCAAAAATTAATAAAATTGGCAAGGAAGATACTTAAATTGTTAAATGGACATAGAATGACTGTTTACTAATCATATAATAAGGTTTTTTTTAATGTTTAAAATTGAACATTTTTCATGCTATCTTTCCGATACAATGATACTAGTCTTAATAAATTCAACCTTATATTTTTGTATTGTTTTATGAATCATAAATACATTGAAAGTAAAGATAGTCAAGTTTTTGGAAAATGGAAAAATGATTGAGGTTCATTTCACATCTTAAATCAGTAAAAATGTTAATAAATTAGGAAAAAAAAACATGAAATAGTAATGTTATGGATAACTTTATTTTGTTAGAAATATACAGCATAAGACTTCATCATCAATCAATAAAATTGATTAACTCTGGCATTTTCTCATTATTACTAAACTTGAAGAATTGGTTGGATGAAAAGAGATTTCTGTCCAATAGTGAATGAATGGAGAATCCTGATTTAGCACTTAAATATTTCGAGATTAAACGAGAAATACAAACGTGATTTCGCCTAAAACTGTATATTTTCAAATTAAATTCTAAAGACTTTCCGATCCACGCTCGTAAATCAGAGGAGTCATAATAAATCATTAACTGAATCGAGTGCGGTGAGGCCACACTCGAAACAGCCAGAATGTACTAATACCGCAAATTGATGCGCGAATAACGAGTGATTCGATTATGCGTAAAAACCGAGGAACGGGATGTAAACCATCCTCGCCAACTAATATTCATCGGGCGACGATAATTGCATTACCGGACGATGCCGCAAATCAATGCGAACAAAACTCAAATGTTCCACATCCATCCTCGACAACCCCAATTAAATCTCCGCAATTAATTGATCTCCATTGTCCCGAAGCGCAATATCATTATAGCGTTCATTTTTGCACCTCCGCAAATGAAATTAATCAAAGCCTAGAGTAATTAATAGCCTGTTGAGTTGGAGCTAACATCAACAAGTTGCAGGTGGATTTTTGTTTCTTTTCGAAGACATATAAATAATAATTAAAAAACCGTTTCATTTTCGATTCCGAAATGTATATCTCCGACGGTTGCGGGAGCGTTTGTGAAAGTACGTGTATGCATGTATGCACGCCGTTTTATTGCACTTTCTTAAATCACCTTTACTCGAAAACAACCTCCGCTATGCGCCTTTTAGAAATCGACACGCGGAGCCTTTTAAAGGATTATTTATGGCAGTTTTCAAAATAATTAAAAACATTTCTTAATTCCCAACCAACTCATTCAATGGAACTCATTTTTTATTTCTCTCTTCCAATTACGGCATCGATTTGAAAAGAAAATGCAACCCTAATTCGAGAAAGGAAACACGGAAATTGTATTGTTACGTCTGAATTCTCAGATGCTTATTATTTTCAAACCCGACCATAAAATTTTATTTACACTTTATTTGTTATTTTTTTCTCAAATAAAGTATTTTTTTATTTTTATCATCAAATAAAATAATTTTTGTAATTTTATTATTATTAACACGCTTAATTAACATGTAACCTGTGCTTTATACAAGTTTGTGGATTATCTGTATAACACGAAGATTAAATTAGTTTTGTTCTATAGTACAGTTTTAAAATTTGCGGCGGGCCAGATAAATCCTACTGGTGGGCTGCGCCTGGCCCTCGGGCCGTAGTTTTATTTAAGTTTGCTCATTTCTTTCGTTATTACTTATAAAAATTGAAACAAACGAACAATTAATTATTATGGATATATTAACCTTTTCATCGATTATTTATCATTTCGATATGTATATTATTATTATTATTACCGTGGAACACGATGTATTAGTTTCCTTATTCGTGCGTTGTTTTTGTTTATGAGTTTCTTTTATCTTCATGTGTAGCTCGAATACAACAAGAACGGAACGTAGGGAAAATGTCAAGGGGAAAAGTTTCAGGCCGCGTAAGAAATTCGGGAAAGGTCACCCACCCAAGTTGCGCAAAAGAAAAAAAAATGAGCAAAATGAAGGCGTCTGACACGAATATGTCCTATTATTATTTATAAAATTCGTAAAGCAACGTTGCGCAACGCGCGTGATTTATTGCGTTGATTCTTCGTTCGAGTTGCCAGCAGCAGCGTCACAATAAATTTTGCGGTCTCTTTTCAAAAGTGTAGCAAAAACACGAAAATTATCTTCATCTTTTCTTGTATTCATTCAAGTTTTCTTAAACTATGAAATTAAATACATCAAATAATAAGTTGTAAACTTATAATTAATTCTCAATGTGAAAACGAGCACGTGCCTCGTTTTTTTTTTCATTACATTATGTTTTGTTGCTTCCGATGAAAAATTAATAAGTTCTTAGGAAAATGCACGCGAAGGTGGATCACTTTCAAACAGTAACTGAATTACAACGCGCGGCGGCAACTGCATATTGTAAACTTGCAACAAAATTCGAGCGTCAAAGATCCAAACTTAAATTACTAAATTAATTAATATTTGAGCTGTTGGTACGCCTGGAGCGCAGGTATTTTATTATGAATAAAACGTATTTCAAATTAATTACATTTTTTTTTAAATTGAAGTTGTTGTTTCTTTTTTGAATGAATTCTGAAGGATTTATTGCGATTTCAGTGAAAATACCATGTATTCATTTTGCCGGTTTTGCAAGTGGAGTGAGTCATGAATGAGCATCCTTTTAAGTCAAAAAGCGATTGCACTTATTCGATTAATACGATTCAAATGTGGTATGGAATTCCGATATTCTGAATCGATCCAAGTCTAATAATGCCTTGTACGTGCGCAAATTGCTGCATGAATCAAACATTGTGACACAGCTCAGATTAACATGTGTTTATACTTATTCAAAATATTATTATTTCTTATTTTTTTTAAAGGTATAATATATTATTTTTACACGGTTTTACACAATATGAAAATTTTAGTTTGTTTTCGATTTACACGGTTTTATGTATCAAAATCCAGGATTTCATTTTACACGGTTTTATGAGGAACAAAAAAATAGAAATAATGTTTTTAAAAGTTTAATTTTTATGGTGGATGCGCCGGGCTTTATATTTATTTTACTTGAGATTTTCGCTAAAATTTGTTATAATTCCCCATATTATTGTTTAACATTTCTGCCACTATTACTACACATAATAAGATCTTTTATTTTTTAATAATTTCCACACACAAAAAAATCTCAATAGAGAATTATGAATAATTAAACAAATATTTTTTAGACAATTTTAACAACATTTTATTCAATTAAATGGTTAAAATTATAGAAGAACGAATCAATAATTTTAATTATTCTTCGTTCAGATTTGGATCAAAACTAAAGAATCTATCATTTATTATATTTTCAACTAAGATTTTTCATTATAATTTATGTTGAAAATATCAATAATGTACAAAAAAATAGATTTGGATTAATAAAATATTACAGTGTATAGGATTTTTTTTTTAAATCTAATTTTGTATCATTTTTTTATTAAGCATTTTCAATTTATTCGTAATAAAATTTCATGGAAATTATTTAAAAAAATACATTTGCTTTCTATATAAGTACATGCACGATGCAAGATGGAAGAAGCACCCGATTTACAACAACAACAAAAATGTAGTGCACGAGGGAATACTCGGTGTATGAACATTAGAGCACGTTAATAGTAATAAATGGAAATGCAGCAATGAAGCCCGAGATAAAATCGACTCACGAATCGGGCATAAATCGCGTTCGGACGAAAACCATAAAATTCATTTCTGCGAATGTTAAATATACTTGCTGTATATTTGTGTGTGTTGTGAATTAAATAAAATACTCGTTTTATTAATAATTATTCCGGTCTATGTAATAAATCTGTAATGTTGCGGGGGCAATTTGCAACTACTGTTCTCTCCTCTACGTGCTTTCCTACATTTGTATATGTATATTCGTATACATATAAAGAGAGAAATACACATTGACGTGAGTGTGTGCTGTCCATTAAATGTGTATGCATACAGTTGTATAAGCTCACACCGCGCGACGGCCATTTTACTTTGGAGTGCATTTAAGCGTGCGCTCGTCTCGGTGGGGAACGGAAAATTACGTACACATATTCACACAAACAAACACAGAGAGCATCACGTAACAAGTCCCCCACTTCAGCTCGCAAACCAGATAACTAACAGCTCGTAAAGAAACAGCAACAAAAAAATGATAAAAAGAAGAAAATGTTGGCTTGCATTTTATTTAAATATTTTCTACATAAAATTATTTAAAAATTATTATAGAAACATTTTGAATCGTAGTTTCATAATATTATATACAATTAACTTTTAAGTATATATAAAGTTGTTAATCATTTAGATTGCAGAAATGTGAGATTTTATAGCTAATTTATTAAAGAATTATGTTAATTTTTACTGTTTGTACATACTTAGATTATGTTTATTTGTGTTGTTTTATTTAGTGAAGATAGAAATCATGAAAATTTAATGTTTAATAGAAATGATCGCAAAATAATTTTTATATAAAATTTATATTAAGTACTAATAACATAAAGCTTTATATATTGTTAAGGGATGAAAAATGTTTCTAGAAGTTTCTAAAATAATTTGTAGTAATTTCAATATTTTTGAATCAAACAAACATTATTCTAAAGTTTGAAATTGCAGTTGATTCTTTATCGAGTGTTTGAAACGCATTAATAAGGACTGTTTAATCGTGTGCAGTTGCAGGTGATTCATCGTGATGCAGACGAGCGATGACGTTTTCACACATTACTAAGGCAAAATAGTCTTCTAATTTCTATAGGTTTCTTATCGAATGTTCGAAACGCACAATTTTCGTACACAAACAAGAAGTTTTAATTGTGTGCAGATCGTGACGTTTTCGTAATTAAATATAGCGATTTTCAAAGAATCTAAATATTATGTCGAAAATTTATATATATTTATAATAGCCCGTAAATACGTGATATAATTGTTTACAATTGAAATATCGCTAATCGAAAGTAAAAAAATATAATGCTAAAAGTTAAGTGATGTAACTATATAAAATGCATTGTTTTTATAAAATTGTAAACAGTACAATAATTTATTTTAATAAAGATTTTTTAATAAAAATTTCTCTTAATAGAAAATTAGAAACGAAACGCACTCATCTTTGTGCCCATTTTCGATTGGTTTAGCGCAGAATTTTCTTGTGTGTTAAAAAGCAAAAGATATGCAAAACCAATAGTTTGCGGGTCGAACGATAGAATTGTTAATAACGAAAAGTGCCGGGGGTTGCCGATTCTTCGTTTAGCGTTTGGCTAAATGAGATTTGCAGGTGCAGATGATTCATCGCAACGCACTGATAGACAGAAACATTTTCATAACCATATAAGGCAATTTTTCTGTAATCATTAAAATTTATCAAATATCAAAATTAATTACATAAATAAAATAAATGTATTTAATTACATTTTATTTGAATAAATTGAAAATGTAATTATAATTTTAATAAAATCATTAAAATATTTATATAGTTACCATATATTTGAAGTGTCTGCCAAACTTTTTTCATGCATTGGTTTATGATCAGTTACGAAAAAAACGATCAGTAAAACGTATACACTTGTTAGTAATATTTGTTATTTGACAATAGAAATTAAAAGCATAGTCAGTTTAAACATATAATATATTCAAGCTTATTTCTCATTTAATGTGTTAATTTTATGAATGTATATACTTGTCAATTATATAATTATTTAGTAGTGAATGTAATGAAATTTATTCTTTTACTGTTATACAATTATGCACTTTCCATAACTCAATGAAATTGAATTAACAGTTTTGTAAAGTTATACATATTTATCATTTTAGTTAATAATTTGCGTATATTTAATTTGAAGTCGTTTATTTCTTTGCATATTTTAATTAGTATTAATATATTGGACTGAAAATGTATTGGGAATATTAGAGAAATGCAGTAAATTAAGGCTACACGTACATAGTGTTATTAGTCATTCGGAAATATTTGTTTCTCTATGTGGAATCGCATACAGCCAGTGTTAAATTGAAGCCAGTGCACATGGCACAGAACCAAAGCTCGGCTCGGTGCAAAACCGGGGCAAATCATTAATTATCCGCCTGATGCTGTTCACTGTCGCAATAATATGTAAGCAGCAAGCACGAAATGCTTTATCCCCACTTTCTGTTATACATATATAATATATTTACTTGTTGTTTCCCTTTTTGTTTGCGTCGTTTTGCAATGTTGCGTAAGTTTTACTAAAGATGTCGTTGTCGAGATAAATCCTTTACGTTCGTCTATTGTTTCATGACTTTCATGAATTCATCGCATTTAACATTGATAAGTAATGATGTTGCTATGGCTTCATCAGCTTTGAATTATTCAATATTACTTCAAACCATGATAATTGACTCTGACGCTCAGAAAGCATTGTTCTACATTTTCATCTGGTCACAGTTAATAATTTCGATGATATCAATTGAATAAATTTAAATTTTTTAAATTCGTTTCAATTTAAATAAGAAAATCTGTAATTTTTAATTAAAATCATTTCGTTTCGTTCTTTGTAAATTTTGAGTTTTAATTTTCAAACAAAATCCAAAATTAATTAAATTCTTGTATGTATAATTGTATTTTTTTTATTCCAGTTACATAATGTAAAATGTTGTGTTTAGCTGGATTTTTTTAATATCTAAAATTCATGAATTAAATATTATTGTTGAAGCAAATATTTTGTTCTTAATAAATAACAATGTTGATTTAATAATTTTGCCTATAATAGAGTAATTAGGACTTACACAGCCTTGCTTCAATCAATTACATCTCTGCGGCTATAACTCTTACATAATTGTTTCGGGGTATTGTTTGCTGCTCAAATTATCCTGGTAAATTATTTCGCTCAAGAATGGACACGGATGTTTTGCTTGTAGTACAGAGGAGGCGCATACGAAATGATTATGAGAGATCGCGACAAATACAAATTGCGCGGTTCGCGGGCGGGCGTTGATGGATATTAGGATACTCTCTCTCTCCCGGACGCCCACGCATCCGCGCTTCGTGCCAACATCACTAAAGATCCGACTAATGACTTAAGCAACTAACCATTATCTTACAACACGCGTACCCTCTGCTTATCCGCCGGTTAAATCCATCTAACCGGCGGTTCGCGCCATCGAATTAAGCTAATTGTGTAAACGCTCCAACCAATCTGATTATATAATGTAATTCTCCCTATTAATCTATTTGCGTTCGACGTTTAAACGGGCACATATTTATTTATGTTTACACACAAACAGATATAAATCGAACGCGCGCACACAATCACAAAGTTTGCTCATTAAAACGCAATGCACTCGATCAGATGTTCGCTGTTAACCATCCGCATTTTGTTATTAATTAATCAATTAATTACTGGCGTTTGGTTCACTGCGAATCGTATATTATTTCTGCGTATTTACGGATGAGAGAGGGAGCGAGATGGATAGAGCTATGCGTTCGCATTTCCAACCCATTGTTTGTTATTCATCTAATTATTACATTGGCCGCTCAATTGTCGATTGCCGTTATAACGCTAATGATATTTCATGTGTGTGTGTAGGCAAACAGAAGCGATGCATCAAATTCGCATTATTAATTTGCTGCATTTACTTTTGCTCTACATTGAAAGGAAAATTACTAAATTAATTATATAATTTTAACAACATTTAATATAACAAAAAATGCAAGGAAATATTTACAATACATTAATTAAATATTCTAAAAATACTTTTTTAATAATATCTTAACTTAATTTATATCTAGAATACTTTGATATATTTCTACAAAATCTAACGCGAAGGATATATTCGCCCAAACAAATCTTAGTTGAACTTACTAAGGTGCCACTAATCATTGATTAGTTTTGACGTTAATCCTGTAGACCGGACACTCATGTTTCCAAACATAACTGTTCTGACAGTTGTTAATGCGGTTAATAGTGTGAATGTTACATTACTATTTTTATTTAAAAAAATACGCTTAAATGTAATATCAATATTTTATTTAAATACCAACTTTTTACTCTTTGTTCTATAAGTATAATAAATTAATTAACAAAATACTTTTTTTTATATTTTAGTTGAGATTTTATCAAATATGTAATAAACGTGTTCATTAAGTTTTTTTTGTGTGTAATACACGTTTCGCAATGTTTGATTAACAAATGTTTTTTTTTTGTAATACAAAATAAAGTTTTAATTTTATTCTTTATATTTTCATTACACTTAAATTCGCTAAAAATCTGCGCTAAAACGCAAAATTGGTGTGTTTATAATGTCGTAGACTATTATAACGCCATTTAAATACAGTCATTATTTTGTTTCAAGGTTTCCTCTTTGCGAGCGCAGCAAATGTGTTTTGTATACGCCTGCGGGTGGTGCTTTAGAAAAAACGAGTACGTGGAAAAAGGGCACTTGCTATTCACACTTGGGGCCCAAAAGATTCAATGGTCTCGCCCATTACGCATCGATTAACCGCCCCCCCTCGCCGACGACCCTTTCGTGTGTGAGAGAAAGAGAGATGCGGACCCCCCGCAAATAAAACCTGGCAAATCACACCGCCCCTTCCTCCCATTAACACCCTCAAGGAAAATTGAGAATTATTACCCTGTTGCTCTACCAACAAAAGAATGTATTATTTACAGTCCGAAAAATACGCCAAATTTATTTTCATTCAATTCAATGTTAACGCTAACTTGCGTAACTCTCGAAGTACTTTGCGTCATCAATTACATGTTGAATTTGCGCAAATACCTGTGACAGCCGCAAGGGAGATTCCCGGCTCGGTAAATCATTCACGGCAATTCGCGTAGCGTATCGTGTGACACGGTTACATAATAATTGACTTATTTATTTCGTGGCGCCATATGCAATTGATCCAAACTTTGGGATTATACGCAAATAGTTTCATTCTCGACATAATCGGATTGCAAATGGATTTATTTGTAAATTTAATATGTCTGTGTGTTTATTTAATTTTTGTGTGGAATCGTGCGATCCGAGGTCCACGATCAATCATAATACTCGGGACACAAAACAAACTTTTCGTTCTGCTCTCTTTCACATCAATGGTGTATAATATAATGCAAAAGCCAGCAGCGTTCGCATTGACCTGTAACTGAAAACCCGCATTGACGACAGATATAGAATGTGGCGAATACTCGTGACTGTAGGGCCGAGACCAAAGGAAAAGGGAACGAGAAAAATAGAGAATCAATTCCCGAAATGCATTAAGTTATCTTTAAATTGATCCCCGCTGTAGTCCGAACAACAAATAAAATCATCTCGAATTTCCGGATTTAGACTATTGATGCAATGTTACATCTCGATTTGCCGTGTAACAATTTATCGAAACATTTTTTTTGCATTCTTTTGTTGTTAACTTGAGAGGCAATATTGGTATTACGTTTCAACTATGCATAATACCCATCTAAATTCAAACATTAAACTTGCTCGAAATAGTTTGCTTGAAAGTTTATCTGCCACTGTTACGGAGTTATAAACTTACCTTTATTGAAGCTTGAACGCTTTGAATGTTTTGCTCGTTTAAGTATAATGCATTATTCTAATAATGAATCCTTGCAAATGATATTTAGACGTACTTATTACACAATTTTAACGAGTTTAAAGTTAAATTATTGCTATACAAATACACCAGAAGTGAAAGTTTTAAAAAATAGATGACGTATCAAAATTATGGAAAAGATATTATTTATTAGGCTTAAATGAAATTAGAAGGATGAAAGTAATCTTAATGTTTACTTTGACTATTACTTCAAGTAATTACGTATTTTTCGGTATAAAATAAGTACAAGAGGGTTGAAAAAGTGCATTACTTGTACGCCGTTCCACTTGTGTACGAGTTGTATTACAATATCCTTGACGCGAGGTAAGACAACAAAAGACGTTGAAGAAGTCTAGATTCGCCTCCAAACGGCCTTCGCTCGCGTTTCTTTCCTTTTGCACTTATTGTCTCTTTCCGACCCGTTCTTCATTCGTTGGTAGGCGCGTATGTGTAACACGTTTCGAAGCGGTGCGTAATGAAATCGATGTTGAAGCAAAACGAAAAATGGTGAAGTTAAAATAAGAAAACGTTCGACGGACGCAAGTGGGACGACCTTTCCACAGTCCATGACCCATTTTACATGGAACAGGCCACCACGTCATGTCGCTGTGCAATGGTATAGAATGATGAGGTGGAGAAGGAGGTGCACGTAGCAAGCAAACCCTCCCCCAAAAGACCACGGTCTGCGAATCATCTCTATTTCTCTCGCTTTTCCACACATACACAGGCTACGTCCGGACTGAAACGAATTTTATTTACCACATCCGAACCGTTTACTTAATTTCGTTGTGCGCGAAATTTCAATTCGCACCGCGCGATTAATTTGCATCCATTTATCCGGTTTTCCCAACCTCTGGCTTATCTACGTATTTGCATTTGTATCAACCTTTTTTTTTTTGCTATATTTCTGCAGCTAAGTTAATTTGTTTATTATATTTCATTTCAATAAGCATAAAATATTTAATTTCCTAATTCATATACGTCATTCCTCTTACATTGATCATTTTACAAATATTATACGAAATAAAATTTTGTATTTTTTTTAAATACATAATTATTTCCTTTATGGTTATTATCATAGTAAAATTTAGAAACTTTTAATTTTCAGATGATTAAGTCTAATAGTATTATATTAATTTCAAATTTCAATTTAGTTATACAGACATACAGAATTGATGCATTCAATTTTATAAAGAGTATTATTATAAAAAGCAGCGAATTCGAGTATAAAGCATATTAAATTTACTGAGATATGACGTCGATAAGTCGTAGAACAATTTGATTCTTTTGAGAATAGACTGTAGGAAGGTTTCTTGTATATATGCGTGCATAAGATAGAAAGGGTGAGAGAGAATAAGGGGAGCCACATGGAAATCAATAGGAGGAAATGTGGAGCACAGCGGATTTGTATAAAAGCTGGCTTTGATAAATTTGTCCCTTTTAAAAGAGAGGAGGGTGCTGCATTACACGGGGATAAAGTGCGACGCAAAGGGGATTTCTCACATTTACTTTTTGGCTAGATCAAATAATACTTCCCGTTGTAGCTGTCAACCGGAGTAAGTAAAATATTAAATGAACGAATAAAAAGCAGCAGAAGCGGTGGAAGAGAAGGATGGATGGATGAGATGAAGAAGAGTAGAAGCAGTGGAGGATGCGAAGAAGAGACCCGGCAAAAACAGGAACGGCCGCGTTTTAGCCCACAGCCGCTTTATAAATTACCCACTTAGTAACTACCGACGACTATTTCTTTCCCATTACACACAGCTACTTTAACTTTCATACTTTTTCCGCTTGCCCCTTGTTTGCTTTTGCTTTTCTTCTCCTTTTTTTTTTATTCATTCAGTCGCGACTCGTCTTTTAAAAAAAATAACTTTGTTTCATTCACTCTTCTCTTTCGCTTCTACCATTTCACGTTCATCTTTTTTTCAACGGGATACATTATTATCTACGTATTATTATCGCCGCTTTTTCCTTTGATCCGCAGATTATCCTTTTGTCTTCGACTTTTGAACGCATTCTTTACCTAAGTACTTGCCTTTATTATTGGATCTCTGCAAAACTAGAGCTTCACTTTAAAAATGTTATCGTCGTGCATTGTTGAAATTTTTTTATAAGATTCTAATTATAATCTATTCTAAATATAATTTTCTCAATTTATTCGACAAAATCATAAATAAAATAAGTTTATTAGTTTATGAACTAATAGAATTTCTTGAATGGATTCAGTGGTAGAATAATAATAATTTTATGATTCGGTAATGTTCTGAGCTGCGAAAATTAGTCTTACTGTTGAAAGTTTGATATACGCATTCTAACTAATCCTTATAATAATATCGTTATACGTGTCGTGTAAATAAACTTCGTTTTATTTATCTCTTCAGCGCCGAAATCGGTCGGAAAGAGTGAACACGATACGAAATTGATGTGTTCGACTGTTGGGGAAATATAAATGCAACTATGTTTGCATCCGCATTAACGAAGCTAAATAACGAATGCACGTGTTTACATGTTTATGTAAACGGTTCTCGCCTGTTGTATTGCGCGGCTAATATTATATAAATGCATATATGCACATAATGCACTCACAATATGTGTGATGTTTGCATGTAAACAAGAGGCGTGCGTTAATCCTCGGTTTTATGGAAATTTGCGAATTACATTTTAATGTTCTTTATTGACGTTGCAAATCAGAATACAAAATTCGGATGCACCCGCGCTTTTTGTTCGAACCTAAACGGCCATTCAATAACGGTCCGCATCCGACAATAATTCAATGTGTATATTCGGGGCACTACATTTTCAAATATTATTACTACCAGTTCATCGATGAGCGCAAATTGAAAGCAAGCAAATTCGGTTTTCAGCGCTGAAAAATAAACCGTGTTGCGTTGATTTCGCGCGCGCGACAAATTTAATCGCGTCTCTTCAATAATAAATTGAAAATTTTTCTTTTGCTTTTATTTCGTTTGTATATTTCGAATAGTAAAAGAATTTACTCGGATTTAATTTACTTGGTGCATGCACAACCGGTGTTCTTTGTCTTTTTAGATTTGTTGCATAACGCTTCACGTGACCGCAAAATGACCACACATGGAATCGATTGTATGCGGCCACCGCGTTACGCAATGTCTTTACTGTTTCTTTCATAATAACCGCGGAGCATCTGCATTGCGCGGCTTTGGTATTTTCGAAAAAAAAATAACCATGGGAAATTCCTTCTTGCTAATAATCTGTAGACCCATTAAATCTTTATTTATTTATTACTAATCGTAATAGGAACATAGTAGGAATACGTTTTCTTGTTGTAATCTTACATCGAATTCTTAATCAAATCTAATAAGTGTTTTCACTAATTACTCCATAGACTAAATATTTATATATGTAATTACAATAAAATTTAGGAATCTTCGATATTTTTTATATTTTCTCACATTTTTTGGAATCATCGATATTTTCTGATTCTTTTATACTTTCAATATTTTAGATATTTTTCTTTTCATATTTTTTATAATTTTCTATAAGAAAATACAATTTGGTTATTTTCCGTAATTTTAAATCTTTGACATTTTCTGTATCAAATTTTTCTGCATCTTCGGAACTTTCAGTATTTCCGGTATTTTTCGTGTTTTCAATGTTTATTGCATGAAAATACTAAAGTTTCTATATTTTTGGAATCATTTATATTTTTGGCATTTTCTGTATCTTCAATATTTACGGATTTTTTTGTTATTTTCAGTATTTTCAATATTTACTCTATAGTTTATACTTTCGATATTTTCTGAAATTCTGGAATCTTCGATAATTTCGGCATTTTCAGTATCTTCGATACTTTCAGTATTTTCGGTATTTTTCAATATTTACTGTATGAAAATACAAAAGTTTTGACATTTTCCGTATTTTTCGAATTTCGGTATTATCGATATTTATGCTATTTTCTATATATACATTGGGCTTTACAGAGAAGAATAAATATATGAAATACAAATAATTGGTAGGAAATACAGCTGCATTTTACAAATCACGTTACTGTTACTAAGGTAAATTTGTTGCAGTAAACAAAGCTTGATTAATATCGTTTTCATCATCGGGAGTTTGGGTATAATATCCTAAATGGTAATAATTATATAATTGGAGTGTATAGTGGAATATTGATTGAGGTCGAGTGCGGAATTAGCGCCGGCCCCGAAGAGCGTACAGACGGTAGCAGTAAGCGGTACATACGAATGGTAAAGTCGCCGACCTGGATGCCTACCAGGGTCAAACGCAATGATACTACCACCACTAAATAACGGCTCCACTAGACCATCAGACCATCCATCCTCCTCTTCCCACTTTAAAAACACACAATACGTTTCTATTTTCACCAAATGAAGGGTACAAAACACTGGAAATTGATTCATCCATCCATTCATCGATCCCGTGAACAATCAAAAACTTTAATTATAAAGTTTTCAAAGAGATTTACACTGTTCGCATTTGTTTGATATATAAATCTAATAGAATGACGCTTCATAAACAATAAGAATTTTGCTGATGATTTGAATAATTTGCAGACTATTTTAAACTATTAATTACGTTTTTTTTGTGGATATAAAAAAATGTTATATCTTGTGAAGAATCTTTAAGAAACCCTGAGGAACGAATTTCCCATACGGCTGGAGACGTCGAAGAGGAGGAATCGTCGTTGTTATTGTTCTTCTCGCAATTCTAATCTTTGCATCTGGCTAAAAATTCTTGACCCATGAAACGTTTAATACCTTTCGCGAAGTTTCCTGAACTGCATTTATTACCGCACGGCCAATAATAACAAAGGTCGTAAATTATGTCCGCTACATTTCTATAGCTGCAATTTAAATTGTTTCCCTTGGGATTTACAAAAAAATATATATATGTATGTTATGTATACAAACGGAAGCTCTTGTATTTTCAGTTTGTTAGCAATTTAATCAAGTTTTATGTATTTATTCATAGCTTCATAATTGCGTTAATTAATAGATCATAAAATTAGCAAATTCATTATTGAGTAACATAAATAAGTCTGACTTAAGAAATAATAATATCTATTTTTTTAAAGAAACTTTAAATCATTGATAATTTTTTGTAAATTTCTAGTAATATTTGTACTAATATTATGTACAATGACAATAACAAGTACTAAATTTGAAAACTTTTTATGGCTGTATTACTAATAATAACTAATTTGATTGGTTGGTAAAGTCAAAATTGATGATTAGTAACGCCATCTGGTAGCATTACAGAAATTAATTGAATTAATTGTTTCAGGGTATTATCAACCGGCTGGTCCGTTGATAAGTGTACCACATGGACATTCGCAGCCTCCGATCGGTGGTAAATCAGTACCATTGTCGGAATCGTCCCCGTCCGCGGAGACACCCCCGATCCACCAACCACCTCCCCCAAGTTCTGCAGGAGATTCATCCGACAGCGAGGTAAGTCTTTCATCTCGTGCCTCAATTTACAGAATATATAATAAATAGAAGCAGAGCAGATAAGGGAGGAAAAATGCAACGCGAATTGTTTTCATTAAAAAAGTTTTATTAGTTCGAGTTGGCGCGCGCGACTGAGAGAGATTACTGCAACTAACTTTCCAAATATTTCTCCATGCAATTACATAAACAACTAATTTATTGCCCTGCTGTTTCAGTTTCATTTTTATTTTTTTAATTTCCTCTCTCGGTTGTTTGTTGTTTGTAATTCGAAACTTTTATTCGTTTCTGATGATATCGCGGCATTAATTTGTGGTTATTTCGCTTGGAGTCGAGGTTATTTCGTTAGGTATCTCGAAGATTTCTTCAAATGTATGAATGGGACACGTTCGTAGCGTCTCGTAACTATGAATAAAAGCTTCATTACGAAAATAATAAGCGCGCGAATTGCGTTCTGCTTGAGAACGCACATTCCAATTAAAAGTTAACAGGTAGATGTTAACTTTACGAAGAATTTTATTATTTAACATTTGACCCATAAATCTTTATAGTTTAATTTGTTGAAGATTTTGTACACGTTGCAATCAATTTATCGTCCGTTTTGTGAAAAATTATTTATATCTTTTGAATGCGCGAAGAAGCGATTTCGATGAAACTTGAAATGTTCACTTCCTAGAGCAAAACTAATATACGTTTTCCATTTCTTGTCAGCTTGAGCTGCAAATAATAATAAAAAAACTGACGTGAAAATCTATATTTCGCTTTAATTGGACTGGATGCATGAAAATAAACTAGTTTCTTTTTCATCTCAAAATTAGAAACAAACCTAAAACAAATTCATTAGTTTGATTCGAATGGGATTATTTATACGTTCTCTGGGGACGCCATAAAAACTTAATTAGCAGCATACATTATTTTTATTCTATTTTTGTTTCGTATTGCAATTCGAAACATTCGTTCGTTCGTTTTGCGCTATCTGAGAGCGTCGATTCTTCCTCGCCTTCTCTCACTTATTCCCATTGCATTTACACGTGATCCGTACTCTTTCTATTCGATATTGTATGCTGTTTTCATGGTGAATAAATCGCAATTATTTTAGCCCCATTAGGAACTGTTAAAAGTCGGTCGTGACCGTCCGTTTTTACGTTATCGTATTGTCGTTAAGAGATTCTAGTTTGTGTATGTTTGCGCGTTGCTGTGTTGGTGTGGAAGATATTTATGTTGCGGTTGAATCTAATTGCGTTGCCAGTAAATCTTGAGACCACTGGTAACCACCGCCGCCGCTGCAACGAACACACACTCGCACACTTTTCTCATGTGTATACACACGTGTATGTGAGTCTGTGCGAAATGTTCCTAGATTCATTACCTTTTGCCGTCGATAACATATAGATTTATCAAGTGTCACGATTACGTTGAATTTGCTGGCGAATTTGCTCTACTCAAGGACGAAATGTGTGTGTGTGTTTGTGCTTGCTTATATATATATGACTTGTGTTCTGTTTACTGGCATTACTTCACATTGACGACTCTATTTTCATTCTACTGCGTTTCACTTTAATCGTCTGGAAAGGAATGAAAAGCTAAAAAATATGCATGATTAATGTCACATGGCGATTCCGATTAACACGTATCGCAGTTACGATTGCGCTATTTCAAATTATGGCTTTGAATAACTGCGGAAAAGGTGGTTTGGATCACATCAGTTACCGCTTCTTGATCAAAAACTTGGTGTCAGAGACAATTGCAAGTTGATGATTTAGTTCTTATAAGTTACTGGCTGTTACGGTTAAATTGTTACAAGATCAATTATTCTTAATAATCAGTACTCAAATTTATATTACGTCCAGAAATTATATATTATATATACCAGTTAATTACATAATCTTCATTAAATAATCATAATTTGAAGCATCTAACTTATTGATTTTTTTTTTTAAATGTAACAATTTTTATACTTTCGGTACTTTATGTAACAAAAATAGAGTTTTCATTACACGTACGTCTCGTTTTCATATAAATTATAAGATACGCGATTCATATGAAAACGACGAGATTCATCCCGAAAGGGAGAAAGCTTTATTTTCACCAGAAATCAAAACGAGAATCAGAAAGTTATGAAACGTATACCAGAGAAATCTTAAATGCCAATGGCAGATTGTATCGCTGCTCAAAAGCGAGTTGCTTGTTAAAACGAAATTTAATAAATTTTGTTAAAAATAATTTAATATGGATTTTTGTTTTGTTTTTGTAGGTGATAATAACATCGGTGACGACGGCGAAGGAAGCATCTTCGCTTCAGCAACAGCAACAGCAGCATCAGCAGCAAGCTGTGCCGCCACCGCCGCCTCCTCCTCAGCAGTATAGGCTCAGCCACTATCCACAATCACCGGTGTATCCTTACGGCTTCTCTCCCCAGTATTACTCTGCACCACCCCCGGCACCAGCATACGCCCACGACATTTGCTATCCTCCGTACAAACTGTACGGAAGGTACCATCGGTTTCCTCCTCAATACTATTCTCCGGCATCGCCGGAGATGTACAATTCGGCGCCGCAGAGTTCCACAAATCAGCAGGTAAAGTCGGCCTTCCATCGGGTGCAAAATTGAAGTGCGCGATGAAAAAAGCTACCACCTAAATTATTAAGTGCGGTGCGGCACGTCCAAACTAACTCTGTCAAATTTTATAAAATATTTTCTATCGAAAGTCTGAATGCTATTATGGTGCTTTGTAAATAAATCTTGATGAGTATAATACTTCAGGATATATTTTGTAAACTGTAGCTTAAGAAGTTATACAAGTTATATTACAAATAGGATAAAGAATAAAGTGGCGTCGCTGATGGTAGGTTGGTAGAAGATGGACGTGTCGCACGGTTGGTAGAACAACTTAGGTGGTAGATGATCAGTGAAATGTTTTGATGTTGTTCTTGTTGTTGATGATGATCTTGAACTTCTTGAACAGGTGGTGTCAGCGACGCCCGCATCCAACAGCAGCAGTTATCCGGCCCCAGCGCCCGGTGGTCCATCTACCCTGATCGAGACATATCCCACGCATCATGCGCCAATAGTCGAGGCTTACCAACCGCCTCCACCGTCGCACTTTTACTCCGGATATGCACCTTCGGCATGCTACACTCATCCAACCCCAACTAGACCATTAAATTGTAAGCATACAAAAAGAATACACCGCATTCCACATACAAACACTGCAACCGATATCCAAAACAGACCAATTGATCTAAATCTCGATACCGAACGCATTTTCAGATACAACATATCAAAGTTGTCCGTGTCCAATGCAGTCCTGTTCAAAAAACGGACTTACTGGGCCTCTTGCTGGAATTAGTAAGAGGTCTAACATCTCAATTGCCAAAGAATCCGTGCCGCTGCCCCCCGTAGCACTCGCCCTCCCCCAAGAGCCGGCCAGCGCGACGGGACCGCCCAGCCCCGCACGAGGAAGCGCCGGAATGCCGCCTCCGCCGTCACCGGCGGGCGCCACATATCAGCCGCCGCCCCCGAAACAGGAGACGCCCGAACCGCCCGACCTCCAACTTTCCACGGAGAAGAGAAGGAAGGCGCGCGTTGGAAAGGCCATGGTCCGTAACACCATTGCCAATAACAACAACACCATGCTCCTGATGTGTCAGCAACCCACGTTTCTCGAGAACGTGAAGCGCGAGGTCGAGAGTCCCAAGGAGACAGCGACGACAATCATCACCGCAATCACTACAGACCTCAAGAAGATCGAAGAAATCACCGTCGAGAAACCGGACGTCGTGCTGGTGCGGAAGGAAGAACCGGTCAAAGTGGAACTTCCACCTGAACCGTGCCAGAAGACCGTCGCGGAAACCGTCAAAGTAAAAAACATGAAGCGAAAACTGTCTCTGAAAGAATCGCCCAAGTCCGAAACTGCCGATTCCCCGCCCAAGCAGACCAAGACCATCCAAGAGCAGAAAGCCAACGGCAGCTACAAGGACCTGATCAAAAAAACTCCAGGAACCATAGTCAAAATCAACAACGGCAAACGGAAACTCATCACGGACGGAGGTCGCAAACTCTTCCATCGGATGCGTCTGAAAAAAGCCAATAAACGGAAACTCCTCAACGGAAAGCGCTACAGAACACCCACGAAAACCTCCAAACCTCTCTCCGCTAGTTCGCACAACGCCAAGCAGAACTTGAAGTTGAAGCGTCTCAACAAGCGCGCCCAGGAGGCAAAGAGCAACGTGGACAGAACCATCGACAGTGTGATCAGTGAAGTTTGCTCTAAAACTTCCATAGCGGACAATAACAATATCCGGAACAACGTCGACAGGACGATCGACAGTGTGATCAGTGAAATAAGTAGGACAAGTATAGTTGCCGCGGAGACGGCTCCGGCGTTACGAATAGACAAGTGCAAGAAGGAAACTGAACCGTCGTTACCACAATTAAAGAAGAGTGCTAAGACTGCTGCGAAAGGGAACAGAGCGGAGGCGGCGAAACCCGCCGGTAAAAGAGCAGCGGCGGCGGCGGCAGCGACAAAAGCTAAAGAAGTTATTCCGCAACCTCTGAGGCCGGTGCCCAGGAGGTCTGCCCAGCTGCGCTGGTCGAATGGCTGGAGATGGGAGGGCGAGCCGTTCGAATCCAAAGTTTTCCTCAACGTAAGTCCTCTCTTCCCTTTTTTCTGCTGCCCATATTTGAAGCGCAGCTGATCTTTGTGTCTTTTCGTTTTCTTTTGCAGAGCGACGCGGCCGTTGTCAGCCGGAATTGTTATCCGGCCATGCGACACGAGGAGGGAGACATAATCAGGCAAAGGGACTGCGTTCTCTTGAAGGCCGGACCGCGCAAAAACGATCTCCCCTACGTCGCAAAAATCGCATCCCTCTGGGAAAACCCCGACGACGGTAAATATACTCTCGACAAAACAAATCCAAATCATTATTTTTCATATTTTTATTTCGTTCACCAGGAGAGATGATGATGTCCCTGCTGTGGTACTACCGTCCGGAGCACACCGAGCACGGTCGTCAGCCGACCGATCAGAGCGACGAGGTTTTCGCATCAAGACACAAAGACTCGAACAGCGTCGCCTGCATCGAGGATAAATGCTACGTGTTAACATTCAACGAGTATTGCAGGTAATTTCATTGAGAATGGTAAAGTCCGCCGAGGAATGTGCGCCGCGGAACTTGAGACGTACAAATAAAAATTAAGATCGGCGCGAAACGTAAATAATCGATCGAGGCGGCATTCTCGGAACTTACCAACTGAATCTCCGCCACTTCATCAATACTAATTGACCACTTTCAGTTATAACTGACTAGCTGATTGAATTTAAACATTAATTACACAGATTGATTGAATTCATTATGGGAATTAGTAAACGCTACATTTTCATTATTCATTGGAAGTACAAAAAATTAAAAATTATTCGAATTTTTGATCAGGGAGCTAAAACCATGTTTGCTCTGTTAAATATAGATTCAGGAAATAAAAAGCCTTTGAAAAGATGTTTTTGGAGAATGCTTTTCCAATATAATTCAATCATTCAGTACGCAAAAACTATACGCTTTTTCTTAACTTTAGTCGATATACTCTATTCGGTGTATTTTGAACCAAACCTTTCCCAAACCCTTCTGATGTGTAAACAGATTCAGCCTTTCTAACATTGATTAATTTATCGTAAGCTAACCCAACCCATCATAAGGTAATCAACCTTTTATAACTTAAATCTTACCGAAACCCTATTTTCACGCTACTCTAAACCAAGCTTAGACCTTTATAGATCCTTACCTAAAAAAGCCGTAAATTAAGCACAAAACTGTCCAATCCTAAGCTATTTTTTTTTGTATAAATTAAGAAACATTTATAAATTGTTTTGATTAATCGGTTTTTAACATTTTTTAGATTCCGCAAGAACTTGAGGCGAGTGCAAGAAGGAGTGGAGGATGTTGGTCCTTGCATACCGAAACCCGAGTTGTATCCGCGCGACGACCGTCAACCACCCATCAGCCTTCAGATGTCTCCGGACATGGTCTTCTTCTGCAGAAGGGTCTACGATTTCCGGCAGAAGCGGATAGTCAAGAATCCGAGTTAATTACATTTATTTTCTGTTTTGTACGCGCTTTTTAATTTAGACGCAAAAGTGAAACCAGAAGTGAAGAAGAAAGAAACTGAACAGAAAGAACAACGTGCGTAAGAAAAAGAAAACTTAAAAATAATGATGAAATAAAAAAGAGCAAGAGATGTAGCAAATCGTTGACCAAAAACCTCAATATTTTATATATATACATTATATAATGAAGATGGAGAAAAAATAGTAAGATAATTGAGAATAATTAAGTATATTTTAAACGATTCTAATCTAAACTACATTTACGGTCGTGTACATTTTCTTATTTATTTATTATTTGCATTTACCAGTGAAATTTCCTGGTCGAATTTCTCTGAAATCGACGCAAGCAGAAACGGGACGAAGTTTGTTTAAACTTAGTGCCAAGTCTATGATTTTTTTTTATAGATTGTAAATTTCAAGTAAATTCCAAGTCTTTCGCCCCCGGACAGAGGAATACGAAAAAATAAAAATTCATCGCGAATGAAAGATGACAAAATATTTTTTCTACGCAGAGAGAGAGAAATAATGGAGTATTTTCTGAATCAAAAGCGAGAGAGATCACTAATAACATTATAACACACACAAATGTATACATATTGTTGCATAATATAATTATTATTACGAAGAAGAAAAATAATAAGGAAAAAAACGAGAGGGAACATTGTATTATTATATATAAATATATATATTGATTAGTTTATTATATAAAATGAAGAAAAAAAATTGTACATGAGGGAAATGAAGAACGGCAAGTAATGATGATAAAGAAATTTGAGAAAAGATAATGTTTATATAGAATGAATAGAGATTATTTATATAATTATATTAAAAAAAAAACACGTGGTGAAATAAAAGCGAACGAGCAAACCAAAAAGTGTGTTGTAACGTGAATGAAAAGAGCGAAAAAAAGTATAATTAATTTTTAAAAAAATATGAAAAAACAAAATGAAAACAAAACATATTTATAAAGCTAGTCTAAAGAAACAAATAAATAAGAAAATATTTATATATATATATTAGATACAGCTGGTGTAAAAGATGTGCGCTTTATTAGTGAAAATATGTATTTAGTAGTGAATTTCTCAATGTTTCTGTAACAATCGACGTTACTTTTCTCATAATTTTTTTTTTTTTTTCGTTATAAATTATTATTATTTTCCGTTCGGTTTTTGGATATTTCAAAACGCCACACGACACATAAACTTACTCGATCATTCACTAACTTAAAAAAAATACCTCCCCCCCAAACCTTCACTCGTCTTGGGGTGTACAGGGTGTTTCGTAATTTTACAACCATTAAATTTTAACAAGTAACAAATTCGGAATAAAAAATAATTCTTAAATGAATATTTTAAAAGAAACATTTCGAAAAGATGTTAAAAGAAAGAAATCTTTAAAAGATGTGAACTATTTTATATAACAATTTTTAATGTTTCGAGAATTTTAAGAGACTATTCATAAAGTTTAAGAATTGGATATGTAAAGAAACGAAATAGTATTTTGAAGTTATTGTAAAATAATGTATTATTTAAACTAGTAAAAATAGTAATAATTGGTTAAATCAAACTTTTTTGGAAGCGTTACAATTCGAATACTTTGAGAAGCACCCTGAAAACAAGAACTTAATTTAGTTTTAGTTTGCGTAAACTTTACTCTTTGATTGTTCAAAGTCTAGATGAATTTGTTATTTGTATGAAGAGAAGCAAAAAAAAAAATGTGGAGACGAAACGGAGCGGAATAATTATATTAATATTGTTAGTTATTTTTGCAGTTATATATAAATATATATTATATTATTATTATTATTAAAAAATATGTATAGAAAATCACAAGGAAAATATTTTTTCCCTAATATAAACATATATATATATATTTTTCCAATTCATTAGTTAATTAGTGATTGTCTTATTACTACTATTCGTTTTTTCTTGTGTAAAAAATATCCCCTCCCCCGTATTATTTTGCGTAATACTTAAAAAAAATGAAAATATGTTATTATTATTATTATTATATATATGAATAATTCACTTATTTAATGTAATATGTGAAGAAGAAAAAAATATATATTATATAGATTTAATATATTCTGTTTGCCCCACAAACACTAAATGATTTACTATGCGTTTTGAGAGACATGTCTTGATTCCACCTATTTTATTGATGAAAATCAAGAGAAAACTGTTCGAAGCTTAAGGGTGGAATGGAAGAGATTGAGAGAAGTAATGGAAAAGAAGAGTAGATGTATATGTGAGAAAATGAATCAACGTACGCCAAAGTTATTAACGATTTTTTTTTGTTCTATTTAGTCTTCTTGATTATTTTTTTAAGATATTATTATTTTTTTTTTCTTTATATTATTAATATATTAAGATTTAATTCCTGTTATTGTTTATTATTATTAATATTATTCTCTCTTTATTATTATTATTATCATCATTTTGTATTAGGAATGATTTTTTTTGTATCGAAGATCTGTTTTAATTTATACTTGTTGAAAAAAAGAAAATTGTGAATGATTTCACGAAAATAGAAGAACAACCTCAGCCCCATCACCACCAATCAACACAAAAAAAATACAAACAAACACGTTTCCATTGCATTTTCCTCTTTTGTTTTCGTCCATCGCCATTATTTAACTTGAATGTAAACAAAATGATAACGTTTTGGTTGTGGCTATGCCTACTTAGGTGCCTTCCTTCTCCGAAGAAAAACGACACGGAAATGAAACTTAAAAACCACCTCTTCCCCGTCATTACCACAACACCTCCCTCACAGACTCTCCTCCCACATAATGATGTAAAATCAATTGAAAACTGAAAGAAAAATATGTTTGAATAAAAAAAAAACAAATACAGTACACAATAAATAATAATAATAATCGCTTTGTCTCTATGTCAATTGTCATAATGTTATGTTCGTGAAAAGAAAGATAAATAAATAAAATTGAATAAATGTGTGAAAGTATAAGATTTCTTTCATTATTTCCTCGCCCTAGTCGTTCATTCCATTTTTGAGACTCATTTTATTTTTTAATTTGTGATACTTTTTTTAGTCGAGAACAAAGGTTTCTTCTTGTTGTTAATTTTAATTTAATCGTTTCAAAATTTATCTAGATAAATTTTTAATAAAACTAATAAGTCGCATCAATATACGTTCTTTAAATTAACTGAATAACAAGGATGCGCTTACGATCAACACGATTCAACTTATCTCAAATTCGCATTCTCCAATTCAAAAATATTTTGAAATTTATTGTGATTAACAACAAATTTTTGTTATTTTTTTTTAATTACAATGTAAATGACTTTGCTTTTTAGTCGAAAAAAAATTGTGAATTGTAAATAAACAATATTTAAAATTAAAAAACACGTTATAAAAAATAAAATTTCTAAAATACTTTTAGTAACTAAAAAAATAAGTTTTATTAATTTTATTAAAATATATTGGAAATTTGGTTAAATTTGAAAGTGAGGGTTTTGTGAAATATTTACATTTTTTTACTTATAAAAGTAAAGTTCAATGCGAATTTATCACCAATTCAATTTGTATTCGAAACACAAGTTGTTTAACTATTAATGTAAGCTATCGAGAGGTCAAATTGTGTATTCTTTGTGAAAATATTATGATTTGAAATTGGATTCTTAGAATCGACGATTTTCCATAATCCAAATGGAAAACATAAATATCTCCGAAGCGAATTGCGACCGATATCGGGTTTAATGGTTTCCGGTTAAAACTGTATTAATTGCAGAATGCTGCAAGTTTCAGATTAAGTTTATCTACTGCGTACGGCAATAAAAAGAACAAGTTTTTAATTGCCACGAAGAAAAGAGAAGAAAGCACAAATATTATTACAGATTTTTTTATGTGCGTTATTCAGATAAGAGCTGGTAACGTACTTTGCTATCAAATGTGTGTTACTTTGTATATCACAAATTTTGAGTAGAAGCAGAATTTGGATTGGAAAGTTACTTTTCTTGAGATGAGATGGGGAAGTAATTGTGATTGGGAGTCTTTGTTGGTGGTAATAAGACATGCGGTAATAACGACGGACGAGTCGCTCTTATCGCCATCACCAAATAATTGGTATGGTTCATAGTTCATAGTCGACGATGGAAGGAGTGGTCGGCAATCACGGCTCTGTTAAATGGTCAGTCGTCTCTGTGCGAGTCACAGAGAGCGAGTGTTTGGTGTGCGTTTGGTAGCTTCTTTCTTTCACTCAATCGCCGTTTGAGATGGATCGAATTCACTACTCTTCGGATTCCAGCGACGGAGAGCAGAATGCCTTCCGCGTTTTGGATTTCGGCCGTCTCGGTCTGGACACCGCGACCCTCGAGCACAACCTGATCACGTTCTGCGAGGACGAACGGAAATCCACGGGAAACGTAGAAGTGATCTCTCTCCATCACAACCGGCTTCAGCTGTTCCCCGAAAACATCGTCAAGTTCAGCAACCTCCGCTCCCTGGACATCAGCTCCAACGGTCTTGCAATCCTTCCAGATGTCTTCGAGCATTGTCAGCTGACCACGCTCATCGCCAAGAACAACAGTCTGACTAGCGAATCGCTGCCGAAGACCTTCACGGTTTGCCCGTCACTGCGAGAGCTGAATCTCAACGGCAACCATCTGAACCATTTCCCAGAACAGATCTTCGACTTCCCCAATCTCAGGTACCTCTACCTAGGCGGAAATCGCATCACCAAAATCTCTAAGAACATCGGAAAACTCCACAGGTAAATAAATATTAACAGTAAATTGAAGCTCATGATAATAATTTTTTTTTAAATTGCAGCCTGCAGATTCTCTCTATGGGTGGAAATTTATTGAACGAAGTACCGGCAAGTCTCGGAACTCTAAAATCTCTGCACGCTCTCATCCTCTGCGACAACCTCCTGGAGAGTCTCCCATCGAACATCGCCAACCTCCACAACCTCAAATCCCTTATGCTGCACAGAAATAAACTGAGGACTTTACCACCGGAAATTGTAGCCCTGAAGAACCTCACCGAAGTAATTCGCATCACAAACAACTAAATCTTAATCTAACAAACGAATTCTTTCAGCTAAGTTTGAGGGATAATCCCTTGGTCGTGAGATTCGTCAGTGATATGACCCACAATCCCGCAAGTCTTCTAGAACTTTCTGCGAGAGCAGTTAAAGTGGCCAACATCTCCGTGGAGGAAGGCGACATTCCGGAAACCCTCTACTCGTACCTGGGAAGCGCCCATCACTGCGTCAATCCCCGATGCAAAGGTAAGACAGACAAAAAAAAAACACATTTGCGAAACGGTTGCATACAGTCTAGACAAGATTGCATCTTCTAGGATCGTTGCACAATGAAATTGATTAATATGCAAAACGCGCGTCATCGTGCCCTTGTACTCTTTGATAAAGAGTTCCAATTGATTGACTATCAGAGGAAAGATTTCATCCGAGTTCATTGTGTACGGATCACAGAGCTCGAACTCGAACATATGGCCAAAAGGGCAAATCTGCGAGATATGAATGAATGTTACTGTTCAAAGAAAAGCTTTCACTTTTATTGCTCTCCCAATATATATTTTTTTCAAATTTGTTCGTCCGAAATTATTAATCTACATATTCTATCAAATCAATTTCAATAATTTGATAACAACAACTGGTTTTATTTACCGATTATACAAAGTAAATAAACATAACATCATAATACGCATTTATTACGACTTACGAACACGACTAACGTTAAAAACAAAGTTCGTATTGATTAATTATAAGTAGCATATAAATTAACTTCCTCAATAAATTTACACATTAAATTTATTTCAAATATTATCTATTTGCTTTCACTCTTTTGTGCATCCAATTGAACCAATTGTGAATATAAAGTTTTCTTTTCAAATTAATAGTTTAGATTTAATTTGCTGTGTTCAAAGTTCACGAACAAATTGGCCAAGAATGATGCAACTGCACTATTGCTTAAACTATTCCAGATGATTACTGAAGAAAAGCAACGATAATTCATGTTTCATAAAATCTTTCCAATTCGTTTGTACTAGTGGAAATAACGTAATTTATGCAAATAAGGAAAATTACTCAATTGATTCAATTAAAATATCGATTTTATCAATTTGTACAGTCTATTTGCAATTTCGATCTTTACTCACTTTATCATTGGTCGTAAAACTCGGGATTGGTCTTTTCTGCACTAAATTACGTTTGCGATTGGCTTATTTACTTCTATCACCTCCCATCATTCACGACTGGTTAATTTTTATATCTAACTGCAAATCATCCAACCAAAATGCATTTACTTACTTGAATATAATGAACAACGCCGTTAAAATAAGTTTATTTGATGAAGTCAATGCAGTATTTTCAATACAGTTTGTTATTTACTGTTTGTTAATTAAACTGTTACAAGGATACGTTCATTCGTCTCGAAAAATTCCATTCTAATTTTGTGGATTGGGAAATTTTGTATTCAAGTTTTCGAATTAACAAATCAATTTTTAAATCTTCCACTCAAGTCTTAAATTGTATTACGAGATTCCGTTCTTAATATTTCAGGAAAATTAATGTTAAAACTACGTGAAGATTAATGAATTAATTAATTTTAATGGGGAAATTTGAAGTGAAAATTTGTAGATCAAGGCCAACTTGATCCCATTAAAAACGAATCTAATCACAAACAGAAAATGTGGAAGTAAGGAAGAAAGAAAATAACGCTTTGGATCAAGGCCGAATTACGTTTTTAATTGCGTTGGGGAAATACGGAGAAAATCTTAATTTAATGTCTGTTCTTTGTTTGCTTTTTTTTGTTCCTCAGGCGTTTTCTTCGACAACCGAGTGGAGCACATCAAATTCGTCGATTTCTGCGGCAAATACCGCATCCCGCTTCTCCAATACCTCTGCTCATCCAAGTGCATCACAGGTGGCGAAGCGGAGGACGTCCAACCGGTGCGCAGCTACATGATGAGAAAGGTTCTTCTGGGTTAAACGACGGAGAGAGCAAACAAGAGGATCGGCTTTAGACTTTAGAGGAAGAAGGAAACGTTTTTTTTTGCAGCTAACGGAGGGCGGATTATAAACAAAATTAAAGATCCAGAGACAGAATTTGAAAACGCAAAAAAATCAAACAAAAGAAGAGTGAGAAAATAAAAGCATAATAAAATCTTGAATTTTTCTTTAGTTTCGTTTTTTTCTTTGTTTCAATTATATTTAAATATTCATATTATATATTGCGGTGTCAATTAACGTACAATAAGCAAGAGATATATACAGCATAAAACATTGATCTGGAAAAAAAGAGAGAGAAAAGAAAAATTATAATGTTAAGGACAAATATTAATAATTCATTACATATAAACTAACATTAATTAAAAAATAAAATACCTATGTCGAAAACAAAACACAACTTTTGTTTACATTACAATATAATCAAGTTCCCTTATTTTTTTTAATCCCTCGTTATATAATTGTTTTTTTTTTTTCGTTATGCTTTTTTTTAATTCTTTTTGTCTCGGAAAAAGAGAAAGAAACCTCTAAAAGTTACTTTCAATATAATCATCTGTATCATTAAATATATATATATAATTCTTCTTGTTTTTTTTTTATATATGTAATCATAATAATTCTTGTAATTTCCGTTAAGTTGCGCTAAACATTACCTTGCGTTATTAATATTACATTTTTTTGTGTGATAACTTCTTTACGTTTCTCTCGCATATTGTATTTAATTCATATATAATTATATTATAAATCATTTATAATTGGAGCTAACAATTACTATCACTCTTTTTCAAATCTTACATATTTCAGTAATCTAAGTAATCGAATATGAAATGTGGTTGTGCAACGATAGAGGCCGGAACAACCGAACCGAAATGAAAGAAGAATGCGCCTACACCTTCGTTCCTACCAGCTCACCACCCCACCCCCCCCCACACACATCCCTCACAGCATTATTTACACACTTAATATACACAGTAAAAATCTCCAAAGAAAATGCAAAATGCCCGGATGTTCCAAGCTTCTTCCCGAAAACGAATTTCGTTAAAACTGCGCCAACAATTACTACATCTCGTGTTCTTCCAAGTGATCTGTTTATTATATTTATTTACTTTAGGTGTCCTGTGCTATATAATATTATTACTTTATGTAATTTGCTTCGAGCGAGCCCAACTTTCGACCGAAATTCGCTTAAACACTAAAACTCCCCGGATTCGGCGGATCAAACGCGTCCGCCGACGTCGAGTCCCTAAAAAAAAGAAAGAAAAAGGTAGAAAAATCACTTCTCGCTACGCGATTCGAGAGCTCTAAGAAAGGCGAAGATGGAAAACTTCGATCACTCCACTTTAGCTCCGTTATTACTATATACATAGAAATTAATTTAATAAATATGCCTATATCCGTTTCGTCGACGATTTTCCAAAAAAAAAACTGCTTTTAGCTTTCTTACATATATTAATTTTCTTTACAAATAGACATAATGTTTTGTTGCACTCTTTCTCTCTAATCACTATCTAAATTCTTCTTTTAACTAGAGTCATGACATGGTGGAGAAGCTCAAGCATTCATGGAATGCAAAATCCGAGAATAGTTGATTGATCAAAATTTTTAGCTTTTAGATGTGTTTATATCGTATATCTCTATATATATAATAATAATAATCTTAATTAGAATTACAACAATTTCTAGAAAAAAAAAAGGAAAGAAAACAATACCACATACCTAATATACACATCGGTAAATCGTAAAAAAGAAAACAACTAAACGTTCACAATTATTTTTAAATATTAGCATAGTTTACATGAACAGAAATATAGTGTATATATAGAACAATCGCACACGGTTAGAAAAACTCGCCTTACGGAAGAGGTACGAGTGGTGTCCAAATAGTCATAAATATATATATGTATAAATGTTTAAGTATGGTTCATTACTTTACGCTACCAAATGTACACATTATTCTTACCGAACATCTAAATTGTATTAATCAATAATAATTATAATAATAAATTGCGGAGGATAAAGATCTAATTATTTAGAGAGAAAAAACAATTTCAAAGTACAAATGAAAAATTATTTTCAGTAACATTATATATATATATATATATATATAATTAATTAATGGTAGTGTGTTCAGTGAGGATTCTCTTAGATTTTTCCTTGGTATTCATTTAATTATTTTTGTTTGTTAGCATGTGCGGTGGAAGGAAAAGTGCAAGATTTGTTAAACGTGTTAATAAAAGTTGAAAAAAAAAACATAACATTTCTAAGTTTGTTGTTCTCCGTTTCCTGCTATTTGCATGTAGGATGGAAGGAAATTAAGCTTCAAATGCAAAGTGTTACGAAGTAAAGTCGAATTGAATCAATGAAAAGAAGACAATATATATGTAATATATACATGATCCAAAAAAAAATACATACAGACAACAAATAAATACAAAAAAATTAAATTAAAACAATTTGAAGGAACAAAATCGGGGATGCTATGGAGAGAGTAAAATAAAAACATCATCGTCTAATCTTTGATTATTTTTAAAAACTAAAATTATATAATAAGACAAATTCATCAAATAATACATAATAATAATAAGTTCGTGATGGGGAAATGATGGGGAGATCGGGAGGATGCAGGAAAAACAAATGGGCTGCTGCAATGGAGGTTTTTTTTTTACTCGGAAGCACGGGGGATGCGGAACGAAAAGAAATCGAACATAATAAGAATTTCGAAACGGAAAAACAAGAAAATAAAAACATCTTGAATTAATTTGTTTGTTTGCTTTTTTTCTTTCTACTTTTTGCGAAAAGCGAAACAACAAATTAATCTAATTATATATGTGTATAAAAAAAGAGAAAGAAGGAAATAACACCTCGACGTTAGAAACTGCCGTTGCTAGGATACATCCACTTTTATTTCCGGATCCTTCCAGAAAAACGGAAAGTGCATGTGCGAGTGAAAGAAAGAAAGAAAAGAAAATGAGAAAATAAAAAGCCGTGGATGATTAATTTTTTTGCGTTTCTTTTCCAACAACAAAAAAAACGCTTTTCTTTTTCATTAAAATCACATAAAAACAACGTGCGCTCACTTGATTTCCTATCGTACTATAATGTATATATATATATATAAATTTATATATTTTTTTTCAGCTTTTCGTTTTCTCAATTACCAAATAATATTTATATAATAGCTATAATAAATTCCGTTCATGTTTCTCATCCGTTTTCGTTAAATCGTATCTGCTAAATTCTAACAATTAAAATAAAAAAAACTCCATATTGTAACTCTACCTACAATAGTAATAATTATTAGCACAAATCGAATAGTTTTTAACGCATTATTCGTGTGTATTGCCAACAAAAAAAATATAATAAAATAAAATAATATATATATAATATAATAATAATTCCTTTCAACTGTTGTTTGTTTTTGTTTTTTTCGGAATATACACAACAATGTAGTGTTTTTCCTCTCGTTCGTCGATTCAGTGGCGTACGAAAGAGGAGGGAGAAAAAAAAAAGAAAAACGGAAAACGGCGATGCGATGATTTCGTGGCATGCGGCGCCGTTTCTGTCATTATTTTTCGTACATTTTTGTTGTTCTTTTCTTTTTGAGGAGAAAAATAATCCACACAATAACAACGAAATAATGGAACAAAAAAAAAACTGTAATCAAAGTACATACAGGGTGTGTCAATTATGCGCAACGGCAACAATTTTTGTTTGTCTGTTTTTGGAATCTCGTTGAAAATCGAGGCGCGAATCGTGTTAAAAAAAAGAAACAATATATATATCGGGATATATTAATAATATTTAAAGAGGGGGCGTGGTCAATGCGGGCGTTGGAGCGATCGGATTGGCTGTTGTCAGTTGGATGGGCGTCGTTGTGGGAGGATCGAGTGCAGACAATTTATAAATACATATCAATTTAGAAGAATGATTTAAAAAGGAATAATCGTCCTCCCGTCCTTATTATGCGAGTAATATACACGTCAAAGAGCAGGAAAGGTGTCGGAGATAATCGAATTAAAAGAAAACAAACACACACACACAAGAGATCCACACCCGGGATGATGATATTACTAATCGTTAAAGAAATATATATATATAGAGAGAGAATGAGAGTAATAGAATGATCGTGTGAAGGGGGCCTAGATTTTTTTCTCTTCAGAAATAAATATATAGACTGGCATAATATGACATAATTCTGACACTCCTGGTTACACACTAAGTTATATATATATATATTATTTTTTTGTCTCGTAATCGTATCATTTATCATATATCTCGTGTTTTTGTTGTCGCTTTTCCTCTTTTCCTTTCTTTTGATGTTGTTGTTGTTGTATGTTGCTGTTGTCGTATATGTTTATTATTATTTTCCGTGTTTCTTTTTTTTTTTTTTTGGACTACCTAAACTATGCTCGATGCCGCTGCCTGCTGGGCGGGTGCCGCTGGTGCGTCGTTTCCGTCGGCTGTCGCCGCCCCCGATGTTCCTGCCCCGTCCTGTGGACTATTCGACGCATCCTGCGACCCCCTCGGTATCAATATCGAATTCAAATTTGATTGAATGTTCAACTCTGCAAAAGAAACAACAAAAATATTAGCTTTAAATCAATGCAACTTGCGTAATCGACATTAAAAAAAAATGACAAGAAATTGAATGCATCCACAATATCAAACGTCAAAAGTCGTTGAAGAGATTGATAGCAAAACAAAAGAATCACGGATATATTCGAAACGTCAAACGATTATCAAGGTCAGCAGTAAACAATTAAATAATGACAGTTTTGACAATTTTATGATTGAATTGAAATGTTCGTGGAACAATTTACAAATTGCATCAATTCTCTAATTTTTCATTTTCGAAATCCAAAATTTTCTCTCTTCGACGATCTGCTCGTAAAAATAAACGATGTTTGGTCTGAAATACGCCGCACCTGTTCGAATCCGAAATTCATGGTTGAATACATCTTTGCGAGATTTTATAAATAACGCGGCAACGATTAAAAAAAAATAGCAAAGAAAATGACGGATTGTTGTCTCGATATGAGCGGGCGTCCATTTCGAAACGTTCATTTTAAAAATAAATGGAAGATTAATTCCGATTACTTCATCATCGCAACATCTAAATCCGTTTCAAATTCAACATCAAATTATACGTTTCCAGTATATTGCACTTGGCAAATATTAAGTAGCTTAATTGCAACAGAAATACAAAATACAAAAATTGATCACAAACACAATATATGCGATAAATTTGATCGATAGCTATTTAATAAGATGGATAAAAACTAATTGATGTAAAACGAATTTGTCGACGATCATGTGTGATCAATCATTGCGTTTCTGCGTTATTCGGCATCAACGGTGAAACATAAAATCTGCCAGATATAAAATATGACCCATATTCGAAATTGACTTATAAATAACGGCCTTCCGAGATGCGAATGCTAAAATAATTATGATCTCAGCTCGTTTATTTTAAGCAAAATTACATTATAAAAGTTACGAGTTGTAATAATTATGATAATTAAATATAAAAGAATGCAAATGCTGTCGAAGAAATGTAGTCTGTGACCTAGTGAGAAGTTATGCTTACCAACTTCCCATCCAATTAAGATTCGCTAAAATCAAAATGCTGTGCATATATCTCGTTTCGAATATTATCTAAAATTTGCGCGATGCTATCAATCCCGTTAATTAGTTCATAACATAATAAAACCTTCTGGATAAGTTTCGGGTTTGTACGACGCGCTAGAATCCAAACCTGCATGCGTCCTTATCCAAAAACTAAGTTTTTGCGCGCAAGTTGCTTTTCATTGGGTGAAATCCTGGATCCGGTGGAGGCGGCGACTCATTCATAGGGAAGCATCTTTCTTACCATGTTCAGTGAAGTTGAAGAGCGGCGGCAGATCCTTGCCGCTGGGCAGACGTGTGGTTCTATCGCGCAGCTCGCTGAAGAAGGAGTGGGCACATGCCTGCAACGGACTGATCCTGGATGACGGCGTGTACTCCAGGAGTCGTGCCACCAGGTCGATGGCCTCCGGCGGGGTGCGGGCCCTAAACACCTGCAGGACACGTTTCTACTTTCAGCAACAAAAAAGAAGAACAAAACCCAATCACAAAAGACACCACTCAATGAAACTTTTCTCTAACAAAAATAATAAAAAAAAATCATCGGCAGCAACGGTTCGCCGCACCGCGAAATTGACAAAACGAAAAATATTTCCAAAAAATAACAAAAAAATAAATAGTAATCATCGATACAGAACATACAAATTAGGACTGCATTAAACAAAAACAGATCAAAATTTTTCTCCAAAAAAAAGTAGAGAATAGAGCGGTAACGTAAAACAACAACAACAAAAAACGATATACATGTTGGTCAATCTCTCTCGTGTGTACAAAGGACATCGTTTCTCAACACCCCCCCAACGACATCTAGGAGACGACGAAGCACACAAAACGCGCACTTTTTTTCCTGGCGATGATTGCGCTTTCTTCTTCTTCGCTTTTAATTCGTGTGAAAGTGTAATGCTGCTGAATATGCTTGGTTAATCTGAGGGACAAGGACAAGATGAACGAATAAAACAAAAACACTAAATGTCTCTGCTGCTGCTGCTGTTGCAGTTGTTAGTAAATAGATACAGCTCACGGTGTATGGACAGAAATGCGTTGCTTTTACGTTTGTTATAAAAAAATAAATCAACAATGCGCTCTCTCATTCGTAAATCAATAAGTAAACTAAACTTTCGCACACCACACATAAGACGGATCGTGTTTTTCACCATCAAAAAATTATATTCTTTTTTTTTTGTACGCAACACAAGAAAAAAACAACGGCCATCCTCAACGCACTTACGCGTATCTTTTGATGCTCGGTGGTGCATTTTGGGAGCGACATTCGTGCCAGCAATGACTGCAAAACAGAAGTCCATGTCAATATCGTACAAAATTGAAACTCAACAAACACACTGCAAACTGCTGAAGTTAATAGTTTTGTCATCAACAATCAAAGAAAAGAAAACACGAAAGAAAACAACGAAACACCTGTTAGTGGTTACAACACACGAAGCAATCGAAAAAGAAAACTTCAAATTATTTTTTTCACGAAATTTAGAGTCATCAATTTACATTTTTCTTTCAATTCCATGAAAACATTCGTCCAAATTCTATTATAATATAAGCATGCAGATATTTGTCGTGATTTTTTTTTTAAATAACCGCAATTGATAAGCCTATTTTTTTTTCAATTTCAACAGTAAACACAATGAATTACAATTATTATTGCGAGCAGAAATGTGTGATGCGCAAAATGAATAAATAACCTTAATTGCAATTTGGGCCATAATATGTGGATGAATTGTGGAGCATCAGCAGCTTAGCAAAATTTGCAGTCAGAGCGCTATTATTTCAACGAGGCGAAGAGATGATACACCTTTGTACACAATTTTTAAATCGCCATTCATCGCAAATTGCGAAAAATTCACGCAGTCGTGACCTCATCCATTCAGCAGACCAACCAAACGTGGGCGGGCCAAAGTTGAAAATTATTCAATTGATGATGATCATCCTCGACATAATAAACGTTTACTCGCTACGCTCTTTTAATTGCTTTTGTTTAAAAATAGTCCAAAAATATAAATAATATTATAACAATCTATGTAACACGCCGTACATAGGAACATCGAGAGAGAAAAAACATAAATACAATACGTCTTTTTCAGTGGTGCGATTGAAAACTGAGAGAAAAAATTTGGGCACGCAAATTAACACCGCACGGCCTGTCTGCGTTCCACCGATGTTTGCTGTTTGAATAAAATACGTGTATTGCTCTGCTTAACTTTCGGCTGTGGCGCGCTGAAGCAGCTTGGCGTTAAGCGAGGCATTACCGTATGTACCACACAACCCGTATCCGGTGTAAGCGGTGAACTGGTGCCGTTCGATGTTAAATGCGTGAAAAGTAAAATAGGTAAGAGATAGATATAGATGAAAATAATAAATTTGAAATGAAACGGAAAAAATGAAAATAAATAAATACAAAAAAAGAATATGGTCTGACCTGCTGCCAGGGATGTGATTTGATCTGTGGAAATTTGAATTCGGTGTAGTTTGGATTCATTTCGCGGATCTGCTCCCTGGTCGGTGTGCCGAGTACCTTGATGATTTCGACTAGCTGGTCGACACCCGAGTCACCTGGGAAGATTGGCTGGCCAAGGAGGAGCTCGGCTAGAACGCAGCCAGCACTCCAGACGTCGATCTTGGTGGTGTAGTCGATGGCCCCGAATATCAGCTCTGGAGCCCTGTAGTATCTGCTGCAGATGTACGAGACGTTCGGCTCACCTTTGACCAGGTGTTTGGCGCTTCCGAAGTCGCACAGTTTCAGCACCCCGGTGTCCGGGTCCAGAAGAAGGTTCTGCGGTTTGATGTCCCTGTGGCATATGCCTAACGAATGGATGTACGCCAACGAACGGAACAACTGGTACATGTACAACTGGAACATCGTCATAAATCATAGTCAGAAGATCAACAGAGTGAAAGAAAGAAGAACCACAAATCAACAACATTTAGAGTAAATTAATATCACCGCATATCACCGTCACGTACCTTTATAAAGCTGATGGGAATTGTCTGTTTTGATTTACTGTAATATCTTGCCACTTTGTACACCGTTTCCGGTATGTATTCCAATACCAAATTCAGGTATACTTCGTCTTTCTAAAAAAGAAGAGAAAAACAACACATTAATAAAAATCAATTAAAAACACATAACAAATAGAAACTATTCAAACAAAAATTGTACAAGAAAATCATCTTCAAAACGCAAATCCTTTCCATCATCTACTTTTACCCAAAAAAATATAAATAAGTACTTCACTTTAGTTCATCCTAGTTTATATAGGATGTTTAATGATTTTCCTTATTTTTTCAAGAATAATTTAAGAATAAATGGAATCAGATGTAGCGTTATTTCAGTGATTCTTCTCTTTCGCAAAATTCCAGGCTACAATTCCCCCCCAAAAAATTGACTTCCACTAAATAGCGAAAGCATTGCCTGCAGTAATAATTAAGTAGTAGTAATACAAGTAAATCTAAAAAAATATATTCAAAACAAAACAAAATGAGAACCCAAAGGACTACAACCTCTGAGCACCTACACTAAAAAAAAGTAATGAAGAGAAGAAAAAAAAGAGAAAAGTATTAATTGTCAGAAAGTAAAGAAAAAAACGAAAAAGAAAAGTGCTTGCATGTTAATCCACAAGAGGGGTGGGATGTGGCCCGTGTGTCACCGATTCATAATTTTCTCCCTTTTTTTTACGTTCTCTGAGGGATCTAGTTTAGTGCAAATCAAAAATTCGTTTCGACCTGTTTGTTTCTATTATTTACCGATCGAGATTTTAACATTACGAGCGGATTTCTACGTTACCAGCGTTAACAAAGAAAAAAACAAACAAACAAAAAGTTATAAAACTCAACCAAATTACATAAAAATACAAACTATTTCGCTTATTGTTACTGCATGTAATAGTTGTGTGTTGGGATCGATACATGTGTGTGTGTGGGTGTGTTCGGTTATGTAAGAATGAGAAGAAACTAAAATAAAAATATACACAAAGGAACGAAAGTGATGAATTCGATAGAGCGAGTAAGAAAGAACGGCGGGGGTTTTGGGGTAACATAATATTTATCTTGTATTTTTTTTTTGTAAGATACTTTTTTTTGTTGGCAAAAATCGGGACACAACCATACCTGCGAACTTTGACTCATCAAAATGCTCAAATTGCACGGAACCACCGCCCTCTAAACACACAAACACTTTCGGTGTAACAAAACACCGCTCGGAACAGAAAACAATACTCAAAAACTAACGTAATTACATATAAAATGGAAAAGAGAATATTATAAAAATAAAATATTGTTAAGAGAAAAGAAACTTCTAATAAAAAATAAAACTTTGTTCTAGAATTAAGAAGAAGAAAGTGGAAATTAAACACAAGGGTCGCGGTTTCCAGGTACGTAACAACGAAAATACGCAAGAGGAAATAAAAATCATAGAAATAGTTCGACTCACCTTATCACCACTAGAATAAAAGAAATATTTTAGTTTGACTATGTTACAATGTTCGAGCCTCCTCATGATTTGTAACTCGCGATTCTGAAAAAAAAACACATAACAATTAGTTCCAACTACACATTAATAATTAACCACTTATTAACAAGTAATTCAATTTATTACGATAAATAAGTAGATTGCGTACATAGTATATGTATTAAGTAACTTCTCAAGTAGTAGTACTTGTATTAATAACTTGTAATAATAAGATAAGTACTTTACATTTAGATAACGTTACAGTAAAAATAAGAACCGTTTCAAACAACTAAATTCATAAAATGCTGAAATTATTTTGATACCAGATGCAAATGCGATTTAGGTTTAATTTGATGAATTTAAATAATGAACTTTTAACATTCAGAATATCACCTAATATTCATGTTCAAATTTAATAATATTTAATTGGTAATACCGAACTAATCGTTACCAATCTGATAATATTGAAATGCATCAGATGACGTTTATATAGAAAATGTAACAAAAATTAAATATTTAAATGTCCAGTTTAATTAAAATGAGCTTGAAAGGCGCCAATTTAAAGTGTTCACTGTTAATTGAATTAATATTTTCGGAATGAAAACAAAATTCATTAATTAAAGTGGACCAAGGCCACGAATGTTCGTAATTAAATTAATTATCTCGCCGATAGATGTCTTGCATATTTCAAGATGCTTCAATCCAACGGATTTCAGACGTGATTAATTTACTCTTTTCTTTATAAAAAAATATTGTGTTTACCTTAAATCTCTTATCTTGAAGTACTTTCTTGATCGCGACCATTTCGCCGTTGTCGCAGAGCTTCGCCTGGTAGACGACGCCGAAGCTGCCATTTCCTATCACTTTGGTGTCGGTGTAGGAGACTTCCTGAGGCCTGTCCGGTCCCTGGCCCGGTGTCGCCACCACCGTAGTCACTTTGCCCCCGTCTTTACCTGAATAACCACCGATAAACGGAAATATACTCGGTTAAACACATGATATAAACCAAAAATTTGAAGAAAAAAATAATAATAAATCAGATAGAAGGATGAATTGGAATTACATGGAATGTGCATACTTTCATTGCGACGAATTCAAAATGCTAAAATTGCGAATATTTTCTTAGGACAATATCTAAAGAAATCTTCCAACAATCATTTACTTATAATTATGATCGAAATAGTTGAGAAACACCTATTGATATAAATGCATGCAATAAATGTCTCGACCGATGACTAATTTGGTCAAAGCTTCGGATAAATATGTTAATTATTACACGGTGAGAGAAGTAAACTGCGTTCATAACTTAATAGAAATATACTCGAGATTAATTACCTCCTGCATCGGACGACTCCTTAAGAGGAGCGGAAACAGAAGCGACAAAATAAACTGCGGTATTGTGCAATTTCAAGGTGAAGGAGAAATTAAGTGCACCGAGGAAAATCGATCAACGCTAATGAAATATCCATTAGAAGCAACGCAAACGAGAGAAATGCTTTAACGAGCACCGAAAAATAAAATTGTATTTTTTTTTTCAGATTCACTTAACCTGTCACTTGCTTTTCCTCGGAGAGCACGATGTCGTTACTGTGCGGACCCGGAAACGGCGGTGCGCTGTGCTTGTGCATCGTTTCCAGTTTCGGGGCTCGCGCTGCTGCGTCTGGATGATTCAGGTTGCACGGAAGAAATCGACGAAAATACGTGACATTTCCAGACGGACGGACGCACAGACAGCCCCTGTGTCTGACACTAACTAACGGCACGTCGGAATTTGAAAGGGACAACATTTACTGTTATTATTTTGTTGTTACGGTGAGAGGGGTGAGAGCGAAAAGCGACCATCCTAGGGGATTCTTTATTTTGTCCTTCCGTGAATCGTAAAACGAAACTGGAAGGTGATGTGTAAAACTGCGTCCAGTTAACAAGAAAATCAAATATAAAAGGTGCAAACATTTTGGTTCTGCTTGCGTATTTTCATTTACTTTAACGTTTATGTTTATATTTGTTCGCTGATCATTTGTGTACTATTCTGGACCGGAATAACTGTACCTTGCTCTATTTGGCCAATAAACCGATTATTATTAACAATCCGAAATGTGAAAAATCAATTGATGTAACTTTCATAGGGTTTTAAATATTACTTTTCCATTTCCTTTTTTGCATTTACTTAAGTAACTAAACATGAAATAACTCACAGTCTTAAGTAATATTAATGTTTACTGCATAAGATAACGTGTTGAACGTTGAATAAATAATTGTCAACGATTCATTAATTACACCCGGACTTCTCCGAGCTTAACGTAAATATTGAATGACCGTGAAAGATAATTTGTAGGAGCTAAGTATAGATTTACGTGCAAAGTTCTATTATTACAGTGATTAAAAATTGTACTAATTTGAGATTCATGACTTATAAAATAAATGATGTGATAATCTGCTGATTATAGTAGAATTTCTTGTTGGTGTTTATGCTTTGTGCATGTTTTCTTATTTGTGGATAAATGTTGACTGTAACTAATTACCAATGAGTTATGGGCATCTTATTTTTCAGCAATTTTTTTGAAGAAAAAAAACTTACTAAACGATCTACGAATCCGCCTCCAGTAACCCAAAAACTTGGAGCCTTTGGACACGTTCTCGGCCGAACCGCCGCCAACGTCCCTTTTACTTTTCGCACTTCCGCGATCATCATCGTCGTTGTTGTTGTTGTTATGGTTGAGCACATCTCCGGAGGATTTGGATCGCGGTTTGTCCGGTTTATGGACGACGTTCAGCGCAGACATCGAACGCGTATGCGAACGATCGGAGGCGGCGACGTCTAGCGTTCCGACGCCGACGATCGCATTGTTCTTCGCGTTGAACTTCGGCGCCATCTGAGCAGATGCTCGTCGAGTGTGTCCGTCGCGCTCTCAAAGAAACAGTCCGCCGCCCCGCGACATCATAATCACAACATCACGTGAATTATTAACACTTTCGTGGATGCAAATGAGCAGAGAAGATCGCATTACGCAAGACGATCCTCCTTTCTTACAGTTTTTCAAAAAAAAAAACAGAAGTGTCTCTGAGTAAGGTCACCACCGCATGCGATAGCTCATAGCTTTTCATCTCATCTTCGACAACCGGATACAACATATTTCTTCAGTTCTATAAATCGAGATCAGAACACGAATGGTTTTATGTGCTTCGATTTAGAGCTACCATATTTACTCATTCTATTACATCCTTTGCATTACCTATTACGACTCGCGTTCAGATTACAAAGTCCAGAGACATTTGCAAATTAACCATCACAAATAAAACATTCAAATAATCAATTTCACACCAAACTTTGAAAAAATCTTCAATAAATTATTATTTTCCACTGAAATGAAAACTCTTAAACTTAAATTTATTTCTCCATTATTCTTATTATGTAAAATATATTAAATTATTATATTAAAACTGAATTAAGAATTGCAACTTTAATTATAGATAAAACGAATCGCATTGAAAATTGCACAATGAGCTACGAGATTGAAGGAGGAGGAGGCATGCTTGCGAGCTTTTTAATCTTTTAAAGAGCAGTTAGACGCGGACCTGACCCCAAGTCCTAAATCTTTCGAGATTAAATTGGCCGAATGCGAGGAGAAGCCGTCATCCGAAAAACCGTTGCCAAAAGGAAACGAACGACCAAAAACAAAACAATGCAGCAGTTCCACGAACAATCGAGGCATACATAATAATTTACGATTGCCAAACGCAAAAACTTTTGAATTTATTTCTGAAATCGATTTTCTTAAGGACCTGCGTACATACTTAAAAGTATACAGACTGAACCGCAAATATTTACACTTCATTCAATAATAAAATTATAATTGCATATATTAGCCTAATTAATAATAGAAACTATTATTTGCAACAATATTTGAATGATAATCTCACTTCGATGTTGGTGGATGATCGCATTAACAATCTCTTGAATTAACATGCAGATTGTTGCAAATTAATCGGTTTATAAATTGTGGTCGTGTTTTTAAATGGAAAATCTGGAGCACTCTATTACCTGGCGCACTTTCGATCCAATCCATTCTAATCTTCGTTTATGAATTAATTAATCTCTCGATCGAGAATATTGAATTCCATCTGCCGTTGGAATGCGAATGCGATGATCGATTCCCGAAATCTAAATTTAACGTCGCCGCGTCCACGAGGTAACTAATTTTAGTTTGGCGACTGTAAATTCGGAAAAGTTGAGGGAGAGAGAGAGTCCCACCGATCGATCTCCGAATATCATCGTTTCTGGATGTGCATATTATAATCATCCAACGCGAACGCTCAACTGATCGGATGATAAAATTATTTAAAATAGAAAATACAAAGGCCTGCACAATAATTTCCTAATCAATAAAGCCCGTTCTCGTCCATGCATGCATACTAGACCGCTTGGTGCATCCAGCCAGGATATGACGAACACCTGTAATTGGATATAGAGATAAACATTCGAAGCCCAATGTAAAACAAACGAGAACCTGAAACCTAAAAAATGAGAGTTGAAACAAACTAATTCTATAACATAACCCATAACAACTTTTGTCATTTCATAAAAAATGATTATCTTTTAATCAGATTATTTTTATTAATTATTAATTGACATGATCTTCATACGAAAATATCTAAAATAAAATACATTTCCAATGTTGAAAACTGAAATGTAATTGGAAATTATATTTAATGGAAATCGATCGATAATGACGCGTGTCTCAATACTACATACAATTATATTGCCGTAATTGAAAAAAGAAACGCGGTGACGATGAGTACAAAAGGCCACATAACTTGAGTGCTCTAAAAATAAGCTTAACGAAATAATAGTAAAAAGAAAATCAATTTCCAACTTATTCGACTTTGGCCAATGAAAACTCGAAATAAAGAATGAAATTGAAGTGCACGGTTATATGAACACACAAAGAGCGTGATCAATAAACTACGTGTTTGCTTAATAAAAAAAATTGAATCAAGTTGCGTGCGCTTACGTAACCTGTTTTTATGTTATTATTATTTTTGATTCACTTAAAACGATTTTCGTGTTTCAAAAAAAAAATAAACGCGTAATTTCTCTCGCCCGAAAATCGCGATTAGATGGGATTATAGTCAAATATGTTCAATGATTAACAGGACTGAGACGTACATTGCGACTAAGTGGCGATAATTGCCAATGCAAATACCGCACACAATACGCGTATGTAAGTTTAGAAACATAACTAAAAAAGCGCACTAAAAATTATATAATATAACTAATTTAAAAAAAAACTATTTATTTTTCTTAGCAATTGCTAAGAATAATGAAATTAAAATTCATCTAAATCACAAACAAGTTTCTCGTTTCAGCCTTATCTAAAAAAAATACACACTTATTTATGTAATCCATTATTTAAACTACGTCAACTCTATTTTGACTCTACTGTAAGTCTTGAAATAATCTCGTATCTCTTATGAATAAATCGAATATCAAATTTATCGCAAAGTCGCAGCTTATCTGCTGTAATTGATATATAATTTATATTTATACTAGTTGTTTTCGTATTGCGTTGCGCACATTGTAATAATTACATTTATTTAAGTTCAAAAAAAACACTCAAAAATTTACAGGATGTTATTTCCGCAAATCGTGACATTCTCCACTTCAAATTACTATATTTTCCTCTTTCCTTGAAAATCGAAAGTCCCTATCTTCCCAACTACTATCAAATTAGTATTTTACCTAAATTACGATATATCTTGTACGAAAAGTTAAAAATTGAAACGATGATCGTTATTTTCGACTAAATTTTCTACTCATCCTACTATTTTCTTAACGTCCATCAACATTAGTATTTTAACTAAATTAGTATCTAACTAAAAGTAAAAAATTGCATCAATAATAGTTATTATCGTTTTGGCAATTAAAACACTTTTATAAATAGTCATCAATTAACAAAAAAAAAAATTAATTGCACATGTTACAAGCGAATCGAGCATCGATAAAATGCATTTTTTATATCTACTTTCTTATATAATTTTAACAAAATAAGTGGAAACTAAACGAGTCTATGGATTGCATCAATTAAAACAATAAAAACTCAAGGTTGTTTCTTTTTAATTCATAAACATAATTGATTACAAAATTTACCTAAAATCAGATTTACAATATTTGCGAAATATTGTTATAACATTCGTTGCAAATGTCAAAGTTTAATTTCAAGGTAACTCACTTATTGTTATTGATTTGTTATTGATATTGGAAAAATAACGTAATTATTTACATATGCATATAAATATCACATATCATGCTTTGTTATTAAATTTATGTAATTATTTCAGAAACTTACAATAATTCTCATTTTTTTTAATAATTCATGCCGAAATAAAAAAAAAATATAGAAATTGCATTGATTCCAAAGAGATTTCATTTGGAATTGAAATATTGTGATAATTAAAAATTTAATAATTTTTTTTTGTCGAAATTTCGTTTTGCATTTATGAAAGTTTTGAGTGATCCAAAGAAAAAAACATCAATAAAAACACATGCAAACCCCAAAAAAAGAACACAAATAGCATCCCGAAAGAATTAATGAAAAAAGTCAGTAAATCATTCAGGTACAAATAATGCAAAGAATGTAATAGCATCGCTTCTGTGGCGAACCGAAGATTATTTACCATCTGCATTACGCTTAAAGTAAATGTTTGCCGTGATCAAACAGAGGGCTTCATTTTCGCTTTAAAAAAAAATGGGCAAATTGGCGGAACAACGGGATAAATACGAAAATAAGCGAAATAAATATCACTGATGACGCACCGAAACACTCACACAAAAACTGTACGAAAACAACCGCGAATTTTTCACCTAAATTTTGTATGATGAATAGAGATGAAAGTTGATAATTGATAAAGGCCACAATGTTGGGAGGACGATGCGAGCAGAGGCAAAGTCGCGCACCGACTGATTAGATGAGAGAAACCTCGAGTACAAAGCATACGCAGGTGTGGGACCGCGACCATAGGTGGAACAAAAATACAATGCGAATCGATCTCGAAGGATGAAAAGAATTTTCAAGGATAATATGGGAGGAGATGCGACAAATACCGATTAAACAACTGAAAGGAACTGAAACTCGTGCATTTCTAGCGTATTTTAAACTAAACTAAAACGAAGCCTCATACGTAAATCGCGTTCGATCTATTATTTGTACCCTTGTCAGACCGTTCATTTCAAATATCGATCATCCACATTACTCCGCATGAATTAATCAGCATCAACGTCAAGCTAAATAATGTTTGTTTTTCAGTTTACAATCTACTTAATAGTTAAATGCACAACACTTAATCATAAATCAATAAATTCGATCAAAAAACTGAAACAGAAATTTCAATCGTCAATTTCACTGATGTCACGTGCCACAATAAGAAAACATCCGAATCCCAAACAAACATATTTCATCCGCACAATAACAGATCATAAAATATGTCAAAGTAAATTATGGGCGTCCGCGGAAAACACTGCAACCGATAAATTACGCAACGACGCTTAGTTGTTTGTTTTCACGATTCTGTCGATTTTATAAAATATGAACTTTGTTATTATTTATTTCGTGTTGTGCGATTTAAATTATCCACGAAACAGGGGATGATTGATCACAACAAAGTGACATTACCATAGCAACAATGTCAAAAACCGTATAGCAGGAACATGGATGCACAACAAAACTTTAAAGATCGCGGCAAAGTGACATTGCCATAGTGACAATGTCAATAAATGTATTGCAGGAAAACTCCGGATGTCGCCACTTTACACATAAATATTATTTGCGGTAGCAGCAATTACAATTACAAAAAACGAGTCCCATTTCAGCTTTACTTGAACGTAATTAGAGGCTTTTAAAAAAAAATGAAAATGGATAAATTAACACAGAAAAAAAAACTTCGATATACCTATTTTTCAGTATAGTGGCGCAATTTTAATTCAAATTTAAGTTCCGAGAGATAGAATGTATTTGCTTCAACGGAAATATCATGCGATTCGAAAACGCTTTTATCGATGCGGTGACCTCACGAGAAAATCGTTAAGGTCTTTCTGAATCGATGCACACGCTTGTATTACGCAAAAAGAAACAACGTTTTATTGAATTTATCAAACAAATTCTTGATACGTTCAATGCGAACCATAGTCCAATATCAATTACAACCAAATCGGAACGCGAAATCGATTTAAAAAAAAAATAGATGAATAAGGAAAACAATTTTATTGGAAACTAGTGAATTGGCAACAATATGGAAAGACGTTATTCTAAATGTATTCGCGAGTTTAACTTTAACGAGTTCGAAACTCGCCTCGGTTACGGAAAGTTAAATAAAATTTGATGGAAACATTAACTGAAAAATGTTGCGTTATAAGTTTAAACTTTACTCGAACTGAATGTCATATTTTTGATTTAAAAAAAATGATATCCATGTCTTACATATTCACTATTAAGATTCCGATAAAATACTCGCATTATCTGAATTACGACCATGCACTTATTTCTTTTGCATTTTCTACGCTAACAAAAAAGCAAACATTGCATTTCCATAAGATTAATTCTCCTTCGCGCTTCGCCAAATCCAGCGAACTTATCATTCCATTAATTCAAACGAAAGTTCTTTTTACCACGCGTGAAAGTTTTTTTCTTTTACTTCTATTCTATTCTTCCCCAATTTGCACAATGGTTATTCATTAAAATATATTAAATGATTTATATTGATTGCGGGTTTCCAGAAGGAAAAGCTGCTGATGCTCCTCCGAACGTGACGACGTCAATCAATTAAAATCAATATTAATTATATTTCCACCTAATTCCTACAGTTTTATCAAGAAATAATTATGGATTTAGATTATCAAAAAAAAATAATTTAAATATTATTTTCTCATGCACACTCCGTAATTACAGCGCTTTAATGACATGCAAAGGTGACGTCAGGTGACCGAAACTTGTTGTTAAATGCTCGGATTTACCGTTGCCAGATCTTGGTGATCCGAATCAAGAAGACATGGCGAGCTGCCCAGTTGGAAAAAAAGTTCATTTTTCAAATCACCCGCGTAAATCGCTAATCCGGTAGTCATTCCGAGATTTATTTTTTTCTCAATTTATACAATGAACGAAATGCATTTTTTTTTTAATAAACAAGAATAAACATTTAAACTAAAATCTGTAGTATTCATATGGGCAACTCTTTATAACGTTTTTATGTAATTACTTTGGGCTTTCACTGAAATAGCATGTGTGTCATGATTTAAATAGCACGAAGAGAAGGCAACGTAATTAACTAATGCTCTCGGAGAAATAATAATAAGTGCACAAGGAAAAAGCGAATAATAATTGACCCCACTTTTATTTCGAGTGGCAACAAAAATTCAGGAGCTCTTGTAAAATATAATACAATCATTTCTGCTTGATTTCGGATTTAGTGCTCTACATTTAGGCTAAAAGCAGGAAGTAATGCATGGAGAGCCGAAACAAAGGGAGCTTTGATGATGGAGCTCGTAAATCCAATAAATCCTATAATAGGCTAAATCCCATTTTACTTCTACTCAAAAGTCAATGGTAAATGAAAATTATAAAAGTTTTCTTAACCAACTTAATACAATGTATTTTAATAATATATATTGTATTGTTAAAATCCATTGAAGGAAAACCGAAATTGAAAAGCTGTGTTAGGTCTACAAAAATGCCATTAATGCATAGCGTCGTTTGCGTCAATCGAGTAAACAATACAAGTGAGCACTCATTGTGTATTAGTTAGTTAATAGAAGTAAGCCGATGAAAGGACGCGTTTCCTTCCATCTCATGCATCAATGCTCGAAATACGCCATTATTAAAAACGCGAGGAGGAGGAACGCATTCCGACTAATGCAATTATCCCAATTAAGTGGCGCGGTTTCGGCTCCGACGACGTAAACTCGATACTAATTACATTCGAAACGCATGCCTGCGCAAATACACGTACGTACATTGTGTTGCGGATAATTATGAGACAAACGCAATAATTTTCCGTCGATTTCTATATTGATTCTGAGCTTCATTATTTTTTTATTCGACCCTTTGATACCAACAACTTGTTCACTCTATTAACCTACTAAATATATAATTTATCAAATGCATAAAAAAACAAATAAATAATACTTATTTAGCTTTGCGTTTTATGCTTTCCGAGTTTTCTTTTCGTTTTGCGCTTGCGATAAGTGAATGATAAATGCTTCGTTTCGTCGCCGAAGGATGTAACACGAAGAGACGTAAAATTATCGAACGAGTCCCGTTGCGGAACTGCAATTAAATTCAAACAAAACGAAAACAAAAAAGTCTATACGTGGCAGTCACGAGATGCAAGCATACAACGACAGTCGCAGCAACGACGACGCTGGACTTCGAACTTGAGCTTTGTATAATAATTTCCAAATAAAACGCAGTAATAGAATTCGCTCATCTTCAATTATTGAAATATTTCTCTTATAGATTTGGCTATGAAACGCTACCTTTCCTGCTGCCAAAAAAAAGTAGAGTCATTGAGGTTTTTTAAAGGACTATTTCGCTCTAAAAATGTTACATTTTATTCGTCGTCCTAATACTCTCATAATTAAATAAAGGAAACAAATTTTCTTAAATTTATTGGTTAAATGTTGGCTAGTAAAATATATTATTAAACGCAGTAAAAAGTAGAATATTTTTAGGCTTTTTTTTTAAACTAATGCAATACATTTTTACAACTATATTTTGGATTTCCAACCAAATGCCCTTAAATTACTCTTTTTAAACATCTGAAAATGTAACCGGATCTGGCCCGCGGGCCATAGTTTGTCCATAAGCGCTCTAACAGTTTGAATAAACACGAAAGTGTGCATATATTAATCCATACTAAAACTGTATCGAGAACAAAATTTTTGTAAGATTACTTGCAATTTAGAATCGATCATTATTGATTTAGAATGAAGTTGCTGAATGGTCTTTAGGAAATCTCAGAAGAGGTATGTACCGTGACGTTTACATGCAAAATGGGTGAAGGAAGAGGTTCGTGCTGTTGAGCTTCAATTCCTTACGATAAAAACGTTCGGTCTAGATGAATTGGTTGGTAAGTAGTGAACGGTATCGTCCATTGCATAATTGGTTAATGTTGCATTCGGATCTTTCTTAATTGGGATGCTGCAAAATACATACACTTGGATGGATCGAACGATGATGGGTTCGTTGGTTATTGATGGGCGGCTTCTGAGGCGGTTGTCAAACGGTTCAATGACAATTATTGAGCAAGTCGGTGGCTCAAGTGAACTCGTTCGAATGATTAATGGATGTTTTGAGAACGGTTGCCACACTGTGTGTGTAGCAGCCACTGTGCGTGACCTTGGCAAGGATTTTCGATTATATATACATGCATATACACACAGAGAGATATATGATGCTCACTTATATACTCACTCACAAACACATCAGCTGCAAGCGAAGGCAATGTGCGAGTGCACTTTGCGGCAATTACATAACCGGGTGCCACGGAACCCGGGATTATTTTCGGTCGACGAAAACGAACGCGTGGGGAGAGGGAGACGCCTTCTCAGCTGATCCCGTATTTTTAGGATGATCCTTTTTTCCCTTCCTTCCTTTTCTATTCGGAAAATCATGCGTCCACCCACCGTCCACTTCTACGTACCGAATAAATAACCCTGCCAGACGTCATTGTGCAATTAACGAAACAGCTGGACGATTTGACATTTATTCAAAAATGAAGTCCACGAAAGCCAACGTGATGAGAACGCATACTTCAAACGAATATCGGTCAACTCAAGGATATTGCAAATTCCTATAACTTAAACCTTAAAAAAAAATGTTTGATCGTCGTAACATGAATTGCAAATTAATTTTGTGTAATGGAATGATTTAGTTATTCGCAATCCAAAAAAAAAATAATCGCCAAACATACAAAGTTGTCGTAGTATCAAAAGATAACCATAAAATTAATAACATTTCTAAAATTGTCACTTGATAACATTAAATTCCACACAATTTATTAAATAAAATATTTTATGTTATCACCGACCATACTATTATTCAGATTACAATACTAAAATTATTGACATTGCAAAAATTAATCATATTCGAATAGGCAAAATAATAATATTTTTGACGTTTCATCGCTGTCAAGTTTGATGTGTATATAATCTAGTTAAGGACATAATTTATTATCCATCATTTGGACAATAAATCATAGATATTTTTGAAAAATGATTACGACACAAAAATATTATAAAACAAATATTTTTTACACATTGGTATTTTCGAGTTGTTGACTCTTCAAACTTATCTAAAACCTTTGTCTTGCGATTGACTGTCCACAAAGGTTTAATAAATAACAAATCAAGTTTCGAATTTGATATTAATATAAATAAATATTATATTATTAATATAAAATGTATAATATGTAAATTAGCGCTCGACGAATGATGTCATTAATCATTCGACTTTTCATAAATTAGTCATCGATTTCCAATGAACACAAAACTTTAGTGTGTAGTAATTATTGATTTGCATGGACTTTAAACCGCAGGGTTTCCACGTGATTCTTAAGTAGTTTAAGAAAGTAGCAAACTGACCAAAATCTATACACGTTAACAAGTGTACCTAGATTGCTGATGTATTGTTCAATAATTTGATTTTATTTTATCTGCGACAAAGAATAAACAAGAGACGATTAATGAACAACTGACTTTTCGATGGTGGCAAAACGGAGCCATTATTCTCGGTGCTCGTAAATTAACATTCTGCAAAATTACATAACCGCCGCCTCGAATGCAGCGGTGGTGGCAGTGGCGGCAGGTCGTCGGGTCGAACGAAGAGTGAGCCCTCCTCCTCCTCCACCACCACCACCGCGTGATTCCCAGAGATATTCGGATCGATATTCCGAATGTCGGGCTCACGCAACGTCATCGCATCCAACGGATCGGATCAATATTTCCCCAACTATTTTTTCAGGATTATTATTTTTGTTTATATTTTCACATACTTGCTTAATTCGCGCGATTCACATTTAACGCAATTATTTGTTCGAGCGAAAGACGGATGACCCAAATGTCGATCCGACGTAAACGAATTTAGAGTTATGAGATATAAATTCGAAATGGGTGTGCATAAGATGAGCAAAACGTAATAGCATCTCCCCCATTTCTCATTAGCCCTTCTTCATGTTTCGCTTCGGCTCCGAGAGAGATATCTGAAGTGTTACACGATAACACGAAATTAATGTAATATTATCAGCGCCAATGTCGCAGTCTTTTTTATCGCGGATGGGAGTACGAAGGAAGCGTTCCATGAATATTAAATCCGTTTCGTGTCTGGTCTATAAAAAGAAAACAAAGATCGTGTGCGTGCGTCCGCGCGGAGAAAAGCTGTGCCTACTCAGCTTCACACCAATAACCTTCGCCGCTTCGACAAACCAAAAAGAAAATAAAACTTCCTCCGTTTTGGACTCCCATCTACCTCTCTTCTTCGTTCGCTCAACCAATCTCTAAATGGACGACTTTCGAACGCTCGTAAACTTGTAACAAGTCTTAATAACTTAATAACTCCACGGACATTATAGCAAGTTATAGCCGCAACCTGTCCGCACTTTATACATTGAATTAATCAACACGCACTTTTCGCTTTAACTTCAACACCGATTATCGCCTAGTTAACTTCAAATTAAATCGATAACTTTTAATTATCCAAATAATTCTCATTAAAACTTCATGTTTACTTGCACGGAGAAAACTTCAAAACCCGAAACTTTCACCACTTTCTACCTGGCATCTGTATCTCGTACGCCTTACAACTGCAACGCATACAAATATATTTCTCGCACCATCAGAACCTCTCCTAAAATTAAACTAATTCCCGCGCTATTTCGGCTTTCATTCGCTGAATGCCACTAAATCAATTTCAGGATTTAATCAGCGAAGTGCACTCCACTGCGAACTGCACAAGAAAGGCGTTCGTCGTTGCACAAGACCTTGAACATCTTCTTGCTTGAAATGCTGGAAAACTCTTTCGATTCCAATCAGCTGTTACGTAAACTGCAGTAAACCTTGGAAAAAAAAGGCAATTCTTATCCGGTATTTCCATCTCCAATCAATTGTTCGTTAAAAAATGTGAATATTCAATAACGTTTATTTCCATCGGTTTAGCCAAGCACGACAAAAAAAGCGCGGAGGTAAAGTTACAAATCCGGAAGACCTTGAAATGCAAAGTGTCATATGTCGGAGTAGCAGAAAAAAAATTGGTGTAGTTTAACTATCGGAAATTCATGGAATACATGATTTCGTTGCAGACGTCAAAAGACTTGAGGAAATCATCTGCACGTGTAATTTAACATTTCTGATGAACAGAATTCAATTACGATTCACTTTTAGTTACGCAGAAACTAATTAAAAATTGTGAATAGTTGAAACTGTCTCGACGCTTCAATTTTTTTTTCTGATACGTAACACTTTTGTTTTCTTTCGACTTGCATTTGTTATGCAATTGCACGCCGCTCAACGAAAACAAAAGCGTCATGTAACGAAGTCAAGATACGAGAATTATCATAAAGAAATTAAGTATTATTTGAAAAAAGAATGGAAATTAAAAGAACTACCGCTTAAAATTATTAGTGCTTTGCCAGTAAATGCATAATTTCTAAATAAGTATACTAATGCACAGGTGATTGCAATCTGCATATTATGAAAATTTCTTTAACGCTCGAAGGCTTAAGATCGATATACAATATTCTTTTAAGTATATTCAAAATCCCAAATTGGAGATTCAATTAAGCAACATTCAACATTATGAAATTTATTTTAAGTGAAAATATGCATTTGGTACTTAATAAATCTATATTTGGTTCAAGAATTATTATTTTAAATAAACTTTTTGAAATACGCATAGTAAATGAAAAACTTTGATTACAAAACGGTGAATTGATAACCGAGTTAACAGTTAGTTTTTGTGAACTGGAGTAAAGGTTAACAATTCGTTTCGATTAGTTTACACATATGAAGTTTTAATCGAAATAAATATTGAAATTGTTCTTTAGAAAGTTTATTTTACAACGATTTTTTGTGAACTTTTCATCGTACTATTTATTACAAAACGGTTATTTTGATAAAGTCGAAACGGTTGTTCTTTGTGATTAAATCATAATTTCGCCTGCATTCTTTTAAAGCGCAGTTTGCTTCATGCTTCAAAAAAAGTGATATTACTTAATGCATGGTCGAATGGGAATTTCAGTTGTAAATAATGAAACGCAATCGCGGTGACCCGCTGCTGCTCCACGATGTGAAACACGAACAGTTTAGAGTGGTTGCCCCGTCGTCGGGGGTATTGATTATGTGTGCTGCGATCATTACGAAATCGGTATCTCTTTTTCCAGAACAAGCAAACTAAACGAAGGAGCGCAGAGCGCGACGATGATTGGCGAATTTCATTTTATATTTTAAATCATCGTTATCAATGCAGAATGTCGTCCGCAACTAAAAATATGCACATAACGAATTTTGGTCGAGGGGCACAAAGCAATGACCTAGTGAGGTGAAAGAAGTGGGCGGGGATGCAGATAGTGACGGAGCACTTGCGTGCGTATGCGAGGGAAAGAGAAGGGAAGATCAAGGGGGAGAGAGAGAGGTAACGGTGATGATGCGATGGCTTCGACGATGATATCGTGAACGAGGAATGGTAGGTTATGATGAATGATGATGGGGATGATCGGGTGGATCGGTTGGTTTAGATGGAATGCGGCACGGTTTAACGGGATGGCCGTGTGCGTGTGCAATTGTTTCGGGCTCGAATTTGTGGGCGGCCATGTTTGAAGTGGCGAGCTCCGTCAGTTAGATTGAATGTGTGCGTACATGTATGTATGTATGCAGGCGTATGTGTTAAAAGGCTAAGGAGCGAAGGGGGGCTCGGGGTCTAGGATTGGATTGGCTTCTTCGACGAGGGGGACTCCGGGGGTCTTGCTTGGTGTTGAAACTTACTACTGATTTTGATACCTCCGAGTGGCGGATTCAACGGCTGCTTATTGCCCTCCGCGAAGGACGTCGTTCTCGGCCTTCCGCTCATCTCACTCCACCACACACACACTCAATATCTTCCACCAAAAATCCCACACTCGGTGTGTCGACACACACGAAAAATGCGATGTATATTCTCTCTATTCGTCGTCGCAGAGAGGCTGCTAACTGCTACCAGCTAGCTAACTCCGGGCGTCTTACACACAGAGGATATATATTATCTATCCTATATGCCGTCCGTGTACTACGTATATATATAATATATCTGTTATATATATATATCTCTCTATTTGCTGTGTAGTATTGTTGTGTGGCTCTCTAAGTATGTAGTACGTGGGTACTTTGCTGCACTCCTCTCGGGTGTTGTGGGAGCAGCTTCGCAGTGTTTTAGCTGTCCTGCGTGCGGCGGCGACAACCACGAAGACGACGTTGATGATGGTCTCCCTTCTTCTCAATCACATTTCTTTCCACCGTAATGCCCTACACACTATCTACTACCTCTACCCAGCAACGGACGATGGTTATGATCGTATGATGGATGGATTGGCTGTGTCGCACTCTTGTCCTCCTTTTTGCCACACGCACTAAATCTCCTCCTGCAGCAGCTCACTCACGCACACTGGATCTAATAGTAGTAATAGTATGACAGATATCACTCGCCACTCTTCCTTCCTTCGCTCGCTTCGCTCTCCGGAATCTGCAATAGAATCTTCCTCCTTCGTCCTTCTTTCCTTCCACCGCGGCAGCAGGGACGACTCTCGCGTTCACTGGCTTTTCTTTGCTGCTGCTTTCGATGATGGACTGATGGATATCGTGCGGATGCTCACGCGATCTGTTTGGTACACCTCATTATTTGCCACCCGGATCGACTGTTTTACACCATTTTTATCCGTTCCGCAAATCGCAAACGGGTCTCACCTCACCATTAATTTCAGATGCTCAGACATTGACCCGTTCGTGCAATATCGTGACCAATCACGGCGCGCTTCGCTCTGCCGGCCCGACCCGAACTAATCCCCGGACACCACTCGATACCGGTCACGCGCCCCATCTACCGACTCACCGCGCAAACCATCCGCACCCATCCAGTACCTTTCCCGCTCAAATTCAAACGCCTTTCTTTCCCATTCCAAATACCAATTCACATGCAGATTATTTAATTAAACCATTATAACATTTCAATCATTCATTAAAATTAAACAATTACATATCAATCAATTTTCTTTAAAAACTTCAATAACTGGGAATAATTATAACAAAAAAAATAAAGAAGAAATACAGCTCCAATTATTATTATTGCTTTTCTCTTAATTTTTGTTGTAAATTCATTTTTCGTCGTTTAAATAATATTTTAATGATTCTAAAAACAATAACTAAATTTAATTGGCCCATAACTTTATGCTTAATGCTTGTATAATAACTATTTATTTGTTTTCATGTTCTCTCCTACTTTAATGTACATATTTTTTCGATTTATATTACTTTATTTTAGACACTCAAAACTGCAGTTAAATAATATCTATATCTTGTTATTCTTTTGAGCGGTTCAGTTTCTTTTTTAAATTTTCTACAACGATATTTATGTTTGTATAGTTTAAAAACAGTCAACTGAATCTAAAAATAATCTTTATTTAACTAATCATTTTTAAAGTTTTAGTAATTACTAGTAAATATGGAATTTAAATTTGTTTTAAAATAAAGTCCATAAAATGTATTTAAAGAACAGTCATGTAGTGTATTTAAAGCAAAAATATCTATTGTAATGTGTAAATAGAATTGGAATATTTTGAAATCGAATTCGAGACCAGACATTTTGGCGCCCGCAATTGTGATTGTGCTAATGATGGGCAAATATTTTGAGAATGCAGAGCATTTTATACTAAATACATTGTATAAACAAGATGTAAATAGTGTAACCATTAAATTATCGGCGTTAGTCATTTACCAAAGAAACGATTAAAAACATGGAATGTTACTATTTACTTGTCGAATATTAAAGTATATACCGTTGCTATGGTTATAAGAAAAGTACGGTAAAAGAGCTCGTGACGGGAATTATAAATCAATCTTTTGTTTTGGTTGCAATAAAGGACAAAAAGTCATAAATGGAAAGTAGAATGTCGGATCTCTTAATAAATATTAATTAAATTAGATATTGTAATATACTTAGCATAAAGTGCATTAAAAGGTTATTTTTAAATTGCATAACAAGTTGATTAAATTATAATCGGGTCACCCATGAATATATATATATATAAAAAAAAGAAGAAAACAAATAGTGTATGAAATAAAAAAAGAGCGTAAGCGCATACGAGAATATCGATTGGAATTCCGAGCAAGATTTCGCGGTTAATGTACGTAGATCAATATAATGGATTATCGAACAAAAAAAAGGACGAAACAATACTACAATCAATGCTATCTTTATCTCCGACCGTTCCAAACTTGAATTTCCCTCACGCTCCGGATCGATCGAGATTACAAGCTACGAATGAAAAATAGAGTAAAGTTTTTCTTTTAATTTGTCAGGGAAAGCGTTGCAAGTGTAAACAAAAGAAATAAATAATAATATAAAACAAAAAAGCATCGCGTCACAAATTTTGACTTTCACTTGTCGCGCGCGCCTTTTGCAACTGCACTCTTTCTTCATTGTTTGAAGTCGATTACGCAATGCAGATTTGCAACCCCAACTGTATTATGCGGGATACTTACCGTGGTGATGCAGTTTGCTGTGCTTATCCGAGTTTCCAAAGACCATCTCATAAACATTAAATAGTTTTCACAAAATAATACACTACAATTCTTAAAATAAAAACAATCAAAGTTTGTTCTTTGTGTTTAAAACTTTTGTAACAATCAATATGCACTCCTCACAAATAAGAACGAACACATAGACAGATTGTAAATCACGCTGTTCAACTCGATCACATCTGACGAGCAACTAAAGTTTGATCGTGTTAAAGACTATTTGTTTAATGCTATGACCTGAGATAAGATAATAAACGAGACTTAATATACATTAAAAAAAAAACAAGAATTAGTCAACGATATGTTCGATTCTCTTTATAGTCGCGCACTAATCTAGTGCATGATTCAATTACACACACAATACATCAAATTTTTGGAGTCCTGCGTGTAAAAATAGAACATTAACGGTACAACGATCATAGCAATGCCAATGATCGAACAGATAGCATGTAATAAATTTGCTGTTATTTTTATCTTCGAAAATTAGTATAGAAAATTAGGAGACGTCTGCCAAGCTAAAAAAACTTAATTTGCAGACAGCAGACCTGTTTGTTTAAAATGCTTATCTGCGAAGGCTTAAGCGATTATGCGAGTTGATTATATGCGGAGTGGGAAATTCGAATATTCGGGTATGCAACTAGAAGAGCGCGCGCGTAACGTCAGCGATCACGCGCTTTGACGATGTTGCATTTTCCCATCCTCATCAATGAAATCTGATCGTTCTAGTCCCATGTGGAATGCCCAAATCGTTTCAAGAACAATCGCCAACGAGATAAGCGCGAGCCGTTATCTAATTTCCCGACGCCTCATTAGATAACAGCTCGCGAAGATCTTCCCATTCGCAAAAGAGATGTGGCATCCGTGTAGGATGAATTGTTTTTGATTAGAGAGCACACGACTGCTAGTAATAACATTAAATATTGGAAAATCATCAGAGAAACAGTGAAAATCGAGATGGCTGGGAGACGTCAAATTGAAGGTGAATATTGCGGCTGCGGTGTTGTGCAGAGTCCAGAGATTTCCTCTTCCATTCAGCGGAGGAGTATCATCCCCACTGGCAGGGAGAGTTATAGGAACTGCAGAGATTATGAGGAGATGGCCGATGTCCTGATTGCACACAACAGTACTCAACTTTTGCATCAATTGTTTATTTTATTATTCACCTCTCTAACCGATTCTGGTAATCAGATGTCATCTAACTCTAATATTATGTTTTCTCCTTTCAGATGTGTCTGAGAGCAAGTACAGTACTAGACATTCCCTTATTTATCTGGGAGCTATCTTCTGCACATCACTGTTCATTCTTTTTGCAATTTACAGTAGTTTTCCTAATTTAACAGAGTAAGTAATGATTTGATGCAAAAAATTAAAATGCACTTTTTATCTCTATAGGCAAAGAGTGAAGAAAGTTCATTTTCTTAATATTTATTTAAAAAAATGCACTTCAATTGCATTTTCCACAATAATTGATTCATTTTAGAGAAGAGAAGACACACATTAAAATTCCTTGGAACTTGGATGATGCAAAGCAGTTGGGCACAGTTTTGAATAAGTACAAAGAGGACCATTTTTATCAAGTATTTTCGGGCGTTTGCATCACCTACATTTTGTATCCTTAATTCTTAATATTTAATGTGAATCCACTGGAGAAAACCTGCGTTTTCCTTAATGTTACTGTAGCTTGCAGACGTTTGCAATACCGGGTTCGTTGTTCCTATCAGTATTATCGGGATTCCTGTTCCCGTTCTTCGTAGCTTTGGTGCTGGTTTGCACGTGCTCGGCGTTGGGAGCTAGTCTTTGTTTCATGATATCCCAATTCGTTGGCAGAAAGCTGATCCAAAAATACTTTCCGGAGAAGGCAAACGCCTGGGCGGTGACGGTGAACAAACACAAAGACAATCTGCTGAACTATGTGATATTCCTGCGAGTTACGCCATTCTTGCCAAACTGGTTCATAAATTTAACTGCTCCCGTGATAGGTGTACCACTTGTGCCATTCGCATTGGGCACCTTCATCGGAGTGGCTCCACCGTCGTTCATCGCCCTCCAAGCCGGACAAACTCTGCACAACATGTCCGCTTCCGACAGTGCCATGAGTTGGACCTCCATCAGCTTATTGATGCTTTTCGGCGGTCTTTCGCTAATTCCAATCTTGTTCAAAGACAAACTGAAGAAGAAATTCGATTAGTGCGTAAGCAATGATATTTTATAGTCGGTCAGGAAATGTAAAAATTGCATTTAAAGTGCGCGATTTAAGTTATTACTATTTATTTCTTAATTAAAATAAGTTATACACTTTCGATGTTGTTCAGCAATACGAAGTTACGTAGGTGACGGAAACGTTCGTCGAGTTCTGAACCGGCAAACTGATCGGTCTCCAATACCACCAATTGTACCACACTGCAAAATTAATTCGTTAATAGATAATTTAATATTAAATAAATTTCATAATTTTCGACTTACGCGTGTAGTTTTCTTTGAGGATCACAGAAATGCTGCGGCACTTGTGTCCGCATTCTTTGGTAGGTTTCAGGACTACGGTTCGCTCGCCGGAGCCCTGCGTTACAGACACATAGCTGCACTCAAAATTGGGTAAAGTAAAGCCTTCCGATTTGGGTCCATCGATCATCACGTACCTTTCGATACTCTGTCCGGACCATTCGGAAATCATTCGAGGTCTTGGAAAGAGCTCACGAATTATCTGCGCTGGAAGCATACGATTTATCCTCCAGCTGATATGCATATCTGAGGATTCAGCCAATTTCAGATTTAGCAAATCTTTCACGTAGCTTATATCCTTATTAGATTTTACGTGACTCGCATGCTGATCAATTACCATCTTGTTGTTATGGTACAGACTTTGAATATCTTTGAAATAAACTGGTATCTGATTAGACTGAAACAAACACAATTTTCAGCATATAGTATTAAAATTAAAATAAATACCTTTGTAATAAACGGTGAACCAAAATCAAATATACTTTGGTTTTCCAATTCAGTTGCATTTATCACAGAATAAACGTTTTCACAGGGCCAACATTCCATGTTGTTCACATAGAAGTATGGGTTCTCGAACAAGCAACTTTCATCATACAACTCTGAAAGTTAACATATTATTGGATTGCTTTACACAAAAAAAAAATCTTAAATGAAAACAGACCTGTTAATGAAGAAAAATGTTTAATTATTGGCATGGAGAGAAACCTTACAAATTTCAGTCCAGGATAAATCAATCCCTGAACATTCCTCAAGACAATACTTGAGGTAGGTTGATGGACTTGCATCAAAACATAAGATCCAAGCAGCAAGAATAAAAAAAGGAATATGCATATCTTCAACCAGCTTCTATGGACTTTGGGTGGAGGATCCAGAAGTGCATAACACTCTTCAAAGATGTTATTCATCTCTTTATCAGTCAAATCCTTCTTGTATGATTCCTTCAGCTGCTTCACTTGCTCCACATAAAATTTCAATAGTTCTTTCTCAGCCATATTAGTTAATAATTAAAAAATCTTAATGTTAAGACATTGCGTTATTTATGTTTTGATCGACTATTGTTGACATACCAACTCAATGAAAAGAAAACTTCTAATTATTTGAAATATTTCAATAATTACTTAAAAGATTCTAACAAAAAGTAATGTAATGTTTCTTATGTATATTTTAAATTGAATTACTCATATTGTAACAATATTTGGTAATTAAAGTGAAATTTCTTTAAATTCTTGTTGTTGGTATGCGTAGCATTATTATCAGGGTAGCTTCCTAACCTCGCTTTAAATGCCCATATGTAATTTAGACATAACAAGACATAACCTATCTGTTTGTTGATTCATGAGGATTTATTATTGATTTTATATATTAATTAACCATGGTGCATGTCAGTAAGTATTTTTATAATAATTTGTAAATATCTTAAGTTATTAATTTATTTTTCGTGTTATTTTAGGCGCGGCTCAGCGCAAAGAGCAGTTCAAAGCCAAGCTACGGCAGGAGCAGAAGGAGACCAAAGTTAAATTGCAGGAAAAGAGAGCGCGTCTAATTGTCAAGAACATCTCGTTCAAGTCGACAGAGGAGAATCTTAAAAAGCATTTTGAACAGTATGGGGAAGTGAGTGAGGTCAACATCCTGAAGAAACCTGATGGCAAAATGGTTGGATGCTGTTTCATACAATATGATACAGTTCAGAATGCGCACAAAGCTCAGTTTCATACAAATGACAAACCGTTTTTGGGTAGACCTATTAAAGTGGACTTTGCCATGTCGAAGGATTTTTATGAGAATCACAAGAGAAAGATGAACAGAGAACAATTTAATAGGGAGTTTGAAAAAAAACATTTCAATAGTGGCATTGATAATGTGAATATTGTTGCTGAGGATAATAAGGATAATATTGAAGTCAAGGAGGAGGAGATGGATGAGGAACCTTGTCAGATCAGTGATGATGATGAGGAACAAATGGATGAAGATGAAAACGAGGTTGATGAAGATGACGAGGATGATGAAGACGATGATGATGATGAAGACGACGATGATGATGAAGACGACGATGATGAAGATGACAATGATGAAGACGACGATGATGAAGACGACGATGATGATGAAAACGACGATGATGAAGACGATGATGATGAAAACGACGATGATGAAGATATGAAGCCTAAAAAAATTAAAGATGAAAAGAAGCCAAAAATCAAAGTAGAATCAAATGATGTCACAGAGGGTAAAACAGTTTTTATTAAGAATTTGCCATTTGACGCCACAAATGAGAATTTGAAGGAATGCATGTCACAATATGGGCCAACTGTGTATGCTGTGATATGCATGGACCCAAAGACGCAGCACCCGAAAGGAACAGGATTCGTTAAATTTGAAGTAAGTTTCCTTTAAATTCATTTAATTTAAATTGTTTATCATTAATTGTTTGTTTTTAGAAAAAGGAAGATGCGACGAAATGCTTGCAGGCAGGTACGGAACTCCAATTATTGGGAACGATCCTAGACACGCATCCTGCGTTGAGCAGAAACGATATTATAGATAAGAAGACCAACAAGAAGGATGTGAAGGATACGAGGAATCTGTACTTGGTTAAGGAAGGAGGTTTGTTTTTTTGTGTCTTTGTGAGAAATATTAGTTAATTGATGTTGAAATTTGTAGTAATCATGGCCGGAACGAAGGCTGCTCAGGGAGTATCGAACAGCGATATGCAGAGGAGGATAAAATTGGAGCAGTTCAAGACGCAGATGTTGAAGAAGTTGACTATGTACGTGTCGCCGAACAGGATAATCGTTTATAATTTACCAACGAACTGGGACGACTCGAAGTTGCGTGCACTGATGAAAAAGCACGCCGGGGAAAAGGCTGTGATTAAGGAAGCGCGCGTAATGCGCGACAAGAAGAAACTCGACGAGAAAGGTGCAGGCATTTCCAAAGAGTACGGTTTCGTGACTTTCACCACGCACGAGCACGCTCTGAATGCGCTCAGGTCGATCAACAACAACCCGTCCATATTCACGCCCAACAAGAGACCGATTGTATGTTTCTCCATAGAGAATAAGGTGATGCTCCAGATTAAGGAAAAGCGCACGAACAAGTCGAAGAAGACAAATCCGCTTTCCAAGGAATTCGATCCGAGCGTGAAGAAGAAGGTGGAGGTCGTTCAAGGCGCAGACTTTGCTGGTATGACCGCGACGCAGGGCAGCAAGAAATGGTTGAGCGGAAGAGCAATGCAAGGTCAGGCCAAGATGCACCACGAGAACGTCAAGTTTGCAAAGAAGAACCAGAAAATCGACATGATCAAAAAGACAGCGCGCGCTAGTCGCGTGAACAAAGGTATGGTCCAGAAACCCAAATTCGTGAAGGACGACAAAGTCTCCAAAATGGTAAACAGGTATAAGAAATCTTTCCATGGATCCAAATCGAATAAAGGCAAAGAGGTGAAAAAGAAATGGTACGAGTAATAAAGAGACGATACATAAATACATAAACAATTTATTTTTAAATTTTCATTTAATCATATGTATTTATGAATACATAAATTCAGAAATGAGCAAAGTTCTCTACTCCTTTCTTTTTACAAATATAATTATATTCATAATAAATATAACATTCTGAATTAATTGATATATTCGGAAAGTATATAAAGTAGTAATAATAATACTCTTTTTTTTAGACATAATTACACATATTTACAGAATTTAAATAATAAATTACTAGCAATTAATCGTTACGTTTGGTAACTCTGAACTTCAAATCTCCGTCGGGCGCGTACATAAACGTAACTTTGTACTCCAGCGGATCGTGGTGAAATTCCAATTTGTAAGACCGTATTAGCTGAAATTGCAATTATCAATGATATTGCCCGTGGTAATGTGCATTAATAACTCACTTTTGCCAAGAGAATCTGTATTTCCATATCGGCGAAACGTCTGCCCAAACACATCCTCGCACCGTATCCGTAGGGCAACGAGGCGAACGGATGCAGCTTCTGATCGTTCTCCTTCCTCTTCATCCATCTCTCCGGATTGAAGACGTTCGCCTCAGAAACGTACTCTTCCATGCTTCCGGTAATCAGAGTAGGAAATACAACTTGCACCTGCATAAAGTGAAAGTTAAGAGAACGTGTTCATTTTACATAATGCGTTCCTCATCCACTTACTCCTTTCGGTATATGATAACCCTGGATCACAGTATCATTCTGTAACGTCCTTCCGTTCCCAATAACCGTTGAATAAACTCTGAAAAAATAAATAAACATGTAACTCGTTATAAGTATTAAGAGCGTAATTAAAATGTATATTTAAATCGTGAATATATCACAACGAAAATGTTATTTTCTTTGCTTCCATAAAAATATATGACCTTTTTGCAAATTTTATAACACCTGAAAACGGGTCACTAGATCTTACAGCAAGATTATTAACAGCATTATTCAAATGATTGCCTTGGTAATTCGAAATATCAATTACCTGAAAACTTCTTTAACGAAGCACTTTAAGTAGACCATCTCTTCCAAGTGCGCGGCGGTCAATTTGACATTTGGATCCGGTAAAACCCGTTTGAGCTCTTCGTACAGCTTCTGCTGCTCCTCCGGTCTCGTCGCTAATTGGTACAGGATGGAACAAACAGCCATGGAAATCTGCGAGAATGATCATTGCTAATTAATGCAGTTAATAATAAGTGATTTAAATAATTACGGTGTCTATGCCGACGAGGATTAAATCTAATGCTAAAATTGCGGCCGTCTTCGGATTAGGCTCGCTCTTTAAGATCCTCTCGATCAGCGACAAATCCTTCTCGCACGTCGTGTTCTTCGTCTTCAGTCTATCCAAGGCCTCGTTGATATATTTCATGCAAATCCTAAAGCAATTACGTCATCAATATGACCTTCTTTTTCTTAAAACAAATGCATTACTCGACGAAGTAGTCCATGTTCTTCACGTATTTAGTCCAGATCGTCGTTGGAAAGTACCTCCAGAATGGGAATTTCAACTCGAGAATGGCGATGTTCCGGAGGGCGAATTTTGCCGCGTTGATGATCTTCAGGGGTTCCGAATCGCTGCGCAGGTTCGGATCCAAGCAGCCCAGCCTTACGTCCAGCGATACTCTTCCGATACCTTCGTACAAAAATAAAAAAAGAACATTGCAAACAGCAATTAGCTTAAGCATTCAACTCGATTTCACTAGCTTGAATCGTCGTTGCGAAGAAGAGAAAATAAAAGGCAATTACATTCCAGCGACCACTTGTGTATTTCGTTGTCGAAGTCATCGGGCATTTCCTCGTTTCTATCGCGCATCTCCATCATTCTGAAAAATAGTCATTATCCGAATTAAAACTGTGAAATCCATTTCTTTCCAGATAAACGCGAAATATAATTAAAAATTTACCTCTGGATGAAGAACTCTGTGACTTCTTCGATGGGCTCGATGTACTTCTTCACGGTCTGCAGCTGCAGCAGCGGTTTCTGCACTTTTGTGCGGAATTCCCTCCAAGGTTCGCCGTGCCTAATGTAAACGAGAGGTAAACCACTTTTATTACTAATTAAACGAGATGAAATTGTAAACAATGACTTGCGCTTAAACCGGTATACGCTACTATTACTACTATACGATTTACGCGCGACGCTATTATTTTCTTTCGTAAGTCAATTCATTAAAATTACCATACAAATGGAGACTGGTTAAACATTTTTTTCTAAATTTATTTCGAAAACAAATACAAATAAATCTTTAGATTTTGACGCATTGCGTTTAATTGCATTCAATTTTATGGAGGAATAAAAAAAAGTTGTGCAATCCGTCGAATAGAAAAAAAAAACGTATATATTGGATTAAGAAACAAAATTGTGTCAGAATAATTATCGAATTACATACACAACATATTGTCTGAAAATAATATTAGACATTCCAATTTAAAAGTCTAATATTAAGATAGTAATCGGCATTAATATTTATATGAAGTTTACATATTTACATACAAAAATAATATTACAACATTGTTATTACATCATTATTATTCTAAAAAAAAGGAGTATTATTGTTTAATGTCGACCTTGATATTACTTCCTCAATTTACACAATTACAATGAATGAAAAACGATTGCATGAAGAGATTCAAACTATTAATATTTCTATAAAATGTTTACATCCTTTACATGAACAAAGCAGTTACACAATTTTTTGTATTGTATTGGTTTCAAGTTTTAATACGAAAAATTGTTTGTATTAATTAATTATTAAAAGATTAATTGAAATAATTATCATTCATTTTATATGTATGTTTGTGTTTGTATTGTTCATAAAACATTTTAACTACTTTTAACTTCGCTTTGAGGAGCGTTTGTGAAGGAGGCATTTATTTTTATAAGATGTATACTCACACTCCGACGACGCCAGGTAAATCACCGAAAAAGTCCTTCCTAACTTCGCCCTTGTACTTGACCAGACACGGCATGGAAGGCCTGAAGGGAGTCGGGCCCTCCTGCCTGTAAACCTTCTCGATTTCATCCGCATCGTAGACGAAAAGCAGGTCCGGCCTGCCCACGAGCCCGCTCAATTTCACGATCTTCCCGTACTCCTGATAAAAAATCCCCGATAGTTTCGCCACGTCGGATACCTGATACTGCCCGATAATCGGAAGCAATCTCCAGGTATTCCCTAAGATCGGAATAGGCTTGGGTCCGGGCACTTCCGAGTAGGGTTTCGCCTCGGCGATGCTTTCCGCGAAGGCGATCTGCGATCTGAGGCGGTGCTGCTGAAGCATTTGCCCAAAAACGGCCCTGTTGGGCACTCTGACGCACGAGAACGCTACCATTGTATTATTGCTCTACACATAACGAAGAGGAGCGACGGGACTTGATTTAGTTGCACGATCCGTTCGACGTACGAGACTTAACTGTAGAATAATCGAAGCCCCAATTTCACCTGCTCATTTGAAGGCTAGCCACATCATTCTTTCACCTCACCATTTCATCCAGCTCAAACAAACGATTCTACTAACAACTTCATCCAACTAAACGATCAATTATTTCACTTAAAACATAATTAGCGACGATAATTACAAGCAATTGAGATCTGCAATCGCCTCGCCGCAATACAATTTTTAAATATTTAATACGTTGAAATTATAAAGAAAAAGTATATATACAAATATCGTAAAACCTGTTTGATTTTATTGGCTGATCGTCTAGACCAGGGATGAGCAACAGGCGGCCCCCCACCAAGCATTTTTAAAGTTGAATTATAATAAATTATAAATAAAGTTTTGTAAATTATTAATAAGTGTTACTTTATGTGCGGCCCGCCAAACTATTATTAAAATATGGTTTATATCAAGATTCAATAATTGTTAATAATTTTTTTTTTTCTGGTAATAACTGAAACAACGTAATATGGAATTTGGGTTTGTTTGAAGTGAATAATTCAATCGAAGCGAGAGTAAATATATACATAGAATGCATCTGCAGGTTGGAAATGGTTATTGGCAATGAACATTATTTGCATAGGTAATATTTGCACTTGGCTCCTATTGACTCGTTCAATGTCGCAGGCATAAAACATTCTAATTACGCGGACAAACGAAATTCATTTCGTATATATTCACATGCAAAATATTGTGCAATCAATTCGATTACAATTATTTAATAAATATTCCTTAATTACAATTATTCTCTCGAATTACAAACGAAAGATGTTTTTTCTTCGCTCAATTTCGTAACGATTACGTTAGCAAAATCAAGCACACAGCTTCAAGGACATCCTACGAAAATTGAGGATAAATCTATGTGTTTAGCAATACACATAATGTTTATGTTAATTTCGTTTTCAATATTTTAATTGCCGCTTTTGAAGAAATAGAAAAGTTTCGCAATTTTTCAATTTGTGATTAACATTAATGGTGAACAACGTGCGTTTTGTGTAGCGCCTAAATGTGTTAAATAGAATGGCATTCTGGAAACGGAAATTGTTTACGCAAACAACAAATTTAAAAATAATTGAAAAAACATACAAATTCTTGTTAATACTAATCATTTTAATTAAATATAATATTTATGAAGAATATACAAAAAAAATCATATGAAAATATCTTTATAAAAATTATTAATTTTATTTGAATTGAAAAAATATATTTTAATTAATATTATAGGAATTTCCGAAAACTGAAGATCAAAGTATAAATAGATTTTTTTTGCATGCTATTTCCATATATTTTTGGAGAAATATGCGCATTTTCTATAAATACTTTCTCTTCAAGTTCGCTCACTAATGTGAGGATTGAATTAGTCGCAATGCATTTGCTTTTTTAACGGAGGCAACCAATTGTACAAAACTGGTATTAAAGATTGCGTTTGGCGCTGCCGCAAATTCAAATAAAATTCAAACAATTTTTTGTCTTTTTGTTTTATTAGTTTCTCTTCTATAATACTTTCAAGTTAATAAGGTACAATCTACAATACATATTTAAAGAATACTTTGGTTGATTTTGCATTGACTATGTAATTACAAGACGACATCAAACGATCATGTTTATTTACTTTTTTCGACGTTGATTCATGTTAACGCTTTTTAGTTTGAGTACTCTTTTTTCTTGCAGCACGGAAGGAACTGTAGGAAACCGAACATGAATTCGGTTATCATCAGAAGAAACATGATTCCGCAGACTATTAATTCTATCTTCAGAACCGGATTCTGCAGGAGGAAGATGTAGAGTAGTCCGGTTATCGAGACGGATGTGAATAGTATTGCTAGGAAATCGGCCGCTCCTAAAACAGGCCGTAAATTGCAGAAGGAGAGATTACATTTTAATTATCCAATTTGAACTGCAGGTATTAAACAAACTAATTTTGGAACGCTGATCAATCTTGGAAGAAGTGTGTGCGTGTAATTTTTTTTTGTTGTTTTGTGCAAATATTTGTGCGCGATAAATGTAAATGTTATTATTTATTGGTACGTTTTATTTAATATTGTATATATATATACCTTTTTTCTTCTGCCTGACCTTCTGGAAGCTAAGGAGCTTCAGGAGCTCTGCAAAGAGGATGCCTCCAACAACACCTCCATCTATGTTGATATTGGGTGTCGGCAGGGGGCTGTTGAACTTTGCAAAGAAGATGAGCAATTCGCTTCCAGCGAATACACCAAAGTAGTAAATGTTCAGGTACAGGAGCACCTCAAACATCAATGGAGCATCCATTTTTATTGCTCACCCGAGTTATGCCACACATATCCATATATATTATAATATATTTATAGTTTATAGTTTTCTTGGCTCATTAATATTGGTGTATTTTTAGGAGACTGTAATTAGAGGAATGCTCCTTTTGCTGGTTTGGGGGGAGAAATACATTTCATAATCCCTAAATATCGACTGGGTATAAATATAAATTCTGATTTATTAATACACTCTCGAATGCATTGGTCATAAACATAAATAAATCACATGCATGGTTTAGTGTTGTGGATACAGAGTGGAGGAGAGCACTTTCTCATTTGTACTCTATCTTCTTGCAGCATGGCAGGCACTGCAGGAGCCCAAAGGCCAGCTCATTGGAAAACAGCACCAGAGTAATTGAGCAAATGATGTATTCCATCTTGATCACATTCTCCTGCTTTAGCAGGATGTACAGGATGCAGCTTAATGAGAGGCAAGTTAGTAACACAGCTACAACTACAGCAAGAACTAAAAGAAGATATTATTTATTAAAAAAAAACAGTCAATCTTAGGCCCCCATCTCAGCAAACCTCTCCGCTGCTCCCTGAACTTTTTGTAAAACAGCAGTTTCATCAGTTCTCCAAATATGAGGATAATTACCACTGAGGCATCAACCACAATCCATTGGGGGGTTACATAATTGCTGCTGTAGAACTTTGCTAGGGTCATCAACGGATGCCCCAATGCAAATAATGGAAAATAGAAACCATTTATATACATTAACACGTCGAACATCAGTAGGGCATCCATAATATCTCTTCAGAAATATCTTTAATTAATAATAAACTTCTTGTAGTATCACATAAGTGGTCTGCTTCTTTTTTTCTTAGTATTTATTTATATTTAGTTTCTGGATTTATTTTTAGTCGCGCCGCTACTACTCAGATGTCCGTCGAGTTGCGTATTCCTCCTTGAGAATCATTAATACCGAAGATTTAAGAAATTTGAAAATATTGTTTACATAATAATTATCTAAACAACGCAAGAAAATAAATATTTATATCCTATTTTATACATGGAAGAGGTTTCACCTTTTCATAGCATATATTCCATAATTTCCATTTCCAGCTTAAAACTAAATAATAAAGTCCAATCCAGCATAGCATTTAGCGATAAATAACATTACTTAGGTGCTTTTGAACATTAAGTAATTTGCGGTTTTATTACTTAGAAGTATGTTTGGTTGTAGAAGTTGCGAATTTTAAAATTCTATTGGTCGTTCAAATTGTTATTACTAATAGAATCTAACCTTCGTGATTTTTTAATTGTATATCTCAATTCCAGATAGTTTTATTGTCGTTGTCCAATAGGATTAAATGATTGGAAATTTTATTTGCGTAACTTGTTGCGCGCGCGGTGTATCTTCAAAAAATTGCATCAAATGCAGTTGGTATGCTAAACAAATGACATGCAGAAACAAATGCTAAATTGATGAACAAGATTTTTCATTGTTCCAAAGAGTTGTGTAGAGTATAGTCAGTAAGTGTTAGTAGTTTTAGCAATGTTTCCACCTGAGGTTGTTGAGAATATCCTGTTGCACTGTGATGGTAAGACACTGATGAATGCACAGCATGTGGATACTGTTTGGAAAGGTTGTGTTAATTACTTATCAAATGTAAATAGAGCGCTCTCTGTTAATGTAAATTTCTGTTGCTATAATATTGTTGTATCTTTCAGGAAACTGATTTGTGGAAGAGATGCTGCCACAATGATATACCAAAGTATGAGCTGATGCAGATTCTGACAAAGCATGAAAAGAAGGTGAATGTTAAGATGTGGAGGATGATTTTCTATAATTGGTCCTATTGGCAGAACATCAGTGACAATATTGATTTTGAAGTAGAGTTTTTTGTTATTACACGAACACTTTGTATGAATGTGTTTGGTAATTCATATTTAGGTAACTGGTTAAGATATTTATATAAACCTATTTGTTTTAGGTGAATACATTTCTGTTGGTTTTGAAAATGGCTTTGTGCACATCTACAAAGCAGATGACATGTTGCGAAGCTTCAAGAGCTTCCGACTCATGCATTTACCTGTTTCCTCCACTGCCATCATAGGAGGTAATAATGAAATTTATATTGTGCAAAGTTTCTGTAAATTTAAAATAGCCAATGTTTATTTTTAGAGGATGATAATTCGGAGCCATGCCAATTGCTTATGAATTACAACACTTCCCTGTTTGTAACAGATTTCAATAGGAAAACATATCAACCTGGTGCTTTGGAAAATTGCTATAAATTTGGGTAGGTATAGAAGTTGCAACTCAGAAAGACGCATTTCAATTAACGTACAAATCCGGTATTCAATTCAATCTATTATTCAGTCATTACATGAAGTACGTCTGCTGTATAACGGAGTACGGCAAAGTGACTATAGCCACCGTCAAAACGGACCACATCCATGAGAAGCTGAACTTCTTTCCACTTACGCAAGTCCGAATCTACTCGCCTGCCATCGTCACCGACTGCTTCCTCACAGAATATATGTGCACAATTCTTGTAAACAATAAGATCCAAATCATCAAATACTCGCAGAACTCGGTGCAATCGAGCGTGATCGCTGTGGACCAGGCGACGCTGAGGTTCTCCTGCATGGAGGATGCCAATTGGCAAAGAGTGAGATGCACGACGAAATTTGTTTCTAGTCAAGTTCTTATCAACTTAGCCAAAAGTGACTATCGACATAATACTGCATGTGCTTTTCTCATTTATAAATCGCATACATTCAGTTTCAGATACAAGTGTTTTAAGTGAAATGTTCGAATTGTATATAATTGATTCGACCAGCGAGTACAAAAAGAAAATATTCAATTCCTGGGAGATCTTCAAAGATAGCATCTCGTGTATGTTTCTGTACGGAAACACGTTTCTCGTCGGCACCAACAGCGGAGATGTAAGTTTCCTAATCAATGCGCACACCAGATCATCACATCATTCGTTTTAGTTGTATTTCTACGAAATAAGCGATTGGAAGTTGTTCAATCTGGCGAAGTACAGTCACGTCGAGCACGTTTCCAAGATGTATCCTATATTATCAATCGACGTCTGCGATAATATAAAGAAAAGAACGTACTATTGCTTGACCATCGGAGGAATTTACCGCGTGATCTGCTACTGCATTCCTCAGATCAAAGAAGATCACAGTACCTGGTGAACGACTATTTACATCATCTGTAACTAATATCAAAGATATGTGTGATCCTTTCCCTTTGAGAAGATGATAAAAGTAAGAGAAATTAAAATTATTTATATTTCCATTTCGGCAAAATTAAAACAAAAACTACATATACATAAAATATATACACACACTTATGAGTGGACATGTCAATTACAAAGATACACCCAACAAACCATCACATATCCGTAATCAATTTGTTTTATTATCATGAATTTACAGCTGTTTCTTTATGTTAACTTGTTTGGCTTGCGCTCTCTTAACGAGATTTGTGTTGGTCCGTGCCAGGGCTACCCTTTTGAACCGATCCTCGATCACATCCATTTTAGACTTTTCCTTCACGACCAACAGACCTGCAGCAATCAGAAAGAATAAGAAACTAGCATTAACTCCGACTTCCAGAATCCCTTACTTTTCTTCCCATCCTGCTGATCTTTCACTCGCATGCAGGTGAAGTTATTCAACGTTTCGTCCGCATCGACGATATCAGCAAACAGATTCGCCTGACTGCTCAAGGTCTTGTAAAGATCATCATTCGACTTGACCATTTTTGCCTCATCCCAATAGATCTTAAAACTATCCTTCAAGCAGAAATCATCGAACTTCAAGTTCCCAAACGAGGAGTTATCGTAATCGTCGAAGGTGCAGTGTTGCTTGAGCCGTGGAATACTGTAGAAATGTTTATCTAGATTTTTATTCGAGTTCGACTGCAACGCATCGCTTTCCAAATGCAAAATACACGGAGATTGAATTGGAAGCGCTTCTAAAATCTTTCTAACACTTCGATTCTCCGACTCGCCGAACTTATCACACATATTTGAAATTCCGTTTTCATTCAAAATCTTTAAATCGTTTAAACTCTTGCACGTGATCACGCATTTCCAATCATTTTGAAACAAATTCGTCGAAATGGATTCCGCGTCTCTAACAATTTTCAATTCTGCACAATCTTTTTGTATTGCTTTCGAATTGTCATGTTCAGCTGAATAGTCTTTCTGATTGAATTCATTATTTGCTACATTCAGCTCATGCGAGTTGCGTGCACTTTGTATAGCTTTTTCCATGAATTTATGGATTTCCGAGTCGCTTACCTCTTTGATCAGCAACTCTTGGTTTTCATTGAAATCAGTTTTCTCTGATTTAAGATTAGTCACAAGCGGAAAGTACAGATCCTTCTGTACTTTCCGCTTTGTCGTATTAGAATCTTCGGTGTTATTTACTTCTGGATTTGAAACGGCGCTCGTTTCCGGTTTATATACTGTAATTCCATTTTCTATTTCTACAGTCTCTTTCACCATCGTCAGATTTTCCTCAATTTTCTCAATAGACTCCAATATAGGCGAGTAAGTCCACTGTTTCGTGTTTTTTTCAATCGGTGAAATTTTCGATTCCAAAATCTTGTAATGTTTCTTCCTTTCCTCGAGACTCTCCAAATTCTTGTAATCGTTTATAATATTATTGATTTTATTCAGCTCGGACATATCGCGCGATCCTTTGTGGATAACGTTAACAAAGTCCTTTTCCTCTTTGCTCTTCGTCTTGCGAATCCTTCGGTCATCCTCGTTACGATAATTAGAAGAAACATTCATGTTTCTTCTCCTGTCTTCTTCTTGCTTAATCAACTTGTACACATTCGATTGTTCTATCCTGTTATTAGGAATTTGCTTTATTTCGGAGGTGGATAGGTACTTTTGCCCGGAGCTGGACATCCCGACTAGAGGTGTGCGCTCGCTAATTGCGTTACCACTTAAATCGACAATCTTATTTTTGGTATTGCTATTCTGCAATGGTTTTCGAGTATCGTTCTTCCTGATGATCTTGACGACTTTCAGATTATGTTCCAGTTCGTCGAACATGCGCTTGTTGATCTCGATCACTTTGCCTGTATGTTTGATCTCTTCTGGCTTGATTTTTATTCTGCATTCTATGGGTAGTGGTATCAGTTCCGACTCCAGTTCTTCGGCTTCGTACTCTTCATCAGGTAAAGTTAGCAGCTTCGAGACCATTTGGCGTTTGATTTTGTCGCATTCCTTCTGGCTCATCTGCAATACGTGATTGGCGTTTATTATGTTGTATTTGACCTTCTTAAGCTGGATTCGCGCATCGGTCAACGTGAAGCACCTCATGTTGTTGTTGAGCAGGCTGGAGGCGCATCGCACCTCCTCGCGAATCTGATCCAATTTCTTTCTGAAAGTCTCATCTCCGACGGACTCCTCCAGCATCTGAAAGCGGCCGTAGTTTTCCAGCAGATTTATCCTCTCCTTTTCGACAGCTCCCAATTTCGCCGTCAAATTCAGCATGTCCGTTTTATTCATGCTAATTAAATTCTCTTTGGCGCGCTCTGCGGCCACCTCCAACTTCTTAAATTTGGCGCACAGTTGCTTTTCGAATTGCACGAACTGCTTGGAATTAACCCAGAGAATTTTCGTTGCCTCTTGTACTTGCTTATGCATATCGTCCAGTTGAACGAAGAAATTTGATGATGACGGTATGGCATTGAAATCATCCGACTTCCGCAGGGGCCTTAATTTAGTTACAGCACTGGGGATTTCTTCGGTTTTCTCCTCTGCCTTTAAGTAACTCTCGAACTCCTCCTTGTGCTTATCACCAATGAAGGCCAGGTACGCTTGCGGATCGAGTCCAACATCCTCGTAGTTGCTGTTGTATAGATCGAGGACATTGTCGTGGTGCCCGATGATGCGCCACAAATTTTCGTACCGCATGGTCATCTGGTCGTTCAAGACGATGGATTTGCGGTAGACGCCTCGTATGGAGTTCGCCGTTATTTTGGACAGACATTTTCCGGATATGATCAGGCACCTCAGGATGATATCCATCGTCTTCTGCGTGAAAGGGATTGGAGTTCGAAGAGGGAAATTTAAACAGGAATCTGACAAACTCAAAACATCATTTTCTGCACTAGTTACTTGATTGTAAAGCTAATTAATATATTTATTGATACAAAATAATAATATCAAAAAAACAAAAAATACGAAAATACAAAATTAAAATACTTACAATGCCTTTAAATACATACTCGCAACATAAACAAATAAGAGAAATAATCACAAAATAAGATCACTAAATTCACCGATAATATATCAAAGCCATTAACGTTTGCTGATGATAATCTTGTTCTTTTGCCTCGTGACAACCGTTTGTGGAGTGCTGCTGCTGTTCACTTGGCTGGGATTCTTGGAATGGTTGCCACCGTAACTCGTTATAACACCGCCGTTGTTCGTCTTCGAGCCTCCGGGAAACCTCCAAATCACACCACTGCTGGTAGCCCCTTCGCTCGCCAAATGCTTCAAAATTATATGGATGTTCTCTTCGTATTGCTGCTGCAAAGATACCACGCGTCTTTCGTACTCCAGACGCACCTGCTGCAGTGTATGGCTTAAGGTCTGCACGCGTCCACTCAGATCTTCAATCTGAAAGTCCATGTCGACGACCTGCAACTCCAACTTCTTGCTGCTGCTTCTTAAATCCACTACCTTATCGAAATATTTATGCAGAAGAGTCCTCATCTCGTTTTCGTTCAGCTTCATCAGCCTTTCCAATAGCATCTTATCGGCATGTTCCTGTGGAGTCGCCAATGCTTTCTCGTGTCCGCACATCAACTCGTTCTTGTACTCTATAATGAAATCGATAGCCTCGATGGCCTCCTCGTACTGGAACATTTTCCTCTCCTCAAAGTCATTATTTAATGTGCTCGCGTGTGATTTGGTATCGATTTTGCAGCGTTGCTCTAGAAGCAATTCCCGGGTCCGTCTCAAATTCCTGATTTCATGCCTCAACGCCTCCAACTCATCGTCAGGTGTTAATAAAGGCCCTCTTATCTCCAGCCAATTCTCCTGCACCACCAGCGATTTCTCCACCTTCGGTTCTTCCGATACCGACTTCTCATTCTTCAACTCGTTCTCAAGCACGATCTTACGCTTTTCCTCCTTCCGTTTCAACTTCTTCAATTTCTCCAGCTGCTTCTTGCTCGTATGTAAACTGCTCTCCAACTCCATGACCCTTCTGCTTCCGTCTTCCGTTATGTTCTTAATAGAATCTATATCTTTAATCTTCTGATGAATTTCCGCTATTGCCGCTTTACTGTTTTGCAAGTCCAAATCATTTTCCGCGTTCAGCAATTTACTTTGGGCCTCCTCAAAATTAGATTTAAGCTGGTACCTCTTCATTTCCATCTTGTCACGTGCTGTCGACTTGGTCGTCTTGTGTTTCAACAGTTGCTGCATCAACTTCTCCTTCATCGTAATGGTGTTCTCAAGCTCGGCGATTTGCTTCTGATAACCTTGCAGATCTGTGCACATCTTCCTCAGCTTCCGCTGTTTTGATCTATAGCTCATTTGGCTTTGTGGCTTAATATCACAAGTTTCCGTATCCCTGGATACATTTTGAACGCTCAGCGATGGCGAAGATAACGAGTGTATACTGTTCCTTCTTCCTCTGGCACCTCTTTCATGAAATTCACTGTTTGAACTATTGATGCTCTCTTTGTTGGTATTCGAAAGCACATTGCTTCCATTCGATTTGGTTACCAGACTCTCAGTATTCAACCTAAACGTTGCCATGTAATTATTCAACCTATTCAAAATTTCTTCGTTCTCTTCATCCCCGTTTTCGCTCTCGGATGTATCACAGGATTCCTCGATTTCTTCTTCGATCCTCTCCAAGGACCGTCGCGGCTCAGATGTCTCGCTCAAACATTCCTCGCACTCCTGTTTCAAAGTCATCCATAGTGAAACTTGCTCCATATCGTTCTGAGATAAAGTGTTATTAGCAACCAGTTTCTGGAATAATTCTTCGGCATTAGCAACAAGTTTAAATAATTGGTTTGCAGCGAACTGAAGCCCGAACACATCGAAATTCTCCTGCGCCGTTTCATTTGTAGTATACGAATTTACAGTCACGATATTTTTAATGAGCTGCGTCCTCAAAGAGAATTGCATCGTGTAGAAAGTTTCAGATAAATCCCTCAGCAATGGTGAAATGCAGCTGATCAAAATTGTTTTTGCTCTTCCACCAAATGAGTCTTTTAATAATGTTGTCAAAACTGATTGATTATAAGGAATTTGATTATTGAACGGTTCTGTCAAAGCCATAATGCATCTTTGCAATGACAATAAGCCAGAATCTGAAGGGATACTCTGAGTCACCCCATTACCATCCATGATGATCACTTTTTCACTTCCTGCCAGATCTGCAAAACTTGCTGTTGAAATGCGGTGCTGGATGTTGTTATCTGCAAGCCACTGCTGCTCCAGAGTTATGGTGAACAATGTGTGTGCAAACCTTGGAGCCAAGTTGGACATGCCCAGCTGTATCAATTGGAATGCATCACTGATTGACTTTACCTCAATGCTGCCAGCCCCAAGTAAATCCTGTACAGATTCCCCACAAATCTGGGACCAAGTAACATGCACATTGCAATTCTTGTCTCTGCTCTCTGTTATCTTAATGAATAGTTCACGGAGGAATCTGGGAATTATTCCATACTCACTTTCACTTAAAGCACAGTTAACACCGGGACCAAGTAAAGTGTAGGTTTTGCCCATTCCCGATTGACCTGTTGTAACAACAGACACATCACAACCCTCTTGCAGGTCATTGAGAAGAGGCGACACCACTGTATTGAATAAAGCACTCTGCGGGCATTCCAAGGGTAATGCATAGGTCACCGGGTATGGGTGAGAATTACCCAATTGCACCGTGTTATTGTACGTGTTTGATTGAACGCACATAACGTCCCCATTTGTGCATGGTATTGGGCACACTCGCACGGCAGTCTCGATGTTGTATTCCATTGTGATGGCACCGAAACCGCACTAACTTAACGGTGAAAATTAATGCTTTCAGCAATGCTTCTAAATTTAATATTATTGCATTAGTAAACAATGGTTACACACACAAACACCAAACATTTAAGCAAAATAATACCAACTTAATGTAAACAACAATCATCCGTTAAAATATAACTTGAAGTTGGCTGCAGAAAAGTTCGCAATTCCCTACATTTAATTATGAATTTATAATAATCGTACGTCGGCAACTTCATTATTTATATTAATAATCAACAATTTGATCGGAAATTGCTAACGAACTGAATTGGCAACATCCAGATAACAGAATTTGTAAATAAAAAAGTACAGCTGATTGAAACAGCAAGAAGAACAATTTCAAGTTAAATTATTATCGTTCATTGATATGGCAGACCTGCAACCAATAAACGTCAAGTAAAAGAAGTGCAAAAAAAAGTATATGAAGCTGTGCTAAGTAATTAATAATTTCATGTATAAGCGGTTTTAATAAATGCGGAAGAAATGCCCAAGTTTAAGCTCTTTCTGGTGATCTTGTTTCTGCAACAATATCTATACGACTCCGAGGCATTGCCGGACGAGGGGAAATGGGATTTCAATTTGACTGTGGTAATTATACAAATAGGTACTTGTTTATATATTTGCATTACTCATATATTACCCGGTTTTCAGCAACAAAACTACTTGATCCTCTCCAAAAGCCTGTATCAGGGAGCACATGTTTTCATTAGAGGTATATATAAAGATGGCATATTTGCAGAACTAATATGGTGCAATATGCAATATATTGATTTTAATTTTCAGCAAATTGTGAGACCATCACTGAGGACCCAACAAATATTACAGTCACCTGGGTTGTGGTGCATTCAGTCTGTTGGGATTATAGCGATGCCAGTAACAAAGTCCAAGATGTATTATTGCAAACAAATAAACATAACAATATAGTTTTAATTTGATTATTTTTAGAATTTGCAAAAAAGCACTGCAACCGGAAACATGACCAACGGGCATCCATCATCAGAGAAGACTTACAAATGTTGGGATCACATCTCAATTGAGAAGGATATGGAGGTGGCGAAGGATATTGGTATTGGAAAACCCATTCCCGTTTTCATTACGCCAAAAGACGGTATCTATGTGCTCGGTATAAAGGTTGCGGGAGAGAATTATAATCTTGATGTGCACATTGAGATGAAGAACAAGTATGGTTATTTGTCAGCGGCTGATTGGCCATTGCTGCCGTTCTATGGGTTCATGTGCGTAATCTACGTGATATTCGGCCTCATGTGGCTGGTCATGTCCTTCCTGCAATGGCGCGATCTTCTTCGAGTGCAGTTCTGGATTGGGGGAGTCATATTGTTGGGTATGTTGGAGAAAGCTACTTTCTACGCCGAGTACCAAAGTATTAACAACACCGGGAGCAGAGTGCAGGGTGCAATGCTCTTTGCCGAATGGGTCTCATGTGGGAAACGCACCTTGGCCAGGATGTTGGTGGTTATTGTGAGTTTGGGATTCGGTATAGTCAAGCCTAGGTTAGGAGCTGCTTTACACCGTGTGGTCGGCGTTGGAATGTTGTATTTCTTCCTGGCTGCAAGCGAGTCTTATCTTAGAGTGACACGTCCTAAAAACGATCAGAATAAGGACGTTCTCGTGGCTTCAGTCCCTCTAGCTGTGCTAGATTCGGCGATCTGCTGGTGGATTTTCAGCGCCTTGGTTAACACGATGCGCACTCTACGTCTCCGCCGAAACGAAGTCAAACTTGCACTGTACAAGCACTTCACGAATACATTGATCTTCTCGGTCGCAGCTTCGGTGATATTCATGCTGTACTCGATCAAGACCCACAGGATTGTCGTCTGCCTGAAGGTCTGGAAGGATCTGTGGTTGGAGGAGGCCTATTGGCATATACTGTTCTCATCGCTGTTGCTGGTAATTATCATCTTGTGGAGGCCAACGAATAACAACCAGAGATACGCTTTCGTACCGCTATTGGAGACGGGCGATGACGAGGAGGAGGAACATCTTGTGAACGACGCCTACGGTGTTAAGGTGCGTATCCACAAGAACAGTTCTGCGCCTAAGCAGAAGACCATAGAGGAGGAAATCAAGTGGCTGGAGGAGAACGTCAACGTTAATACGCCGTTGCAAATCCTGGACTCGGACGATGAACTTGTCAACACCAGATTCGAAGTGTCCAAAATGCAGTGACGTGGCAAGTATATATACATATATATATAATTAATCAATCCAAATACGCCATAATTTAATTCTTTTCCGTGCATACCAAAATAGTACTTATGTAACTGAATAGGGTATAAACGAGAAAATGTGATTTTTTCTCCCCTTGTCACTAAAATAATTTTAAGCGTTTTAAATTATATTTAATGTGTTTTCGTATTAGGCGCAAATGTCCTACCTTGAATATACTTTACTTTTTTCTTCTGTTGTAAATAATATATTTAATTGTATGTATTTTATTTGTTACACAACTTTTAATCGACAAATATATTACAAATTATATAATTACTCTCCATAACTAAGCCAACTTAGTAGGCTTCACGAACGTACGCTTCCTCTTCATCTTCTTCCTCGTTACTTCCAGCTTGTGCAGTTGCGACTGTATCTCGGAAAATATCTCGTTCTGCTCCTCCTCTGGGATGGTTCCCCTAAAATAACAAATAACGTACAAAACTGATCCGATGGAAATATATTGGAATCTAGTTTTGAGGACTTACATGTATTGCTTCATTAGGTCGTATTTTTCGTAAGGTTTCGCCAAATCAGCGGCGCGTTTGAAGAACTTTTCAGGCAATTCAATCTTTTCCACGCCTTTCAAATTCTTCCGCTCCCACCTTTCCAGCCATGGCCTAGGTTTCAGCTGGACTTTGATTGGATTTACGGGTACTGGCGTTCCTTCAGCCAAAATTTCAGCTTCCATATTTGGATCAAATGTACTAAACTCTGCTAATGAATCCCTCAAATACAGCAGCTCATCATCCAATCTCTTTTCCAGTCTCAACACTTCGATTTTTTGAATTGTCGGATCGTAAAGCTCGTACATCACCTCAACGCCCTGATGATCCACAACATTCCTCAATATGAATGTTGATCTCAATCCACAACCCTCCCTTTTAATACAAATACCAACAAATCTTAATGGTTTTCCTGGTGTGTGTTTGTCAGATATTGTCACTGCCATAATGGTACCTAAAAATACATAGAAATTTGTAAATACAGCTTTTATTCTCTTAATACAAATTAAGTAACATACCAACATAGAATTCAGGTATATCAATCAATGTTCTCCTCGAAATCATGTCAATCCTTTCAAGCTTCTCCCTAATGGAATTCCTGAATTCGATCTTAGGATCACGCAAGAATTCAGGGTAAATGTGTCTGAACTCTGCATAACTTTTCCTTCCATCCTTTGATTTGTTATTGCTAGAGTTCACTTCTTCAGTAGGCTTCACTGCTTGACTTGATGTTGCATGTCTCAAAACTGCAATTTTCTCAATTAAATAAATCCAAATTATAAGCAAATCAGATTATACTCACAATTCCGTGTATTCGAAGTTATGCTATTTGATTTCTTCGATATAAAAGACAACATTTTTAACTTAACTTATCAACTTATTTCATGAGAAAAAGTTAGGTTAATGAAATCAGTCATGCCAATGAACAGAGTTTATTTGAACTACAATTTTAAATACATAATATCAAATGCACTTATAATATTGCTTAGAAATAATTTATATTTAATATTAGTTAAAGGTAAGTATGTATAAATTAAATTTAGTTATATTATAGTTTCAAGGTCAACGACCTTGAAGCTGACACATGTCAGTTGAAGGTAGTTCAAAAGTGCTTGCATACACAACACAGTATGTGTGAAAACCTGTTTACAATGTAATTTATTAATATTTTAGAAATGTGCAATCCGTCCCTATTGCTAACGAATACGAGGAGCAATGTTGTCCCTGCACAGTGAAATTCGCTTCTGGAGTCTGCAGGATGACATCAACATAAGGCCTTCTGATTATGGTGCTTTCAAGTAACTTTGGATTTCTTAGCTTTTAAGTATTTTTAGTTTAATTTGTTCTGTTTTCAGGTACAATATTAGGAAAGATCCTTCTGATTTGATTTACCAGAATGTGAAGCATACTTATGCAGAGCAGAGGGGCTTGAAGTATGTCATTATCAATAAGAGGCCTCATAAGCTAAGGGATAGAATAAAGGATCTTGAAGAGGCTCTAGTGCAAAATAAGATAATATTTCAGTCATGGCAAGAAGATATGTTGAAGCTGCTTTTATCAAGGGGATTGATAGTTACAATTAAGACACATTCCACTGATATAGCTTCAATTAATTTTGATAGGAATTTGATGAACAGGATTCAGAATGAGATTATTTCTGATGGAATTATAGTGGGTAATCAAGTGGTGTGCATTTGCAAGGATGGGAAGGTTTATGGGCAAGGTGGATTATGGAAAGATTGGATACTGGAGAGTGGATCCAGGCGAAATTTGAGCATGCATGGGGAGTTTTTGGTGGTCTGGGGTAAGATTGGAACAGAGCATCCTCAACCCTGGAGTCCAATGGCAAAAGATCATCAGAGAGCAAATCTACATTTGTATTGGATTGGCGCCAGAGGTCCAGATCTCATAGCGTATAGGAAAACAGATGGGGAGCCTATCAAAATTATTGTCAGTAAAGTTTGCAATAAGAATATAATTGTAGTCGAGCAGAAGGTTTCGCAAAGAGGAGCCGTTTCAATTGAAGTTTGCACCTTTGAATTGATTGGGACAAGTCTGAAGAGGAATTCCGTGACTTCTGTTCCTTTGCAGACGCAAGTCAGTTGTGCCAGTTTGAGCGGTAAGGAGAATTATTTGATTTTGGGTTGCATCGATGGGTCTTTGGCGCTATTGGATCGGAATCGTGGATCGAGCAGGATCATCAAAGCTGCTTTTATACCGACCAATGTGGCTTGGCACAAGTCCGAGGCGTTGGCTACCATAGCCAATGAGAGAGGACAACTTCAATACTATGACACCGCCTTGAATTGCATCCCAACACAGACAATAAGCGAAGATCCATGCGCATCGAACGTGTTCGATATCTCCAGTTACTTCACCACTCAGAACAGTGTGGAGATACTGTTTTGGGGATCGAAGAATCTTTTGGTGGCGTTAGAGCAAGGACCTTTGATAGTTATTAGCCATAACAAGATGAATTTCCTAAATCTCGTACAAATCTATTTGAGCGAGAACAATATCGAGAAAGCAATACGCTTGCTGTTGAGCAAGAATTTCGACGAGGAGGCATTCGGAGCATTGCAGAGGATTGTCGCACATCTGTTGAGGAAGCCTTTAAACGAGGCCACGGCGAAACAGCTGCAAGACGCTTTGGGTAGCTACCATTGTCCTCCTGTTCCATTGAATGCCGATGCAAGACATCACTTTGGACCACAAGTAAGTCGTTGTTGTCTATAAAGTATTATTATTCTTAGACCTGATAATTATTGTATTTATTATGTAATTAGGTGAAATCGATGACGAGGCGATTCTTCCATCAATTGGTGAGATCGAAAATGTTCGAAACCGCTTTCTTATTGGCCGTTGATTTGGGATATCACGACTTGTTCATGGACCTTCACTATATAGCCGTTAGAATAGGGGAGACGGAGATGGCAGCTGCCGCGAGAGCACAAGCTTCCGCACTTTTGAGTCACTGCTCGAGCGAAGGTAATTTAATTATTGTGTTCTTAATTTTAATAAATTAACAATGGATTTTTTTAGACTCCAATTGTTCGAGATCTTCATGCTCGCAGTGTTCGGATTCCTGCAGCGAGACTAGCGAAGAGTCCGAGCATAACGACGAGAGCAGACACATGTCTCAGGAGAATTACCTGAGCACGAACTTTAACAATCCGATACCGAAGACTTACCGTCCGGCCAGCTACGTGCCACCAATACCGAACATAGATTTACCTAAAATAAGGTTGATGAACAAGCAGAGTATTTCGCAGCCCCCCTCACTGCAAGCTCCTCCTCTACCATTGATGCCTGCCCTGTTACCGTACGCCGAGCACTCCACCTTGGGCATTCCGTACACGCCTCGACTAATCAATCCCTATATGCAACACAAATTCACGCCCATCAAACCACCGATGGTCCCACCGCCGCCGATAAAGCCACCAATGGTGCCTCCACCGCTTATAAAACAACCGATGTTGCCTCCACCGCCTATAAAACCACCAATGGCTCCGCCTCCAGTTCGACCGCCTCCGCCGCTGCCCGTGACTCCGCCCATCAATGTACCGACGATCGCTCAGAATCCAAAGAAGCCACAAGCGAAGGTGAAATTCTCGGATACAGTAACCGCCTTCATTGTTCCGGAAGTGAAGAGGCCGGTTCGGGTTCCGCCACCAGCACACGTCACGGACCCACAGAAAGAACTGGCGGATAGCCTTCCTCTCTGCCATCCAAACGAGGATTATCTTAAAGACTTCACCCCAATTCGACGGGAGACCAGCGAAAGCCCTCCCATGCAACAGCCCAAAATTAAGGTTGTCCACTTCGGTGTGGTCTGAGGTACGGATCTCAACTGTAAGCTAGCAATACTCCTTTTTTTTACACATCAGAAAGATTTATTTACACAGATTTAATTTTTTGAATTATTTTTTTTATATATTTATTTTTTAAATACAGTATTTTTGAATACTCATCGCACTTTCCTTGGTCCTCCCATTTCATCCAACTCTTGCTTCAACTCGAGCAACTCCTTATCGGGGATGTAACGCACCTCTTCATGGTAATCTTCATGGTTTACAACCGCAATTGAAACGCCAACCGGCGCAGACGCTTCTAACGCTCTTAATAAAATTGGTAACTGCAAATACCATTTAAATGCCATAGAATAAATCCCAAGTATAAATATAAATTACCTTTAGACTGCTAACATCTGTAATTTGTACTGAACGCTCATAGGTTTTCAAGCTATACTGAGAATTAATGACTTCACTATTTTCTTTGTAAGTGGTGATCTGCATGTCTTGGGCTGGGACTGCCCAGGCATCCTCCACATCAATGTCCATATTCTTGGCCATGTTATGAACAAGCTTCTGATAGTTTTCCAGAATCGCATAATCATGACCCCTCATCTGTATATTGATGGTGTCGTATAGAGGTACTTTAGATTTCAGTAACTGAAAACCATTTCTAGTAAAGTTGCAGAGTTATTGAGGTTACGTTTATGTAACTTACGTGCAAATAGTCTGGTTCGTATAGGTTGTTAGTCGTTGATGAGAGGCGACATAATGGCCTCAATTTTGGTGCAATAAGCCTCAACTTAATTAAACTATTCATTTTGATTTGCGCAAATCTTAAGATTAAAACTTGTAGGTTATGGTAATAACAAAATGTCAACAATGATTTAAAAAAGTCTGCAACCACGTTCGCATTAAATTATTCAAAATTTAAAATCTTCATTTAGTTATTAATGTTCTTTAATATACTTGCAATTTGCATATAAATATACTAATAATTGAATAGATTAATTATTGAAACGAGAGGCTTGTTGCATATGTAATTATATGACTTTCGTAAGAGTTTCAAATTTAAATTTCGTATTTTTTAATAAAAAAAAATGTCTTTAAGGATTGTTCTGTTCAAGTAGTATAAATGTATTATTTTATTGTTTAGTTTCGGTTAAGAAATTGTTTTTCATTTGTGACGTTTATGTGGATTATGTTTTATTTGGATTATAGAATCTAGGTGGTCTGTGGAAGAAAAAAAACGATAAACAGTATTTTCGGAATTGTAAATTTTCAGTCAAATTTACCTGATTAAGAATAGCGGAATGGCGGCGTTGTCGGAGGCGACGTGCAAAGAGCTGGAGGATCTTTTCGAGAACCTGAAGAAGACGTCGCAGAAGCCGGAAGTGCTAAAGCACGATGCGGGCGACAAGACGCAACAGAATCTGCTGCAAGAGATGTTTATCAGTCTGCAGACGCGCCTAGACGAGATTTTCTCAACGGTGAAGGAGACGGAGGGACAGACAAAGGTGCTGGCCATGAAGTCATCACTGTTCTACGAGAACGCAAAGATTAAGCTCACTGTGGACGATTTCGTCGAAAGCAAAGAGAACTTGGACAAGGCACTCGAAATCATCAAGGACCACATCACTGATCCATTCATGGTGTATCTGCATTTACGCATCATCAACCATCTGGCATTTACTTTATCCAAGTTGGGCGATTACGAGAAGGCCAAGGAGCTTTTGGAGGAAATAACCACGTTGGAAGCAAAACCGGATGTCATCATCTATAGGTATCTTCGAAATGAATGTAATTTATTGATGTATTAATTAATATTTGTTGTTTTGAAGCACCGAAGAACTATTTGCCGTGGGACCTCTGAAGAATAGCGAGGCTAAAGTTAAAATGCACAGCATTAACATGAACAATTTACAAATGCTCAGTTGGGTTTATAGTAAGATGGGATTGGAAAAGGAGTCCGCATACGTGCAGCACCGCATCCTCGAATTGGAATTAGATTACGAGGAGTGCGATCCGGTCGATTGGGCCATGCGATGCACCCGAGTTGCTTCCTTGTACTTGGTTAAAATGCTATTCGTGCCCGCTAGGTATACTAAAATATATTGCAAATCTTTAACATTCTAATAATAATAACGATACGATGAAGGTATTACTTATCAGCGGCTGGATCGGCTTTGGATAGAGTCGAGGCAGCGCTCATTGACCATCCGGAATTGGGTAAAGCGCAAGCGGAATTGGCAAGAGGTTGGATCTACTACGGCCTCAGATTATTCGATACCAGCAAATCCCGAGACATCACGAAACTCTGCAACAAGATCTTCGACGACGTCCCAACAACTTCTTCCACCGAAGGTAACGAATAATTTGACTGTCTCTGTTAGGCATTTACGTAATTATGCAGAGGTAGCCCACGAGATCAAGTTGGACGATGAAGAGGACGCGTTGGACGATAATCTGAAATTTCCGAATTCCGAAGTGAAGATCGCAAAGGTTCCTGCGAAGTTCGTCACCAATACTGTGGAAGCTCACATCCTGTTTCAGCATACGCAGATGTGGCTGAAGAGAGCCAGGGTTTACTATACCTTGAGAGATTACCCTTTTATTTACGTGAACTGCGTACTGGATTTGAGCGAGCTGTACAGGTTTTTGGCGTTCTACGAGCCGGATTTGGATTCGCAGTATAACGTGCAGAAGCGCAGAGCCGATGCACTGGAGACGCTCAGCACAATTTTGAAAGAGGTGAGGCCGCAGTGCTACATCGCCGTCAGCGTCGAGTTGCTCAGGGAGTTGGCCGAGGTGCAGATTGAGCTAATGGGTATCAATTTGAAGAGGATGTACAAGATGCACGGTAACTGAATGTTGACATTCTCGAAAGTGTTTTTGATGATTATTATTGTTTTTTTTTAAGATGTTAGCGAGAATCAGGAATCTCTGAGGCGTCGCATGGAGGGCGTTTACGATATTCAGAGCAAGCTGGAGAAGATTGGCAATATGTTTGGGCACGGAAATCTGGAGGAGACTGAGATGAGCGCAGCGGGAACGTCGGAGGTGAGCGAGGTGGGAAAAAACGGCGACGAGCCTGGCAATCAAGTAGACGCGTGTTAGGATTATGTTCGAACAGTTGTCAAATTTGATTTGTATGTTTTTATTGTGTGACAACCGACAGTAGTTGCGAGCGAGCAGCGAACAAAGTACGAATAAAAAGAAACACATTTTCGCTTCGTTTAGACAAAAAAAATACAAATTGCAAGGGAATGTTTCTTGTTCCTTTAATTGCCTTAATTCTAGTATTAGCCAGAGCTTCTCAAGCCTATGTGTTTCCCATATGTCAAGAAACTGGTATGTATAGATTAAGTCTAGTGGAACGAGCAACTCTGTTTCTTTGGTTTTAGGGAAAGCTTTGAATGCGGTCCTTTCAACATTGCGATCATTGGTAAGTTAATGGTTACGAAGTTAAGGCCAGCAAAGTTGTTAAAGTATTCTGCAGATTCCAAATTGCATGGAACTATTAACCAACAGGCCTAAGCCACTTCCGGAACTCACCTATTGGCAAAAAATAGTAAGTTGTAAAAATTATGCCACTTTCCAAAAAAAAAAGGGATTTTTTTTAGGGGAAATTGATGGGATACGAAAAAGTGGTAGAAGATTCCAACATTGAACCTTGCTTCTGCAATAATGGAGTCGTCGTTCTTGTCGTCTTGATATTGATGTGTCTATACGTAATTCGAACAAAGTGTTTAATTATTGCGCATGTTCATTTTTAATTTTTATATTTCAGATTCTTTTTATAAAAAAGTACTTTGTTACGACGAAGGACCCTAGGCCGCAGTTTATCCCTTTTATGTCTAACGAGGAGGATGGCTTCGACACGGAGGTGACTTACGAACAGTCGATCAGAGCCAGACCAACGATTAGTTGCACCAGATGCGGATGCCTCAGCTACGACCGGGGAGATGCTTAGGTCGATTTGTCAATGAGAAATCACGTTTGTACACTATATATTATTTATTTATTGCCTATTTTATGAATAAATAGCAGGATATATTCCTTAAGGTGAACTCGGGTTATCTGCGAAGACATTATGTATTTATTCTCGAGGTACGATTCCCTCGTAGCCGCAATTAGAATGGTTCCTTTGGTTCAAAGTGTATTCCTGGTTGGAAAGAAACATACATTTATATTTATTTGTTGATTGAAGTATATCTACGTGTATATCTACATGTTTATTCTTGATGATGCATTTGGTGTAATGGCGTTTCGTGAAGTTGTTCATAGTAGCGATGTAGCAGGGCAGCGTTAGATTGTACTGAATCTCTCTGGGGAATTCGTTCACGTTTTTGAAGTGGCTTTCGTACGGGCAGCAAGTACCATTCACGACGACCGTCATCAGATTTGTGCCTCTGATATGTTGCGCGATGTAAGCGCTGCAAGATAAATTAATACCCGTTATTCGATGGACTGGATTTATTGATTAAGTTTTATAGAACCAGCTGCATTCGAGTCTGCTCTTGGTTGGTGTCAGCCTGGAATGATCCTTCCAAAGTGAATTATATAATTTTAATTCAATATCGCACGGCGTCGGTATGGTTTTCTGCAGCTGCCGACGTAAATACTCGATGGTCTTGCACTTTATAGGAGTGCGACATTTGATGTCTTTACGAATATCCTGAAATAATAGTTCCATAATAACTATTTATTCAGTTTTTGGTGTATCAGTGTTACCTCAGCATTGGGCCCGTAAAATTCTTCGATCGAGTAGTAGTTTGGATAACAAGTGCCTTGGTAGTCGAAGACAGTTACGTCCTTGTAAACGCCATCCCTCACAAGGTAATCTGTGAGGATCGGATCTACATCTGCAATTAACTTTCCTATATTGCCGGTGTTGTTATCCAAGACCACGTAACCGTCGTTATCGAGGACGTAACACCTCCAATTGTTATCTCCGCAACGCATCTTGCAGAATTTACTATTACACTGAAATAGTATGTAAATTAGAGTCGCATAATTTGCGCATTTGAAATTTTATTTTTCTTTACTTGCAAACTATTGATGAGATTGTTTAAAGTTTTGTGAAGTATCTGCAAACCAACTGCAGCGACCGGAGCCTTCTTGTTGTGCTTCTCTTGATAAACGACGTTGCTCACTGTGATTAAGGTTGAATTTTCATTGAAGTCTATAAAATAATAATATAAAGTTTCGGGGTGTCCCAAAAATAAATACATTTTTGATATTTACTATCTGGATCGAGAGGAACCGAGAATAGGAACATATCTGGACGATCGTAGTTCAATTCCGCAGCTCTTCTATAATAAACCTCATCTGGTGCTTTATTGTTGGTATTCGCAAAATGACTGAAAAACAGGTCATTTAATCGAAGCAATTATGTGTGGGCACAGCAGAACATACGTTTCATCTTCATTGATTCTCATCAAATTTTTCCATCTGGTTAAGCCGGCGTTCGTTGCAATGAATGTTAGGACCACACCACTATGAAATTTAGATCTGTGAAGTTATTAGTATTAGCAGTAATTGGCTGCAAAAGATGTTGGCGAGAGAAATACCTTCTTTTAACCGAAATGTCTTCCTCGTTGAACCATTCCGTTACGTTGACGTCCTTGAGGAGTGCCTCTATTAAGCTCGTATCGCCTGAAATAGTTGACTGTTATTTATCTTTAGTAATTTAATATGTTAGTTTTACAATTCTTAGGTATTTTTTTACGCTCGAGGAAGTACAGCAGCTCCTGTTCTGGATTTTTGTGAGCCCTGTGAGTTTTGCAGGTGTACAACCATTTGGGATGTACCCTCCAGTTCTTGTTGGAGGATAGCATATTTAAAATTGTCTTCACCGATGGATCAGATTTGGGATGTCTGATGACCAAGAAACCATAACGATCCGGCAAGGCTATGACTAAACTGAATGGACCGATTTTCGTGTAGAAATAATGTCGGCTACTCAATATAACGCGTTTCTAAAAAAAAATAATTAAATGGTAATCTCGATGGAATAAAACTTTACCATATCGTCCACTGGAGTGCGCACCCTCAATTCTCGACGTCCTTTCTTTTGTAGAACCACGTTCTCTCTTAGCTGTAAATATAATTTGTTTTTTGTTTACTAACTTTTTCAGGTATTTTATTACCTCGATGATGGCGTCGTCGAAAATGCGCGGTTTTACGGTGGCGTCGGAAATTTCTACTTCTGTGAAGTCGACTCGGTTGAATGTGGGTTTCAAGATTCGATCTTTAAACTGTAATATAGATGGTAACATTTTGATGTAAGTTTTTGTGGTGAGTTTACCTCTCGTCTGTGGTCCGGATGATGAAGGACGTAACCGTTGTTCGTGATTATAAATGCGTAACCATTAACGCCGATCTGGGAAAAAGGAAAGTGTTTATTGTTAATTTCTGTAAAAAGAATACGATTGGATGATCGTACTCTGTGCGGTTCGGTGAGCTGCTTGATGTAATCCAGAGGAACATCTACTCCAGCAACGCCTAGCAATGTAGTCTTGTTTGCCCTTTTATCGTAAACTGGTAGGGAGACCGAAGTTAGGTATTTGTATTCGCGCACCTTTAGGTACTTTTCGTAGGGCTGCAAAATGGAGACGCTCTTAGTCCGTTGTGAATACTTGAATGGTTGATGTGGAAGAGTATAGGTAAGTGTGTGGTTTGTGTGCTCACATGTTCTATTTCCAATGTAAAGTGTCTTTGTGTCGGTTCGAATATTTTCCCCCTTTCCTTAATTCGCTGCTTTTCGTACTTGATTAAAATGTCTCTTTGTCTATTACCTTCGTTTTTCTTCCATAGCCAATTTGAAAGTCTTCTATCGACGAGATGGACGTACAGAGCGCTCCAAGCGGGCTCCATCTCTTCGTCCGCGTTCATATTTATCGGCCTCGACATTACCTCTAAGTATTTCAGAACCCTCTCGCGAACCTCCTCAATCACAGTTATATTCACGTAATAGCCTATAATGAGAGCCGTATTACATCTTAAGAACGGCGCGTTGAAAAATTATCGTCCTGAAAAAGGAACTAAGAAAAATCCCCAAATGTTTACCCATATTTTCGCAGGCGATCCACTTCATTCGTTGCGCGTCATTCTCATCGGTTCCCAGAAGGTAGGTGAAGAACCTGATGGGTCTGTACTTCTCATCCGAAGGAATGTGATTGTAGATGTTGAAGAGGACGTCTTTGTACTCGTAGTCCAGTCCCTCGGTGATGAGCATTATCGCCTGATTGCAAACTATAGCTCCTCTCCGAGCCTCCCTGTACTTCCAAAGGATGGGAAACGCTTTCTCCAAACCGTGCGTTATGTCCCCATAGAATTCATCTTTGATGAACTCGAGTTTCTCACGAAGCAAACGCAAGTTCTCCTCGTTGGCCTGAAACGCATGATATAGTAATTATCAGCATTATTTGCATATTACGGAGAAGCGAATTTAGAGAACCTGAACCAAAGTATCGTTGAAGCAATCTACAAGCGATTCTGTCCTATTCGTAAACGTATAGATGTTTACGTAATCGTTATCCGTGAGCGTGTCGAGGATGGCGTTAACGATTTGCGTGGAAATGACTCGTTTGTTGCCTTTCATGGAGCCGGATCTGTCCAGCAGGATGATTATATCTTTAGCTGAAGAAATACCCTCGATGTACCAGGACCTAATTCGGAAATCGTACGTTTGATCGTACTCCTCTTCGGACCATTTCATTGCTAAAAGAAATTAGAAAAAAGAAGTTAATAGAAAATTTAAATTAATCGAAAATCGCGCACCTGGATAGTAGCGCATGAATCCATCCGGACTTCCGAAGAATTGCCAAGTCAATGTCGGATCGCGATTGTAGTTGCATTTGAACGTCAAATCTAAACCCTCGGACCAACGGATTCCGTTCAGCACTTTCGTATCTGCAAACGAAATATTGGATAAATGTGGTTGATGAATTTCTATCTACCTCTTGAGTAGACTCCAGGTGAGACGCGAACTATGCTGTAGTTTAGGTTGACTTTGGTATCGAATTGTGGATTGTAGGCGACGTTCATTCTATCGTAGTATTTGCGCGGTCTATGGAGGAACATGATGTTGGAACATCTTTCGCGGTTCGTGCTTTCGTACACGTGCTTCTCCACATTCGGTTTATAGTTGAAGCTGTCGTAGCCGGTCACATCCGCTTGGAATTCCTCATCCGCATGGAAGTCTTTGCTGAAGCAAAGGCCGCTCGGATTTGGAGGTATTCCGCACTCCCACATCTTCTCGCTCTGCGAAATGGAGAATCCAACGATCATCGCCTCAAACAACTCAATAAACTTAACAACAAACCTCATGAATATCAGAGCTGCGATCTTCGACTGGATTTTCGACGTCGATATCGTTGGCATCGTAGAAATCGTATAGAGAATACCTGTTGACATCCGGTTTCCTGTGGAAGGCCAAAAGTTCCGCATGATGTTTTATGGCCTGAACAAAAACAATATAAAAACCGAGATTATAAATATCATCTGAAGTCTTACTTTGACCGCTTCCACTTTCTCGTTCATCATATCTCGTAAATTCTGCGAGACATTCTCGATGATCAAATCCCAATTTTCCTCGACAACATCCACGTGCGAAAAGCTCTGGCAGACCAAAAAAATAACAAATTAAACAATCTCACTTTAAACTAATTTAGTATAGTTTACATTTTTCACTTGATTTTTTCTCGTTAGCTGCATAAGAACTTGCAGGTCCTTCCCGAAATTTTCCACCCAATTCGTTACTCTGAAACGAAAAGAAATTATTTACAAATTATGTTGTATAAATATTTTCTAAACTGATTTCAAGTTGTATAATCAATATGTACATATGGAAGTTTACGAGTTCGAGAAAACACATTAAGTTCCTTTTTTGGGAGATGAAAAATCAATAGGGTCGAGACGACTTGGCGCCAAGCGCTCAGCATCCCGCAGTCTCCAGTTTAATCGAAATCGTGCTATTATGTCTACAAATCTAATTTGATTATCGATAAAAGAATTGTTGTTAGCAAAAATACTTTATATATGCAAACGTAAAATGTTTGAGAAATTGTAAAATTTAATTACGATTTCATTTACGAATTAAAAAAAAAACAATGAGATAATTTTTGTACGTATTATGGCTTGTTTTTCTTGCAATTTGTCTTAATTTGTTTGATAAAAAAATTATGACTTTAAAAAATAATATTTGTATTATATTCGCTATAGAATAATATAAGCTATTATTAATAAATAAAAAGTAATAATAATATAAATTAAATGATTGTTACTTACGTATCGGTAATTTCGTTGATTTCAAAACGAGTTGTCTGCTCGTGAGATAACGAACAGATTGTTAGAAAAACGAAAAGTTTAAACATTTTGTTACTATTATTTTTTAATTTAATTAAACTATGTTTAACGCATATTAAATTAATTTCCGCCTAAATAATGTTTTCAATAAGTTTGAATAAGCAAATTTAGCAAAGTATTTCGAATAATGTAAAATGTATTGCGTTACTTATTTATTTTTTTTGCAATCTGAATGGGATGAAGGAAAACGTCGAACTGGATTAGCAGGATCATTTCAAACGGAGGATGGTCGCACTCGCAGCACACACATACAAGCAAGTTCCTTCCTGCGCGCCAACGCCAACTTCCTATTCCCATAGATTCTATAACATTACAATTCAATTCAATCTTAAAATAAACGTGTTCGTCGCGTGTAAATATAGATTAAGTGTTGTCATTACGATTAACGCTGGATAATACAAATACCAATAGTAAGTACACTTTTATAAATTTAATCAAACGAAAGTTATTAAAAATACAAATATTAATTGATGACTATAAATTTATATAAATAATATAAAAATGAACATATTTCATATTGAAAACTAGTTTGAACATAATTTACCTCAAAGTCATGTTAACCTGTTATAGGTAAAACTAGCTCCTTAAAATTTTTACCTGCGAGCTTTCTATTATCATACAATTTCCACGAAGGTGTTTGTAGAAAATATTCATTTTTAACTTACAGGAAAAGTAACAATAGAAAATAAATTTATAACTTTGTCAAATTGTTTAGATTTTTTTTAGATAAGTGCGTTTTGTAAGATTTGTTGAATCGAATGAACGGAAAATCTCGAATTGAAATGCATAATTCGATTATTTACAAATGTGCTTATCGCGCATTAAGATAAAGTAGCTATTATTCCGAGAATGTGCTTAAGCTGTATTTGGGTCGAGTTATTTGGCTGAACGTAAACAGCCCGAATGTACACGAGCAGGAATTAAGTAAAGTGCATTCAGTCTAATGCGTTTTGTCCGTCCAACTCCGTCTCCTCCACCACTCCACAGTGCAGTCAAATGGTGCTTGTAGGAATCATCTGACCTTGCATTGAATTTAATGGGGCGATAAATATAAAAAGAAGAGAGTACGCGCATCGAGCGAACAGCGAATTATCACCGAAGAAACGAGTATAAATTGAATCGGGATCCGACGATCTGGTCTTTCAACATTTAGTGACCAAACACAAAACAACCGTTCGCGATGGTCCTCTCCGAGATAGTCAAACTAATGAAAGTCGCCGATTGCGTCTGCTTCGATGTGGATTCAACGGTCATCAAGGAGGAATCCATCGACGAGTTGGCGAAAGCTTGCGGAAAAGAGGGCGAAATTGCCGAACTGTAAGTTCAAAAATCAAATTTAACGCTCGCTCATTGTAATTAAATTCTTTGATTTTCCCCGCAGCACCAAGAAGGCGATGGGCGGAAATATGCCCTTCGAGGAGGCGATCAGCAGTCGTTTGCAGATCATGAAACCCAGCTTGGAAATATTGAATGACTTTATCGAAAATAATCCACCAAATTTAACGCCCGGAATTAAGTAATTGTGTTGAAAGTTGAAACTTCATCTAACTAATAATTCGTGTCGTGCTTCAGGGAAGTCGTCGATTATTTCCACGCGAATAATATTCCAGTTTATCTTATTTCTGGAGGATTCAAGTCGATAATAGGGCCGGTCGCTGCACAACTTAACATTCCTTGCACGAACATTTACGCCAATCGTCTGAAGTTCTACCACAATGGTAATTACACCTCTTTTCCAAAGAATATTAACTATTATATTAAATTGTACTATGTTTAGGTGAATTTGCTGGATACGACGAATCCGCGCCAACAGCCAAATCAGGCGGGAAAGGTTTCATTATAAATAATTTGAAGTTGAGCAAGGATTACAAGCACGTCGTGCTTGTCGGTGATGGAGCTAACGATCTGGAAGCCTGTCCACCAGCAGATGTCTTCATTGGTAACTCAAAATTATTCCAAATCAAAAAATGAAGTTGTCAAATTTTAAATTTATTATTTGAACTTTTTTTAACATCATAATCATTTAAAAATATGTTTTTTTTCAGGATTCGGAGGTAATGTTATAAGGGAAAACGTTCGCAACAAGTGTAGCTGGTATTGCACAAGTTTCGTGGATCTCGCAGAAGCCCTCACCAAGTAAAATTTTATCATTTTACCATGTATTTTAGGAATTTAATAAGAATATTTTATATAAAACACATATCCTTCTTGTTTGTTTATATTTAACCTGCAACAGAATATTTAGAATTATTGAAAGTTTAAAATTAAATTTTACAGAAATATTGTTTATTGGATTCTTATTGGATTAATTTGAATCGAAAAGTTAATTGTTTGAATCGTCACCAATACGAATTTCTCCCGCGCTACTTTTGACAGAACAGCTGGGAAACTGTCAAACGTCAATGTCACAGTCGATGATGACAGGTATTATATTATGGATGTTGTTTTGAATTAAATGGAATTATTGTTTTGGTTGCTGACATTTACCTTGACAATGGCTTGGCGTTCGCATGGAAAGACGAACCTCGAGCTGGTGAGAAACCTGAGAGGTATGCTTACGCTTTCTAGATCAATTTTTGCTGTTATATTAATTGTAAATATTCTTCAGCTAATGGTATTATTAAAAGTGACACAGTTGAGCAAGCCATGTTACAAGTTGATAGAGGACACTACTCTGTGAGGAATCCTTATATGGATGCTCCACAGGGTATAGGGTATGGAGTGACAATCAGTGCACCCCATATGCATGCCCATGCGTTGGAGCTGTTGAAGGAAAAACTGGTTCCTGGTGAAAAGGCTTTGGATATTGGTTCCGGATCAGGTTACTTGACTGCTTGCATGGCCTACATGCTGGGTGAAAATGGGACTGCAGTTGGTATAGATCACATCCCAGAGCTGATCCAGATGGCCACCGAGAACATTGAGAAGGGAAACCAAGAGCTGTTGCAATCAGGCAGAGTGCAGTTAAAGTTAGGTGATGGCAGACTTGGCTTCTCTGATTTGGGTCCTTACAATGCTATACATGTTGGTGCAGCTGCTCCAAATCTACCGCAACCATTGATTGATCAATTAAAGGTAAAAATCATTAAATTAAAAGTGTTAAAAATTATTTGATTCAATTGATTGCACTTCAGGTTGGTGGCAGGTTGATTGTTCCAGTTGGTCCTGCTGGTGGTGATCAGCAGCTGGAACAGATTGACAAGATGCCTGATGGTAGCATTTCCAGAAAAGCTCTAATGGGCGTTATTTACGTTCCGCTCACGGACAAATCGAACCAATGGCCACGAAGCTATTGACGCTATTTACTCGTTATGAAAGTGTTGTGCATGCTGGTAATAATAATCTTTATTTTAATAATTTTAAAGAAATTCTACTGAACGTCATTTGCTAGGCTTTTTATTACACAAAAACACACAATTATTTGACTGGTACGTTTAAGCTGTATATATTATACATAATTAAATTATTCTTCAATTTTAAAGTGATTTTTTTGGTTTGTGAGTAGTATTTAAGTTTTTTTTATTTCTGTACATATCTAGATAAATATATAAATATCCATTCAAATAAATATATTTTCTCAATCATTTGCAACTGACCTAGTCAAGAAGATTTGATCCAATTATATTTTTAGATGAGCGAATATTTGCGTCGCAAATAGTTTGATTGCAGTTGGAGTTGTTTGCCAACTTTTTTGAGTAAAGGGTAAAGAATTTGTTGGTTGGATTAGTTTAGAAAAAAAAAAAAAAATAAATGGCTATACGATTGAAACTTTTATTTATTGGACATATTTGTTACTAAGAAAATGATTTTTTAATACTAGTTATGTAAAGGAAAGATGATACAAAAGTACGAAAGTGGATGCGGTGGATAATGTTTCAGTTCTTCTGTTCCTCGAATTTCATTGTGGGTTGTCCAGTCTGCGTGATGGGAATCATTTTATGCTCGATGGAAGTCGTTTCCTGTCGCGGAGCGCTGATGGATAACACTCCATCGGAAGAGAGTTGCGAAATGACGCCTTCGATGTTGCAGCCTTGCGGAACGATATACTTCCTCACGAAATGCCTCGAGATGAATCCGTGCTCGTCCTGCTGCTCCTCGTGTTTCCCTTCGATAGTAATCTCGTTGTTTCCGGTCACCTTCACCGTAAGCTCTTCCGGTTTGAACTGCTTCACGTCTAGATTCACCTGAAACTTATCCTTCTCCAAACTGATGGTCGATCCATTATCGACGTTGGCAGAAGTCGTCCTCCACGGTCTGAAGTATCCGGAATGACGCATCATCATCCTAAACTCTTCGGGGATGGCCATCTGGTATAGGTCGTCCATTTGAAGCGGTACTCCGAAGTGTTGATCCAGGATGTGCGATGGACGTCGGTCGCCGAAGAACAATGGTAGCAAAGACATCTTCTTGCTCTGGCAAAGATTTAAATAGTTACGTATCTTTTTTTTCTAGTAGTTCGCAGTGCCAAGTTTAGCGCTCGAATGATTGCGAATGGCAATTGCAGCAAAGCTTTTATACTGATTCAGCACTGTTCGAGAATTATCAGGAACCCTTCTAGAATTCTACACTCAAACATAATTGCGCATCATTCCAGAATTTTCTAGAACATTTTCATAAATGAAACTATTTACAGAAATTTCTAGAATATAAACTAAACTCAAACAGAATTATCCAATATTTCCACAATTTTCTAAAAAAAATCTGCTCATTTTAAAACTTTTTTGTTTTTTGAATATTCAAAAACTACAAATATTTTCACTCAAACATAATTTCTCATATATTTCCAGAAGAATCTAGAACATTCTACTCAATTTCCTAAAATTGAATATTCCAGATATTTTCATGTAAAATCTAAACATTTCAAATTACAAAAATAAATAATGAAATGTCAGGTGCGTCAAAGCTAGTTCAAGCGCGTCCCGAATTTTGTAAAAGACGGTATTAAAGTAATAGTTTGAAGAAATTAAAAGAAAAACGTATTTATTCTTTATTTATTATAATCATCGAAAACTGGAATGACATTTTTAAAATGATTATTAATGTATCAAAATAATTTTAAAGAATAATATTTATTTTCTTGTGGGGTCATGTTGGTTACATTTAATTGTTGAAACTATTCTATTACTAATTATTAATAATTATAGATCTAAGTTCTAGGATAAGCGATGAAAAAGTAAAAAAAAATGCGTGTGAAATAATTGATTCAGTTATTCTATTCGTCTGGTTTTATGGCCGGTTTTCCGGTCTGAGCGATGGAATTTCTTTGTGATCGGTGGTGGATGAATCCTGATTGGGAGCTCTGATGGATAACATTCCATCGGATGAGAGATAGGAAACAACGCCTTCGATATTGCAGCCTTGCGGAACGATGTACTGCCTAACGAAATGCTTTGAGATGAATCCGCGCTCTTCGTGCTTCCCCTCGATTGTAATCTCGTTACGTCCGGTCACCATCACCGTGAGCTCTTCCGGTTTGAACTGATGCACGTTTAGGTTCAACTGAAACGTATCCTTCTCCAAGCTGATGGTCGATCCATCATCGACGTTGGAAGGCGGCGTCCTCCATGGTCTGAAGTACCCGGGGTTACGTATCGTCTTGAACTCTCCGGGGATGGCCATCTGATATAGGTCGTCAATTTGAAGTGCTACTGCGAAGTGTTGATTCAGGAAGTGCGATGCACGTTTGTGTTCAAACGGTTGCCGAATAACTATTGTAGCGAAGACATCTTTTCGTTCGCAACAATATTAATGATTGGAATATATTGTTTTCCCTAGTTGCTCGAAATGCCAAGTTTTGCGTTCGATTGGTTGCGAATTGCAATTGCAGGATCGATTTAGAATTCTGCATTCAAACATAATTGTTTATTATTTACTGAATTTTCTAGAATATTCTACTCAATCTTTCTCCAATGTTTTCAGAATTTTCTAGAACGTTCTACAAATATATATTTTTTTTAGTATTCAAAATATTTTCACTCACACATAATTAGATATTTCCAGAACAATATCTATCGTGTTCTGGCATTAAAATATCTGAACACCGTAGATTATCTCATAATTACGTAGTTTTCAAGTCTTATTCTTAAGTTAATAATTTCAAAGTATATTCTTCCCTTGACTACGACAACTAAGCTATGTTCTTCTCTTCCACCTCCAACTAAAACTAAATTATATTATACAAAAATCTATGCATTTCAAAAAGGCAATCAGTGGGGAAAGGATTTTAATACGTGGCTGTACAAATGTTTTCTTTATCTGTGTTTTATGGTCAACCCAAATATTTACGACCTAAGAGGGTTCCGTTTTTAAGTTAATATAATAGTCACGTCCTTGGAAATATCCCAGAAGCTATGGGACGGATACGTAACATATGGGTTTTAATAATTAAGAAGAAGTTTTAGGCGTAACGAATGTACATATTAATTAAACATGATCGGCCAAACAATAAATTAATTAATATTCGAAACTTTCAATATTATCGCCTAAAATCTAACTATAAATATGAATACTGAAAGGACATTATTAAAATTCAGATTATTTATTGAATGTATTAAAATCATTTTAAAAAGTAATATTTATTTTATTATGATCATGTTGGTTACATTACAATGTTGAAACTATTCTATTACTAATTACATAATTCTAAGTTCTAGGAAAAGCGATGTAATAGTAAGTAAATGCGTGTGAAATAATAGATTCAGTTCTTCTGTTCGTCTGGTTTGATGGCCGGTTTTCCGGTCTGAGTGATAGGAATCTCTTTGTGATCGGTGGTGGGTGTATCCTCTCTGGGAGCGCTGATGGATAAAACTCCATCCGAAGAGAGATGCGAAACAACTCCCTCGATGTTGCAACCCTGCGGAACGATGTACTTCCTCACGAAATGCCTGGAGATAAATCCGTGTTCGTCCTGCTGCTTCTCGTGCTTCCCCTCGACGGTGATCTCGTTCTTACCGGTGACTTTGACGGTGATCTCCTCCGGCTTGAACTGCTGCACGTCGAGGTTCACCTGGTACTTGTCCTTTTCGCAGCTGACGGTGGATCCGGAATCATCTCCGGCCGCAGTAGATTTCCACGGTCTGAAGTACCCAGGATGACGCAACATCGTTCTGAACTCTTCGGGGATGGTCATCGGGCTGAAGAGGTCCTCCATTTGTAGAGGAACACCGAAATGCTGGTTCAAAATACGAGAGGGACGCATGGAGTTGTAGCGATCGCCGAAGAAAATTGGAAGAAGAGACATTTTGATGAAAATTCTCTATGCAGTTTACGTTGCGAAGCTTGGAGTTCGAATGAATGGCGAGCGTCGGTTGCAGCGCGACTTTTATACCGAAGCCGCGTTGCCGTAAGCGAATTTTCTGGATCCCTTCTAGAATCACAGCCTAATAACAGTACTAAAGCAAAACAGGATTATTATAATTCATGATAGGAGATTTCTGGTATATTTTGGAATATTCTTGTCATTTTAATATTATTTTGAGATGATACAATGTAATTATTACCTGCGCATATTCGAAATTAGTTTACAGGTCGTCATCAATCGATAAATCTGCCAGCGTCAAATGAACATCCGGGCTGATGGGATTCTTCTTTATTTTATTTATATTGAATTCAAAATCGATAGCAAGCGGGGTACATAACAACATGAACTGTTGCTGATAGCAACCGGTAACATAGCAACAAACATCGATCATTAAGTGCACGGAGCGGGACCACTTCCACATCCCGGTATTTACGATTAAAAATTTACATTTGATGCAAATGCTCGAAATCTTAATACTATTTCAATAAACATTTTTTTTTTTGTCATTCATGAATGATTTATTAATATCAACTATATTCAATTAATAAAATTTTGCAATAATATCAAATAAACTATTTAAATAAATATGTAATATTTATGATGTGAAAAACTGGATACTACTTAAGAATTAGCATAAAGATCAGAATCGACGTAAACGAGGCATAAAAAACACTAAATAATTACATCATGAAAATTATAAAACGTTGGCTCTTTACAATACATTTATTAAATTAGTAGACCATTTAAACTGTTCTAATTCCAGCTAAATAATATCTTAGACAATTTAAAGAAACGGTCACAGTTCAACGGCTGTTTAACCAGTGTGAGCGAAGAAAATCTTTTTCATATCTTCTTCTCGAATACGTGAATGGCCGGTTTTCCGGTCTGAGTGATGGTGATCTCTTTATTGATGATGTCTGGTAATACGTCCTTTGGTACGATGATGGACAACACACCATCGTAAGAGAGCTGCGAAGAGATTTCCTCGATTTTGGATTCCTGCGGAATGATGTACTTCCTCACGAAATGCCTGGAGATGAATCCGTGCTCATCCTGCAGATCCTCGTGTTTTGCCTCCACAGTAATCTCAGTCTTCCCTGTGATTTTGACGGTAATATCTTCTGGCCTGAAATGCTGCACATCGAGATTCAACTGAAACTTATCTTTATGCATGTTTAACGAGAATTCGGCGTCGATATCGGTCGCAAGACGCCGATTGTAGCCGGACCATCCCATCATCGTGCGCCACTCTTGAGGTGATATATACGGCGCGAAACAGTTCTCTTGAAGGAACAGCCCGAACTGATGGTTCTGCAGGCTTGCCCTATTCAAAGAGTTGTACGGGTTAGACAGGATCATTGGTAGGAAGGACATCTTCGCTCTGCACCTTACGCAATATTAACAGCTTCCAAGCTCCACGTTCGAATGAAAGCGAGCAGCAGCACTGCAACCTTTATACGAAAGCTGCGTTGACGTCACGTATCTTGTCTTACATCATTCGCAAAGATAAATAAATAAATAAAAATGTAATATATATATATTGAATGACGCATATTATTTGAAATCGATGAAACGCGGTTGGGAAAAAGGAAGAATTTGTTGCGGAAAATCAATAACCTGTGGAATATGTGATAAAACAGTTGCTAGTGACAACTGGTAACTTAGCAACCAAAGTAGAAGCAGTTCCGGGAATTCAGCATCGCAATGTCTCGACGCTCTAATAAGTTGGTTCAGTTGAGTGCAATTGCACAATTTATGGAAATTAGGAATTAGAATAACATTCATGTGATATATTTTTATTTACATTCATCAACTTAAGAACAATCAGGTTTCTAATAAATTATTCGTAATTATTTCAATTACATTTGGTTAGGAGTATTTTAAAGCGCTACAAAAAAAGGCTGCGTTTTAATTGACAATTAATACATGTACAAGGCGAGTTGACTTCCGGACAAACTCGCAACGTCTTTATTTGTCCTTGATGGCAAACTTTCCGAATTTGAACATGGGAGCCTGATTATACTCTTCGGCTCGTGGTATGATGATGGACAGCATTCCGTCGGATGAGAGTTCAGAGAGGATGCCTCCGATGTTGTACCCTTGTGGCACGAAGTACTTTCGAACGAAATGCCTGAAGATTAGACCATGATTGTCATTCCTCTGCTCGTGCTTTCCCTCGACAGTGATGACGTTGTTACCGATCGCCTTCACCGTGATATCTTCCGGCATAAACTGCTGCACGTCCAGGTTTACCAGGAACTTGTAGACGTCCATGATGACCGTTGATCCTCTATCGCCGGTTGAGGCGAGCGTCTTCCAAAGTCTGAAGAATCTTCGTCGTCCAAGCATCCTCCAGAATTCCTCCGGCGAGGCAATTGGGATGAAACTGTCGGTCATATCCAGAGAAACTCCGAAATGTTGATCGAGGATACGCGATGACCTCGGCCATCCTCTGCAAACAACTGGCGGCAAAGACATCTTCGCTTGCCAGAATGCTTGAGCTGCTGACATATTAACTGATCAAATGGATGAAGAGCTGCAATTGCGGCGCATACCGAATGCTGCGGCCGTGTTGCCGTTTCTTTCCGTAATATCTACACCCCCATCGCGCTGAAATAAATGTATTGAGGACAAAAAGTATCTTCAACCCTTTCGCAGTGGATAAAATTTGGAAAAATAATCTGAATGTCTTTCAACGTGATGTTCCATTTTTTTTTCTGTTATCATAATTCCTCAAAGAAAATCAATAACCTGTGGAATGCTAAACAAAAAAAACTGTTACCAATAACAACAGGTAACTAAGCAACCAGTGGCCATTAAAACTGTCACTATGGCAGGTGATATTTATCAATTGATTAGTGATTTCGGAACGATATTTCGTTGTTTTAAATATGGTGTTCACATTAACGGTCCTTATCATTTGGACAGATTTAGGAAGTATTGCACGAACAGCAATTCAATTGATAGTAGATTGACTGTAAGAAGAGATTCTCTAAGTTGCACCAAGAATAATGGATCCATTTGATATTACCATTTACTTTAGTAGACATATTTCATTTTTCTCCGAAAAAACGTGCGAGGGAGGTGAAATTAAACGAACAAACGAGTACAGTAAATCACCATAAACGGTGAGCAATATATTCAATCTTTTATTTAAAAAAAAATACTTATCTGCATCAAATTAGCTTTTAAATATTAAAAATCTATAATCATTTCTTTATATTTTCATTTTGAACTGATACACTTATTATGTCTTTTCCTCCTTCTCTTTGTTATACCTTTCTAGCTCCTTGAGGAATAGCGCTTTTGGCTTCATAACATTGGGCCTTTCACCCCGACACTTTGGGCAATACCAGCGTCCCTTCGGCTTAGTTGTGAGACTGACACATGTAAAATGGAACCATTCTATTGGACATAAGTCATTGTCGCACATAATCATCTCGCCGAAGGAAATCTGATCGCACAAACAGTACGTAGGCTCGTCAGGATCTATCGTCGTCTCGTCCTCCCTCGGAGGCGTCTCCTCACGTTGCACTTGATTCGACTTTGTCTTCTTTTTACCCTTTTTGTTACCAGCTTCTAAACGAAATAGAAATGACAGTACGTTGTTAAGGATTAGGTTTGAGTATATCTTACTGTTGTTGGCCTTCTTGCTGCTGGTGCTGGTATTCGCGGCGTTCGACGTAGACACCTGGCTCCGAAGTACGTGCTCCGCGACAGCATTGTCGTTTTGATTGGAGTCCAAACCGGAGAAGGTGTCGTGCCTCGAACGTCGTGATCTTTTCGTGGTCCTTTCGCTCGAAGGGGGAACGGGCGTTGTCGTATTATTGGTTGTCGTTGGCTGCTCCTTAGTTTCACTCACTGTATTTTCATCTTTTCCGAAATCTGCAAAAGAAAGCGTGCCAATGAAATATGAGAAAAATATAGTACTATAATCCATTCAGCTTATAAACCAAGAAAGGAATAAATCAAATTAATGCACTTGGATATAAACAGAATTTCAATTACAAATTAAGATACAATGCAATAATCTATATTAACAGAGTTTCATTACTATCAAGAGACTACTGCTCATGCAACACTGAAAGTAAATAAATTGAAACTGACCTAAATTTTTGTGATTCTGTTCTAGCATTCTCATTTTAGATTCAATGGTGCCGAGGATGGTCTGCACCAGATTCATCTTCTCATCTCCAATCTCCTGTGCAGCGATCAGAGCTTGCTGCATCTTGAAGTAGGCCCTAGCAACGCGAGTTGTGTTTTCAACTCCAGTATTCTTCAGCACGTCCTTCTGAAGTTCAGCTTTCCGAACGTGGGCTGTTCGTGAAAAATAAAAGAATTTCTCATTAGTAATAGATTTATTGTTGTTGTTGCATGCTATGGAAGTTCGCATCACTTACATAGGTAGTTACAGTCCAGCTCTCGCATCCTGGAGATCAACCTTTGCAGGTCGTTGGGGAGGTTTTCCACGCAATCCAAGTAGTTCTCCACGTACGTGGCCGAGTACAATGCTTCCACGGATACCTGGTTCAACATATTACCTTCGAATATCACTTCTGTTGCTTACACTTTTCCTCTTTCTACGTTTCCAACTAAAATGGCTACAGTTAATCACGACAATGTTCTCATAATCTTTTTCTATTTAACACAAATTTCAAACGTCACACGCCATATTGCAAATGGTAAATAATGATGAAATGAATGATTAAAGACTGAACTGAAGTTGCCAATGATCGCACATAACCAAACAAACAAATTTCGAATTCCATAACGTTTCTTAATTATCTAAAAATTACTGCAAATGTTAAAAAAAAATTAATATACAAATCATAATTAATATATTTAAGTATCATTTAATAAATAAAGACTACTTAACGAGTTTTATTTTCTCAAAATTCATCAAAGACTTTCAGTGTATATAGTGTTGCATATAATATAATTTCAACACAGTGGAATTTCTTCACAAATAGCCCATGCAAAGGCAAAAACTAAATGAAGTTTGGAGGACATGATGGATTCAACATTAATGAATCAATCAATTAATCGAAAGTCAGTTAATTTTAAATCACAAATATATTGGTAATTAATAATCATAATTATATTTATTGCAACAGATACACACAACCAGATAACAACTGTTACAAAGGTCTTTCTGTCCTAATTGAAAATGAAAAATATTTTACGAAAAGCATTTACATATTTTCTTTATGTTATTTTAAATGTCTGCTATATTTCTTCTATTATTTATGTATAATAATATTTTGTTGGAATTTGCGTGCAGGATTTTATAATGAGATTATCGTGGTTTGCGTTTATCCAAAGAAAACAGTAGCCAATAGCCGTAGGTCCATTATCGGGGTCCGGGATCCATCAACAATCTGTTTTCGGCATTGAAACACGTAACGCGGCCAAGAAGGGGATTTGCGAGGACGTCTCGCAAGGACTTACATCGTTGCGTATAATTCATGGAACTGCATCAGAGAACAAATTTACTTTAGCATTTCAGTTTATAATTTATATTCAATAATGGTTTTGATATTGATCAGAGATTAAAGTAATATTGGTCTCTCGGGTGATCTAAGTTTAGTTTAACCAAACTTTCAAATGAAAAAAAACATCATCATCATCAATTTTGTTAAGCTAATATTACTACTCACACGAAGATTTCTCATATTATTAATTTTGGCATTAATTTGTTAGAAGGTTGAGAGAATCTTTATAAATTATATGAAATATTAGGTGTAAAAATGGTGGATGCGCCGGGCACTCAGCGGTTATTGTTGCTTTGTCGAAAGTCGTCGTCCCGTCTTGTGTGTCTGTCAGTTGTATGGACTTTCATCCATAATCGCAGAGCACATAATGTGCGAGTCTGTGAGCAACAATGCAGTTGCTTGTGTCGGGTAGCCGTATTAGAGCCATCAAATCCTTTGGCCTTAATCCATATTTATCGTTTTTACGCGTTTAACATTTCCGCAGAAATGCATCCCTCACTAAAGTGTATATCCAGCACGCGCCAATACTACCACCCACCCCATCATCATCATCATCATCCTCATTCTTACTAAAAAACAACACCAACCCTTCCTCTGACCATAAACCGTAATTTAATAAGTTAATCGCTAATTAGGATGCATTAATGAACGGCGCTGCAGTCGCCTCGGCCAACGCCACCCCTGGGAATAAGTAAATTATAATTTTCGGCGGAGGAGAGACGTTCGGGTTCGATAATTTCCAGTTATCGTTTTCTCCATAATTATTGGTCGTGTATTATCGTCCGGCTAACTTTAAGTCCACTAAATAAAAGCGCATTTGCCGACACCCACATAAAACCAGCAAGATTTATACGATTTATCCTACATGTGTTCATTATAAGATTATCTTCGTGTAATTCGAGAACGCGTTGTTACAGAGTTTCAATTAACTGCAGAAAACAAGCAAATTTTACTGCGTTCATTATTTATAATTTTAACAATGTTCAATTAGTCATTATTTATTGAACTATTTAATAAAACTGTATAGTTTCTTTTAATTATAATATATCTATAACATGAATATACTAAAAAATAATTTTTGAAGAATTTAATATTAAAATGAATTCGTCAATTAATAATAAGAATAGATTAGTAACAGTTAGACGATTAAGATTAGATTAACGAATTAGTCAAAGCAAATTTATTAAAAAGTGTATATTTTTCAAGATAGATTCAATTTTTTTTTCTAATTTAACTAAAATGTAATTATACTCAACTACAAGATATCAACTACACAATTATATATTATAGAAATGTACTTAAAATTGTATGTAAATATTTGGATTCAATCGATTTTTTTTAGAGTTCAAAGCTGGACTTCTTCAAAGTTTTGAAGATATTTATGAATCGATTTTTACGTCCATTTTTTTTAAAGATTTGATTTTCTTCTATACTTTATTCATCATTGCAGTCATCTTCTATAGCAGAAAGACGGTCCAAACTTTCTGTAAATTTTGTAAATAAAGGAAAAGTGGAAAAGTTTTTAACAACATTCTTGTTATAAAACGACATGAACGATTTTATGACAAAATGTTTATGTTTTTAATCGAATAATTTAAATAATTAATTAATTTTTATATTGTAAGTCTAGGTTTAATAAATGTTTTTTTTTTAAGTTGGAAAAACCCAATTTTTAACGATATTTAGTAACCGACAAACTTTAGTCACAAAGAATCAGGTCCAGCAACCAATCACATATAAGCGTAAAAAAGAGTGCGTTTTCTTTTAAATTGTAAAAAAAGGGAACCAAATATTTTGAAAAACGTTGAATTATGTGTATTGAAATTATAAGAAATGAGAAATAATTGCGATATGTAACATTTAAATTTGATAAAAATTGAAAAAATAAAGAAAAATGCTTTAATTAATGCAATCTGACGATTTTATAATAATGCCAAACATTTAATAATTCATAGAAAAATAATGCGCTGTAAATGATTAATGTATAAATGGGGATGTGGGAAGAAGAGAGGCAGATGATGCTGTTGCTGTTGGTAAAGTTGATGATGATCATGAAGAAGAGGACCAGAAGGGTGTTTTGCGCGAATTTCGAGAGTTGCGGGCGCTCGACCAATGAGGGGCCTCGAATCCCCACCGCCACGATATCCGTAGGCGCCTCGGAAAGGATAAAATGTGATCCTGTGACAACAAAACGTCCAAGCTTGTGCTAAACACCAGTCAACAAACACTCAAGACGACCCAACAGCATACACACACCGTTACCACCGAAGATCATCTTCAGCAGAAGACACTACATCGTTGAAAAGCGAAAACTAAAGAGAAGAGAACTGTAAGTATTAAAGCGTTGATTAACAAAGTTTCATATTTTCGTACGAAACTAATTTATTTCTTACATTGTTTACGCTTCGTGCAATTTTCACTATAAAAAGCGGTTTTCCAATGTAAACAGATTTACCTCTTCACTCGCAATTTAATTTTTTTACTTCGATTATTACAACACAGTTTTTCATATTACAACATATTTTAATTCCCTTAGTTTTTTTTCCCATATTTCAATTTGCCGTCTTATGTAAAGAAAGCAATTTTGTTTATAATATTTCAATTAAATGTACCTTACAAAGGAATAGCATTTTATTTACTTCAATTTTATTAATAATTGAATATTAACGCTATTTTCTATATTGCAACAACCAAAAAATATTTCACCAGAACATATCATAATAATCGTGCATTAATTTACACCCTTTTCAGAGTTTCAATAATTTCAAAATTACTACTACTGTTCCCTGAATAATTCCAAATTATAATCCATATTTTTTTCAACATTTTAAATAATAATTTTAGAATGAATTTAAAAATATTCAAGCAATGAAAAAATTGAAATATATTATTAACATTATCATCAAGTTAAAAATGTTAGAAAAATAAACTAAATACTGTTCAAAGTATTTCACAAATTTATGACATAAAAAATAATTGTTTTCATGTTAATAGCAATTACGTATTTACGAAAATGTTGTGGTTATTGCTGCTATTACGTTTAATGCAATATTTGAGGGATCGTCCGGCGATGAAGAGGATGAGAGCTGCTAACCCGGCGCATCCACCCAACGAATATATGCAAATAACCCGAGTCCTGCTGATAATTAAACTATTCGATATCTGTTCATTTCCGACTTTAATTAAATTAGTTTCAATATTTAGCAGCTTATTTCTGAGGTGGTCAATTTCAATGCAACTCATAAACTAAACGCAGGAAAATATTTACATTTGTTTGGCTTCCCGGTTTTGAACATTTCCATTATTTACTGTCAGTATATTTCATATTGCAAAAAAAAACAATCAATTAATGATTATATTTGATTTCGGATTGAAACGCGCACATTGTAGTTCAATAAACGGTTTAATTGAATTGTTTGTTTATTAAATATTTGTGTTTCGCTCAAAATTTCAGTGGAATTTTGTTTAAAGGTTATTTTATAAAAAGGAAACATTTAAAGAATAAGTATGACTTTCAAGATAATTTTCCTTATTAAATGGAATAATATTAGGAGGACCGAAAAGAAATCCTGTACTTTTTATCTTAACGAAAAGGAAATCCCAAAAAGAAATCCTTACACTACAACGTATCAAAAATAATGGATTTCTAGGGGGTCCGTGAAAGTAGTTTGAATAAAAATAATAATTAATAAAAAGTTATAATACAAAAATTAAAATGACATCATTTTATAGATTTAAATATAAATAAGAAAATTTTATTTTGTTTTTACACGCAAATTTTCTAATAAAAGATAATTGTTGGATTTATACGAAATACTAATACAAACAGGCAGATTTATTACGACAAGAATGTATATCAGAAATTACAGGGAATTGCCTATGCGGAGCGACGGTCCCAATGTAATTTCATTGATAAATGAAATGCAGTGGTAGATATTCCACTTTAACGTCGCATCTCCACATTTAACCACGTTACTCGCACAGAGAAAAACATTATTTACTAAGATAAATAGAGTTGAAAATACCGTCATCAATTACAACTATGATTAATTCAGTTTTTAAAACAAGATTTGCCCGAACGTGACTCAGGGATCATCAGTATACGAATAAAATCTGTGCCCGAGTCACGCTCGGGTTAATTTGTCAGGTGGTTAAAACTTTTCTTTCTAATGCAATTTTGAAGAAATAATAATTGTTTAAATAAAAAAAATATTTATTATATGAAATTTTAAATTTACCGCTTAATTTTCCAATGAAAACACATAAAATATGTCAAAAGAGGAAAGCACAATAGACAATTTTACAATCCACTTGGAACTTAAATATTTAAAGTTCTTAAAATTTAGTTTAAATTAAAAATAATTGTAATTACTTATTTCCTTTTTATATATTTGAAGATGAAATTTAGATATTTTTGGAAATAATAAATAAAATCACAAAAAAAAGCTTAGTAAAACACGAAATTTAAATATTACTTAAATAATGGTGAAAATTACGATTACGAATAATGTTAAAAAAAATAGTTAATTTGGTATTCTTTTTGTACTTGAAATTGAAAATTATTTGATGTCATCATAACGAGTTAATGCAATTGAAACTAATATTTACATGAAAAGGTTGAAATTAATATGTATATGTAAAATGCGTTTTGTTTTCATTACACGTTCGTTGCCTGCTATCATCTATGCGAGTATATGTGTGCGTTGTTTAGATTACGTATTTTTTTTAGTGTGTGATGCGCGTTTTTAATTTACTTAAAACGCCGTTGAACTTCCACAACTTTTACATACTGAAAATAAAAAAGAAGGGACGAAAATATGAAAATACGAGTGAGAAAAAGGAGGACATTAATTGCGAATGTAGATGACGTAATAGGCGAGTTGTATTTATATGTGTGTGTGTGTGTATGCATGCGTTTCTTTTGCTATTTACGAGCGGCCGTTCATATATAATTCATGAAAAACGCCTTCCGAATTAGCGAAACTTTTTTAATATTCAAATTTTCGCTTGCAATTATATATGAAGAATATCAAAAGTGTACACACACCGCGGCGATGCAGAAAGTTTTAATTCTTTGGAAAAAGAAACGTATAATGTAAATGGTCTGCAATCGGGGCTAAGAACTAATGCAATTTGCTGCTGCTGTGGAAGAAATGGCAAGGGCGAGTTATTTACTCCCCCGTCTGACTTTATATTTTGTATGGTGTGTGTTTGCACGAAAGGATTTAGCAATTACTTTGGCGAAAAGTAATACGGCTTCGATGATCCTTAATTGATTAAGAACTTCTGTCACCGAGTGGAAATACTTTTGTTGCGAAGTGGAATTGTATTTTTGTTGCAAAAACTATAGATCAGACTTGGTTTTAATAACCAACGACTCGTTGCTGCTGTCGTTGGATGTGGGGTTAACAGGCCGGTCTCGGTCATTAGTTACATCACGGTGACGTCGCCTTATCGCAAATTAAATTTATTCATATTCGTCGACCGTTTTCGCTACACGAAACGAATACGCTCTGTAATCCTCTCTTCGCAATTAATACGTAGCATCTAGGTGGAACGTGAATTAGTAAACTGAGAAAAAGGGATGGAGCATCTCAGGACACGTCCGCCGTATATCAATTACATCCGGCCTGCTGGGCGAGGTGTCGTCGGATGCATTTTTCATAACGCGCTCCGACACAACAAGGATTAAGAGGACACAATAAATTCGCTCCTTTATCCTTCCTCGCTCCACATCCACATACACACACACGACTTTCCAGATTATTTATTCTATTTGCACGACACGCGAGACAATACTAACTAGCCGAGGCTTTCAAGATTTGTCCTCCGTCCATCATTCTCAGATGCCAAAGCAATCCCTCAGATTCTTCAGTCAACACTCATAATTTAGCAACAAGTGAAATACATTACTTTTTATAAAGAACTGTAAAAAAATGATAATTTGTATCTTACCAATAAACAAAACAAATTTATTTTCAAAATTTCAACGAAAATGTGTGCGTTTTGGAGATCATTTAAAAAATGTTGACTAAATCCTATTTTCTGTGTCGTATTGAACCATTTGTTACAGCAAATCAAATTAAAATATTTTAATCTAAAATAATCAAAATTAATTTCAGAAAATGTCCTTTTCACTTTTGCAAAGCAAACATTTTTAATGAATTTAATGCAATATAACAATTAAATAACGTTTATAAAGTATAAAATCTTAATATTAAATTATTTTATTTTTTACAAATTTTATAGATTTACGATTTACTGTTGCAAATATTGAATTCTCAAATAAAGTGATTTAAGTTTCATTCAAATTATTGAAAAAGTGATCACATACCAATTTTTATTTTGTCACGTTTTGGAGATTATTTTGAAAATCAACAAATGCCTCACTTTGAATTTGGAAATATTTTAATTTGCCACTCACTTTTTGCACTTTGTTATAAATTATAAAATATTGTATAATCCGAAATGAAGCACTAGTCCCCCTCAAGTTTAAGGATTTGTCTATTTATGATAAAAATCCTCAATCCGCCACTGCTTATAATATTATATATAGACATTATTTAAATCTTATTATTTTAAACACTGCTGCAGTGATTTATACAAATTAATAATAATTTTATAACCATAAGTACGTACATTTAATATTATATAATTTCTTCTTTAACAATAACAATTTCGTTTTTAAAAATTATTTTTGGTTGGTAATTCGATTCGATGGTGGATGCGCCGGGTAAATAAGCATTTTTCGCCCACTACGTACACTTTTTTTTAATCTAGCTGTATTTTCGTATTTAATTAAATGAAATTTAATATTTTCAAGCTCAACAAAATTTAATAATATTAACTAACAGACTCATGTGACGCAGGCAGCGCACATTACACCTAGGAATTTGTCGTATTATAATTTTAATTAAATCATTGCTTAAGTCAATTAGTGGATTTATAAAATTTGTCACAAATAAAGTTTTTTTTTTCAAACTTAAGGTTGGTTTTTAAGACAATTTCATTGATGCATTTATTTTCTTGTAAGTTGAAATTTATTATTATGTAATTTCGATTATCGTTATCATTTTGATTTGCTGTCATTTTTGTTCTGATTTTTTAGAATTTTCTATTTTATTAAAATTATGATAGGAAATTAATAATTTAAATGATTTTGAGAACGATAAAAATAATAATTATTTTTAATTTTTGGAAAGAAGTAAAAAGAAAAATTATAGAGTGGATTGCATTGAATGATCGAAATAGAATTGAATGTTTGTGTTTGAATAAAGGCCATCTGGTAAAGCTCTTCGATAGTTGCTCTGGCGTCGGGGAGAGCGGAATTAATAATCTTAATAAAAAAAAGAACTCTGCGGCGCGGAAAAAGGAGGTGGCTATAAAAACAAAAGAGGAGCGACGCGGATCCGCTCTCTCCTTGGGGAGGCTGGTGGTGTGCCGCAAAACTTTCCTCGCATTTTCAGCGCAAAAGTAAATTGACATTATCTCCTCTCCTTTTCCCTGCGAGTAGGATTTTTTATTATTAGTATTTCCATATTTTTTCTCTCCCATTGTGTCCGTATCCTCGTTTGGAGGAGGATAAACGTAAAGCAGAATTAGTCACTTGAAGGAAATATGTGTGTGTACGGATTCGCTCGCGTCGCACGGACAGTTTGCGGAGGATGAACGAGTTTTGCACGAAAACTGTTGCAACTCCCTCGGTCGGTCGCTCGAACTTGGACAAATTAGATTTTACGTCCTCCCGTTTACGTGCGTGGGAATCCAATCCCGTTTCACCGACTATTAGCTACTCCATTTGCCGACGCCGAGAACTTTTTAAATGTTTATCAAATATAAACTCGGATGAACGGTGCGGTGCGCCTCCGCTTTTGCTTTGTTTCGCGATTTCGTGACCGAATTGGATTACCTTTAATCTCTTCTATTTTTTTCCATCATCGAAAAGTGCGAAACAGACGTAAACTTATATAAATCGTTGCAAATTATTTTTATTTTTTTGCACAACAAATAAGCTTTACAATTGCGAACACTTTGAAATTCCAGCAATATTTATTTATCGTTTAACTCAATCATCAGTTTAATACAACTAAAAAAGTCAACAATACTTTTTTTCCTTTCAACTTTCTGAAATTATGAACATCTGCGAAAACTCACCTTTCTTCATTTTAACTCTTTTATTTTTTTAACATCGATAAACTCGAAACAAACATAAATCGTTGCAACTATTTTCCATTTTGAAGAAATAAACTTTCCAATTTCAAACTCTTTGAAAATCCCGCAATATATTATCCAATAACTCAATTATTAGTCCAATTCGAATACTTTGAAAATTCAGCAAAATTTTTCATTTAACGATCAATTCAAATATACGAACTTTCTGTATTTATGCAATAACTTTAACATTTATTTTTTCCTTCACCTCTTCTACTTTTGCTTTTTTCCATATTTTTTTTGCTCAATTATCGATGCAATTCGAATACTTTGAAAATTGAACAATATTATATAATAAAAATATTCTAAAATTATGATTAATTACGATTATCGATTTGCATAGATTACGAATATAAATTTTCTTTCAAAGCATTTATATATTGAAAAATTCAGATAAGTATTTGTAATATAATTAAGTTGAATAAATCTACAAATATTTGTTGCAAATTTACATTTTTCGCAACGTTTCCGATTGAAATTTATTGAACTAATTCAATTATTCAATGAAATGCGTTGATTTAATAAAAGCTTAATAAATACAATATAATTTTTTATGCAGTAAACAACAAAAAATGATTAAATTTGAAATGGATTTAGAGATGAGTTCTACTTCCAGGCATTTTGCAAATCTGCAAAACAGCTACATTTTTTTTAAATACTCTTAATCGAAAACACGATGATCCTAATTGATTGATCAATTATTCACAGATCCATTTTCGCATTTTCTTAATAATGTAGCATGTTTACGCAACAAGTGCATGCATAATTCAATCATAATAAATTGGTTTTAAAGTTGATTTTTCTTATTTCAGAAATTCGATCAATAATTATAATCATTTAGTAAGAATTTCTAAAAAAGTTACATTTGGATGCTGAAACAAATTAAATATTGTTGATGCGTTTAATCGTTGTTTAGTTTGTTGGTCGGATATTGCCGGTAATAATGGTTGTTTACATTTTGATCGGACGGATTCGAATTAATCGTAAAATGCGTTTATTAACTACGGCCGAAACATTTAAATTAAAATGAGCCGATTTTCGATTCAATATTAAAAAGCAAACTGCTTGCAAATATTCGATTTATTTAAACATATTTATTTTTGAATATTTACGTCTTTATTGATTAATTTACATAAAATGAGATTAATGCATTTCGGTGCGCAAAGCCGAGATGAATTTTAATTTCGTTGTCTCTCAGCATCTCTTTTTTTTATTATGATTATTATTTCGCCTCTGCAGAGAATTTAACGCCGTTTTAATTATTTTTGTTGGCTTTTCGGTCCCATATAAAAATCTCGTGTTTAGTGTATTTATTTAATTTATTTCTTTACTTTCTCTGCCAGTTTTTTTTAACGTAATAGCAGCGTCTGAGTGCGCGAAGAAAAAAAAAATAAGTGGGTGTTGTTATGTAAGGAGGTGTCGGACATGCGATCCTGATAAATGTCTGCAGCAGGAAGGAGCGACGCTCGTAATTGACCTTAGAACTGAAAACCGTCTCGCGGCAGCAAGAAAAGGATACATAATTACATCCAGTCTTAAGTGTTAAGAACGATTCCCAAGACGTTTAAGATCATAAATATTTTTGTTGGAAAAATTCGCTTGATGAATATCTTTGGAGTTTTGACGCTGTTAAATAATACGCGTATTCCCATAACGTTTGAATCGGATTTGGACGAAAAGAGACTTTTATAGAAAAATGCTGTTTATTGACTGAAAAATATGATTTATTGCTGCTGGATAATTGACAAAGTGAGAGACAAATTTCCATCCAACTTTCAAGATTAATTTCCGCTTGATTAATAATATCGCCGAATGTTCAAAAGCAAATAATTTGATAAGATTCAGTAATAAGAAATAGCTATTAATTAAAGATTTAGCAAGAATTATTTTTTATTTATTGAATTATGATTTTATTTCGTAATTGAAAGATGGAGAGCGTTTAATTAAATTGTTCATAGTTCATTAAATTTTAAGTGCGAACGCGAAATAGAGTTTGAATGATGTTATTGTACTAATTCGTGCGCTCGTCTGGAATTCCTTGCAGAAGGGCGATCATTAATATTTTCCCCATTTAACCGTGCCAAAATCAAAAGCGGCGAGGAATTTCCAATTACTGCACTTTCGCGCATTTAATTAGTAAATTTAAATTTGTGGTTTCGGTTTGCAGACAATGTCACCGATGTTGAATTTGCTGTTCCTGCTGGCCGCGCTCAAGCCGATCTGGGCTTACGCCTCGCCCGAGGAAGGTTATCTTCTGCCGCAAAGCTCCGGAGAAGACGACGATCTCTACTTGTACGTGGACACCAGGTCGGAGTCGGAGCAGAGGTCGAGCGAGCCGAGCAGGAGGAGCACTCTGTACAAGAACTTTGCGCGCTTGGGTCGCGGAGATCTTCCCGCCAATTTCGAAATGGAGGAAGGATACGAGAGGCCGACTCGCGTCCTCGGAGACAAATCCGATCAGTTCATCCGCTTCGGACGTGGAAACAGCGATTTCCTCCGCTTCGGCAGAGATAAAGGACACTTCTTGAGATTTGGCAGGGGTGGCTCCACCGTCAAGTCCGTGAGGAACAAGCGCTCCGCTAACTTCGAGAAGCGTCCGGAGAGGAACAGCAACTTCCTTCGTTTCGGCCGCAACGACAACTTCATGAGATTCGGCCGCGATCCCGAAGTCGTCTACAACCAGAAGCACAACCAAGTCTTGCAGATGCTGATGGACCTCTTGAGGAAGCAGAAGGAACAACAACAACAACAAGGCGAAGATATCCAAGCTTAAACTGGTTTTCCGAAAACAATTTGTAATATAAAAATAAATGTATGGTAATGTTCTGATTTTGATTTACAATTTAACTCTTGGTGGCTGAAACGTATTAATATTATATCTACAAACATAAGTATAAATATATATATATATTAGAGAACTTTATTTCCTTGATATTTTATAATGTATATTCTGTGTTAAATAAATGTCAACTGAACTATACTCAAAACTTTAATCCTAAAAGAAATGCACTTTGCATCTAAATCCATCCGGTTCTCACTTTTCCCGACAACTTGGATTTCCCACCAGTCGACGGCCTCTCATGTTCAATAGTTAAAACCGCCTTTGTCTCCATCTCCACTTTACTCTTATCATCTTTTGACGTTCCAACTTTATCTTCCTTTGGTTTCACCTCTTTATCTTCATTCTCTTTCTTCTTATCATCTTCACTCCCATCCTTTGTCAAATCCTTATCCACAGTCTTCTCATCCTTCGATTTATCATCTTTCTCCTTAGACGCATCTTCCTTAGTTTTCTCCTCTTTCGGTTTTTCCTCTGGTGGTTTTTCTTCCTTGGATTTCACGTCCGCAGGTTTTTTAGAAACTTCAGGTTTCTGCTTACCTTCGGCCTCATTACCATCATTCTCTTGCGCCGTTTCGGTTTCCTGCAATTAAAAATAAAAGTAATATAAATCATTCACAAAAAATATATTTAGAATGATCAAAAGGTTAGCTTAAAATTAGAACGACTGATATTTTCAAGTAAGTAAATACAACGGAGAAACAGAAATTCGTTACTGGATGAAAGACGGAAGTAAGTGCATTGACCTCAATTCAGAAGTAGTTTTAAGTAATTTATTTTTATCTTAATAATTCATTCAACGTGTTTCGAATGCATATATTTCTATAAGTTTTCACTTAAAAATGTGACTTACAATTCAATGCAATACTCTAAACTGGAATAAAAATTGAAATTCATTATCAAATAGATATTCGTTGTTTTCGCAGCAGAATTGTTGTTGTGTGAAAAAGAAAGGATGTGCGAATGGGAAACCTTGAACCGATTCGATTCGTCTATTTATTTTTATTCTAATTCTAAGTTAACAATTTTGCGGGCCGCATCGGATGTGCTGCGCGCAAATTGTGTCCGCGCGTGTAAACAAATCGCGTCGACAAATAAATAAAAATCTACAGGGTGATTCCAATGATGAAAGCGATTCGCAGGAAGAACGTCGAAAACGACTGTTTACATCGTAAAGAGCTGAGCGCAAAGGAAGACGAATAAAATAAATAAATCGATTAAAATACAAAAAAAAAATGAAGTAAATTGAAGCACTTTTCGACTAACGAAGATCAAAAGAATCGAGAGAGACTGATTGATTATTCTTTGAGGTGTTTTCAAGGAATTTATTACATTAACACTTAACTTAAGTACACTTCTATATATTTGAAATTTAAATTAAATCTATATCTATTTTGATTTTATTTTCAGTATTAGGTTAAGTTTGATTAGATTATGACAGATTAGTATATTAAATTTGTTATTCATTGTTGCTAAGTTACATAATAATTTAAGGAAAAATAGTTAGGTTAAGTTAAATTTAGAAATGATTTGTCGATTTAAATCGTTTAAATGAATATTTCAATTCTTTTCATCGCCTTTTCTATAATTAATCATCAAATAGGAAACAAAAAATTCGAACATTGATCAACAAAAATTCAATATACATCGATACTAATAGAAAACTACGTAACGAGTTTTTAAAAGTGCGCAAAAATCTGCATTTGCGTTTTACAGTAAATGGCCAAAAAAAAAGGTTTCACCATCAAATGTTTTTGCTTAAATATTTCAGCAACCTTAATGGGAAACACTCTAACCTTTAAACAACAACAAAAATATGCACCAATTTTCGTTCGCAAATGAGAATTTTTTGCAATCAACTTTTTCATTATTATTTATGTTTATTAATAAAACAAAATTAAACAGGTGACATTTTTTCAAAAAAATGGTATTTTTGTGATTTATATTTAAATAAAATGAAATTGGATTTGAAAATGATGAACTTGAAATTATATATTTTTAGTATCACGAATAGAAGAAGTTTTTTTTTTACTTTTTATGCTAGTGTTAATGATATTTTTGTGTAGTTCAGCTGGAAATTGTAGGGATTGAGGATTGGGATGCGTCGGAACACCGTGTATGTAATATAAATATCAAACATAAACACATCTCACCGCAGACTTGAATGCCGTGTCACCACTTCCAGTTATTTTAGTTTCCGCTCCGTCGGCGCCTTTCGCATCACTTTTCTTGTCGGTCTCCTCCGCGGTGCTGCTGCTATCCTCGGAAGCTGTCGAACATCAAAGGGATTTAACCTAAGCCTCGAAATATCAACATCAATAGAAGAAAGGTGCATGTGCAATCCATCGGCGATAGGAGGTGAGTGCATTTATATTATATTTCTTCATCATCAATAGTTTACGAAACGTTTTCGAGCACTTCTTAATTAATAAGTGCATCCTCCTCAGATTATACGTATGTATTTTATAGTAATCGCGAAACGTCGCTTCCAATTTAACTTTGACGGAACGAACATCGTTCAAACTTTAAATTGCAACTTACGTTTAAACTTCACGGAAGGCTTCGGCGGTGCCGGCTTCTTGACGCTCTTCCCCGGCCTCGAGACGCCCTCCGCTTTGACGGTGTCATCCTCCTCTGCGTAATCCTGCTGGATTTTCTTGGTCATGAACTTCGCGTACGCTGTTCTGGCGCCTTTCGGGACCTCGGACAGCTTCGGATTATATTCTGCAAAAGTTGCGTGAAAAATCGAAAATCAGACTAATATTTATATACCCAAGAGCTTATTCTGATCAATTCCCGTCCCCGAAGAAACGTTGCTCAAGATATGCTTCCGCAAACTCTGACGCCCTATCTGGGCGTCATCCGCACTCTTCGCCGTTCCAATCGGATCCTTGACTGTGCCCTGTCTCGCCATAGCGTTCCAATCCTTATTCTTCGACTTATTTCTCGACCCCTTACCAATGACTTTAGCCAAATGCCCAAAGATATCCTTTGGTTCTTTGGAAGCGCTCATCGCTTCGCTCACCGCTTTCTCTACTATACCGATATGGAAATCCTTCAGCAACCTCCGCTCCATCACCTTGCCTTTCTTTCCGGACACTGAAAGAAGCAAAAAATTAAACATCTTGTGCATTTTTCAATGAATCTCAATAACATTCTGTTTCCGCAGTCAAATTTGGCGTATGCATTCCGTTCAATTTGAATATATCCAACAAATCGTAACGCATCTTAGATATGTCCTGCCTGATCTCCAGAACATCGTCCTCGGTGATGCCGTAATCGTCGCGCTTCCTTTGCTCCGCCATCACGAATCTTCTGATTAACATCCTGGTCATTTTCTCGTGCCTCAACCGTTCCTTCTCTTTGGTCCTTCTCTGCAAATTTCCAATGGAAATAAACGTACATTGTTTTGAATCATTTACCTTAAACGACTTCGTTCTGCCATCGTCATTCCTGCACATTAACAGATTCTTGGGTCTTGGGAATAAGTTAAACGGCGGTGGCAAAGTGTCTCCGTCATCGAAGTAGCTTATCCACAGTTTGGACCTTGCAAATTTCCATTCGGAATCCGATCTTTCCTGCAAACAAATTGAAAATAGGCTTGAAAATGCTTGCGAATCTCATCTTTAACTTACTGAGATGATCTGGTAAGAGTTGGACATCATGGCGATGAGCATGTTGAGTAGGACAATAACGTTGATGACGGAATACGATCCGAACATTAGCAAGGCCCAGAACCTCGTGAAGCCCTTGATGCCAGTTAACTCGAAGGACACGAGATCGACCAAACCGAAGCTGGCCCAGAACAGAGACTGAGACGTTTCGAAAAGACTATGAGGAGAATTTTTAATTAGTGATTGAGAAGTTAGTGAATAAATATGTTATAACTTTGCATATCTTCGCCAAATGGTGCAAGCCATGTCGTTGTTATCGAAATCAGGTAAACCGCTGGGCAAATGGTAGCATTTGCTTTTCTCCAATTCGGCGTAATACCAAAGCAGTTGGTTCAGACCTGAAAACGGATTGATGTTACGAAGGTAAAGATGCATGATTGGATGGCACGAACCGCAACCGAAAGCAAATAACACCAAGGTATAGATGAAGAAGAATTTGACGATGTCGATGATCATGCGACCCAAAGAGATTTGCAATGGACCCAAGTGCGGATTCACGCTGAAGATGTGAACGAGCTTCAGGAAGCTATAAAGATAAATTGTAAGATTTCCAAATGGAATTGGTTATTTAGCGAATCACCTAAAAATCATTCCGGCTGCAAATGCTCCTTCGGAGAGAAGCATCGGATCAAAGGAGTGCCACTGTTCCCGAGGATACCACGGATCCCGTCCTTCATTCGCTTCGCGCTGAGATTAAACAGAATAAATTGCGATTTCAAGTGCACACAAATATAACTGACGGAGATAATAAACAAATTGGCTCGGACGGATTTTAACATTTACCCAGACCGTGTAGATGGATGACATCCTCAGAGCCAGCCAACTCACGTAGAAATTGAGCGTTATGAAGTCCACGATGTTCCACAGATCGGAAAGGTAATCCGACAAACTATCTGTCCACAGCGTCCTTATCTCCGCCCAGATCAAACCTGAAACATAAATAAGTTATTGCTGTTGCGTAAATGTGGTGTTTCATGGACCCACTCATGATGTAAAGGATGACGCCGCATTCAGCAATTCCCGGTCCGGCTCCACGCTCCTTCCTCCTCCATTCTGCTACCATCTCCTGCATCCAATCGTTCCCAAACATCTGGATGACGAGGACTTCCACTCGTTGAGAGGCGGCTCCTAGCAGCACTATTGGATGCGACAAAGATTTTTATTTTATGCGCTTTGAAGATGCACGTAGCGTTCGTACTTAAGAAGATTGCGTAGGAAGCGGAGTGACATATGAACTTGACGAAGGGCTTCTTCAGGAAGCGACCCATCTCCGATTCCGGTTTCATCATGTAGATTGTACAGTAAATTGGAAACATTGCGCCCAGATGAGCCACTTGAACCAGTTGGCCGACGAGGCCTTTGCTTCGGAATCCCGGAAGACCTTCGTACCAGATTGCCGCCAAAAGTTGCTGCACGCTCGGATGAGCAACAAACTAAAAAAAAATCATTAAATTTCCAATTTATTCAACTTTTTTAAGTATATTTTATACAAGATTACCCCCAACAGTTGCTGAACAAATTCAATTAGCATAATTCTAATAAAAGTTTTTTTTTTGTTCTAAAATATAATTTTGTGATTGACGCATGTTTAAAATCGGCTATCAAAAATCACAAGTTTGAAATCTATAAGTTTATTAATGTAAAGAATGATCCTTATTTATTATTCCTTTTTGCATCGAACGCCAAGAAGCGTAGCGTCATGATAAACATCTGTCTAACTGTTTTAATGTTTGGTGCGATGAAAGGAGTCCGGATCGTGCGACATAATTTACTAAAACTTATCAATTTAAGATAAATCAATGAACAGCACTGTGTGGCTTTTTCGTGTTATAATTTTTAATGGATAGAAGTTGCAGAAACCACAGAGTTTCACAGAAATAGATGCGCCGAGCGGGAACTGCAAACACTCATAAAACATTGATGAGATGCTCCGAGTCCTAAAATAATTACAACGGTTTCTTTAATTAAAGGCGAACGCAATCAGAGGTCGCTGTTTGTTTTGCATATTTATTTTTTATTTTTATAAATTAACGTTCTTTGAGAAAAACAACGGCGATAAAATGCGGAACCGCACCGGAACTGGATTATCATATGGAGAACACACACTTCCTTGCGATATCCTTAGAAAAACAGTCCATTGATTGCAATCACGTACAGCCATGGATCGTCCAATAATTATTGATCAAGAGTTCCGTACTTGGAGGACAATAGCCTAAGTCTGTGCCCCGATGTTGGTCAAACATGCAATAAAGTGTGTCGCCTTGCAATTGAAACAACAACAACAACAACAGTAAGAACGTAAGTATAGAATTGTTGAATTTTGTATCGAATATGAGAATCGGTAAAGTGCATTTTTTGCGATTCAGGTGATGAGGTTTTTGTTTTTGGATGTGTTGTGCTCGCGTGATAAACATATTATTATAAATGTAGGATAGATCCATTAAATCGCGAACACTAATTACAACGAGTTTTCATTTAATGTGAGCGGATATCCGCGAGCGAAATCAATATGTACGAATATACATAAAAATATACAAATTTCACACGACAACGGCGAAAATTTTCTAGTGAAAAATAAATACGGATGAAAAATAAATGGGTTTTGCGTCGCTTTCGAATTATGGAGAATTTCAGATATCTAAAATTATTCACTTTATTTACGATCGGTATAAACATTTTTGCGGACAGCATAATCCTACTTTGGAATTTGCAATTTTCATCTTAGAATTGTATTCAACATTTCGATTTTAATATGTCACATTTCTTTACTATGTTTTTTTACTCTTTTTTTCGGTTATGGGAGTTTCATATTATTTCGATATTTCATTTAGAAGCAGCAAAATCAATAAAATTTAAATGCAAACGAGGTGGCAGTTTTGTTGCATTGTATATGAGACGTTGATTTACATGATTATTCCTTGCTCATTCATTTGGAACAGTTTCAGTCCCTAAATTGCGAATATGTTTTTTTATCAGCATTTTATAATTTATGTTAAAAAAATATTTTAAATCGAAGTTTACATTACAATCAGCTGATTTCCTGACGTTCAATTTTGACACACCAGTTCTGATGATTGTTTGTTTTTATTGAATCGGTAATGTTTGATAGTTCCGTTGCTATCGTTACTCCAATTTTTATTTATTATTGCTATGGCAATACAACCTACCATCTTTTGTTTATATTTGATGGCCAACTTGAGCCGTTCCAAAGACTGGTGTTGCCCCGGTTCCCAGACCTCACCGTCTGGATCGTAGTTCAGCAGGATTTCGAGCTCTTTGGAAGTCCTGACATGGTCCAGAAGGGTGGTGGCGAATCCCTGCACAGAGTTCCGCATCTCCTGAATGAAAATAAAAGAGGAAAATATGCAGCGTGAAACGCTCGTTTTTAACATTCGCGTCTCTCACGTTGTAATCGGCTCTGAATTCCGTTTCCATGCGGCTCAGTTTCCGCAGCTCCCACGACAACTCAAAGGCCGTCAGAACTGGATCTTTGGAGGAGAGCGCTATTAAGGAGGATGCAGATAGAGCGCGGTAAGCGTTGATCCTCGCCCTCGAATGTCGCAAAGAGTCCAACGAATTCGACTCGACGCACTCATCGCAAGCGCATCTTCGAGAAATATTCAATTAACATTTGGTTTAAACATAAAAGTAAAGCTGCTTGAAGAAATTTTATAATTTACGAGAGTATTCAATTTCCATTCGGAAATAGAACATCCTTGAGACGACTATATGATGTGCAAGATGAATGATTACCAACATTTTTTTTTAACATCGAACACATTTTTAGTTTCATTCATTTAAAGTTCAGTTTATTTTATTAAATTGAATAATCGTTAACGAATAGTTAAAATTAGCTCGGCAACTGAATTTACCTTTTACATTTTACTGTATGTTTTCTTAAAAATAGATAAATCGCGGAAACGTTTCTAGAATTAACTAGCTGCAATCACATAAAATCGACTCAGTCTGTGTTGATGCTTCAGATTCCGAAATTCTGATCGCATCGAAATAATCAAATCGTTTACGAAATACCAGTGACATTGGTGTGTTTCTTAAAAGTGAACGTTAAAAAGTTATTTCAAACTAAAATATGAGTGGGATTTCTGAAAAAGGAGATATAAATTGCATAAAAATAATATACAGTTTTGGTTTCGTGCATCGAGAATTTCCGTGAACTAATTGATTGTTTAATGTAATTTATGTGCATGATACGTTTGAGTATAATAAATTAAATTGTGTTAAATTTAACTATTTATTGATGCTCTATAGCGGAACGGTAATTTTTAATGTATTTGAGTTTTTTGATGAAAGCATTGCATGTTAACAAGGTGTTTTGTTTAGTTTTTTTTTTAAATTATTTACAGCGAGAAATTTATTAACGTGAAATATTTTTTAATATCCACCTTTGCAGCGAACTCACCTGACATCGTGCGGCATGGGTAGAGTTGCACCTCTGTCCAGCAGAATCTTAATAATTTCATAATTATTTTTATGCGATGCGAGAATCAGTGGTGTTATGTCCGAGGTGAAGGTCGAAGATGCACAGTCTACCGACTCCCAACTCTATAAATTTAAAACGTTTCATATGTTTCATATGTTTCATATGTTTCATATGTTTCATATGTTTCATATGTTTCATATGTTTCATATGTTTCATATGTTTCATATGTTTCATATGTTTCATATGTTTCATATGTTTCATATGTTTCATATGTTTCATATGTTTCATATGTTTCATATGTTTCATATGTTTCATATGTTTCATATGTTTCATATGTTTCATATGTTTCATATGTTTCATATGTTTCATATGTTTCATATGTTTCATATGTTTCATATGTTTCATATGTTTCATATGTTTCATATGTTTCATATGTTTCATATGTTTCATATGTTTCATATGTTTCATATGTTTCATATGTTTCATATGTTTCATATGTTTCATATGTTTCATATGTTTCATATGTTTCATATGTTTCATATGTTTCATATGTTTCATATGTTTCATATGTTTCATATGTTTCATATGTTTCATATGTTTCATATGTTTCATATGTTTCATATGTTTCATATGTTTCATATGTTTCATATGTTTCATATGTTTCATATGTTTCATATGTTTCATATGTTTCATATGTTTCATATGTTTCATATGTTTCATATGTTTCATATGTTTCATATGTTTCATATGTTTCATATGTTTCATATGTTTCATATGTTTCATATGTTTCATATGTTTCATATGTTTCATATGTTTCATATGTTTCATATGTTTCATATGTTTCATATGTTTCATATGTTTCATATGTTTCATATGTTTCATATGTTTCATATGTTTCATATGTTTCATATGTTTCATATGTTTCATATGTTTCATATGTTTCATATGTTTCATATGTTTCATATGTTTCATATGTTTCATATGTTTCATATGTTTCATATGTTTCATATGTTTCATATGTTTCATATGTTTCATATGTTTCATATGTTTCATATGTTTCATATGTTTCATATGTTTCATATGTTTCATATGTTTCATATGTTTCATATGTTTCATATGTTTCATATGTTTCATATGTTTCATATGTTTCATATGTTTCATATGTTTCATATGTTTCATATGTTTCTAAATAAAAAAAATATTTTATTTATTATGAAATTAATTTGTGCCGAATAGATTTTATTCGAAATACCGAAGTAATGTTAATCCGCTCCAAAGCACTGTTACCACGAACTTGTGGCATCATCGGAAAGTACGTAACCTCCACATCCTTCAAACTATTTTATTTATCGCCTGGAATTTGCTTATAACGGAAATTTACGATTCCTCACTTAATTATTTTTATACTTTTAAAAAATTCTTTTTTTTAACTTTTTTTAAACTTACATAAGGTTGTCCCGCGACATGATGTTCCTCTTCGTATTGAAGCAAAAACTCGACCGCTTCAATGTACTCCTCTTTTATAGCTTGAAGCAACGCATCCTACATTTGATAAACATTTCTTTATTTTACGCACAAAACATCATCAAGTATTATTTACCTTGACTTGAATTTTTTCTTCAACTAGCAATTTCATCAGCTCCATATTCTCATTCTCGATTGCCGCCGTCAGCGCGGATCTATTCAATGGATCCACGCAATTTATGTCCAGCTCTGCAGGATTATTAGCGTATTGTCTAATCAATCTGAAAATAATATTATATCAATGTTGTTATTTTTATGATATATTTTGTTACGTGTTTTTTCTGCTATTCTGCTATACCTTTTGACGGTTGCACAGTCGCCTCTTTCTGCATGAAGTAGATACGTCTTCTCGATGGGACCGAGCGGTTTCTCCGTTATATCGGTGATGTCGTAGTTGGCCATCGGAGTGGTTGGCTCGTTCATGGTCTCCGATGCGATCAAATTTTGCTGCGATTCTCCCGACTTCATCGTCGCCAAGGAGATCCTCCAAGTGCTGTCGGTCGCCTAGTGACTAACAAATAACTACAGTTGCTATGATTTGTTATTATTAATAATGTTGTTGTTCTTATATGTCCCGGATAGGTGGGTAACATCTCTTCGCGAACTGCTGTCGCCGTGTGTGGCTAGGAACGCACGTAATCCCATCAGAATGATTTACTGTAATCTAATTAGCATGCACACAAAGCAACCTTATATAGAAGCGGTGCCGCGAATCCCCTGCTGTCCTATATCCACGTCGCCCGAAGCGGAGTATTCGATTAAAGTATATTGGTCAAGGGATTTTCGTGAAGACCCCACATCACAATTACCTAATCACATTCATTTTCCAAAAAATAAAAATAATGTTACTTTACCTTAAAAATCTACATATTACAAATATTGACTAAAATTTGTTGCAATCACAAAAAATATGCAATATTTACACAATTGTTTACAATATAAAATATTTGTCACTTTGACGTAAGGTGACAGCTATCATTTTTAGACATTTCCAATTATGTAATTTTTTCACTAAATTTTATTATATTTTAAGGATGTGCATTTTACGTGCATAATAATAATGATGCTTATATAATGGATTATATTTATTTTAAGTTCTTTTTTATGAAGTAAATGGTTGTTTCGGTTTTCGAATAGCTTTTAATTAATGTTTCAAACAAAATTTACACTAAATTCACATATTTATAACAATTTAAAAAACCAAATTTGTTTTTTTTTTTAATTAAAAATTATAAGTTTACTGTATTTTTCTGGAATGGAAATGTAGAAAAATAGTTATTACTTAATAACATTACGATAGAAACCGCAAGGGATGAATGGGAATAAAAAAAAATGCATTTCAATGTTTGGTAATTAGTGAGTGAATGTTAATAGGAATGTCGCGAATTATGTGCGCGTCAGACCTTTCCTTTCCATCCAGACGAAGCTAATCCAATTAATGAATGTGTTGTCACCTATAGACTGAAAATACATACATACATACGTCGCCCATCGATTTTTGAAAACCTATCCGACCGTCCTTCCACTACCAATATAGTAGTAATAAATGAAATTGTCGTATAATTAACGATGATTGCCGCTATCTCAATTAACAGGAAAACCGTTTCGCATACGCGTTCTCGTCTCATCCGTGAATACACACAAACACCATCATCACATGATGTGAGGTGATGATCCTCGAAACCGCGAAATCCAATTTGATAATTGGCTTTCCTTCGTCGTCATCGTTCAATCCCCAAAATTAATTTTTCGGCAACGATTTTCTTTTTTTGAAGCAAGATTTCGGTGCGGTTCCTTCTGTACACTGTTTTTGTCCTCTGTCGCAGGTGTTCGATCCTTTAGCGATGGACGACGTCGACAGCGATTCGCTTCATATCAAAGTAAGTTTCAATCTTCTCAGCTTTGTTTTCATCAGCATTTCACATAAATTAAAATCTTGCATTGTCTCGGTCTCGATGGAACTAAAGCTGCAGCGTATTTAAATATTAATGAAATGCTCGTAATAACAACACCGTTCCGAATACGGCAATCGCAAGCAGTTAATTAAACTTTCGAATACTTTAACGGCTTCGCAAAAAAAAAACAACATTTAATTATTAAAAACGTAACTGCTTACTTTAATATTTCCACGATCTACTTTTAATTTAAATTAAATAGATTCAATTAATAACTACTAACTATAATTCATTAATGAAATTTACTTGGCAAGTAACGATTAATTTAATATTGATTGCTACGCGTAAGTAAATTGTAGAAAAACAATTTCTTGTCATGATGCAATTAGCTTTTGTAATTTTATGCTAAAAATTATTTCTTGGTTTTAGGTATTTGTACAAAAGTGTATTTTGTGAAAAAAGTTCTCGAAGACCAATTGCAAATAATAACGCGATGGGAATACGGTTATTCTCATTTTTATTCGGATTTAACTTAATTTGAAGTTGAGAGGCAAACGGAATGTAAATTGCACGACTTTGCTCGGATATCTCATTCATAACGCCTCAAGGGCCTTATAAGTAAATGGGAGGTACAAAAATTAAATACGTTTTTAACATTCGCTAAGAAATTGTTCTTTCAATTTAAAATAAAAATGCTTATGTTGATTATTACGGTGCTAGATTTAATCGTAACGTAATGTAAGTAAGTTGAAGAATTTCCTAATCCAATTTAATATTCTCCTATAAATCAATGAGTTTAGAATATTTGTTGCACCGTTTTGGCTTCGCGCAATCAAATATTATTATATAAGCAATGTGAAACCAAATTTTCGAGGTCATCGATTTTGATCATAATCGCATTACAGATTACAATTTCTCTCTTGGTAATTTTTAATTGTAAACTTCTGCGTTAATTACTAAATAATGCAAACGTAATAAAAATATTGTCAAATCAACCGAACTTTAACTTTCCTTAATTTAAGTTAGGTTTGATTAATTTACGTTACGGTAAGTTACGTAAGATTATATAAAAAAATAGTAAAACGCAACATAATTTAATCTGCCGTAATGTAAATAAATAATCAATATTAATGAAAATTGATTGAAGTACTTTTTTTGTTAGGTGGACGTGACGTCTATGAAGAATCAGTGTAAAATGCCGATATTACCAAAATCTCTATCGCTGGAAGAAAAGAAGTATCTTTTGGCTGTGGAACGCGGAGATTTAGCTAATGTTAAGAGGTATCTATCTCCAAGAGAAATTCATTTTTTTTTATTGAAATTAATAAGAAATTGGGAGCAGAATGTTGCAGTTAGCTCAGAGGTACAACATCTTCAACGTAAACTGCATGGACAGCTTAGGAAGGACGGCTCTGACCTTGGCAATCGACGGTGAGAATCTTGAAATGGTAGAGCTTCTGGTCATTATGGGTATAGAAACCAAAGATGCGCTTCTTCATGCCATCAACGTGGAATTCGTGGAAGCTGTGGAACTGCTTTTAGAGCACGAAGAGATCATCCACGAAGAAAACGAGCCTTACGTAAGTTTTATAAATTTAAAAGAAGTCAATTCTAGTATATTGAATTTATTTTTAGAGCTGGCAAAAAGTTGATGTAAACATAGCGACTTTTACGCCGGATATAACGCCTCTGGTTCTCGCCGCTCATAGAAATAATTACGAGATTCTGAAGATTCTCTTGGATAGAGGAGCGAATCTTCCCATGCCTCACGATATAAAGTGAGTGATTCTTTGCTTACCATCAACCATTTTGTTTCATGTTTAAGAGATTTAGGTGCGGATGCGACGATTGCATTAGAAATACCAAGGAGGATTCGTTGAGGCATTCGCTTTCGAGGATGAACGAGTACAAGGCTTTGGCAAGTCCATCTCTGATTGCATTGTCTTCGACGGATCCTATACTCACGTCCTTTCAACTCTCTTGGGAACTGAAGAATCTTGCCTTTGCTGAACCGGTGAGTAAAATTGTGTAATATTTTGAAGTGTTAATTATTGAACGCTATTTGAAGGAGTGCAAATCGGAATACATGGAACTCCGTATGCAATGTCAGCAGTTCGCAGTAGATTTACTGCAGCAATCCCGCAGTTCGAGCGAATTAGCAATCATCCTGAACCACAATCCGTGTGATCTCAATCAAAAAGATGCAGATGAGATGCAACTGACGAGGCTTAAATTGGCCATCGAGTTTAAGCAAAAGAAGGTTTGTTTTGATTCCCATTTAATTATTTAAATTAATCTTTTATTTTTTGTAGTTTGTCGCTCATCCAAACATTCAACAGCTGGTGACGGCAATCTGGTACGAAGGTCTTCCGGGTTTTCGGAGAAGATCCACTTTGGCTCGAATCTTGATCATCTGCAAAGTTGCCTTACTGTTTCCTTATTACTGCCTCATGTACATCGTAGCTCCAAGAACTGCCAGTGGTAGGATGATGAGGAAACCGTTCATGAAGTTCCTGATCCACGCCTCGTCTTACCTCTTCTTTCTATGTGAGTCAACTTATCAACTGTTTGACTTGAATATATTTTGCTTTTCTCTTTTGCAGTTGTTCTTATATTGGTGTCGCAAAGAGCTGAAGACCATATGTTGGAATACTTCAAATTGAAGCAACCGGAAGAATTTCGGCCGCAGCGCGGAAACCCACCCAGCATCTTAGAATACATCCTGATCATCTTCGTGCTTGGTAAATACATTTTTCAAATCAATTTCTCTTTTGATTTAAACTATTATTTAGGCTTCATCTGCGAGGAGATCAACGAGATCTACGTGAAAGGTATCCGCGCGTATCACAGGAATCTGTGGAACGTGATCGATTGCGGCCGAAACATCCTGTATTTTTTAGTGTTCGCGCTCCGTGTCGTTGCGTACGTTCAGCAAAGAGAAGAGATTTCTCGCGATCCTCAGAAGGCGTACATCAGACGTGAGGATTGGCATGATTATGATTTACAGTTGATCGCCGAAGGTTTATTTGCAGCTGCGAACATCCTCAGGTAATAAATCTGAAACGACGTCTGATAAAAGAGTAAATAACATTAATAAAACAAAGCACGTATCCGTGATTTTTGCAGCGCCCTTAAACTAGTGCACTTGTTCTCCATAAATCCACATTTGGGACCGCTGCAAATATCTCTGGGCAGAATGATCATCGACATAGTTAAATTCTTTTTCATCTACACTTTAGTCTTATTTTCGTTTGCTTGCGGTATGTAAACTTTGTAAACATTTCCATTATCATTACTAAATCTTTCTTTTTTTTTTTCAAGGTTTGAATCAACTGCTTTGGTATTTCTCCGATTTGGAGCACAAGAAGTGTTATAACGGAGGTACTAAACCCGATTGGGAAAGAAACGCAGAGGCCTGTTCTAAATGGAGAAGATTTGCAAAGTATTTGTTAATAAATATTTTTTTAGCAACTATATTAAATTAAATTTTGTAGCGTATTTGAAACATCTCAGTCACTTTTTTGGGCAAGTTTCGGTATGATCGACATCGAGAATTTTGAGCTAACCGGAATCAAAAGTTACACCAGATTTTGGGGTCTCCTAATGTTCGGTTCCTATTCAGTAATCAACATAATAGTATTATTGAATCTACTCATTGCGATGATGTCCAATTCGTACGCAATCATTGACGTAAGGTGTAATAATCTAAGTTTCTATAAATTCTCACCCATTTTGGAATTTAGTGCCACTCGGATACGGAATGGAAGTTCGCGAGGACGAAGCTCCTCATGAATTATTTCGATCAAACGCAGACGCTTCCACCTCCGTTCAATATCCTTCCTACGCCCAAGTTCTTCTTGAAGTTGTGCGGATTACATCAGAGAAGCAAAATGAGGAAATCTCGAAGGGTAAGTTTATTAAATTTGCAAATAACTCGTAGATTTAGTGTTCAATTTAAGAGCCAGAACAAAGAGAAGGACCGCGACTACAGGTACACTTTGGTGATGAGAGCGTTGGTCTGGCGATACGTCACGTCGATGCATAGGAAATGCGAAGAAAACGCTGTCACAGAAGATGATATCAATGAGGTGAAGAACGACATCTCGGCGTTCCGTTACGAAATGCTCGAGATACTTAACAGAAATGGAATGGATGTGTCTTCTGCTGAGAAAAAAGAGAAAGGTTCGAATTAATTTAAAAAAAAAAGATCCTCTTTAAACCAATTTTATTGTAGTTGTTGCTGGTAAAAAGATGAAAATCTGGGAGAGAAGGCTAATGAAGGATTTCAAAGTTGTCCCAGTGAATACCAAAGAGCGTATAGTCAGCGAAGATGGAGGAGTTCTGAGCGGCAACGAAGACTCCCTGACGAGGTATAAAACGCCGTGCGGTTTTTGGATTCAAGCTTGTTTTATTCATAAGTCGCTTCCTTCCGCAGATTTAGGCGAGTTGCAAAGTTAGCTTTAATTAATTCCAACTTGAATAAGTGGAAGCACGTTGTGAAAGATGCTTATGTAGCGTAAGTAGAAATGGCGTTGGCGGTTTTGTTGATTAACCGGAAACGGAAACCAGTTCGCAGATCGGACGCTGCAACAGCAAGCAGGATTCGAAGAAGCAGCGGAACCTGCAACTGGCTATGAAAGAAGCCAAGAGGATTGCCGAATCGGATGAGGAGCCCATAGATACACCGAACATCAAGTTGCCAGATATCACCGGGGATAACTTTATGGGATTGATCGGAAGTGGTTAGAAGCAAATTTGATCGAATTTGACTTTTATTTGTTAAAAACTAATTATTATTTGCGCAGAGAACGACCCGCATCTAACGCCGCGTGTCATCGTTAACAATGAATTAAATGGGAACGAGATGGAAGATGAGAACGCCATCAGACTGCTGGAGGATAGGGAGAACGGAAACGCGACGGCTGGATGGATTTAGCTAATTGATTTGAAAACATGCAATTAAACGTGAAATTTATAAGTATTACATAATTGACACATGCTAACGTCAAGATGACAGTTAAATTTAAAGGTTAATGTTGTACTTAACTATTACTCAAACACTGGACCAGTGGCATTTGCCAATAGAGAATAACTCTATGAATTCCTTAAAATTTTAAATAAATAAAAGAACCAAATATTCCATAATTTTTATGTGAACATTGGATTAACAAGTTTAATCTCTATATATTTATAAAATTATCTGTAAACAGAATTCAATTGCTGTCTGAACCGCATAAGACTTTATCGAGTTTAGCGCCTTTCGTTTCCGGATTGGCTATGGAGAAGATGAATTCTGGCATTCCGTTGCAAGCTGCTCCGTAGTTACCATCCTTGTCCGAGACTATTACAGCACCGAAGAAGCTTGGATACTTATCGACGATTCTCTTAATGGCAATTTGAGCTGCTTCCGTCGGAGACTTTCCCATCTTCAAGAGTTCCACGGCGAAAAAACTCGGTAGAAATCGCATCATGATGTCGCCATCTCCGGTGGCAGCAGCAGCTCCGGCGCTGTTATCTGCGTAAGCCCCGGCTCCGGGTATAGGCGAATCACCGACTCGTCTAAAATGAAATTAATGATAACTAATACTTAACATCGATTAAATCTATGTAATTACCCAGGAACCTTGTACTTCAAACCGTTCGTGGAAGTACCAGCAGCCACGTTACCATCCTCATCAATGACAATCATACCGATGGTATCGTGATTCTGCTTAGATATTCCCAGGCGAAGTTTGCTGAAGACGTTGAAACTGTTGATGCTGTTTTCTGATTCAGGCGTGTACGGTCCACAGCTTTCATTTGGATTGGGATCTACGTTCTTAAAATAAATGTTTCGTAACAATCTTTCATCAAAGAATTAAATAAAACAAAAGAAACCTTCCAATGGTTCGGTTGGCAATTGTTCAATTTCCAATCTTCCCACAGAACCTGCGATTTGTTGGTGGATAGAGATTCAATTTTGAATCCCATCTTCTTCGCGAATTTCGTTGCCTGACTACCAACCAACAACGAATGTTTGGTGTTCCTGAGCACATGCTTAGCAACAGATATAGCCTGCTTGACATTCCTCAATGCTCCGACTGCTCCCATATCCATCGTAGCGCTGAAACAAAGACGAGATTTAGCATAACAGATGGTGTAACTGAACAGTAAACAAGATATACCCATCAAATATGAGCGCATCCAAAGTGGTTTCTCCATTCTCGTCCGGACTACCGCCGAAGCCCACGGTTCCATCGCACTGCAAGCTCTCGCATTTCGAACATCCCGCCTCCAAAGAGTCCACCGCATCGTGACCTTTGCTCACGAAATCCCAAGCTGCAACACACAACAAATCCATAAAATCTCAACAATTACTTTATGTGCACAATTTAAAAGTAATGTATAATTAATTAAAATATAATATTACCTTCTTGAGCGGCTTCCTTGAAATGCCAGGTGTTTATGACGAACGGAATTTTCGCAGCAGCGAAAGCCGGCAACAGCAGAAGGATCACTTTAACGGAAATCAACATCTTCACTCGACAATCGTATTATTGCCTCTATTCATATGAGGAACTTATTTATATATAATCACTATGCAACATTGCCAGCTGATAAATACATTTGAAGGATCTTTAAACAAAAATAAAATTTACAGATAATATCAAGATAAAATTCCACTCTTGATATTGTACAAATCGATATTAAGAAAATAATATTTCGTTAATTTCAATGGGAAATAACAACTTATTGAGTATTAATAATATTCTTAACAATTAATAATAAATACTGTTATCATCAATGTAGCAACATTGCATTCACATTGTTTATTATTTTGAACTCTCAATAAAAGCATAAAGGATCTGTAATGGTTTACATACAATTAAATTAAACTAATAACTAGTCATACAAGAATTAGAATTAATCTATATTTACTTATTAGATAGAGGCATAAATATTGTTATCTATATTTTTGTATCTCCGATTCTGAAATATTCTATTTATAGTAAATGAAATGAATTGTAATATAAATATGTTGCAAAGTGATACATAAATAACGTTTTAAGACAATATTTATTGTTTTGCTAATTTTTAAATTTGAAAGAGTGTTGATTATTCATTGCTGCCAACTATTTTATTCCATCTTATTTTTGTTTACGTTAGTTAAGATGACAAACGAATGTCAGTAAATAATTAGTGGTGTGTACTTAAGTATTCAATTGTAATCATTTGCAGGAGAAGCAAAGCAATGTCGTCTAATTACTACGAGATACTGGGCTGCTCAGAGACTTCTTCGTACAGCGAACTGAAGGAGAGCTATAGGAGATTGGTGAGACATGCTCATCCAGATAAGAGTTCAGACTGTGATGCGAATTTCTTAGATATCGACAGAGCGTGGAAGACGTTGAGAGATGAGACGTCGAGGAAGGAGTACGACGCGTCCTTGAAGCAGGAGCAATGCATGGAGCAGCAGGTCATCCACATGGAAATAAGTTCGAGTAACCTAACTTTTGACGACAGCTCGAAAGCGCACCAGACTTGTCGCTGCGGTGAAACGTTCGTGATTAACAAGGAGGATGTTATGGATTCGGAATACCTGATTGAGTGCGAAGTCTGCTCGAATTGTATATTGATAAGGAACGATTAATTAAATGTTTGCGTATGCAACCAAACATCGATGTTTCTTTTATTTTTCGGGGTGGGCATCTCTGGATTTTTGACAACCAGGTGCACACCGTGTGAGTAGTGTTTGTATGTGTCTTCGTCGGACGGATAGGAAAATAGAGTATGTCCTGAGATCATCATTTTGCAGCAAGGTGAAGACCAAATATTATAAATAAATATTATCTGTTAACGAACGTACTTCGCCTCCGGAATTTCCATCGATTTAACCTCTATTTGTCGTTTCGGTTCGTGATAACAACGTTCCACGTGACATGAAATTACTTCGAAACGGTTACGAAGACTTGAGTAACAGTGAGTAGAATGTTCATTTGACGCATCCATGTACCATGTAAACACGTTACTATTTGTTGTTATTGTTGTTGGGATATTTTTAAACTTGCCATCGCATTCTTTACCTCAATATGTCATCAATTTGCTTGCTATCATGTCAATGTAAACATTGATGCATTAGCAGCTGAAACATCTATTTTTAGGAGCCACTGAAGCCACCAAAGATCATATTTTGAATTGCAATGCTCCGGTAAGCCAAACTCAAGGTTCACAAATTGGCATCAACTTGGACCCTTGAAATGCACTTAATAAACAATACACAATCTTTAGGTACTCTTAAACTGGATTACCTTAAGTAAATGTTTACAGCAGCAAGTGAAAAAAGCATTAATGAAACGCCCTAAAGTCATCAAAACAAATCCATGGTGTAAATTGAGTTGCCTACATTATCATAAATTTTGCGCTATATTAGGCTAAGTTAACTACAAAAGGCTAAAGCCTGAAAAGAAGAAGATTTGTATTATATTAGTGCTATCAATTATAGATATATATTAATTATTATTACACTTGAAACAAACTGTTGCAGGAAGAAGGTTGCTTTAATTAATTTAAATTAAGTTCAAAAATTGAAATTATTTAATGACAAACTCATACTTTAATCAAAACTACGTCAATTCCATTTAGCGACAATTGATAACAATGCAATCAATTTAACAAGGCATTCTTTCTAATTCACACTAGATTGTGCAATAGACTCATTTTATAGTATTTCTTTAATTGATTCTAAACAGCTTAACCCAACGCTTTGTGGCGAAATATTTCGATTCTCGTAAGTTTTCTCTTTATATAAAAAAAAATGTATTCATTGCACGCATTGTTGAATATCTGATTTCGTAGTGCATTGACACACATTTTTGTTTGGAGTTTCCATTGAAACTCGTAAATAAAACATTGATAATAACATTATTTTTATTATGAATTGCAAATAACGCTGTTTCCTCAAACAAACAGCGTTAAAATAAAATATTATTATTTGATTGAAAACAGTTGATTTTATGACGTTCTTAAAAAAAAAGGAAAGTTATAGCTCTTTCGATTGATTACTTATAATTTTGTTTCCAATGGATGAAGTCACCGCTTTTGAACCTTTGCTTCAAACCGCGTTCGTTGTTATTCCGCTTTTTATTTTGATTGAGCGTATAATAAGGGTTGGATGGATGTGCTGCGAAACTTGATATAACAATACATCCATGGTAACTGGAGCGTAGAGAAATTTGTTTGTTTGACATTTAAAGGACGCGTCATTACCACGGAAACTGGAATATAGGGTGAATTAAAAAAAAAACTCAAGAGGTAGTTATAAAGTGGAAAATGCGCAGATTTCCATGCTTTGCACACGGTTTAAATTTGTCTTTGATTACGTTACGGAAAACTTTAAGAATGACGTAAATGAAATTGTTACCATTGACGATAAGAAATAATATTTTATCTTGAAACCAACTAAATAATTTTGTTATTAATAGTGTTAAGGTTATTTTTGTCAATTCCGCACATTAATTGGTATGTTAACTAAATTAAATTTGGACGGATGTTTAAGTTTCATAAATAGATTTGTGATGACTGTAGGATATAAAAAATGTGTGTAATTGAGATTTCAAATATTATTGGTTTGTTATTTGTATTATCTGTTACGGTATTAGATTGTGTTACATCATTACCTGTATTTTCACTCTTTGTAATGAGCGTATTTCGCGGAAATTGTTGCGGCGCTAATGATGATGATGATTGTAATTCCGATGCGTTTTTGCCACGTATGCGTGCGTATTGCGAAGGAATTAGAGGACTGCGAATAATTGGGTCTATGCCGCCCACTTTAATACAATCCCTCATCTATTCATTTATATATATTTTTCGCCAGTCTTATTTAGTTCCGTCCGCCGCTCGACGCCTCGAGTTAATGGCTCGTGTCACCGATTCATTTATATAGCGATGACATTTAAGGGTGCGCTTCGCAGTCGCCCAACCCCCGTTTCCGCGGATGGGCGTAAAGCTCGGCATTCTCTTCCCTTTCGCGTATGTGGGCCAGCTCGGGGAATCCAACCCGGCCGCGCCCATCGTCGTCCCGTTTCCTCATCGCATGGAGGAATACATAAAAGACGTTCTTTATTTCAATCGGGGCCCCCACGCTGCTCCATTATGGCTCCATAAAGGCGGGCGTGTGCAGGGGGGCTCATTTAATTAAGCGAAACGGTATCGCCGAACTCAACCTTACCCGAAATGATAAATATTATTTATATACACGTAGCCCGAATTCGTATTACGGTTCGTTCCACCCTCGGACCTTGCGATCCAATTATTAAGTCTCCAAATGGGTAAACAATGGGCTACCCATAATGATCTCCAATAACTGATTTTCAATAAAGCGGGAACCGAAATAACATACTATTAAATTTAATTTACCTTATTGCAACTTAAACAACTAGTTGTATTGAAAATAAACTTAATTCAAATATTTATATTTTCATTTTGATAAACATAAGAATCTCTTTGTAAAATAAAATATAATCGTGATTTTCCAAAAATTTTTATGAAAAGTGGAGGGTGATTTCCAGTTACGTAAATGTTTAGTTTCTCGTAAATATCTCGCACCTCGCAGTTTGGAAAGAAAAAAAAGGTTATTTGCAGTTATTCGAATCTATTAGTAATTTTGTTATCCATCTGTACTTATTTTTTCTTGGAATATCTAGAATAAAACGTAAATGGACATTGAACAATTTCGAAATATCAAAGTTGCTTTATATAAAAAAAAAGAAACCTGAACTAATGAACTTTTCATTCCATTGAAGCAAACAACAAATCTATAGAGATGACATAATTCAGATTGAATTGAGTTTGATAATTGTTTCATTTCATTGAGAATTTTCAATTAGTGAAACCGTATTTGTTCATTATCAGCTATCATTAGTGTTTGCATTTTAAGGTGTAATATTTGTTATAGATATTTACTCTGATATGATTTTTTTTTTCTTGTAATCCTCGTTTATTTTTTATATATTGCTTTTATCTCGTGGTTTAATATTAATATCAGTTCATCCTGCGTGGTTCATTTGTGATTATATGTTTTAGATTAATTCTTTTAAAATATCCATAGTTTTTCTATCATATTTTTGTTTGTTCAACAATTTATTTAATTGTTTCTTGGATTAATGTATAATTAATGTAAGTTATAAATATTTTGTTACGTAATTATCAATGTATTCGTGATGACAAATCAATATGTTTCATAACATTTCAGAATATACACGTTTGTTGAATGCGTCATTGGAATTATATTATATATTAGTCTAGTAATAAATGTTAAAAAACTTAATGAAATAGTTTACACTAAACATGAATCAACATTTCCGCGAAGAAATTAATTATTTGAATTATGAAAATTATAATTTTAGAATCGACATCGGAAATGTTTGTATGTACGGTGCATTAGTTTCCAAACTTATTATTATCTATATCCGTACCGCGAACTATTGAACTCTATATAATATAATAAATATGTGATATAGGGTAATTACCAGACTCATGTTTACATCTTGAATTATAGTTTTTTTTACTTTCCTCTCAAGGAGTTTCCAAAGATTTAAATCAACTTTTTGTGTAAGTAACTGCTGATAGAAATGATGGTAAAACTACGAGTTGTTTGAGTTTAATCTATGTAATGAGTAGTCACGGATGTGTCCGATAATTAATAAGTCTCAATTTGCGTGCGACGACGTTTTCCACCCCCTGAAATCGTGTTGGCTTTTCCGAAGACAAAGAGCGAAGACGCCGGTGAATATCAGATGTCGTTTCCGGTCGTATTTAATTCGACGCGCGCGCGAATCTCCGTTTCCGGGTCGGGCCCGTCACTTCTCATTAGGTCATTTTGCAAAACCGTCTGCCGCCCCCAGCGAGTGTCGCGCGCCTCTCGATCACCCACCCCCCGTCGCCGCACGCGTCAAATGTCATCGGCTGCAGCTGACTGCGATCCCGGCTGACGGTGCTCGTCCGCTTACTCCTTTTTCCCGAGTCGCGGCAGTTCGACGACGTCCCAACCAGTCAGTCAGTAGTGGCAATCCGCCCCGCTCCGCAAGACGAAGAACAAAATACATACCACGATCAAAACAAAGATTTCCTCGAAATTGTGTAGAAAAATATAGAGAGAGCGAGACATCCCGTTCAAAGTAAATTCAATTTTCCGGTTAACTTTATCGCACAAACGGTTTTTATATTTGCACCAAATTTTCGAACCAGAAAAAGTTTGTTCACATTTTACTTGTTCTCTTATTATGTTTTCGTTATTTTTATTTAGAAAAAGATATAATAGTCTGGTCTTGCGTGGTTTACATGTGCGTCCTCCTCCTCCTGTGTAGGGAATCTGGGAGGTATTAGGTCCGGATGCCCCATCAGACCATCGAGTTGGGTCCAGTGCCGCCTCCAGATCCAACCAATGGTGTCCTTGATAATCACCAAATACCATCACCAGGTGAAGCAAACAAACAATCTTCTTGCTGCCACGCTCCTTCTCATTTCTTCTGCAAACTTACTAATTTCTCCCGAGTCGCACCAACATTCATCCCACCTGTACATACGAGACAATAAGCAAAACTAAACACCAACGAATCGCTTATTTATCGCTTAACCATCTTTGTTGTTGTTCATTTTTTTTATATAAATGTTGGTAATTGGATGGTAACTTTCATGCTTAATTTATGTTTCTGATCTGTATATTAATGTACATAATATTTGTATATAAAAGCATTTACCTTTAAATCAAGTGAAAAATATGCGTAACTGGCTAAATCGACAATTTATGTAAATATAAAAACTGAAATATAGTAAAGTGTGTCGGTGAGAAAAATTTGATTGAAACTGAGAAAAGAAATAACTATATTATTAATAATTTTATACGTTTTATCTTGCAGATTGCATTGTTTGTGTTTTGAGTGCTGTTGTGATTAGACATTCATGCACGGTGCATAATTCACGGTAATCGCACTTGAATGTGAATCATAATTGAGGCTATTCTCTATTCCCTTTAGGTAAAAAGCCAAAATTAATTATAAACTAGAGTTTAAACAAACATTTTTTAATATCTTTTATTATGTATCATTTATTATGTATATTTTTACGCGATTTAAAAAAAGTTTTTGAAAGTTGAGCAACACGTAACGCGAATAATAGTACTTGGATTGGTGAAGTTTTCAGTAAAAAAAAAACGCAGACTGTTTGTTTCGTGCGTAGACTGTTTTGTTTCCCACAACAAACATGGTAACCAAAATAATACAAATATTTGATTTTATGTATGCTTCATTATTATGTGGAAAACTCATTGTTCGTTTGTTTGTAAAACGGATGGAAACCAATTAGTTGTCGATAATTAAACAAGAAAAACGTAATGCATTAACAATGTCCAATTGCGTTGCCGTCATTTCGCGCAGCGGATTCCATGATTATTTTAATATCGATCGTTATTTATTCGTCGTGTCGCTTCGATCGATTTACTGTTTTTGTAAATTAAATTATTCGATTGTTTTCGTTTCAATGCTGCCCGATCCGTGAATATCTCAATAAATCATACGCTTTCCACGAGTATAGTTATTTTCGAGCGATTATCCAATTACCGGGTTGTTTAAAAGTTACTGAAACCGCGAGTGAATAGCGGCAATCTCGAGATCAAGTAGGTTAATGTCATTATCGTATCGACCTCGAGGATCGGTCCTGGGTCTCGTTTATGAATAAGGGGGTAATTTTTAAGTGAGTTTCGATTGACGATGATGATGATGATGATTCGTCTTTCATTGTCCATCGACACACAAGCTTTAAATTGTTGTGCCATCGATTGTGTGCAGCCCTCTTTTGCGTGTATCGTTGATAGAGAAAACGAATTGAAAATACACACACACTCCGAGGAGCTCAGTTTTCTACATTATTTAGGGAATATTAAAATACTTCCTCCCCGCCTCCCCAACCTAGGCGAGTCATTCGTGTTAGTTATTAACCTAGGCATTTCGACTCTACTTTTTTCTTTATTATTAATAGTACATTTAATATTGATGTTATTCAACATTGTTATGTAATTAGTTCGTTTCCCTTGAATTGTCTTAAAATAAAAGGCGATGCGGACGAATCAATAAAGGAAATTTGATTTTATTTTTGGACCGCTTATATTTGCTTGAGTTACTAGCGAAAAGTGTTCCAAATAACACTATGTTTTATTTACCACTGTTCTAAAATTTGTTTAGGAATTTTGATTATTTTCGCACAATTTGAACACAAATACAACAAGTGCGTGTTGTAAATAGTAAAGAAGAAACACTTAATTGCGGAAAATCAAATTTGCGTTCGATTCGTTGCATGAGACTTGGAGTGCATCCAATTCGGGATTTGTGGATTTTGCAGGCAATATTTAAACTCGAGGCTAATTTTATTTTCAATTCTTGTCCAGAAACACTATATTTATTGGACTGAACCTTTTATAATTCATAGATCAGAAGAGCGCTATTACTTATTTATTACATGTATTATCATTACATATGCCATTACGAAATATCCTATATAAATAATGAATATATTTAGGTGTCATTTAGAAATAATTTCGTATTGCTTTTTTTATATTTTTGGTAACTTTATTTCAAACAATTCACATTATTAAATACTTAATGAATTATTACTAAATACTGTTTGCATTATTTACTTAATGTAGTCCTTAAAACTAAATATAAAATATAGTTCCTTTTTAATCGTTGCTTTTTAAAAAAAAAATTCATTTATATTTATGATTGGATTGGATTTTAATACTGATTTCTATTTATTACTGTGGGTGTGTGCTGACTGACGGATCGAAGCTGAATATTGGATGGCATTAGTTTTAGGACGAAATGTGCTTGTGCAATATCAAAGTTTATATATAGGGAAAAAAATGAGGTGATCGAATCCACTCAATAATTCAGTATGCGATGCAGTTAGACATACACGATATTGAGGGGTTCTGCGTCGTGACGCCAATACAGAATGAATCGTCCCTCCGTCTTTACTTTACGTCACGAGATTTACATCTCTTTAAATTAAAGTCCGGGTTAAAGTTGAAAATCACCGTAACTGTTAACTGAATAATTATTGATGTAATTGACAATTTTATTGATTTATTTACGTCGATTGATAATCAACTTTTTTTTTTGTTATTACTTCAAACTATAATCTTCTAGTTAAGAGAAGAAATTAAAATGTTGTAAGTTGAGTGTCATAAAAATGTCATTTGAATTAGTTGCTTATAAAATACCAATTGATACCAAATACCATTGATACTGAGAAAAACCGAAATTTGTTAAAATTTTGGTTAATGGATTTAATGAGTTTAACTTATATATAATTTGAATTTTGTAAATTGTTCATAAATGTCAATCAACTTTTTGAAAGTAGTATTTGATATCCATATGGTATTGATGCTGCTTGATTAACAGAGAGAATAATGCATCTCATTTAAGTTGTGAAGAATTTAATATGTTTGCATTATAATTAATTTGAATTTATCTAAATCGATCTTGATTGACAGATATCTGTTGACAGCTGTCAATTAAGTTTGGGTCAATTAAGTAAACATATTTAACGCTTACAGACAATTGTTTGTGTTATGCGAAATCAAGATTAAGAAGTATTGTTTCTTGATTGTGAACATGGTACAAGTCTAAAAATATCCGAATTCAAAATGCGAACAACAAAGCGACAAACAAATAAAAACTTCCCCACGAAAGAAAAACAGGGATTTGTTTGAAATAGAAATTTAACAAAAACAAATACATTTACAAGCGTCGTCTCCCCCTATCTGCTACACCTGTATGCATGCTGTGCAAGACGCGCATGAACCGTCGGATTTCATTGATTTTCCGACGGGCTTTTCCTCGACCCTCCGCCACATCAGAGGCACAACAATGCCAACAGATTGTATACGTTTGAAAATTCCGGGGAAGCGTAGCGAAGAAACGTCCGGACCTCCGGAGTAGAGTCGAGCGAGGATGGTCATCAAGTATCAAGTGTACTAATTTGCAGTGTGCGTGGTCTCTTCGTCAATCCCCCAAGCTCGCACCAACATCACCGGCACCACCCCCCGGGACCGGCCACCAGCAACACCCAACACGTTATATCCCTTCGCCGGACTGTGATGGACGATGAATTTTTATAATAACTTGTATCAAGTTTTGCGTGCAAGGCTTTCCGTCACTGGGCGTAAGTCAACCAAAAAAAAAACAAACATTTAGTATTAAGTTTATTATTATTTTCTCGTTAGTACCGCATCCATCCAATGGTTTTACTCGTGCTAACACAAGCTCCACCTCCTTTTTTTTTGTTGTACTTTCCACTTTTTTTTTAAATTTAATTCTGTTGGTATTTAATTAATAATGTTGTGTGTGTAAGTATTTTTTACTAACCCAGCGAATTTTCTTAATTAAAATACGTGTTGGAAACGAACATACGATGCGTGCGACACACATACATAATGTTATTGCATAATTCATAATAACCCTACATACGTTTGTAGTAACACTAGATGTAGAAGATTTTATTTTTCTTTTACTTTATACACATTTTCTCCGTGTGCGTTAATCCTGTTACGTTTCTTTTTTTTTTCTACATATAATCTAAATCGTTATTTCTATAAATACCGGCATTTACACTAACAACAAAAAAAAAACGTAATTAGTTTTCCATATTTTGCTCAGCCGATCAGATTAAGGCGACCGTCTGATTTACGATTCTCTGTATACGTATTTTTGCGTGGCTCGTGTAGTTTGTAAAATAATATAGCGAGGAAAAAAAAGAGAAGAAATATATTCCACAATTTCGGCTCCGTTTTAGAATCGAATCATTATTACGTCGAGTAAATAAGAAATAAGTCCCATATTGATTCACCAACTATTTTATTTCACACCAGTTGTTAACCAACTAATCATTACGATTTTATTTTGTACGTATTTTGGGCTTTAATCTTCTTAATGCGTTCTGCTGGTAGATAGACATTTCAGTTTTACTGTTAGTCCATATTTTAGTTTAGTATCTTTCTTGATGACACTTTAATTATATATCCTTTTGTGCGTATCAAGGTTATATTGCCATAATTAAATGGAAATCAATGATAATTTGGTAACGAGCTTAGTTAAGACGTGCATCATCAATAATTCCGTTCAATTTTTTATAATTTAAATTGAAGAAATTTATCAATATTTTCATTGCTTTCAAATAGAATTCCAGATAGGATTTCCAGATAGAAAATTATGTGCTTGTAAGTAACAATAGAAAAGAAATTATTTCCTTTTGTTGAAATTATCATTTTTTCATGAAGAACGTAAAGTTTAGGTCAAAAGTATCTCGAGATGCGAAGCACTTTGGCTTTGATGTGCGGTTCTTTTGTGTTGAACGAGACTGAAGCGTAACAGCTAAATCTGCTACCATATTATGGATAGACGATGTGGCATTTGTGGATGAGGCCGCTCGAGAGGGACACTTGCGATGCATAATAGAAAATAAAGTAGATTAAGCAAAATGCGATCGATTGATTTTATAGATATGGATTTTTCGGAGCAACAAAAAAGGATGAATGTAAATTTCCCGTTTTAATTATCCATTCAAGGTTGATTCGAAGTACCGATTCGGGACTTATCGATTGCTCGTAGTGAAGCTATATTTTCGAACCGCTCTATTTACACTTTTATCCATGAAATTACCTAATTATAGCTTAATATATGTGTCTCAATCAAAAGAATCGGTATTGCGTTCATTTTTCAGGATTTCTTAACATTTACGTGTTAATAAAAAAACGGTTGGTGTGTTTGTGTGTAGTGCTCATAACTTATTTATGGTTACGTGTCATAAAAATCTATTGCATTATGAAATTACTGTTTTTTTTTTGTAACTGGTAAATTTATAAATATTTAACTAACATGTAAATAAAGCAGACCGTTCCCATTTTGCAATTACGCCAGGACGAGCGAAACAAAGAAACGCAACGCAACCTCTCTATATATGAGGGTTTTTTTTCCTCTCTTTCTTTTTAATTAATTAAGAGAGGAGTAACGCTGCACGTAAAGCATGCCACCTTTTTTGCACCGCTTGTATTTCGCTGCTTTAATAGTATTTGCCAGGTAATAAATTAGATGCGGGCCTTGGGATGTGTGTCTTTTTTTATGAGGAATACGACTTGATTTGCGTTCTCTGTATTCAAGGGCACCAGATCAATAATTCCCGCTAACGTTTTCGCTTTTAAAACTAATCAATGATGATGCTTAGATGTGATCCTTTTTTTGGTCTTGTTACTTTTACTGAAGAACAAACAAAACTAATATGATTTGGCCGTCGTTGCCACCTGCATTGATCCGTAGATGAGGACGATGGTACAGGCTCTTCGCCGTTGGACCGCACTACGGAGCACAGGGATCCCACATCGGAGCCGAGGGTGGTCTTCATAAACCGAGTGCAGCCGCCCATCACCAAGTTCGTTAACAATCGAATATCCACTGCAAAATATAGGTGAAATCAATCTCCTCATTCTTATTCGCGTATTGCAAATATAATTATTCTTTCAGCATTTTGAGATTCACGCCGTTGTTCCTCTTCGAGCAGTTCCGACGATGGGCCAACGTTTTCTTCTTGATGATAGCGCTCCTCCAGCAGATACCAGACGTATCGCCCACTGGACGTTACACGACCCTGGTCCCTCTCATATTCATCCTTTCCGTTTCCGCAATCAAGGAAATCATAGAGGACATAGTAAGTTTCATTCGTCGGAAACATAACTTTTCAACTTTTTCTTCAAATTATTATATTATTATTTAATTGTAAATTGAATTTTTTTACTGTTTTTGATGATTTAGAAGCGGCACAGAGCTGACGATGAGACTAATCACCGGGAGGTTTACGTGCTGCGATCGGACGCGTGGAAAAAGGTTAAGTGGATGCACGTTGTCGTTGGGGACATCGTGAAAGTTCTGAACAATAACTTCTTCCCGGCGGATCTTGTGCTGATTTCCTCTAGGTAACGTGACCGTTTCTCGCGATCAACGTTAAACTAATTGTGTACTGCATCTATTAAAGCGAACCGCAGGGGATGAGCTTCATCGAAACGGCGAATCTGGACGGCGAAACTAACTTGAAGATTAGGCAAGCGCTACCGACGACTGCAACCATCACCTCCATTCAGCCGCTGACGAAGCTCGTTGGATCTGTTGAATGCGAACCACCTAACAGACATCTCTACGAGTTTACCGGAGTTCTGCACGAGCACGATCGAACGTATTGTTTATTTTTGATGGTCGAGGTGATTTATTAGGATGTAATGTGGATCGTTGTTTCAGGTCGTTTCCTCTCGGGCCCGACCAGATTCTTCTCAGAGGTGCCATGCTTCGAAACACCTCGTGGGTGTTCGGCATCGTCATCTACACCGGGCACGAAACTAAGCTCATGAGGAACTCCACCAAAGCCCCGCTGAAGAGGTCCAGCGTTGATAAACTCACGAACGTGCAGATTCTGCTGCTCTTTGGAATACTACTGGTTATGTGTCTCATCTGCTCCATATGCAATGAGATTTGGTCAAATGCCCATGCATCCACAGATTGGTACATAGCTTTAGAAGGTTCAAACTCTCCATTTACTATTCAATTATTGCACACTAATATCTTTCTCTTTGTAGCAATCCCTCAGAACTTCGCGTACAACCTTCTCACTTTCGTCATTCTCTTTAACAATCTCATACCTATATCGTTGCAAGTCACCCTAGAAGTCGTCAGATTTATTCAGGTAATTGTCTTTTAATTCAATGATTATCTTACAGAACAAAATATTTGTATGGTGTTCAAAGCTACGATTTTGTTGTTTGTTTTTTTAGGCGATATTCATAAATATGGATCGTGAGATGTACTATCCGGAGACGGACACACCGGCGATGGCGCGCACTTCTAACTTGAATGAGGAGCTCGGCCAGGTCAAGTACATCTTCTCGGACAAAACTGGGACGCTGACGAGAAACGTGATGGAGTTCAAGAGATGCGCCGTGGGCAACGAAGTCTACACTCTCTCGGAATCGCAGGACACCGAGTCTCTTCTCGTCAACGTAAGCATCAATAATTACTTTGAATATTGTATTGATGATTACCAATTGCCAATTGCAGCATATACTAAACGACCACGCGAACGCGGATCTCCTGCGGGATCTTCTCATCCTACTCTCCGTCTGCCACACCGTCATTCCCGAAAAGATGCCCGACGGTAGTATCGTATACCACGCAGCATCACCCGGTGAGTACTCTTTACCAAATTGAATTACAACAGATTTGTGATTGTTTTTTCCTTTAAGATGAGAGAGCTTTGGTGTATGGTGCCAGCAAATTTGGCTACGTCTTCGAGAGTAGAACTCCAAGTTACGTGGAAATAAGCGCGTTCGGTATTATCGAGAGGTTCGAGATTTTGCACGTTCTCGAGTTTACGTCGACGAGGAAGAGAATGTCCGTGATTGTGCGCGATCCATCCGGAAATTTGAGGCTTCTTTGCAAAGGAGCTGATACGGTACAGCACAACCAGATTAAATATAATCATATAATTGGTTTTAATGCAATCACGTTTTTTTACTTAAGATGATCTACGAGAGGTTGAATAACGAAAGCAGTCAATACAAGGAGGTGCTTCTGCAGCATCTCGAACAGTTTGCTACCGAGGGTCTGCGAACTCTGTGTTGCGCCGTCGCCGAATTGGATGAGAATGAATACGAGCGTTGGAAAGTCATCTACCATAATGCCGCTTGTTCCATGAATAACCGAGAGAGTATGTTATTATTGTATGTTTAAGGAAAGTTTTAATTTGGAAGTTGCAGAAAACGTGGAGGCCGCTGAAGAACTGCTGGAGAAGAACCTGAAACTGATCGGTGCCACGGCTATCGAGGATAAACTGCAGGAGGGTGTACCGGAGGCAATTGCGACCCTCTTGAAGGCCGACATCAACGTGTGGGTCTTGACCGGGGACAAGCAAGAAACGGCGATCAATATCGGCTATTCATGTCGTTTAATCGTTCAGGGAATGCCACTAATTATACTCAACGAGGATAGCCTAGATGTAAGTTGATTACTAAATGTTATTACGGAATATTAGTTTTTTGAAGTGATAAATTTGAATTTAAATATTTTATTTAGAGCGCAAGGGAGACGATACTACGACATCACACAGAACTCGGGGATGATCTGGAGAAGCAGAACAACATTGCGCTGATCGTGGATGGGAAGACGCTCAAGTACTCGTTGAGCTGCGATCTACGGACGGACTTTTTGAAGCTGTGCATCTCGTGCAAAGTGGTGATCTGTTGCAGAGTATCGCCGTTGCAGAAAGCAGAAGTCGTCGAGTATATAACCAAGTACACGAAGACGGTGACTTTGGCAATCGGGGACGGAGCGAACGATGTCGCCATGATCCAGAAAGCGCACGTCGGCGTTGGTATTTCGGGCGTGGAGGGTCTGCAGGCTGCATGCGCCTCGGACTACAGCATCGCACAGTTTCGATTTCTGTTGCGATTGCTACTCGTGCACGGCGCGTGGAATTATTCGAGGATGTGCAAGCTCATCCTGTACAGCTTCTACAAGAACATCTGCCTGTACGTGATCGAGCTGTGGTTCGCCTACTACTCGGGTTGGTCCGGACAGATCTTATTCGAGCGATGGTCTATAGGTTTGTATAACGTCATCTTCACGGCGATGCCACCGCTGGCCATGGGGCTCTTCGACAAAGCCTGTAGCGCCGACATGATGATCCTCAATCCGAAGCTGTACAAGCCCTCGCAGAACGGGCAGCTGTTCAACGTGAAGGTGTTCTGGTTGTGGGTCTGCAACGGCCTCTTCCATTCCGCCATCCTCTTCTGGCTGCCGCTTTTCATCTGCCAGAACGACATTATTTGGGCTTCGGGACAAGGAGGCGGGTACCTGGTCCTCGGCAACATCGTCTACACAGTACGTACTTTGACATCATTTCCGTAAGCGTTATAAGTGCATTACATTTGCATTGTCTGTAACAGGTAGTTGTTGTGACTGTGTGCATCAAAGCAGGAATCGTCACTAATTCGTGGGTGTGGCCCACCCATTGCGCCATTTGGGGTTCAATCGCTCTGTGGTTTATTTTCATTATAGTTTATAGGTGAGTCTTAATATTATTATCGTTATTAGTTATTACAAATAAAAAAAAAATTTGCTTCTCAGCAATTTTTGGCCCACCTTGCCTATAGGAAGTGTAATGGCGGGAATGTACATAGCCCTCTTTACCTCGGCGATATTTTGGCTCTGCTTCATTCTTATACCAATCATGGCGATCATCCCGGATTTTGCATTCAAAGTGTAAGTATAATACGTCCCCACCCCCTAAAAAAAAAACCTAAATTAATCTTAACCCAAACCACATTTCATATCCTACTGATGAGATCCTTGCAGCCTCTATCCCGAACGTTTCTTCTACGGCTTCTGCACGTATCGAATCCGCAACAAGAAAATATTCTTTATCCCACGTAAAAGTATTCCATATTCCTGCTCATCTACCAAAATTTTCACAGCAATTTAATTGTGCGCATATTCTCCACAGAATTTGGGGTACTGTCAGGAAATCGTTGACGGAGAAGGCGCGCGAGGAGGAGATCAAGAACCAGGATCCGACCGATCTCAGTCGGGATTCAAAAACGTCGTAAGTTTTATATACGATTCTATATCTTTTTTTATAATTATTACGCGATTCGTATGATTTCTGATCGTTTTCTTTTTCTCTCTCTTTCGATTTTATTTTGCACACATTCTCTATAAATGTCTATCTCGGTTTTCATATTGACTTTTTTTACAATTCAATTTCCATTATGTGTGTCTTTTGATTTTTTTGTTATATATTTAATTGGTCTTGATTCGTCTCTGCATGCCTATTTAGTTTCGCTCGCATTTTGTTGACTGGATAGTTTTCCTAACGTAAATGGGCCGTATAATACAATTAACAATTCCAATCGATCCATTCACTCTTAAAACGCATCGCTTCGTGACTACAAAATCAATAACTTTTTATTCACTTTCTTGAAATTTTCTTTATTATTTGTTTGCTATTACTATTTAATACCAGACATGTAGATATTCATGAAATGAAAACATTAGATGCAATTGAAGAATGGATCATAATATATTTTTGTGAAAAATTAATGTAATCTTGCATGGCTTTCGCACTGAATTTATTGTTCGATGCAAACGAACGAAAAGTTGAGCAGACTGAAACGCTGATGATGTAGCAGTTTCCTAGATGTTATCGTTATTGCTGTTTTATTGTTGTTGTTGTTTATTTATTTTTTTAAATGATTATTATCATTGATTATTTTGTTAGATGTTGTACGATCATATTTTTACTTTTGTTTTCAATTCCCCTCCTTTGATTTTTGTTTTGTTCGATTTAGTTATGGAAGCATAGTTGGTTTAAAATGGCGGCCGATAAATAACATCATTGCTCCTGCCGTGCACGCACACTACGCTTAAGTAAAGTCGACCTTTGCGACAGCAGGATCTGCCGAGAGCAATAAACGCTTTTGATCTTCGTGAACGAGCGATCGTTCGAATACGTAATTCCTAGATTTGTGATACCTGAAACTTAGATAGTATTAATGAAACGATGGAAACGAAGTGCGCATAAGGAAAAAGCACAATTATCGATAGGTTTTTGATCGAGTCTAATAATAACAATATTAGGTTTATATTATTTTTATTATCTACAAAAATATTTGATGATAATTGTTGATAATATTTAGAGTTTAATCTGTTAGGGACCAATTTTTTACTGGATAAGGTTTTTTTGCACAGTATTTACCATATATATATATATATTTACATTTTATATATACAAACATTTACTATTGACTATTGTTGATTATGATTTAATTGTACATTTTGTTGTTACTAAGATCACTATTATTATCATCATCATCATCGTCGTTAACATTATTTTTGTTGTTAGTTTTGTTATAACTTAGGAAAATATATTTTTATATAAAGTTGAGAAAAAAAAGAATAAGAGCTTATTTTTTAAATTTATTTTAGATTAGTCATTTAGAAACGGTTTGCAGATTGAATCAGTATAAATTTATTTGTCTTTCGGGGAAAATTAACATAACGTCTTATTGAAAGAGAAGAAGAAACGCACAAAACGCATTTCTTTGAGTTCGCACTTATACTACAGTGCAGTATAATTATTTTTATTAAAAATAAAACATCCTGTATGATTGCACGAATTGTATAAATTGTCTTAATAATCCTTTTTTTATGTATCAATATAAATATAGGAATATAACAATTAAAAATGGCGATGCGAACTCACTGAAATGCACCAAATTCTGACGGACATTTTGTTTTATTTGCATTTTTCATTTTGTAGTCTTTATATTTATCTTAAATATATGATTTTTATTCAAAAAGATACTATTTGTTTGACATTAAGTCAGTTTTTATTTTTGAGTTGATTCGGGTAATTAATGTGTCTGTGTTTTTGCAAGACCGTTGCATGCGTTGGAGAGGTTCGCAATTTGTAAGTATAGTCTTTTAGCCGAGGCATACGTTTTCGCCCCCCTAATTCTTTGATTTTTATATATATATACACTAACTGTACTAATTTTGCATGGTCACCTTTATCTGTCTGTCTGTGTGTGTGTGTATTTATTATCTAATTTTCGGAATTTGATTCGTAACTACGCGACACAATTCATATGATTTGACATTTCAATTGACGTATGGTTTGGATTTGACCTGTCAATTGTGACGTATTTGCTGGATCTGACCTGTCAATTTTGGTTAAAAGTCGTACCTATTGTGTCGAAAATTTAAAATTGCATTTTTTTTACTTGAAATATAAATCAAAATACGCGATTCGAATAGTGTTTCTAATCAAATTTGAATTATTTTTTACATAATCATGTGATTAGTACTCATTAACAGGTGTAGTAAGTGGGCTTAAAGGCACGCGCGCATGCTTCGCCCTTTTCCCGTCCCCCTCTAGTCTCTTATTTCTTCGTGCACCACACTTTTTTTGTTGTTAATATTTAAAATTTTGTTTTCTGTAATGGTTATTTTTTAATTTGAAAACAAATGAGGAAATGATCGTTTTCCGCTAATTATTTTCTGCTGTAACACTGCTAAAATAAAGAAATTCCAAACCTCCCCATATTAACAGTCAACAACTGGAATCACCGTCGCGTTTATCTGAAACTGCTCGCCTGTTGAAGAAGGTCCACAATGTGTTCTCAAGAAGGCCGCACACGCGAGTCGAAAACGTCGAGATGTCCCGTAAGTTTTTATTTCTTAGTGCTTAGAACACCGCCTATGCCAGGTTTAGTAAAAAAAAAACACTCTTTATATCTTCTATTATTCTAAAAATTTGCTCACCAAGTGGCTGAACATCTTCTATTTAATATATAGTGTCATTAGTTACGCATTTCGTTATATTATATTATTATTAATATTGGAAGTTGTTGATGTTCTACTATTTGGGAAGGCAAAGTGTAAATTAAGTTTTGTGGAGGTTACTGAAAAATGTTTGTACATAAACTGCATGCAATGAACATATTAGTATGTAGGCGATATGATACGTGTCTTAGTTCGGAGATCCTCACTAATAGCCGTGTGTTGTTGTTATCACAGATGGGTTTGCTTTTTCGCAAGAGGAGGGCGGTTCTGTGTCGCAGGCTGAAATGATCCGGGCTTACGATACCAATATCCCAAAACCGAAAGGAATATAAAACGTAGCCTGAAAAGAAACCAACACAAAAAAAGAATGTAGTAAGTAGCAAGGAAGGAGCGAAAGAAAAGAAACACCCATCTTACGTTTGGCAGCTCTATTATTGTTTTGTTTATATCGCCTCCGTCGATCCCGAACGAATTTTATTACGCTGTTGATGTCGTTTCACCAATGTTAATTGTTATTTATTTATCAGTTACTATGGTTTTTCGCTTTTATTGATTGCGGTTAGTGGAAAATAAATGCAGTATCCATGGGTATTAGTGCAATTTTAGGTGAATTTGTTGTAATTATAAGATTAATAAGACATATATATATATAACAAATAATATTCTTCTAAATATGTATCCGATGTGTCAAAGTAACTACAATCTATCTATCGATTATATGAATATAACAGTATATATATATATTCGAAGAAACATTAAGTGTATATAAGAAATATATATATATTTGAAAAAAAAATATCTGTAGTCGGACTGTACGGTATACACACTATATACACGGTGCCTTGAATGTTTAAATGTTCACACTTTATGTGATAATAATTAATAAGTGTTTCCAAGACAACAACAAAAAAATACTAAATGAAGTAAGGATCATTATTAATGAACTAATTTATTATTTATTGATTACCTATTGATTTCAATGTTCGAAACAAAAGCGTGTACTCTTCTAAATACAGGAAAGCGAAACGCGCTGAGAAAAAAAAACTAATCTACATATATAAATATAACTACTACACTATGTCTATCTATCTATATATACTCTATTTGCTTACCGACAAAGTTAGGAATAATCAAAAAGAAAACTATTTCACCTTAGAATTATTTATATATCTAAAAATATATTCTTCTTTTGGAGTCTGTGCGCGTTTCGGGATTTTCATGAATTAAGAAAATCCCCCACCAGACTTGAAACAACATAAATATATTTTTTAGATAGTTGAAATGGAAAGAACGTAAGGATTATGAAACAAACAAATATATAAATAAAAACTGGTCAGGAACGCAAATTAGAACTTATTTTGTAACGACTTTATTTCGTATATATATGAAGAAAAAAAAAGAAGATATATCTCTATGTAAATGAAACAAAACTAGTTAGAATGTGAACGTAATTTCGTTGCCATCCGTCAATTTTCTCTCTCCGTGTACTTTACATATTAAGAAACTATATATGAATACTATATGAAAACTATATGTGTGATAGATTATATAAGATGAGAAGCAACAAATGTAAGTTGTGCGCCGTGACAGATTATTATTATTATTATATCATGTACCTCATTATATTTATTATATTGTGTGTATCGATGGAGTTTCGTTCATTAATTCGAACAGGAAGATGTAATTTGCAAAAAAAAAAAGTAACGAAATATTTTTATCGTTTTATTGTTGAAATACTGACAAACTAATGTATTAAATAAATGTCTCGCTATTTAAACTAAAAACGATTGTTTTATTTTTATCTGCACTGTTCTAATTGCAGATTCAATCCAGAAATTTTGTTTAGGTAAGTCAAAACCAGTGTTTCTCAAATATTGTTAATTCATAAATTTGAAAAGCATTGGTTCTCACCTGATTCTACTTGTGTCCACGACTATATAATTTTATTTGTTTTTTTTTTATTATTTTAAACATAGTACAATAAATATTTCTAATTAGCTATTAAATGTGTCTTCTTCATCTCCATCTGTACATGCTCGAGTATTTTGCGCCGTACTTTTCGGAACTCTCCGGATCCTCGTTTTGTATTATTTCTTCATCAATCAACAACTCAAAATCTTTCATTGCTTCTTTCGTGGGTATCTTGTTCCATCTTGTGCTACAAAATTAAATCATTAATAAAATCATCAAGGAATGCTTGCAGCTTGTACTCGGGGAATCCGCTAGGAGGAACTATTATGGAGAATATATTGTCCAAGAGTTTATACTTCAAAATCCTATCGTTTGCAGTAGTCGAAGTCAGAGATGGAGATGCGTTCACCTCGATTAACCACGGCTTTAACTTATTATCAATGATGATGTCGTAACCGTAGCACTCGAAGCAATGCCGGTCGGATGCGATGACCGGCTGCACGGCCTTCAGCGAATGAATTATTAACCAGCTGATCTGATCGAACAACTTCTCCGTCACCTCTTTGCCTCTGGTGCTCTCCAAATGCAATCGAAGATTCTGCACGCTCAATTTACCGCCGTGTATCGAATTATACTCTCCCTAAATAACACGAAAAAAATCAATGATTTGGAAAAGATTTTTGTTAAAGATGTTAGTACTCCATGTTTCTGCACGGACACGTTCGTTAGATGGACGTACATGTTATCCAATTCAGCCACGCTCGAATCGTACTTCACCGTGCAGAATCGGCAAAAGCCGTGCTTGAATTGGTACGCCTTTAACGGGCGGAACGAGGTGACGAGCACGTATAACCTCATATCGAATTTCTTGCCACCAATCAAAAGCGGGTTATCAATATACCTGAAGCATCATTTACATTAATAAGGCTATAATATATATATAGCGGTTATTTGCCTTGAAATCACGTAAGATTCTTTGGCGAGTTGCGGCTGGAAGATGTGCTTGGTGTCTCTGGACCACTTCTTTAATTTGGACAGCTTGTTGATGAGGAAAATCCCTGAGCCCTGAGATCGTCCGCACGGCTTCATGATCCATGTGCTCTGCGGCGACTTCCTGTACTCCTCCACGAACATATTGTAATCCGCAGGAAGCACAAACGTCACCGGTATAAAATCCAGATGCAAATACTTGGAATCCCCTTTCTCGGCGATGACGTTACCCTCCTTCTCCAGTTCCCTGCGATACCTTTTAATATTCTTCACCAGCAAATCTTTGCGAGAAATCTCATAATGGTTTGGAAAATGATTTATTATCCTGAAAGGAAATAAAAAAATATGCATAATTTTGTATAAAATATAATAATAGATGTTTACTGAGCATCGCTCATCCTGTAGCCGCTGTCCACACTGAACAGACTCTTGCAGGTCAAGGTGCCAGCCCAGTATATGTTCCAATCATCGTCGGGACCCACCTGCACCCAACCGCGTTTCTCGCAATTCGTCACCACCACACTCTTATCCAAATCAGTGCAAAAGGTTACCTTCATCTCAATAACACACTGGAATATTTGACCACAGCTCAAGAGCACATCACACAAAGCCACAAAACATATGTTTGATCATTATGGGGAATTCAGTTACCATGGCAATAGTCAGATAATAATAATAATAAGACAAATGGTAATTTATACATACATAATTTTATTATTTCATATAAACAAATGTACAATTATTCATTATTATATCATTCTTTAAAAATAGTATCACTTGGTCCATCGTATATAAAGATATATTTATATATAAAGATTTACTTATTAAAAAAAAGCAACAATGCTTCAGTCTATGCGATTGGCCTCCGGAAGAGCAGCACATGTGGCTCGGGGCCATGCAGCATGTAGTGCACCCAGTTGGGACTCTGCTGCACCCCAAGGTTCCTCCACTCAGTTTCAGTCATCAGATGGGGTCTTGGCACCATCTTCGCAAGGTCCGGCGGTAAAATTACGTGTCTATATTCATATTTCGTGTCGGAATACTTCTCGGAATACTGTATACTCTCGATGGGCATCTTCCTCGCCCTATCAATCCAATTAGATTGCAAATTCAAACAACAACAATCACACGAAAATTCTGTTTACAAAATATTTTAGGTTATGCAACGGATTTCTTTTTAGACTCTTCCGATACGCGGCGCTACTCTCAAAAATGTCTTCATTTCCTCACAATGTATACAGGGTGATTATTAAAATAATTAAACATATATATATATAGGATGATTATATATATTTTGAAAACATGTTTGATAATATTAATTATTTTTATTATATATTAAAATTTGATAATTTTAGATACATTTCTAAACTTTATAATATGAGGCAAGAAGAACAACTTTTTTTCTAATTAGAAACCTAGAAAAAAATTAACTAAATTAAAAAAATAAACATGTAAGGTATTAAATGAAGAACGATAGAAAGTCGATAAAAAATGTATTTTATGTATACGTAACATGGTTGCATATTTTCCTATATAAGAAAAATTGTGTTCGAATTGCATTTGAAAAATAACGGAACATTCTCGTCGCTTAAATTGCTAATATAGTACACAGCAAATTAAACGAAATGCATAAGAAGAAAAGAAAGAAACAAGACAACTCACAGATCACATTTCCGAATCGGCGTCTTCCGGAGAAACGGAGACTAAAAATTGCCAACTTACTATAACCTTCCATTCGTTTGTTTCTACGTTACCAAGGTGATTTGGAGATGTAAGGTAATAATAACGATATTTTATTTGTTTTCACTTCTTTGTGTGTGATGTGTGTTTCTCTTCCCTTTGACTTTGCAAATATACATATTGTTTGTTTTTTTAAATATTTATTCTTTTTAAATTAAATGTAGCTTACACACTAAGAGAATATAAAAATTAATATATAATTCTTCATCGATAAGCACCATCGTCAATTAAAAACAAACAAAAAAATAATAATGGTAAAAACTAAAACAAAAACATAACTTATTTACAAACAAATTGTAAAATTTGTCAATCGCAATGAAGTATTAAGAAATATCACAAAATAAATACATATTTAATAAATTGTTAATCAATGTTCTTATGCTTAAACGTCTTCTGGCAGTCTATAATAATCATAATGATGAGAATAAAAGTGATAATAATCATCAATTTGTTGTTGTTGTTGTTATTATTGTTGTCTCGAACTGAAGAAATAAAGTATAAGTATGTTTGTTTATATATATATATGGTAGATATATAGTTTAGAATAGTATAATGTATAATATAGAAGGAAATGGTGAAGAAACGTGGGATAAAATTGGAAGAGTTTAAGAGTCTATTGTACTTTAGCGTCATTAGAATCACTGGGGACGTCGGACGCCGATGTCGCTGTCGTCGCGGATGACTTTCCGACGTTGGGACTGACGGGTGCCTCCTGCGGTTGGAGCACCTCGTCCTCCTCCTCTTCGGGCGTCGCGACGTCGTCATCGTCGTCTGCTGATGCAGTTGGTGTGACTAGGGCGGCCGCAGCGGCGGCGATGCAGCTGACGCACAGATCCTGCCGCACGGGTAGCATATGTCTATTGGATAGGCTGGGCGTCATCTCGTTGGGCGTCGAGGCGCGGCTGCTCGATGCGTCGTCGCCCTCCACCGAATTGTACGACTACAACAATAACAGCAAAGATTAAAACAAAAACACAATAAAGCAACTGTTCGGAAGTCTCTTCAAGCCTAGGTACCTGATGCTCAGCCAATATACTTGAACGGATCTGCGGCAAAGGACTTATACCTCCGCCGCTCGCACTCCTCCTGGGACTGCTCTCGTTCGTCATATCCATTCCAACGACTTCCTCAATATCCATGTGCAGAATACTCTCTTGGCTGCCAGTGTACTGACAAACAATTAAAACCATCAATCAACAAAAGGCCACATCAAATAATAAAACGAACAAAATGAATTCGTTGCCTAGATAATAAGTGATTTAGTTTGCATAAACGTAATATTTTCGTGCAGGTTTTCCACACACAAAAAAAAAAACGATTATTGGCGTTAAGAATATTTTCTTTTATTGTGCGGAATTGATTCATTCGCAGGAAGTTTTGGTTAACCCAAGAAAATAAATGAGTGATTGCAACTTTAAGCTATTTCCTCAATTGAAACTAGAAAAACATAATATTTTTATTATGAATTGTTAATTAATTCGTAATCGATGATTGAGTATTTTGAAAACAAAATAGCAAGTATATATTAAAACATAAGCAGCATCTGTTAATCATTCATATTTTCCTGAAAAACAAACAAAACAAAAAGATATAAGAGTAACGAAGGTCATCGTTGGCACAGACGCACTCTTGATAAGCAGTCTCATTGTTTTGTTTGTCATTACGAGACGAGTCGGAGGAGAAAAAAAAACAAGAATTATGGGAGGAAGAAGTGAAATGGGTAAAGAAAGGAAACGAACGGGCAAACAAAGCAAAATGCTGCTAAGATTGAGGATAGAAGAAATAAGAGCCGAGCGCCGGGAGATGTGGCCTTATCAATCAAGGCACGGCACATGCAATACACGCATTTCGCCTCTTTGTTTTTCATGTCATCAACGTCTCGATTAGATCAAAACTTCTCCTCGAGTTTACGAATGTCCTTTCATCGGATCGCAAAAAGGAAATTACTTCGAAGAACATTTCCTACTTTTATTCAAGACGCCGGCTAATTACTAATACAGGAAGCACTTTCTTCGGGTAGCTCTAGCACGTTCATAATTAAAATTGCAACTCGTTTATGGAAATTTATTTCGAATTTAAACTTGTGACATGTCATAAAAGAAGTGTTACCATTTTATTTTTAAATAACTTTTAAATAAAACAAGTTTAAAATATTATTTTTTTTTCATCTACAACTTCCTCAATCTTTCTAATTACACGTCTTATATAAAAATAGCAAAATTTAAATGCGCGATTTTTAACAAAATTTTCTTGGCGCTTCTTTTATGACAGTTGCGCATATAAAATAATTAAATTCCACTTACCACGAAGCCATAATGCTTGAGGATGTCCATTTTGCACATGGGACACGTCCTTTGTTCCAGGAGCCACGGGTCTATGCAATTCTTGTGAAACTCGTGTCTGGAAGATTAAATTTCTTATTACAATACGATGAATCATCAAAATAATTGCGAACATCAAAATCTTGATCGATATCCCAGAAACGCGGAATAATACATAAATTTTACGAGCCACGAATATTAGTTTCGGTTTATTTCATATTTTACGATCTGGAATACTATTTAGAATTAATAAATTACACTGAAAGCAATTGTTTCATTGAAACTGAATCGCTATCGCTTTGATTGCGAATGTTTACAAAACAAAATACTAATAATGGTAATGCGATTAAGCTGGATTAAGACTTACGAGCATGGTAATATTCGTAGGACGTCGAGAATTTTGTAAGGTTCGATGCAGATTGCGCAGCACTCTCCGTCACCTTGTATCTCCTTATCGTCCGATTTGATAATCTTCGTTGGGATCTTGCTGAGCGCCTTTTTGGCTGCGTTGCACAACCTCTTCTAAACGGCAAACGACGGACGAGAGAAAGAGAAACAGAACGGGATTAGCTAAGACCAGTTTTCGCCTTTGTTGATCCAACAAAAGCGCAGCAGCAGGAAAACACGGAGATAGTAGAAATGAGTGCTTTTAACTTACCGATAATCTGTCTTTTGCGTGGATGTACCTGAACCGCTGCACGTAGTAAAACACCAGCCAGGCCAGAGATATGATCATCAGAACGATGAAGGTTATCGAGACGAATAACACCGACGTTCTGAAAAAAAAAAAAGAAAACGATTTTCTCTTATTAAATTACTAAATACCACCAGCAGTTTCATTTCGGATTACACTTATTTCATTTAAACAGTCAGTAGTCGCACACGTTTCACTCGCGTTACATTTCAATCGTACGTCTCAATCTTGTTCACAGTTTTACTTCCTTTCATGGGAAAACCACTATCATTACTATAATTTCTAAATAATCGCGATAATCTTACTTAATAATAATATATGAAAAGCAATTACAAATTACTGCTCTTTTTTTCAAATTATAGAATTTATTATGATGCAATTATTGTTAAAGAGAAGCATATTATTTATAATTTTATTTCATTAAAAATAAAAACTTTTTTCTTAATTAAAATATTCAAACAGTAAATAGCAATAATTTTAAATCACTTAATCGCAAAGTTTCAAGAGTTTATATTGTCATTTTAAAAGAATGTTTTACTATTCTAATTGTATGCCATATTTTATCATCTATTAATAGAATTTTCTATTTCAACGTAAAATATTCGAAGTGGAAAATCCGTGCCTCAAATAAATTAATCGATCTGCAATATTTAATGCGAAATATTCCGATTGGAAAATCGCGTCCCAATAATAAAATGAAGCGAGTGAAATTATATATCAATTATGAAAGCTATGAATTTACATGATATTTGCATACGCACAAAAACCAAGCCAATTTTGCATAAATTGCATTTAGTTTAGTTGAAAGTAAAAATCTAAAAAAAAAACTTAACTAAACTGCCTGATAAAATAAACAAAAAGAATCTGCATGGACTCTTAGTATTCTAAATTAACTAATTTCTGACAATTGGCGGATATATCCGCCTATTACATTTACATAGCTCTTAGTAGGGTGCCACTAATAATTTCTGTCAAAACGTCATAATCCTAGATTCATAGGGGTACGCAATAAAATAAGTTTGAAATTATGAATATTTGTTTTTAATGCCAATCCTGTTACCCAAAATAGGTCTCATACGTTTTGCCAGTAAAAAATTTGTAAAATAACATTTTTGATTCAAATTTTTTTATGGTTTAATATATCATTGCTTAAAGTATGAGAAGGCTAAAGGTGCGATGATGCTCGATAAAAATCCCTTGACATTTCGAAATAGAACTACAAGATTTAGCACCTTGACATTGCGACTTCTTCGTATATCCGCATCAGCGCGGAATAAAAAGGTGGGTACACACCAGGTCCTTGATCAAGAGTTTCACGCATAGCGCGACGATTGGAGGAATTATTGGAGCAGGAAATAATTAAAAAATAAAATAAAAATGAAACTGTCGCACGCGTATATTTCCTAAGCTCGTAGCGATTTCGGGTAAAAGAAATAAAGCGGAGGAGAAACGGCGATTAAACGCTGCGTCCGAAAGCGGCCCAGTTTATGCTAATGATTAAGAAATCAACCTTGGGCATAAAACATTAATTAAATGTAAGAAATTCAAAAATGTATACAATTCGAAAGAAAATCGACAAATCACAAAACTTGAAAGATTCGATTTTCTTTGAAAGTAATTTATGTGTTTTGTTGAAAGTGTATTTAATTTATTTGTTTTGATTAAACTCCGGTCGCGTTTCCCGACGCAATTCCACGACGTTTTCTACACGTCGCCAGGTGCTGAGCCGCATCGGAAATTCTATTCGTAGTTTTCTGTGTTTAAATGCATACATGAGAGAACGGCTGATTTGTATTCGATCGATTTTTCGCCAAGTCAACAAAACAAACAAACATCAACAATACAACGCATGCAATGCGGTGGAAATAAAAAGAAAAAGCGATGGCATCTCTACTTCTTCCTATCCTTCTTCCACGCAACCTTCGAAGAGACGTCGTTTCCTCGTCTAGTAGCCAGAAGCGGTCTGCACCTATCCCCTATTTAGGTGGTGGTCTTTGGACCGTTTCCGCAAGGCAATGAATTCGTAATGCGCAATCACGACCGGACCCATAAACGTATAAAATAGCTCTTCCTTCTTCTACCGAAATCAACGCAGAACCAAAGCGAATTCAAATATACCATTGTGTTTCATTTCATATTCATATTTAAAAAGCAATCGATAATAAATTACAGGAGACAAATAAAACCTAGTTTTCATTGGTCTATTACATATCTAATTTATGGTCACACTTCCTTTTATTATTTCACTTAAACCACTTTTATTATTCCACTTAGAAATCACATATTTCAGTGAATCATTTAGTGAAATTTTCCAATTGAAAAATCCACATTATACAAATAAATAATTCGACACATTCAATATATATTACAGAAACACATTTAATTTTAACATTAAATTATAATTATTTTGGTTATTATTACAATTTCCAAATAGAAGTTTTTATTAATTACGTTACGTTTAGGTTCCGTATTTGTATATTACATTTGACAGGTTAGCCATTTTGAAACGGTCATTCTTTATGACAGCCATTTTAAGTTTCGTAAATTGTTTAGATTTTCTTTAACATCAAAATATCAAAACATTTTTTATCATTTAATTAGAATTTTTAATTATATTGAATATTATATAAATAACCAAATGTCAAAATGAATATTATAGGTTAAATAATAATTTATTTTTTTGAAGGACAGCAATTTTAGACTTTTGTTATAAATTGTAATAAACAAAAAACGAATTGTTATTTTTATGAGAAAATAGTATAAAAACCTGAAATATTAATGTGAAAAAATAATAGTTCAACCATTTATGAAATAGAACTGTTAGCGTTAGCGAAAGGTCATTCACTCGTCCCGTTCACAAAAGCACAGAATATAATAGCCAATAATAATAATAATGATAACAAACGTTTTTTTTTTTACATACATATAAATAAGAAATGATCCGTTATACGTTTTCTCGTGTGGCGTGGAAAATAGGTGAAATACTTTACCTGTTTATTGTTGTTACCCTCAACGTGTGATCTGCGATTGTGATGTGTACCAGCACTTTTGAGTCGTTCTCCGCTAATCGCGCCAACTCCTCGCCTTTCCATTTGTACGTAAATATTGCGCTGATATTTCCTAAAATAAAAGCAAAAAAAAACATATTAAAATATTGAAGAAATTAACAACCAACAAGTGGCGGATATATCCGCCATATCCTTTAGCCTTAATGAGGCGCTAGTCTTTTTCAGACGGAGTTTTATAACGTAATTGTCATATACTTTTAGGGGAGCAAAACGATTTGAGGTTATGAATGATGAAATTTAGAAAATCGCCCTTCAAAAAGAATATTCAATTTTTCCAAAATTAATTAATTGCCAATGAAAGGAAGTATTAATCTCGATACTTGCATATCTTGGGTGTTCTCGGCTCGAGTGGCTTCATGTGTTATCTCAAGTATTTCGCGCGACAAAAACAAAATTGCAGCAAAAAAAATCCCAAAGTTATTAATAACAATTTCCGTTACGACTTTGACGTTTCACCTGTCAGTTTATTAAATATATATTTTTCTTAATTAAATGAAACCTCATTACTTAAATTTGAAATACTTTTTGTTGATTAATATAAATAAAATGTTTACTATTTTTTAAAAAATACTAATAAAAAAAATATGATAAATCAAAATGTGAGCAACGGGACAATGCTTATGACAGTTTCAAAACAACTGTTTCCTGAATTTAAATTTAAAATTGCGTAATTTGAGGAAAAAGAAAAACATATAATTGTGGATGAAATACTGGGAAATACACGTCTAAATCAAAACTAGTAACAGCTAATATAAAGAAATCTAAGCTTTAGTTAGCGAGCGAATGATAGAAAAATTTGAATAATTGTCGATACGAAGAATGGGTAAACGATTTACAGTCGTTACACGTAATTACGCCAATATAATTGCTGCGTATTATGTTTTGGTTCGGAGAGAACGCCTACGAAAACACGTTTAGTCTATGCACTTTTCCTCGATAGAAACGCCAGGTTCAGAGACTATCCAAACAGGTAGCACGCTAGAAACAACAACAGAGTATGTCGGGAATCCTTGAAAATTAATCGTTTTTTTTTTTTCAGCAAAACGAACGCAAACACATGCAACTATAACAGTTTGATATTTTTTTTATATCACAATTTAGTTAATTCACAAGTAAAACTTTAAATAAAGGATTATAAAAAAATTATAAATTTTCAATTGATTTGTAATTTTTGGTCACAAAAATATCAATTTACCAGATAGATTATAGTCATATTAGTATATAGTAGATAAAAGATTATTTAAATTATTATTTTTTAATGCAAAGTTGTAATTATTGTTACGCGCGTTTGTCGGTTTCGCATCGTCGGACTGATAAAGAGTGAAAGTGATTTTTTTTTCATCCAGATCGGATTTGGAAAATCTTTGCCAACTCACTGTGCGTGGACGGAAGAATTCGCGAACGCTTTTAATCTGCGAACAAATAAACGCGTACCGTTTCTGCTCGGATTGTTAAATAAACTGAACTTTCCACGAATCTAATTTCAAAATTCCAGATGGAATATGATACATGTAACACCTTTATCACAATAATTTGACTCATAACTCGTTTCTAGCAAATCCGATGATTTATCTGTTAATTACAATTTTCTTCTGGAAGTAGTCTATTTTTTTCTGTATATAATGACAACTATGTCATTGTAATGTTTTTTTTTCATGAAATATTATTCAAGAAAATGTATTTAAAAAGCTTATAGTTGGAGGAAATTGATAACTTAAAGTGGAAAGTAATGGAAAGTCCATATGCAGTTAAAGCTTATCGATCCAATAGTGGTAGGCCAAATGCGGCAATAGGGATTTGAGCCAAACGTTCGGAAAATGTAGAAACATGCAATAACAATAACGCATTCTGGCAAACCGAAACAAGTTGGCAGCAACAGTCGCTGTCAAACTGACATATGTCAAATTTGCGATTGGAAAATGGCGTTTGCCAAAACAAAGGAACCGCACTATCGATCGACCGAAATGTACGTCGTCCGATTTGCATAGTTTCGTGTATACGTGAAAATTATGAAAATATTTCATCCAATTTCTTACATGGTTATATTTTTTGTTCTATTTCGTTTTTATTCTATTCGCACAAGTAAACTAAAAGAATATGATGAAAGCGCACGACTATAAGCGATAAATTTTGCTCGCGCAATTTCCCCAACCGACGTGGTTAATTAATGAATGAATCCCCAAAACCGAAAGAAAGAAACCGAGATAGAAACGGCAAACGTTACGTAATTCCCAGCGGATTAGAAACATTAAATAAACGTCAAACGCGTTTCCGTTTTCTAATAAATTGAAGAATAGATTATTTCTCCCGACTAATTCGACTAGTTTTATCATTTGTAAATTCCACTGTATACAAACGTCAAATTAAAATTGACATAACCGAATCTGAAAAAAATGGTGCAAAAAAAAAACAACGTTATGACCTGATTTAGTATTAATGTTTCTTTTATGACCTAACCTCCTAACAGAGAAAAAATAAAATCGTAACGTTTCTTTTATGACATATGACATATCGCATCAACAGAAAATAAAATATTAAATTTTCTTTTATGACAGCTGCGAATAACCACAAATATTGGAATTCGAATTGTTTTCATATATTCCTATCAAATCATGTATATTTTACATTTAATTGTTCTTTAGTTTGTGACATGTGTTTCATTCGAATGTCAAATGTAATGAGTAAAGGAATTGTTTTAAACCTTTTACATGTAGAAATAGAGCGAAGTCGTATAAATTGTAAAGGACGTGATCGATATATCCGGGCAGAAGCAAAATATAGTTGCACGTAGCAGGATAGAATGAAATTGTGGGAGTGTTTCCGTCACGATATCGCGACGTTATTTAATTTTAATCCGATCCGAAATCGATGGACGAACTGGGGAGGACGAAACGGATGCAATCTGCAGGATGAAGGGCTGGCCCGGAGGTCATTTTCACTTAATGGAAAATTTTAATTTAACTCGCACATTACGTGTGCCGCGACCACCAAACATTTGCTTTCTGATTAATTAAAAACAAAGAAGCAAAAAAAAAACAGTCGCCGCACGCGATTCGCATACGCGGGAAAATTTTCACGAAAAAAATCATCATCACGCCCCCCTGATTTTATTATGTCAGCTCGTGAAATTCGGGCTAAATTGCTAATTGAGTTACAGTTTAACATTGCTTTAATTATGCTCGGGGCACCGACCGAACGGATTAATCGATGAAAATCCAACTACATATATAAATGTTTTTTAATCCGTTGCAAACACGCGAGTTTAAATAACTGATGAAACTTTACGTTTCAGGATTAATTATTCAACTTCCACCCAACGATATAAATGTATAGTCAAAATGAACAATATTTCAGCTCGTAAATTCTGCTTATAGATTCTAAATTTCGATTTTACTGCGAGCAATATGTTTTTTTTTCGAAGTTCGTAAATAACCGAACATCATAAAATTTAATCATAAATTCATACACATCTATATTTATTACCACTTCCTCATCCGACATCGTCGCACACGCATTTTACATTGCTCATCATCCATGCTGCAACTCTTACTAAGACATTATTATAGTCCACTCGCAGCCGATAATATTAAACCGATAATAATGTACATATTATACAATTTTATTGTTTATCGAACCATTTCAATTTCATAATCAATTTTCAAGCGATGACAGCGCGCTATCGGTGATAACTACACTAAATTGCATATTGAGTGTACTTGTGTAATTGATTTTTGTTATTCACCATTAACATATTTATTCTTTCAAAACAAATAAACAATATGATTTCAATTCGAAATTCTGATCAATTTATTTTACACAAATCAATTCGAGCGAGATATAATTTTCAAAATTCATTTAGAGAACTCTCTATAATATAAAACGCTTTACACTTTGTTGATAATCAATGTGACAAGTCGGAGTAAACAAACGTTAATTACAGAATCGCTTCGATGTGTTAAAAATAGCGAATATTGCAGTCGGTTGGAGCGTGAGACGGTTTTATTCTTAAGTTAAAGCAGCAGCCTGGGAGAAGGGAATTGGGTCGAAGGCGAATACAGAGAGACACGTAATAAACAACCGATTCGAAACATCGTCTCGGACGTTTTCTAAATTTTCCTCGGAAGCGGCGCGAGGTCAACGTTTGCATTTCCTCCGCAGTCTTCGAAATAGAATGGCCGAAAGACATAAGCCAGACGAAGACGGGTTGTGATTATGCTGCTGCCGCTGGTAGATTGGGGCAACCCAGGAAGACGTTAATTCCAGAAGCCCGAAGCATTTTGTATATAATGTATACAAAGCTGCGGAATTCTAATTTTGTGTGTTTACTCGAAACATCGCAATTTTACTATTCATCAACTGACTCCGAAATTATAACGAAAGTTTCAATAGTCTCAGTCTAATTTAGGAATTACTATGAATTTTGTTTACGTTGTTGCCATGGATGCATTTTGACGTTTCATGTAAATATATTTAAGAAAAAAGATGGCGTGACTGAAATATATGAATTTGGCGTATCGTTGACAGCTATAATTGGTAGAATAACTGGATTACACCAAACAATATATGCAGTGAAGAAAAGCAGGTTTTGCGAAAAAAAAAGGAAAACAAAAGACCTTCGCTTAGTCGTTAATTAAATAGACACGAAAGTGCGATTAAACCAAAAACAATGACTTAAGTCGCGTAAATAAACTTAGGTGGTATTAGGCTGAACAAACATTTACTGGTATTTGTATTTATTTTTTCTGCTATGCTCATCTCCTCGTAAATACGTGCGACACGCTTCATGTTCGGATCCTCCTTAAACGGAACTTATTCAGCACGCTCTAATTAACAGCAGAAATTTCGACGGAATTAGAGGAGACAAACATGATATTAAACGGAGAAAAAGAAAGAGGAAAGCAGTAAATAAATAAACGTTCTGTAATTATTTTCTGTGTCATTGTCACGTGAACTGCATGGAACGCACGACGGTTCTAGTAAACTCGTACACTTTTCGCTTCATTTGCTTTATGATTTGAAAACAATAATTGAACGTTTTTCCTTCTGCTCTTATAAATTACGATCGTAATATACGAAATGCGCTCAACATTTATTTGCTTTAAAACCGCTTTCCAAATTCTCACGTTATCTGTACTTAAGTATTATAAAACTTGATAATAACTAAATTCAAAAGTAAAATTTGAAACTTGCGATTTTATTTTAACGAAATTGACAAAGGATTTTGAGATTTCAAAAATAAAGAAGTTCACAGTTTAAGTAAATATATTTAACTTTTTTTTTAATTCTCCTCAGCGTTGGTTGAAAATATACAGCGAATAAAAATAATATTTTTAAGATTGTAATAAAGCAAAATAATTATTTTTGCACGTAAAAAATGAATCAAATAAAATGAATTCCGCATATAATTTTATTAAATATTTTTGTAATTAAATGCTCGAAACTATAATTTGCTCTTTAAATGCACATAACAGATAATGTTAACTGAACTGAAGAAGTAATATCAAAGACGATAAATAATCGCTAAACAGCGTGTTTATTTTATTACGTTTTGTGGCGAGAAGAAAAGGCTAAAACTGATACGAAGTGATAAGTGAATGTTGCACATTTTTATCTAGATTGCCGGAAGGAATGAAACCGTGAGTAAGATAACGAAGTTGTTGCTCTCCACGGACCTCAAGATAAAACAAAATGAGAGAAACCATCTCCATAACATATTTCGATATCCACTTGTTGTTGTTGTTGTTAACTTGATGCAGCGTTATTTTTACATTAGCGTATCTTTATTTTTATTTTTTTTAATTCCTTGTTTTTCTCGCAAACGCGATTTATATATGAGCGCTGATATCGCAAAGTTGAAGCAAAGCAAAGCGAAACGAAGTATGTGTCATATATATATAAAAGCAACTTTTTCGTTTTTTTTTTGTTTGGTGAGAGAACGGCAGGTTTCTGAAAGTGAGAACTCTTCGAGTGTTGCAAGAGAAAGAGCACGTGCGTCCCATGCGGGGAAAATGTGATGGAAACTGGTTGAATTCTTTGTTCGATTGTTGCCGATGAACTTTTAAACTGGCGACGATTTCACGCGAAGAATTGCATCAAATATCATACAAAGAAAATTTAGTTTAATTTTGTTTGAACTGTACACACAATTATGCACAGTTGTTTCTGTTTTCGCTCGGGCGTAACGAATCGTTTTATTTAACGGTAACTTTGAAGCATCTTTGGAATCCGTTTCTTTGGAAGCGAAAATGGAACAACGGATTGGACTGAAAAATTCTTAATGCATCCGTTCGTCTCGAAAATTAGGTTTCTTTCCAGAGGCAGTGACTCACGAACTTCATCGAACAGATGTTGCTCGTTACGAGAGGAATGAACGAAAGAAACGTTTTTCTTCTTCTTCAAAAAAAAAAAAATACAAATTACTCATGTTAAAATATACAACGTAAACAATTACATTGTAAGTGAGAATAAATTGCCTCAAATGTCAATTTGCAATTATTTCTAATTAGAAATGTCAATTTAATTGCGAAACGAAATTGCGTTTGTGCAAAAATAAACAAAAAATATGCGTTTCATTTCTAAATTAATTGGTTTTGTTACTATAACAACAAATTGGATTGTCCACTCCAATTTAGATATTGATTTGTAGGTTGCCCAGCAACGTATTTAATAGTGGAGAATTAAAATAACTCGATTAAAACAATAATTTGGAAATAATTGCATTCGCTTCAATTTCGAATATTTCTGCATTTAACTAATTAGAAAGGGGAAATATGAATGGCACGACAAAATAGCATATTCGCATCATGTTTTACGTGATAAAAAAAAACTATATTGTACGGAGATTTCAGGACACAAATATTGACCGATATTTCTCTGAACATTCGAACGTCAAGAAATCAAATAATTACTAACTAAAAATTGACAAATTAACAAAACTATTCTGAAATTTATTTCAATAAAATTGCAATATTGTTTCACGTTTTCTACAGAATATATATATTTTTTTTTTAATCTTGTAAAATTATTAGAAAATAAATTTCAATATTAAAACACAATTTGCTTTTATAAAAGTGCTCTCTTTTCTTTCGCAAATTTGGACGATGTCGCTTTCTGTGGAAAAATTCAATAAACTCGTTCATTTTCTTTTTCTCGTTTATTTAATCAGAAGTTAAATGGAACAAAAATGAGATTTTTCTCAAAGGAAGGAGATATAATTAATTCCTTTCATGTATTTCAAGCAATCTGCTGTCCTGGATGAATGTAAAAAATATATAAAATAAATAAATGCTGAGAATGTTTTAATTAGGTTAAATTGATTTTAATTCGCATAATTATAATTTTCTTTTTTTTAGATAATTGCATGTTTCATAAAATTATAATCATTGATTGGGATTTAATCAAATGAAATTGGTTACGTGCTCGCATCAATTTAATTAAATTTATATTAACATTCTGTATAATTTTATAAATATATACATTTTTGTATTGATTGTGATGATATAAATACATTTATGCTGATGCGGTGCGAATAAATTGGCCGTCGACCCTTTTTCTCTCGTCCTTGGTAAATATATAAAATGAGACTCGATTTGTGTACTTCATCGTTCGCAGTTATATCTTTATAGGAATTAAGGAGAGTTTTGCCAAGATCTATAAAAGGAATTTATAATCAAAAGTTTCGAGGATGGGAATCCCGGGCTGCGCAAATCGCGTGCAAATTTGATGATAATAAATTACGACGATCCGTGTTTACAATTGATTCATGCTTTGGGTTTTTCGCCAGAATTGACTTTTGCTTTATTGATAATAATTATGACCTGAATGGCAAACAAACAATTTCTTCAATTCTTCTGAATCTTGTATTTTCGTTGATTTATTTGAAACTTCCAAACAATACATCAACTTTAGAAAATAATTCTGCTAAATTTTGCAGATTTTATTAATATTTTCCAAATAAACGTTTTTCCATTAAAATGACGTTGGTAGTTATTTTAAAAGTAAAAATGAGATTGTATCCAAAAACAGATAATTTTTTGTAAATAATATATTAGTTTAATCATTATTATTTCATGACAAAATAGGTTAGGTTGTACAACTGTCAACTGAAAAGCATCATTAACAGGTAGAAAAAAATGGCGGAAAAAACAAAATTTACGGATCATTATAATTTCAGGATAAAATAGGTTAGGTTACGATATTACCTAACAGGAAGAAACAAATTAGGATGTTTCTTAGTATTATTTTCAGTAATGAAATATACTTAAATGATTTTACCTTAATTTTCTAGATAAATTACAATTAAAATTATATTATATCATTATAAAAAATGAAACTTAATCATTTTTGTGAACTTTTCTAACATTATTTTTCTGGATGAATATTAAGAACTGGGTCAATTATTACACTTAGTTTCTTTAAATAAACATAATGAAATGAAATAAGCAAATGTCCTTCGTTTATATGCAAATTTCATAAAACTTTGCAAGATTTTCCTAGAAAAACCCTAAAAACTAAGTGAATTACCATTATTATTTTCCTTACATACAAAGACAACATCAATAATGTAATGAAATTCGGTAAACTTTAGAAACTTTACTATTACTTTTTTTGTCAGACTAAGAATAAAAACAGCATCAAATTAAGCAATTCTTAAGATTTACATTTTCTGTTCTATATTAATTAATTTTTAGTTTAATAAAAACATTATAAATAATTATAACGTGTTCCGCTAGTTCCGTCACAACTAACTGAATACACGAGTCGTATTTTACGAAATCCTTACCCATTGTGATGTACGAGAGATTCTGGGAAAATTGGAATTCAGATTCGCTCAAAGTGAACGTAATTAACAAAGTGAGCAAATATTTTTATACGTCGACCACTAATTAAGCAATTCTTAATTTTTCTTGTTCAATTTCGTTTTTTTTTTGTGAAATGAACAATTATTTTGCTGAACTTATTAACTTTGGATCTGGTCTAAATATAGCGAAAAAACTCGGCACCTCTCGACGGGTTGAAGCCTGAACAAACTCTTACGAGTTCTTACCTCCACCATCCATTTAATTTAATAAATACACGTAATCCAATTAAAGGCATGTTCAGAAAATGACTACTGAAGCGCATTTCCATATGAACTTGAATTAGCTGTAAACAAGTAAACCTGCAAAGAGACGTGAAGTCTGAGAGACAGAGAGCAAAAATAACAATATCGCAACCGTAATAAAACAAATGCGACTGTTTAAGTTTTTCAGATTGTTTTGTTTACGAAAAATATTTGCGTGTGGCGTTGATTTTAAAAATGAGAAAACAAGGATGGAATTAGCGTAGAACGTTTAACTTCAGGAAAATATGAGCATTGGCACGATACGCGATGTTTGCTTAAATGTGCAAGAAATATTCGGGATTAAGCTTGCACGTATTTGTTCGGTGAGGTAGGCTTTGCAAATATTTTGTTTCCTTTTTCATTTGTTTGTAAACTGAGTAATGACATTTGCAGGATAAAGGATGGAACAAAGAAATTAAAAGAATAAAAAAAACGGGTGTTGATGTTATTTATAATTCGTGCACGGACGTCGACTCACGAGAATGGAATCATTTTGGAAAAATTAAAGAATGCGTGTGTCACGCTCGCGTTTCCGGTTTGTATAATGTCGGGTATAAATATCTTGGATATATTTTATAAAAAAAAAATAATTAAAGAAAATTAATGAATTTATTTTCGAATATTTTTTTTTTATAGCTTCAAAAGTGATGTAGTTGGAAGTTCCTTATTACGCAACTTATTAAAAAAAAATCATATAACCATAACTGAATGTAAAATTCAATAAAATTATGTTTTAAAATCTAATTTTATTCCCAATTTTGAAATGTATTGTCTGAAATAGGTTAGTCCACGTTATGTCAAATGAAAAATTACCTAACCCTAATACAGAATAAAACAAATGATAACGCTTTTTTATGACAACTTGCAAAATTAAGTTGCTGATGCGACCTAACCTAACCTTCCGGAAAAAAAAATCGCAAATATTTAAATATTTAAGCAATGGAATGTTGATGTAAATTTCTAACAATATAAAAAAAAACAAAGAAATGTCAGTGATTACAATACAATTAAAGGCTTCGTTTTGTCTTTCCAATTTTCCATGTGTCACTCGCCGAGAAGTTGACCGTGACTGAGTTTCTTTGTGCACGGGTTTCTTCGATGAATGAAAACCGAAAATAATGCACCGTTTGCTACTTGCTTATATTCTTTTATTCCTTCGTTTTCTTTCGCAACAGCATGTTTTTCATTAAAAAGTGTCGCGCTTTATTGCGAACGCGACTTTTCCGCCGTTTTTCCAACAACCGAAGAACGGCGGTTTCGGTGTTGTTGTCATTTATTTTTTGTTTGTTACTTGGTTTCTTCTGCATGCATTAATTCCGCTCCGTTACGTAAAGATGAGAAACTGGTGAACCGAGCAACAACAACAAAAAGGAGCATGAAATAAGAATTTACATATCGCCGGCAAATTACTTTCTACTCTCGATTCACGCCTCCCATTAGCATAGGCGGCGCCGTTACATAACTCCCTCCATTGTTTGTTTTCGGATGTTCAGAACTGTATCAACGTTGAATTTTCTTGAAAATCTTCATCTTATATAATACAAATTGTAAAGCGCACATTGAAATATGTCTAAATGTCTGAACTAACTAAAGCGTTGACCTAATTGTCTGAAATAATTATGCAAGAAATAAAAACAATATAGGTTAAACATGTTAAGTGTACGAAGGTCATTTAACAAAAAATACGCATTATGTGTGTAATATCAACTTCAGCAATTACTTTCATTTAGTATTTTGTTTCATCTACAGTTTTTGTTTCATTTCTACAATTATTCCTTTTTATTTCTAAACAAATGTAAACTTAACATATAATTCTTTAATAATTTGCTTTTAAGATACTTCTCTTTACGCTTGTAAATTCTTTGAAGATTTATGAAAAATTAACTTTTATTTTCATAATTGTTAATTGAGAGTGAATTTGGTAGATTTACTACATTCGAGTTAATTGCGATAGAAACAAAATAAATTTATTGCGAGGATTATATGTAATAAGGATTTGAACTTAAAAAGATAATATCTATAGTTTCTCCGTAAATTCTATTCGTTTCATTTAAATTTAAGCATTCTCAACAAATTTATAAAAATGTTCTAATTTTAATATTTGCAAATTAACCATTTGCGAGCGAGCAGCAGATATATTCGCCATATTCTACATTGTGCTGGCGAATATTATTTCAACGATAGCTTTTAGTTTAGCTTTTTTTCAGTCGTCTATAATATTTAGCAGTTTCGCTTTTGACAGTCATCTTCAAACGTCAAAATTATATTTTAAATGCAAATAATTTTGTGGATTTGGTTTGTATAAATAAGTAGTGAGAAGTAAATATACATCAATTAAAGTAACTGACAAAGCGTTATTCGAAGGCATAAATCCGAAAATCTGTAATCAAATGTATAATTTGTTGGAATACACGCGAGTAGAAGGAAAGTAACGATTGTGCAGCACATTTCGAGGTGGAATTATCGCTGCGAAACGTTCATTGTGTTGAGCTGTTTGTAGACCGGTGCTGACCTTCGGAGATCAAGCATACCCGAACGAAGGAACGAACCAACAACGTAAGAAGAGAGCAGCAAGCAATAATAATAAGAAGCGGTGATACGAAAATTCCAGTTTGCGAAACGTTTGGAGCGATTCTCAATCTTCGATTAACAATTCAAACGTTGATCCACGAGACGGGGGAAAACATCACGTACTTCTTCACGTCTCTATCTCTCTGCACATATTTCGTTATTTTCCTTCGGAACGTGTTCGTGATCCATTTTAATTGGCGATCGTTAAAAAGAAAGAAACGACACATCTTCTCTCGGCAATTTAAACTACATTTAAACTAGGTCGAGCGATGCTAATAACAAATAAATAACGCGATGCATCTCGCTCGAACAGCTTCATTTTCAACTGCTCCGAACTTTTTCCCAGCTCGTTTTCGGCGAGGGAATTTTCCTCGAATAAAAAAACATCCACAAACTTGTTATATAATACAGATATTGCTGGAGCGGTGCAAACGACGTGAAATACGAAAGGGTAGACTAGTTAAACTCAATCACTCCTCAGGTCAAATAAATAGTTCCCCGTATGTACGATTACATAACTGAACGTTAATTCAAGCTTCGGGCTAAATCATTGAACCAATTTTCATCATCATATTCCAAAACACGTAAATTATTCAACGATTATATCATACTATTAATTAAAATTAACGAAAATAACAAAAAAATTGTAATCGATTGACTGCTCTGCAACTGGAATATCACGTTTCTGTTTGCGGTATTTTTCTTGTTGCTTCTTTATTTATTTTTTCTCATTTTATTGACGAAAAATTTCAATGTTACGTGATGAAGTTCGAAGGAGACACAAAGACCGAATTAATGAATTCTATTTAGAATGTAATGAGATGGCAATTTGGACGTTTAGCTGATTGCCACTTGTACGTACGAACGGGCAAATTACTGGTTTCGAACGGAACAAAACGAACCCACACACACACACACACACATATAGAAATAACAGCGACGAAATAAAACGAAAAAGGACATAAACGACGAAACGTGTTTCTTTCATCAAATTTATTATACACTTTCCACGCTTGATTATTATTGCATTTATATATTTACATTTTTGTTTTTAATCGTCAGGTAAAAGTCTCGTGATTGAAGCGGTTTTTTTTTTCACGTTTCATTTAAATATTGTTTCTAAAATGACAAATTTGTAAAAAGTTGTTTTAATTTTCAAACGATCTTAAAAATCGTAATTTCACCATTAAAACATAATAATAATAATATAGGTTTAAAACATATTAAATGTATTTTAATTATTTCGTAAAATTTACTTAAGATTTTCAATATATTTTATAACAAAAATCGAATCAATAATCTTATTTATTGGATAATTGCTAAATAGAAAAATCATAATAAAACAATTTTATGCGATTGTCATGGTGATGGTACGTGTTATATGTGACAGTTTGAGAGTTGTCATGGTGGAAATGAAAGTGAGAGTGTGACTTGTCACTTGACAAATATATTGTTTGTTAGACGGTTGTCATAGTGATTGTACGTGTCAAATGTGACTTACTGCCATTGTCCGTGGAGAGTTTCATCTTGTCCAGATTGGCGGAGTCGCGATCGTTGTAGACGATGACGCCGGCCGCGTTGCTCCTGTACGCATTCTCGACTTTGACTTCGAAGTTGCACTGTCCGCGCTTGATGAGAGCAATCCAGGGTTCACCGGGAGGCGGCAGACGTCCGTCGCGACGGGTGCTCGCGAAGGGCCTCTGGCATCCCATGTGGTCGTCGGGCGCGTCGACTGCCGTCACGTGGACGACCATCCCGAAGGCCGGCCCGATGTAACCGCCCCCGTATCGACCGACTGCCGCCTTGTCCCACACCCAGCCCTTCTCGCTGCCGCGCGACACATTGATGAAGGCCCTGGTGAACGGATCCGATCTATCCTCCGAAAGGGATCCGAACGGGAACGTCTTCGTCCACTCCTCCTGACTGCCAAGCGAAAGCACGAAGACGTTGCACAGCGTTAGAAGGGCCAGACTCGAATGGGAAGGCGAGTCCAGAAGGGCTGCGGGCATCTGATGGTACCACATCATTAGCGATCTGTAAGATAATCAAAGCGTTAGCATCAGAGCCAGAAATGAAAGTCCAATAATCTCGTACAAAAAAAACAAACAATACAAAAATGAATCAACCAACGCTCTGCTACCGCTACTACTACGGAACACTTCCGCGCGGAAATACGGGGAAACGCGCCTAAGGGGAACTTCCTTCCAAAAAATCGAGGTTACGAATCTCGAATTCACCGCACCTATATTTCTCGTGAATTATGAATTCGATGTCGAAACATCTTGCAATCCATTCCATTTAAATAACATATTAAAAATTCAATGAAAAAAACACAATAAAGCTGAGAGATCAAAATCGTACCATATTCAAGCATTGATATCTAATTCAAATTACAATTTCCTCAAGAATTTTTTAATGAAAACTGTATAATTTGATTTTTTTTTAATTAATTTCATTTCAAAATTGAGGATTATTTTTCTTAAAATTCATTAGTCCCATCCAAATGATCAAAAGATTGTAAATATTATGACTTGGTACTTAAAAATGCACGCAGAGACAAAACTTTGCCAATATTTTGCCTCTCTAAATGCATAAGCATATAACATACGGCGCACCAGGGCCTACTTGAACAATGATTAAATTGATCAAACTTGAGAACAGATTAAAATTAGTATTTCAACATGACATAATCAACTCTTTTTTTTTTTTTAATTTTCTACAATACTTTAAGTATTCATTAAGAGCACCTTTAGATCTAAAATTTATTTAGATTGACGCACTTCAAGACTAAAAATATCCAAAATAACCTAAGTCGAACGACACGCTTCGCATTAAGAAGCAAAAGCAATTTCTGGCACGTCCAATTTTTATGACCGCTTTGCACTTAAACTTATTTGTGATCGATCTAAACGAAATTTACAGCAATAGAAACGTTCCAGTAATATTTTAAAAGGTAATATTTCGTCTTCAATTATTTATGAGGTATTTTCCACATGATGAACAAAGTTTTCTTTTGTAGACGATTTAGTAATCGGTCTACGTACAATCGACTATATGGACTCGAGACAACAAACACATTCTTTTTTATTACGAATTCATATTAGGTGCAAAGGATGATTGGGAATTACTAACTCGTTCTCGGGGGAAATTAATTGAACCACTGCCAACATATAAATTAGTTACCATTAGTGATGCATCTATATTTAGATTTTTGAAGGATTTCCATCATACGTTTATTTAATCATAAGTTTTAAGCTTCTTTTTTAGTAAAAAAAATTGAATATTATCAAAATACTATTTTAGTAGCTTAATTGAAACAGTAATTATCGAATTATCGTATTTAAAAAAAACATGTTATTGCTTTCAAGCTTAGTTAAAAATAAATAAAATGATTTACAGGAATAGCAATTGTGGGACATAACCACCTACATTTAAATTAACATCATCATTGCTTTAACTTCACTTATACATTAACTTCACAAATTCAAAAATACAATAAATTACACAAACTCCAAAAATACTGTAAATTTCAAAAGTTTGAAAAATAGCGTAAATTTCAAAAGTTTGAAAAATACCGTAAATTTCAAGTTTGAAAAATACCGTAAATTTTAAAAGTTTGAAAAATACCGTAAATTTTAAAAGTTTGAAAAATACCGTAAATTTTAAAAGTTTGAAAAATACCGTAAATTTCAAAAGATTGAAAAATTCTGTAAATTTCAAACATTTAAAACTACCGTAAATTTCAAAAATTTAAAAAATACCGAATATTTCAAAAACTAAATAAATTTAAAAAACCAGGAAAGTACCATAAATTTCAAAATCAAGAAAAATACCGTAAATTTTACAAATTAGAAATCTACTGAAAATTTCAAAATGTGAAAAATACAGTAAATTTCATAAATTTAAAAATACCGTAGTAGAAATATATTATAGAAAATATAAATACATTTTTGCAACTTGCGTTAAATATAAGTAGTTTAAGTGCATATAATGTAGGATGGATATTTATTTAAAACTTGGTGAAAATAGACGCGTAAACAACAAAAGCGATAAGTAAATATATTTTCGGGAAGAACCCACGCTATATCTGGATTAATGAAAATAATAATATCAAAATCCAAACGGGCCAAACAAACAATTGTTCAATGCCAATGCGATAAAGATGCGCATATATTTATTTTTTGAGGCCATTACAATTACAAGATTAATTCACGACAAAGCTGTCGTCTATCTGCCGATGATCATACCGTTTACTGCTGCTCCTCAATTTGTATAGATCATCGCATTTATTGCTTTACTTTAAATACGAGATAGCAAATGCAGCCGTTCCGTAACAAATGCGTTGCATATCGAGTCGTAAATAGCAAAAAGAATTATTGTATTTGTTGAGTTTATCAATAGGTTTAGATTGTTGGTTTAACTTTCATAAGTTATCAATATGTTGTCGCAGAAACGTTAAATTAAAGTTACAAATCGAATATATTTAAAGTCTTGATTAAATTTATATGATTTAGAAATTTTAAATAATAATAAAAGAATGCAGATAATTTTTAAATTGATTAAACTACACTTTTAGTGGATATGATAAAATTGACCATGGATTGGAATGATAAAAAATCTCAGAAACTATTTCCGGTTCAGGCGTTTTCCTTATTATTATTTTTATATTTTTTTTTTTTGGAGTGTCGCTCTCGATCTCTCGCCCAGCCAATCAAGGTAATAGAAACGCGATAAACAAAAGAATTATCTTTCCGTGCATTATTACGAACAGTCCGTACTTTTCCAAAGTGAACCGAGCAGAAAAAGGCTGAGGCAGGAGAGTCTGCTCGACTAATTACATTTTTATGTGCGTCCTCCAAATTCGAAAAAGTAAATAAAATCCGATCACGTCCCTCGAAACAATAGCGCAAAAATAAAAACGGAGGCGGCGTACGAACAAAATAGCAACAGGAATAATAAACGGGTGACGATCGCTGTTAGCAAGTGTATCTATCTTATCTGCCCCGGGAAATGAGATTCCAAATAATTCTAGACTGGTGATAAGCTAAATTTGTTTCAGATTTCCATCTTCTTGCTAATTTTTATACCGATAGGTTTAAAAAGATGAAAAATGAATCATATTTCTGAAAATTTACATTTGGAGCAACGCTCTCTCGAACGCTAATTGCGTTTTCGTTTAGCCATCATTATTCTTTCTTAACGCTTTTTGAACTTCGTCATCGCAAACTTCGAGAAATGGATATAAAAACGGAATACAAAAATGCGCGTATAATTTAGTTTTCGAAATTGCGGATGAGATATTTCGCGTTTTGAGGCGCTCGAAAACGAGGTCTATCGTTTTGGCCAAGAGCCACGCTCTCATAAAAATGAGATGCTTACAGAAAGGAAATAAGACCAATTAGACAAGTATTAATAGAAGCAGTGAAGATTCGAAATAAATGCAGCATTTATTTACATCAAAATTTTTTGTATAATGTACAGAATTTAAAATTATTTTTAGAACAAAAAACACAATTGAAATTTTTCGAATTGCAAACTCAAAATGTGTATAATTACAACTCATTTGCTGATAAAACAAAACAAAAACTCGCGATCTCATCCAAAATAAGAATAATTACAAACAACAGGAAAATAAAACGAGATAGATCTAATTTCGATTGGACTGCAAATAGCTCCTATTAATAGATGCACATAGTATTCGAGATTTTTGTTTTATTTACTCACTGTATCTGTTTATGTGCTATCTATAGATCGGCGTATTTGATGTTTCGCAGCTCACGACAGACTTAAGCAACGTTTGTTGTTGATAATAGGATACATTTTGCATTAACTAAACCTTTTGGCTGCTAATATTATTATAAATATTTTAACGGATTCGTGTTTATTGAAAATTTAAAAAAATGACACAATCAAACTTTTTATTTCAAGTATTTAATCTACATAAAAAATATGATAAAGTAATTTTACAAATCAGTATAGATTAAATAATAATAATTTCAAAATATAATTATGATTATGAAGGCAATAATTGGATTATTTTATTAGTTTTGTGGATAGATAACTCAGTTTTAATTTGTACTTATACTTTAATTTAAGGGAAAATTAGATCCACTATTTGTGTTTGATGCAAGTGAAATTTGAACTCATTGAATCTAATTTTGAATTCCGAAATATCAATATCCGATTGGAGTTTCCGCGTTTGAATCCGTCAAACCATATCCACTTGCAAATGGTATCGGCGGATGACGTTGCGAGCAACTGACATTGGAATTTAATCAATTGCCGTCAATGTGACGTCTTCGATGATCGTAGAAAGTAAGAAAAGACACACGCGCCCGAAGGACCTTCGTGCGTTTGCTCCAAAAGATACGAATCGAAGAGAAAGCGTGCCCGGCATACGAGACTACGCGATGCGCGGATCGACGATTTGTATTTTTGTTGTTTGTTGATACGTTTTTCAAAATGAATTCGATTTTGATTTCTGGTTAACCTTGATTCCTGCATAAGTGATACGATAATCGATAATGAAAGGAGTGAGAAGGAAGAAAAAAAATTGGAGACTTGAAATATTGAAGAGAGAAAGAGCGAGAGATGAAGGGGACATGTTACAATTCAAGGAGCCACGTAACGTGCACGCACCATGATCGAGACTAAATTATGTAAATCTTTATTTCCGTGATCCGCTTTTGCATATTTAATACGTTTCTACCAGATCGAAGTAATCCAATAATGGGTTTACCGAGGTTCTTTTTTTTTTTCGATCTTGTTATTCCACAACTGAATTGACGTGATTTACTATTACATTTTTGCTTGATCAAGTTTTGTAACATTCTCCAAATACGATCAATCTTCTTAGATTTTCTTAAGTTTACGGATTAAATGCATCCGAATATTTGATTTGAAATGAATACATCAATAAACGATTTGACCATGGAAAATAAAACTTTAAACTTGAATCGCTAGTGCATTAACGTCAACCGTCAAATAAACGTCAGTTGTGTTTGCCTGAAAAGTTTAATAGTATTTCATCCAAAGTTTCCCGCATTTTAACTTATTTCGAGTAAGTAATTTATGAAATATCAAAATTCGTAACTTTTGAAACAATATTACTAATATTAAAAAGAATTCCTTGTAATGGCATTGAAAACGCAAATGATTATAATTCAAAGTGAAACAATTTTTAACCTCAAAACGTCAAATAAGACTTTTAATATTTATCCTTCTTAGCATTTCGTGAAAAGTTATTTATGTCAGGTAAATAAAAATCTACATTATTAGTATAAAAGTTTTGATATAAAAATAAGTCTACAATAAATGAAAAATAGTTTTCTTTGATCCAAGTGATGATTTCATGAATGAATACATAATAAAATGTATGTAATATAAAATTTCACAGTAGATAATAAATCACTCATATTTTCGACTTTTTATATTTGTGAAATAAAACGACGTGTAGTATTTTGAGTATTATTTAGTCTAGACTAAAGTGAGCAGCAAATGAAAAAGTCAATATTAGCATATTTTTAAGGGGAACCATAAATAAATCCTTTGTGAAAAGATAAATATCTGCAAACACGGAGGACGCGGTTATTTCCGGCCTGCGAATTCGATCGTTGTGATCCTTTTTGTATATAGACGATGAAAGGCAAAATAAATAGATGCGAGGTTTACAGAAAGAGGTAGCGATCCGTCCTTTTTTTGCCACCATTGCAGCGCCGACCGTAACAGCAGGACATCCGCCAAACACATACAAATAAGATTTAAAAAAAGGACGAAATAAAACGCTTGAAATTCGCCGTCGACATTACTTAATATTACCGATAAATATACTCGTTATTGCGGCGCGGCTTTCTCTTCCTCGTCGAGGAAATCTTACAATAATAATCATGATAATGAAAGGGGAAAAATGCGACGACGGCGAACCACGTCCCGTTTACATTCATTCCAACGTGCATAATTCCGTTGCAACATATTTCGTGCGCATCCACGGTTTTGCAACATTCAGGTTTCTGCTGCTCTGAACTTATGTTTCGAGATAATACTAATAAAAATCAGAAACATTATCCACAATTTGAATATTTTAATCCTTCACCTAATCGTACGAACATTTCTCGATAGATGGCGTCATTATTATTTTTGAATTTTCTTTTCATCTAATAGGTAAGACTTGAAATCGCATATTATTATTGTTACATTCACCTTTTAGCCGACTTGGAATTCGCAATCCGCGTAATTAAATGCAACAACCGATGTTCCTTGACGTACTCATTCACGGCGCTAATCGCATTACCATTTACAAATTAAATTAACTTCAGCAGGAATCTCAATGCTCGCTAATCTGCAAACTTATTTTTTTACAGAAAATATTATAATTTTATATACAACTTTGTCAGAAAGATTTGCATATAATTAGATGCGTTTCTTATAGCATGTTTCGGTTATTTACGGTTAACAGTAATAGAATTACCCAGAGCCAAGTCAATATTGACCGTTGGAAAGAAAAATGTTGTTATCGACCTGTATCCGTTTTTTTTTTTGACCTTTGAGGACTCTGTTTACACATCGGTTACGTCTTGGCACAGTCTTCAAGATGACCTAAAGATTAGTGGACGAAATGCAATTCCGGCCAAGATCATGATGATTCTAGTCAACAGACAGATTATTTCCCAATCGAATGCAACGCACTTATTTGGGTCAAGAAACTCGAAAATATATTTATTCACATTCAAAAAAAGTTTTTTAAATAATTTGTAGTTCAGTAGTTCATGTTTAAATTGAAATTTGAAAATATTTGATGTTAATTAGTTATTTTAAAAGGCAAATATTGGTTTCTTGGAAATGTGAATCAAATTTCAGTGAAATGAGACAATTTCAAATATATCTGTGAATTCCAGATAACTTATTTCCAAAATTGATATCTTGAAAATGTTATTTAAAAATCGCACTCAATTGAATGACAGAGACCTTCGAGTGCAAAACTGACCTCGCACAAGGTACTCCAACTGAAGACTTCCAAGCGATCGACCGATTATTTTACAATTCTATGGGGTCGGTGTATCAAATTACAGCACCAAAAGATGCTAGATTCGATTACGTGCGGGAGACGCAATAGTTATATCATCACTAAAACAAAAAAGGATCGAAACACTGCGGGACGAGATTCAGGTGATTTATTTAAAAAAAAAAAGAAAGTGAAATAGCTCATGTAAGCCTTGAAACGTAGCGACTTTTGACCTGAGATTGTTCATTTAGATATCATTTATGTTTTAGATGTACGTAAACATTGGTTGTCGAAACTTTGGAAGTGTATTGTTTGAACGCGGGTGCCTAGGCTTGGAAACACATGACGTCAATTAGCTGCAAGTAACTAACCTGGGATGCAAAATTCGATGTTGCGTTACGTCGTAGCGCTTGTCATTTGTTCCTGCTGACTGTCGTCACCTGCGTTGGCGCGTATAGATGGACGGGTATTTTTGATGCGATTGGACGTGTGTATGTTTGTTTGTACGTTTGGACACTACTGAGAACACAAAACGAGAACAGTGTTTATGGAAGGAAGGGCTTTTACACTGACTGCCTTCTATTTAAACCTCCCGAATTGTCATTGACGAGAAGAAACCTGCTGAAACCCGCGAAGTGGCATTCACACTGAAAATCTGTCGTGCCTGCTGGACCGTTACCACCTTCAATAATAACTAAGGATGGCTGTATGGTCCGCACACACCGAAGGGCTTTTCCTGCGAAAGCTGCTTATCACACACCTTCACCTCTATTTGCTGACAGCTATTTCATCTTCTTTTACCCGTATGTCCTGCGATCACACTGTTTTCTTAATATAAGATGGGTAGTATCAAGTAAATAATAACTGCGAGGTCGAGCGGGCGCGCACCGCAACTGCACTCCGCATACCTTCTCGTCGTCGACTGCTGGCTAGATGCCTGGACTGCTGCTGATGGCAAGCTACGGAAGGTAAACGCGGATCGCAATCGGCCAAGAGGCGGTGTGCGCGCGCGTCTTCCCCATGGATCATTCCTTCTCGTGCCTGCAGATCACGATCGCGCGCAGCTACCAACATCGATAAACCAATATTCGTATTCAAATACTTTACGCCATATTCCCGTTGGCGGATAACCCATTAAGGCGACGAGGCACGTGCCTGCCTGTGTACATTTTCCTATAGTGTTTTATAATATAATTTGTCTAAGACCCCTAAATATAATTTTCCCAATCCGCCAATCCATTGTAATATATTTACTGCTACAACCCTATCCTTTATAATATTTTCAAGAAAATACTAAAGGTTTTTCCAACAATTTTTTCATTACTTGAAAACAAATTTAAAAAAAATAAAAATATTCTCATATTTTGAAGCATAATTCATCAATTTTTGTCATTTCATGTTTCTACTTATTTGTGTCAAATATATTAAAAATATTTGATTGTAGCATTCTGATTAGAAAGAAATTAAATTGATGTTAAAAACTGTATGTTGAAAAATAAACATACTTTGAATTTATCCGTAATTGAAATTGATAGATTCAATTATTGCTATGAATGAAATTGTAATATTTCTTATTAAATTTGAAGCATAAATGAAAATTGTTGTGGAAAAGGCGCCAAAATTCCATGTCGTGCTAACTGGTGCGACAAGGTTATTTGGTTGCGGTGACAACGTCCTTGCGATCGACCTTCCAATTGAAACGTCGTCTTCGAGATCGCAGCTGCCCGATACCCAAAGATCTTAAATTCCTCGATCAATGCTACACCAAAATAATACATCCGATATTTATCGTAACGAATCAACTATGTATATTACCTTGATGATGTAATTAAAACTGCGAACAAATTATGGTTGAGAAACAACACGTTGTATTTTTTTGATATTTGTAACGCGAAGGAAACCAGTAGTAGTATTTTTTTTTTGTAAATATTGTATATAATTCAATGAAAATTGCAGACATTTTTGTTTTCACACTAATGATTATTGCCCCAAACACCATTCGTACGCGTTCCTGAACATCTTCTCCCACGGACTCTTACTGAAAACCTTCCATTCTTGTGGCATGTAAGGCCATTGGAACAGTTGCTCGCACCTCTCCGGATGCGGCATCATCGCCAGATGACGCCCATCCTTCGAGCAAACTCCGGCCAAACCCTGGACGCTTCCATTCGGATTCATCGGATATTCTTCCGTCGGTTTACCATTATCGTCCACGTACCTCAGAGCAACGCATCCATCGTTCACTAAACCGTTATAGACCTGATTATTCTTGAAGGCAAATCTGCCTTCGCCGTGAGCTACCCAAACGCCCAACACTGAATCCTGCATATCGCGCAGCATGATTGACTTGGATTTCGGAATTTTTACTGCAGACCATCTGCACTCGAAACGCTCAGATTTATTATGCTCAAGCATAATATCGGAATCCGTTCCAACCCAACCGATCAAAGCCATCAGCTGACAACCATTGCAAACACCCAAAGAGAATGTGTCCTGTCTCTCCACGAATTTCCCGAATTCCTCCTGCAGCTTTCCGTTGAACTTTATGCTCGCTGCCCAGCCCTTCGCTGATCCCATCACATCTGCGAAATTCAAATAAGTTATTAAATTAAAGAAGAAAAAAAAGATCGTATTTATTTACCGGCATAGCTGAATCCGCCTGGAAAGATGACGCCTCTGAATTTATCCAAAGTGACTGCGCCGCTCAGCAGATCCTGCATCGTGACGTCCCACACCCTGAAGCCGGCCCTGTGCAAAGCGGCAGCCATCTCTCTGTCACCGTTCGTTCCTTCCTCCCTAATCACGGCCACATTAATTTCCTTCTTTTCCTCGATAACCGTACAGTAATCCGGATCGAAAGATAGGCAGTAGACGGGGCCTCTCCTCTTCTCCAAACCATCGAATTCAGATTTGGCGCACTCCTTTATGCACTGCCTCAATTCCAATTGGTAACTCGTCTCCTCCCACATCTTCATCAGAGGCAATACCGTGCTCTCGATGCACGCATTGTTCACACTGATGGCCACCTTTGATTTTATACCATATCCGACGCTAATTCCAATTTCGTAAGCAGAAACATTATGTTTCTTAAAGAAATTAAAAATTGAATAAATTTTAATCAATCTAAAGCAGTGATTTTACTTACTTTATACATTGCTAAGCAATGGCTGAGATCGCCCGGTAATACTTCGATGACCCAACCGAGTTCTTCTGCGAAGAGGATGTCGATGGCTCGTCCTTGCTTATGACAGATGTTGACGTTGATACCGCTGATACCACCAAAGCACATCTCCAAGAGTGTTGTGATTAAACCTCCGTCGCTGACGTCGTGTCCGGAAAGTACGGATCCATCTTTTATCAACTCTTGCGTGGCCTTGAACGCGTTCACCAGGTCTTCAGTTTTCTCTACGTCGGGCGCATTATCGCCCAACTGCTTATAGCATTGCGCCAAAGCCGATCCTCCCAACCTGTTGTGACCGTTCGAAAGGTCCACAAACAGGAGGATACCTTTATTGCCCATGCTGGGTGCCTTCAAGTCTGGCGTGACTACTTTCCTGACATCCGGACAAGGGGCATACGTGGAGACCACCAACGTTCCTGGTGCTTTAACAGTATCTTTCCCAACTCTGGCAGCCATCGACAGAGAATCTTTTCCGCCATCGACACCGATACCCAATTCGGACATTATCGAAGTCATCGCGACGCAAGCGTCGTATAGAGCCGCTCCTTCGCCTGGCAATTTTGCGGCCCACATCCAGTTTCCGCTGCATTTAACATCCTTCAAATCGCTTATACCGGCGAACACCAAATTACTGAGGGATTCGGCAACGGTCATCCTAGCTCCAGCCTTATTATTCACCAAACCTTTGATGGGCTGTTCTCCAATAGATGATGCTATTCCTTCCTAAAGTAACAATTAATAAGCAAACAATTTATTATCATTTGTGAATTAATACTTACATAACCGAAATGGGAAATTGCAGTTACAGCAACGTCCGACAAAGGCGTGTGAAGTGGACCGACGCATTGCTGTTGAGCGATCAATCCAGTAACACATCTATCAACTTTATTGGTCAGATATCTTTTGCTACCAACTGAAGGCAATCGAAGCACCTTCTCCAAAGCCTTGAAAATGGAGATATTGTCTGGCAATACCAACGGTTTGCAAATTGTAGTTTTCCTATCCAGTTTATACACTTTCCTAGGCATTTTACCTGTTGAATGAACAAATCAAGTCCGATGTTATAGATCAAATATTAATTGAATTACCTAAAACGTGATCCAAATCCAAATTGAAAGGCACGTTCTTTTGCTCATCGTCCAGCGTGAGCACGACCCTTCCAGTATCGGTAACCTCTCCCACGAAGTTAACAGGGCATCTTTCCCTCTTGCAGATTTCCTTCAAAGTATCCATATCTTTCTTCGAGCATAAAAGTGCGTTGCTCTCTTGATACTCCGCTCCCCACAGCTCCAAAGAGTTGATTGTCGGATCGCCCAAATCGAAGCGATTTGCGTAGATGACACCTCCGACCGGCTCAACAAGTTCCTTCAAAACGTTTCCATTTCCACCGGCGCCTTGATCGTGAATGCTCAAAATCGGATTCGATTTTCCCGATTCCAAGCAGGCTTTGACCACGCGATTCAATTTGTTCTCCATTTCGGCGTCGCCGCGCTGCACGGCGTTGAAATCCAATTCGACTTTGTTGTCGCCCTGCACTTCCACCGAAGAAGCGGCTCCACCGCCGACACCGATCCTGTACACCGGACCGCCGATCTTCACGATTTGGTTACCCACCTCGGGCTTCAATTTGTTCGTCATGTCTGCTTCCATCATTCCTATTCCACCGCTGAACATAATTGGTTTAATCCACTCCTTGCGTTCCCCGTCCGAGTCAATCATACCGAAGGATCTCACGAAACCAGCGATCATTGGCTCTCCGAATTTGTTTCCGTAATCCGAAGCACCGTTGCTAGCCTCAACGATGATCTCCAATGGTGACGCAAAGTTGCTAGGATACTCGAAACTACCATCTTCCCAATCCAAAGAATAACCTGAGAAAGAATCCTTTTTACATTTTCAATTTCGATCAATCACCTTTCTTAAACATCCATATTAAATGAAATTTCAGTCAACGCGATTATCAGAAGTTGAAGAGAGTTAACTGTGCAATAGATAATATAAATATTCCTTAAATACCTGGAATGTTCAAGTTTCCAACGGAATATCCAGCCGTTCCTGCAATGCAATACCCGCCTCGTCCAACGGATTGGACATCACGGAGACGACCTCCAGGTCCGGTGGTTGCCCCGCTGAAGGGAGCCACCCCCGTTGGAAAGTTATGCGTTTCAGCGGTGAACGTCAGATCCGTTTCCACCTCGGCAGTTTTAAAGTCGCAAACTTTCCCCGGCCTCGTCGGTCTCAAACTCCTATGAACGAATCCCTTCATGGCGCTGTAAACAGTAAAAGCAACATAAATCTGCAAATGCATCCGATGACAACAATGAAAGTATATCATACACTTAACGAAACTTAAATGCATTAATTGATCCCAATCGACTGACCTGCTGTTGTCGCTGAATTTGATGACGTTGTTCTGATTGGTATGATCCTGAGTCTTGATGACCATATCAATCAGAGATTCTTCGTGTTCGACACCGTCCACGATCATCTTCCCTTTGAAGAACCAATGTCTGCTGTGCTCGCTGTTGGATTGCGCCAAATCAAAACACTCGACACTGGTCGGATTACGCTTCAGCACGTTCTTGAACAGATCAGTGTAATAGTCCAGATCAGCCGAATCGAAAGCCAAACCCAACTCTTTGTCGATCTCGATCAGAGCATCGCGCCCTTTGCCCAGAACATCTACATCTCTGATATTCTCGTGCTTCACCAATTTCTCGTTGAAACTCCTTTTCGGGATATTTTCGGGTATATAGAGGCATTCGGTCATGCGATCGAAAAGCACAGCAGAAACATTAGCACCGATCTTTCCTGATGATTCGATTTGGAAACGACGCGACACCTCCAACCTTACGACATTCTTCAGACCCAACGAGTGACAAATCGAAACGGCATTCGTCGATTTGGACGTGGAAAAATTCAACCTAGGACCGACTTCCACCGTCGTTTCTTTCAATTGACTCTGCCTGGTCACCTTATGCGGCTCAAACGGATTCTGAAGAACCCACTTCAGCTGCTCCAGATCTCCTTCGCTCAGAATTCCGCTCGACGTTTCCACGTGGTAGCATAACTCGGTAACAATAGACTTGATACCTCCATCCACGGCCTGAAGTCTCCTAAGGATTTCTTCCGTTTTCGCTTCCGTGTAGGCAGGGCTTCGGTAGAAGCGCACGATGGAGGGCTCCATGCTGCTGGAAACGAAGTCGTGCAGTTAGTGTCGCGAATGCAGAGCGAAGACTGCCGTTTCTTAATGGGGAAAGGTTAAAGAGTCATCGACGAGATAAAAGCCGATTGATAGGATTCAATTGAAGCAGATTACACTTACTACTTCAATTGTGACCCGCCACAAACATAAGTAAAAATCCGTTTGTACGCAGATATCTACATGTTATTTTCTCCTTTTTTTTTATTAGGAAATACAGATTAGAATTTCGTGTACGCTCAAAAGGTCATTCGAATTTATTTACGCATCATTTTTATTCTATGAATTCTAAAAATTAAAGTTATCGTTACCAACAAATTAAATACTACAAACATTTCACGCACAGTTTAAAACAAATGTCACAAATAAATCGAATCCAATATATTTTAAATTGACTATTTATTTGTCAAAATTGACATTTGACAAATACAAATTTCTGCAAGTAAAAAACTTACATTTTGTTTTGGGTTAATTGTAATTAATAATAACGATTTTTTCTAAATATTTATTGTATATTTGTTTTGTTTACTATTAATAAATATCTTAAAACTAAATATATAATAACGAGTAACAATATAAAATATCTATAATATAAATGTAAAGTGTAAGCTTTCGTGTCTTTAAGATCTACAATGTCGATTTGTAACCGCTGATCATCCATGTAGCCCAGAGGCGAGAAATATAAATGGAACTAATATAAATACAAAATGGTGCTGTAAATCTTGGAATTTAAGACAGGTTGCATCTGTGAGAAGAGTTTGATGCAGTTCCAGACGCAGCCTCCACCTGATATTGTCTGGCAAGAGCCATATCCCTCTCCATTGATGAACTGGCGTTCTGCATGGATAATGCCAAAGCTCTTGCTAAAGCTTCGTCCTCGCTCTAAAATATATGAAATTAGGATATTATTATTAATTTAATACTATTAAATAATTAATATATACCATATTGCCTTGTATACCACGAAAATCGTTTCTTGGAGGATTTGGATTATTGGTTTGGCTACAAAGAAGTTACATTAGGAAACGATGTCAAGAAAATCTAAATTTTAACGTAAATGTTGTTAGAGTTAACAAATTTAAGTTACAACCTAGATGATAAATAAATGTAGTTTGACTCTTACTGTTTGATGACTATGCCCGGGCAGGCGTGATCCGATGTATGCCTATGCTTTAAGCAATAATTTTTCCTGCAGTCATTGCAAATAACAGGTATGACCTCCTTGGTCTTGCAGCCTTTCTTCGAACATTTGTTAACAAAAATCTGGCGACGATTCTTAGCTGGATCAGATTGACAATCATTGTCTATATGCGCCCCAACAACTGCATCAGGCTGCTGCCCTCTCACCACTGGAATTGGAATGTTACAGAGTGGACATACTGGCACCTGATTATTTTTCAGGTAGGCTTTGGGGCAGCTGTGCGTTGTATAAGTGTAATGTTCTTCACTAAAATACAAAAAAAAAAAAATTAATAAAAAATAATTCAAATGATGCAATAACAAGATTCTTACCAAAATATATTATTGCATGCATCACAAGTTATTGGTAGAAAATCTAAAATAGAACGCAATTATCATTATTAAACCCAACCTTTATTTATATGTAACTCAAAATAATGCATTAGCACAATGTAAACAAAGCGCCTTTGCTATAATCGAAGTAACATATTGTTTTTGTAACACAATGTAAACACTTTACTTACCTAACCTCTTGCAACTAGATTCGTTGCATTGTTTTCCAATATGCGGGAGCTCCATTTCTTGTTAATCTTTTGGAAATTTGATTTTTAACGAAGATTTACTTTTTAAACGCGATAAAATAAAGTAAGGTGGAAAGAAAGAAAAAAAAGTACGTCTTTATCCAATGGGAATCTGTTATGAATTGGCAGTTTTCTTCTTCTTCTTCTTCCCTTACAACAGCCTCCACTACATTTAGCTTGTGCTTTGCACAATTTCGCCAGTTACAGTCAAGTGGTCATAGGAAGGTGTGTAATATAACAGGGGGTAAGATAAACATAGATACAATGTTCAAACCGGAGCTCAGCGATTCAGTACAGTTGGACTAGGAAGAGCCTCGGACAGGATGATGGTTTGTTTATAGGTTGGGAGGTTGATCCGCAACCAGATAGACAGTGTAGGCAACGTGATTGCAACCCGATTCGCCCAAAGATTCCTAAACGGTGGTTTTAGATGTTCTAATAAAATCCAGGATGGACAGGTAGACGAGGCGACTCCCAGAGGCCATTAAGAGAGGCACTGACGTTGGCAGAGGTACCTTAAGAACCACAAGTTTGGTAATAAAATCTGCGATAGCAGCGGAGTTTATAGGACACTCGAAGAAGCTGTGATTAATTGTGCCCTCACTTCCACAAGCGCAGCGATCGGAATCTGTCCAGCCCATCCTGTGGAGATGAGCCGGAGCGAGGCAGTGCCCCGACCTTAGTCTGGTGAGGATGGAAATGTCGGATTTGCTAGAGAATTTGAGGTCGAAGTACCAAGGCCTTGTCTTAACCGTTGAGAAGCTGTTATAATATGACCTGCCCTTCTGCAAGCCCATAACCTCGTGCCAGGACTGCCAACCTTTGATCTCCTTATCCTTAAAAAAGGGGAGTACGTCAGAATAGTGGATCTTTAAGTCTAATATTGGTTTTTCATGAGCATTTTTAGCAAGTTCATCCGCAATCTCATTGCCCCGGATACCTTTGTGCGAGGGGATCCAGCAGAATTTAATGTGTATACCCCCCTCCCACAGATCTCTGCAACAGGCTCTGATCCAGATCGCCAGATAGTTCGTCCTCCCAGAAAACGTTCCTATAGAGAGGAGTTCCAGAGAGGAGGCCGAGTCCGTGAAGACTACCACCTCCTTCCAGTGACGGTGTCTGACGAAACAACATGCTCTATACAATGCAAACAGTTCTGCCGTGAGAATTGATGCTTGGTTAGGCAGGCGGCCGCTCTCCGAGGAGTTTGCAGATGGAATAAAGACTCCAAAAGTTGCCGAGTCAGGAAGTGATCTTACTGACCCGTCCGTGAAGATTTGAGCATGACGGGGGAAGTTGACAGCAACGAAGTCGTATAGAGCCTGGTTCATGGACTCTGGAGCGTGAGTAGATACCTCGGGAAACTTATAGATTGGAATAGCAAATGTCAAATCTTCTGTAGGTGCAGACAAGATGTCAGACAAGTTCTCCGGATATATGATAGTGGACATCTCCTCGGAATCCCACCACCCCTGCAACAGCAGTGGGGTTCCTCTGACCATCCAGAAAGGTGAAGCCCGGAAAGCTACGGCGGCTTGTCGAATGGCAGGGACGACGCAGGTACTGCCCACTGACATGCTTTTGGTCAGGTACTGAACTGTGAGTCTCATCCTTCTTAGCCTGAGCGGGGGCAAACCCATCTCGGAATGCAGTACATTGATGGGCGTCGACTTGAGGGCACCCAGGCAGATTCGAAGAGCCTGGTTCTGGATTCTGTCCAGAGCTGTGAGCGAGGTATTAGGGCAGAAGGAATATAATGCACACGCGTAGTCGAGTCTAGATAAAACAAAGGCCCGGTAGAAGCATAGGAGAGTACTTGGTTCTCCTCCCCAGTCTCTACCTGAGACCGCTCTCATCATGTTGAGGCCCTGCATGCAGGACTGTCCCAAACTTCCCACTTGTCTAACCCATGACAACCTCTCGTCCAGCCAGACGCCAAGGAACCTGTAGCTGTCGACCACTCTTATAATTTCTCTCCCTATTCTGACGAGTGGATCCAGAAGACGTCTCCCTCTGGAGAAGAGCATACACTTCGTTTTCTCGGGAACCAGAGAAAGGTTCCTGTACTCGAGGAACTCTTGGAGGCGGCCTAGTGTTGCTGTCATACGCGCAGCAAGCGAGCCGATGTTCTTGCCCCCTGTATAGAGAGCTATGTCGTCGGCATAGATCAAAGCCTGGACTCCCTCACCTACCAGCCCATTGATCTCTCTAATGTATAGATTGAATAGGAGGGGGCTAAGAGGGCTTCCCTGGGGGAGACCCTTATACGAACGTCTGCCCTGAGATGGGTCTGCGCCAACAAGCTGCAAGTTCTTCTCCGAAACTAGGTCAATGATAACATTGACTAGTCGGGATGGAAGACGAAGATTGGCAAGAATTTCCTGCAGTCTTACAATAGAGACGTTATCATATGCAGCCTTGATGTCAATGAAGCACACAAGAGAATGCTCCCTCCCAGATAGGACCCTGTAGATTGAAGCAACAAGGGTGTACAGATTGTCAACCGCAGAACGACCCTTGCGGAAGCCGGAAACATTAGGAGGAAATATTCCTCTGCTCTCTGACCACCGCTCCAGCCTGTTTTTGATAATTGCCTCGAAGGTTTTCCTGACACAGGAGATTAGAGCGATAGGCCTGTAGCTGGATGCCTCATCCTGAGGTGAAGAGCCCTTACGTATAGGGATGATGGTAACCCTGTTCCAACTTCTGGGAGTTATTCCGGAGGACAAAATGGTATTGAATTCCTCGCACAGAATTCCCCTGCAATGCTCGTCCAGATTCTTTAGCATACCGTACGATATTTCGTCCTGACCCACCGCTGTGTCCCTAGTTTTATTGAGAACAAGTTCAATCTCGGCTGCTCTGATAGGGTGGATAAGAACGTCATCCTCCTCGGATGGCAGTGGAGTAAGTTTGATTAGAGCCCTTTGCGGTTCTTCTGGCGTAAGAATCCTGAGGAAGAGGTCTCTCCATGGTTGTTCATATGTATCTGGGTGAATAAGTCGAGGGACTCTTCTGCTAAAGATTCTGATCTTTTTCCAGACCAGAGAGGTGGAAGATTCTCTACCCAGAGAACCACAAAACTCTCTGAAACCCTCTCTCTTCTTACGTTTCAACAGACGTCGCGTCTCCGCCATGACCCGCCTCGCAGCGATCAGGTGTTCCAGTCTCCCTGTGCGGTGAAAAATCCTAAGGAGTCTGCTCCTTCTAGCCGTCGCAGCACTACACTCTGCGTCCCACCACGGGCATGGAGGTCTGCAGGGCAAAGAACCGCCGGTCTGCGGGGAGCACATTCCAGCTATACGTCTCAGGACATCCGTAAAGGAATCAATGTTGTTCACAGGCGAGTGAATCACTTCATCCGAGACCAACGACCTATAATTTTGCCAATTGATCCTCTTATAGGAAATGGAGCCTCCACGAACCGGTCTAGGGTTCCTTTCCGGTGGTTGGCGGTGGTCCAGAGATATGACGGAGAGTACCGGCAGATGGTCGCTTCCCAAGGTGTCGCTGAGTGTCCGAGAGGTGGAGGAGGTAACAAGGTCCGCGGTCACCAGGACCAGATCCAGCAGGCTAGATCTCGGAAATGCGATTCTGGTTGGATGCATATCATTGATGATGACCAAGTTGTGTTTGTCCATCATGTATGCCAACTCACGACCGTTCCTGTTCTCTCTGTTATGGCCCCAATAAGGATGATGGGCATTGAAGTCCCCCGTTAGAACGAACGGTGATCTCAACGTACCCACCAAACGGTCCCAGCATAGTCTGTCCATGTACACGTCCGGGGGAACGTAAAGGGAGGCAATATCAATCCCCGCAATCCGAATAACCGCGAATTGTGCCTGCCTTGGGTGGTCGAAAACTGGGACACACATAGAGCCCCTGAATCGATTGGAGAGAAGGATGGAAACTCCCCCCTTGCCGTCATCTCTGCGGTTATGGAGAGCAGAGTACCCTGGAGTCGAGACTCTTGTTCCTGGACGGATCCAGGTCTCGCTAATTGTTATGATGTCAATGTTGTTTGAATAGGCGCAGTTGAGTAAAGCTGATTGGTTAGAGTGGAACGATCTAGCGTTCCAACTCAGAATACTCAGATTCCTGGGATTCATTGGTATCTATAGACGACTTAAGTTGGTTAATGGCAGTAATTAGGAGCTTGATGGCTGGAGCGAATCTGGAATTTTTCTTTGCGTCTTTACTAGTGATTGTCTTGATAAGTTGCTTGAAGATCGAGGCCAGGAATTCCTCGCTAAGATCTTCCTCAGAGGAGGCGGTGGCGTATGCCAGCTTTTTGCTTTCTTTAGGTTTAGGTTTAGGAGTCCTTATTCTTGACTTTGGCTTATGGGGGCTAGGTGACTTTACTGCCACTCTCTTTCTTTTAGGGGGATTGCTATCTTCGTGGTCCCACGCTAGACTGCGGATTGATGACGCAGATTGCAACCACGAGGGGGAGTGTGAGCGAGGGATTACAGCTGTTTCCGCAAAGGATTTACTGGACGGTAATTTAACATTTACTTCGCTGGGAATGGAGTCCTCTCTAGTTAGAATCGAGGGAAAATCTCTCCTGGTGTTGGCCGGGATATTTTTTGGTTTGAACATATTTGCCGCTTCAAAGAAGGAGTAATTATATTTGACCATGGCTTCCTTAATGTTCTTCTGCCTAATATATTCTGGACAACTTCTTTCCGAGAGACGGACGTTAATTTCGTTCGAAAAATGGGGGCCACCACAGTGTATACAAGTGGGAGTGAGTTTAGCTGGACAGTCGTCTAAAGAGTGCGCTTCCGCGCAGGCGGGACAGCGAATTTCTCTACTCTTGCATATTTTTTTTGTGTGCCCATAACGTAGGCAGCCGAAGCATTGGATAACCTTGGGGAAATAAATTTGAGGGGTTCTATGGTTGTAGAAAATGTTAACTGAGGTTGGGATTGTTTTCCCTCTAAATGTGACCAAGATAGTGTTTGTAGGTAGGTAAACAATTGCCCCCTGATCATCTGAAGTTCTACGGTTAATTCGTTCCACCTTAAGTATCTCCCTGTCGTCCCTGCATTTTAGGTTTTCTAGTATTTCCTTTTCTGAAATTTCTTTATCTATATCCCTCACTATGCCCTTACAACTTATCAGGTGGGAAGGGATAAATCCATTAAGTTTTTCCTTTGCTAAGAAGTCGGACTGAATGAAGGTGTTGGCTGCAACTGCAGTTTGGAAAATCACTGCTACCCTATTTCTCCCTCTGCTTTCTACCTTAATTATTTTCTTGATTGAGGCTTTAATTAGTCTGTTTCCAAGAGACATTGAGTTTATCGATACTGCGGCGTCTACCGGTTCTACGTGAATAATGTAAGGTCCTTTGTCGTTACTCATGTACAAATTAGGGGGGAGAGAATGGGGGCTTATTAGGGTTGATATCGCGGAAAGAATCTCTTTACTGAGCATAATGGTGTTTCTGTCTTCGTCGACATATTTGCCCTCTTTGACGATGGCAGGGAGCGCTTTTCTAATTTCCTGGTTAATAAAGAATTTACCTGCTAGCGGGGAGTCCTTATTTGACTCTATGTTTAAATCAATAAGATTTATGAGGTCCGTAACCGATTGGGGGGCAGGAGGAGCCTGCTCCCCTTTGCTGCCAGGGCAGCCACCCGATCTTTCGCCCATGAGGGCTCAATCCCTACCCAAGCGCTACCGCGTTCCTACTACTGTCTAGGGACTTAACACACAGGGAAGACCACTTACCCGTACGTACTCTCAATCTACTTGATTGAGGTTAACTCAGCTCTGCACTTCACGATTGCTCGCGTCGTACTCCGAAATCAATTGGCAGTTTTCTATACGCTCCCTGACAATTTATACGTCAAAACATGAGTCACGCGGATTCTCGTCGAATAGTTTCTGTAAAAAGTTCCAGAACATTCCTAAATTTCAAATATTTATAAGGAAATATGTTAAATATATAAATATTTAAAGAAAATATTCAAAATAAGTAAATTATTGGTAATTAATAGAAACGCAGTAAATAAACGCGTATTTGGTTGCATATTTTTATCAAAACGGACGAACGACTCCATTTTGTAAACTTTGAAATAAGATTGACGACAATTCCTTTACCACAACATTTCCACATAATAATTATGCTACTTTAACATATAAAATTATTAATTCATTAAATAATAATTGAAGAATTCATAAAAAAAATCACTGTTTGAAATTTAAAAAAAATATATTTAATTTTATTGAAAAAAAAAATAGTATAATTGTTCAGGTTTCCAATTCTACTCTATTTTGTTGAAACTGAAATATTAAAATATAAATATTGACAATTTATCTGTCAAGAGTGACAATAGTCATAACATGACTTCGAAATAAATGTCAAATAAAATGATTTATTTTAAAAACAATTTATAACTGAAAATTATGACTACTCATTTTGTTTTTATTATTTTCTTTCAATATTACATTATATAAAATCAAGGTTCAAATTATTGTTGCGTAATAATAACGTTAATTTCATAGATCTGACAACATTGTATCAGACTGTCTGTCGCGCATTGCTGTGCACGCAGACGTATGCCATGTCAAAGTACTCACCGTGTATTATTTAATAAATAAATAAATGTACTAATAGGAAAACAAACTTGATCAGTTAGAAACAACGTGCAATCATTTGTTGGCTGTATTTTTTTGTATGGTAGATCGTGTGGACAAGAACATAAAAGAAGGCAAAAGAGGAAACCGAAGGAGTCGTGAAGCGAAACAATAGGAAGCCCCCATCGACCATTTCCATAAACTATGGAACATATAAAAACCACCAAGGTAAGAGGACCCAAATGACAAGTGTTTATTTTTATTTTCGTTTTATTGCGACGAATCGACGTTCTGTTTTGATTTTTTACTGTGTTTACGTTACATTGCATTGATAACAGAAAATCTCAAGTTCTGATAACACTAGTTTTTATATATAAAGACAATAATCGAAGATCTATTGGTTTTTGTCTATCGAGTTAGATTCATATCAAAATTATTGTATTTCTTTATTCTTTTAAATTCAATAATTTTAATTAATAATGGCAAACAAAATTGCATTTGTCAAGATCTTAACATATTTGATTGTAATACTACATTAGAAAAAATGCAATATTATTTTAAAATTAATTCAAGACACTTGTTGAATTCTTGCGCTCATTGGTAAAGGTAAAGTTTTGTTATTTGGAAAACTTGATAAAATAAAAAAAAGAGTATAATCTTAAGTACTAAATCTCGTTTAGTTGGAACGCATTCCGTGTTTTAGTATTGGCGCTGATAATTATGAATTGTTTGTTGCTTATTTGATAATTCCTTAAGCAGTTAATCAATGAAGTTACGTTATCGTTACGTATTTATTTTCACCGTTTTGATAATTATAGCGTAGATTTCGAAATTGTATCTGCTGAAAAATATCCGATTTGCAATTTGTATTTAATTGTTGACAAACATGTCAGATCGATGAGCGTAAGCAAAAGTGGCGTACAAAAATGTCACTTTGACAAATCAGCTTCAAACGAGTTCCATTTTAGTTTTTTTTATCCGTTGTAGCGACAATCGATTGTTTCGGCTTATCCTGGATGGTGCAGTTCTGTTTTGTATTTTATCTCCCCTCCTCCATCGCAGTTCTTGTTCTTTCTTCTCTTTTTCTATAAATAAGTGGATGTGGGTGAATAGGCTATGACCTGCGCATTCTTGGGAGGGGGATTGGATTTGCGATGTTGGAGTACGTAGAGCCGACGATAAATGCAACGCGAAAAATATTAACAAATTCGCCGTCGATGTACGTGAAATTCAAATCGTGGCTGCTGCAGCAACAGACCGCAGAGGCCGGCGGCAACACGACCGATACCATCGGCGGAAACCTCGTCAACTCCAAGGTAAATCCATCCATCCATCCAACACAAAATCCATCAAACTTTACGCGGATCTTCCGAACGAAATGAAATTAAGCGCTAAAAGATTGCAAAATTCTGTTTTCTGTTAAAGATAACCTTAAACACACGCCCGAATTCGCTATTGATTCGGTTTTGCAGACACGAAAACATCGACGATGTCTCAGATGCTCTCGCAGTATTGACTTTTTTCCACACATCAAAGAAAACATGAGTAATGTTCAAATTCCTCTTAGAAACGCAATGGCCGAAAAACATATGGCGAAAAAACATTTGTTTCGGTCCAACCAATAGAATTAACGTGAGCAATTCTTTACAACCAATATAAAGCTGTTTATTTTTTTTTTGGTATCATAAATCTGTTGGTGAACTTCCAAAATGGATGAAAACGATTAAAAAAAAATGGGATAGTCACCACATGCATATCCCATTGGATCAAACAAACAAACAAACAAAATGGCTCAAAACACCAATCAAAATTAGTAAATGATTCAGTTTTGACACATTCAGAATTAATACTAGATTTTTAACAGAATTGATTGAAAGTACGTCACATTTACTTAAAACGCAATTTCAAGAAACAACACCTTTTAATGTTATTATGAAATCAATCAATAGACGCTATTTATAACAAGTGTAATATGCATGTTACAATGATGTACGTACGCTTAAACAATGGGCAAGTCGAAAATAATTACTTTTGTAAACGTACAAATTGTATTATTGCGTTCACGAATTAACTCGGTGCGGTAATATGTCGTGTCGTGTTATTTAAAAAAGAAAACATGAGTTATGACTTATTTTCAATTTGTATTTATATACGTTAAATAGATTGATATTGTTTCGTGTTAATAAATAATTATAATTATATAAAAAAATACTCTTATCACTTTTGTCGTATACACTATATCCTTTTTTTGTATAATAAATGATTGAGCGACTGTGTAAGAGCTTTCTAAAATTGAACCATGAAAGGAAAAATTGCGGCGCTGTTTAACAAGAGTTTCATTAATAACGTGTTATCTTACTTGAAAAACGATAAACTTGTATTTGCGAGTGGAATGAATATATGAACAATTGCATACACATATAGCATTTGATAATGAATTGTGATTTTTTATTTTTAAGTTATATTTAAAATTATCAAGGTTGCTGTGCAATGAATAAAATGTAAATTATGTTTTTTTTTACATTAAAAATGTACTATTTTTTTTGTCGTTTTTCAGTTGGAAAATGTTCGTATGTTAGATCGTTACTCGAAAACACCATCGATTGGAACACTCTACCTGACAGCATCGCATCTCATCTTCGTTGATCCCGAAGACAAAAAGGAAACATGGGTAAATATCGGTGTTCTCCAAGGTATTGTTCTGGGTTCTAAACTTGTGTGTGTGTGTGTGTATTTCTTTCAACAGATTCTCATAATGCACATTGCGAACCTGGAGAAGCTTCCATTGACCACAACAGGATCACCGCTTTTGATCCGCTGCAAGACTTTCCTATCGGTGACGTTCGTGATACCTCGCGAAAGGGATTGTCATGACATCTACCTGACGTTGCAGCTGTTTTCGCAGCCTAGCAACGTCGAGGATCTGTACTGCTTCACGTACAACGCCAGCACCGAGAACTTGTCGCAAAGCACCGGCTGGGACTTTTACGATCTGCAATCGGAGTACAAGAGGATGGGCGTACCGAACGACCAATGGGGTTTGACCACTCTCAACAAGGATTACGAGGTACAATCTCCATGGCAACTTGTGCTTTTCTCATTTTTGTTTTGTTTTTAAGTTGTGCGATACTTATCCGCGCCATCTGCACGTGCCTCTTTCGGCCACGACGACGACGCTGATGGGCAGCTCGAGGTTCCGCTCGAAAGGACGTTTACCGGTGCTGTCGTATCTTTATCACAATAAAGCAAGCATTTCCAGGTGCAGTCAACCTTTGTCCGGGTTCAGCGCGAGATGCGTCGAGGATGAGAAGATGTTTAATCATGTGCTCAAAACCAATCCGAATTCCAGTTACATGTACGTAGTCGATACGAGACCAAAGGTAGATACGCAAATTCAATTACATGAAGCGCGAAGTCATTTCTAACTGTTCAGTTTTGCAGATAAACGCGTTCGCAAATAAGGCGGCAGGGAAAGGGTACGAGAATGAGGCGTTCTATGAGAACATCAAGTTCCATTTCCTCGGTGTCGAAAATATACACGTGATGCGCAACAGTTTAGATAAAGTGATCGAAAGTGAGTGAAACAATCGCTAATTAAGCAAACAAGAAATAACATTTATTTTTTTCAGCTTGCGAGCAAAAGAATCCGACTATTAATAGTTTCCTGAGCGGATTGGAGTCGAGCGGTTGGTTGAGGCACATAAAATCCATCCTCGACACGTCTTGGTTCATAGCGCAAGCCCTGGAGGAGGGAATCAGCGTCGTCGTGCATTGCTCCGACGGTTGGGACAGGACCGCTCAAGTTTGCTCGCTAGCCTCGATCCTGCTGGATCCATACTACAGAACCATTACCGGATATCAAGTAAACTAATTAATAAAACACGCAAAGAAACCTAATTTGAACACGAAGTTTTCAAGGCTCTGATCGAGAAGGATTGGTTGGCTTTCGGACACAAATTCTCCGAGCGCTGCGGGCACGTCCAGAGCGACAGCAAGGAAGTATCTCCGATCTTCACGCAACTTCTGGACGCCACGTGGCAGCTGATGCAGCAGTTCCCATTAACATTCCAATTCAACGAGCGCTTCTTGCTCAACCTCCACGACCACGTGCACTCGTGCCAGTACGGCACCTTCATCGGAAACTGCGAGAAAGACAGGCTCGATCTCAGATTGAACGAACGCACCTATTCACTTTGGGGCCAAATCGCAAGCAATATCAACGAGTACTTGAATCCTCTCTACTCTTCGGAAGAAACCACCGGACTTTTAACGCCAAATCTAGTTCCGCAAAACATTAAATTCTGGAGAGGCATCTACTGCCGCTTCGAAAGCGGAGTGCATCCGCGAGAACCCATCGGTGATCTTCTCCTGGACACGTGCGATCACACCTCTTCTCTTGAGGATCACATCAAATACTTGACCAAGGTAATTTTGATCAACAATCAATAATAATTTACGTTCAACAATATTGCAGCGCATCTCTTCCGTGAAAGCTTTGCTCCTGAATGCGGATAAACGCAGCATCGAGAAGAAACCGGACAACACAAATTCCACGGACAATAAATTCCTTTACGAAAAAGCGAGTCTTCGGGAACTCGAGTCGGCGGACCACGACCATCCGCTGAAGTTGGGCTCCGATGATAATCAGGGGAACGACGCGAACGAGAAGGTCGGCGAAATCACCAAAGATCTCAATTCAGTGGCGCTCGACTGGAAGGCATTGCGCAACGTCACCGAATGCTCGTGCTCGAAAGCCTTCGATCAATTCACAAGAAAAGTATATAAACAAATCGGCACAAAAAAGAAACACGTTAATAAACTCAATTACTCAATTTCAGTACCATTGTCGGAAGTGCGGCGACGTCTTCTGCATGAGATGCATTGACCAGCAGTGCGAACTTCCGGGCCACATGAGCCGGAAACCGATGCCGGTCTGTCGACCCTGCTACGATAATTTGCAGACTGTCTCCTTCGATGGACCAGAATAAATGCTGTGCTATTGTGCTCTTTCATTTTTCGCACTTTTCGTTACTTTTGGACTGACCGAATTTGGGGAGGAACTGTTACATATATATATATATACGCTCGCTAATCAAAAAAAAAAAAATAAAGCAAGTAGAGTAAAGAGAATTATTTTTTAAGTTGGAACTCGTTGGTTTCTTCTATTCTTAATAAGTTTAATAAAATGTTAAATCAAAACGCCGTTTTGTTTCTTTTATTTATATCCTAAATATAAAAAAAAACAAATATTGTTTACGTCAAAATATGTCATAATTTTTATTTCAGGCTGCCTCTTCAACTCAATGTTTCATCGCTTAACTTCCAACAAATATTGAACGATAAAAGGTAATATTTGTAACTGTTAAAGATAATTTTTCATTCATACATTTTTAAATATACGATAAATGATGATGCAATTTTCGCAGCAAAGAAATATTGAAAGATTAATGTATGTAAATAATTTGCTGTTCATCTTAAAATAAATTAGCACTGCAAGAAGAAGTGTTTTAAGATTATTATAGTGATGACCTTACAAATAATGTTTATTATATCAAGTTTCAATTGTATATAGCGCCTTAACAGTAGTGTGTGTGTATAATATAAATCTTTACAATGCTACCAATACATCACTTTTAATGAGAACAAATATACAAACAATGGAACCATTTTTTTCTTGCTTCTCAAATAACGAATGATTAAATAGAAACTAAGGCAAAATATACGACTGCTTATATAATGATCTCAGCTTTCTAGTGTATAAATATATTATTTTTTTTACTAAATTGAAGCATTTATTGTCTGGTAGGTTTGAATTTATATAAAAAAATATTTAAAACTGAACATTGTATTATTCTAACATTTCTGTGACGTAATAACAAGAACTAATTAAAGATTGCAAATGGATAATTCAAAGTTTGAAAGAAAATAATATATGAAGAATAATTGAAACTAGGATGCAAGAAATAAATTAAGAGGTAGCAATTAGTGTGATTAGTACAAATTTAAATGTTAGAATAAGTTTTATGTGTTTCATTATAGAATGTGTATTGCTACAAGGAAGGGTAATTGCAATACTAAATTGAAATGTATTAATGTCTCTGCTTAAAGCAATGCAATGCAAATAAATTGGAGCATCAACCTTCTGAATGGCAATTGCTTACCATTATTTTTATTATTAATAACGGATAATTACGAAATTATTGTCGTAACGTTAATGGCTATTGTAGATAATTACATGCTAAGATTGGACGCAGTTCTATGCGGATTAGAAGCTGAGTCTCGGCTCATTCTTTCTACTTAGTTTTTTTTTCTTTTCATTTTACTTTGCCCAGCACCCGACGGAACCCACTGATCTATCTTAGCGCCCCGGGCAACACGGTACATATCCACGCAGAAAATCTTTCACTCAACCTAGTTTCAATCGCTGTAAATCGCGAAGGAAACATTACTAGGAACGGCGATTATTTGCAATTGCGATTGCGATGTTCTCTGCACGCATCTCGAGATTCAAATATAAGTATCAATGTGGTTATCAATGAAAACTTTTTCCCCTTTCGATTACTTAAGCTTAATTAATAAATGGATGGACGATAGCCGACTTACGTATATGATGCACAGGTTTCCGTTGCGTGGTCTTCGGATGGACGAACTCCAATTGGACGCATGTTTAGAAAATTGCAGATGTTAATAACGGCACGACACTCTGGGTAAACAAGATCGTTAACCATGCGGACGCGATCAACAAGTGCGCCTGCTTGTTGCCGTTTATTATTTTTTTGACTTTTCCTCTCGTAATCCTGCAACAATTTGATGATGGATGGGTTGCCTAATGGAGAGAGAAACTTCTTTTTGTTTTTCTCTCGTGTCTCAGTTTCCTCTCGTCGCAATATCCTCAATGTGCGAATTTCCTCTCGCATGCTGTTCACATGTACGTCTTGCGCAAATTTCCACGTACCAGATGAAATTTTTCATTTGCAATTTTGTAACCCCTTTTATATTGCACAGTACGCACATTCCTTTGTTCTAATGTTTCAATGTTGTATCGTGTTTTTTTTTTAATTGTACGTTTTCACAGAGTGCAGGATTTGCGATTCGCTAATGGAGAAAACGATTGATTAAGCTTTTGTTGTTTGTCTTTTGTTTCTAGTTACTATAGGAATGGAATTTCCGTGAAAATGGATGGCATGATGTAAAAAGTTAAAGGTCCGATGCGGAAGATCGCAACGAAGTACACCCATACTATAACGAGCACACATAAAATGTGGTTTGCATGTTCAAGAAATCCCGGTTGAGCTACTCGTAAATCAGACATTAATCGATATGCCGTGATGATATGACATGGGACATGGAAATGCTATTATCGCATGCACGAGGACCAAAACGGCAGTCGCTGCAAAATGACTACCGCCGCTGGTGATGCCCTGTACGAGCTCCTGGAGGATCTCAAAGTAAAACCACTTTTACTAGTATCAAACATCAAAAACGAATTCAATTTTTTGTTGTTGTCGTTTCAGTTCACGGATTACAAATTGGCAGCGTGCATCAATCGTCTGCATCGGTACTTGAATGAAAACGACCTCACGATTATCAAAAGAAGCGATCAGGTAGGTGACGAACATCATGACAAACTTTCGCCTGCGATTTGATTGACGAACTTGCTTCTTCCGTTCGATTTACAATTATTCGGATATCGTGCACAAAGTCGAGAGAGAAATTTCTGAAATGCTGCACGTTTTTCTTTTTGAAAAAAATAAAATAAAAATAAACATATTTCCAATGCACATTAAGATGATATAATTCGGTTATCCAATCGATACATTATTCATATTATACTAAACGTGCAAGTATCTTGGGAAACGCTTTCTGCGCTCAATACATTGAATTTATAATTTACAAAAAATTTAACATTTGGGTCAATTCAATTGATCGAAACTGACAGATGTACTTGGCACTTTTGTGGGTTTTTCTTCTTTATTAGATACAATACAAAAAGTTTCACTTATTTAACTACTGCCCAATCGAATTCGAATGGTTCTAAAATAAATTCAAGTTATTTAAATCGGGTATTAGATCTAAACGTTGATCGATATCGTGATGAAGACCGATTGCACCCAAACGATGCTCGTAGATGGGAATTTCGTGATGATGGTCGTAGATGGGAATGTGATGGTGATGACCGTGATGGTGCGACGACAGGTGGTGATGATCGTAATGGTGCGGATGGTGGTGATGGTGACCATGACAACTGTGGTGATGATCATAACCATGGTGGTGATGTTCGCAATCGTGGTGATGATGGTGACCATGGTGATGGTCGAGGTGGTGATGATGATCGTCGTGGTGATGGTGGTGTCCGTGGTGATGGTCGTCGTGGTGATGATGGTGACCATGATGATGGTCGTCGTGGTGATGATGACAACCGTGGTGATGATGGTGACCATGGTGACCATGATGATGGTGATGACCGTGGTGATGATGGTGATGACAGTCAGTGGTTATGGATCTGGCGACGTCGTAGAAGTCCGGGGCGTAGCGCAAAATGCCACCCAGCGCATTTTCGAGGTATCCGCCTAAAAGGCCATTCTTTCGCTTTCCGCCCCCGCCGTGTTTCGTGAATGTCGCATGTATCGCACATGTCGAAATCATCAAAATCACAAGACATTTCTGAAATCGAACCCCAAAAAAACAACACTAAGATAATAATAATACTCGACTTTAAAAATTAGATATTTTAACAATTTATTAATTTTCACATTATATAGCAATTATTATTTCTATTACTTACTACAACGTTCATTGCTGACAAAACAAGTTGACTGCAGAAACAAAACCATTTGCGGATGTTTTTATACGATGGCTTAACGTAAATTGCCAGGCGCTTCCCGATTTAATGACAAACATTAGATTCGTATTTTCATACTCCATTTCCCTATTTTCGAATGAAATTTCTAAACGCGATATGTATAAAATATGAAATACAAAGACGCACTCATCGTCACGAGTTACGCCTATAAAAATATCACTTCGTTTTCTGTGCATTATATCTATCACGGCAAGTATATACAGTTCATATCAATTTTTAGTGAAAAAAAATGGTAAAATTTACTTAAAATCTAATATTAATTATATAAAAAATGAAGTTTACTATATATATAAAATGAAAGAAAATATAAAAAAGATGATTATGATTCTGATCTCTTAATCATGTTGATATAAAATGTTGATGAAAAAGTGTAGTTATCCAATAAAATGTAAGACTAATTATAGACATCTGTAATTGATCTTATTCGTATGAATCATAACTAATTGGACTAGATCAAAATGTTAACCACTAAATTAATTTAATTGAGCTTAATTTGAGCGAAAGCCTACGGAAAATTCCAAGTATTTTTCAGTTCGCTAAAGAAGTAAATCAGTTGCCATTCGCTTTAGATTTTTGCAAAAGCGATCTGAAGGCGTTCGCTCTAAATAATAGTTATCAGGCGGGATGAAAACAACAACAAAAACAAAATAAAATGCAAACGCCGCGGTCTGAGCATAGCACATGTTGATTCGGATTTGGATGTTGTAAGAGTGTGGTGCTCCGGTTTTCATCTCACTCCAATTGGCAATTTGTCTCGTTTAGATCTCATAAGATTAATTGAATCGGCGTGGTAATGTCAAGAGTTGACAAGAGGAACTTTGTGTGCACTGGATCCATTCCAACGACCGACCGATAATTGCATGGCATTATCGATTATTGTCATTACGAGTATATGTGTGTGTGTGTGTGTATTTTACTTGTCCGCATCGAGCGCAACGCATATAATATTTGTTTCCTGCCGCGCCTCGTGTTGCAACAAGAAGTTGACGATGACGACGACCGAGATGCAGACATTTTTAATTGCTCCCATTAAAACTAAATAAGGCGAAAACGGCCACAACAAATTTGTTCTTTTCTTTTTCATCCGATCGGCCAATGTCATTTACGCAATTTTGATTTTCAATTGCATTTTCGCAATTTTTCTTCTTTTTTTTTTTAATTTTTGGTTATACTATTCGAATTCGAAGAGGACGAAAATCATTCGTTTCCGATTCGAAAGGCAATAAATGCATTTCGATATTTATTTAGAAAGCTTTATGAAATCTGGCTCAGGAGTGTCCGGCCTGATCTCATTTTCCCTCTACAATTTTTATTTTTTTTTTGTTTTTGGTTAGTTTCAGTTGCATTTGGGCAAAACATATACCATCGATTTCAGTCTTCACCATTTTCCAACCAGAATGACCATATCGAGAAATTAACATTCGAATAAAATACGAAAATTTCACAATTTCTTCGTTCCTGCAATTGCATACAAGGCTATTATTTCTTAAACGTTTAAAAATTCCATAGAAATTGAAATGAAAAATATATTTTGCTAAAAAGAAGGCTTTTGTAAAATTTGTTTTAAATGTGTTGTATAACATTAATTTATTAATTGAATAAAAAATATTCTAAAAAAAATGATTTAAACATTTCCGCTTTTCAATGATTATTTCTCAGTACAATTTTTATATATTTACAGAAAACTAAACTTATTAACTAGTTAATAATCTGTAGATATATAAAAGTGTACACATAAAAATAGTTAAATCGATTTAAAAGTCTTAAAAACATTGTTTAACTCTTTAACTATTTTTTAAATATTAAAGTTAAAGCACAAGTAAATAAATCTTACTTGTAAACTATTCCTCAAAGATTATTAAAAAAGGAAACGCCGCCTAAATAAATAAAATTGCTACCATTTAATTTGTTTCGTTTTTGTTTTGCATCTTTTTTTTTTTAATTTCTCGTGCCTCCTCGATATTAGCATACCGTCGTCGTCCGACGGGGATTGTGTCGTTACTGGATTGCACGGAATCCGCTTCTTTGTTGCGTACACACGTCTGCACGTATGCGAAATGCATGCATGTGCGAGAGGGAAATATGTATGTGGAAAATATAAAAAAAAATCAGAGCCTTAATCCTATCCTACCTCCTCTCCTAATATGTCAAGATTTACTATATAAAGTCTTCACGCACAGCCTCCTGCATCAACAGATACAAATCCTAAACATAACAACAACATCTTGTTTACAAATAACAACAACAACAACAACAATCATGAAATTCACAGTAAGTAATATGATTAATATAAATTAAGTCATTTGGGAAAGTGGGCTATCCACTTTTGCTACTATTAACGTTTCGAGGGCAAAACGTTGCTAAACACATTACACCTCGTTGATTTAATGCCGGAGAAAAACTTGCAGTTAGCAATAGTTGTACATAGAAATTTGCACAATTTATGATTTAAGAAATTTAACAATATATTTCTTAAATACAACATATTTTATATTATTTGATACAATTTCGAATAATTTGAAAAGATGTGTTGTAAAAATAAAATATGAAACTTTTGGAAATTTTTGAAATGATCTGTATTGTATCCAAAGTGAAAAACATAATCATTTTTTTTGTATATAGTGAAAGAATGATATAAATTATTGAAAGAATTAGTAAATTATTTTTAAATGATTTTTATTTTCGATAATATTTTTTGTTAATATAAAAAAATGTATTGTATTTTTGTAAGAAAATATCGGACATTTAGGAATTGGATTTTAATCAATGGGGAGTGTAATTTTGTTATAGATTATTCTGTTGGCCATCTTCGGTTGCGTTTTGGCTGAAGAAAAGAGGCAAGAAAAAAGAGGTTTACTGGGTTTGGGATACGGAGGAGGATACGGAGGTTTGGGACACGGTGGGATTGGAATTGCTGAACCGATCCACGTTTCTGCGCCGATCAGCATCGGTTACGGAGGAGGAATTGGTCACGGTATCGGAGGATTAGGATTAGGTTTAGGTTTGGGACATGGATTAGGACACGGGATAGGCTTGGGATATGGAGGAGTGGGCCTCGCAGCACCTATAATTAAAACAGTCGCTCCAGCTCCGATCTACACGAAGGCAATCGCAGCTCCGATCATCACCAAGAGCATCGTGTCAGCTCCGATTGCTTACGACGTCGGCTACGGAGGAGGACACTTAGGAGGAGGAGGTATTGGTTACGGCGGCATCGGTTATGGAAAATACCTCCACTGAAGATCACGTCGATGACGATGATGATGATGACGATGAACAGCAACATTTGTACATAGAGAGACTTACAGTATTTTTGACTTCGATCTATTTGAAATAAATAAAATTTGAAATCGATAAAAAAAAAACGGCGTTTCTTTCTATCCACTTTCTATTCTAATATTATTTAAAAGTGCATCGGAAAGGCGAAACTCGCCCGGGAATGCAGCGTTTCATTTACCATAGACAATTTGGTGCAAGAGGCCTTGCCTTTCCCACTTGCTACAATTGTACATATTTCCATTTTCGATAATGTACTCCCTTTTCCGGCGTTTAATGAATGCAAATGAATGCGCGACGCGACATCTCGTTTATTTTTCTTTTTAAATTTACGTGACAAAATTCTTCGGCCGTTTAGCTGCGGCACCGGGAGGCAGTGAAAGTGTTGCTGGAACTAATCTAATGGAATATTAGTAAAAACCGAAGGCTGGAGGAAGAAGGAAGAAGTAAAAAAATATATTATATTCGTCGCAATTCTATTAATAAGAACGCGGACGAAGTTCGGGAAACGGTGGAAGGGAAAGAAAAAACTTTCTTCGCTTCTGTTCTGTGTAATTGCAGCGGCTTCGGTTTAGTACGTGCTTTTTTTTTCGATTCGTAATGAATAGAAATTCTGTTCATAACTGCGAACCGATACGAACTGAAAACATTGAACTGTTGTTTGCAAATGATAATAGAAATTAATGCGAGAGCATTAAAATATATCAAATCAATGGTAACTGGACAACACAGAACATGACAAAATTAAATAACAAAGCGAACGTATTCATCTCGATTTAAAGTAGAACAGATGAGCTTTCTGCAGCTTCCTACCAATTCACAAATAATAACATTCCTAAGTTATACAACGAACATTTTAGGCTTGTTTTTAATGCATCGAAACGCATCTTTCTTAACTATTTACGTTCAGGAGAATCGATTGAACAAATTGAAAAACATAAATTTTACATAACTTTCCTGGAATACGCTTAACGAATATAGCGAACATTTTAGACTTAATCTTTTTTTAGGCTTTTAACTCGAACTTTCAAACCCATCCTTTTATGCTCGTTTTTAAATAGAATAGACCCTCCGCAACTTTTTGTATACTTTGCTGTTAGCAGTTAATTTTATTCCATACATTATAAGGGTTATACAATATTTTTATTAATATATATAATTCGTGTATCGCTATTAGCAAATTAATAATTTGAATATATTCAATGTATCTGGACGTAGGTTTGAGTGTAGTCTAGAATTGTCTTGTAACATGTTTTTATAATGATATCATATAACAAAAAAGCAACATTTGAATTAGCGAAGTTCAGGATGCAAGCAGTCCAAAACAAGAGTCCAGTAAATTATCTTTCCGGTCGCGTCGCGTCCAAATGGAAATAAAGTAAAAAAATAAAGAAGTAATGCGTTAAGAATCAAACGGAGGCGACTGAAATATTAAGTGGAATCGGCCGGAGTCGCGCACTTTCTTCGCCGATAAAATATATAGTATGTACGGCGCCTATTGTTTACCTTAAATATTAATTAGAAACAGCCGGGCCTTATTAATAATCAACCCTCGTGGCTGACCGACAACCGCTATATAAAACCGAAAAGAAAGCGTCCGGGACCGTTTGTCAGTGTCCGGAAGTCTAGCATGTCACTAGTCCATCATCATACAGCGACGACAACGACAACGACGAAGATCTAAGAACCTAAAACTACGAATATTATAGAAGATACACGCAGATCATGAGGTTCCTCGCATTGGTGAGTATTGCCGTGAGACGAACGTCGATCGTTTACTGAAACTCGTTGCCATTTCTATTCCGCAGGTCTGTTTGTTGAGTGTAGTGTTAACAGTGGTGTTGTGCGACGGTACTTTGGATGAAAATAAAGAGCAGCAGGACGAGATAAGCCCGCTGATCGATCAGGATGATAGGGAGAAGGAGCACGATAAGAGGACCATCCTCGGTTTGCATCACAAAGGTCCTCACGGCTGGGCGAAGCACGTGAGGGTTCGCGGAAATCACAAATACGTGGTTGGATTCGGACCGATGGATCTGAAGTATGTTCCTGTTGTGAAACCCATCGTCCTGAAGTCCTACAACAACAGATTCAGGTTCAGACCAAAACCTCAGTGGAAACCGAGACCAATTCTCCCTAGTAAACCGGTTCTGCAGAGCGGATGGACTCCTATATTGACTCCGGCACATGTACCAGCACCGCCGCACGTCGACGTTCTTCCATGGCAATCGGAAGGTTGGACCAAACCCGGAATTCAACAACCACCAAAACCTGAAATCAAACCCGTCGTTCATGTGGATCAAGTGCAACACGGAGATCATTTTCATCATCACGGAGATCATCTGCATCATCATGCACATCACACGGATCACATCCACCATACCGATCATCTGCATCTGACTCCAATTAATGTTGTTAAACCGGTCGTCCTGAAACCAATAATCCCGGATCACGTTCACGAAATAAGCCACGTCCAGCATGGACACCACATCGATCAGTTAGACACAATCAAACCGGTCGTGCAGCAACCACCGCAGATCATCTACTACAACCCACTGGTGCCCATCCAGAAACCACAGTTGCCTGTTCTTCCTCTCGGCGCACATTTTCCATCTCCCGTGTTAACACCAACGCATTTCCACAAAGTGCCTTTAGTACCGAAAGTACCTATTGTCCCTCAGTACCCAATTTGGCCGCATGTTACTAAACTTTATCCTCAAGTACCCACTGTCCTCCAGCCGCAGGTCCCAATCGTTCATCAATACCCTCAAGTACTCCATCAACCTCAAGTTCCAGTAGTCCACCAGCAGATACCTCAAGTTCCAGTAGTTCATCAGCAATTACCGCACCCCTCGGTTGTCCATCACCACGTCCCGCAAGTATTTCATCAGCAAATACCTCAAGTAGTTCATCAACAAATACCTCAAGTCCCGATTGTCCAACACCAGATCCCTCAGGTAATTCATCAACAGGTACCGCAAGTAGTGCATCAGCAAATTCCCCAAGTAATTCATCAGCAGGTACCGCAAGTAGTCCAACAGCAAATACCTCAAGTAATTCATCAGCAAGTACCGCAAGTAGTCCAACAGCAAATACCTCAAGTTTTCCAGCACCAAACTCCGGTAATCCATCAAATCCCTCAACCTCAAGTACCGTCGATACATCAGGTACCTAATATCGTGCAGCAGGAACCCGCGCTTCCAGATCCCGCTCAACCTCCACTATTCAACCCAGTACAACCCACGCAAAGTCCCCCAATCCATCCAGTCTTCCCATTCAACTACCAACCAATCCCTCCAAACTTCGCTAATCCCAGCTTGCAATCGATTCAAACCGATTACCAGCAATTGGATCAAACCCAGCAACAGTACGATTATCAAACAGAACAAAATCAACAGCAGCAGTACGATTATCAAACGCAGCAACATCAACAGCAGCAGTACGATTATCAAACGCAGCAACATCAACAGCAGCAGTACGATTATCAACAGCAGCAACAAGAAACCGATTACCAACAAAACCAAGCAGCGGGACAGACCATCGAGTATCATGGCAGCCAGGCGCATCTGATCAATCCGATCCCAAATTACGTTCCAGACAACTACGAGCAAGACGTCGAAGGTCATCCTCAAGATGCTCGCAACTACCTGCATCAGCCGCACTTCCACAATCCAGCCAACCCTGAGGACCCAATTAACGATCCGAACCATACAGCACAGCATCCCGAAGAAGCATTGAACGCCATCCATCCGGGACATTCCGACCTGCAGATACCCGAATACTTACCTCATCATCCCAACTACCATCCGCAGGATTACAATCAGAATGCATTCGCATTCCCCGACACTTCCATTCAGAAGTAGTTTATTTAATTTATTTATTAATCGATTAATATTTATTTGTTATTACTTTTTTTTTGTTATTGTTGTTTGTGATAATACTTGGAATAAATGCAATTAAGCTAAAGAGATGCGTCTATTCTTGCGTCGATTAAAATATAGAATGTTACGCTCGGGCCTTGATCCAAATTTACTATCGATGCGCGTTTGCGAAAGTCTTCCCATCGAATTTATTGTAATTGCGTGCACTTGGATCGGAGTGGCGCATTATCGACAATTCATTGGGACGGGGAAAACCTGATGGTGAGAGGTCGTGAGAGAATTCCGAATTGGAAATTACCGATTTTTAAATTAGAGAAATTTAGTATAATTCATTCAAACACTCGCTCATTCCCCATTTCCAATATTTACAAACAATTCTCGTATATACATACAAAGAACTATTATTGATCGCAGTTTCTCACCAAATCTAAATAATGTTACTTAATATATCATCCTTCATTTTGAAGACCAAAATCACTATACGTTCTGGGTAACAGAGTAGTAGTTAACGATGCTAAACTGTTATCCAGAACATAGATTATATCATGGTATTCAAACTACTAATAATTTTTGTAGCAGAACGAATTTTATGTTTCAATTAGTGTAATAGGCCGGGATAGCGCGTACGCAGTCCCGACACCCAAAAATTTCGCGCCCGAGTTATCCACATTAGGGATAATCGCAAGGGTCAGCCCATCCGATGTGCAATGGCAAGGCCTCGCCCTGGAGGAACTGCCTTTATGATCACAGTAACCTCTACGCCAGGTAAGTATGCTTTACTGGCGATTCGAAAGCACCCTTTCAACGAGCCGTACCGTCATTTCGTACGCAAGAGCTTTTGCGCGCGGCATCTAACGCTATGACTAGTAAGCGCAAGAGCTTTTGAGGATGTTATATTACCTAACAACAATATTTTAAATAGTAGAATAGTTACATTGATCTTCATTAATATCTGAAAATTTTGAAAGAATAATCTAAATGGTAAATATTTGCTAATCAATAATCCACAGATCAACTCTATTAAAGCAAATTTATGCTAATTATGTGTTACATACTGATCCGAAACTCTTTAATTCTTAATTGACTTTCATATTCAATAATTAAGCAAATTCCTTCCATGATATTCTTAAATCAATTTGCATTATTTGTAACGCAAAATGCATTCTAATTTTCAAATTTCTAGGCTCCAGTTTTAGATAAGAAATATGAATAATTCGATAAAAGAAATTTTCTTTTTGGAAGCACACATAATAATTTTTTGATTCGCTTACCAAAATATGTAACTTGTTATTTTCTTGGATTCAAAAATAATTTAATTATTCGATTTGTAAAAGTTCACCTCTCTTTTTTTTTTTTTATTTGTGTGTAAATTGTTCATGTTTTTGAAATCTGAGAAAGGAATGTCGCAAAATGTTTAGTTGAAACAATTACAAAATGCACGCAATGATCCGTCGCGGTGAACGATCGTTTTTTTTTTTCGCGGAATTTCTTGTACGTTTCGTTATGAATTTCTCCTTCCTTTTTGGAAATAACTGAAATTACAATTTTGCGAAACGAACGGGGGCGGATTGATTAAATTATAGATTCGGAGGTAAGTAGGAAATGAGTCAGGTTAATTTAGAAATTGTTGGAAAATTAAGTTCTTTAGGGGAGCCATTGGCGCGTGCAGCCGGGCCATAATATCCGAGACATTATTATGGTTTTATGTAATCATTGGTAAAGCTTTCGCGGCTGTTGCTGCCGACGTTGAGGACTGAAGAGAAAAAAAGTTTGTGTGTGTGTACTGAGCGTAATTCGCGGTTTCACAACGAAGACGAAAAAAGAGGAAAAGGAGCGTAATATAGAACAAAACCACCCAATGGATGGATGCAGCGAGAAGAAGTAAGCTGGGGCACCCTTTCTCCTCTATTGTCGGCAATTTCTGGCGATGGCGATGGAAATTGGTTTAGTCGAGTTTATCGGGGCGATCGATCAACATTGTCATAGATGACTTGGTGAACGAGAGATGGTCTTCTGCGCGAGGGGTCTTTTGGTGCTGGTCCTGCTGGGGGCAGCCGTCTTGCAGACGCGAACCATGGAAAAGGTGACGAGGGATAAACGGACTCTGGATCTGGTGCTGAGAAGTGTAGCCGATGTTTTTGGGTACGACGTGCAGAAGAGGCCGACGGTATTGCCGCCGCCTCCGTTGCCGCCCGCAAAACCGACATTCTTTCCGCCGCCGCTGAAGCCATTGCCGCCACCTGCCAGGAGGTTATTCCCTGCTCCCAAAGCTGTGGCTGCGCCTCCTGCAGTTCAAACTCAAGCTCCTGTTGCTGCTGCTCCAGCTCCTGCAGCACAACCCGCAGCTCCGCCTGCAAAACCTCCAGTCGTTCCAGCACCCGTCCCTGCAGCTCCGGCTGCTCAACCTCCTGTCGCCCCAGCACCTGCTCCAGCTCCTGCAGCTCAAACACCAGCTGCAAATCCACCGATGCGAACACCGGCAATGAGACCACTCAAAGCTGTACCAAATACACCACCTGCTAGACCTCCACCACCTCCGAGACCTACAGCTCCTCCATTGCTCACAGAAAACATTAGAAAAACTTTCAATATCGCATTCAATTACAACAGAGGAATACAAACACAAGCTCCACCAGTTCCAGCAGCACCGCCGGTTCCACCAGTTCCTGCAGCTCCACCAGCTCAACCAGCACCGTCGCCGCCGCCTCTACCTGCAGTTCCAGCTCCACCTCCGCCATCAATGCTGCCACCTCGAAGACCCGTGAAATCTCGTCCCAGACCGTTCAGACCTCCTCAAGCTCCACCAGCAAAACCTTCACCACCTCCGATACCACCAACAACAGCCAAACCTTCACCACCTCCTCCTCCACCACCGTCAACAACTCAATCTCCACCACCTTCTCCGCCAACGAGACCTCCGCCTCCACCACCAAAAGCCCCGGTTGCGCCACAACCAGCCCAGCAAACCGAATACGAAGACGATGAAGATTACTACCAGAACTACGATAACAGAGACAACGAAGCATACTACGATTATGCAGACGCTGAACAATCCAAACCGGCTCCAGAAGACACCCGGGTGAATTACGAAGACTCGAAGCAGCGATTTCGGCAATCCGTGGAGGCTTTCTGGGAGGGATCGCCCTGGATCCAGCAGAACAATGGCTACAAGTATTTGACGAACCCTGAGGAACCTACGAAATACGAAGAGTATGAGCTGCCCGAAGAGTCGCAGCAGAAGAAGCGCAAGTACCCGAAGAAGGCGATTTACGTGAAGCCGCAATACTACGGCACTCTTCCAGCACCGCTGCACCAGTTGGATGGTAAGCAGCATCCCGGTGCAGCACCATCGCCATTCGACGCCGAATCTGCGGCAACCGAGATCAAGGCTCACATTCAACAGACGCAACCGATCATTTCCAAATACGTTCCGGACAGTTACGATGCGAACTTCTCCTTCGAGATGCCCGAACCTCAACCCTACAATTACACTCAGCACGAAAGGCTGACTGCTTACGAAGACTCCGACAGCGATCTGTCTCCGAATTCCCATCGCAGCGAATCCCAATCCAACAAGCACATCATGTTCGTAAACACGCAACCGAACATCACCCAAACCATCATCTACTGAATACGATAGTCCTCATCCAATACCATTAATAGCAATTACTCTTTATTTTTCTTTTTTTGTTATATATTTTAATAATTGTTTGTATAAATAATGAAATAATAAAAAAAAAATAATGATCATACACCGGATTTGTTACTGCAATTCCATACCACTAACAACATTATTTCTTTCATTTTTTTACTTTCAATTTCAGTAATTGTTTATATAAATAACGAAATAATTATAATAAAATAACTGAAACGCAGATAAATACTGCTTCAAACCGCAAGTCTATTTTTCTGCTCCGAAAACCACGTAATCAACTGTTAAGTACTTTCTTTTGGGAACGCCTTTGTTCTCGCTGGCAGTTACGAAATACCTAAGCGGTTTCACTGTACAATCAATTTAACGCATTTTCCACTTTTAGTTCAAAATGAAATATTAAGCAATTATTCTATATCAGAAGGTAAACTTGTATATCATTCATTTGAAATTGATATAAATAAATGATCGCAATAATTGCCAAAAAAATAAAATAAAGAACCACATAAATTATGCAATGAGTCTATCGAAATAATTATTAGAGCATTGAAATTCTTTTGAAAACTGTTTATTTCATGTTAACCGCAAATTTAGAAATTAATTATTTTGTGCGTGATAATGATGTCAATCAATTGGGAAACGAAATATGAAAAAAATAAAATAATAAACGAAATATACATTCTCCAGTTCATATAATGTGTACATTTTTTAATGATTCTAAAAATGTTCTTATTGTTTTGTTTTCAGGGCATGAAATCCATTGGTGTGCAGGTGAATTTGACCGATGAGAATCTATTTGAAGACAAGTAAGTGTTCTTCGTTCCGAAACTTATAGTAAGTGGGACCCGGGACAGCCGTAAATGGAAATCGTGTAACGTTGAAAATATTTCGCACCTATTAGGACCATTTCCGTTAATTATCGTTCCACTTCTTCGTTAATTACCATGCGTATTCGTTTCGTTTAGGTAATATTCAAATTTGCATTATTAGCCAACCCAGCATATAACGTGCAGTGTATTTAATCAATATTACTAATACAGTAATAAACTTGCATTGCGTTAATCAATTTATGAAAATTTAAATTTTCTTTATTTTTCGAAAAACAAAAATTTAAGAACGTTTATATAACAATAGTAGAAATAATGAAACATTTAGAAAGCGATTGTGTAAGAGCGTGATATATAGGTATATAAATAAATAATTGAATGAATGAATGAGTCCGGCGGTTATTTATAGCTAAAGCAGTTTTCATGACACCGCTTAATTGGTGACAGTAAAAGCCACAGTCATTGAGTTATTCTGCACAATTCTTTATTTATTTAATCAAATCAACGCGGAAACGTCCGAATCGAGCGCGAGCGCTACTTTGCGGTTATCGGCGCACTTTGAATTGCGATTATCTCACTAAAACCATTTTAATTTTGATTCGAAAAAAGTAGAATGTAATCAAAACTTTCATATTTTTATAATTGACTATCAAATACGTGTCCGATGATATTTAGCAAAATTCATTGAAATTAATATAATTTCAGATTATGATTTATATACAAAATAAGGTATTCTTAATGAATATTTGGTGAAATAACTTTTCTTCTTTGTTACAGTCTCTCGGATATTTTTGCCAAACTGAAAACGGAATTGGTGGGTTTGCACAAGCACATCCAGGAGCAGAACATGAAGTGAACTTGACCATTAACCATTTAATTAATAACAGAGAAAGTGCATAATATATATAAAAACTTAACAATATATTAAAAAATACAAAAATCGTCATTCATTTTGTCTATTTATCGATTTAATTAGGGTATGTTTTCGTCAGGAATTGATGCATATAGTCGTATACGACAAGCATTATGGCGCCACCAGGTCCGAGTCTCAAGACTTTCGGTAACAACCCTTTGTACAGAGCCAAAATTCTGAAATTTCCAAAAATTACTAAATTTATTAAAACTGTTTATTTCATTCAAGGACGTACCCTTCTTCCTTGTAAACTAAGCACAAAGAACCTAAAGTCGATTTATACTTGATGGCCCCAGGGATGGGCTGCGGTCCTTGGATCCTCGATTTTGCCACGTCGAAGGGAATGTTGATGCAAGAGGCCAATGTTCCGGACACGAAACCGATGCCCACCTTCCTTCCAAACTCCATGTACGGATCCTATTAAAAAAAAAGTGAATATTTAAACAACATATTAATTACAAAGTGCGTATCAATTACTTTGTATTCGGTCATGTATCCCTTAACGGAATGGTAAAACCCGAAGTAGACCATATTGAATACTCCGTTCCTGGAGATGGTCGCCGTCACGCCCTTGTTCAAACCTCTGAACCCGAAACCTTGCGTCCTCACGATGTCCTTGGTGACCAGCCAAGTACTCGGAACTTCCTTACCGGAAGCCCTATTGGCTTGCATCGTCACTTTAACCACTTCGAATGGATTCACTAGAATCGCTTCCGTGATACCGGCACCTAAACCGGCCAACGAAAAGGTCTGAAAATACAATTAAATTAAACGAATTCTGTTGATTCATAAATTGATAATAAAGAAAAAAACAATTAGCATGTTTAATACCAGCGGTGTGGGAACGGGAGAACCGAACATGAAAAATTGCTTGTACTGTTCAAAAGTGAAGAATTTGACGGCGCGTTTTGGAGTTTCCGCGAGGATGGGCGGCAAAATGCCCTTCCAGAAAGAGAACATTCCTTCGTGTATGTACATCTTCTGGAAGCAATCGACGATACCCCTGTAGTATTTTGGGTCATTGCTGGTAAGTACAACATTGGACTGAATCTGCAGGCGAGTCTTGACCAAGTCCAGGGGATGCATTATGCACACCTCCACAAAACCTAAAAGAAAATGATATTGTGAATATACAAATAATTATAAAAAAATACAATTCATTGAAGAGAATTTTGAAAATCATGCAATTTAAATATGATATTGTAGGTAACCAAAAATACACGAGAGTGCGCAAGTTGCAAGCACCCAAATATAACCAATACAAGTAGAATTTCAAAACACCCACTTGAAATTACTTAAGATTTTGAGATAACTACCTTGTTGTTTGTTTTGTTTAATCGCATCAAAACCTTTACGTACTTTTCCTTGAATCTCGAATGCCAAAAGTACTAAATTGAATAAATAAATGAAATATATAGGTAATAACCTGCCGATCCTCCTGATCCAATCTGTATGAGGGCCTCCTTCATTATCCTTCTAACGTCTTCCATTGCTGCTTCCTTACTCAATAACCATGGGTACCTTGCTAATTGCAGATGATTGAGTGAACGAGCGCAAAATGATAACACGCTGACGATGCAAGGCGCGATTCGTTGAAAATAGAACAGGAGGTGGAATGACTTTAGAATTTTAATATCCTTATCGGAATTCAAACATCACAGCCGATCATATCATTACATAAATTCAGCTCAATAAATATTAGATGAGCGCTACTGTGTCAATGTCATGTGGGGTGCGATTGTGGCGGCATACGTATTCGCATCTACGAGTGTGCATCGTGTGTTTGAATGGCATGAATAGTGCGTGAGATTGAAAACGAGCAAAATGACAGCAGACGTCAATTTTGACAATCGCATGGCGCTGCAGTCGATGTTTATCTGCTCGAAAGTACCTAATCCCATGCAGAAGTAGTAGTAGTAAAAAGAGAATATTTCGAAGAGGGAGAAGAGAAAAGATTGCTGAACCAAATGCACTTTCCATTTTGGCGGATCGATCAACAATTCTAATTGCGGCTACAATAATATAATACTATTGTATTCTATTGTTTATCTCTCACCGGGAATAAGAATTATGTTCGTACGTCGGATCAGCTGAGTGAACTGCGGGGAGGTCGAGTTACTATGCACCCGTGTTATCCTCCATAGTTCCTTTTTTTTTGTTCATCCTTCACCACAATAACAAATGGTGTTAAAGATGGTGCGTGCGGACGTCTGTCACTGTCATGTTGAAACGAATCGATGTCTGATGTAAACATGTAGATCAAACGTCGATTTTCCCTATTTTCAAATTTAAACGTTCTTTAGTGTTTAGTGTTTGTGGGGTGGACGGCCGCGATGGGTTCGCAGACGCTAGAGATTTTGAGGCAGGGGGTCTGGGCTTCCCTTACTGGTGGTTGGTTTTATGACCCCCATCAGGATGTCTTCTGCAACACTTTCCATCTATACCTTTGGTTGTTCCTGCTTTGTCTGCCATTCACCATATATGTTGTAAGTATAATACACAGAAACCAGATCAGTTCACCTTCAATTTCATGACCTGATTTCAGTCTTTTCCACCAACGGAATATATGTGGTACTGTTACTGTGCTGCAGTAGCAGCAGCCATGTCCATTGTAAAATTAGTTAATTACGCTTTACATCATATGTATGATACCACTGAGTGCATTCAGGAACAGGTGGAGGAAAATTGGACTGGCCCCAAAAGGTTTGTTTGTGCCTGCATTATTAATCATACTTTTTATTTTACTTATTAAATTAACTGTTGTTTTAATTCTAGAGAGGATGAGGGCATTGAAATGCAAGTACTGAAAAAAAACACTGCCGAGTTGCCTAAACCAGTTGCTTCCAGTTCATTGGCATCGTACAATGATGCTGGAATACTAGTAAGCACTGATGTAGATAGTCTTGAATCAGGGGAATATCTAAGGACGGATCCAGTTGATGAGAAGCAAAATAGTACAATTGGTAAAAAATAATTGCATATTTTACATAAATTATGATCATTTGTTAATGTGCATGTTTTTTTTTTCATGGTATAGATTTGAAAGCTGAGGTTCACAGAAAGAACTCGTCTGAGAGCAGTGACGAGACGGCGACTCATTCTATGGTGGGTGTTAATTACAATTCGTACAACGAAATAAAAAAGTCGGAGCGAAGTAGAAGAAGCAAATCGAACAATAGTAATAACAACAACAGCAGCAGCAGCGGTAACAACAACAATATTGCTGATAACGGACGTTGTAATTCGAAAGAGAAGGATTTGTCGAAATCGGTGTTAGCGGCGGCGGCGGCTGCGACACAGCAGGAATCTCAGGATGCCTCTACTTACAGGCAGAGGTCTTCTGCCGAAGGAGGTGTAGGCAGTAGTGGAGAGCGCAGGCACTCCAATTTTACCAATACTAGTTTAAGTTATATAGATATTAAGCCAACCGGCTCCTTAGAACTAGGATACATAGATAAGAATCCGAATCAGCTGACGGCGGAAGGATTCTACTTGAGGACCACTCAAGGTGTGCGTAGAATCAGGTCAACCGCGTTGGAGACTTGCTGTCCTCCGCCCACGCTCACCATACACCCCAACAGTTTGGAGATCATCGGCGGAGGTGTGAAGACTAAGAATCCTTTGCCACCACCTAGCTCCTCGCTCATTCGCAATCAACACCTGAATCTGTGCCCGTACTACGGCTCAGAAATTGTGTATCCGATTGCGGAACAATCAGATGAACATCAGACCTCGCACGGTCCCGACACCGATATCGATTCGGTAACGCACATCTCCGATTCCGATTACGAGGAGAACAACCGCGGCAGCAGATCGCCACTGCTCTTGAGGATTGATCACATGAACTGCATGAAACTGGTGCATCCCGTGCCGATATATCAATCTGAGAATAAAGACGGTTTGATGGATACCAATGATAATTCAAATTCAAGTGCGACGCCCGAGATGCACGATGCCCGAACCGATTGTTACGACAGCGACAAGAACATATCCTGCAGCAATACCAGCGTCGAGTGCGAGGAATCACCGAAGATCCAAGAACTCGAAGACGATGGTGAAGTTAAAGTATACACAGGTGCGATTAAACGTCGAAATTGCAAGAGAAACCGGAAGCGAAAATCTGAGGAACCTTTCAAGATCAAGGAGTCAGGTAGTTTGATAGAATTAGATCTGGACTGGTTGTTCGATGATGAGAACGATCATTTGCGGCATTGCAAGGAGACCCGTACGCCCGCATCTCTGGAGCAGGATGTGAGTAAAGTGCTTCAGGAGACTGTGCCGCGTAATCTGGGGGCGATACCGAAGAAGATACGCATCGAGAATATGGGCGAGGAAAAGTCGCGCAGAATCACAAAGTGCGAATCGGAGCGAAGCCAGAGGAGAAAACCGGAAGATAGGAATTTCACTAGGAATCGATCCGTCAAAAAGGGTAAGGTCACTCTGGCGCTGCAGGAAAACACTCCCACAGAGGGTTTGGAATGTTTGGTGATGCAACCCAGGTTCCGAAAGTTGAGCGTTCCGAGGAGAAGTTGCAGAGGCACGATGCCAAGGATGCCGCATAACGAGAACTATCAGGAGGCCTCATCAAGCAGTTCCAATAACGAGTTGAGCACGCTACTGCCGGCCCCACCTTTATTGCAGGCATTCCTAGTGTCGCGAAGAGAATTTCCATTGCTTCCGGTTTGCCTTCCCGGCGAAATGAACCATGCGAGTGAACTGTCCAGACATTGCAGATTGAAGAGAAGCACGCGAGTTAATCGTAGCAGACCATCCACGAGGGGCAGCTTAAGAATTTCGCAGAGAGATACGGCCATCGCCACGACATTGTCCTCGGGTCACGGAACGCATTGCGCCAAGAACTTTAACGACACCAGCGATGGTTCGGTGCACTGCTTCTTGGATGAGCACGGCAATTGGGTTACATACACGTTCGACGAAAAGGGAGTAGGCATTGCGAACCATAATAATAACAACAACAACAATAATACCTCCAGATCTTCGAAGAACAGTGCGGAATCTGTGATGCTGGATTCGAAGATTACCAGTATGATACCAACTGGTGCAAACCAGTCGCGAGTGCCGATCACCGATGGTCACCATAGACTTCACATTAATTTTCCCAATGAGCCGGCTCGCCAACAGCAAATAGAGACAGACGGTGCGCTCTCAGAGTTCAACGACATATTCTTCATACCACCGAACGGGTACAAGTTCATCGAGACGGAAGTTCATCCGAGGACCAAAAGTTATTATAAATTCAAGTTGTTCCCGTGGGCGAAGATCACGTTCGACAGGCTGAGATTGTTGGCTTTGCTCGACAGAAATCTGACGTTCACGGAAACGGTGTTCGCTACGTTTTTGGGCGTTTTGGTTTCAGTATTCGGTGCTTTCTTGCTGCATCTGGGATTCTACGACGATTTGACGGCATTCTTGTTCTGTTTCATCATCGCCAGCAGTCAATACTCTCTGCTGAAAAGCGTGCAACCGGACGCGGCATCTCCGACGCACGGATTCAACCGCGTCATTGCATATTCTCGGCCCATATACTTTTGCTTGTTCTCCAGCATCGTCCTGCTGATCGACCTGGTTATAAAGCAGTCCGAACCATATACAGCTTTTGTACTTTACGGTGCCAATGTCAGCAACAAATACATCCTGTGCTGTGTCCGCGACTTCCTAGTTAATTTCATACTGTTCTTCCCGGTGCTCTTCTCTCTTGGTCTCTTCCCCCAGATCAACACATTTACTTTATACATCCTCGAGCAGTTAGATATGCACGTGTTCGGCGGTAACGCCATGTCCAGCTTAGCTGCCTCGTTTTACTGCATCTTTAGGTCCATCCTATCTGTGATAATTATGTACGGGTTCGCGTACGGCGGTCTGTGCGAACCGAAAAGCTCCCAGCACATCCTGTTTTCTATTTTTTGCGCTTCCTTGGTCACCATTTCATATCATTTGAGCCGAAGCGCGAGCGATCCCAGCCACATCTGGAATATGCTTAAGAAACATCTCTGGCCGCCGGACGTCTACAAAGAGCATAAGAAACCACCCAAGGAAGAAGCAGTTGCAACGAATGCAACGGCCGAGAAAACCGAGAGTGGCGGCGAGAATCAGAAGAAAGAGGAACCCGCCGATCCGCTACCCTTTAAGCTTCAAAAGACCGTCAACGCACGTCTCACCAGTGATGTCTTGCTGTGCGGTTTCATCGGTATACTCGTCTTCGGAATTCATGCGAGCACCGTCTTCACCGCTCTCCAACCGGAATTGAGCCCCGTGCTTTGGGGTACTGCCGCGGCCCTCGGTTTCCTCTTGCATTACATAATACCTCAGTTACGTAAACATCTGCCTTGGCTCTGCATCGCTCGACCTATACTCAGAACCTGCGAGTTTGACCACTACCAAATTCGGGGCCCCGCAAAGATCATGTGGTTCGAAACGGTAAGTTCTAGATAAAATCAGTACATAATTATTATATTTTTGTTTGTTGATATTTCAGGCATACGTTTATCTTTGTTTCCTGGAACGTAATATTCTCTATCCATTATTGTTCCTATCCGCATTGACCGAAGAAGCGCCACAGGTTTCGGAAAAATTTGGTACTCCTTTGGGGGCGTTCGTAGTGTGCGTGTGCGGCCTCAAATGCTTACGCAGCTCATACTCTGATCAGAGCTCTCAATACCTGGTGCTCACTTTCACCGCTCTCTTCTTCAAATACGATTACACGATCTTCCAGGAGAGCTTCCTCATCGACTATTTCCTCATGAGCATAGTATATCAAAAGACTTATGAACTTTTACTCAAGGTAACAACTATAGATAACTTTCAAATGATAAAGTTAAAATATTTTTTTCTTCTTTAGATTCAATTCGTGGTAACGTACATCGCTCCATGGCAAATAACCTGGGGATCCGCGTTTCATGCATTCGCGCAACCATTCTCCGTACCGCATTCCGCAATGCTCTTTCTGCAAGCCTTAATATCGTCAGTATTGTCGACGCCATTGAATCCTTTTTTAGGTATTATTTATTACCATCATCATGTTTCATTGGATGGAAGCTATTTTATTATTTCAATTTACAGGTTCTGCAATTTTCCTAACATCCTACGTGCGGCCGGTCAAGTTCTGGGAGCGCGATTATAATACTCGTCGCGTGGATCACTCGAACACGCCGTTATCATCTCACCTTGAGAGGAATCTTGGAGCTGACGATAACAATCTGAATTCCATCTTTTACGAACATTTGACTCGATCGTTGCAGCACTCACTTTGCGGTGATTTGGTGATGGGCAGGTGGGGTCCGGTGAACCAGGGTGACTGCTTCGTGTTGGCTTCGGACTACTTGAACTGTCTAGTGCACATCATCGAACTGGGAAACGGATTGGTGACCTTCCAGATGCGCGGTCTTGAGTTTAGGGGAACCTACTGCCAGCAGAGAGAGGTGGAAGCTATCACCGAAGGTGTTGAAGAGAATGACGGTTGCTGCTGCTGCGATCCTGGACATCTACCGAATATGCTCAGTATGAATGCAGCTTTCAGTCAGCGTTGGCTAGCTTGGGAAGTGACGGCTGCCAAGTACATCCTCGAAGGGTATAGTATCTCCGACAACAGCGCGGGATCCATGCTTCAAGTCTTTGAATTCAGAAAAGTCTTAATTACATATTACGTGAAGGTACTGTAAACGTACAGTGTTCCTTGTTGATATTTGAAACTAATTTGTATTGTTTGCAGAGTATGATCTTTTACGCGATTCGGTCTCCGAAATTGGAGGAGTGGCTGAACTCTGCAGTGATCATGAAAGCGCTGATCCCGATGCAGGATCGCAACTTCGTGGATCTTGATCCAGTCTTCAACATCAACATCGATGAGGATTTCGATCTGAGCGCTTGCGGCATGACCCGTTCCATGTTCTGTCACGTTTACAGCGAATGGATTAACTTTTGCGTAGAGAAGACGGAGAAGAATATTGACTGCTCCATGAATTCATCTTTGGTCTTGCTATGCTTCGCGTTGAGTTTGCTTGGTACGCTGGGAATATTGAATTGCGTATTATTTGTTTATTTATTTCATGATTTTCTTTAGGTAGGAGATCTCTAGGAGCCGCCTCGCATAACACCGTGTCTAGCGTGGAGTTCTTCCTACACGGTTTACACGCTTTATTTAAAGGTGACTTCAGGATAACGTGCACCAGGGATGAGTGGGTCTTCTCGGACATGGATTTTCTGAAAACAGTGGTGGCACCTGGCGTTAGGATGTCACTGAAGTTGCATCAGGATCAGTTCATGGCTCCGGACGAATACGAAGAATTAGCTGCACTTTATAAGGCCATTTGTAAGCACGAAGAGGAGCTGGTCATTTCGCACGAGGGAGACCCGGCTTGGAGGAGTGCCGTTCTCAGTGGAACGCCCAGTCTTTTAGCTCTACGGTAAGATTTTTATTAATCCTATAGATTATTTGTATTGATTTTGATCGTTTCTTGTAGACACGTCTTGGACGAGGGCGCAGATGAGTACAAGATCATAATGCTGAACAAAAGGTATTTGAGCTTTCGCGTGATCAAGATTAACAAGGAATGCGTGAGAGGGTTGTGGGCTGGACAGCAACAGGAATTGGTATACCTGAGGAATCGCAATCCGGAAAGAGGTAGCATTCAGAACGCGAAGCAAGCTTTGAGGAATATAATAAATTCGTCTTGCGATCAACCAATCGGGTATCCCATATACGTGTCTCCCTTGACGACGAGCTACGCTGAGACCAATGAGCAGCTTTGCAAGTTGATAGGAGGTTCATTGAGCCTCGGGAAAATGCGCGATTATTTTTTGAATCTATTTGGAAGGTGCGTTTTATAAATGCAGTTTATATATTTATAATTATGCATTTGGATTTGCAGGATACGTAAACGGTGCGGTGAAGGCTGCTCTAGCGGAGGGACGGCAACAAGGGACGAATTGGGTATTGGGCATGAGGGCGTCTACGCGATGGCTCCGATCGGTCCGCTCGGCGTTCACACCGCCGGCAGTCAGTCCACGGATGGATCTCACTTGTGCGGAAGCATCGGACGCGGTTCCAGCTTAAGCAGAACGTCGTTGGGTAAGTTGCTTTTAAATGGATTTAGGTGGTTCGTGGTTTAATTGTGAGAAAGATCTGTTTGCAGCAGGTAACAGGGGTAGTTTAGCCTCAATGGGCAAACCGACGAGCTCCACCTTAGCCAGTTTGGCTGGACTCTTCAAGGAGCGCGACGAGAGAGCCGTATCTCAGACGCCGGATGTGCAGGTCAAATGTGACGAGACCAACGAGTCCACTGAAAAGGAGGTCGCCCTGCTAAAAGTCAAGGTAACGGTTTATTCGTTTTGTTCTTAGATCCTCATCGTTTTGTTCTTAGACTGGTCACCAACTTAACCAACTTATTCTTGTTTAAAATTCATAGATCCTTTTCAGAAGATGCATTATACGAAGTGTTTGGTTTGTCTCCAATTTTGTCCTTACAGAGTTTCCCTATAGCAGAATCCTTGACCGATGTTTATCTTTATTGTATGCCCATGTATGTTAATTTGTATTTCGAAATCCCGCCGTAGATCGTCGATCCAAATGTGGTCTACGATGCCATCAACCTGGGTCGAAGAATCGACGTGTGTTGGCCCAGCGAGTATATGCGTCTGCGTGGCGGCAGATCACACTGGCGCGATTGGCTACCTGAGGCCGGAATGGAAGGTCAAGTAGTGCACAAGTGGAGCCCCAGCCACAAGGACCCGAGCCGCAGGTCGAACGTTGAAAGGACGATACTGTTAGTACAAATTGAGGACAAGTTTGTGCCCATCGCCGAGAGTGGGGTGCAGAACGTAACCGAACTATGATCATCGTAAAGGGTGTGATCATGATGATGATGATAATGAAGAAAATTCCATGACTCTCAACATGTTGATGTTTGATTTCACAATGCAGGGTTTCGTTTAATAATACTATTATTATTATTGATAATAATACATAATTAAATATATATTTCACAAAAAAAAAGGATAAAAAGAAAAAGTCGGATGAATAATAATAATAATATGTATAGAGTAAATACGATTAAAACTGCCAAGGAGATCTTTTTTTTTGTATCGGTATATGTAATCGTGGGAAGAGGAGGTGGTGTTAAAGGCACGGCTTATGTGTATTGTTGTTTCTTTGTCCAAGATGATATTTAAAAAAAAATGGAAGGAGAAAATAGAAGATTAATATTTTAATTATAACTATATATATATATTGATTGATTTATGAAGATGAACGTTGAATGATATGATTATGATGATATATATGTATATTATTGCGATGTTGCCTTAAAATTGATAGACTGATTTTTAAGTGTATTTATTTTTTTAAATACCCGAGATTGTACACAAGTGTAAATACTTTATATAATTATATTATATAACAAAAAAATAATATAAATCGGAGAGAGCGCCGCCGGTGAAGACGACGATGATGCGGGTTTACAGTATGATGATGATGACCGGCGTGTCCGCGGAATGTAATTTTATTATAATATAAATAATTCTTTAATTATTGCTCCTAACTGTTACATAAGATTGAAAGTGTTAAACTATGTGTTTTTTTTTTGGGGCGGGAAAGTTATGCGGAATGCGTTAATACGTGTGAGATATGGAAGGAGAGAGAGATGAAACAGAATAATTTAGAAGGTGTGTTTTTTTTACTATGATTTTTATTATTGTATTAAGTTTTTTTTTTGTTTTGTTCAACTACTTTGCATATCGTTTTTCCCCAATTTATTTTTTGTTTGTCTTCTTACGTTTATTATTACCGTTTTTTTTAATGTAACATAATTATTGTACATTTTTTACTCTATGTTTTAATTGTTGTTTTAATTGAACCGGCCTATTGAGAAATTTACTGTACACTCTATTTAATTACAAATAAATATTTCAAGTTGTCAAAAAAAAAAATAACAAACCTTTTCCTGTTTTTCGAATTCCCTTTAAATTTCATACCTTGACAGTTGCTAAGAGCCAAATAACTAACCATATATGGAAATATATCGAAAATTTCTAATACTTTTTTGAGCTAATTAATTAACGTCATTTATTTATTTTTGTTTTGCACAAATTAAAATTTACATTAATCATTTTTGAAGCAATTGCTTTATTGTTAATCACCATTAATATGGAAGTGGACTAAAATCTAATTTGCCTATTCGTTTAATTAATGTTCCCATTTTAATCAAGCATAAATATTTTATACATAATTAAGAATTTAATTGAAACTACCAATATCAGAGCAAACAATTCAATTAAGTACGCAATTAGATATAAGAATTGCATTGAAAAATAATTCGATTTAAAATTTTAGTATTACTCGAGAAATATCTGGTGATAAGACAACATTGTTTCTGAAATATAAAGCAGCATTCGAGTCGAATATAATAACTTAAACCAGAAAGTTTTAATATTCAAAACGAATAATGATAAATTTTAAAATTTAAATTGTTTTTATTCTAATGTGCGATTAAATGAAACATTAGAAATCGTCATAACAAAAGGCAATCGAACAAACAATAGGGAAAATAAAAGAGCGTCGTTTGGGAAACAAAATATAAGCGCTCCGCGATTGAAAAGGGAAGACTTGTTCGATTTTGATACTCATTCACTATCGTTCAATTAATTTCAGCTCGACGCATCCTGTCTTCGGATGCTTTATTTATAAGTCTGAAAAAACAGACGCCCGTGGGCATATCAAAGGAGCGCAAATATTTGTACAGCGAAAAGCGACGGCTTTCTCGAAGGAGGAGAAGGAAAAGGCACGTCTTTTTTATATATCCCAATAAATGAATTAGTAAATATTCGAAAGCTTTTGAAGTCCTCCTCTTTGCCACCTCTTTCTCTCCAATTACATACGCACTTAAGAATAAATATATAGCAATTATTTTTCTGGAGGTAAGTGTGTGTTTAGACAAATTTATTGGGTCGCACGGGGAATACGCGATCGACGTTTGGCTCCATTAAACTTTCCATTGTTTTATTACCTTTGTTCTCGTTCTCCAATTTGGACGGGTCTCCCTTTCTCCGCTCTTAATCTGATTACAATTAAATTTAATTTTCGCGTGTCAAGTGGACAATAATTAGCGGGACACGCGACTCACAAACAACTCCCCGTTCCTTCCATTCGATTCGAATTTAGTTCGTCTTTTTTTTTTTTTTGGTTTCTTTGTACGTATGAAGAACATCAATTTTCGTTTGTCTAATTGCTATTAGGAAAGAAGGAAGGAAGTCAAGTTTAACGTTCAAACTTTACGTGTCGTGTCGGGCGGAAATTAAGTAAGCTGACGTTGAATTTCGAAATTCTAATATTTCCTTCGTGATCTCTTTGCTCGCCCATAAATTTGCGACGATCACATTTTACAAATTACACATTTTTTAATGTCTCTGAAACCACATCTACATGTCCCATCCCACTTCATCACATCACATGCCATATTCATTTACATGATATGACCTTTGATATTTAACGAACACTTTAACAACTGTATTAAATATTGAAAAATGTTATAAAACGAAATACATACGAATTTAATAATTTACGTTGTTAAAACTTACATAAGTCGATGTTTAGATTTTAGCACTTCTTATAAATATAATTGCGTTACTTATAATTTTGCTATCATCTTAACACGAAACATTGATACATTATAACATTATAAAAATCAATATTCAAAACATAAATTATTTTGCAAACCTATATTTAGATTAAATTAGGTTAGTTCAGGATTAGTATTTCTAACTTAAATTGAATATTTTTCCATTTTTTTTTTGTGCAAAAAAAAACATTTAAAATTCCTTTTGAAAACATTGAATACATATAAAATTTATGAATGTAATAGTTTAGATTACTCGAATCTGTTTATATTAGTAAATATTATTAGTTTATTTTATGTAAATAAATAAATAAATAATTTTAATAGGACAATTGTTGAGTAATATTTTAGATTCAGAAAAGTTCGATCAATTCCAGAAAATTTAAGTATATTTCGTCCTTTAAAATATGATTTATTTTGCCTTAGGTTAGGAACGACCATTAAACATGTATGTCATAAGTGAAACAAATGAAAATTGAGCTGAAACAAAACTTTGCAAAAAAGTTCGCCAAGGTCCCGCGCCAATTGCTACGATTGTTTCAATTTTTTTTTTTTTGGGAAAAACATCTCGCATCTGCAGATCATCTCTCGTTTTTCGGTGTTCCCTAAGCAAAGGACGCTTGCGCGCGACGCGTCGCGACGCCCGTGCACCGCTTGCTTTCGTCAGTTGGCGTCCGGCCATCAGTTTTATCAGTCGCTGCTGCATGCGATCTTTTTTCCACCTAAAAAAATACAAAATAATAAAATAATCCTTTTTTTTTATCCAAATTTATTACAAACATACATATTTATATATAAGTTTATATAAGAATTATACTTAAATATATTAAAGGACGGATTCGAATCGAGTGCGCGCGAGATGTTTAATCGCTGAAGACGAACGGCATCAGGAGGACGACGAATTTAAAATAAAATGTGGCCAAATTAAAAGGAAAACAAATAAAAACGAAAGCAAAATAAAAACGACGGAAGGAAGAATAACATCGGCAACTTGAATAAACAAAAATAGAAATAACCGGTAGCAAAATAAACGGCAGAGAAGACAGAGATTGTAAGTAGGCAATAAAAAGATTTACTTTAATAATTTCAATAAAAATTTTATGTACAATGCGCATACTTTTCACCGCACAGCATCATCATCATCATTCTTCATCCCCTACATCGATGTCGCTTTTAATTGCTGACAACAACAAAAAAAAAACACATTACAATCACTTGCCGCTCGTTGTCACGGCAACGAAATTTGATGCAACCCGTTTAATTATCGCAGACGCAATTATTTCCGTTCCCCGAATATCTCTCTTCCATCATCATTTTCGCTTCGTACCCAAAATAATAGCAACAATAAAAAAAACACCAATAATTCCACCGGATCTTTCAAACTTTCTCAAGACTGTGTAGAATATTTAAACGAAACTACGAAACTAAAGACAAACTTTTGCTCGATGCACGTTTTCACTAATTTGAATGACTTCAATCATCAATTATTATCATAAAAAAAATACAATAGATATAAACATTATTTTCTAAATTATTAGCAATTTACTTTATTTCAGCTTCAACCTTCCAGTAATATTATACCTTCATAAGATTAAATTTGTGTGCAGTAAATTTTTAATGATTTCATCAACATTTTTATAATGAAATTCGTATGATACTAACAATGTATTTACAAAATCCAGTTCAAGAAAAGAACTCAAAATTATTGTTAAATTAAAAAAACAAGCAACGATTATTTTCGTGACGTTGTAACGATAATCTAAGCAGCAGTAACAATTTAGAAGCAACACAATATTTATCAATTTGACGTTTATAATTGAGTTGTCATTATATAACTATGATTAACTGTAAAAGCAATTACCTTCAAATGGAGTTATTTAGCGCGACAATAGAGATAGCTTTAACATCGTGAGTTTCACTTGAATGGGTAAGCTCAGCCTTAAAGAAATCTTCGAGCACCGCAACAAGTGTTTCACTTTCTTTAACGAACGATGAAAAAAACCTTTTGAATGTTACTATAAAATATTATTTTATGAATCAACTATATCTATAATAGTTAGAATTTGGAAATAAAGTGAAATTTAGTCAACGAAGCAAAAGCTTTTGCCCTTCGGCGAATTTGATCAATAACGTATTATTATGGAAAATAGTATTGGTATTTGTATTCATAAAGTTTTATAATTATAATAATTATTGATTAGCAAAAAAATAATGTCGCAAACGTTTTCAATTTTCAGTTCAACGAAAATTCGCTTTGAATTAAAATCAAGTCAAAAGTTATGTAATCCGAGCTCTTATGTTCTTACATTGAAAGCAGGAAAAAACTTTTCAATCATATTTTCTTTGTCCTGAATGTTCGACGTTCTTCTAAGAACAAATAAAAGTTATAGAATTTATGCTCTTACGTTCTTATATAGAAAGTAGGTAAAGTATCAGTTAACTTTATATTTTCAGAAAAAGAAAAACAATTTTCGTGCGAGATTTCCTAATAATGTTAATACCGTTTTTTGATTGGATCGAATTCTGCCTGATTTGGGGTGAGCAACAAAAAAGGATTGCACCAAGAGCTCACGAGGATCGGATTCGCATTATTCGTAATGTAATCCACTTGTATTCATTCCCAAATTCGATGGAAGCAATTGGAAATTCCCATTCGTATCAGAAGTGTTTGGTTTCAATCCACACACACATTATTAGATTGTTTTTTTTTGTAATCGTCGATGCTTTAACATTTACGCAATTCATTTTCAAATTTTCAACAGTTGTCAAATTGACATGACGGTAAGTGTCACATATTCATTTTTTTATCGAATTAATTATTTTCAATAAAATAATTAAACATCAATATGTATGTAAATCAATATTTGTCAAAATTAACTTAGAAATCTGTTAAATCTTTTTTGGAAATATATATTAGTTTCAAATTGATAATTAGTTACAAATATTTCTAAAATTTGACTTTGACCAATTCGTTTTCCACAATTTGCGTTTGTCAAATTCGTTTTAAAATCTGTCAAAAAATTTAATTCACAAACGTCAAATTATTTAATAATTCGTAAGTGTCAAATTGACATGACGGTATGTGTCACGTATTCATTTTATTTTTGATCAATACGAAAATCAAGATATCTATGAATTAATTAAAGATGTCAAATTAATTGCAAAAATGTGTTTTAAATTCAACATTCTTGTTTATCATATTGTAAAATAAATAATGACCGAATCCGTTTTTCGTGATTAATTAGGGAACGTCTTTAATTTATGTGTTTTGGCGTGAGTGTAAATATGCTAGGGGAAAGGCGTAATCAGCCTAAAACCTCTCCGGCGTGCTATCAATTACGCAATGCAATTACAAAATGACGCTGAAATCAAGTTGCACTATTCCTATGCAACTCCAGTCTAGACTTGGAAACAATTGATCATCGATAATTTGAATCATGGAAAAACAAATGAAACCAACAAACAAACAAACATCGAAATTACAAATAATTGATGCGAAAACACTTGTGATTAATTCAGCGATGCTGGAGTCTAACAATAAAAAAAAGAAGCAATTACCGAAACGGAGCGATCTCCTATGAATTCATTCCATGTTTATTTATTTGTTGTCTCGTAAACATTTTCAGATTGTTTCGGTGTGTTTACTACGAAACGTACTTATACATAAAGAGTATTAATCAATCATTATTGTTATCTGGCATTTAAATAAACTCGTGTTATCTGGAGTACGGTGAGTTCGCTCCAGATTAGCATATAGATTAAATTAACTTTTACAATAAATACACACACACACACTATAACTCCTCTTTCCATCTAGCTCTTTCGCACGCAATTTACCATTGAGAACAAAACGATCATCGCTTAATGTCCTGGAATTCATTAGAAGCGAATCCCACGCAAACGCGATTTAGCATCAAACAATGACGATCACGTCCATTTCGCATTCCTATAATTCATGTTCATTTCACTGCTATTTCCAACTTCTTCTTTAAGTGGCGTCACCTGTTGATCCCCCTTCAGCACTATTTATCTGTTGCTTTGTCCCACATTCTGCGACAATTACAATAAACTCCACTAATTTGTCAAAAAAAAATGGAATTAAATACTTTATCTACTTATTATTAAGTTTAAGTAATATAACTATAACAAAATATTAAAAACATTTTTTATCGAATGCAGAATTCCAAAAGTTTTGTTACATTTTGCATAATTTAATCTAATAATAAAGTAATAATACATTCATGTATTGGTGAATATCTTGAAATAAGCATTTTTTAAAACTAATATAATTCTAAGAATAGCAACACCAAATTTATATTTTATTATTGAAATCAGCGATTTTATTTCAACTATCGATTTGCTATATCTGCGAAACTTTTTATCAAACTTTGTAAATAATTTCTGAAACTTTACATCAAGAAAATAAGTTAAATCGTTACCATCATTTGTAGGAGCGTGTTTATTGAAATCAGCGAATTTGTTTCAACTATGTTTTCGAAATATCTAAATCCAAATCATCAGTTTCGAGTTCGGTCGAGAAGCAATTGCATTTTCGGAATGTGAATTCAATAAGTTTGATTAATCCAAAGTTTAGTTTGTTCGGAGAATTTAATATCACTTATGCACAATACGTAGCACTCGACAATAAGCTTTGATGCTGAATGTTGTATGTAAATACGGATAAATGAGTTGCAGCGTTCAAAATTAATTCTCATAATTAATGAACGCCTTTGCAGAGTGATGCAAACTTTGCGCGCTTTGTTGGGACCACATTCATGTTTGACAACAATAATCTATCCAACTTTGGTTGGCTACCTGTTTCTTGTTACTAACAATACGCTTTTGTGGATGCTTAGTAGGGGATAATTTCCAATTACTAAGCAATGTTTCGATGTGCTCGCAATTTTCGATAATGGATGATTCAGTGCTCGAATCAAGTCGTTAATTAATGGAGAAAAAACTATTTTGAACGTGAACAAAGATTTCTAAAGTATTAATAATGTAATATTAATGAATAAAAAATATTTTATAAGCAATTTGAGTTGTCAGTAGAGGAATCTGTTACGTTTGGAATATTTTAAACTTTAAAAAAGTTTATGAAAAGAATATTACGAATTCAAACTGCATTTTGAAAGAAGTTTGATGATTCAATAATAAATATTTGGATGGAGATGAATTCTTTTTTGTAAAGCGTAAAGTCTAGAAAAGAGCTAGAATTTTCGCGAGCGCGGAATTGCGGAAGTAAACACTCGTGATGCGAGGAATGCGCCAAATTGAAATACTTTTATGTCCGAGGTAGTAAAAAAAAATAAAATCCCACCAACGGCTACGAAAAGATGTCGTACCAACGAACCTCCAGAATGCATACGATTTCCATCGGAATTACGAAGATAAAATATTAAATTCTTGTTTGCTCAGTTGGAATAAATATGAAATTCTACGGTGGATTAGTTGAAAATTTATAAGACCTGTCCTTTCCGGTAATTCTTGAAAGAAACGTGGCTTTGTGAATTTTTATTACTGGTTTTTGCGTCATTTATAATCTTTTTGGTGGATACGCCGGGTTTATTTTTGTTTGTGTTTTTACTACTTTGTGGATTTGCACTTTTCTTTTAAAATAATATTCTAATTAAATATGTCAACTAAATGTCAAATTTTGTTTACGATTTAATAATAATTTTAATTTGACACATGTCAGTGAAATGTTAAATTTTGTTTACAATTTGATATTGTTCGATTCTCGCAAAAAATCGTTCAATCCATTTTCTACTGTCATTTGAGATTTGACTATTAATTGGAAGAGTAAAGAAATTTTAAAGTAAAAAGACAAAATGGGTTTCTCCGAATTTTCATTATATCTGAATCAAAAGAAGAAGTTCAGGAAGCCTTAGAACCGAATTATTTCCTAGTATATTAAGAGGGGTTTTCGAAGGGCCTCAATTGCCGTATACTCGAAACGTCAAAATAAGTAAATACGCGGAGATCTTTAGAAAGTTTTGCGGAAACGCAGCGCCGGAAGATTTATCGGCGGCTTCTGTAAACGCAACGCGTTTCGGCACGTATCTTCTTCAGAATTGCTCCGGTTTCTCTGCAGAAATTCTGAGGATGCTCTGCTTATATATATATATATATAACAAACAAATAAATAAGATAATAAAAAGACAGAGAAAAACGAAACATAACTATTCATTTCCTGTCGCTTGGAGCGTTTCTTCGAGAACAATATTGCGAGGAAATAACTTTGTATTGTTGTGTTTCCTGTCTCGGTATATTTGTTTTAATTTAATTTGCGGAAATGGTTGAAAAGTGTTATTAACTTGAATAATGTTTGATAAAGTTGAGCAGATAAAAATTGTCTTTTAATTCTATTTCTTGAACGATGATTTAGAAGTAAAAGTTTGAAGAGAATTTGATCGAAACAAAGTTTTTCAAAAGTTAAAATTAGAAGCACCATAAAAAGTATTTTATTTTTCTATGTCTGCAAACGTCTTGGAGATTAAGGAATCTTGTTTAGTTCAATATATTGAGAGACAACTGTCATTTTTTGTGGAGAGAGAGTGCGTGAAATAAATAATGTTCAGCGTGAGATAAATCCGTTGGATGAAAACGGCAATGCGTTGGATGCATAGATGATGGACGGTTGAGCTTTTTCTTCTTTTTAGAGCTTATTTTTTTCTTCGTTCATTCGTTGTTGATGGAGAATGATGGGAAGGGAAGAAGTGGGGTGCGTTTGATTATGTCGTAATATGAACGAAGAAGCGAATCTCGAGAGAATGTCTTGCAAGGAAGTGACGTAAGGGAATTGTAAGGGTTTACAAGGAGATAATTAAAAAGTTAAAGTTCAGAATAACTTGCGTACCATGAAAATAAATTATAACTTTATTCATACGGATTTTAATAAAGATTTGAATTTAGCGCAGTGAAAAATGTATTTAAAATTGTTGAAACTATTATAAAAAATAATAAAGTTAGAAACAATTTTTCTAAAATTCATTTAATTTTGAGTGAAAAGTACAATTTATCCTAAAAATCTCGAATGCATAAACATATTATGATTCCTGCAAATACGTTAGATTTAAATTATTCTCGTACTTTAATTGTTTCCAATAGGCGAAATATCAATATTCAATTTCGCTCAATTAATTACATGCTGACGCATAAACTTTGGAGTCAATTCGGGAGAACACGCGGCGAATCTATCGACGCTTACCAGCATCTCCCGCTCCCATCGAAATGTTTACTCTAAGAGATTAATAAAGGATTTGGTCTTCCTTCCAAATTTCAAGTTTAATTAAATACGCACAAGTTTTGGGTCCCGAAAATCCGCCATTTGCATGCCGATGGAACCTCAGAGTGATCTTTCTTGTATTTTTTAAATGTAATTTCATTTATAAGATTACTACTTTTTCTCCATAAACTATGTTAGTTATAATTTACAAATCCTATAAGCATTTTTAATATAGAACAAAACAAAATATTCAAAATGATCTTTCCTTTGTTTTTACATTAAACTCTATTTTTTGAAATTTGTTAAAACTCTTTTGAAACTTAGGTTAACATGTTTAAAAAGTATCGATTCTGATAAAATGTATTAAATGAAAACAAGAAATAATTCAATTAAATAAATTATGTTTTTATTGTGGATGCGCCGGGTTTACAAATTCATAATTAAATATACTTGTTTTTTTTTTAAATAATTTATAAAGGTCATAAAATAAATATAATAGAAATATTTTTATTAAATTATTTTATTGTTTTTAGTACAAGTAAATGTTAATTATTTAATTATAGGTTAACATTAATTATATTTTGGTTTGAAAAATCAAAGGACGTGTCGGGTATTTAAATATTGACATTTTGTTTTTGACATTTCAAATGATTTAATAATTTTACAAAATGATATTTTAATTAATAATTTAGTTAAAATAAAAAATTGCATAATAAAACACAAGAATGTAATTAATGCTTTATCATATTTAATTAAATTTTTTCTTTTATTCTGGTCTTTTGAGATTGCAAAATCCGCCATTTGCATGCTTACAGCGCCAATAATAATAATAATCTTTATGTAACGGCACATAAAGGAAACCATAAGAAAAATGTCAAAAGGAAATGACCTTCATTTAGTTTGCGTGCGTGGATGCGCCGTATATTTGTGTTTTCACCCCTCCGGCAATTTCATAAATACGGTTGTAAAATTTTAAGGACGACGAAGTAAAGGGGTGAAGTGGAAATTGATATTTTCCGCTTTTCATCTGATTGCGAAAGCAGCAATAATGCAGATTGTTATCGGATGCAAGAAGCAGCAATAATCGAGTTTTGCGAAGTGAGTCTGCGAGAGGATTTGATTGCATCCGAAACCCCCCTTCTCACTGCCCCATATTGAAACCTTCGACCGACCATTTTCCAATTTAATCCTTTTAAAGTAATGAATTTTATACAAGCGCCGAAGAAGACAATTTCCTAAAAAACTGGAATGGAATTGAAAACTTGCTGCGTCCCAACGAAGGTCACCATCGCAGCGAAAAGTGTTTTTTTTTGTCCCTCCCAATTTTCCTCTTCGCTTTACTTTTTTATTTTTATTTATCTCTCCGTAATGCCGCAGCGTATGTTATCCCCGCGCAAGGGACTCCTCTGTGAAGGTGTTTTGTAGTCGCATTTATAGAACGTCTCCAGTTTTACGCCTCTTTGTTTGGGTAGTAAAATTTCTTTGTGTGAAAGGTATTAATTCTAACCGCAATTTGTGGACCCGAACATCGTCTCCTAATAGCTGAAGAAGGTCGCGTTACTACGCTCTTTGGTATGCAGCCAACGGTCGGATACGCACCATCAATCCCACTTACTTTTTTCGTCCACAAATTAATTAATTATTCCATGGAAATTGCGTGCGAACAATCCCAAAACTTTTGACACATTCCCCATAATCATCGATTAATTTTTTTTTGTGGTCTATACGATTCTTACTTGTTTTTGTACATCATTAGCTGCGCAATTAGGACCGGACATTCGATTACCTTTTTTTTTTGTTTCTATCTGCAATAAGTCGAAGCGCTTTTGATTAATGACGACTTTGCAGCAAATCTGCTGTTTTCAGTAAATCAATTCTAAACTAACCGATCCCGTTTATGCACATCAATCAATCATATATCAATAATTAATTACTATTTATGTATAACCAGTAAAAAATGTCAATTTTCATCTAAAGAAACGTCGAATTTACTTCAATTATTATTCTCAATATTTGTTACATTCCGCTATGATTATTGTAGTTTATATTAGTTTTGTATCCCAAGCCGACTTTTTTTCTTTTTCATATTGCCCAATTCCCATTATCCTTCGAAATATCTTAGTTTAGTTTCAAGGATACTTCCATTCATTATTATTACTATAATTCTTGTTATTTTATTAGTAATTTATTGAATGTAAAATAATTAAAAGAATAAATAATAAACATACAATTAAAGTTCAGTTAAACAATTGAAGAAATGAAACAAATGAACTACGACTGCAGTCATCGTTGTGACAAATACTGTGACGTTCAGAAAGGCACTTTGGAAACTGAACTACACCTGCCGGAAAAGATGGGATATGCAAAGGACGATTTGTTACGAGCGGAATTAAATAGATTTCGCTACAAGTGGAAATATTTTACAATGTCTGTTTGCTTCTATCATCATTTCCAGAGAAAATACGCTTGATGCGGATTTATTTTCACCTGGTTTCGTAATAATCAGCGCGCGTTTCTGGTTTCCCCTTCGATTTTCGCGGTTTTCCCTTTGTCGAAAGATTACGCTTTGATCTTTGTCTGTTTGATGCATGGTCTATATAGGACTTTCTGCATCGAAACCCTCATCGCATCCTGCTGCGAAAACATTAATCCTGTCACATTTTACTTTTTACTCACCATTAAACCAATACACATCCAATTAATTAGACACCATTTACAAACTGATGGTTAAAATTGCGGACTAACGGCGGATATATCCGCCTTGTCTTATACAGAAGAAACGCTTATGCAGAATGGCAGCTATTAAAATACGCTTATTTGCTAGTATAAACATTTTTTTTCTAGTATACGATTATATTTTGTTTCAAAGTTCCGTTTATAATATTGTAAACCAATAATAAATTACTCATATCGCTTACAATTTAATTTGTTAGAAATTAATATTGTTTATTAGATATTTATATGATGGAAACTATAAAAATTATTCAAGTAAATCAATGAATTATTATGATAAAATGGAATTGCCACATATTCAAAGTCATTAATAAAAAACCGGTCGTAATAAACAACAAAATTTATCAAAATAATTAACTATGGTAAATAAATCTATTAATATAATGCATCTACTTAATATTATTTTGTCTACAGAAAGATTCGCTTGTTATACAATATGTTACGTAACCATGGGAATATCGAATGGCACTGAAATGACGGGATCGTAACGCGATTGAGGGAATTCCACGAAACCGATAACGATACATCACATATACACTACAAATAAATACACCTCATGATTTTGTCTGCAAATAAGTGTACGTCGCAATTCCCGTATTTACACTCAACAATAATAACATAATCGAATAAACTGGATTTACTGAAAATTGTAATATAAAATAAATTAAATAATATTAAAATGGGTGAACAATGGACAATCAATTATCTGAGACAATGCGCGAAAACATGTTTGTCTAGTCTTGGACCGAAAACAATTTCAAATCGTTGTTTCGGTAGTTTTTATTTTTGTTTTTTTTTTGTTTGCAGATTGAAGGTGGTAAAAGATGTACGGATTAATTTTGGAGAATTTGTCGGAGTACATCAAGCAGACTTACGGGGAAGAGAAATGGGAGGAGATCAGGAGGGCTGCGGTCGTGGATCAGCCCAGCTTCAGCACGCATCAAGTTTATCCCGAAACCTTGATCCCGAAGTTAGCTAAAAACGCGATGAAGGTATCATTCATTTCGTTAAAAGCTGTTGAAATTGAATTATAGTAATTCGTTTGCGTTGCAGATTTTGAATGTGAGTGAACGCGAATTCTTCGATCAGATGGGCGTCTTCTTCATCGGGTTCGTGAGTCAGTACGGGTACGATCGCGTGCTGTCCGTGTTGGGTAGACACATGAGGGATTTCCTGAACGGTCTGGACAATCTGCACGAGTATTTGAAGTTCTCGTATCCGAGGATGAGGGCTCCAAGCTTCATCTGCGAGAACGAGACGAGGCAGGGCTTAACTCTTCACTATCGCAGCAAGAGACGTGGCTTCGTCTACTACACGATGGGACAGATACGCGAGGCAATTACCAATGCGACGTCGATCTGATGAGAAACACCCATCAATCTGGATGTCTTGTTCCGCAGGTGGCGCGACACTTCTACCACAAGGAGATGAAGATCGATCTGGTCAAGGAGGAGGTCCTCTTCGACATGATCCACGTCACCTTCCAACTCACCTTCGACAACAGAGCGTTCACCATGGCTTCCCTGGCGATGACACGTGAAGAGAAACATCTGCCGATCAGCGCATCAGCCCTCTTCGAGATCTTCCCTTTCTGCGTCGTCTTCGGGTAAGAACATCAATCATTTAGTTATATTGAATTTGACATTTTTGCACTTTACGTCATTTTTAACAGTTCACATAAAATCTAAAATTTCATAATATTAATATTAATTGGGCAGAAATAAACATTATAAATCATCATATTTTCAAATATATTATTAAAATAACCATATTTTTATTTTCAAATTATTACACAAATTTGTTAGCTGCAATCCTATTAAAAAAAAACAATACTGTAAAATCTAAGGAAACGCTGGAAACTAACGCTTTAGGGTTGATGTTGTAAAGTAATTAAGATTTGCATTTCCTAGACGATTCTGTCTGGATAGGATTTTCGAAATATTACAACACGATTCGCACAAATAACAACAACAAAGGAATTACAAAAATAACCGTCTGATATAGAGAGAATATCAGTATTACGATATAAAGTGCATAGACTAAATTCTATTGGATCAATTTTGAAATGCACGTAACCATAAATATCAGTGACAAACAAAGTGTTTGTGTGAGAGAGCGAGAACGAGATTGAATGAGAAACCGTTTATAATAATACTGTACTCTGCGTTTATCGGTTCGCTGGATGCAATTGAGAAATATAATACGTACTTATACGAATAGATTCAAGTGGAAGGAAGTCAACTCGAAAACGAAATATGCATTATCGGAGAAATATTGCAAATTGTTCAAACAACTATATAAAATATGTCTATAAGATAATGATTAGTTTAAGTATTACATAAATTAATAGAAGTTAATGAGTTAAATCAATATGATTATTCAGTGACAATATAAATGTCATATTTTTATTAATGACATTTTAATACAATGGAAAAAATAATTTAACAATAGTTATAATTGTAATTATATATTTATGACAATTTAAATGTCAGTGCCAGTTGTCACAATTTGATTGATGATGTGGGCTATGCGTATTCGAGTGATAAATAGTTTGATTTAGATCAGATATGATCGTGAGGAGCATCGGCAATTCGCTGATGGTGATTCTTCCGGATGTGGTGGGAAAGAAGATCACGAATTGGTTCGATCTGGTTAGGCCGTTGATTGAGTTCAAATTCCAGACGGTGAGTGGAGGATCGCATTTTTGTTGTTGTTTAGAGAAAATGGGTTGTATGGTGTGAAATTTTCAGATTCTTAATCGCACGAACAACATCTTCGAGATGGTCTCGGTGGAGCCGGTGGTGACTGAAAAGCACGGCAACGATCGCAGCGAGGTGCTGCTGTTGAACGATGAGTCCGATTTTCCCGAGGATAAGAATCTCCGTTTAAAAGGTCAAGTAATTGCAACATGAAGATGCGGTGATTCGACTGTGAAATTTTAGGTCAGATGATTTACATGGATAACTGGAAGATGATGATGTACCTGGGGACTCCGGTAATGCCAGATCTGAATTCCCTCATCAACTCCGGTCTGTATATCAACGACTTATCCATGCACGATTTCAGCAGGTAAAGTTTAGTCATAAATTTAGAAAAAAAAACGTTGATAACTTCTTTATTCTTCAGGGATTTAATGTTGGCCGGTACGCAACAATCGGTGGAGCTGAAGCTGGCGCTTGACCAAGAACAGCAGAAGAGCAAGAAGTTGGAGGAATCCATGAGGAAGTTGGATGACGAGATGCGTCGCACCGATGAATTATTATACCAGATGATACCGAAACAGGTTGCAGATCGGCTGCGCACCGGGGAGAATCCGATCGACACGTGCGAGGTTACAAATTCCTTCCTGTTTTAGGCTTAAAACTCATGCACTTCCTTTATGCTCCACGCAGATGTTCGACAATGTTTCAATCCTCTTCTCCGACGTCGTCACTTTCACCGAAATCTGCAGTCGCATCACTCCGATGGAAGTCGTCTCGATGCTCAATGGAATGTACTCGATATTCGATAACCTCACCGAACGCAATAAAGTCTACAAAGTAAGTTCAACTCAAATCCATCAATATCATTATTTAAACGTCAATTAAGGGAAACGTCAATATAAATCTTCCTGAAACGATGATGACAAATCATTGCGAAAGTTTTAATATCTTAATCTCTAAATACTCAAAATCAATTATAATAATTTAACTTAAATAAGAAATGATGTATTGATCTATCAGATGTATTCTTGTGACAATTCAAAATCGATCCGTCAATTCAATATGAAAAAGATGAATTGCTTCTCGCATCAAGTTGGCCGTTTACGAAAGTAAAGTATTCTATTTCATTTTGAAAATGTACAAAATCTTACTTTTCAGAAATGTTAGCAAAAAAAGATATAAATTGATTTGTTTAGTATTGCGCTAAATAGTATTGAGGGCGTATAAATTGTTCCATAAATTGACGTTAACGTGAATACGAAACGTAACCTAGTTCGGAACTGTTGAACACTTGATCTACTTTGAATCGACGATGTTTACGAAACGTTAGTTTTATCATTCGCAGATTTGATTTAACGTATTTAAATTAGGAGATATTAAGGAGTAAGTACGAAATGTGCGTTATTAAATTTTAGTTGAAGTGAAACATCATGATTTTTTCATACAATTCGTATCCTCGATGGAACGACTCTAATCTCGGATTACTCTCCGTGAGATAAATCTTGCATGAGGCAAAGAAATATGATGATACACGTCCTTTGTCTATGAAACATATTTCATCTGTTCATTGTTATTCAGGGTTCTTCAAATATCAGCAAAGTGTATTATAAATTGGTGATACGATATTCTTTAACGCAACAAGTGTTAATGCCATATACACAAACGCCTAACTAAATCATACAAACATTTTAACAAAAAAAAATTATATAAAATTAATTAGCAATTACATAATTTGCGTTTATTCTTAAATATTTTATGTAGTCATGTACCTTTTATTAATTGCATTAGCAGATTATTAAAAAAGGGGTGCACATAAAAGGGTGCAGAATTTATTTGTTCTTCTTGCGGTCGGTTTTCCAATTTGAGGGGATGGATTATTGCATCGGAGCGAGCGGCCATAAATCATTGATGCTTCGTCGGTCCTGCGAGTGTAATAAACTATGCTAATTCCATCAACCCTCGGCATGCGTCTGTTTTTTTTTCTCTCTATCTTCTCTCTTCTTGCATTTTTTTTTCTCTCGCTCTTTTCAACATTTCGTCTATTTCCAGTGGTGAGGTAAGGCGGCAAGACGATACTTGATCTCATTGGTGCGATGAATAGATATTGAATTACTGCAAAGAATTCGACACGATTCGACGTGGTGTGAATATTTCACGTATTTTGCGGGTGTAATAACCCAAATAGAAACATATTTATTTCTGTCTTGAACCGAGACCGTGTGACATAAATCTGACGGCAAAGGCCCTTTTCATATTTTTATTTTCCCTTCACACTATATTTCATTGTCTGGGTTTTTTTCGTGGATCGATATGAATCCTGAGAAGGAAATAAGTGGTTTAAAATGTGATTTTATTGTTTTTTTTTTAAAGGTTGAGACGATTGGCGATGCTTACATGGTGGTTTCCGGTGCGCCCGAGAAACAGGGCAATCACGCGGAAAGGGTTTGCGACATGGCTCTGGACATGATCGATGCGATCACGGACCTGAAGGATCCATCAACAGGTTAAGAAAACAGATCATGTTTGCATTGCAGATAAAAACTAAGTGAGCGACGGTTTTTTGTTGTTTCTTTTTCAGGTGATCACCTGAAGATCAGAGTTGGCGTTCATTCGGGGGCGGTTGTTGCGGGCATCGTCGGTCTGAAGATGCCCAGGTACTGCCTCTTCGGGGACAGCGTGAACACGGCTTCGAGGATGGAATCGACGAGTTCGGCGATGAAAATTCACATCTCCCAGTCCACCAAGGAGCTGCTGCCGGAGGCGTACAAAGTTCTCGAGAGAGGCGAAGTCGAAGTCAAAGGAAAAGGCGAGTACATATTGCATTTAGAAAGCTTTTCTCTTCTTAATGACTTTTTGCAAACTTTGATAGAAATCTTTAACTAATTGAAAAATTGCTTACTTTGTACGCGCCAAGTAAATTAACGAGAGTTATACAATCATATTTTCAATTTACGAAATATAATTATTAACAAATTTTATATCAGTAAATATTATTTTGAAGTTTATTTTATTAGTATTTTAGATTTTTTTTTGGGCAATGATATTTGGTGACCATTTATTAATCAATTAAATATAAGTCTGCAGAAAATCTATTCCATAAAGTTCTTCCGTTTACCGAAAAATTGAGGTCAAATAAAAAAAAGTGCGAAATAAACGAAGGTTGCTTATTGCCAATAAGTTATTATTTGGGTCAAAAGTTTTCGAAAATTGCTTTTTCTTCTTGATAAATGTCAAATTAACGGGAAAGAAATAATCGCGCAATTGCGGCATTTCCTAGAAGCGATCCCAAACTAATCTAATCTAAACCATTACCGCATTTGCCACCAAAAAAAAAATCGCTAACGTTTTATAATAGTTTCGTTCAATACATTTATTTCAACTAAAACTTTAGCTAGTCTTTTCCTGCAATTGAATTGGCTTAAGAATTAACAGTTTGTTTGTAATTGTGATTCAGGTGTGATGAAAACGTATTGGTTGCACGGAAGGGAATCTCGGCCACCTCTGAATCGGACGTTGACCGCAGGCGAAGTGGAGGCAGAAGGTGAAGGAGGAGCGGCGAGCGCCGGCGGCGTGGAAGACCGCAGAACCGGAATCTACTCGCCGATAACGTTCCAGGACGTGGCCCGCAGGAGCATCGCGAATTCACCTATCAAAACGCCCGTCCATAAAGGTGAAATGCCAGTTGTTCAATCGCAGCAGACGCGCGACGAATCCTCAGGACTTCCCTCGTTCGCTGACATGAGGTTCCTGTGCCCCAGCTTCGACGATCCTGGCGACATCTTCGGTTGCGCCATCGGCGAAGCATTCAAACTGCAACAGCCGGAAGCCGAACCTCAGGCTCCGAGCGTCCTCGTCCAAAGGGCAAACCACTTGCAGGCGCGCAACACCATCATCGAGTTGGGACGCGAGGCCAAGAACTCGAAGAGCGAAGGAAACCTCTGCTCCAAAGCGGACAAATCGCGTCAACCCAGCAAGAACAAGAAGATTCCCAACAGCCAAAGCTTCAGCAGTCACCATCAGCACCAATGCTGCTCCGGTTTCGGATCGCACAAGACGCGGTTCAACAGCAACGCGTGCAACATGCAATAAACGAAACGTTCAAATTTGCGCTCGAACAAGTAAAATAATTGTAATGTATTAAAAAAAAAAGAAAAGAAATCGGAAGGTGTTTGTGTAGATTGGCACCGATTTTTCGTGACTCATGACACTATTACGCAACAAGACTTTTGGCTACAAGAATGGTCAATATGTAAACTTCAATTCTTCAATCCAAATAATTAAATTAGTTCGCACTCGATGGTGTAGTCATCACTAATTTACAATCCAGTTTACACCTACGCTCGTTCTTGTATCAAATATTAGTTTTGTTGTCTAGACTAATTATTTTGCAATACTATTATTACTATTACTACCAAATCTCTCTTCTAACCAAAAAAAAAGTTTATAAATAACCTAAAATCAGCGTTTCCCAAATATTTCATCAAACCTGAATAAATCAATTTGAAACTAATAGTGTGGAGTAAACGCTGCACATTTTATCTCATTGTTCGTGACTCTTCAGAACAAGGCTGTGATTTAATTTGTTGTTTTTTTTTTATTAATATATATCTAATGAAATAATAAGTTTTAATTTACTCGAGAAACAGGAAATTAAGTGAATCTGCACCGCCAATGACAATATTACGAAACCGGATGCAAACGATTTTAAACATAAATAATAAAAATAATAATAATTGTATATTATTTTTCTAATGCAAAGAGAAAATAATAATTTATTAATCTATATGTAAGAGAATATTATTAATAATAAATTACGTTGTAACGTTGATAATAGCAGCAACAACAGGAAGAAGCGAGCAGAAGAATTAATTAAAAAAATAGGATAATTATTGCGTTTTCGTTCGAAATAAAGTGCATGTACATATCACGTGTATATCGAAGGAAACTGTGTATATTATGTTTGAAACGAAATTTGTAGAAAATAATTAAATAAATAAATAAAAATGAAAATGAGATATTGATGTTGCGTGTAAATACAAAAAAAAAAGATAAAACGACCGAATCTGAAACCTGCCTCAATCTAATCGATGTAATGTAATTCGATTTGTTAAAATGCCAATATTGGAGCAAAAAATGGGAAGGGAATTGCAAATAATTTGTACGTATGCGCGAATAATATATGTATCTAATCTTGCCGCTAGATTAGTGAGCGCTTTATCTTCGAGTCTGGATGCGGCAAAGGGTTGTTTATCTTTGGTGCATGGAAATGGATAGATATAAGCCGATACTTAATTCAGTTATTTACATCGATATTAGATAGTTCGTGAACGACGAGCACTCTTCGATCATCATCTCCTGTCTGTCGCTCGATACAACTATGACCAAACAATGGGATATCACCGGATTAACGGAAGGTAAGTGATGAAGCGCTCCGGCTGAAAGCTTTCCAGCTTTAATCCAATTTCAAATGTTACATCTTTAATATTCAATCCAGTAACTTTTTATTAAATTATTTAATATCCAACATCGTGGGAAAAAATAAGTAAAGAAACATACAATTAATTAATAAAAGCTATTCCAAAATTCTGTTGATTTTATAATATTTATGCTAATGGTCTTAATTAGGACCATTAACTTTATTTTATCATATTTCAGAAATAAAATAAATTTAAAATATCTATTTACGTATATATGCAACACACTGCGCTCCATTCTTGAGAAATATTTTTTTGTTTTTAAATTGTTTCTCATGGCAATCTTATTATGTTATTTATTGATTCTAGATATTAAATGAAATTCCATTAAATTAGAATCAATACGTATTTATTTGCAATGTCTGATGCCGTATTTGATATATGCAAATATTTATATTCCCCTTGTTTGCCGTAGATGATCCGTTCTTCCGGTGGATCGTGCAGGAAGTCAACGCTCACGTAGATTTCGAAAGACTATTATTTCCAACCGGTTACAAAGAACCAGAGGACAATTATCTGCAGCAACAACAACAGCAGCAGACCTTCTGCAACGTCTCCTATTATCGCTTAAACAACGGCTGCCATAACAACCAAACAGGTAAATACGTTTGTTGCGTAACGACGGAAGTTAATTTACGTGCGAAATTCGCAGATTTCAACGATGGAGAAGTTTCGAAAACGACAATTTATCAAAGTAAAAAAAGCATTAGCGAAGGTAAGGGATATGCATATTCAAATGAAATTGGTTGATAATTGTATTGCGCAGGAAAACGGATGGGTAAGCTGTGGGAATTCCTGCGAAATCTCCTGCTGGATGAGAGGACATGTCCGAGTTTAATCAAATGGGACAACTACGCCGAGGGGTCGTTCAAATTCGTGCAAAGCGAGAAGGTGGCGCAGATGTGGGGAAATCGCAAGAACAACGCGAGGATGAACTACGAGAAGCTGAGCAGAGCGATGCGGTTGGATGAAAGAAAATTTGAAAATCGAAAAAAATATTGAGATCTTTTCTTTTCAGGTATTATTATCGAACGAAGGTGCTGCTTCCTGTTGCCGGTCGACGGTTGGTCTACAAGTTCGGTCCGAGGGCGACCGGCTGGAGGACGAAAAATCCGATCCTTGATTAATATTTTAGATTGTTAACTTTTGTATATTTGTATAAAAACTATTAATGCAGAAAAAAATAATAATTGATATTAATATTGTTACCATATTTAAATAATATTGAAGATAGCAAAGTTTTTGCCTCTTTACAGTATATATCGGTATTTATGTAATCACTAACCAAAGTTTCCGTTTGCTATCGCCTCTTGCATCCGTTCCGAGTTGAACATTACAATTTAGTATTCTTAGTCTGTTCGTGCTGTTCACAATGTTGCATCACGCAATTCTCGTACTACTCGTAATAGCGACACTCCCAAATGCGTTTGCTCAAAGTTGCATAACGAAGAGCAACTGCAGCGAATGCATCCAAGAGTATGGATGCGCTTGGTGCTCGGAACCGGTTAGTATTTGCAAGAAGTAGATGGAATTAAAAATTAAATTTGTTCGATGCCCTGTGCTGTCCCAGAGTCCCACCAAACATCACTGCTACAGATCCGGAGACGCGCAGAACGAGTGTTTCGTGGGAAAGGCGGAGGATCCGAAGAGCAAGTTTACTATTCTGAGTGATAGGAACCTTCAATCGCAAGCGAACGAAGATCCCATCCAGCTGAAGCCGCAGCACGTCAAGCTGGTGCTTCGGAAGGGCGAAGAGTACAAGATGAAGTTTCAGTACGCGCAGGCCTCCAATTTCCCCATCGATCTATATTACTTAATGGATCTGTCGTTTTCGATGAAGAAGTACAAGGATATTCTGGCCAGCCTCGGCGACAAGCTCATCAATACGATGAAGAACATCACTACCAATTTCAAGATCGGTTTCGGCAGCTTCGTCGATAAAGTTGATATGCCATTCGTCAACACGGAACCAAATAAGTAGGTCAACTTCTTGGGCACAAGTTCAACTTGACGAGATGGTTTATTTGTTATTGTTGTTGTCGTTGTTTAGGAAGAAGAAACCGTGCCTTAACTGCGTGCCAGCCTACAGTTTCATCAATTACCAATCACTCAATGATGGCAAATCCTTCTCGAAAGAGGTTGCCGCAGCGAAGGAATCGGGCAATCAGGATACGCCCGAAGGCGGTTTCGATGCTCTCATGCAGGCCATGGTTTGCAAGGACGTTATTGGTTGGCGGGAAACCGCACGAAGAATAATCGTGTTTTCAACGGACGCAACCTCACACATCGCAGGTCTCTTTCAATATTATAAATTATTATTAATGTTAACCTGAAACAGACATTGTTACTTTTTTCTATATTTGAGTGTATCTATGATAAGTTATATTTGTGCAGGTGATGGAAAATTGGCGGGTGTCGTCGAACCGAATCCCGGCCTCTGCTTTATGACCAACAATCGATACACTCACGATCTGATCTACGATTATCCATCGATATCGCACATCAACTACGTAGCCAAACAGCTCGGCTTTAACATCTTCTTCGCGATCGCCAACGACAACATTTACAGCGTGTACGAGGCGATGCAGAACGAAATCGAAAATACTGCTACGGCCAGACTGACTGTCCAATCGAATCTGCTCCATCTCATAACGAAATTCTACAGTGATATCTCGGACGTGATCAAGATCACCGACGACTCCAGCAGCGGTGTGCAGATCACCTACGAGGCAGACTGCGAGTCGAAGATCGAGAGCGGATGCAAAGCGGTACACGCCGGAGAGGTGATCAACTTCGTTGCGACGATCAAGGTGTTGGACTGCAGCAAATCCAAACACCAGATCCGCATCAAACCGGGAACCTTCAGCGAGACTCTTCTGCTAGATCTGGACGTGCACTGCAACTGCAATTGTGAGCAACAACGCAATAACAATTCGGACAGATGCAAGAAGAACGGAGCGCTCGTCTGCGGTTTGTGCAGCTGCAATTCAGGGCATTATGGTAAACAATGCGAGTGCAACAGCGAGAGCTTCACCACCAACGACATCGCTTCCTGCATGCAATCGAACGCCACCAAAGAAATATGCTCCGGCCTTGGTGTCTGCAAATGCTCGGTATGCGAATGCAACAAACGCCAGAACCCCGACGAGCACATCTACGGCAAGTACTGCGAATGCGACGACTACTCCTGCCGCAAAAGCAGCGACGGCAAAATATGCAACGGAAACGGAAAGTGCGATTGCAAGAAGTGCAAATGCGATGCAGGTTTCACAGGCGAAGAATGCCAGTGTCCTACCAATTTGGCTCCCTGCACTCATTTCAACAACGTCTGCAACGGCAAAGGCACCTGCGAATGTGGCAAATGCACATGCGAGAGCGGTTACTACGGGACGTACTGCGAGGAATGCGCCACCTGCTCCGGCAGAAAGTAGGCCGACATCATCATTAAATAAATGGACAGGATTAATTAACTTCCATGTTTCAGATGCGAAGAGCTCAAGGATTGCGTTCAATGCAAAACCTACGACACTGGTAAACTCAAAGACAGTTGCGATATAAGCTGCTCCCAGTATCAGTTCAACAAAGTGAAGCAAATCGATGAAACGGAGGAAACCGAAGACTCCGACTTTCGAAAAGTCTGCAAACTTCCGATCGAGGAAAACTGCGTCATGGTCTTCAGTTACTTTTACAACGACGACAAGGACATCTCCGTCGACGCCGAGAAAGAGATGAGATGCTCGAAACCGATCGACATATTAGGTAAAATCAATCAAATCATCCAAAAATATAAATAACTAACAACGCATTCGCAGCGCTCGTCTTCGGCGTCATTCTCAGCACCATCATCGTCGGTATTTTGACGCTGGTCATCTGGAAGGTCTGCACGACCATACACGATCGCAGGGAATACGCGAAATTCGAGAACGAACGAAAGCAGGCCAATTGGAACCGCAACGATAATCCACTATTCAAGACTCCGGTCACCAAATTCGAGAATCCGACCTTCAACGAATTGCAAAAGAAAGATGAACAGCAGATGCAAGAGATCCAGGAGACCGAATAGATTTACACATTTTTAGCACTCGTTTCATAATCAACGTATTACTTTTATATGTATATTTCTCAGTAAAATCTGGATTGTAAATAGCTTTTACTTTAGGTAAGAAATGTTAAAATGTCTCAAATTAGATTTTCTTCATTTTGTTAGATTTATTAATATTATTAAATAACTGTTCAAAACTACTAAATGTTTAAATTTGAAATATCTATCTTCTTTATGCTTCCGACGTAGCTACCTAGCGGCGGTGGCAGCGTTATAAATTCTAAAATTAAATTACTTTAGAAATGAACATTTCTTAACGTTGGCAGAACCGACGCGCTCGATTCCGAAATACAAACGGTGCTGTCAAAACAGCGCCATTACGCGTCCTATGATGAGGTGTGTTGCATCGTCTCGAAGTGTCTAAGCTGTGTGCAAATTCCAACAGTTCTCGTAAAAGTTTAGAACATTAAGAAAGTTAATCTATACGAAACGAAGATGAGCGTTGAGGACTCGGTCATGCGAATCCAGAAGAAGCTCACGAAGATGACCTCCGACGACGGAAGCGTAAGTCTAAAATAAAACACGACCGTACTATTATTATTATCATCATCATCACCATCACATCACACAACGTCCATGCATTTCAGCGATCGCATTTTCGAAATGCAAGATTAAATAGGAATACGAAGCATTCGCAAGAATTACTTTATAAATTTAAGCAATTATATTTATTCATTTTTTGTGGTTAGGGTCAGGAGCAGGCTTTGGATTTGCTGAAGGAATTGCAGAAGATAGACATAAATTTGGATGTGCTGACGAAGACGCGAATCGGCATGACCGTCAACGCTCTGAGGAAATCCACCAAAGATGAGGAGGTCATAAGTTTGGCCAAAACGCTGATCAAGAATTGGAAAAAGTTCCTATCCAATACACCTGGCAAGGACTCCAGTAGCTCATCCTCAAAGTCAAAGAAGGATAGAGATGACAAAGGCAAGGAGGACAAGGATAAGGACAAGAAACTGCAGAACTCCTTCCCACCCAGCAGCTCAAACACCACAGACTCTGTCAGATTAAAGTGCAGGGAAATGTTGTCTGTGGCACTCAACGTCGACGGAGAAGATTTCGAAGGTAAAGATAACAAATGATCTTATTGTGACAACTTGATCTTCAACTTATCAACTTTACAAGGTTGCGCATCCCCCGAGGAATTAGCGGAAGAACTGGAGGAGGCGATCTACAACGAATTCAAAAACACCGATATGAGGTACAAAAACCGCGTGCGATCTCGCATCGCAAATCTGAAAGACGCAAAGAACCCCACACTGCGTACAAACTTCAGAATAGGCGCTATAACTGCCGCGAGGTTGGCCACGATGACTGCGGAAGAGATGGCCAACGATGAAATTAAGAAAATCAGGGAGCGCTTCATGAAGGAAGCCATCAACGATGCTCAATTAGCGACGGTGCAAGGTATACTCTCTAACTGTCTTTCAATCGCGACGGCAAATTTCATTCACTTTATTTCTGTTCTCCAGGTACCAAAACGGATATGCTGAAATGCGGCAAATGCAAGAAGAAAAACTGCACGTACAACCAGCTACAGACGCGCTCATCGGATGAACCTATGACCACCTTCGTGTTGTGCAACGAGTGCGGCAACCGCTGGAAGTTCTGTTAGGTTTTTTTCCCTTGTCATTATTTCCTTCTTTTCTTCATCATCCCTTCCTTATATTTTCAAGTTAACCTATCAAATATTGTGAAAGAGAAGAACAAGACGAAAATAGCGTATTCTTTGGTAATTGAAAAATAATTGTATTCTATAGTGCTGCAGCATCTTTTACCAACTGCAAAGAGAAAAAAGAAGAAGAAGAAACATGTATATGGACCATATTAATTTCTTGTACAAATTTTTTAATTTTCTTTTTGGAAAATTATCCCTATTATTATAATGATGATGGTTATATTTTGCTGTTTAACCTAAATAAATAATTTTGAAGATAACTATCGTGAACGATTCTGCAATAGATTATTAGACCATAACCGATCCTGTCCTGGGTGTTCTCATTGGACTGTGATCTTGGCCGTCGCATGGTTCGCCCAGAATACTCCGCCGTTTTCGGCAACGGTAGCGCTGAAAAAAAAAAACAAACATAAAATAAATACGTTAATTGAGAATCGAATCTATCGGTTTAACTGATTGTTAAATATATCATCAATCGTTTATTATCGAGCTACTAATTTCACTATATTTTGAGACACTTGTACTCTATTGTACGTCACGAATAGTGTTCATTGTTTGTAAATGTTAAGTACATTGAAAGCAATTTATTAAGTATTTTGTTTGTTTAAAATATGACAATCATTGTTGTTTTTTTTTTGTTGAAATTACGTTGTTTTCAATAATGAACAATAAATAACTTCAGTTTCCCAAAAAAAAATAAACGTGTTTTGTTAATTGAACCTATTCGAAAATACTACGACCCTGTGAGAGAATTTTATATAATGCTTTGCTACTTACTGCACTGTGTAGGTTTTGGCATCCTCAGGTGCGACCCATTCCAAAGTCAAAGACTCCTTTTCGGCAGAGTTCTTATGGGTTGCGGCGTTCTAAAATTTGAAGAGAAAAATAAAGTTAATGTTGAGCAATTCAACGTAATCAGTAATCAGTTTTAGTCAGTTCTTGAACCATATGAGTGTAGTAGTGGTGCGAGTGTCGCGCGTTTTTTAAATGGTATGATCGTGTGTAATTGATACCAATCATCATCAAATATGTTTGGTGTGCGTTCCGCAAATGCAGATATTGTCTACCCACGTGTTTGCTGGCTTTGTTGCCATTGTAGAAAAACATGTGTTTCAATGGGAAGATTTTGTTCATAATACTGTGAAAGAGGTTTATTGATTGGCGAATCATGTAATTGATATGTTTTTCTAAAGGATCGTTGAACACCTAGAAATATAATTGTCACCACAGCGAACGGACAAAGAATGAAAAGAAAAGTAAACCAAAAACGAAGGAATCGTACCTGTTTCTTGGAGAAGCAGTTGATTGTCTTGACGTACTTGTCGGAGTCGTCGACGATGAACTTGCCAACGGCCTCTTTGCCATCCCTGACCTGCAGCAGGAATCCCTTGAAGGGTTTCGGTCCGCTGATGGTGATTTTCACTTTATCACCGGCCTTCACAGCTTCGTGGTCGACGGTGATCTTGAATGGGAACGCAGATTTTTGCGGATCCACCGAATGCTTCGGGGTCATGTCCACGCAGACGTCCTCAGGAGCGCCGCCAGAGTATGCCGTTGCCATGACCACCATCATCGACAAGGTTACAAACACTGTTGCAGACACCATGTCGTCGGTTGTTGATTGCTGTTCTCTGAGTCCTTCTGATCCCAAGAACAAGAAACACGAGATGTATTTAGATAGGCCTTGATTTTATGCTAAACTTTTGTACAATCATTATTACTACCACACTTTTACTTTTTCTATCTATGTGTATTTTATGAGGCCATTAAAACATTGCTCCTTTTTTCCGCTATTATCCTTTACGCTACTTTGCATGTCATTCGCTCATTCACTTCTCCTACTAGGCGGAATGGTATTATCGAGAGGCGGATTAGACCTTCGCAAATTAATTGTTTGCTTACTTTTAATTTCATGCATGATGCAAAAAAAATCGAAAGCAATTATAGGAGAATATACATGTCTTCCGGTATGTTTTCGGACTAACAATTAAGTGTACTTTTTTTAGTTACGCGCAATTAAACTTCATTGGAAAACTAAGGGTCAAGTGCGTTGTTTTTCAAATGTAACACAATATTCTCTGAAAATAGATTTTTTATCAATTTTTGTACTCAACAAAATAAATTTGTATAAATTTTCTAATAGAATTACATTTTTTTTTAAGCCAAGTCTTATAATATTTCCATTTGAAACCAATAGATAAGAAATGTATTTATTTTTTAAATATTTGATTTCAATTTATGAAACGCATAAAACTAAATCGATTATTTAATTTAAAAAAAAACTAAATATGTATTTCAAAATTAAAAGTTGACTTGTAAACTTTAAATTTGGCGTTAGAAAATGTGTAACAAAGAACGATGTTGCACAATTCAAAGAAAAATGAGTTTGCAACGGATGCAAGAAATGCAATGTATTTGAATCACGAAACAATCGCGTTAATTACGCGTAAATTGAGGACAACAAGGTGGAATAAAGAAATACACGAGCGCAAAGAGAATTAATTAGTAAGATATGCGTTAAGTGCGACATCGCATAGAGAAAAAAAGGGAAAGTAAGTTGTATGTATATTAATGGGAAAATAATTAATTATCGCTTTTGTTTTGTGAACCAATTATGCAACCGAAGCAAAAAAAAAAGGGTTGTCCAATTTGTTTTCTCACCTGACGAAAAGTTGAACGATGATGATACCGTCAGGCGGCTTTTGTTTTCTTCGATGCTGCCGTGTCGAAACGACGTCGTACAATGAAAAATTTTCTGCCGACTCCCCAAGTTTTACTTGCTTTCGATCGACGCCTCGAGGAGTTTCGAGCCTTCAAAGGATCACCGCCGGTGGGGACCGAAGAACGGCGGCAGCATGTGGTAATTCAAATGTCAACCATTTCTGCTTGCTACATCCAAATCTATTGAGCAAATGGTAAGTGTTGAGCAACGAGATCCATCCTAATCGCACGCATCCATACATCTTCTGTGATCTGCAGAAGTTCGCGCTCCACACCGCGCCACGCTTCGCTCGTATACAGTGTACAAATCGCGGCTTCAATCGATTTCGTCTTCCGCTATTACGATCATCTTTTGTTGAGTGTTGTAATTCATGATATTTTTTTTAATAAATAAACATTTTGTGTATTTATCGGGTTCAAAATTAACATATTTTTTCTGCCTCTGCAGAAGTGAAAGTCGTTCAATTGCGCAATCAATCTTTTTACACTAATAACGCATTTACAGATTTTGGGTGCAAATAAACTCTGAAAGAAATTTAAAATGTTAATAATATATTTTTTCAAAGTACTGACTTAAGTTAAACTTAATTTATAATCAATCGTTATTTATTTTTTTACATTGCATAAACATCAAATATAGATTTAAGTTTACCATCTCTTCTATTACAAATAACATATTGCATGTCCTTGGTGTCGGTAATTTTCCTTTCCTCGACCATTACTGATTTGAGTCGAAAAAAATAATTTAAACTAACATAATTTTTATTAACAGAAAGTAAAAAAAAATGAGTACACAAGGTTAAGCTTGACTATTAATATGGCTGTTGTATATAATACTGGTTTTTAAACTTAAATTTAAGCTGAAATATAATATTATTTCAATAATTATATATTTTGTTGTTCAGCTTTATTTTAACTTATGCATTAATTTAGTAATATGTACATGATTTATATGTTGATTTTGGGTTTGCTCATGAAAATGTAATTGTTAACATAATAAACCTTAGATTCGCAAATATCCCAATTTTTGAATGCCAATGGTGAGGCGAAGGGATTCTTGACGCAATCGTATATGATATCAACGTAATTTGCGTAAGGATTCTTCATCAATATATTCTTATCCGCAATTGTTTCGAACTGCATGTAACCGGTCAAGATGAAGGGTTTACACAGGATGATGGAAATAGTTTCCTGCCATGTTTCGGGGCTGGAATGGATTCCGCAGTTGAAAGCAACGATCAAATGCGGTTCCGGTAAGGTTTTCATCATGTCATGGTACAACCCTATGACACGGTACACCGTAAGATTGCTAATTCTTGCGACGATATCGTCGCAAGTCATGTTGGGTCCGATCAGGTGGACCTCGTAGGTATGGGTCTTGGGGAAGCGTTTGCCCATGAGAGCGGTGAACATTCGCCAGTCGAATACCATCTCGTAGGTATCCGCACCGACGATGTGGATGGTCAGGTGCTTGGCTTTACAGCCGATAGCTCGAAGACCGTGTATGATGGTGGCAAACGGAGAGGCCAGATGCTTGCTGAGCACTTCGGAGATTCGGTCGCAGCAAGTTGGGAACAACTCGTTGATGTTACGAGCGTTCCCATTCATATCTTTGTATATTATATGCGGCATCTGCTTATTGTCCATCTCTTCGATCTCGCGCCAAACCTTCAGATCTGCACAGTACGGTTTGTGACTCTCGCGATCGCTATCCCTGTGTGCACCTGTACAGTAGGCGACGCAAAGACATCCTTGGCAGTAGATCAAATTTTTGTGATCGTTGCAAACATCGCAGCAAGGTAATCGCCTAATGATCGATTCCTCGTATTCGTCCAGAGAACCTTTGGACATCTTCACCGAAACTAGCAGCAATGCCCGATATCCCTTAATATCCCTCGCGCCGACCGCTTTCTCGAGCGCCTGCTGCAGATACTTGCACAATTTCTTGTGGTACGGCCAATCGGCCTGTTGATGTTCCTTGCAGCAGTACGGCATCACCTGGCATTGCGAACATCGCTTCAACTCCCTTCTTTTATCGTAGCACAGCTGACATCGGGTACCGCTGAAATTAAACTTCTTTATTCCGGACATCACAACTTGTTCCCTATACTCCATCAAACAATTAAACTTTAAGATAGGTTAGGAATCGCAACAATCAATCGAAAACTATGAAACGCATGCGCCCATCTTCATATCCAACAAGAATCATTGATTTTTATCTATATATATATGCTTCTCAAAAAAGGAAGCGACAAAACTAGCAACATATTAATCATGATCAACAATAATAATAATAATAATTCGACAATGCTAATTATTGATGTCATTTTCGTACAATATTTGTTGCATAGATTGGGGGAGAAAAAAAAAACACAAAGATTTGGTTGATAGTTGTTTGATTACACTTGTGCTGCATACATCATAGATGAGTGCGCCCATATTATTAGGCAATCGCAGATCCGAAAACTTAATTAACAATCGAAAATTAGCATATATTTTTTTTTCTTCTTCATTAAAGTGAAAGTTGACCTATCACGAAGCATTTTTTTTGTTATCGATATACATGTGTAACGAACGACTAATAGACTAACAGTAATGTATAAAAAATATCTTACAAACTAATTACACCAAAAGTGTTATTCTAAAATCATAAGCGAAAAACAAAAACAATCACAATGTAAATAACGAATTTCATATTCAATTTGGTATATAAGAATATTAAATAAAATACATATTAAAGAAAAACGATTACTTCAGTATAACAATATGTCTGCTCTAAAGCAATAATTGTCCTCTTCCTAGACACGTCGACATTTCTTGTTGCCAGTTACTATCCTTGTCAAATCGACATATACTTTTTTTTGTCACAGTCATAATATATATTATTTAAAAAAATAAAAACAACAGCCGTGTACAATCTGAGTTTTCGCAATTACCTTGATGTTATCTCTGAAGCTTTTAAGATAATGGCATTAAATATATTTATATTTCTGTTAATCCCATAAATGGTTATTTTATGTGGTGAAGACGTAGGCTAGAGACTCTGCGGCTCTGGACCTGACCTCGGGTTCACCGTCTTTAAGTAGTTGCAAAAGCCGATAGCTGAGGGCATCCAAGGAAACAGACGACCGGAATTCCGGTTGCGTTTGGGCGTAGAGCAGACCGGAAACTAGAGCACCGTTCGCACGAATGTTCACCCAGGAACTCTTGAAGAATGACAGACTAGTCATTATGAACTGCGGGAAATACTCTTGCAATGTGTCGCCCTTCAAAAGAAAATAAACAATACGTTGATATATGAAATTAACACAATAAAATCTTCGCTCACCATAGCTTTAATTAAATCCGTGCAAAACTGTGGGAAATGCAAATTGGCGTCATCGAGGAGGTGCTCCTGGATCATGGAGTTGACTTTCGCGCAATCCAGGAACGGTCCCAACTTCCTTAACGTTATTTTGCACGCCTTCAAATTTTAAACGAGTATAGATTTCACATAGATCACTTCAAGAATCATACTCGTACCTTGATAACATTATCATCGATGTCGCAGAGGTGCAGCAGGAACGTAATGAAGTTTCCAAAAATTTGCTCTTTGAAGGCGTCATCCGGTCCTAACGATGAAGCCAAATCACCGAATAGAAGAATAGCCGCCTCTCGAACCAACGCTTGCTCATTCTGCAGCAAAGGTTTGATTCTGACCGCTGCAGTTACGTGTGACTGTCCTAACTGATTCCTTGCCACCACCTGAATCAACTTCGAGAAGCTCAACATAGACTCCAATGCAACCTCGGACTCGCTGAAATCAATATCCGAAATATAAAACCACCCTACTTTCAGATCGAATTATTATACCTGGTGTTGCTATAATCCAAGCCTTGCATGAGTGCATTTAGTATATCCGTGGAATGCATCTGGGTGAGGTCCGGGCTAAGAAATTCCGCAGCATGTCCCAATCCGCGTAGGCTGAACTTACGAACATCGCAGCAAGGATCGTTGTGCACTTCCAAGAGCATCTCTAAAACGTTCTCTGCCAATACCGCTTGATTGTTGAGCCTATGCTTCAAGAGAAAAGCAAAGAAGGCAACTACTGCAGTTCGCTGAGCATCCGTGTCGGAGCGCAAGTACGGTCCTAAACAGGCTACCAAAAATGCTAAAGATTGTGGATAATCTGAGCACACGCTTTCCGTCAATACCGGTACGAGAGACATGAATGAATTTAAGCTGTCTGAGCAGTTAATTAGATTCGAGGCGGCCCGTTTGCTTTCGGCATTCTGCAAAAAGAGCTTGAAGGCATCCACGCAAATCTTGAAAGGTGTCATCTTGTAAGCGCTTCGGTTCGGAACCGCTGATGCCTTTTTCTCGGCACTTGAATATACTGGAGCAGCAGTGTCCACGTACGACGCTAAAGCAATGAACATCAACGAAAACAATTCCGAGAACTGTTGCTTGCATAGCTCGTGGATTTCCCTGCTTTTAAATAATTCGTGCAATGCACAAATTGCCTATAAAAGTATATAAATGTTGAGAGCAATGCATTTGCCACCATATTAATATGCATACCTGCAAGGGCTTTAATGTGGCAATCCTCAACTTATCGGCGTTTTTCTGCTCTTCGTAGAATTCGCACGATTTTAATATTTTCTTCAACTGGTGTATGATTTCTACAGTAAGCGCAGTATCTGTCGAGAGGATAGCCCAACAGCTACAGGTCGATCTGTAAGTTACATTTGATACAAGGTAATTGCAATGCCGATCAACGGAAAGACTCACTGCTCATAAGGAAGAGGTTGTTGCAAAATAATACCAACGACCGGTTTGATGTGATGATTGGCGAAACTCAACACCGTCGCCAATGCTGTAGACCTCGTTCTCGAGCAGGTTATCTTATCCAGAGTCGATAGGAGCTTCTCGAGAAGTTCCCCGACGAAAGGCTGAATATCGGCGCCCTTCAACTTGATCACCGTATTCAGGACAACACTAGATCCATTAGAGCTGGAGGCCTCAACGTCCAATAATCCTTCGAGCAACGTATCCACGAAGTGCCCCAATTGGTATTTGGGTATATTATTACCGATGATTGTAGCTAGCTCCGTGATTAAATTGAATAGTAGCTTCGGATCTTCCGTATCGATTTGCTCTTGGATGTGTACCAGGGAATTACTTAAAACTTTATCGTTGTCCCTCATGTGGCCTTCGTACCTACCCGAAATGCAAAGCATCAAGCATACGCACTCCACGGCCACTTTGCGCGTGTTCTTATTGGGATCGGTGCAGCGAGGGACTACGCGCGCCAATATGATACCGGTTTGCCCGAAAGTGCTCGGCCCTTCGTAAGCAAATTTCATGTTATCCAAATATGTTTGCAATGCGGTGCGCAAAGCTTCCAACGCCGGAAGTCTCTGCTCCAGCTTCTTTCTACCAAGCCATTGCTCGAGAAGCATGAATACTTCGTCCAACGTAGCTGGGGATATGCTTTGGACCAACAGCTCTTGCACCAATAAATTCACTTTCGAGAAGCTAGCAAACACGTGCGGCGCCAACTTGACGTCGCCGTGAGTGTTGTTACCCAGTTTACAGTATATGGCCGAAGCATTGAAAACATTATCGAAACACAGCTTGAGCAGTTTGAGGCGATTCTGAGATTCCAGAACATTTGGTAGACGAACCAAGGATGTTAGAACAGGTATCACCACCGGGAACAGCTCGATATATTCGGGGCCATTGTGCAACTGCAGTTGCGCAGACACCAGCTGAAGCACTTTATCTCTGTCCTGAATTTGAATGTGCAATTTGTTCCTGTTAGGATGCAGAGCATCGGCAACGCATCCTACAGCCCTAAGGCATACTCTTCTTATGGTAAATTCTTTGCAATTGTGCAATTCGTGCAGCACAAAATCCAATATCTCCGTTTGAACTACGCGCAGCAACGCATCCGCGGGCGCTTCGTTGCAGATCTCCGCGTAACTCGCCAATATAACATACCTGACACGCTCCACTTCCGCATCGCCCTTCTGATCCTTCATGAAACCAAAGCTGAAAAACTTGCTACTCTTCTTGAGAAGAATATCTTTGCGGATAGCATACAGTTTATCGAAGACTATCTGAAGGTGGGAGCGGGAGCAAATGCCGATAGCCTCGGCGCAGGCCTGTAGCTCGTTCATATCGTTTGGTTTGACGCTCTGCAGAATTACATTGAGCACCTGTTCGATGCCCTCCTTAGATTTTAATTGACAACAGATTATGGCAAGACACTTCAGCACCAAACTCTTTTCGGCGTTGCGCAGACCACCGTCCAGCTCAGCAGGTCTGAAACAAAATTATTATATTCAATCAAAGTCGCTCATTATTTGACATTTGCATATAATAATAACAACCGGAAAATATGACGAAAAGAAACAGAAAGAACTTTCGTATTACCAAACGATGCACGTATTTGGAGGAGGTCGTTCACACCTATCTGGAAGACTACGACGAGCCGACTGATTGGTTGGTGAAGATCTGCAGCTTGACCTCAGAACGCATATGGTACTACATCATTTTGATCTCTGGTTTCTACAGTATGCAAACCGCGCTCAAGGATGCGATAATCGCGACCAAGTTCAAGCACCATAAGAAAACCTCAGAATTCTTTTACGCTTCCGATATGTGTTGGCTGATAGACACAATTTTGAGGCTGATTACGCACAGGTTACAACACGGACATTTTAAGCATATGTACGTGGTCCTGATGTCTATCAATGTTCTATCCGCTTTCCCGATGGAATGGATCTTGGAGGACATTCTTCAGACGGATAACGATATGTACCAACTGAACCGCGTGCTGAAGATTGTCCACATTTGTCACTTATTCAACAAGATCAATAAAACGATTCGATGCTCGGTGTTCATCAAGTGCGTCCAAGCGCTGTACCTTTTAATCTATTTGGTGCTGCTGAACACATTCATATTCACCTTTTACACGTGCTATTTGTCGACAGGATTGTGCGCAAACATACAGGAACCGAACACTTTCCTACTTTACTACATCAACTTTTTGTGTGATAGCATGATGTGGGGCTATGGTAAATACAAGCTGGAAAGCATCATACAGAAGATGATCATGGTGTTAACACGTATCTGGATATACGTCTTCATCTATTGCCTTTACATGGCTTTCATAACGTACATATTCTTCGTATCTGCTGTGCATAAAAATAACTTCAGCTATAAATACCAGGCTATAAAGAAATATCTCGTCTATTTGCAATTGGACCAGCAGATGTTGAACAAAGTCGACTTGTTCTTTTACAAAAAGTGGAGCATTTGCAAAGGGTACAATGGTTACATGGCTGAAACGAAAGTTCAATATCCGTTCGACCAGTTTGAAGATATTTTGCCGGAGTCCTACAAGAGTGAGATACAGATGGATGTCTACCTGAACGCTTTTCGACATTCCAAACTTCTTCGATCCATTGATATATCCTTCCTGAGGGATCTAACTTGCGTCATGAAGCAACAGGTCTACATTAGCGGACAATACGTTTTCCACAAGGACGAGATAAAGGACAAGATGGTCTACGTGTTTAGCGGTATAGTGCAGATTATATCAGAAGAGGACGGCGATACACCGTTGATCAGCTTGAGCGATGGGTCGTCTATCGGTGAGGCTTCGCTTATCGTCTCTTACAATTCAACGTACAGCGTTCGCTGCTTAACCACATGCGTGCTGCAAGTGTTGGAGAGGAAGCACTTTTTGGATATTTCACGTAAATTCCCTGCTCAATACAACAAGCTGTACGGACGAATCTTTAAGAGGTACGGGACTGCGAAAGAGTTGAACAAAATCAAATTGGTGGTCAATTATAAAGACGATGATCTTCTAAGACAGTGCTTGAGCACCATGTGGATAAACTTTACGCTGCATAAAATCATGGGCGAAAAGGATTTCGAAAGCGCCAAGAAGCACGCCGTACAAAATATTTATACGCAGGACAAGATCAATCATACCACGTTCCAGTCTCTCCTGTTCAGCGCAAACTACTTGTGTCTATATTCACTGGCCGAAAGGGCGCGAATCGACAGTGACACATTATTCATTAAGAACAAGTTTCCCTATATGCTCAAGCCCAACACGGGCTTGGTCCTCTTTTGGGAACTGCTGATCTGCGTGCAAGCACTGTTCGCCGGAATATATATTCCTTACCTGACATTAGTCTACAAAATGAGGACTGCCGCATTCTACAGTTGTATCTACGGCTATACCATCACCTGGTGGTTGGATTTGGTGGTGCAGTGTCGAACAGCAATTCAACTGAAGCATTCGATGGTCACGAATATGGGAAATATAATTGCGATCAAATTGCAGAAACCCATGTTCATCTTGGACATAGTCTCCTCCATACCGTTTGAACTTTTTCCGACCATATTTCGGTACCTTGACGCAGACACCCTTTATATGCCAAGGATATTGAAATTGGCGAGAGTCTTCAATCTTCTGAACCACTGGCAAAACCGCTATAATAGTAATCTGATTGTGGTACGAATTACCAGCGTCACCTTTATCATGTTTTACATATCCTATTTACTGGCCTACCTTTACTTCACCGTGCAATGTTTGGGATCGTGCGATATCATGGAAATGTACAAGCTCATCTTCTACGCCACCCAAATAGTAACCGGAGCATCGCTCTGGGTTCCCGGATACGCCACCCTAGATAGTTACATATTCTTGGACTCGGTCAATTGCATCTTCATGTGTGTAACCTTCACCGTGATCTACGGCTACATATTTTCCGGATTTGCCTTCTCCGAGCTCTACAGAACCACCATGAGAGCTAAAACATCTCAAGTTATTATGGCCGCCAAGTCGATATCCGCAACACTTAACAATCGACTGGAAGTATTCGTTCGCACCGATGCGACCATATCCAATGGTCTCAACTTTTACAACGTTGGATATATGTGCCGCTGCTTACCACGACCTCTCGTCGGCCATATGTTCCATCACCATTATTCCGATTGGCTCATCGATTTACCAATCTTCTCAGGACTACCGAAATACGTAATCTTGGACATCTTGCGGAACGGTGGCTACGTATACACCGTCGGTCCCACCGTGACGCTCTTTCACATCGGCGATATAATAAAGGTAATAATAATATTCTACTCCTAGATGGCATTTTACAAACTTAATCTAAAATGTAGGAAGTCATAATTTTGGCTGCGGGTTGCTGCCAGCGGTTGAACGGTGTCAGTATGAAATTGGAAGTGCTGAGGCAGAAATTAGCTTTCAACGATCTGGAAATCGTTTTGAATTTGCCGATGAGGAGTACCGTCTACACTATAAGCCATTGCGAAATGATCAAAATCGATTACACGACTATGAGGAGGGTTCTCTTTAAATACACGCACGGGGCTGAATTCACTTCAAGTAATTTACGCAAGAGGATTTTGGAGCATCGATTGCACAGCTCCCACGACTCTCAATTCACGAAGCCTGTCCTGGACAACAGCAATGGTTCGTTCGTGTTTCATAAGAATGATATAAACTTCAGGAAATTTTTCCGCGCCACCAAGTTCAGAGTTCTTTTCAGATTACTGATGCGCGTAACACTCCTCCCGCAGGGTAGATTTTTTATAATCTGGGAAATCTTTCGTTGCGTATGCGCCATCCTCTCATCAATTATCTATCCGACGACTATGGTAATATTTCTGCCTAGAAGTCATCCAATGACTATATTTCTGAGGCTGCTGGACATATCCGCTATAATTGATATTTACGTGCGGATGCACATCTGCTACTTCGACGAGAGGGGCATCCTTATAACTCATCCCCATTTCACTGCCTTGAATTACTTGAGTAAATCTTTCGTAATCGATCTGATCGGCGTTTTCCCAACTCATTTCATCGTAACCATGAACAGATACGTTATACTCACCTTGAACCATGCGGTTCAACTGCATCGATACATCGGACTCATTACGTTCAAGTACACGAACGCGGTCGAGTCCATCTCCAAAATGTACATTTTCGCCGTTTTTCCGATTTTCATTGTAATCCTGAACATACTCAGCAGTCTGTACGTATCAATAAACTGCTTTGTGGACTTTACAAAACCTAACTACCTAATGGAGCCAATGAATTGCTCAGAAACGAGCATCTTCCGAATGAACAAACTGAAAACTAAAATGACCCCCTTTGGCATTCACTTCTACTCGTACTACTTATTCATGAGCAGCATTTCCACTATCGGCTTCCAGGGCTATACCATTGCCAACAATTACACAATGTTATTCATTTGTGTTATATGCATTATAGGTTTTTATTGGAACACAATATTGTCTGCTAACGTGTTCCGTCATTATATGTTCGAGAACATTAACCTGATTTATTGGGACGAATGCAAAAGACGTTTAAATAAGATCATGATGACTAGGAAAGTTCAACCTGCTTTGATAGAATACGTGGATAGTTACCTGAAGAGTTACGCCATGCTGTTAAAGTACAGTCTGCACGACACTCTGAAGACCTTCGAAGTGACTCTTAGAAGAGATTATCTGTTCGAGCGTTACGGGAAAGCGCTGCTCAACGTCTGCCTGATTGAAGCTACAGACTTTACTCCATTCATTCGGAATATTTTGATCGACAGCAAATACAATATCATTATCAAGGATGGCTACGTTTACAGTCGGAACGATATCTTGAACGAGACTTACTTCGTATATTCTGGTGTCGTAGAACTTGTAGCACCGGATGGTTTAATTTTGTGCTCACTGAAGCCAGGCAGCATTATTGGTAATCTATGCTGCGTTACGTACAACCGGATGTTCGGCAGCATAGTAGCAAAAGGAATAGTGGAACTCATCTCTGTAAAGACGACGAAATTTTACAAACTCTTGCAGTACTTTCCAAGCACGAAACGAGAGTTCGAAAGACTCAAGAAGATCCATTCGAATCACGTGCCGGGATATTCAAATTTCGAATACATAACATCAGTTTACATGAAAAGCAAATACTTACTATCGCATCACAGCAAACTTAATTACACCATAGCTATGATGCTCCTTTTCTTTGGAACTTACGTCCCCCAGATCATTTACCTCTATCAAATCGCAGTCTCTGAATTCTCACTGACGTTCCTCATTATAAACATCATCTGCGACCTACTGTACACAGCATCGCTGGCTCTAAATTTCTTCTTGCCTTTGAATACCGAAAATGGGATTATCATGGATCTGAGAGCAATTACATCGTATTGGATCAAGAGAATGGCATTTTGGTTGAGCATCTTTGCCGGTATGCCCTTTTATATACTGGCTTACAGTTACAACAAGGTTCAATCGAACTTCTTTATGGCATTTTTATGTTTACGTTTTAACGTTATGCTGCGTTCGATCTATGCTATTTCAACCTTCTACAGTCTGAACCAGCGATGGAATATTCGCATCATCGTAGTGAAAATAATTTCGATAATGTTCCATACCTTACTAATAATGTTTATTTGGACGGCTGTACTTTTGATTCCCGCCCATTATACAAATCTTAACATGAACGAGCACATTGATGCAAAAACGCTGCACGAAAAAAGTTCCAATTACAAGTTCTATTTATTCCTAAAGTGGTTCGACGTGATAACTAATGCATTCACGCAAAATTCTCAAATCCTGTATTATCCTGTCGATATGGCATACGTGGTGCTGATCATTTGCCTATCGGCATTCTGGATGATGTTCGTCGCAATATTCATCGCAGTCATGATTTCGCTGATGCTCTCGGCTCGTCACGTGATGTGGATTTACATATCATCGCTGGATAGGTTGTACGGTTACTTCGAAAACTCCCAAATATCAGCTAACTTACAGGAACGGGTCGAAGACTACGCCGAACTGGTGTGGGAACATTCGCACGGAACCAAGCAAACTAAAACTCTTGATATGTTACCCTACTATTTGAAGGAATGCATCATGGGTTACATGTTCGGATATTTGTTTTGCGAAAAAAACGCTTTCGCGCTCTGTCACGAAGATTTTCGACGTCAGCTAATCCCTTTGCTAAAGTTCGAGATATACAACGTCGGTGATTTCATTGTTCGCAAAGGATCAATTAACGCCACCATGTATTGGGTGCACTCGGGCACGGTAGTCAGCCTCAGCGAAACTTCCGAGTATTTAGATAACCACATACAGATCTACAACAAAGGCAATAACTTTGGAATGGCGCAAGGCGTCTACCATTTAGCATCGCACCTCTTCTCCTACAAGGCAACATCCGTATGCACAATTGCTTCGCTAGTTAAAAATGATTGGGAACATTTGATGGCCTTCTTTCCGGCATCCAGGCGCATTATCCACAACGAGGCCAAATACAAGGCGGAGAAGGAGAGGAGCATTTACAATTCCATTTACAAAAATTTGAATTTTTAAGTCGCCATGTCAACATTAGACAATAATTTATATTTATATCTATTGTAATAAAGTATTTTATACCGAATCCGAAAGACAATAAATAAATCTTTTTTTTTTTCAACTTAAGTTTACTATAATCTGTGTGCACTTACCTGTTCACGTAGAGCGGTAATTGGTCCTTGACGCAGGACACCAGCGATTCCTCGAACTTGGTGTTGTTGGCTGCCTCCAATAGCGTGGTAAGAAAATCAAACAGCAGATCTTCCCATTCCTTTACACTGAACGAATCGTAGTTTTGCTCGAGATACTTCAGCAGATGCGGCAGACGTGACTCCCAGATCACGTTGAAAGGTTCCGAGTCCAGCAGCGTAACATTCCTCAGGAAGTTTATAATAAAGTTACCTCTGAAGTTGTCCAATGGACGTGCCAACAATGCCAGACAACGAACGAAAGCGGCATCGCAGCTCTGACCTCCGTTAACTTTTCGAGAGGCAAGATGAGTGAGACAGCGCAGCAAAACCACGCAAGCATCCGAGTATTCGGCAGCCAGTAGGCATTTAAGCAGCAAATCCCACAGAACGCATTCCAGTTCCTTCACAGAGGTACTCAGCATGTACAAAGTGTTGTCGGCCACCTGCTTGGTCTCGGTGATATCTTGCTGATCAGTCGGGGAGTATATATGCTGCTTGCAGCAGAGAGATACTATGAACCTGAGAAACTTTTCCGCGGATACCTCTGCGTTACTTAAGAGACCCTTGTAAGCAATCGCGACTATGGCTTTCATAATGGTTTTCTTCACGCGCAAATTGGTCTCGTGCAGCATATTCTCCAATGCTGTCAGTACATTTTTTAGTCTATTCTTTATGGCGCCGTTAGCTGAATTCGTCAGGTGCGTCAAAACTACCAAACCCCTGATACGATCCTTTTCGGCATTATTCTTCATCTGAGCCAAGATATGATCCAAAGTATGGTCGGTGTAGTGAGTGCAGAGACACTCGTAACATCTGAGAACCTCTGAATGCGTTCTCAGCAACTCTGGCTGAGCGTAATCGGGTGCAACACATACTAACTCGCTGAGGGCTTGCAGTATTATGCCAACCTGGGGTTCCAATAAGGTACCGTCGTGACGAGAGGCGATTGAAATCACTGAACCCAGGCACTTGGTTATCGCCTGAGCCTCCTTGTGTTTTCTATACTGCGCCAAAAGCACTTGTATGCATTTACTCGTGTGCTGTCGGACCTTCTCTTCGCTTAGAATGCTGAACATTGCTCCCAGAGCGTAGAGCACCGTCTCCACCAATTTGACTTCCTTGGCGTGCAGCCAAATTGAGAAGAGGACATCGTACGCCATGGACATCTCCGTTTGAAAATCAACGATGGAGATCGTGGGATCTGGCGCCTGCTCCGGATTCGTGGTGTACTCCAAAATGGCTTCGCAAAATTTCCCCAATGCTGTAAATCACTTAGGATTAAGATTGACTCTTATTGCCGAATTACGAAAATCGAGCATAATTACCGTAGGCGAAGGATTGCTTAACCACATCTTGCTTGAGACCGGCTAATAACGGCAGTAATATTCCCAAAATATTCTTTATATATGGGACCACGCCGTAAGCGTTTGCGCTTGCTAATGATCCTAAGGTATGAGGCACTGTATAATGGGGCACAACTCCTGCACTTAGCTTGCCCATCAAACCATCGACCACCTAAAAACAAAACAAAATCATTATACAGTAGCGTTCACCATATGGTGTTCAATTCAATTCACTTGGATGCAGTGTTTGGTTCCAAGTGCTACCAGCACTCCTGAAGCTGGCATCTGCACTTTAGGCTCATGATTCACATTGTCAGTCATCAGGTCCAAGCAGAGCTCAATCAATAGCATGATTGTGTCCCCATCGATGGACACAATATGCTCCCTGCATACATCCTCCATTATCAGCAGGACCACTCCAAGGTGATCCAAGTCAACATCCTTCAATCTTCCAAAGCTGCTACAGGCCTTGAGTACATCATTCGGATGCTGCTTAGCTATTTTCCTCAGTGATGTACTGATGGTGTCAGAAACAAATTCGTACTTATCGACGACCGTTTCCAGCAGACTGCCCAGAGCAACTGTAAACAAAGCAAATTGAAACAATGGAAGCGAATTCAAGTAATTACGATGCTCACTTTGTATCTGGGTGTCCGCCGACGTCTTGATGTTCCCGTTCATCGTCGGTCTGTTCCAACTGCGACTAGCTAAAATAATAACAGTTAACCAGTTCGACTAAGTAAAAAACATTACGCCCCAAACATATTATCACAAATTATAAATGCGTATATTTTACTAAGGATGCCACCAGTATAATGAGCTTGTTTGAAACCTTATCAAATTATGATGACGAATCGTAAATCAAAACATTTGCAGTAAACATATACGGAACGTCAAAATGCGGTGAAATGTCAAATAGAATCAGCTGATCATATCCTAATGAAATTGCAGATTTAACACAATCGGAGACCTTTAAATAAAATTTAACACCTCTTAATTATTTATAGTTTTTTTTTAATATATTTACTCAACCGTACAAGAAGCCAGAAACTAATTTTTGCAAATTAATTGTAGGCAACTTATTAAACATGAAATTTGCAATTTAAAGAAATGCGCAACTTTTATTTTACGAACTGCAATATATAATATAAATGATTTAATATTCAGTTAATAAAAATAAAACAATTTTATTTCTACAAGTAGATTTTTAATAGTAGATAACATTTCTTCACTAAATCCAATCAAATTTCTGCAATTACAAAATATACATATTATTTTCTGTTCTTTCTGCATATTAATCAACACCATAAAATATATATGCTATTATTATATACATTATTAAATAAAAATTTAGTACATAATTAATTATCACAATCATTGATAAAAGTCGGACCACGATCGCATGTCATTTGTTCCCACCGATATGATTTAGCTTGCATTTTGTTCGATTCGTAAGATGAATAGATGAGCTATTCATCGCTGGAGGTAACTGGAGAGGAGGATGAGGAAAGAAACTAGAACGGAGAAGTAACACAGACATCAGAAACCGTTCTCGGAGTGCGGTGCCACATAGAGCTCGGTCCAGATTGGACAGTGCGGTGAGACGGTACCGCCCCAGCTCCATCCATTGGGTATGGCCAGATGCGTGAGGCCCTGCCGCACGACACCCCAGCTCCCCGTCAGCGAACCCTTAACATTTCCAGATACCAATATGTTATCCGAATACTTAGTTTTTACATTATTAGAACTGGTGTTCGATTGGATCGGCAGTACGGCTTGGAGATTTCCGATCTCTCGTCTCTGGTCGCCGCACACCAGATTGGTGAAATCACCCAGTACGACAAGCTGATTGGGATCCGTGAGCTCCTTCAGTTTCTCCTCGATCATCTCGACGGGGACTTTCTCATGCAACTCGACGTTCAAAATCTGCAATCTCACCAGACCAACGGTGAACTCGGCCAAGGCAGCCCTGTACTCCTCCATCGTTTCCTGTTTCAGTGTAATCATGTCCACGCCGATGCCTGCAAAAGCAAAATTGAATAGGGTTTAGAGCATAATTATCTACAGATCGAGGACGGAAGCAAACAACTTACTTCCGCTTTGTGTATCGTAGATGAAAGCAAGGTGCGAATCGAGGACGGAGCATTGCCATTCCCGGCTGTTCGCTCTGAACTCCGTCACCTTCCTCAGACGTGGGAAGTTCAGCTCGTCCACGATCAACTGGAGTGCCTCTTCCTCTAGAACGTCCTGGAAGCACACGATCGACCATCTGTTCTCGAGGATCGTTCTGCAGACCACCTCTCGGACGCCCATGTTCTGAGCCTTCTCGAAGCTGAACCCGTCCAAATTCCACGTCGCAACTCTGATGGCATCTTTCCCGTTCCTCTTATATCTAAAGTCCTCTTCGGGTATCGGTCTGTGCGAGTAAGCGGATAACAAATCGAATATATCGCCCAGCGATGATGGCGATGGTAATCCGTTCGCCACGTGCAGCTTCACCGGCGCACTCGACGTTTTCCTGAATTCAAACAACATTATTATACTTGCATAACACACTACAATTTGTTCATTCACCTGTGCTTTGTAGGAGTACTCGTTCCGTTCGGGAGGACCAATCCGTTTGTACGTACTTCTGAAGCGCTCGTAGTTCTAGACAAATTCGAATCCCCCAAGTCATCTTCAATGGTTAGGTGTTGGCACATGTTCGTATATCTCATAGCACTTATGGACTTCACCTTCAGCAAGTCCTCGATCTTTTAACAGTAAACAGGAAACAATCATAATTAGTAAAAACATTAAAACATCTCACATTAAACAATTAACATATTATCTGAAAATTCTTAATTTCATTCTCGCTTCTTTCATTTGCTTCCTAATCCAGATTAAATCAAGTGTATTTTTTTACAGATTAGATACCGATGATCTCATTCCACCTGTCTTTCATAGGTGTGTCATATTCTAATCGTGATAAGAAACTACATAAAAATATACTCTATAACTATGAGATTGTTTTGTTGAAATATATAGTTTTATTGCCTATAAATAATATAATAAGTATAATAAATTGTTTCCATATAATAAAATCATGCAAAATCATATAAAAGTTTAAATAAATGCAGCAAATTAATACGCACTCGACATATGACGTCGAAGGTTGTTTTTCAACAGGTGTTTAATAAAAATGTTTTACACCTGCTTTCATCTTCATTATAAACACCTATAAATAGAACTATTGTAAAATTACGACGGGCGCGAGTATTTCCATCTTTTCCGTTGCCAAGTCTGAGAGGCAGACTAACTTATCGCTACGCATCTAATCTAATTTCTTACATTAATAAATAGCGAATATACATAATACTACAGCTATTCAATTCCATTATTCCTTTCCACAAGCCGGAATCGTCGTATCTAATCTTGAAAACCAAATCTGCGTATTTTATTAATACCACTTGAGATATTCTCGATAAAGCAATATGTTCGGTTTGTTTTCCTAACAGAATTATGATCGATATTGGATATATATATATAAATATATATATATATATATCTTCAATTAACGACTTGGCAAGTGCGGACTATTCAAATTTTGTACCGAGAAAACGATTACAATCTGCGGTGGTGGTTTGTACTCTCAGCACCGCGCGTGCATTTAAATGCGCTGATAAGGAAAACGCCATTAACCTTGTAATAGTTCGCCCGTTCGGAGGTGCAAAGGTCCAAAGCACAATTAGTCCGTCCACAATTGTATAGTAGTTACATAACAAAAATAGAAATTTCTTCTTTAGAAAACGTCACTTGCACATCGATCGATCGAACGAGCACGTAAAACAACGAAACTCGATTACTTAAGATAGAAAAAGCAAATAGTGTAGATTTCTTTTATCGGTCCGGCCGGGTAAACAGTTTAAATTCCTATCGGAAATAATTCATTCTCATAATGAAGCAGGATTTCCTAAACTTTTTGGGCTTCGAGAAGCAAGTGAATTTTAAAAACACGACCTTCGCAATAAATATAAATATTGTTTCACTTCTTGCAAGCAACTGCATATTTTTTTACATAATTAGATTCAAGGTATAGCTGTACATTGTTTTTCTTAGTTACCTAATCAAATAAAAACTGCATAATGGATATAAAAAATCAGATTTACCGTTCCAGCGAAGAAATGCAATCGCATAACTTTCATTTAACAAAGTTCAGCAATTGAAATTGAATAAACAAGTTTTCTAATTACATTAAATCACATTTTTGGAAAAACTATGACAACGCTCATGTTTTTTGTAATTAGAACTTTACTTAAGTATTATTACTTAAATACTTGACAATTAATCATTTCTTAATAAACAAAGTTGAATTGACATAAATAAAGTTTATTATTTTATATATGTATGATGGTTTTTCAAAATTTTGGACTCAATAGTTATGAAAGAATTAATAGACTACCTTTTTAAAATCACCCTTCTTTGTTCTGTAACAGACTATGTTTGCAGCCATCTCCTGAGTGATGCCAAGTGTTTCCTGCAGATCAAAAACACTGGCCTTGTTCAGATTGATAAGTTTTGACTGTATTCTAGTTTCACATTTTAAACTGTCCACACTCTGTGCCCTGGAGTTGCTGTTGCTATTGTTGCTCCTAACACAGACGTCTGCTTTGATCCTATCCAGATTCTCAGCCCCAATCCCAGGGACCAATGCCAAGTCCTCTATCTTCCTGAACCTTCCTATTTGCTGACGATGCCTGATGATCCCTTTGGCGATTTCCCTGTTGATTCCGGGCAGCGTCATCAGCTCCTCCTCGGAGGCAAAGTTCACGTTGAGCTGTTCGATTTTGGAGCATTCCTCTGGGAGGCTGAACGTGTGGCTGAGGTTCGCTTTGCTGGACCTCCTGAAGAGGAAGGGCGAGCGCAAGGATCGCCTGCGGCTCTTCGGAAAGCTGCTCGTCTGTCCCATCTTCACTACCATCTAGTCACAAGTTGTTGTTTACAAACAAAACGGAAGAAACATTTGCCGTACACCGCGCCCCTAGCGCCCCAAACTTTCAATGCATTTCGTGCGACGCCGCCGCCGTCGTAAACCGTCAACTGACTACCATTCTATAGACCCGAAAAAAAAAAGTACACACGAAGCAATTGAACAAGCTCAACCTTGATGTTTTTTTTAACCGAACCCCGATGGTGGGGGTGTTCACTCGACAAATTATATCATTACCAAAAAAAAACATCGCACTTATCAGTCACGTGATTATCGTTAACAACTTTTCAGAATTTTCAATTAATGATATTAGCAAAAACAAATTAACCAATTCCTAAAACAACAAACCCGACCATCATTTTGAAATATATAAATAAAACAATATAAACAATGATGTTCAAGTACAAATAAACAAATTTGTTGTTATCAATATTCACATTAATATCGGCCACGTGACCGATCCGACCAATCGCATCACCGCTTCCACCAATTTTGACATCTGTCAATGAATCACGTCCGTCAGATTTTATATATTTTTCGTCTCTCTCACTCATTTGTTGTGACATTTGGTTTTTGGTGACAGACGTAACGAAACAAAACACATCCATTGAGACATCGGAGAACGGTTCCCCCCTTCGTAAGCCCACCGAATATCGCGTAGGTAATTCAGACGAAACAGGAAATATGACAATGGGTGACGAGACGCCAGTAACAACGTTAATTTTACCAGTGCTTATACGCCCAATCCTATCGCAGGTGAGTTGCGAAGCGAAGAAACCAACGAATTCCATTTCTAACTAACTAAATTCATTAATAATTTCAAACAGTTGGAGAGGCGCGATGTATCAGCCTCGCAAACGCTTAGGGCTGCCCTATCGAAAGCAGAGAGCTCCTTCCCTGGACTAACCTATGATCTGGTTGTGGGAATCCTGCGTCGTGGTGAGCTCAATGTGAACATGAATGAAAGCATTTTGAGACTGCAAGGGGCCCTCAATGATTCAGATGGTAACTCAATTAAGTTAAAAAAAAATCCAAAACCTTAATCACCAAAATTCATTTACATACAGTTGTTGAATACCGTTTAAATCGCTCAGAGGATGCTTTCCAAGAGCTTAATAAGAAGTCTGCTACTCTCAAGAAAATCCTAAGTCGAATTCCCGATGAGATCACAGATAGGAAAACGTTCTTAGAAATAATCAAGTATGTCTCGCTTAATGTTTTTAATAAAGCTTATGTTTTTATTCATTTTCATTTTCTTCAGGGAAATTGCTAGTGCCATCAAGAAACTGTTGGATGCAGTGAATGAAGTGAATGGATTCATTCCAGGTCCAACTGGAAAGCAAGCACTCGATCAGCGCAAAAGGGAATTCGTGAAATACTCGAAGAGATTCAGCAACACTCTGAAAGAGTATTTCAAGGAAGGACAGTAAGATTATTGGAAATATTATAATAACAAACGGAATGATCACTTTTTATGATTTTCAGCGCAAATTCCGTGTTCGTTAGCGCTCTTTATTTAATCCATCAAACCAATATGATAATATCGACTGTGAAGAGCAAGTGCGAGTGAGATGAGTATTCAGGGCCTAGGACTAAATTAAGTATTAATTTCTAATATAATATATATATATATATAAATGTATAACAAGAGTGTTGTCGGTGTAAGGTTTTACAACTTTTATTTTTAGTTATTTTCATTTGGTTAAAATTTGTTTCGCTTAAAGATTTCGTTTCTGAAGCAATTCGTTTGTATACTAGGTTTACTTTTCCTGTATTGTTTTTTGTTCATTATTGAGTATTATTAGGATTTAAAACGTGCAGCAATGAATGAAGTCGGGCAAAGTTTAAACTGTATAGATGTATAAAATATGTTGAAAATTGAATCAATTTATTTTTCAACGAAACAGAGAGAGCTATATAATGTGAGAGATTATATCTAACGTAGATTTTCTTTAAAATGCCAAATTATAAAATATATATATGTAAAAAAGTATATATTAAAAAAAACTATTACGAAAATGTATTTTTTTTCTTTCGATTTAAATAAATCCTTAAAAACTATGTTATATTATTTATTTTAAAATATAGTTTAGAATGTTAATATTGTATAGTTATTATGGATTACTATATTTTATTATTGTAAAGAAATTATGGATTACTATAGGCAACTCCTCCATCATATTTTATTTGTGATATTTATTTTCAAAGATATAACAAATACCTCCAGTCAATTATATTTGTTTCTTTGTTAAAATGTATTTTTAACTGTAATTTATAGGAAATAAAGACATGCAACATGACTGTTATTTTTTGACACTTAACATAACCTGAATTAATCAGGTCTAAATTTTCCCGCTTGCCGTGGATATCGTATTTACAATTGATTTGGTAATAAGTAAAAACTATGGGTAGCGACGAGGAGGATTTATATCTGCAAAAGTTAAACGACTTTGTTTTCGACGAGGATAAAATAGTAAGTTATTTTTATATCAATGAAAAATACTCTTCTTATTATTTGTTTCTTTTAGATAACATTTTCATGGCTTAGTAGAGAACTAAAAATTGGGTCTCAAAGGGCCAGAGAGCTGTTAGCAGTATTTGTGAAAGACCACAGAACATTGAAGCCAAATGATCTGTCAACAAGTTGGATATTGTCAGGAGTCCTCAAGGAGACAGGGAGCATTACAGTATGTGTGTCCAGAGAACAGGAACTGGAAATGAAGAAGGATCTGTTTGATCCACTTGTATCTGAATTAATTTACAGTGTGCAAAAGGCAAAGGAAGTTGATCTTAATGTCATATCAATGGTTGACAACCTTGACATTAATAAAGACTCCAAGTAAGTTGAAGTAAATTAACTGAAGCATTATCATTGTCTGTTCTTACAGATTTTTAGTAGTAGGTAGAAATTGTATTAAGAGGAATGTTAGAGAGAAATTTGTGGTGCCAGAGACACAGAGAGCAGCTCCAGTTAATAAAAGTAAAGCCTCCCATTTGTTTACCAATGTCAAAGTGGGCACATCTGAGGCTAAGGTTAAAACTGAAAAGGTTTCACCTAAAAATTCAACAACAATTAAGGTACTAGTAACTAAAAAAATTATTTTACTGTTAAATATATTTATTTTTTTTAGGATAAGATCTCTCCTAAAAATGAAGCATCAAATAAAGCTAAAAAAGGCGGTTTGGCGAATTTCTTCACCAAAGGTCCTGTCATCAAGAGTGAAGTAAAACCTAAAGTAAAGCCAGATGAAGAAGTTACACAGGTGGATAAGGATGAGGAAAAGCAGAAGACGGATGTTGTAGAGGTGGAGAATGAAGAAACGCAGAAGCGTAAGACAGATACTTTCTTTGATAGCGATACGGACGAGGAGGCGCAGAAGATTGAGGCTAGGAACAAGCGGAAGAAAGTCGAAGAGAAATCGAAGTCCAAAGCTACGAAAAGGAAGATTGATTCCAGCACAGAGCGACCTAAGAAAAAGCGAAAGCGAATCGTGCAGAGGAATGATTCCGATAGCGATGGTGATGATTTAATCAAGTCATTGATTATTGAAAAAATTATGAATTTTGATTTGCAGATATGTTCGCCGATGAGGAAAAGAGGGAGGAAGATGATGAAGATATTGTATTATCGGACAATGAGGAAACGTTTTCAATTAATTTGTCCAAAGACACCTCAAAACTAAAGAATAAAAGGCGGAAACAAGTTGAGAAAAACTTCATGGACGAAGATGGATACATGAGTAATCTGTTGCAAATCATGCTGTTGAGTTAATAATTATTTATTGATTTTTATTTGCAGTCACAAAGAAGGAATGGGTTACAGTGAGCGCATCAGATAGTGGAGATGAAGAGAAGGAGCAGAAGAATCCACAAACTAAAAAAGAAGCACCACCGCCAAAGAAGATAAGCCCGCCGAAGTCGGCACCCAAAGCGAAGAAGCAGCAACCTGCGAATCAAAAGACTCTCATGGATTTTTTTAAAAAGAAATAAATGCGTGTGCCCTTTTTATTTTAAAAAGAACATTGTTTTATCCTATATGTTTTAAGTAATTTAATCTACACGATTTCTAGTAAAATTATTTAAAGTTACAAATGTGTTTAAACCACTTCTTAATCTTAACATTCTTTAGCATTTAGTCCAAATAGAATGCAAAATATATTTCTTATATATTAATATATTACATGTCCAAAGTTTTTAAATTCGCGCCATATTTTTTTAAATTTGTTAAACCTGAATGTCAATTGCTGACAGCTGTTAGAAAGGACGTTCTAACCACACTTTTGAAGTCTATAACCTCTCTTCGAAAGCATTGTTATTGTCAGTTCTTGTGTTGAACTGTAAGCTGCTGTAAGCTCCAAACAAGATAATGGGAAATACGAAGAAGGGTCTAGATATGACAGCAAGCGAGGATAGTGGCGAAGAGGATGTGTCTAGTAGCAGCGATGTCAGCATGAGCGATTCCGATTCGGATTCAGACTCTGGATCTGATGTATCTGAGAGCGAGATTGATACTACAACTCGGTGTGAGCATGGTGAGGAAGAAGAAGATGAATTGATTAAGGCTATCAAGAAAGAGCATACAAAGAAGAGGGATCATCCACCAATGATAAAGTGTGAGGACCATATTGTGAAGATTTCATTTCATCCAAATGAAGATTTGATAGCGGCGGCCTTGATAACAGGAGATGTTCTTGTGTACAGATATGGAAATGAGGAAAATAAATTGGAATCCACTCTGGAGCTACATGCTAAGGCTTGCAGGGATATAAGTTTCAGTGGAGATGGAAAATATCTGCTTTCAGCATCAAAAGACAAATGTGTTGTTATCTCTGATGTTGAGTCTGAGCAAATGGTTAGAGTCTATGAGAAAGCACATGAGAACCCTATTAATTGTGTTAGAGTCATCGATGAAAATTTATTTGCTACTGGTAAGTTTCAGTTATTGTTAATTTTTAAATAATTATAAACAATTATTAATTCTTGATTTTAGGTGATGATGAAGGTGTTATAAAATTATGGGATCAAAGGGAGAACAATCTTAAACACATATTCAAGCTCAAAAGGAATGAGGATACAATTACAGACATTGTGACTCATGATGCTAAAAAATATATGCTTTGTTCCAGTGCTGATGGCACTTTAACCACAATTGACTTGGCAGAAAGACAGTTCTTTGTGCAATCTGAGGAATATGAAGAGGACTTGACTGGTCTTGGTTTGTTCAAACAAGAAACCAAATTGCTTGCTAGCACTTCAAAAGGCAAGCTGCTTTTATTTAATTGGAACGAATTTGGGCTGCATAGCGATATGTTCCCAACGACTGACACGAACATCAACGCTTTAGTCCCGATCACTGAAAACATCGTTGTCACAGCTTGCGATGATGGCATTCTAAGAGCTACACATCTATTCCCACATCGACATTTAGGTAGGTCAATTAATTTTATTGCATATTATTATCAACTATTAATGATTATTTTTAAGGTATCGTCGGTCAACATGACTTAGTTATAGAGAGCGTTGACATCTGCAACAACGGAAAGTTCATTGCATCTAGTGGGCATTTTAATGACATCAAATTCTGGAACATTCAATATTTCGAGGACTTTGAGAAGGTTGATAAGAAAAACCCTAAGCGGAAAGAGTCTGAGATGAATCTACCCTCGTCAAAGCGTCAGAATGTCGCCGACTTCTTTAGTGATTTAAGTTAAATTATTGTTTTTTTTTCTATTGTTCCCATATAATTATATCATTTTTGACCTGTCAAATTATGACAATAGGCTTGACATTTTTTGTTTCTCTGACATTTCCTCAAAAACAAACAGTATCAATCAAACTTCTATCTGTCACTTAGAAAGATGATTGTCTGCAGATTGTGTTTGGGAAAGGAATCCGCGCAATATTACAATATTAATTACGGTGTACCAAGCATAAAGCAAAAACTTCGTCTTTGTCAACCGGAATTGGTAAGTTGCTATCGGATTCTGTTACATAAGATATATAAGCATAATTTCATGAAGGATGACAACTTTCTGGAAGACGCCGTGATCTGTGAACATTGCTTAGCCAATATTTACATGTCTTTTGACTTTAAGAAAAAATGCCTATCAACGATGGAAACGGTTAAAGAAATGAGCAACAACTATACAAATCAAACGAAATTTAATTCTTTTCTGACTCCCAGTACGAATTCAAAGAACGAAATTGCGATTGTCCCATTGCACGATCAAGCGAGATTACAAGGCTTCAAAAAGTTGAAAGTCATCAACTTGGATAACGATGAAGATAGAAAGCAGTTGCTGGCTGCGGTACAAAGCGATGGTAAATCTAAAGCGCCAAAGTCTAAAGTAAAGCTAAATCGGAAGCGATTGCAGATTGTGTGCAAAATATGCCACAGGCAGTACTTAACATTGTCCCAACTCAGGAAGCACATGCTCATCCACAATACCAATAATCTCCAGAAAAGATTGCCCACGATCATTTCAACGCTTCCAACAGAAGTCCTCCGCAGTATAAACAAAGAGTTGAAGGACAATTGCGTGGCCGTCAGTTGCACCAGTTGCAAGATCAGATTGAAGTGCAATCACGAATTGAAGTATCACAAGGCTACCTATCATAATGGCATCAAAGTCAATCCCATTCACTTTAAAGTTACTTGCGAAGTTTGCAAGATGTCTTTCAGTCATGTCTACTTGACTTACCACATGAAAAGCCACCTTTACAAAGTTCATCTTGAAGATATATTTGGTGGTGGGAATACAATCAACGAGGGCTCATTCTTCATAGTGAAATTCTGGAAATGCGATATCTGCGATTTGTTCTTTAACAATTCCGAAGACTCGGTTATGCATCATTTAAAGACGCACAAAATTGATTCAGTTTAAATTTGAAATGTTTACCAACTTAACTTGTTTAATACCCTAACCTAGTACCACAATAACAGCACGTGTTTTTTTCTAAATGTCAAAATATATAAACATAACCTCGGTAACATGTTATTACAGTAGTACATTGATTAAAGTAAGTAATATAGTTAGTTTAAAATGCCAGAAGTTATGGAAGATCCGCAACCGGGCTCATCGAAAGATTTAGTGAAGAAGAAACCGAAGAAAGGAATTATATATTTATCGCAAATTCCATCGCACATGAACGTCCTTTTAATAAGGGAATATTTTCAACAGTTTGGTAAACTGGGAAGGGTTTATTTAGTATTAGACAATAAAGGTATATTATTATCAATTACTTCATAAAGAAAATGTGTCCTAAATTTATTTGATTTATTGCAGATTCAAAAACTGGAGAGATCAAATGGAAGCACATGAAGGGCTCTAGAAAATACAAAGAGGGTTGGATTGAGTTTGACAGAAAATCTGTAGCCAAAAGGGTTGCAACATTGTTGAACAATACCCAAGTGGACAACCGCAAAAAGTCAAAACATTATGATCAAATATGGAGTATGAAATATCTGTCACATTTCAAATGGAACCACCTTCATGAGCGTTTAATGTACGAGAGTCAATTCAGGAAGCAGAAGTTGCGTAACGAAATCCAGAGTGCTAAAAATAAGACGAACTTCTTCACACAAAATTTGGACTTGAAAAAGAAAAAGAAGCTGGATCTCATTAACAAAGAATATCAAGACAAGGAACTGTTTGCAGTCAAGAGCCAGGAAGAAGCGGAGGTTGATCCAGAGGAAAGAAAAGATTTCTTCAAAACACTTTTCAATTAGTTTATTTACTAAGAATACACTTGATTTATTGTTTAATTGCTATTTTTTCTTCATCTGGATTTTTTGTCCTGCCCATGTACTTGTTTCCTTCCAAGTCAATGGCGAAGTTGTAATCTACCTCATTGTTGATTGCTTTGTCAATGGCCTCATCAATATTTTCACTTGTGATAAATGTATGGGCCACAGCTTTTTGCTCCCTAACCAATTTCTCAGCTTCATCAAGTTTCTCAGCATTGATCCGTTGCCTCTCCAAAACTCGCTCCTCTGCCATTTGCACCTCATTCTCAATGTCTGCAGCAATCCTAGCTTCTCGGGTTTTCTTTACTTCAATATTCCATTTATCATTCATTTCAATACACCTCCTCAAATCTGCTTCCTCTTCAAGTTTCTGATTTAGATTTTCGGTTTTCTGCAAGTGCGTGCAGTACTTGTAGGTGAAATGTCTCCGGATCGATTTAATTTGCGTTCTATAGTTGTTGAATAGCCTAGTGAGTTCATCGTTCTCTTCCTTCGGGATTTTTGGTATCTCTGGAATTTTGAACAACTTCGACCTGGCTTTCGGAATCCATCGCGGCTTCCTTCGCCAACGCACCGTCTGCAATGTTGGATTAGGGCTCAAAGCCTCAGCCCCTAGCTGCAACCCCTTCAAACAATTTATAACTCGTAACATTCTATAACCTAACCTCAAAGATCCTTATTTTTTAATATTAGCAATTTGGATCTGTCATTGTCAAAAAATCATGTTGTCAAATTTTAAACTTATTTTCATTTAATTGTCTTATAATTAAATATGACTGTGGAATAACATTTATATTTTATTGAAAAATTGCTTCAATGCGCATTATCATCATTTCAAGTAAGTTTTAATTGCTTTTAAAAATTGTATTTAGAATGACTAGGTGGTTAAAGGAAATTGCTTTATTTATGGAAGTATCTGTAATTAAGTAGGAGGATCCGTAAATAAAAGTTTACGATATATTTCTAATATAAATGAGTGTTAGTGGTAAATTTTCTGAAGAGTAGTAGTTAATAGTAGAAACAAAAATAACATATAATTATTTTTTTTTTATAAATATATTTATGATAATTCACATTATAATTTGTAATTGGAAATAATTTTTGAACTTTGGTCTCGTTCATGGTGTAACCATGTTATGGCGATGCTTAAAATAATCGTAATCTAAATTATCAATTTGCAAATGAGGTGGAAATTTGAATTTGGCGCCGCGCATACAGCGCGTCGAGTGCGTGACGGACAACATTGACAGTAGCGTCGGTGCCAAAACATCGCTTGATGTTTTCTTTAATTCCGAACGTCTTCAGTCAATTTTGCTAGCGAATTGTTATGGGTGAGTTTGAGCACTTGTAAATGATTGTAAGCATTATTCAATATACGGCCCGAGACGAGCGCAATCCCATAACCATGGTAAATTACATATGTGGCACTTTGTGTAGAGCGCTATCCTACCGACGCTGGCGCCGTTGCCAATAGTCGTTATTTTTATATCGAAATATGCTTGAAATCTACGTGCTCTCAATTAGGTGTTGGTCTGCGGGACACGTTTAGATTTAAATGCATTTGATGGGCGATATGTTGGAGGTATGTACTTTTCGTAGTTGAATGTCTTGCGAAATTTGAGTTCAATAGGATTCGGTGTGGGAATTCCATTAGATAGGTGCGGCAACGCCGTAGCCTCCGCCACTGTCTCCTGTCAAAAGGAGGCGAAACTTTCGGTGGAAAGTGCAAACTCTTGTGTGTCATTTACTCTGTGTGCATTTTGGTCGTCTTTTTAACCGAGTTCTGTTTGGTTTTGGTGTCCCATCGACTGTTCCGCAACGAACACAAAGGCTGTGCAGTGCATTAGGAATCAATGTATAAGATTTCATAGCGCCGTTTCTTCTACAAGTAATATTAAAGTGGTGATAGGAAAGAGAAGAAGCTCCGAACAGTCGCCCCTTACGATAATAAACGCGAAACGGATAAAGAAGGTAGGTAGGCCCTGAAGGCTGCTATCTTCTTCGTCTCTCACTCTCTCTCTTTCACACACACCGCTTCCCATTGTTGTTGTTTGTTTCTTCATTTGTTTTCGACGACTTAATTGTTTCTTGCGTTGCCTTCCGTCTTCTCTCTCTCTCTATTTCCAGCTCGATCCTCTCCTTTGCGTCATAAGCTGGTTAGTCGAGGATTTTCTGTTTTAGAACGCCTTGGGAATGCAAAAAAAAAAAACGGACTGACCTGTTGATTAGATACGTAGAGAGTGCGAGAACAGAGTCGTCTGCAGGTTATCGTCACCTCATCTGACACAGATCAACGGGTTAGAAAAAAAAAAAATTAAATACATATTAACTTGATTTAGCACTTGAAATTTGCTTTTTCGCTTTTGCAATTATTGTCTCTTATATATTTATAAATAAAGAAGTGGCCGGACGGACGCCCAGTTTCCACTCCGCGTGGATGAATCACCACTAGTTTGATAACTGCTCTTCCTAGGTTTCGTTCCTCCCCTTTGCGTGTCGCGGTTTCTTTGTTGCGGTAGCCTCATCTGACATTGCTTGCAGCAATAAATAATCAGGTAATTCATGTGCGAAAACAAAACACACACAGAGAGAGAGATACAAAAAATGCGAAGAGAAAGCGTTATTGTGTGTGCGCATTTTTGTTTTTGTAATCCACTTTACTCGTTTATTATATTATTTTTTGTGTTCCGTGCGAAGCTTTCATGCTACTCAAATATTTAGTCTTCGTGGATTTTTGTTATCTGACACAAATGGATTGATTGATTGAATAGAGTAGCGCATTTAGAATGAAGAATGAAACCATTGTCAAGGTCACCGTGCAGATCTTTTAAACGCTCGTCATTTTTCCCGTCTCGGTGGTATTTTCACGTGATATTTACTAAACAGTTTTAGTGTGCATTGCATTTAATTCAGCGAACAGCGCATGATGTAACTTAGCAACGCAATAAAAACAGTTGCATTGCTGCGATCGCCGTATTTTGTAAATAAATCGTCGTCGATTTTGTACTTTTCGTTTATTGATGTCTCCCAATAATATTAGACAACTTTCGTTTCGTAGAATAATAAATAATCTATCGTACCTTAGTTTATCCTATTTTTCCGATAACATATTTTCGAATGAACGAATGTAGAAGCGATTTATTATTCATTTCTTCAACACATATTAACAATAATTATTGGTTTCAACGATTATCTATGGATGTGACAATTCATTATTAAACAACTTTGATTTTCGTACTTAAAATTTGTCAATAATCTTTATCTTATCAATTTGTACAGTGTATGTAAATTTTAGGTAAGAGAATATTCGATTGAAATTGGAAGATCCTATTATGTAATGTTTTATATTCAAACATTACACATATTTGAAATTTCTGGATAGTAATAGCTGTGGTTATCTAGATAGAGGCTGTAATAAACTGTAAGATAACTTTTTGTTTGGTGAACATATTTGCATATACTGCAGTCACGTTTACTCATCCGCACTGAAAGAAGATCGTTTAGTTTTTTATCGGTGTTTATAATTTCATTGCTTTTGTCTTTGCAGAGAACATGGCCACCAGAACACAAACGGCTCAGAGGCCTAACGGCTCGGCGCAGGGCAAGATCTGCCAGTTCAAATTGGTTTTGCTCGGTGAGTCGGCCGTCGGCAAATCGAGTCTGGTGCTGAGGTTCGTCAAGGGTCAGTTCCATGAGTACCAGGAGAGCACCATCGGAGCAGCCTTCCTCACGCAAACCGTCTGCTTGGACGACACCACAGTCAAATTCGAGATTTGGGATACGGCGGGCCAGGAACGGTCAGTATTAGTAGTAGTTGTAACGATAATGTGCAATTCTGGTAATAATAATAATTTGTCGTATTTTACCATATTTACATATTTTACGAAAATTTGACGTCAATATAATTGCAACATAATTAGTTAAAACTATATTATTATAGTATCAACATGATCAAAAATAGGATTGAATGAGCAACGAAAAATTGATCGAATTTTGCGTTCGTTCTTAACTAACTCTGATTGGAATTGATTTTTGTGATGAGACGTTGATGTGTATTGTGTTTTCTTTTTCGTTGCAGGTACCACAGTTTGGCCCCAATGTACTACAGGGGTGCGCAGGCCGCTATAGTGGTGTACGACATTACGAATCAGGATACATTCGGCAGGGCTAAGACGTGGGTGAAGGAGCTCCAGCGACAGGCCAGTCCGAACATCGTGATTGCCCTCGCAGGCAACAAACAGGATCTGGCCAACAAGAGGATGGTAGAGTTCGAGGAGGCGCAAAACTACGCCGACGAGAACACGCTGCTCTTCATGGAGACCTCGGCGAAGACCGCGATGAATGTCAACGACATCTTCTTGGCAATTGGTGAGAATTTCTTGTTGCATGGACGATATTCATTCCGATGGTTTTAACCCTTGTTTTGTTTTTTTTTGTTATTCTATTTTCAGCGAAGAAATTGCCTAGGAACGAGCAGGCGAGCGGGGCAAGTGCCAGCGGACAGGGCAGACGGTTGGCGGAGGGTGATACGGGTGCAAGGGCTGCAGGCAGCTGCTGCAAGTGATCGCACTGCAAGGTGAGATTAGTTGCAGCATTATCAACACATATACTCTACTCTACTGTATAGCATACAAAACAAAAAACAAAAAAAAAAATAATTATATAATATAATAACAAAAAAAAATAATATCCGGGGGTGCTGGATTTTTAGGACAGGAGAGGTCCTTACGCGCGCCACACATGATACACATAGTGATTAATATATATACATATATATTTACATACTGCATAAACATTATTTTAATCAATCAGTGTATATTTTTTTTTCTAGGAATCGTTTTGTTTCTTTGTAATTTTTCTCCTTACTACGATCATGCTCCGCCCCCCAAACACCCCTAGCCCATATGACACACACACTAAAACACTTAATTTGCATTTTAACTTGTCGTCGATGTTGATAAGCGAACACTTCCACACCAGATACGAGTCGCAAAAAAAAGTAAAATAAACAGATTCCAGTGAACCACTCAAATTGATTGAGACTTTCTAGGGATAGTAAATTTTAAGCTTTAATCTACGTACTTTACGTTATTTTTTGTTGTTAAATAAATTATTGATTAACAGCTTTCGGCGCGATTTCGCGAAATGAGTCACCCACCTATGTATGATATAATAATGTAAGACGTACTAATCAATGCACGCGCTGTTAGCGATGAGAAAGATAAATCAATTTGGCAGTAAGAGAAGTCGAGTTCCGATCCAACCCGATTATAAGATTACTCCAACTCCTGTGCTCTTTGGCGACGCCCACCACAAAACCCCTCCTCCCTTGCACGTGCAAATTGTAAGCTCGGATCAATTAGACTTAAGTTCAGTAACATTAATAGCAATAACAAAATTTTGTGGAATTTCACATCAAGGGGAGGAACGAATTTTCTTTACGCAACGCATCGTCTGTCGATTTGCAAGGAACACGATTAGTACATATGATTTCTCTTTATTATTATTTTTTATTTATTATATATATATAGATAAACGGTAGATGAAATGAGAAGATTTATAAATATATATATATATTTAAAAAAAAACCATTATAAAATATTGTATTCAATATACATTTTAACATTTTCTCTTTTTGTTTAACATCTAATTTATTAACAATTTCGTCGTCCGTGGTTTGTAATTATGTTGTCTGTTCTCTCCTTTTGCAGAATCCGGCGGATTTTCTTTTCTGTGTTAATCATTTCTGTCCCTCGTTGGTTTTCTTTTTAAAAACGTATTTCTTTATTTATACATTAATAAATTACAATTTTATTTCTTAATTAGAACCAAAAAGAAAGGTAATCGTAAGTTATGTTGAGGAGGAGAGAATCAGGATTGTAGTTGCAATTTGTAAACGGGGATTTATATATATATACACACGTACATAACGAGTAAAAACAAAAAGTAAATAATTTAGGAAGATTTCTAGTAGAAAAAAAAAACAAACAAAACAAATAAGGTTATATATAAAAATGGTTTAAAATCAGATACAAGGTGGTTGTACAGTTTCTAAGGATACAAACATAAGGTAAACGCTGAATGAATTATTGTTATTATTACTGTTATTGTTCGTATGGGTTCTTTTCTAATCTCTTCTGTCGCTCCTCGATTCCAATATATTGTATTATAATAATATATAAAATATAAGAGAAAAAAAAGTCTACAAGATTAAAAAAAAAAGAAGAAAAAATTATATATATATAAATAGAACGTAAATAATTGATTTTATTATTATTTAATGATTGAATATTTGCTTGCTTATATTATTATAGTTATATTAATATTATTAGTTTAATTATTATAAAATAAAAGAATATTCTGTTTGCACACAGAAACAAAATGTACAGAAGTCATACTCAAATAATAAAAAGGATGAGAAATATAAAAAAAGAAACAAAAGTTGAGAACGAAGAAGGAAAGTTGAAACTAAAAAAAAAATATAAATAATAACGAATTGTCGCAATACATATATTATATATACATATAAAAATTGAAATGTATAATAAAATGTTTGTAATCCTTCCCAAATTAATCCTCAATTTGAAAAAATTAGAATGGTAAGTGATTTATGTTATTGAATTTTAATTTTCAGATATGTGCTGAAAAACGGACATTTTGTTATGCATGTAGATGTTTATTGCGTAAATATCGTGTCATTTTTAGATTACTTCAAATTGTTGATATTTATGATTTAATTTTTCAAATATTTTAATAATTATGTGAATATCATTTGAAGTAATAGCAGGTAAACGAAACTAGAGGTGAGTTAATTTTATTTTCAATTACATATAATTAACTTAGGCTTAGATTAGTTAGGTTTTTTTTAAATTGTTGCTTTGTAAGAAGTTCAAGTTTATTTTAAAGTGATATCCAACGAGCGTCGTCGAAGAAACTACTTTAAGCCACTCCCATGTTAAACTTGTATTTGTGATTGGTTATGTTATACGCATGGGAGTGTTATTGAAACTTGCTGTTACTCGTATGGAAAACGATTTGCACAAGTTAGGTAGGCATAAATTGCAAAAGATAGTAGCAATTATAAAATTTGATGCAAGTAAATTTATTTGTGACATTTTTGTTTGCATCATTATTACGTAAACTTGATGCGAAGTGGGTTGCCTAGAGCGCAATTTTAATTGGCAATTAATTTTGTTAATTGTTTTGGCCGCTTAAGGTTCGTTAAGCTTAAAAAATCGATAATTGAGATACGTAATTGTTCGATTATAATTGTCGATATTTGTTTTCATAGATTGATTCAAATAATTGTTGCCTGAAGTTCATTTTGTGGCGTGTGTGTACGTTTCGTTTTGCAGACTGTTGCGTAAATAAGATAAGGAGAAGCGATCGGCTCGAGAATGAAATGTCGGGCAGAGTTTATTCTTGCGCCGGGCGCTAAATTTAGATAGGGGGGCGCGCGCCTTGCCATCGCCGCCGCCCCCGATCCGATGCCGTTCAGTTTTCGAGGAGGCTCTGTCCTGACAAGACTATCGTCTGACACACGCGGCGCGATTACAAAAAATAATAAAATGACACGCAATCCGAGCGATCTCCAGTGAAACAGCGAGAGAGTGGGGAGTCGGACGATCTCTTCCTTGCGTTCCGCTCGTTCGTCGGACGTGCGATATTGAGAGTTTTCTTTTTGGGATTTTCCTGGAGTTCTCCAAAATTTATACTATTTATTTTTATTATTGATGATTCGATGTGGATGAGGTGAGGTGCGGTGGCGATTATGCAGAGGGGCGGCGAGGAGAGCGGCTGCGGGAGCGCCGGGTGCACGTCGAGGCGCGCAAAGTGCGGATGCCAACTGGAGTCGAACACGATGAACATCATCAACGAGTTCAAGCAGCTGTACGAGGACAAGATGAGGCTCATCGATGAGGAGGGCGGCAGCGGAGACTGCACCGTGCAGGTAAACAAAACTATATATAATCTAATCGAATACAATACGCCAAAATCCCAATTAAACCTGTGCACCGTTACGTACTGTAAACACGACGAGAATTGGGACGCGCGTATCGTTTTGAATTCCTTTCCTTCGCCTCCTCCCCCGCCACGATATTTCTTCGTGTGTTGAACCCCTTTTCCTTTCCGCTTGGAATAGAACGCATCTTTGTCTAAATCTAATTTTAAATTATGCATTAAGAAAACAACGCTGATCAGAATATAAGTCGATGTTATTCTCGATATTCGAATAATTATAATTATTTAGAATGAATAAAGAAAACTTTTAGAACTTCTTATAACTCCATTAATTTACTGATATTGTAGATCGAAACTATACAAAACAAGTTTTATGTATGATTTAAATTTGGAAATAACGTTCCATCAATGCTTGATATGGAAATTGGGAATAACTTATATTAAAGATATGTTTCTAAATGCAACACTTTGCTCTTGGTTTGTATTTGAACGTTTCATTACTCAGACCATCGAATTTGCATTTTGAATTATATTTTTTTTTAGTATCGAAACTCTTTATTATCCATTAAAATATTTAAATTTGTTACAGTAATAATAATAATAATTATTTGAAATTATAATAATCTTTGATTTTTGTTCTGCATTAAAAATATTATAAAATATGATGAATGCTTTTCCTTATGACTTGCAGTTGAACACTATGAGATGAAACACTTGAAATTATTGTAATCTATTAACAATTTTATTGAGAATTACGAAGCACGCAACGAGTTTTGTGATAATGTGATTTAAAAATAGAACGAAATTTCTTATATAAATTGCATATTTGTATTGCTGAATACAGCATGAACATAGTTAATTAATTGTGAATGTGCCATAACCACAAGCATCTGATATAAATTTGATTAATAGCACAGACTTAGTCTTAGCCATTGTATATTTCAGGAACAGATTTCAATTTGAAGAGTTTTTGATTTGATGTTTTTTTTTAAGGTTTAAATTGAATTAGTGTAGTGTCATTGACCTTATTTCGAAAGGTGTTAGTTGAACATAGTGAGGTGTGAAATTGCAGTGCACGATCTGCAAATTTCACAAATTCTCGCTGCTTTAAAATATTTGATTAATAATGCGATTTTTTTGCAAAGTGGAAATATAAATTCCCATAACTATATATATATATATATATATATGGATCTCGTTCTCGCTATAATAAGAATATAATAAATATGTTTTGTCATGTTTCGTTGTATTACTTGGATTTAACTGCGACGCAATTAAAACTGTTAATTGTTCGATCGAGTGGAGGAAGAGTGTTTCGTTAATGCACGATTGACGATAAAAGGAAATTCACGAATCACTAACAAAGACGGATAGATTGCATACAAAAATTTCCACTGGTTTTTAAAGGTTTAATTGCAAATTGCTAATTCGTTTTAAAATAAAAAGAGTGTAAGTTTTTTTCCCATGCGTCATTACATGTTATAAGTGTATGTCCATTTTTTTTAGTGTATATAAAATACGTTTATTGTATTTCGCTTTGCACTTGACTCATTAAATTTGTTTTCAGCAAATCATTAAAACTGTAATTTATAATAATAATAATATTAATTGCAGCAATAAATTACAAAAAAATATTAACAAAAAAAAAACATACTCAATATACGTACAAAAATAAAATAAAATTCCACTGCTGTAAAAGGCTGTTGACCATAGATCTTTTTGCTCTGTAATTTATAATTATCTCAATTTAAATTCGGTTGTGAAATTGCATTTCATTGTTTGTTTTTAATGATTTGCTGTAACGAAAATTTGGGCTACTCATTAGTGTGAAGAAAATGTTTCGGGTTCGAAGCCTTGATTATCTTGTGATATGATCGTCGTATTGTAGCTTTGACCTTTCCTGTTTTTGTTTTTACTTTCTATTTTATTGTAAACATTAAATATATGTATAAATATAGATAAATTATATGCACAAATTAGTAAAATAATGTTTAATAACAATTGAAAATAGTGCGCATTTATTTTTATTGATATTGCTTAGCAACTTGTTTAAATTAACTTACGTTGTTAAGGATTTGTTAGCAACGCAAGTTAATTTAAACAAGGATATGTTGTATTGCTTTATATTATTCCTACCATTTTAAACAAAAGATGAACGATCTTCGCGGTTGCTATCAACGGATGCAAAGAATGTAGTTGAATGGTTATGCTTTGAGATACTACACACAAACACAATTGTTTTCAGGCAAAGTTAAATTTGCAGCAGGATTGGATCAGGGATCTGACCGAGCAGAACGAGATGCTTGTGAGGAGCGTGGAGGAACTCGAACTGGAAGCCACCGAACGTGTCCTCGCTTTGGAGAAGAAGTTGAAGCAGACTTCCAAACGTGCCAACGAGGTAGCGAAAACTTTTTATATATTCATAAGCATTTTTAACGAATTGACAAACGCTCGACAGATTTTGTTTTTCTTTTGTTCATTATTTATTATTGCCTTTCTACATTAACATGGTTTCAAACGATCGAGGTTTTTACATCTTTTATCTAAATGTTTGTTCTCTTCTGTATCTTCTGTTCGGTTAGGTGATGAACGGATACAAAGATTACTCGTTCGAATTGGAGGAAAAGTTTCGCGAAACGGAACGATTACGTAGCGACTTGACAAATATCCTAACACTACTGAAGACCGACTGCAACGGAAACAAAGTAAACTTTGACGATTACCGTTTCTATACAATGGACGATGACGTTGTGGACCAACTTAGAACTAGGATCGAGTCGTAAGTTTTCTTCAGTCGCGACGATCCTGCGGGACCAATCACTGATCTTTGCTTTCTTTTTTTCACACTTTTTTTTCCAGAAATTTTCATGGAATGCACGCGAATAAGGTAGAAAATAGAAAAACTTTTCTATATGCATGTTTTTATTTAATGGAACAATTAAATACTTTTTTGTGTGTTATTGCAGGCTCTTGTCGAGTTGCACGAGAAAGAAGAGTGAGTACTTATTTTGAATTGGATAAATTTCCAAGATATTTATTTTTTTGTTTTTCTTTTTAGGGAAATTCGGGAGTTGGAAGAGAAAATTAAGGAGCTAAAATTAGCGCCGACTGTGGTCACAACTGAATACGCTGAACTGAAACAGGTGAGTTGCAGCGCTATTTGGTCTTTTTATTTTTGTAGAAAATTTGTATGAAAAATGCAAAATTATTGCAATCAAAATTTAAACTCGATGTGGAAACACTCGTTTCGTGTTGCGCGCGCGTTCTTTATCTGAAGAAATGAAAACAATAACAAACGCGCTTGGCATTTTTCATTCAAATTTTGAATGTGAGAAATTCTTGTTGTACTTGCAAATTGAAACACGATTGTTGCCGTTTCAAAATTTGAATGAATTATAGTCAATGCTGGATATGCGGGACGCTCTGACCGCGGAGGTGGCCGACAAGCACGACGCGATCGTGGCATTGAAGCGGGACGTTCAAATGTTGGAAGAACAGTGCCGAAAGGCCGACCAGCAGACCCATTTCAAGGACGACATCATCAAGGAGCTGCGCAAGGAGATCAAGCAGCTGCGACTCGAGGTCAGTGTGTGTAGTACTTGCTACTGCTGCAGCTAGAGACCTTGGCCTCCTCATCCGCCTCCTATTCCTCATCCTTGACCGAATCAACTCAATCCTGATCAATCCAAATGTATGTATATGTTTGTGAAGGCCGTGCAGCTGGAACACGAATCGTCGAACAGGCTGATCCCCGCCGAAGACGACGTCAGCTGCCCGGTGCAGACGCACGAGAACCTGGAGCGTTACCGCTGCCACGAGCGGAACTCTCTGATCTTCGTGTGCGAAGACACGATCGGCAAGGAACCTTTCCGCATAGTTGACGGGGATCAGCTCCAGGTTGTCTACAAAAATCGGAGAATTGTCCACGAATGCGCCAATAACCACCAAGACATGCGACAATCCGGCGATCGCGATTCCGTCAACGAAAAGCCAGAGAAGGATAGAACGTCCGATTCGCCGAGCAGCTTCGAGGTGGTGAATTCGCATCCACCTCGCGCATTCAGGAAGGATCCGTTCCTCTTCGATTACAAAGCTAAAAAGAAAAGCAAATTCACCGAGACAAGTCTGCACGACAAGTGCAAGAGTGCGGACGTGTTGCGCCGAAAGCAAATTTAATTCATCCCTTTATTAATTAATTTTATTTTCTTTCGTATATAATTTGCATGTTTTTTTTCGTTCAACATCCTATCATGTTTTCTGTGTTTGTTCTCGTTCCGTTGTTTTAGAAGCAAACGCAGGTTTGCTGGGCTTGTCCCCGGAATACCGTCGAGCTGATCGCCGGTCTCGAGGCGAAATGCCAAAATTTACTGTCCAAGTTTGAGAATAGAACGCGCGTCTGCATTTGCCCCCCATCCTCCTCCACCATCACCACCACCTTCAAGGCGTTCGAGATCTGCCACAGCGTCATAGACGAAGACCAGAGCTGCGATTGCAAAGATCTGGAGACCATCTACGAGGAGCCATCAAGTGGTTACAAGAACTTCTGCAGAAGTAAATCCATTCAGGCGATCGAAGACGACATCAACCGAGTCGCCAATCGACCGAAGCAGATTACCTGGCCCCAATCGCCAACCATGCAGCCTAAAATTGAGCCACCTGCAACAACTTTGAAACAGCCTCTGCGAACTCTATACGATAACAGCAAAGAAGAGCCTATTTCTATCAATGATAAAAAGGAATTGCAGGAGCAATCCCTGAAAGAAGACATGCAACCGACAAAACCATCGAATATTCCACTTACTTCCACTTATGATAATGCAAGAACAAGATATGGTAAAGATAATATAGATACTGGTACAGGTATCAAAGAAATCGCGTGGCCTCAAACTGATCGTTATTCTCGTCTGCAAGAAAAAAAGTATCCTAGTGGCAATGAGAAGCTGCAGAGAAAATTTAAACCTTTAGATGAAAATCGTTCTGCGTATAGCAATCAATCTTATAGAAAAGATGCTCAAAAGTCATTCAAACAGATTACATGGCCTGAGGATCAGGAAAAATATGGACTAGTACGTGATGTTCCAACAAAGATAACTAAACAAGAAATTCCTCAAGATCAAGATTCCCAGTTAAGGCGTGTAGAACCGGCACCTACGAAATCTTTCACTGCTAATCGTTCGTTTATTCCGGTTCACGAAAGTAGAAGGAAACGCGATGCCAGAAATAAAACTGTTGGTCCCAGCACAATTGCAAAAGCTATCGTCTTACCAAAGAGGGGTAGCTATAATGATGTGGATTCTGGTCACGAGATTAATCTGCAAACGCACGATCTGCAGGATCAAAGAAGCGAGCTTCCTGGAACCGTTAGGCCGGTGAAAACAATGCCATTCTCAGCGGTGAAAAGAGCCGAAGTTATGCCGAAGAGATCTTCGCTAACGCAAAGCAGTTCAGACCATGCGAAGAGCGGACTGCATCCGAAATTCGAGGATGATACCAGATACTACGAAATACCGAAAAGAAACCGTGGATTACTGGATGGTTTAATTGCGTCAAAGAATTCAAAAAAATCAAAGCAAGGACGCACCCAGATGAATGCGCAGCTCGAGATGCCAGGTAGGTCTCGGAGTTTGATGGATATAAAGTCATCTCACGATCTGCAGAGCGGGAATACTTCGGAGCAGAAGAATCGGGATAATTTGATGGAACCCAAGAGGTCGTTGAGTGTAAGAGATAGCGATACATCGAGGAGCAGTTATAATAACGATGGCGTTATGATGAGACCATCCAGATCAAGAGATTTTATGGGCGGTAGGTCGCAAAGAAGGATGTACTATTTGAATTCGTATGGTGAATTGATGAGGATGCCGAGATACCAGAGCCGATACAGATACGATCCGTACGGAAATTACGGTCCGTACAACAACAGATTGATGGGATCTAGGAGTTTGATGCGTATGGGGTACAGACCTTCATGGTTCATGAATCGACAAGCTTCATACGATATGCCTCCATATTACAGACCCCGACGCAACGAACCACGTGGCGTTTCCGATCTCGTCAACTCTTGCCTAAACCCTGAGGATGACGACATCGAGGATGACATGATGAGGAGGAGCAGATCGGGAAGTTTATTCGATTTGAATAGACCGTACAACGATATGTACCATAGAAACTCGTACGGTCGTTTGATCAGACCTTTGGGATATCGCAGGATTTACGATCCAATGCGGGGCAGGTTCTATAACAATAGAATGATGGGTTGGAGCAATACTGTTGATGCATATGGAAGACCCATAAATTCCCTTTATCAAAGAAATTCGTCCATGCAACCAAGCTATTTCGATGATTATGGCAGAAGGATCCACCAATTCGACAGTGATGTATCTTGTATGGCTCCGCGTGATCCGTTCAGACGATTACCTCGAAGGACGAGGAGCATGATAGATTTTCGCAGAAGACCTTCGTTCAGCAGAAATTCCTTTGGATTTGGAAACAATCCTTATCGCCGTTCCAACATGAATGCTTTGGACAGGAGATACAGCAATCAATCAAATATGAGTCCTTACGATGATCTCGAGCGCGAGATCATTCGGCCGAGCAGATCGCGCAGTATGATCGATATGAATAGAAGATCATCCAATAATATCCAGAGGAATTCTCGTGGGGAATTGATAAACTCCCCAAGATATAGTTCAAGAAATGATTTGTATTCAAGATCTGGCCGAAGTGGACGGTCCTACAATAACAGGTCGATGGATCGCAATAACTTTATCGATTTATACAAAACGCCTTCGAACGTGTTGAACCGTAGATATTCATATAATTCACCGAGCTACTTGAATCCTGACGATGACTACAATGAAAAGTTCAAAAGGCCCAGAAGATCCAAGAGCTTAATCGATTTTGATGGGAGTTCTCCTCGTAATATGCAATATGGAAATCGGAACGTTCCGAAATATAATAGCAATGCCAGATCTTCCAAGAGTTTGCTTAATGTGAGAGACAGTTCAAATAAATTTGCGGGCAGATCTAATAGACAAAGCACTGCTGAAGAGAATATTGGCGCCCCTAGGAAACAGATTTTATTGCAAAACGCTCCAAAGTATAATCGAAGTGAAAATGTCAGTTTACAAGAATCTAGGAGCGTGATGAATTTAAATAGAATGCCTGAGAAGACCTCTTACCTGCAACCACGAGAGGAATCAATAGCTAAATATAGATATGTGAGCAGTGTTGAGAGGGAAATGCCCATAAATCCAAGAACATTCCGTCCAACTTCAAGCGAGGAATACCAAGATGCGCTGAAGTTAAGAAGATCTCCGCATAATTCGGAAGACAAATATTTGATAGGTGGTTTTATTGAATCTGTTAAAAAATGGATACCATTAGGAAGTCAAGCACCTGGAACATCTGGAAAGAGCAGGGCGCTTAAAGAAGATGTACATGAATCTTATGGGTCCATGAGGCAAGGGACATCACGAAATCAGTTTCTCGCGATCACTTCGAAGGCAGAAAATGATTCATACGATAAGCGTAAGAAAGTTAAGAAAATCACGTACGATTTACCTCCTCATGATTCGGTGATTGAAATAATCGGTGCTCCTAGGAACCCGAGGCGTTCGAGTAGCAAATCACTAGAAAGTAAAAGTATAATTTTTGCTTCAGATAGAAATAAATCATTTGACAATAAGTCTGAAACGCGACTTTACATGAAGATGATTAAGAAGAAGTTGAAAAAGGCGATGATAAATAAGTTGCAGTCGGAGATTGAAGATAAGGGTGCGCAGATAGCGTACAACCTGAAAGAGACTGGTAAGTTGGCAGCGGAGGTATTCGGACCGGAAAAGATTCCGTCGTTTATTGGCATCTCGGATATCATGGAAGACGTTCATAAGTCCTGCTTCTCGTGCAAGAAGAAGATGATCAAGCGTTTAAAATCCGGAAATCTTCGGGAGGAAGACATAGTTAAGGAGTTAAGCTTTATGAAGAAGAAGCTTAAAAGAACGATCACCAAGAAGGTGAATGAAGTAATTGAGGAAAAGGCGGCATCGTTAGCCAAAGGGAGGAATAGCAGAACCAGTGACTACAGGATTTCCAGCGAGAGTTTTCCCGTTATGTCCGACGATGGAATCGTTGAATCCGTTGGTCCGAAGGTGAACGTGCAACCACTGCAGGCGAAAATTTCGGAATACAATGAACATCCGAATGAGGTAAACTGTTGTAGGATTAGCAGAACCAATTCCAAGTTCAAAATGGATATCGATCTGGAGGATTTCGTCGATCAGGTCAAGAATGTGATGATCGAAAAAGCCGAGGAGACGCTCGAACAGAAGCGACTGAGTCTCATCAGAATGCTGGGATTGGAAGATAAGGATTTGCAAAATTTAGGAAAGGAAGAGCTGCAGGAATGTCTGAGAAGAGCCGGAGGCATGGACTCGATGATACCTCTCACAGGAAGCGATCATTCGGCCTGCAGCCAACATCAATCTGATACAAAATTGATGCAGGACGTTGTCATGGGTACAACAAACAGGTCTATCTGGGATACTATGCACAGAGAGAGACAGATGCTGGTGGACGACCTCCTCGAGAAGGATAAGCAGGTGATGGATATGCACGAGCTGGTTTCGATGACGATGCGGCGACTCGTCGTTGTCTTTGACGGTTTCCATCAGATCCACGATTACACCGAAGCCATCGTAAGGATTAACGGAACGATATTGTTGTGAGACTTAAAAAAAGCTGTGTAATTTTGAATGATTTCCAGAGGAAAGAAATCTGCGCCTCCAGTAGCGACTGCATCAAAAAGCAGACGGTGAATCTTCTGCTGGAAGAGATCAACGCGGCTATGAAACAGTTGAACGAGGAAGCTTTGCGCGAATTCTTCTCGACAACTGACGTAGCCTTACCGTAATCATCCTGTAGAATTATTCATTCATCCACCCCCCTAACCAATCAATCAAAATACAAATAAACGAAATTCTCAACTTCGCCTCTCTGCCTTTTCAATCGCAATATTAATTTTAAAGAATTCAGCGTTCAGACAATCTCATTTTCGTTTGTTCTGTTTTTCTCTTTGCAGAAAGAATGTTTCGAGCGCGAAAAGGTGAGGGTTCTTTTTGTTTTTGTCTTTGCCTTATTGTTTGTTCGTACCCATGTGATTTTTTGTGTGTATACCAATGGTGATTATACGTGATTGTGTGTCCCGCGATAGTTGATGGAGCTAGAGGAGGAAAACTCCGAACTGAAAGAGGTCATCGGGAAGTCCACGGACAATCTTGCGGCCCTCGAGAGTAAAACTGAAGAACTGGTAAGTAGCATGCAATTCCAATAACATAACAATAAGTATTCAATAAAATAAACAACATTGTATAAGCATCGTTTTATTCCTCTTTATTCGATTTGCCATTCGACTGTTTCGCAACATATTGAAGATAATTCCAATATAACTTGATCGATGTTTCTCTTGCAGATCAGCGAGAATTGTCAACTGCAAGAATGCCAATTGGAGTATGTCCAGAAAATTGAGATATTAGAGGCGGAAAAGGTATGCGGCAATATGAATGTCCTTTTATTTCAGCTAAATCAGCTAAGCTTTGCTCGTTTTTGCAGATGGAACTGATGAATAACTGTTGCCAAATCCAGGATAAGCTTGTATGATGAAATTAATTGAAGGAATATTTCAATCAATGATTATTTTTTAGGAGAGACTCAGCCACACAGAAGAAATTTCCATTGAATCCGAGAATATGATTCAAACGCTACGTTTTGAGTTGGAGGAAGTACGTAAGAAGAACGAGGATTGCCTTTGCACCATTGAGTGTTTATCTGGACAGGTACTGACTGAGCGACAATGGTGATTGCATTTTATTTAATGTTATCTTATTCTCTTTCTATGTGTAGAAACAAGAGCTGTGTTGTAAAATTGAATCGTTGGATCAATGCGTGAAAGAGTTGTCCAAGAGGATAGAAACTAAGGACACGGGAGTCCAATGGTCGCGTCCATCCAGCCCGAAGGGGCGTATTGGCAGACGTCGAAGTCCAGCCCGCAGCCGCTCCTACGAGGACGAGCATGAGGAACGCGAAGAGAGCGTGTTCACCTTCGGCATTTCGTGCACCGGCAATAAAGAAAAGAAACCGAACAAGAGGACAAGATCGAAGGGACGACACAGAAGCCGCAGCAAAGATGACGTCCACGATTATGTTGATGATGACTATTTCCTCGAAAAGAGTCATTACAAAACACACCATGATATACACGACAATAGCCGTTACAATGATAGCGATTCTGCGAACAATGAAGAACGTGAAAATTATGCCAACCAATCAAAAGTACACCGCAACTACAAAATTTCAAAAAGAGGTGGTCGCCGAGACATTAGTAGTCATTACACCAGTAACCATGGCAGCAGTCGCGAAGAATCGGATCACGAAGATGACGACAAGATGTTGATAGTCAGGAGGAAACCATCTAATACCTCTCTTTTTGATGACGATGATTTTTCAGGTAAAAATTTGACATACGCTTTAACTCTTAAATAATAAATTATTAATTATTTTAAAGAAATAACGAAAAGTCACAGGGAGGAGCTCCACGCGACGAAACCTGATTTGAGCAAAAGGATTTCGTTCAGCGATAGCACCGATCAACAAACAGGTAACTGGCAATTTGGTGGTCCTCAGTAATTATACTCTATAATGTGATGTGAGTGCAGATGCGTCATCGTCGCGTGATGACTCGAAAAAGATCGCCAGATTTGTAGATAAGAAACGCAAGTGTCAGGCGAGAAGAAGCGAAGGTTTTTTTTTTCATTTGTTTCGCAACTAATTATCAACTAACTAAATATTTTTACAACCTAACAACGACATCAAGAATTGAGACAAGATGAGACACAGGTGGCTAAATGTTTGGCCGGTCATCTAGCGCAGAAGCTGCAAGTGCATGTGAAAAATTCGCGAAGCTCCTGCGGCTCCGGTAAACCAAAAAATACAATCGACATTCCTCTAAAAAGTGTTCTATGTCAATTACAGATCAAACGTTGGGCGATTTGAAGGTCGTCAAGCTGACGGCGATATCGACGAACGCGCAACCCTGGTGTCAGCTGCAGGGAACCGTTCACGAAATCAAAGACAGCGTCAGTAGGATCATTGTGGTATGTAATTAGAGAATCTAAAACGTCTGTAACAATTTACAATATTTTAATTGTTGTTCAGAAGGAGAATGAAGTTAAATTGGCGCATCAACGTATCGCCGAGCTTGAAGAGCAAGTGCAATGGGTAAGTGGACGGATGAAAGTCGCTTCTTTCTTTATTTAGTGCTCTGGTTCGTGTGCTTGCAGATCAGTAAAAAGGATGAGATCATTGACATCCAAAACGATACACTAAATATTGTTGAAAATGAATTGCAGGCCTATCGGACGATGGAGTGCGAGGTGGAGGCGGCGCGCGGATGTCGCGAACGTGAAGTATGCAATTTGAAACAGACCATCCAAACCCTGCTGCTGAATCTCAACGATGAGAAGCAACGCTCCGAAAACCTGCAAAGAGCAGTAAGTGCTTGCACCTCATCCAACATTATTACACTATAATCTTTACTACCTTCGTCTTGTACTTTTACACTCAGGTTGACTTGTATCTAAATTCCATCAGTGTTCTGGAATCATCCGAAAACAACTTGAAACAAGAGGTGAGATTCTTACATCTCTTGACTATTTGACAGATTTGTTTTTTGTTTTGCTGATGTGTCCTTCTAGATATCGGAACAGAAAGTGACCATAGGTAATTTGCAAGACGCGCTGGTTTCCGTTAAACAGGGCCTCGATGAGCAGCGGACAAGAACTGAGCAGGAAGTAGGTTTGGGCTGGGCGTCGCGGTGGTTCGGCTCCGCCCCAAAGCAGCAGGCCGCGCCCACCGTAAACGCCCACAAAGCCAACAGCGTACATGACGTGTGACGGACACTGATTTTATCTCTTTTTTCCCTTTTCTTTCCGACGCATGTCGCATGCTTGAAAATACTTAACATTCCGAAACCTTAAACTACGTAGTGATTCAAAGTGATTGATTAATTTTGGGAACGTATTTATTTCAATATTTATTTTAATATAATTTACTTTTTCTTGTTTCGAAAGCTTTCTATTGTAGTATTTATATTATAGCATAGCAGATTTGGGCATGAATAATTATTAACTGAAATAAATTCATTCGAAGAGTTTCTTTTATGTTTTTTTGCTTATGATTCCGACCTTTTACATCCGTCGCTCCACCCATTCCGAGAACCCTTGCGAGAGTGCAGTTTGATTTTCGATCTTCGATTTTCGTTATTATTATTTTTCAGTTTGAGTGTTTCGAAATGCTGGTCGAAAGGCTGCGGGACGAGAATCTGCTTCTCGAAGAGGGTTTATTTTACAACAGCCAGGATATCGACATCAACGAGTCACGCGTTTTGAAGTATCAGCAGCTCTTTAAAGAGTTGACGGTATTTGTTCTTCTGATATCTTTTTTCCAATATATTTTAAACTTTTCATATTTAACAACAAAATAGTTTAATATAAAACATATTTATATGACGATTATTTCAGAATGAGTGTACGCATTTGAAGCAAGAACTCATGCAGCTGGAAGTGCAGAAGGTCGACCAGGAAGCTTTTGTGGAGGAGCTCAACACGCAACTGATGGACTGCAAGAACGAACTGAGAAACTTATATTTGATTTTGGTGAGCTTAAGCACTGCAGAATGAATTAATTTTAAAATTGGTTTCCCTATAGACACGGGAGCAAGAGCTGATGGAGGATGAAAGCAGTAAATTGGCGAAAGAAATAGTGAGAATGCAGGAAGAGATATTCACGTTGTCTGATCAATTGGCTTTCACAACGAGAAATTTGGAGAGCGAGAAGAAGACAGTTTCTAATTTGGAGGTTGCCGTTGCGAAGAGGGAATGCGAGATGGTGTGTTTCAAGAAGGAAATACAAATTCTGGAAGAAAAACTGGAGACTTCGAGTGGCGAGATAGCAGGACTGAAGCAACGGTTGCTCGAGGTACAAAACGTTAGGACGGAGGAAATGAAGAGAGTGCAGGAACTAGAGGCAAAGTATCTTTCGAAAAATCAGGAATTCAACATACTCTCAGCCGATTATACGACCTCGATGAACACTTTGAAAAACGTGCAGATGGAGTTGCGCGTTTCAGAGGAGAGACACTGCAGTGAAATTGGAAAATATAATTTGATGGTAATATAGTATAAATTTATTGAAAAGCAAGATATATGATGATTGGTATTCTAGGTGACTAGATTGAAGGAACAGCTGATTGCATCCGATACAAAGGCTAAATGTTTCGAGAGAGAATTGGAGTTGGCGCGAGATAAAATTGCGGAAACCACTGAGGACGAGATGAAACTTATACAAGAGAAGACGCTCAGAGAAACGGCTCATAACGAGGATAGGAGGGAGTATCAACGAGAGCAGAACAGATTGATCGATGTGGTGACAACGTTGGAGCAGCGATTGGCAGTGATAAACTGTGAACTGTCTCAGAAGGATAAGGAACTGGATGAGCTCAAAGGCAACTTTGTGGCCGTATCGAGTGAGTCGCAGTTACATCAAGAGGAAATTTGCAATTTAAAGAATCAAATCAACGCGCTGATACAACAGCAATCGTTGATGAAATGCGAGGTATATACAATGTTATTTGCTAATTACGATATCTAATTTTGTAACCGTTTACAGAATGATAGGCTTCAAACGCAGGTGGGAAAGTTGAGAATGGTCATTGCGAAGAATGATGAGAAGAATGAGATCATGATGCGTGAATTGGAGAAGTGTCTTGCCGAGCTGCAGGTGATTCAAAGGGACAAGGAGCTCCTGATGGAAAAAAACACTGCATTAGCACAAGAAATCCGCTCCCTGCAAAACGCCTGTCAATTGAAGACTGAATCAGTGGTCACACTTGAAATGGAATTAAGCGATACTAAATCTATTAAAGAAACTCTTTGCACTGAAAGCAAGCATATCATCGACAACGTGAAGAGCTGGTTGCACGAGCAGCAGAAGCTCAACGTCGAGCTGAACGATAAGATCAAGTCCAAGAACACACTGATAGCCAAGCTCAACGAGAAGATTGCGTACGTTGCCAGTGATGATTAAGTTTTTTGTTTATAATTTTTTCTTTGTAGCTCCATGGAAACGAAGAATAGGTGCCAGAGGGCGGAGTCACCTTACCGTGTGTCCACGCCTCCCAGGGGATGGAGTCTAGGCTCTTGCGAGAGCCCGCCTTGCAGTTGGAGCAGCGAAGCAGAATGGGAAACTGTGGTGAAATTTTATTTGAATCAAATTCAATCAACAAATTACTTAATATTGTACATTTTTAGGACAACGAAACCGCTCCTCAAGTTTGGCTGCATCGAGTGGAAAGCCTAACTGAAGAGTTGCAAAGGAATAATAGGTTTTGGAAGAACCGCATGACCGAACACGATTACGTCGTCTCTCGCGACAACTGAAGACTGTTTTTTTTTTATATAATTTTTACATTTAATAAGACTTGCTGTTTTTTACAATTTTATGCCGCATCGCATTTTTTTTATACATATATATTTGTATTGATATTATTAAAATGTTGTTTTGATTACTATTTGCTCTTTCCTCGTTTGCCTTTCTTGCTCTTCTTTTTCTTGTCTTTCTTGGTTTTTATCTTCTTGAATACCGGCGGCGGTTCGACTGTTAGGTCGAGTTCGAATGAGAAGTTGGGTAGACTGAGGAGGCGGATGATGGGCAAGTGACGTAAGTACATCTTGCAGAAGTAGTTGAAAACCACATGGGCTTCGTCAGGTGCGAAGATCAGTTTGTGACTGGGCACGTACTGCGAAGATAACCGATAATTAACTATGGCATTGCTCTCATAAGGACGTGTTTACTTCCAGGCTGTGAAACGTAAGAATCTCCTTGAAGAAGTTGAAACAGTCCTCTGCGGTGGACGTATATGATACGGAGAAGAATCTGTGCGTTAGGTAAAAGATGGACAGAAGGGCAGCGACTTGTTCCCCTCGAAATCCTGAACATTTGCCAAATTTCACGCAGCTGTACAGCAAATCGAGAACTATCGATCGAGGACTTCCTTTCGGATAGCTCTGACACAGTTTCTTTTCTGAGGATTGAATGGAATCAACAACGAATTTTGATCGTCACTATCTTAAATGTTAGATTGCCCCACCCACCAAGGATCACTTTGATGCATTCGAAACGCTCCTCCTTCATGACTTCAGCAATCTCGTCTTTGCTCATGAAAGCCCAGGTGCATTCGTAGGGTTCGGTGAAGTTGGCAAAATTGCGGAAGTAGGGAATCTCCTTTTTCGTCTCCTCGAGATCGTCATCCAAGGTCGCAACATGTTTGCCCTGCAAATCGGGAACCTTGTACTTCTCCAAACGGACCTCGCGCTCATTCACGTGCCGATTGAAGACCTCGAAATCATTCATCGCGACAAAAGTGTACAAAATAAATTGACTTTGACAATTGCCATAATCAACTTTATTGAGGACCACTTTCATTTAAAGAAAGTATGTTTTAATTTGTTAATTTTTATATAAAACAGCTAAATTGATATATGTATATAGAGATATATATAGAGCGTTTTTTCATTTGCATTCACATGATTTAAAATTTAAATTTGCCGCGTCCTGTGGACTTCCATGGCTGTCTATCAATTTAAAATTGTATAGAGTAATAATATTCTTAAATTATCCTCGACCTTAGAGTACCACTTAGTATTTGAAGCCAGTGCAATATATGTTATTGTCAGTCACCATGCAACATTAGACGTTGGCGATAAGGTATCTAAATTTTTGCTGCGCCTAAAACTTGCTGCCCGAGCTTTATTTATTTGCGTAGTAGGCAAAAACGTTCGACTTTATTTGCAATCACGAACAAACAATTAATGATTGTAATTTCCTGAAATCTATAATAAACCTAAGAGGTCCAAGGTTGCCAAGTTTCATGTTTTTAGAACATACGATCTTTTGCAAAATAAACAAACACGTCTTCTTCGATTGTAAAATGCATGTGTTCGAACTGCGGGTGAATTATATCATTTAACATAAGTTTTCTTCATTATGGCATAGAGTTCGCAGATAGCGATAAACCGATGAGCGAAAAAGGCGTATCCAGTTCAAAAAATCGTTGCCAATCCTATAGGAATAAAAATAACAGGATGGCACAGGACGCAACCAAGAAGGGTGAGTTTGTCCGTGTCGCAAGAGAATGTTTTGAATTCTAACCTATAAATCTTGACGTTCGTATTATATGACAGACGATGATTTTCTGTTCGTTTGTATTCTGCTAGTATTCTAAAGTTATATTATATAAACCAGAAGCAATGTGGTTTTCAGTTAAAGATTGATGAAAAGTTTCAATTGGAAAAATAGTGTTGGTTTGCCGTTTTGCAAGAGGGGCTTTGTGTGGTAGATAGACTTGATTGAATAGAATTTGTTCAATTTTAAAATATTCGGGCATTAAGTCTGTCAGTTACCTATTGACCATTGACGGTAGTCAACGCAGCCTGAAAATTGACGTTTCAGGTGTCAAAGAAATTTTGGCATTTGCGTCGGTTGTTTTTATGATGATGCTGTGATTTCGTCGTTTAATGGCATTACCTTTTTTGATGACTGAAATGTCGGTTGCGGAAAAGTTTAACAAAAAGATTTTAGCGAAGAAACAATCGAATTCGGAGAAACAAAACTCAACGAAATGTGGTGAGTGAGTTTTATGGTTTCTGTGTGAATGCGATATGTCTATTGTTTGATGTCGTTGTTTATGTACTATTTTGATTACGTTATTTTTTCTCTAAAGGGACAGAAGAAGTCACCCCAATCATAATGAATGGGAAGGTGTTCAGCAGAATGAGCGAGTGCGCCATGCTGTTGCATCCGGGATTCCGAAGCGTGCTCTTCACCCTCGACTCCGTGAAGAGCTCCACACTGCTTCCCGTGACAAAACCTCTTGGCCCTGACAAGACATTCCCACAGAACACCATCATTTTCGGCATCAGATTGTTGGCCATCGACTTCCACCAAATCATCGGACATATGTTCTATTTTCAAAACTCGAACATGCATAAAGTTGCAGACGCGATCAAGGCGTACATCTTCGATTTACACTCTTGCGGTTTCCGAGTCATCGCCACGGCCACATCTGGAATCAGAGATATCCTAGAAGTCTTATGGGAGCTGCAACTGGTATGTTTCAAAAGTCGTATTTACATTTTATAATTCATTTATTTACAGGACTACAATGAGACTGGCTTTTACGAATTTGATGTGGGCGAATACAAGAAAATTGTCCTGTTATTCGATCCTTCCTGGTTGTTGCGTGAATTGAACCGAACCATAGTATCCAGCGACGTTTATTTCCTTGTTAATAACCAGACGATGGTTGCAACCAACGAATTTATTAACGAATACGTAAATACGCATCGTTCTTCCGTTGATTTAGCAGATGGAAAAACCACTACCGCTGCGAAACTTTTCAGCCAATCGATGGCGCGCTCGTTAAAAGGTATCCTTTTTTTTATTAAAACGTAAAATCAATCAATTTAACATGTGCATTATTCCAGAGACGGACATCTCCTTTTTCTGCAAACTTTTCGACACAATATTCGATTCAATGAACGCTATCGACTCAATCCACGATACGGGAAAGGTATTGAAAAAACCTTATAACAGGGAATCTGAGCACGATTTGTTTTGGTTAAAGTGTGTACCGATACTTAAGACGATGGTGCGTTCAACGGATATGGAGATCAAGTGTAAGATGAACGCCGATCTTCTTCCCAAGCACAAACAGAGAAGATTGAATAACAGGGTACATGAGAATGCCACGCTGAATATGAGACACTTCAGGATACTGGATTACCAGTGTTTTCTGAAGTACTACCAATGCCCGCAAGCCTACATAAGCGGTTTAGAGTCGCATCTTAGAAAATTGAGCATATATTGGGATACTTTGAACAACGTTTGCAACAGCATCACTCTGCAAATCCATATACAGATCACCAAAATCCATCAGTTGAACTCGTACAAAAGGTATCCTCCGGTGCGCGAGGAGAAATTGCTGAAGTTCAAAAGTTCTAAAAGCAATAATATAAGTTTAGTTTTCGATGAAAAAGGGAAACTGCATCATGAGGATGCGCGGCGTAGGTTCCAGAACAGGAGAAGAGAAAGCGAGAATATGTTTCTGATGTACGACGGACCCAACAGGATCGATGAGGTGACGGAAGAAAAGAAGATGTTGGTGAACAAATTTAGTGAGGATCTCAATAAGCTAGTACAAAAATACAAGAGCAAAATAGAGGTGAACCAGGCGAAAGCGACCGAGGTAGATAGCAACGAGAATATCGAAATCGACATAAATGATTTCAGCGTATTCGCCGGCGCTGAAAAGATGCTGAATGATAAAACGACTTCAGACGACACCAGCGATGACGACGACGAAGAGTTTGGCCCAGAAAAGGATCTCTCGATGTTCGTCATGTACGGAGGACCAAAGCTGATGATTAACAAAGACTCATCGGGCAGCAGTTGGTTCTTTCAGAATGTACCTTTCACAGCGCTCAAGGGAATCGATAAATTCGACGATCTGGACTGCATACTGCAGGTGGTCATGAACGAAAAGTTTCTGAACAACGTAAAAGTTGCAACACCGAAAGCTGCTACTGTTCCGAAGAAGAAAGAGGACGACGTGCCGAAGTACATCTTCAAGAACCATTACATCAGGGTGGAACCAAAAATGGAGCCGACGCAGCAGAAAAAGAAAGTTGATCCAGATCAAAAGGCGTTCATGGATCTGCTCAAGTCTCTGACGTTCGGCGATAAGACGCAACAGGAGGTATACATGGGAGTGCTGGCAACGCTGAAGGAGAACATAGAGCGAATCAAGGACTATAACGAAGAACAATTGGGCTGCCTCAGTCAGGAGGTGCTCTATCTGCAGGGATCCATCCAGAAGATACTCGAAACGAAGCATCTGATCTCAACGACGTTAGGTCTGAAAGCCAACAGGACCGTAGCAGCAGTAATTTAATCATCATCGGCCATTTTTGGTGTCTCGTACTAATTCCTTGTCCGTTTTCAGATATTCAAATCCAAAGCTCACGAGAAGTTCCTCAATCTAAGCGTGTTCGACATGTGGATTAATACGATAAAGGCAATGAAGGAGGTTTTCCTGTCGCTTACGTGCTTCCACGTGCCCACGCTTTGCACCAAACGAGTCAACTGCGACCTGATGCAAGAATTTATTTACAAATTGAAGGTTGCCAACGGGGTGCAGAGTGCCATAAACATCGTGGAGCCGCAGGTCGGCGAACATCTGGACGAGCAACTCAGCAGGTTTGCTTTAACAGAAGATTGCAGTTATACAGTACGTTAACTACACATAACATATTTATTTACGTCCTCCTCGATAATAATATAATAGCCGACCTACCCCTCCGCGCCAATCGTCTCCTCTCCTGTGCATCGTCTCAACATAAGATTACTTCTCCTTATTATTATTATTATTAATTGATCTTGTGATAACGACTGATCTATGTCTGAATGCACCTGTATATTTGGTATGTTTATGGACCACGTATGAATGTTTACATTTAGCACACTCGAGATTCGTTCACACTCTTGAGAAACCTTATCTATCTTGACAAGTTGACTGTCATCAACTCTTAACTTTCCATTGACCATAGACACCTTTTTCCCCGGATTCGCAGTTTACATCCTCCTTAATATATAAGTCTTACTTATGTTTTACTCGACGTTAAAACGATTTTTCCGATTGTGCAATCTAGAGCTATTACCGTGTATGTGTGAACGCTTCATTACCATTTGAACCAAAGGTTTTTTTATTATTATTTTTAAAATCTCGAAACCAAAAATCTATTATTTTAACTTTACGCGCACCGATTTTCATCGTCTTAAACTATTTTTAAATATATATATATATGGTACATCGTTTTGTTACAATTTTTTTTGCGTGAAAAATGTTATATCGTTGTATACGTGTCTATGTGGTTGCCTAGATGTCATCTATATTTATATATTTTTTAAAATTTACACATATTCAGTATTATTACTATTTAATATACTATTTATTTTATTCGAAAATCGATATTATTTTTTTTCTTTCATCAATATCGAATTTCATTTCCTGCATATTTTCATAACTTGTTTATCCATATCTTCTATGTTTCTTTATAATTACTATTTTTAATTCCTAGGAAAAGAAAATAATGAAAATTGTACAAGTTTGTTAAGTTTTCGACGTTTTAAATTGCATTCTGTATTATTTCCAAACTATTTATTATATACATATATTTTGTAGAACAATTTTTTTCTTCTTACACTCACTTCTCTTACAAAATCTTGATGATGACTAAAATATCTTAAATATCATACGCAATTTTAAATTTTACATTACCATTTTTAAAATTTGGTGTTTTTTTTATCCCTTCCGACCTTATGTTTGCAGTTCTGTAATTTGACAAACAACTGACAGCGCGTGATTTTGACGGCACAACAAATATTTCGAGCGTGTGTGTTGCACGTGTTGGTTGTGTTTGCCGCTGATGTTTCTCGTTTTCAATTTGCAAATTTAAGTCGAAAATCGCAGTGACATGCGATAAGCGAACACGAAATGACTTCTGATACTATTTCCGAGGAGAATTTGCTCCGTTTTTTGACCAAAAACAAAGAGTTCGAAAAGTTTTTAACGAAATACGATGTGAAGGTGAGTAACCTTAAATTCTAGTTTTTATTTCAGCTTTGAATTGTATATTCCTTTCCTCGCAGGATCTCAAAGCTGACCATGTTCAGGATATCTTTGAGTACTTAGCTGTTGCATTTCTGAATCCCAGATATACAGCTTCAGTGGTGGAATGCTTTCGAAGGCATTTTGTGAAGATACTTCATTTGGCCATATCAGTCGAGCAGGGAGAAGCTGACAAGTACATCACAATTAGGAATGCAGTTGCTTTGGCTAAAACAATTGAACTTCATCCAGATAGTGAAAGGTATTTTTTTGGTAACTATTTAATTATTATATATTAATGAATTTTTCATTTTAGTTTTATATTAAAGTATTTTGAGAAATGGACTGACCTCTTCACTGAAGTTGCTCAGAGTGCTCCCAAGAAAAAGAAAAGGGACGTAGCAGTGTATGAATTTAGTGATTTAGATTTTGTTGAGGCCTGCTATAAACTGCTGAAATTTAAGCCAGCTTTCTTTAAGGGAAAATGGAATTGGTCCACATTTTTTGCAAAGTATGCAAATCACAAAGATGCAGCAGTGAGGTGGATTTATTGCCAGTGTGTGGGGCTGTACACAGGGATGAGCGAAATCCAGTTGGATCATTATTTGGATATAGTATTGAAATCAACAGAGAGAATTGATTGTGACTTGAAATATGGCTCAAGTAGGCAGATTATCATAAGTGATATCCAAAATGAAGAAGCCGAAATGCATGGTATCGTTACGTCGGAATTGGTGATTTGTGTTTGTGGCATTTATCTTCCTGTGTATGAAAAAGTTGATGCGACGTGCGGGAAAATCGTAGAGGTGGCGTCAACGAGGAATAATTTACAGAGAATTGCTTTGGGGATTGCTGCTAACAAGGCTGTGAGCCTTTTGGGCCCAGTGGGCAGTGGAAAAACTTGTTTGGTTGAATATTTGGCTGCAAAGACTGGACGTGTTTTAGGAAAGAGTTTTATTAAGATTCAGCTGGGAGATCAGACTGATAGCAAAATGCTTTTGGGAACTTACAAATGCACTGATGTTCCTGGTGAATTCATCTGGCAACCTGGAGTTTTAACACAGGTGAATAATCTAATATTATTTTTGTGTGAAATGTCAATGAAATGTTCTTATTTTAAGGCTGTAATTGATGGTTCTTGGCTGCTTTTGGAAGATATTGATTCAGCAAGTGTGGACATTGCTTCAGTCTTGAGTGGATTAATAGAGAATGGTTACTTAACTGTACCTGGTTATCATGATTCAGTACCAATCAAACCCGGTTTCCAATTGTTCCTCACGCAAAGGTAATACTCTTAATTCTTAATTAAATTATAAATGTAAAAATGTATATTTTCTATTTCAGATTAATTACCACGATCACGGGACACCATCGAAAATATACAAATGCTAATGCTTTATTGGAGAAACATGTTCTTACGATAACCATCGATCCACTTATTGATTCGGAACTTATAGAGATTATCAGCGGAATACATCCGCAGTTGAAGACCATCTGCACACGCATGTCTGATGTCTTCAAGACAGTTTCCGGTGATGCTGAAAGGTTGCACAAAAACGCGCGATTGACTTCAACCCGAGATCTTTTCAAGTGGACTTCTAGAGCAGTCATTGATTTTGATATTGCCAGTCAGGCGAGTGCCTTGAGAGTTTTGCAAGACGCCATAGACATCTTTTGCTGCGCATTTCCGAATGCCGATGAACGAGTAACGTTGGCACAAGCAATTAGTGCTCATCTGGGTATCGTCGAACAGAAGGCGCAGTATTTCCTTAACCAATATAAGCCAAACTTGAGTATGGGTGACAACGATTTGAAGGTTGGCAGAGCTTTGATTAAAAGGCAGTTCGATAATAAATCGAATAAAGTGTTGAATTACTGCTTCACGCGTCCTTTCGCTTGTCTGCTGGAGAGGATAATATGCTGCGTGAATCTGAGCGAACCAGTTTTATTGGTAGGCGAAACCGGAACCGGAAAAACCAGCGCAGTACAGTACTTGGCGCACACGGTTGGCCAAAAATTGCTTGTCATCAATATGAACCAGCAGTCGGATTCCGCCGATCTTTTGGGCGGTTACAAACCCGTCGACTTCAAGTTTATCATTGCTCCGGTTAAAAAGCAGTTTGAGGCAGTATTCAAAGGATACTTTAACGCCGATGCCAACAAAAAGTTCTTGCAGAACTTGAACTATTGCTACAACGAGAAGCTATGGAGTCATCTCATAACGTTGATGAAGAAGAGTTACGAAGCGGCTATGAACCGTCTGGTGAAAAGCGACGTTGGTCAAAAAAGAGTACGAAGCGAAAGCAGCGAAAAGGAGATTAAGTACATGAAGCAATGGACCGAAGTGGGCACCAAGTTGGAGAAAATTGAGGCTCAATTAAAGCACAAAACCGCGTTAGCTTTTGCGTTCATCGAGGGTACTTTGGTGAAAGCAGTTACGAATGGTTATTGGGTGCTGCTCGATGAAATCAATTTAGCGAATGCCGAGACTTTAGAATGTCTTTCCGGTTTGCTGGAGGGTGCCGAAGGTAGTTTGAATCTATTGGAGAATGGCGAGAAGAAACCTATCAAGAGGCATCCAAATTTCATCTTATTCGCTTGCATGAATCCATCCACGGACGTTGGCAAAAAGGATTTACCCGTTGGTCTGAGGAATCGTTTCACCGAGTTCTTCGTGGATGAACTAATCGATCGCAACGATCTCATATTAATGGTGAATAGTTATTTGGAGGCGCAGTCCATCGGACCGGAGAAAATAGAAAATATTGTCAAATTTTATTTAAGCGTACGCAAGGAGTCATTGCTGTCGCTTTCCGATGGTTTAGGACATAAACCGCATTTCTCTTTGCGTTCGCTGTGCAGAGCTTTGGCAGTGGCCTCAAAAAATCCGTGCGGTGTTTTCACCAGAAGCTTGTACGAAGCGTTTTGCTTGAGTTTCTTGACGCAACTCGATGCGAATTCGTATAAGGCTGTGGAGAAGATGATCGTGAAGTATATAATTGGTAGTCAGAAGGATCTGAAAGCCATTTTGAAGGCACCTATACGAGAGCCAAGCGGTGGCAATTATTTGCAGTTCGAGGGATATTGGGTGTTGAAGGGTTCTCTCGAACCAACCGTTACCGACGATTATATTCTCACAGATTCAGTTCGCACCAATCTTAAAGATCTTGTAAGGATTGTGTCCATCGGACATCTTCCTGTACTGCTTCAGGTGAGTTTCACTATACAAATCATTCATGATGATGTAATCTTGTAATAATTTGTTTCTAGGGTGATACTTCTGTGGGTAAAACCAGTTTGATTACATATCTGGCCAAGGCGTCGGGATATAAATGCGTTAGGATCAATAATCACGAGCACACCGATTTGCAAGAATATATTGGTTCGTACGTTGCCAACGAAGATGGCAAATTGGAGTTCCAAGAAGGTGAGAACTAATGAACTGCTTGAATATTTAAGAGTATTTTACATTTATTTGATTGTTCGTAGGTTGCTTGGTGGAGGCGATGCGTAAAGGTCATTGGATAATTTTGGACGAGTTGAATTTGGCTCCGACTGATGTCTTGGAAGCGTTAAATCGTGTCCTCGATGATAATAGAGAGCTCTTCATTCCCGAAACTCAGGAGGTTATCAAGGCTCATCCGAACTTCATGCTCTTTGCCACTCAAAATCCGCCTGGCACTTACAGCGGCAGGAAAATGCTCTCCAGGGCATTCAGGAATCGGTTCGTTGAGCTGCATTTCAACGAGATTCCCCATCCTGAGCTGGAATTCATCCTGCACAAGCGTTGTCACATGGCTCCATCGTACGCGAAGAAAATGATCAACGTTATGAAAGATCTACAAGTTAGTAGTTATTATAATTACAAAATAATAATAATAATAATGGTGATACAATTTAATTATTCGAAATTAGACTAGGAGAAGAGGGTCTGCTGCTTTTGCGGGAAAACACGGCTTCATAACTCTTCGAGATCTGTTCCGGTGGGGCGAACGTTATCGACTTGCAGCCAATTCCAATGCTCTCTACGATTGGGATCAACATATAGCCGATGAGGGCTACTTGCTTTTAGCCGGAAGAGTCCGCAAGGGCGAGGAACGCGAAGAGATCGCCGAAGTTATCAAGAAGCACATCAAACGCGATGTTGTGCCGCAGCATCTCTTCACTCGTAAGGGCACCGTTTAACTTTCCTAACGAAATTATATTTAAAATGGTCTTTTGTTTTTCAGTTTCAGACAAAACTTCCTCCATAACGCGTCCGATTCTCGAGAAAATTTACGAGAATCGCAACAGCTGCGGAAACGTGGTTTGGACCTACAATATGCGCCAGTTGGCTGTACTCGTTTTCAAAGGACTCGCGTTCAGGGAACCCATTTTGCTGGTGGGTGAAACGGGCGGTGGAAAAACGACGGTCTGCAAATTGATTGCGGACATCATCGGACAAGATCTGATCACAGTCAATTGTCACATGCACATAGAAAGCAGCGATTTCATCGGTGGGCTGCGTCCGGTCCGGGAGCACAGCGTAAGTGAAAAGTTTCAGGTCCGTTGGTGCGTGAAATATGAAAAGGAAATTGTGTTTCAGGACGACAATTTGAACAAGTTATTCGAGTGGGTAGATGGTCCTTTGATCCACGCCATGACTAAAGGGCATTTGTTCCTTGCCGACGAAATTTCACTAGCTGATGACAGCGTTTTGGAGCGTATGAACTCGCTTTTAGAGCCGGAACGGTCACTGCTGTTGGCGGAGAAGGCTAACACCAAAGAATCTGAGTTGATAGTGGCCGATGCCAGGTTTAGTTTTGTAGGCACGATGAACCCCGGAGGTGATTTCGGTAAGAAGGAATTATCACCGGCGCTGAGGAACAGATTTACCGAGATCTGGTGCGAGCCGTGCTCTAATCGCCAGGACTTAATCGACATCGTAAAGCATAATCTCAGTGCGACGGTATCGTCCCAAGGCGTCGCTAACAACATCATCGATTTCGTGGATTGGTTCAAGTTGCAGGAGATCGGAAAACGATTCACGATAAGCATCCGTGATATCCTCACTTGGGTCGACTTCATTAACGCCTGTGTAGAGAAAATTGACCCGGCCACCGCTTATTTCCATGGCGCTTGTCTCACATTCCTCGACAGTTTCGGTTCTGGAGTTACCAGTATGGAAGGAGAATCCGTGCTGCTGGAGTACAAGAATGAATGCGTTAACTTCATTAAGAATCAACTGAAAGGATGCACTATCAATGTGGCTTCCGATAATCTCAAAGTTGAATTGATAGGGGATAGATTCGGCATTAAACCCTTTTATATTCATCTTGGCGAAGAAAAATCTGATTCAGTTGGTTTCGTTTTCGATGCTCCAACGACAGTTTACAACACTCTCCGATTGATGCGAGGAATGCAATTGAAGAAGGCCATTCTATTGGAAGGTAGCCCAGGAGTTGGTAAAACGAGTCTAGTCACTGCATTAGCCAAAGCGACCAGAAACAAGGTGTTCAGGGTCAATTTATCGGATCAAACCGTAAGATATTTATGCTTGTTAAAAGAATGTCATTAAATAAACTATGTTTCTCAGGATATTTCCGATTTGTTCGGAGCTGATTTGCCGGTGGAAGATGGTCAAGCTGGGCAGTTTGCGTGGCGCGATGGACCGCTTTTACAGGCGCTTAAACAGGGCCATTGGATTTTGCTGGACGAGTTGAATTTGGCTTCGCAATCAGTGCTGGAAGGTCTAAACGCCTGTCTGGATCATCGAGGTGAGATTTTCATCCCTGAGCTCGGAAAAACTTTCCACGTGAAGATGGGTACCAGATTCTTCGGTTGTCAAAATCCGCTGAAGCAGGGCGGATCTCGGCGAGGTCTCCCGCAATCCTTCCTTAATCGCTTCACCGAGGTCTACGTGAATCCCTTAAATACAAGCGACATGCACTGCATCCTGACTTCACAATTCCCTGCTCTCCCCAAGGATCTTCTGGAACGGATGATCAAGTTCAATATGGCGTTGATGAGTGAGCTGGAGAAGCACACGTTCGGGTGTAAGGGCGCTCCATGGGAGTTTAATTTGAGGGATTTGACGAGATGGTGCGAAGCCACTATTTACCAACGCGGACAGAATGGTGGCGATAGTTGCAGACCTCAAAATTTGGTGATGTTGATATATGCCGATCGCATGAGAACACTCGAGGATAAAATTAGAATTTGTGAGTTGTTCGAGGGTATTTTTGGGGTTTCCATTGCGGGAACCAATCCCGTTGCCTACGTGACCAAGGAATCTGCTACCTTCGGAGATATCAGCGTGTCCAGGGTAAACGGCGAGCGTGCAGCGAACTCTGCCGAAGATCACGGATTGGTACTCAGAAGTCAAATGAGCGTTCTCCGCAGTCTCGGTTATTGCGTAAACATGAATTGGATGTCGATTCTCGTAAGTTTATTGGAAATTTACAAAATGTATTTCGTATTACTATACATACGTTTATCGGTTTAGGTCGGCACTGCTGGATGCGGGAAGAGCAGCGTCGTCCGGACATTAGCAAACTTGGCCGGAAAAGCTCTTCGGGTACTACCCGTCACCTCCGCCATGGACACCACTGATATACTAGGTGGATTCGAGCAGGTGAGTTTTCTTAACAATTTTTATTTTCCGTGCGTCAATCTAATAATTATTTTACATTCACGACTTCATATTTTGATACAATTTATGTAAATAATAGCACTAGCGTAACTATGAGCAGATATCTTGTATACGGGAGTTGTAAAATATTCCGGATGAACATAGTTTAAATGAGCACTGATAACTGGATTTGGGTAGGGTGAACTGATGGGAGAAGAGATTAGTAGTGTAGTTAATTTATTATATAATTGAAAATCAATGGAATGAAAGAGATACAACGTATAAACTAAAAATACATAACAAAAAATATAAATTATGTTACGATCATCATATATATATTTACATACAACATTCATAATCTATGGACTCATTTTTTCCATTTTCTTTAAATATATATATATATTATATTTTTGTAACATTAATCTATATCATCTTTTTTATTTAATCAATTAGGCACATCGTTTTACTTCTTTACTTTTAAATTTTTATTACTTTAAAATCAAACGAAAAAGTTGACAATTTGCTTACATTCAAATATTTTTTTTTTGTTAAAGCTTTTGGACCAATTTTCTGAAGTGAAAATTCGTTTGATATATATTTCCTTTTTCGTTTTTTGGTGTTTTACTTTTCAATTTTATTATAATTTATTTATAAAAAATACTTTATATTGTTATTATTGTTTATTCATTTATATATTTCACTTTTTTACTCTAAATTCTAAAAACATAAAAAAATAATGAAAATTAATTTTTAATTTAATCATTTAATTATAATAAAAACATTTCAAATATTGCTTTCGGCTGTTCAACATGAATTTTGGTGCGCATATTTTCTTCCCTATCGTAAACCGTGCAAATGAACCATTTTTACACTTAAGTATGACTTAGTCTAAATATACTTTACTACATTAGAATATTCATGCTCTCGTCTAATCACAACTATTCCAATATATATTATATATATATATGTATATATATAACATTCTTTATTTATTTTTTTAGTGAAAATACAATTTTTAGAATGTAGATATTTTTTTCTTTATTCATATAATAATAATTACCGTAGAATTCTAGACGTTGGATGCTTTTCTCATTATTGCGTTAGATTTACACTTAGAAGACTAAAAGTTCTTTTTGTTATTAGCTAGTAGAGTTCGTCAAAGGCTATACGATTTACGAATATTAATTGAATGTGAAATAAAAATGATAAAGTAATAATATAAATCAGTTCTTTTTAAATATATCTTTGAATTTCTGTTAATTATTATTAATTATAATATATCTTCATCTATCTTACTCTAGTATATAATCTTAACGTGATGCGTATTATACATTTCCCGTGTCGTGACTTTTATCGTTTTTGGCCCATTAGTGACTAAGCAATCAACGCGCATCAACGTTTAAGTTTATTCAATTCCGTTTTAAAATATTAGGCGTTACCGCCGGTGCAAATACAAGATCTTGCCTTAATTATGCTATCTGCTTTTCAGTTTTTAATTTAATTTACTTAATTGACTTCATTGTGAATGAGGACGAAAAAAAGGAAACCGAAACACGTCTCCTCGTAATTTGACCGAGGTACGTTCGCGTCTTGTAGTTTATACTTTTGGCAGCTCTCAAAGTGTTAATTATATTCTAAGATTTCACCGTCGTATGTGTTTTTTTTTCTTATTTGAAAGTAACTAATTAAGAATATTCCCGAGATGTTAAGGCGGCGTAAATGAACACTTTTTTGAATTAGTAAATGAGAAAATGGGTGGGACTACTGTCGAACCACAAAAGTCGCGTTCGGCCTAAATCTCAACATCTTAGGAATGGAGCTTACCAAATATATGTACATTAGATAGTGATTTTGTTTGGTTGCGATTTGAGGGCGCGATTTCAATTGTTTTTGTTTGTTTTGTGTAAATCGCGTGCGCAAATGACTTTTGAAATCGATCAATTTCCGTGTTGGGTCCGAACCACAAGAGGAACAAGTTCCGTGGAATGCACAAAAAAAATGTCACGAGGATCATTTCTTTTTAGATTTTTGTGGATCGGTCCCACTCGGGCTAGTCGCTCTCCGCCGGCGATGTTGGCTCCACCTCCGGGCTGGTGTAGTGCGGTACTAGCACACCGCCATTCATCGGCGGTGTTTCCGTTATCCAAATGTTCATATCGGTGTCTCCCTGCAAGCACAGACAGAAAAAAAAACACTTAATTGCGGAATACACCGCACACCTCATTCGAACCCCCGCCCACATTTTTCAAATGAAAGTCCCGCCCATTTCGTTAAATTTTGTTTAATATTAATTCTGTTATTATTTATTTAGTTGCGTGTGCAATTGTTTTGGTCATTATTAATATTTAAGAGTTCGAAAGGTCTAGGTAAAATTTTGTAGAAATATAATCATGCTGTGTGCACACCACTTACATATAATATTTAATTACCATAGAGCTATCAGGTTGAGCAGGTGCCGGAAGCGGCGTTTTAAGTAGTGATATGTCGGCGCGTGGCGGGTTCGGCGGTGGCGGAACGCTGTGATTTGTCAACCATGATGGTAACCATCCGCAGCACAAGTCGATGGTGGCTTTCCTCAGCCCCCGGTGGAGCAGCAGGAACAGCGTCGGATTCACTATCGCGTGGACGTATGATATGTGCAGTGTTATCTGCGAAAACCCAACAATTTTAAATTAGATTACTTTGAAATTGGTTGCACAATTTGGTCGATTCATCTTAAATGACCTATTAATTAAGTTTTGAATGAATTAGACTGCATAGAATAGTAAATCATTTCATTCTTAGAATTTAGCTTGAAGATGATATTTTCACGGTCGCACGAGCCCGCAATTTCATCTGCATATCCGTTTTAGTGTAGTTCGGCCCTTCCTCCGTTATGGAGGAGAAGGGTAGTTGACTGTGAATTGGCGGAGTTAGCCGATGTATGAATATGTAACGATTCCAATCGAATTATCGCGAGCATTTGCATACTTGCCTCGTGGCCGAGTGCGTTTCCGATAATCGGGTGGTTGACGAGGGTGACGAAGAACAACGGTCCCCAGAATAGGACGTAGGCGGCGGTGATCACCAGGAACATCTTCACCCTCTGCACCCCGTCACGCTCCATCCGGTTAAGATATTCCCTCATCCTCCTGTGCTCCTCGAGAGCGCCGCTCGCCTGCGCACACAAACCCATTCACACACGGGCGAACGGGCATATTAATGAACACTACATAAAGCTGGATTTGTTTTATTTTTTCTTCCCAAAGTTCGCTTTGAAGCGAAATTTTCTGCCTCGATACACCCTAAAATGAATCGTCTCCTTCCTTCAGCGAGGCGGAATTCCGGTAGTTTCCGAATTGTTCTTGTTCGCGTGTTTAATTATTTCTCAATATTTCCAACTTATTCTCAAGGTATTACGTAAATGATAAATTTGCATGTTCTTATTAAACTATATTAAATTTAGGGTGCATTCAATATTTATAAAAAAAAATACTGGTTTAATCAGATTTAACATTAATTGCTTGTTTGTGACCCATTTCGGATTAGTATCTATAAATGTTTAGTTGAGGCGCCAGTCTTACCCTTTCGCCGTTCATGTTGGGCGTTCCGGGCCTTCCGCCTGCTCCGGTCACGTTGACCAGGGTCGTAACGAGTCCGGCGACCCTCACTGCCTCCACGTTGGCCTTGGTCAGATCGCGGTGCAGTTTCCGCAAATGGAAGAGCGTCAGCAGGACGCACACCAGGTTCACCGCTATCCACAGTGCGTTCAGTATGTAGTGTCTTAGAGGACCGTGAATCAGGGGACAAGATGGGGCCCTGTGACCCGGTTCGCCTTGAGCCGCCAACGCACCTGTAGATTGAAAATGTCATTGTTTTTATTTCAAATAATTGTAAGAAGTGGTATGAGAAAATTTAAATAGAACGGTGTCTGGTCAACCTGAAAGGAATGTGGGGCCTAGGTTGATGGTAATTGAGGCGAACCAGATCATAAAGGTGCCGAAGAGGACGCACTGAGGCGAGTCCATGAGCAACGGGGCGTCTGTCATATCGTCAGCGTCGTTTTCGTCCTCGGGAAATATCGGAGAGTCGTTAAGCACCGTCGTTAGCATGTTGACGGTAGCCACGGTAACCAAGAGCAGGAACGCCGTTTCCACCAATGAGCACTTATTCACCGGTTGACAGTGCAATATGGACATTCCCAGAGGTAGTAGAAGCGCCGCCCTCGCGCAATCCACTGCCCCCTGATGAAACAGTAAACCTTGCGACCATCTGAAAAAGTAGAAGGACAAGTTTCAGTGATGATCATTTCATTGTTTCAAGAAAATCTGAAGGCAGAAACTCTTCGAACTTCGGTTACAAACACATTGATCGATTTAGGATGTCTTCTCTACTTTTCTGGAGCATTGACTAAAGAGGATGTACGGTTTTGCGTAAACGCATGAATTTAATTATACAGCGGTGTTTGCGGTTTGCTGCCTATTGATTCGTTGCAACTGTCCGAGGCTGAAATAATATTGACAACATCATAATCATCAAGTACGTGTCGTATATATCAGTTTATTTTCCTCAATCAAAATCATTCTTCTTTACGAGTTTGATTTGAACGCCGAACTTCTTTTCCAATAACTTGGAATACAGCGTTTTATATTACATAAATTTATTTGTATACGTGGATAATGCAAATTCTTCGTCAATCGGAAGCTCTCGAAATATATCGATCAACCTTTGCAGCTCGCGAATAATATTGGCCTCCTTCTGAAGACGAGGATCGGAACGAGGGCGTCCTCACTCACTCAGCGTGTGTTTGGATTTGTATGCGATTTGCGTATGCCTCCTCTTCCTCCTCCTTTATTTCCATCCATGTTGAAATGAATTCATCTCGCCTCGTACCGAATTTCCCTTTTTATTTTTGCACCATTTCAAAACAAAAACAAATAAGAACGAGGCGGGAGGAAATCGAGGAACGTTTCCATCCACTTACCGTCGTCCACAACTACGCGCGGTATGATGAAAAAATAACATATTTTATATACAAACGCAAGCACACGACTCGCGATTGTAGTAATTTTCTCTCTGTATGTGAGCGCTTTCTTTATTCCGCAATTTATTTGCATTTTTCTTTTCTTTCTTCTCTTTACGAGTTGCTGTTCTATATTCGTTTGGGACTTCTTCATTGAGGTCAGGGCTGCAATGGTAAAGCCCTAGAGTGTGTGTGTGTGTTTGTGTGTGTTTGTGTGAGAGGCCGTAATGTATTCTGATATATTCCATTTCGGATTTAGCAATCGTCATTGTTCATTTAAAAGTCAAACCTTCCTCTTTTTTTGCACTAGAAATGAAAATAAAATGTTAACTTCGTAATTTAATCTATGATTATTGAGACTGAATAGTTGACCCCTAAATACATCCATCAAATCTTGCTGACCTAACCGCATCTATCGAAAGCAATAACTCGCATAAATCAACCTTTATCCATAGAAAATATCTTAACTTACTTAGAAATTTGTTTCATCTAAACTAATTCTTCGTTTTCATCGTATCAATCATCTAATATTTGTTCCAACATGAATCATCTTGTTTAAAATTGATGATCAACGTGGGGCATTTTATGTTTTGATCAATTGAATCTTGATTGAAAGCAACGAAAATATTTCATTACTATCGAACGAAAATGTTTAAGAAACTCGACTTTGAATAATTCGAAAAATAATATCCATTGTTCTTGGAACGGTCTATTATTAATGTTTGCGATTTAAGTTTAATCTTTTCGGTGTGTTTACGAAATTTTCTGAAACTCATCTCGCGGTAATTAATTTAACACGCCCTCATGTCTGTTTCCTCTTTTAATTTTTGCTCGAGCCTCCCACCTCAAAGGAGCAAACTCTTATGAATCTTGTAATTACGTAATCGATAATCCTCCCGATTTTCTTCGGAGCTCCAAGCAGCGTTTGATTAATGATCACCGCGACGTCGCTTCCTCTATAACAAAATCGATATCGGAATCAAAATCTTTGTTGCGAATTCAGAACGATTTGCTGAAGAAATACATTTATTACTCATTATGCCATTTCCAGTTTCGCGAAACCAGCATGCAAATCATGTTTTAAATTTTCGAAAACGTGAAATAACCGCAAAGCTCCGGCTCGGAATTCGATTAATTATAATTATTATGTTATAAAGTTGGCAAGCGTGTTTTTCGTTTGCGAATGTTTTAAAGTTTCTAAAATTCGGGAATTAAATGCACACGTCCTGCAGCTCTGACAGTGCGCTTTACTTTTCACCGGAAGTTCCGCTTTATTTTGTTTTTTCATTTTTTTTTTGTTTTGCTCGCTCTCGTCTCATATTTCATAATTACTTCACTCGACCTAATTAACGCCAGGCCGAACAAAGTAAATTAAAAACTCATACTTTTTTTTTGAAACGTATTTTTTTTATTATTATCTTTCATATCTAGTAAAGGGCATGGTTTTTAGATTAAAGTAAATAAATCATGTTTAAGGACCAATTTGCATTATTATACGTGTAAAGTTGCAACGTCAATTTTAGTATCACTTAAAACTGATAAAATATTTACGTATTCGATAATAATGAAATAAAAATTAGGAAATGGTCACGAAAACGCGATTCGATGCAGCGTTTAAATAATCCGCATTGGTCCATTCGGGTCGGACCGAACAGTATTGGTTGCTTATCTCTAAATTTTTTGTTCCTTAATATATAAAATGGCTTTTTACAACAAAAAAGTTACTTCTCTAAGCCAATCGAGAATGATCACGAAAATGAAGGCGTTACTAAAATAAATTATTATACTATTTAAAATAATACCATAATGCATTTCATATGTAAAAATCCCGTAACTTAGTAGTATTACAAATTGTTTATTGTGCCTATAAGCGAGCAATATTTGCCAAGTAACACTTATGTAAATACTTGTCCGTTGAAACAAATATTAACTTGAATAGCATGCATTAAAATAAATTAGTTTATAAGGATTAGTAAACATTCTAATTATTAATAGTACTTAATAGACATTATAAGTTATTTCTTGTATTTACGGACTATTTAAATTGTGTATAATTTTAGAAAATGTTAATTTAAACAAATCCGACATAAAATTTTCGTTCGATAAGAAAACAATAAAAATTAGGAGATTATCGCTCGGCTGCGTCACGATGATACACCTGCAGCTGCACACGATTAAACAATCCTTATTTGGGCACGAAAATATTGCTTTTCGCACATTCGATAAGAAAGTAATAAAAAGTCACGAAGAATCAGCTGCAGCTGCAAAACTCGAACTTTATTATATTTAAATTATTATTTCAGAAGCAATTTTTCCAAACAGAAAACTGTTTGTAAATAAAACATTTTTCTGAATATTTCTGTGTGAAATATTCCAGATGTCCCGCGAATGATTTATTTTTAAATGATCAAAAGCCTTAATATTTCGTATTACTTCAATTGTTTTTGATAATCTAAAATGTTCATTGCTGTTGTTTTATTTAGTTAATAGGATTGATTCATAAATCAAGTGGTTTTATATGTCTTTGCGTTTTTATATTGATTTTATTTAGTGCCTCTCGTAGACCGTTGCAATATATTGTATTTTTGTATGTGTGTATTAGCATCGCAATACGTTTAGATCGTAAACATATTAGAGTCCAGATAATTGCGGTGGACTCTTTTTTTTTTTATTGCGGTCCTGCAGAAAAATTTCAGTCCATCCCCAAATCACTCGTACCTTCTTTTTCCATGTGAGTGTTTTTTTTTGCCGCGTTGAACTTATTACACGTACAACAAAAAAAAAGGAGGCTCGAATCAAGTTTGCGGTCGGCGGCGGGTCTTGTTCTTGCAGTAATTTTAAGACCAAAGTGGGAGTGCGTGTGTGTTATGTGAGAGCGGCGATAAGGGTTTGGCAAATTTGCCAAGGACTCGACATTAAAAGGGCCGATTCGGTTTTGGCCGGGGAGCGAAAAAAGAAAGGGATGCGATAAAATTTCCACCCTACATTCTTTTGTTTTTCCGTTTTTTTTTTCTGGTCCCTTTGCACGGCGCGAAACGTACACCGCACCGCTTTCAACCGTTTCCACATTTTCCCGAACAAACAGGTGAAACGTTTCCCAAAGTGGATGCAGGTCGCACGGCAGTAAATCTCGAAGACGTTTTATTTATTTAGCGAAAGTTTTGCAGGAGCCGATGAAAAATTTACCCTGTTTTTTTTCGTTCGAGTTTTGTCGCCTTTGATTCACTGCCGTCCGACGGCCGGCTCCAAGTTTAATTGGATTTTTAATTTTACGTATGATTTATACATTATTACGGCCGCACGCACAGTTTTTGAACTAACTTGGGAGAGTTGGCGGCATTTGAATACCTGAATATTATTTAAATGCGAGATTCGGCTTTGATATAACTTCAAAACTTTAGATTATTGAAAAAAAAAAATTTTTTTTTTTGGGAAAAATCTTGCTTTGTTCAACTTTTGAAACTAATTGAGAATTAAACTTTAAATATCAAGTAAAGAAAATTTTGGTTTCAAGTTTACTTACGAACTCTGTGATCTGCACGAAACTTTTGATAAACAATAGAAGCAAGGGAAACACACTTTATAGTATTATCTTGCAAATATTAAACTAAAACTGCAAAAAGGTATATCGCACGTGTTCTGTTTCCAACATTTTATGGTTTTGCGGTTTATAGGAAATGCGGTTACAACTACTTAATTTGATATTCTCCCTTAGTCCCTTCTATTCAGTAATTCCCACGAGTATATAAACAGGGCCATTGAAGGAACGGTTATTCACGTACCTTTATATATAAACTCTCGAAATTTAATTCTCTCCCCTCCTGGAGGAATTAAACAGCGGGAGAAATGCAAAAACCAGGGATGAAGGTTCAGCAGGATCCTCGACGGATACGTGTACGTGCGTGAGTTCTTCTTTATTTTGTCGTGCCGCCTTTCCTTAAAGCCTTCGTAATTTATATGTAAAGCATGTTTACGCTTTTCAAATCGTGGCAGGCCGAAACAAAAGATTACTCCGGGTAATTTCATACCTTCCCTTCCAACGCCCGTCGAGCCGCACAATGCTCACTACTATATCCATTAATTATTTTCGCTTTCGATCGCGGAGGAAAAACAACAAGAACAACCCTCATCCCAGGCGACACGAATAATCTGATATCGGATGTCTTCCTTATGTTTTAATATTAAACAAAGATTTTGAGATATTTTAAAACTCGATAATTATAATACTAATCAATTCGTGTCAATATTTTATTTTTGTCCCACGTTGGTCGCCTAATATTAAACAACCTATTACGTAGTATCTCAATTTAGTGAAGGGAAATTGTGTATTTTCTTGTAGCTAAAAGTATTTTTTGCAACGTAAGATGTCATTTGGGCGAAGTTATGTAAGTTGTTATCCGGCGAAGATAGTAAATCAATAATTTATTTGATGATTGGGCATATTTTGTTACTGGGATGTTCTAGTGTGCGATGGAAATAGAGAAAAACAAGTGAAGAGAATATGGGACGGATCGTTTCAGCGAGGAGATCTAATTTAGGTTAATTTTTTTAGTGCCCTTTTCTGCCAAATCCCCAATTGGGGAGACACCAAAGACCCTTCTTTACACCCATTTGGAACACATGGCTCTGCACATGCGTTATTATAGAGATTGCCATCTCGTCGGAGATGTGTGTACACGTTTCGTGCAAGAATGATCCGCAAAACTTCTCTTCCCTTAATCGTCAGTCCCCGATGATGCATTTGTTTGTCAAACGGATTTCACGAAGAAGGGTGGAAAAATACGGTCATTTGCCGGGCGTAGAAAAAAAACGAGTAAACTTTTAGCCGAGCAGCAACTTTCCACCCTACATCATCCGTCTGGTTCCGTGACGCGAATTAACTAAATTAAACTCCACCGAGTTCCATATGTATCATGAACGGCCGTCGCATCCGTCGCAAATATGGCAAAACGCTAAGTGGAAAAGTTGACGATCCGTTGTACGATCTTACAAAGTGCCCCAATAATTACCTTCTGAGTTGCCTGTTGGCGAGGATGATTCCCATCAGGGCTAGGTTCGCACCCATGCCTAGAGAACCCAACGCGAAGATCAGAACAGCCTCCGCCGTTCCTCCCGGATGGCATTGGAACACCTTTGTTGCGTTCAGAGAAGCGTTGGCTGCGCTGCTGCCGAACCTGAGGTTCGCTCCGATCATAGCCACCGCGGATCCTGAAACAAATCACAAACATCTTTATTTTTGGCTATAAAAAAAATCATGAAAAGAAATAACTGAACGTGATCTGTAGCAACATATATACAATTTTTCCTTGCGAAGCTCTCTTTAAATGACCCATAAACTGAGCTGCCTTTAACTTTAACGCGTTCGGTAAGAAAGGCCGTTAATCCGTCCGGAAAATATGTGTTTGGCTTTCATAATAGCGAAAAGGAAAATATTTATGTAAGGAGCTCTAGAGGAAAAGCCTTCGAACCAACCAAAATCCTTGCGGTTTGTTTTTTTCCGTTTATTTTCCTGCAAACAACGCCGTTGCCGTTGGTTAGGGTTTCGCATCCTTTCGGCTCTTTAATTGGATCGCGCGATTTATTAAAAACGTGCCGCTCCCTCGGTTCCTCCACATCTTCCGACCGGACAAACAACGTTCTCCTTCAATTAAATCCAAATGTTTGCACAAGAAATTGCAAATCTAATATCGCCACCACCACAAAAAAAGGAAACCATTTCGAACTTTGGTAATTTCCTTTTTCAGCATCCGATGATGCTCGTTCGCCTGTTTATCTCCGTTCGTTTTCATTAAATTTCTTTTCATTTTCATCAATTTATATGAAAATTACAATTTTATAATTGCATAGACGCATTCTATTGTTTGAAATTTCTAAGCTGTAAAAAGTTGGTATTTTCATTAATTAAGATTACTTTTTCTTCTGGGAAATTGCAATTATTTTATCTTGCTTATTTACTGAGAGATTAAGGAATTATTTTATTCGCGATGATTAATTGTTTAATCCATCGAGTTAATTAATTGTATAATTCGAGGGCTCGGAGGGAGACATTCGGAGGCCCGGGAATTCATTTCGCGCACGCGCGCTTCCTAAAATATTCTAAATTATCCTTGATAATCGGAATGGCCTTGATCCGATCCTGCAATTACAGCAGGTGCAAAGGGGTTGTGTATATTGTGTTTGTTTTCGGGGCTGAATCAATCCACTAATTGGGATGTCGACGCCGCGGTCTGCGCCTGTCCACAGTCACCGCCGCACTTAAGGTAACGTCAACGGTGCATATTTTTATTGTTTAAAAATTCATATTCATCATCATTTTCGGATTTCAGATTAATTTCATTCTCATTTTTAAACGATTAAGTTAGGATTAAATTAAGCGCCCAACCACGATTTGTATTGCGCATTTTGCAAAGCACCTGTATAGAGGAGTGTGCGGTCTTAGTGGATTGGGGGGACGGACTATTTAGCATATAGATGGGATCGTTTTTGGCGAAAGTATTTTGTCCTGACCTTGGCTTGGACTACTTTCTGTTTATACCTAGCGAATCGACGTTTTATTTATTTACCTTCTCGTTTGTGTTTAGTGTGTAAACATCAATCGTCAAGCGAAAATATTGGCTGGAAATGCGAAAGGGGGACGGAAAAACGATGGGGGAGGAAAAAATAAATAAATAAAAGTGTGTTAACTTTCCGGCGAATTGGCCGCAGAATTGATGCTACCGCAATATTTCACGGCTATCATTTTTCACAATGATTTCGTATTACTTTTGCATCCGCGCGCACTCCGGTAGTTAAATCGGCGGAAAACGTTTTGTGAATTTTCTAATTTTCAGTTAGTTACGTTTGTGTCACTAGATAGAGCGACATTCTGCATTATTAATTGTATTCAACTAAAATTGCACAACTTTTATTTAATGCTATCGCTTTATTGCATTATAATTAAGTTTGCGCTTCAATCTTCATATTTATTTATAATTGGCAATAAGATCAAATGTTGTGTCGATTTTGAATCTTTCATAAAATTAATACAAACTTATTATTTCGCGTACATTTGGGGCTAAAAATCTATTTTTTTATTCTGTTTCTCAAAACACGTATATATCTTCAAGGATTTCGCGGAGTGTTGTAAAAATTCGATTATGCTTTTGTGCCGAGTTGATTTACACGGCCGTCCTTTGTTCCAAGAAACCTTTATCACGCGCATCACCTAAATCCAGGATCTCAGCATGTGTTCGTACTTGAGTAAAATTTCGATCAAGTTTGGCACGTGAATCGTCTGTAAAGCATAAAGAATTATGGAGTACATTAAGTGGATGAAAGTTTGCGCTTGCCTCGTCTATTTTTATCCCGCAGATCGTCCGTTCCTTGTTGTTGCTGTTCTTTTTCGCATTCATTCATTTTGCATGTAAAGTGTCAAAATCGTATCGATGTTTGCGGTTTGCGTCACGGCTAGCCTTGTCCAAAAACGTCGTCCTTCTCGAACGCCGCCTCCAAATCTACAACCGCCCCCGCAACGACATAAACTAGCCTCGAAATGGTTACAGTTTTGGGTGGTGCCCGTTGCGAGCGACCTGCTTTTAATGTCCAGATAATACTGATTTATTCCACGATTCCATTTGCATCACCTCCATAAAAATCATCGCCGACGATAAAAAGTAAAACTGTCATCATTTTCCAGTCGAAACTTTTGCATAAAGTTGCAGCAAACTTCTCAATTGATTCAATTAGTAACAATTTGGTACCATTATAAACTGAGTTTCCTGTAAAATCGATTCCAACGTAGTTTTGAACTTAATTTGTTGACTTAATTGTATTAGCGGCTGTAAAACGACACATATTATTTACAGAGTAAGTAAATCTTGTAACAATTTAACAGTTGGTAACGCGATGACACGTCGAAATCCGGAACTCCATAAAACCGAATTCAATTTTGCACAAACAAAAAAGAACACGCCGCACTAGATAATCCTTTTGATCCGTTCAATATTGATGAGATCCGGAAACGAGATTAAACGTTCTCTCTTTTTTTTATATAATATAAATGGGCTCTGCGCTTGATTTTTGAACTCAGTTTTTCTGTTAATATTTTGACGTTGATTTAAGTCGATCGTTTGGAATTGGCTACACTGCATAATGTAACGCCCGCAGTGCAGACAATTTAGATGGAATTCATTAAAATTAGCATCGCGCGATCCGGAGAGATTAAGTTTTGTTTTGCAAAGGGGGTACGTGGGAGGCTGGATTAACGCCGCCTGCCTTTTGAAGGGGATGGGTTGAGAATTGCGTTCATTATGTATGCGCAGTTGTATGGAGGAGGTGACTGTGGAGGCGTATGCGATGGGGGTCGGCAAACATAAATTTAAGTGAATTTCGGTGTCAGTAGGCGAAGGAACGGGACAAAAGAATCGGCGAAAAAAAATGCGTGTTGCTATATGCAAAAGCGGTCGCTTTAGCCGAGACTCTTTATCGAACGCTCTAGAGTAATGAAATAGAAATTAAAAGCAAATGGAATGTTTAAAAGAAACGTCATCTGTTGGATGCCAACACCTTTTAGAATTAAATTAGGATTTATGAAGTTCCCAGAATTACCTTTCAATATTTTTTGTGAATTTCCGATTTAAAACTAGCAACTTTACGGAATTACAAATAAACATGTAGGGAAATGAATACTTTTTCACGAACGCGATATTGCAGATTGGAAATTGATTTCCCGTTTGATGTGTTTTAAGGCCACGATCTATCTATACCTCGAGGTCTTTCATTGCGAGATTTTGTGCATGAATGCTAGAGGGAATTTCAGATGGAAATGGTTTTGCGGCGACGACCGCAGTCGTCTGAAACTTATCAAAGCGAAAGATAACCGAACCGGTATTTCGCAGTTGCAGTTTGCGATGCTCGAGATATCACTCAGCACAACTGGAGTGCAATAAACAGACCCGAAATGCACACATAAAGTTGCATACAACCTAATCTAGATGAGAATGAAGCGCTGCACGAAGATGGCAATCTGCACAACCGATTTAAAAAAAAATTGTTTCTATTTGTCCACGATTGTTTCTTTATCAAAGCTGCTTGTTGTATGGGAATTGTCGTTTTTTTGTTGTTATTATTGCAAGCATATTGTATTTTTTTTGTTTGTTTAAATTATCAACAGACTATTAGTTAATGGAAAAATGTCTAGAATTAATCGGAAAGTGCGGGTTTTGAGGAAGAGTGATTTCCTAATGGAGATAAGGACGTTATGGCTATTGGCTGCAAAGATAAAGTTGGCCTTGGCGTGGAGCCAGGTTTGCGGGGCGAAGAAAGAGTCAATTTAAAATATAATCCGGAGTCTAAATGAAAATGAAAGAATGCTGAAGAAAAAAAAAATAAAATAAAAGAAGATGTGGAAAAGTTTCGACTTTGATGTTGCCGCATCGGCCTAGCCAAATTTTAAAACTTAGTTTTCTTTCAATTTCTCCCTTCGACTTTGCTCGTTCAAGGTCTCCAATTATTACGGAGAATTTCAATACTGAATTACATACAATTTATATAAAATTATGGTTTCAATTTCAACAAATCAGTAATTAGATTTTTATTAACTTGTAGTCAACATGTTGTCAACAATCAACTAACTATTCCATTGAGTATCCATTAGTAACATCAAAAAGTGATTTCTCATTTGACTCATCGTGTTTCTATTTGTACTCGCCCGGCGCATCCACCGTATATCAATAAATACACGTGCCCGACATCCTCAATGGCCATCATTGACGTGATGCGACGAACCAATGAGATCGTGGCTCGATTTTTTGAATTTACACGATCTGTTTACATTTGCTATTTGCATAAATCAAATGCGAGAAATGAGTTAAAACGTTAATTTCCATAGCAACAAAGATAATATTGTCATGAAGTTACCTTTGGAAAAAGTTTGTACAACTAATTGCACACAAAGCGCCAAAACTAATTATCTTTTGTCTGAATCAAAACGTTTCCCAGACAATAGCAACAACAATATAATGAACTCGTGACAATGTCTGCTTAGTAACGAAGATAATAAGAGCATATTTTTTTGTTGAGATGTTGCGAAAACTTTAAAGATCTTTATTTAATTAATCTGTGCTTCCATCAAACGGCTCGTTAAATATTAAGCAGATGGACGCGTAAGAAAATACAACGCAATTATGTCATTGATGACGGTCGTAACCGTACCCATCAGAAACTTTACGTTCTTTAAAAAAAAAACTTGAACTTGTGATCCGGCTCCACCCCATCCCTTGAGCTCTTCCACAGCCAACGCCGTCGGGCCGTTATCAACTTCAACCATAAATCGAAAAAGTTGCACAGCGTTAATTACCGCTCTCCTCTGTCCGCTTCTCCCCAACGGCTTACAGTTTTATTTCATATACTTTTTTTTATTTTCTTCGCTCGAAACCCATCATCCTATTCTTAATTAAAATTTCCCTCAATTAAATGCCATAAAACAACGAAATAATGAAGTTGCGAACTTACTTATGTGCGATTTACCCGGGTGCACGTTACAAAAGTTTTTAATTTCCCGGACGGAAATTCATCTCCGATTTGCATTCTTTGCGTATACGCGCGTGGCACAAACAAAAGCTTTTTTTTGCTGCATCTGTATTCGTTCCATTTGAATTTACATATAAACATACGTTACTTACTGCAATTTTCAATGACGTGAATTTTACATGCAATTATGATAGTAAATTTATAAAGTGTACTAAGCATTTTTTCTCTTTAAAATAAAAGCTTTTTGGTGTGACATTTGATGTAACTACTACATGACGTACAGCGTGAATTGATGGTTACGATCACGATCCTTGACGTTTATATTTCTTTTCGTGTAGTGCGAAATGATCGTAAGTGTGCTAAGACGGGGTATCGAGGTCACGTGGATCAAACTTCCGTTTATTCACCAATAATTGCCTGCAATCTGTGGGATCACGACGACGGGTCGGGGGATTCTCCTGCTGCCACTTACAGTATAATATTACGGGTGTCCGCCGGGGGAAATCCTCCTTCTGCTCTGTGCTGTGTGATCGACTCGCGTCTCGGAGTTTATTGCGCTTATTTATTTAACGGACGCTTAATAAAATGCCTCCTCGTCCGAAGGGGTGAGTTCGCCCCGCTGCCAGGATAAACTTTATACAAGTCATTTATCTGCCTGAACGCGCACCCTTCACACCACCACCCTCATCCACCCGCGCGTCGTTCCTGTAGAACTTCCAAAGTTAACCTGACAACAATTCCCGGGGAGCCGGCTGCGGCGGTTGCCGGTTTTGTGGAATTTACACTAAAACCATTAACCACCTTCATATTTACCTTATCTGCACCGGGCCACACACTCGAACATGCATTGTGCATGTACACGTACCCTACTCGCACACTTCAACACACTTCACCGCATATTAATTAAATTCGAGAGCGCTGCGAAAATCCTCGCCTCAACTGCAAATGATCTGACACCTGTCAAAGGGCACGCCGACTTACAAATTGCTACGACATCATACCAGAACGATTCAGTTAACTGGAAACACCGAATTCATTAATTTCAAATTTGCAAATCTGATTAAGTCGAAATTGCGGTCAATTATTTTCATGGACTAATTTTATATGAAAAATAATTAGTAAACAATAAAAAGTTGTCTTTAAATGAGATGTCTCTGTTTTAATGACTGATCCGAAATTTTCGATTTAAATAAGATCATTGCATAATTCAAAATATTAATATTGCGAAATTGTACATAAGAAAATCTCTGTGCCTGATTTGAAATTCAATGGTGATAGTAGCTGGATTGATCGACGACTGGATTTATTGTAATTAATTCGTCCTCCAACTTTGCTGTTTCACGTGACGCTACCGCCGCTGATATATAAGCAACAAATTCGTTTTTGTCGTTTTCAACTAGAAAAATAATTCAATAAACAACGATTTATGCATCAACACTTTTGTGTTTATAGTCTATTGAATATTTGTAAATGTTGCGTTTCGCGCATCGTTGATTATTAATTATCTCAATTAGCGGTTCTACCTTGCCGCCGCGTATGTCGGATCATTAAGCCCGGAATCAATTTGTGTTCGCCGGGATTCGGATTCGAATTGGGACGTGCGAACCCGCCAGACGAAGGATAAAGGACCCCACAGGCCAAATTTTGTATTACAGTATGATACCTGTCTCGTATTGAGGGATAACGAACGGCGTGTGAGGTTCCTGGTTATTTTTCCTGTTTAATTATCGGACGAACTTGGAAAACGAAAAAGGAAGAACTTTTATGTAAAATAGGACTTGATTTTAATAATACTTTAACTACGTTTTAATGACTTCATGCTTTGTCCGTGTTTTTTTTTTGATGCTGTGTCAAATTTGTTCCCTGCGTTTATCATTTCAATGTTGCCTTTATGGGATTCTCTGGAGCATTACGTTTTATCTGATGTTAAATAGTCGTTTCTACAATTTCCACAATGTAAAGAAAATAGCAAAGTTCCATTTAATTTCTTTCAAAATTACTTTGCACTTATACTTAGTACTTGCCATGTACTTATCAGGCAGTTATTACTACCATAATAAAGTTGTATCCATTTGTTATTTATTCGAATTTTAAATCCACTGCGTTCGTGTCGCAGTATTTTATACGTAAATGTTACAACATTTACAACATTTTTTATATGAAACGATAAAAACTGTAAACATTGAAAGTTGTGTTTTGCTTCTGACACCGTTATATCTTTGTTGCATTTACATTTTCATCATTAGCGACATATCAAAGAGTTTGAGCTACGCTTTTTTGCAAATGTGATTTTTTTTTTGTGCGAGCGGCGTATATTTGTGTCTGGCCCGTTTTAATTATTCAAAACTAATTTGCCGAACGGGCCGAAACGTAGAGGAACGTATTAATTTTCGTACTATCCGCGAAAACTTGACGAAAACCGCCACCGCACGCTCCAGATTTACATTATAATTTTACGTCTTTAATGCGAGTGGATGGAGAATTTCTGTTAGCTGAAATACTGAAATAATATTAATGGTATTTCTATATATTTAACAAATATACAAAGTTTAAATGGTTAAACAGTATAATTCTTAAATGTTTGAACTTTAAAAGTTTAGTTGAGAAAGCACTCACCGATGAATCTATCTAGCTTAAGTGACTCATAGAATTACTATGAACATCGTAATTACGGTTTAAAGTTATGTATTGTTAGATTTAACAGTAGATTATGGGTGTAAAAATAACTCTCGCTTATCTCTCGTTTAAACCCGACTTGCGTTTCTCTATTATCATTTTTTTTTGTGTGTGATAAATCAATGATTTCTGCGTGAGAAAATTCGTTTCCATTATTTTCATCTTTCTCGTCCTCCTTATCTCTTCGTTCCCCCGCTCCGGTCTACGAAAGCCGCTTATCTCTTTCAGACCTGGACGTCTTTCAGCGGCGCTTCAGAAATGCTCGTTCGCCTTTAATTTCAGGCACTAAAAACCGTCCCGGAATTAGGTTCTACCTAATTACCCACCTTTTTGCACGAAGCAAGCAAATATGTTTTAACCCACAGAAAAGAGGACATTTCATATGTTATGTTTTTTCTTTTTCTTGCTTTTGATGAATCTCTGCGCTTCAATCAGATTTAGGAAATAATGGTATTCCGCTCCAGTTTCCAACGGATTTTGGAGATGTCTATTTGTATTCCTTCTTTCTTCCTTTACTTTCATTCTACGCTTTATTAGTTTGCTCTTCTCTATGATGGAGAGGCTTCAGCGGCCCCACAATAGCAAATTGAATTTCCTACTAATAATAATCCTTGGCAAATTGAATCATTTTTTCCATTAGGGCGGATAGTTGAATCGAATAATGGTAAAAAGAAACGAAATGGATTTAACCGAAACGTAACAATATGGAGGAATCATTACTTTTCAAGTAACTTGCTTACTTGTAAATGTCCATGACTACTCATTTGACAAGATACTTGGCAAACTAAATGGAATTAAGTCCAAACGAAATGTTTCGTATTCTTAAATATTTGAAGGAGGAAGACAATCTAAAACAGTGGGGGCTGATGTTTAGCGCTTGTTATTTATAGCGTCTGTGTCCCGTTTCTGGCATTTGCTCGACTGGGGTGGGGGTTTGAAACAATCGCTGGAACTGCCCCTAATAAATAATTGAAACGGGTTCCTCTCTCACCCGTTGCGTTCTGGGCCGGCGGTAGCGGCAAAACCGCCCCCGGGGTGCAAAAGTTAGCCCAATTCCTGTGCTAGAATCGGGGTTTAGTTTGAATGCTTGGCAATAAATTTCGGCTTGACGAGAAACGTCAAAAAACGCGCCACTTCCGATTCCGCTCAAATATTGAACTAATAACATCGTACGTAGGTAAACAGTCACGACCCATGCACGTTCGCTTTTCTCGCAAAATAATCGTTGCCCGAATTTATGGCCCAAATCCAGTTGCAAATATAGATTTATCCCCGTATTTTTGTTTCTCTCTCTCTCCCTGGTAGTTATAAATAAAAATGCGTATCCGTAAATTTTAGGATTTCATTTTATTGAAATCATTGATTTACGATTATACGAAAACATTTATTCTCATCCATCTTCGGACGCACATTTTTATCGGTTTACCGATGTGGCTTCAAACAGTCTATGTTCCATCCGATACTAAATATTATTGATGAATCGTGTTAAGAAACTTTATGTATATAAATAGAGTTTTTGGTTCGGAAAAGTTAATTTTACCTAATTTGCACAAACTGTTAAAGTCATCTGTTTAGCACTGCATAATTTCAAATTTTGGCAAGTGTTGCTTTTACAGATGAAATTAAATATGTAATTTGAGAACCTTTTTGAAAGATAATTCAAGCATAAATGCATAATTTAGTTCGATTTTGATATTGTAAATATTTTAAAATTTCATCAACCGTTCACCGAACATCCATTATTGCGACACATTTGGTCCTCCTGAAAAATGCAGATAGTTGTATGTGTGTGTCATGAGAAGTGTCGTTTTTTTTTGTTTGGCAATGTGTGCAATTCATTTTCCAACAGCTCCATCCGAGGAAATGAATATTTCCAATTGCGCACTGATTAATAATAAATGTGGATCGACCATCGTAAGTGATGTCCCCCTTGATGGACAGACGCTTTTGTGCATCCGTCAATTTATCATCCGCGCTTTGTATCATCCAATTCAAGAATCTCGCCTTCGCCATAGAAAAAAATGTGTACGTAAAGAACTCTAAATGGGCGTCAATTAAATCCGCGCTCGAATTAAGCTCGTTTTATGACCGCTTTTACATCTTTTTTTTTCCACAGTGAAAATTCTCTTTTTAACAAAGCCTGGTTTCTTGAGTGCGTTTTTTTTTTACGAGGCTTCCTTTTTTGTTGTTGCCTGTATAACGACTGCGGCCTCGTTTACGCCGCCGCCCGGAGCCACTTCCGCTTCCGCCCGCTAAATGTCTCCTAGTATACACGAAAACACACACACTAGGCTTACATAATTCAAGCGCCTAAGGGTGTGGAGATGATGTGTCCACAGCACTCGTGTGAATGTTTATTGTTGTTGTCGTTCGTACATTATTAATCGGGTGGAATTGATTTCAATTTGGGTGGAACTGGAAAGGGAAAAACGGCCCGACGACACGGACTAATTGATATCCACTTATTTCCCGATTACTTATTTACGCTAGGAAAGCTTTCGCCGTTCGCAAGAAACACGATATCCTCTCCGAAAGTCAACTCCTTTATTTTCAGTTTATTTTAACGTCCGTTTGTTTAATCCCACGACCCAAATATACATCTCAACGCAAAAAAAATACTTCATCTATAGGCAATGATTCAACTGCATTAGCATTAATTCAATCGCACCTCGTGTCCTTGTATTTACATTATCATCTATATTTAGAATCATCTTCTAAATCGAGATATAGATTTCAACTAACAAAGTGCACTTCTTTTAATTACGCCAGCTGTCGGCAGATAATACAACTGCAATTCTATCAAGTTTCTCGATTAATTAGCAGCGCTATAAATACGACTGCAAGAGTGTAGGTATCAAAGGGAGTCTCTTGAGAAGAAGGCAATAGGGTCAAAAGGCGTGCCCCGTGTAACTTTTGGGACGAGGTGGAATTAATTAAGTCCGAGAGGCGGGTCGCGCGAATTCTCTTTAATTGGAATACAGCAGCATCTCTGGCAGGTCGAGAAACCCTGAGACGAACAGAAGAACAAAAAGTGTGTGCGCAATGGGCGCTTGAATGGATTTCAGAAGATTAATAAAGTATTTAAGAGCGGCGCGTCCGCGGAGATCCGTTTAATTTAAATGCAAATTCGAGAATGTTTCCGCTTGTTGAGATTTATCAATGTACGCATTGTTTTATAAGTGTTAATTTCCTTTTCGATGATAACTCGTAATAAAACATTTTTATTGTTCTCTAATTGTAACTTTTCATTTATGATGTGTGAACAAATATCTAAATCTGAAAACTGGCAGTGTTTCTGTTGCATTTGTATTGAAATTTCAGCGAGTGTCGGTGGATTAATTAAAATATTCTGCCAAACTGGCACGAATTAAATGGGTTAATTAAAATTTCGAATCCGTACATCGATGCGCACTCGAAACGTCCGATTGAATTACGCAACTGAAATTATGTGAGAGTTTGGAGGTTTTCAGCAGGAGGAGGACGAGAGTAAAACAGTGAGCCATTTAAGTGGAACAATGCGATTATTTGCGGTACAAACTAAATAATCTATAATTGATGACATCGGCTTGCTGCTGCGATCCTGTAGTTCCGTCGATCCGGCATAATACCGACGGCAGCAACAGCAACAACAAACTTTGCGTGGATGGAAATAACGGGTGGATTGTTTCCATGCAAAACACGCGCTTCGGATATTTTTCAAAGCAGCAGCATATTTTTTTCACGTCTCTGCGCTTTAAAAACCCGGTTGAAACAGTAGTGGAATCTTTATATTACCTATAATTTTCTTTCAAAATTATTAGTTTTTTTTTTTTCAAAGTTTTCACTAATTTAAATGATTATCAGTCAAACTGATACATCATATGTTATAATGGAAATGTGAAAATTAAATGAAAATGTCTCTATGGAATTTTTCAATGTTCGCGACAAGGCAATCTTGATAGTGTGTAGGTGTGGATCAACGTGGTATTACGTAATGCCGGTAGAGAAATGAAACGCGTCGGCTAATGCTGATTAAACGCGCACGTCCAATTGTTCCGGATGCGAATTAATCTAATAACGATCGCGAGTTGGGTATTCTGAAAGGGATGCAAAGGGACAGAAAGAGAGATGAGAGAGAGAGGTAAAAAAAAAAGCACGAGCCCGGAGATGCGGGTTCAAAGGGAAAACGCGGGGGCCGCGACGACATTAATAAAGTGGATGCCATCAATTAGCCGATAATTAGATTTTGCACGAATCCCAGTTGGATGAATGCGCGAGTGCGATGAGATTGCATTACACTTACACCTGTCACACGCTCAAACCACCAACTCGTGGAATTGAAGAGTATAAATATTGCAAATCTCTATTGAAGTTCGTTTGAGCGGAAACTAATAGGATGAAGACAGAATTATTGTTATAGCTGTTGAGTCATAAATGATGGATGTTTCGCTACTCGCACGTCCCTGGTTTGTCATAAATAATTGATTGAAACATAACTAACTGAAACTGAAAGTTTTGTTATAATACTAAACTCTAAACTGTAGAAACTAATTCCAAGACAAATCTTACTAGAACATTGGAATAGCCGCTATTCAAAATAAGTGAATGTTTATAATTAAATAAGAAAAATAAATGAAGGATTTATTATTATACTGAATATTGCTAAAATGAAAAGCGTATGGTATTTAATTAAAATATTAATATTGAAATTGATTAATTGAATTTCAAAATTTAATGATCATTTGATATTGAAATTAATTGCAGTGCAACAGTGTCAAAGGGACTGATGTATGTTTCGTTCAATGAACGCCACTGGGCTATCATACTATCATAATTGATGTACGCCCTTTGACCCATTCCAACTGAAAAAAATAGTTTATGCTCACTTCGGTATCATCAAGGTATGCGAATGTTCGCGGATGGTAATGTAAGAAAGAATGAAAAAGAAATAGTTGGAAAAAAAGACGCGAAGACGGAATGAGGAGGAAGCAAAATAAGCCCACTAGCGGGCGGAGAAAGTGTGGGTTACGTGAAAAGCCAAGCCCTGAGGAAATTCCTTAATGCCAAGTTTATATATACATGTATGCGAGAGCTGGGGTAGCCTAATGAATATATGAATTTTCCTCCGGTATTTTCCATCTCCTTCGCTTTTCTTCTCTCCGAATTCTTCCTCCACTTCTCTCCCGAGGAAATCTCTGAATTACAAAAAAAAAGGGTTGCGATAAATATGCGTGGCGTACAGCCCGAAGACACATTCGCACAAAAAATATATATTAATATACATAACGCGAACAAAAAACGGAAACGAGCGAAGAAATTAAAGCCCCGGGGGAAGCGCGTCTCCCCTTTATTATTCATGAATCGTTTACAATCCAGTTACACATGACAAAAACGATCTTGCAAGGTCATGCAATTTCAGAGCGAGAGATTCTCTATTTTTTTTTTGTTGAATTATTTTTCTTGCGGATGAAGAAAATCTTCTTGTTGTGTATTTTTTTGTTTGTTCCTATTTAGTTTCGAGGGCTAAATCGAATTTCAATGTTGGAATTCGGGTGGATTGCGAGCAGGGGATTCCCCCCGCCAGCTTTGATGCATCGGTACGATCCATCAATTTGGCGGAGAATGAACAAAGAACGCAGAACAAAAACGCGCCCACTCTAAGAATAATACGAGCAACAAAAAAAAACTAGAATGAGGAAACAATGAAGTATCGAAATGAAACTGCGAGGGCGGCTACTAAAAAAAAAAGTAAAAATAAACGAGCTGCGGCACCGTCGGATTGGACAAACATTTGAAACTGAAACGCTTTGTTCGGGGATTCCCTTGCACGAAACTGAACGATTTGTGTTATCCATTCATTCAGCAATTGGGAGAAAAATTGCCATTAAAGTGCGATGTAGTCGAAAACAACTTTTGATTTGTGATACTTGTCACTATTTGTACTTTAACATCAGTGCATTGAAATTGCACAATAAAACGTGAGTGAATACAGAAAGTGCATTAAATTATGTACACGGATTTGCGAAATAACTTCAAACTTTTAAGAGCATTGCTTAGTAGTTGCTGGAAAACCCAAAGCTAATAAGTGAAAACCAAATGTACAAATATTTTTAATTAATTAACCTTCAGCAACTTTCGAAAATAATTCAAATATACTCTACGTATGATTGTTACAGCTGAATTAATTCCGACTACGTAATCTTCTAGATAGAATAACCCTCCTTCTTAGCTAATTAATTCGGTTATTTCGTTTCGCAAATGCTTCCTTCCTACTACCGTTCGTTCGCTTGCATTTGCATCGTTTCACGTAACAAATTTGACTTGCGGATGATGGAATTAAGTTCGCGTGGATCGAGGCGGAAAATCCTTCTCGAATGTATCGCTTCTCCTTTCTTTACTGTCTGTTTCTCTCATCTATACTTCGCTATTCTTCTCTGCCCAATGGAAACTTTTGAAACGTCACATCTTGTGTTTCCGCAACTTGTTACGTTTTCACCGAACGCAACGCCGGGTGAAATTCATGCCTCTTCCATTCGACGTTGCTTTTCGCACGCATCGACTCTTTTGAACATTCTCCCTTCATGTAGAAATAACTGCACTATATTCAAATAGCAAATTTCCATTGAATTTAGAAATGCCAATTTTTCATATCCAGATATAATGTCAATCTATATAGTTTAGTTATTAACTAAATTAATCTAAATATTAATTCCTATAATACAAAATTGCTCGATTCAAACTATCATTATAAACAGCAATTAACATTACAGAACAATAGATGGCGATTCTGATGCTGTCAGCTTGAAATGAGTTTGAATATGCGGAATACCCGATACTAATAAGATTATGTTTCCGGCTTAACCCCGAAAGACTCGGTGCCGGGTCGAGCGTTTTGAATGCTAATGGAGGTTCCTTGCAAGGATCCCGACTCAATTAATTTCCGCTTCCGGTTGGACGAAGACAGCGGTAGGATGCAATCAAGCAAGCGGAACGAATATAGGGCGATCTTGACCTTTTGCGCGGATTGTTTCGAACGTCAATCAATTATGCAATCGGGATGCAATGTTGGTTCGTGTGGTGGGAGAATTAAAACGTGAATAATTTATGGCAATTAGTTTACGTTTAATTCACTTTTTGACGAATTCCACCGGTCCTACCGCAAATTGTAAGCTCTTTTGTTTTGTTTATTGACTGCCGGTGTTTTTCAGTTTAACTGCAATCTAATTAAATTGCGCAATACCAATCAATTCGATGCAATGTTCAAGTATTACACCAAATTATTATACAAACAATTTTTCGTTATTATTTTTTTCAAATTAGTTAAATTACTCGGTTATGAGAAACAATTAAATTTGGAAATTCTTTTTAATTAAGTTGATGTTTAAATCGGACGATGCAAATATGCCCGGCGCGTCCACCAGAAATGAAAGTCATGTGAATATATTAAAAACTTGCTAAATGCACGTAACCGCAGCACCCGGGACCTAAATTAGTTGTAGTCGAACTGAGTTAACATTATTTTCGGTCTGAAACCGTTTTGCTTGTTTATTTTCTGTTTCAGTTATCGCGCATTAGAAAGATAGAGAGGAGAGCTAAAAGTAATAATGAAAATTGCACTCACTAACTTTATTTTTCTGTAAAGTAAATTGAACAGAGCTGAAAATGCGCTCGTTAGGTGCTCTCCTCTCTTTTGCCTTCCTTCCTTCCTTCCGTCAGTCCGTTCTCCAGTTTTCTACTTTTTCTTTACAGCGAAAAGTTTTTTGTGCGCGCATGTATGTGTCTGTCTGTATTCTTCTCTTTTTGCTCTCTCGGTGAGTTTAATTAGTGGAAACCTTTTGTAAGGGTGGTTTAACTGGGGGAAAAATACGCACCTGCTGCCATTGTGTCTGTGTGTAGAACTTCCAGAACGCTTCTTCTTCGGACTTCTTCCTTCCGAGGGAGTCCCGAAATTATCGAATCCGGGAGATTCCTCAGCTGCTGCCAATCGCACCGGTTTCCATTAGTGTTCTTTCACTCCGCCATACGTCGAATTTTTTCTCAGCCCACGGCCGATTCATCTGTGCCCCTAAGAAAATCATCGTCGACCATTAATGACAATTCAATTCAATGCGCTGAAAAATACGGTCCGAAAGAATGAGTGACACCTCGAAAAAGAACGTAAATGAAATTGAGATAAGGCTAAGTTTCCGTTTTTTTTTCTCTTGTGTGTTGGTGTCTCTCCGAACCGCATGACAAATGAGTAAAGTGTGTCGCTAACAAACGGTGCAATTTCTCGTCGTGATCTTTTCCGAAGATCCAATTCCATTATTCCGGGCGCATTTCGGAAAAGTTCAAGAGAAACTGTAAACTTCCTCTTTCATGCACATCAACCGCAGCGCGATGGGATTGCTTCCGTTTCTATTGACTTTCTCCGAAACCCGTAAATTGTGTTTACCCACTGTTCGGCTGTACGTGAAATCAAGAGTTTTACCGAAATTGCGACTTTGTTCTTCCGCAATTGAAATATTTGAAAATTTTCTTTTCGTTTTGGTTTTTATATATATATTCCTGATTTCGATATTTTACATCAAATGTTGCAGTTTTCATAAATCGATAACAAATAATACAAATGCGGAATTCAATTTAAAAGAAACAAATGTTGATCTAAAATTGAAAATGCAATTTCGTAAGTGGTCGAATGTGCATTCAATCATTTATTTTTAAACGAGTTGGAAGGAGAAACAACCAAAAAAAAAACTAATATCAAACTAGGTGAGATGGAGAGCAAACAAACAAAGTATTCTAAACTAGTTTTGAAACAAAATAACGATTGATGAAGGCATTAAGAGAAAAGCAAAAAAAAAAGAAATTAAAACAAAAGTTAAAGTTTGATTTTTAATTAATTCGAAATATGGCTTTATGATATACTATCGAAACGAAACCATTTTAAATCGATAAATTTCTCTGGTAATGAAAATGTAATTGCATTTAAAATGCAATGCTGATTTCTTTGTATTTCGAAAATATGTAATTAAATTCTTTGGCATGATGGACTATTGATTAGGTCACGGCAAATAGCCAAGCAATTAAAACTTCCGTATGCTGCATTTCTGAAATTGCTCCAGTTGCATTCGCTGCATTCCGATTGACAATTGCTCTCATAATAATATCAAATATTTGGCGTTAATTGATAGTTTTTTTTTTATTACTTTGTTATCCTGATATTTGGTAATGAATGATAGATGTCAATTTAACGGGAACTGACAGATGTATTAACAAGAAATTTTCATATATTGCAATGTTTAACTTGTCATTTTGACGTTTATCGTTACGAATTATCATTGTGACATGTCATATGTGTTATCGTTGTTAGGGTTAGTTACGATTTTAGTTTGGGTGTGAAGGATTTTTGGGGTAACTGAAGATGGTGCGGGCGTAGAGAATTGAATGTGCAAAGAAGTAAATCCGGTCTCGAACGATCATTTTTCTTCCGTTCTTGAAGTACAGCAGTGGGGGTGCCGTTTGCTGCCGAGTACGTGATGTCTGTTCGAGATGGAAATATCGGATATAATAAAATGCGCAGCACGAAGGGGAGGAGAGAGAAATTCTCGGACTCTCCACGAATGCCGAAACATTCGAAGAGAACGAAACGAAGAAAGAAAGAGAAAAAAACCGTTGGGGATGATCAAAAGCGGTGATTTAGTGGACCCAAAGGGAAGTTTGTTTTCTGAAGAACTAGAAGAACTCTGGGTGTTGTTCGCAACCCAGCGGCGCGCGGATTCATCGCCGCCACCGGCGATAATCAAATATGGATGAGGTTACGCAACGGAAAACGCAGCGAAAGTATGAAACAAAAAGAACGAGAACGAACAGAAAAAAAAAACAGAGAGAGTAAAATAAGGAACAAACGCTTCATTCATCACTTCTGAAGTGAAACCGAATTATCTCTCTCTCTCTCTTTTGAGCGCGCGCGTTTTTGCAAGATTTATTCAGATTTATTCCGACGACGTTTCTCGAGTCGATGCAATTTTCGTATGATTCGCGAATGAATTACGGCTTAATTAAATATGGATGAAGTTAAGCAACGACAGAGAGAGAAAAGACATTGAGCAAACGCGACTTGGCAACATTTTTGTTGAGTTTGTCTTCTTCAAGCAAAAATAAGTTGATTAATCAATATGAGATTGAAGCAATATGAGATGTATATCGTTAAAGTAGATGAAATATAATTATAGCTTAAGTTGTTAAATATATGGAATTACACAACAGAAAACACTTTAATCCGCTTAAAGAATGAAAAAAGCGTCGCCTCGTTCATCATTTCTGATACGTCGGCTTTGAGACGTGCTCTAAGATTTCATAGAAAACTTTACTTTTGAACACTTAAACGTACATGAGTTTGGTTTCACGCGTTTCTTTACAACTTATAATTGAAAAACATAGCAAAAACAAAAATAGTATACAACTACGCTCTTAAATACCTTTGAATCGAAGAATATTTAAATAATACAAACTATTATTGCAATATGGTTTTTGATGTAAATCGCCGGAAATGATAGATCATTCTGCATGTCATTCATCATTTCGCAGCTGCCAACTTACAAAACACGTATTTAAATTGTGTTTCTTACATAATATGGTTATAACGATGATATTGTAGTACGCACAGAATGAGATGTTTCAGAACAATTTAATTAGATTTTTTTTAAACAAAAGATTTGTTTGAAGTTTAAACGGAAGTCTTTATCTTTGTGATTGCGCAACGGAGGGAAAATGCACGAAGAATGGGAAACGTACAATTCATTCATCATTTTGCGAGACCTTCGAAGTTATCTAACGTCGCGCAAATTATTGCGACAATGGCACACTTGACCCTTTACGAAAGTCTGTGAAACAAGAAAGAAAAAATAATCGAAAAAAATAAATAAGTTCTTAATTTAAAGCCGTCTTCTTTGTGTCTCGTTTGAAAGGACAAAGAAGCGAGATTAACATTTTCAATCTAACTAATGGGGATCTCTTTTTCTCTCTTATGGATACATTTATTTCTTGATTTCTGTTGTTCCTACCACAATGGAACACTTGACCCTCTTCTATATTTTTTTTTTGTTGTTGCTCTCTCTCGAATAAATCCGGGGGACAAAAGCACGAATGTTACATATTTCGCTTTCTGTCCTTTTATGTTTTTCGTTATAATTTAATATTCGGTTTCTGTGGATTTATATAAAATGGAAATGTGATGATGGTAAAAATGAAAAACAAAACAAGATAATAATGAATAAAACAACAGCGGGAAAAAGCTTGATTGGATTTCGGGCGAATCCGATTGTAGTTTGAAATTGCACCCGTGGTGGGGGGTGGGGGTTGATTTTAACGACTCAAAATACTAAAACCAAAAACAGATACTCTAAATGCTTTATTTTTTACCGAATTTGTTTTTTGGTCTCGTTTCTGTTTTATCTGATATCCTAGATTTTGGTGCACTTTTGTTTTGTTTATGGAGGTCTTGGTAGTTCGGAGGGCACTTTATTTCTTGGGTGGCAAGATCGCGCAGTCAGTGAGGAGGGGGTGAGGACGAAACGGCTGGATGCGTGCGTCCGGAGCGAAGATCGCGTCGGTACTGCAGCTGGAAGGCGGTGGCGGCGGCGTCGTCGGTGGTGGCACACAGAGAGAGATGCTGCTGCTACTGCCGCCCCACACACTAGCGCACTAACATACATACACAACGAAAATTCTGCCGCCCCCGTGCGTCGCGCCTCCGCCCATCTCAGCTGTGCGTGGGTGTATGGGTGTATATGCGTGTGTCGCCCCGAGATTTCAACCAAACAAGCCGCCACCCCCACCCCCCTCCAACGATATCTCCGACCCTCAGCAACTTTGCATACGCACATCCTCGCACCATTCCCAGGCATTCTTTTGTTTCTTTTTTGCTTCTTATCTTGACTTTAATGCGAGGTGTACGTAGAATTCCCCTTCGGGCGGAATTATTTACGAATTTATTGTGTTAACACAACCCGTGTTTGTTCGTTCGCAACTCAAACAGTACGAGACCCCGACTGCTGTCGACATTGCACCCCTCGTGACCACGAATTTGACCGGTCCCTCCAAATCCGCTTCAGCAAATCTTTAACAACGCTTATTCACCAGATGAAAATAAAAAGTCAACTTGGTTGTACATTATCCAGACGGGATAAAAATATGTAGTCAATACTGTATTTAATTACATTAATTTATGTATGTTAAAATGTATGTTTCTAATACTTTGCATAAAAACAAAGTATTTTTAAATTATCAATGTTTCTATTTTAAATAATTATTTTTATTATTGAAATATGTGAATATGTTATCATTTTTATGTATTTTTATTCGCAGACTAAATATATTATATAAAAATAAAACCCGGCGGATCCACCAAAATAAACACAACATTCTATGTTTTTAAAATCCGCTTATAAAATCATATTAAATTTATTATTTATTATTTGAATTGTGAAAAATGAAATGTAATTCAATTGTTTCAAAATTGAGCAGACAATTTTATTAAAATCTCGATCTTTGATGTGTTAATAATGCCCGTGTGATTCTTTATTCATACTTATAAAAATAATTATTTTCTTTCTTTTCGATTCTTAGACTGATTACACGAGACATTTAGAGGAGCTGGGCCGTCACGTCGAGGCCATCCATTTGCGAGCCGTCCGACAAATGTTTGCTTTCGGTTCCGGGAAGGAGGCCATCCAGTGTCTACGCAAATGGGAGAAATATACGGCCCTAAAAACAGGTAAGCTAATGGCATTTGCAATAATCGCGGCTGTTGGAAAGAGGCGGAGGATAGACGGCGAAGAAGAAAATAATGCATGCATAAAATTGCTTCCATTCTATTCCATCTCCAACCCAAGTAACGACGTATGAATGTCACTTTTGTGCGAAGCCGCGTTGATTAATGCCTCTTTCGATGATTCCCACCGTTTTTGTCAGTCGTCTGTGAACGCGTGCGGATTTGCCGACCCCTGCCACCACACTCTGCCATCGTTCTCTATAGAGAAAAATAGGAAAAGAAGTGCGGGTGAAAAAATGGAAGGATGAAATAAGACTTGATCTCCTCCACTCTGAAATATTCTATTCCATCATGCATATATATATGCTGCGTTCTCCTTTTTTTCGTTTTTCAATCTCCCCAGTCTCGTTTTCGCGAGGCGGCGAATCGTATTTTATTATTTAATGGATCTCCGAGTCTCAACATTTTTATTGAATTAATATTAACCTGCCGAATCTTCTGTACTTCAAAAGAAGGTTCTAACAACAAATATTTCTACTATTGCTTCTAATTGACTACAAGCTGTTGTTGACACTACTGCAGACTTGTTATTTTAGGTAGCACCGTACATTTTAAAAAAAATATCGGTAAATTACACTGATCTAATTCAAAATATTTAATTTTCGTTTTAAGCGATATTATTCGCATGACACTAAATTTGTAACAATATATTATTATATTTGCAGAGGTGAAAAATTTGACTATGCGTGAAGAGGCCGAAAACTGCGTTCAGAAGTTAAAGCAGCTCGAAGCGATTCTGTGCGAGCTGAGAAGAGTTGATGGAGTGGACGTCGATCTCATTAGTCGCTTATTGAAAACCGGAAATGCGATCAGGGCCAACGTCGAAAAACACGAGAGCCTCAACGCCGGCGGCAAATTCGAATGGGTCGACTCGGTGCTGATAAAAGTAACAGACCTTAGGTTATATATACTGGATAATTTACTAATTCGTTTATTTGAATTCAGTGCTTGCAAGAGGGCACCTGGCTGCTCGTGGACAACGTGAACCTCTGCAGTTCGGCCGTTCTGGATCGACTCAACGGTCTGCTCGAGCCGAACGGTGTACTAATCGTCGGTGAACGCGGCATGGATAAAGACGGCAAGATGATCTGCATCCGGCCACATCCGGATTTCCGGCTCTTCCTTACCATGGATCCCAAGAACGGCGAAATCTCTCGGTAATTGAAATACATTGTAGATATACAGTTTAGTGTGTTTAGTATAGCTAGAACAATGTTATATCAACTCTTCCGTTTTGCTATTAGCGCCATGAGGAACAGAGGTATCGAAATCTACATCCTCAGCGATGCCGAGAAGGAGGACCGCAACGAAACCGATATCAAATCGCTCATAGCGCAACAAGGACTACATCAACCCTACTGTATCGAGGCACTGCTGCAGATACACGATGAAATTACATCCAACGTCATCGGTAAGTGCATTAATTGGAGCGACGTAACCGGGAGATAACTAACCATATTTCATATTTGTTGTGATCAGGGGAAAAACCTAATTTAGGGCAGCTGTCGCAGGCGTCGTTCCTCATCAGCCAGAAGCTGTCGCGAGGAGCCAACGTTTCCGGCGCCTTCGCCTCGGTCATCGGTGATGTCTATTCCAGCTGCAGGCCGGAAATGAGCGCGGAGAAAGTACGCGAAATTTTGAATTCCGTGCATGCGACCGGCACGTTGAACCTGGGCGACACCCTGTCCACTGCCAAATTGCAAATCAATTGCGATTTGGCGAGGATCGAGCAACAAATCTCCACGGTTTCCGCTAACGGCAGCAATTTCGCATTCATGCACTTCTTCACCATCTCATCGATGCGTGATGCGAATCTTCGATTCGAATACGCAGCTCGTATTCTGAGCGATGAAAAATTCAAAGCGTTAGCTGCAAAGTTCTACAGAGAGCTGCAGAAAAGATGGGGCAACTATGTACATTTGCCGATCGATGCTAATTGGCTACCGGACACCTACTACAACGATAGGAACGCAATGAAGATTAACAAACTCTTTGTTTTGTTCTACTACTTGACATGCACCGGACTGCAGGAATTCGAACCGGAGCGAATCCGCAGTAAAACACTGAAAACTTTCACGCTGCAAGAATATTTGTTGGGCGTGAAGCGCAAGCAGATCGAGAACAAAATCGACGATGCCGTGATCATAAATATCCTTTCGCTGCTCCACAAGTTCGACGATTTCATCACTCAACTGCTTACCCGAGACTTCCAACTCGACGACGAAACGACCATCGAAGTTATTTCGCTGTTGCAATACAGATTCGTCCTTTACAGATTCCTAGTCAACACGAACACGTGCATGAACGAGTTAAGAAATGATGAGAAGATCCTTAACAATCTGCACGTCCACTACAAGTGGTTCATAAAGAACTCGATCAAGAACCTGAAGAAGTTGATCTCGATACAAGCAGTCGACGAAAGTTTAGCTTCATTGATTCGCACCATCAACGAGGCTTTAGTCAATCACTTCAGCGCCCTCCAGAAGTTGGGTAAAAAGTACCAGAAAACTCTCACGAAGCCTCCACCTCTAATCAACGTACTCCAAACCCAAATCCTGCCCGAGTTTCACGCCGCTCTGACCAAATTGGATTACTACAATAAGTCCAACGATTTTCACAAAGCGTTGTCTCTTCTCCACACACCTGAAGTTAAGAACGCAGCATTAGAGCTGAAATTATTTTTTGATTACGAATTCAGCGAACTTCCTGCTAATTATGAACAATTTTCCAAGATGACGTTCAAAACAGACGAAATAAAGCCCACAGAAATTGCAGCTCTTCCAGTTTTGGATTACTTCAACTTCTTGGAAATCTTGAAGTTCCGCTTGGCGGAAAACTCCGACGACATTAGTGGCGTTTGCGTTCCGATTAACACTCTAGCCACAATTAAAAAATACGTCACAACCAACGATGAAAGGATGCTGAGCGATGTTAAAACTGAAATTGCCAATTACTTCAGACATGCAGCCAGTCTCAATCCATCAACTTTCTTGAAATCCGAAATTAATACGACCCTGCACGCCCACAACGCTATTCTGAGCTTTCTCATTGGTGATCTGATGGCTGGGGCGGAGACTTCCGGCACAACCGCTGTCACGCGATTGGGCAGCTACAGGGACAACCACGCGATGCACCTAAAAATCCGAAGCACCATCTGGAGCAACTACCGACAGATATCCTGCACAGAATACGATTTCTTGTAAGTCAAAATAGATTTTAATAATATGCAAATTATAATGTTTTTTTTTTGATTCAGGCAATGCGAGAAGAAGTATTTGGTGAAGAGTTACGAGGAGTTCCAGCTCACCTTCTCTAAAATCTTCGCTGGTAATTCCATGGACTTTAAGCAAATTCTAGAAGGAATCGAATCGGTATTCATCCAGTTCGAGGATAGGAACAACGAAAAGGGCGTTCTGATTTCGCTGCTGGCCGCACTTCAAGAGCAGTTTGGGCTATTGGAAAGCAATTCGATAAATGTTATCGCCAACGTTTACATAATTCTCAGCTATCTGAAGGCCCTGTTGAATTCGCGACTGCCGCTCATCGATCCACTTGCCAAGATCGAAATGCGTGAACGCTACTGCGGCCAAGAGATTCAACACCTGTCTGAGTTGATCGAGAGTTTCGTTGTACAGAGTCGATTGTATTCGGACACAAAGTCGGGCTTGAGCCCATATTGCGATGTATTGAAGCGGAAAGTAGGTGATTTAGAGGCGAAGCGCGAGAATCTCTCCAAATATGTGGCTGTACGACCGGCGGAAGTCGACTATCAGAATGTGAGAAGGATGGTTGGTCAAGCGTTCTCCACAGTACTATCTCCTAGCACGATTTTAGAAATTTACAAATTAAACAATCAAATCGAAGAGTTGATTGGCGATGCGGATGGAGTAGATATCAAATCAATTGATAACAATGTGCGTTTATGGACCTCACTTATCGCTAGCTTCGATAGCTTCGTCAAAAGATTGAACAACTTTCGGTACACTTTCCCCGATATCGTGGCTCCACTCCTAGCTGACGTCATGGAATTGGTGCACGGTGTTAATCTTAAGATAGGCTTAATCAAGAAACATCTTAAACGATACGAACACTCGAAGACGCACAACATCTCTCTTCAGAGCGATTTACTCAAACTAGTGAAAATTCCTAACGTGCAAAATCTGGATGTAGTTAACGCCTATAATGGAGATAAACTTAGAGATTTCGTTGAAAAAACGCTGGCGCTTAGCGAGAAGTCAAATGGAAAATTGGAGAATTTCAAGATGCTCAAGTGCGGAATCATTGAACTTTCGAATGCCTGCAAATTGCATTCGCAGTTCACTCAAACTCTGGACGAGAAGCTCTTCGAGCGCTTCGATAAGTTATTGAGGATGTTTGTAGCCGCTTGGAAGAAGCAAGAGGAAGATACTGCCGCCAAGAAGGAGGCCGAAGAGAGCCTTTATAGAACGAAAACAAAATGCGATGAGAATGAAGATGAGATCGACGAGAAGGAGTTTAATCGTCTGTTTCCGTCATACCACGATCGCGACTTTGCCGAGTTCGGAGAAAAGATGTTAGGAGATGACGATGATGATGAAGATGAAACGAACAAGTCCGACGGCAAGTTTTCGGAAGTCATCAGACTCGAAGATTTATATTTTGTCTCGGATTTGCATTCGCGTTTAATGACGCTGTTCACGAGAACCGAATGGCTTAATCCCAGTTGCCACAAGGATGATTACAAATGCGATGCCATCGAACCTATCCTGATGAAGTTCAAGCTCTTCAAGACTCTGCTGTATCAAAGTCCGGAAAGTTTCGATTACACTTTGGACGCAGAACTGATGGGAACTTTGAATGTCGTCGCGGCAATTGCACAAAAATACGGAGATTCCAGTTCTCTGGATGATGAATATTCAGGAAAGTCGAAAAAATACGACTTTTACAAGGACCCTAACGTCGAGGAAGTCGAACCGGCCTATGCAATCCTGTTGAATTTAAAGAAGAACGTGAACGAACTATTAGCAGAATGGCCAGAACATCCAACACTCTCAACTATTATCGATTTAATTGAGAGGATTTTCAACTTTGACATAACCAGTCCTCTTTCGCGATTCCTCACCGGCTTCGATATCCTCCTCACAAAGTGTCACGAATGGGAGGAGAACGCCCACTCGGGTGTCAGCCTATCGGAACATTCACAAGCAATCAGCCATCAGATGATCGCTTGGAGGAAGCTCGAGATTAACAATTGGAAAAACTCTTTGGATAACACCTACGAACGATTAATCGAATCCATGCCTAAATATTGGTCGTACATCTACGACGTGATGAACGAATTCATCGAGAAAAAACTATTCGCCACTGATGAGCTGATCTCAACACTGCAAAAGTTCATCCTGCAATCGAATATGGCCGAGTTTAAGACGCGTTTGGAAATGCTGAACGTCTTCCATTGTCACGCAACTTATCTACAGAAAACCGAGGAAAGAGACGTCTTCATCAGCGTGATGTGGAATCTGTTCAAATATTACGAGCAGTTCTTGCCGAACGTCGTTTCTCAGATGAAGGCGGATCGCGCTCCGCTAGAGAAAAAGCTGAAGGACTACGTGAAAATCATTCGTTGGAAGGATATCAGTTATTGGGCGTTGAAAGACACTTTGGAGAAAACGCACAAGAACATCTACAAATTCATGAAGGAATATATTCTATTATTATCTAAACCAGCATCTCCACTCTTGAAGAATGTGACGTCGCAACAAGAGTTTGTTGGCGTTCAGGATAGACCACAGAGGACTAGCCCGAAGCGATACCATTACACTTCTGATTCCAACTCTTACATCACCAAATTACAATTGAATATTGAAGAGTGCAAAACCGAAGTTGGATTATTAGCTGGCGGTGAAAGGTATCTGAAGAAGTTGAAGTCTCTAAGTCAGAAGATTATCTCGGCAACGCAGTACCCACAAAACGTGAAGAAGTTGGATTGTTTTGTGAGCGAAGTGATTGCAACAAGCGAACATCTGCAAAAGCTCGAGATTGATACGAATTTGACGAAAGAGAAGCAAAAGTCCCAGGCCAAAGGTTACCTGCAGCAAAAGCAGCGAGCACTCGTCGATCTCTTCAAGACTTTGTCTAAAATTGGTTTGTCTTATCGTAAGGGTCTCATGGAGGAAAAGTGTAAAGATATCACAGCCGAATACGTGACGAAACCTTTTGATTTGGAAGCTGCCTTGTCGCACGTACCCAAGTGCAAAAATGACGAGAAACTGCTCATTCTCTGGGAAGGTGTCGAGGTTTACTTCAGAAAGTCTTTGATGCGCATGGAGATTTTGGATGGTGCCGTTAAGAATCCCGCCAAGGATTTGGGCATGGGCAACGTTGAACGATGCAAAGGATTCTCCGGACATCTGATGGTACTTTAAATTATTACTTCACTAAAAAATATATTTTTTAATATTTACTGTTTGCTTTTCAGACTTTGGCTTTGGCTCAAAAACGTAAGTTGATCGAATCCACGAACCTCCTGTACCACATCCGCTATTACCAAATGATCTTCGGGGAGTTCCAAGAACATTCCGCTTACATAAACTCTGAAGATCTAGACAAATTCAGATCTCTACTCTTTGACACCGTGGTGGCTATGAAGCAACTCAAATTGATCCTGATGTCGTGTCCGGACTCTGAACCACCGAAAACCATTCCTGTTCTCGAATCCAACACCGCGTTCATCCAAACCAAAGACGATCTCATGTGGAATTCCACAATGAAACTCGTCGTATCGACTCTGACCAAAACTGAGCAAACCCTTGAAGCTCTACGTAAAGTCAAATTGACGATACCATGCGTGGACAGGAATCTGGTTACGCCAAAATTCGTCCACCTGCCGAATTCCACTCAAATTATTGAAGATTTAAAGCTGATGATGGAGAACCTCGAAGGCATTCAAAGCATTTTCGGCTCCGTTCCGAGCATTGAAACGGTGTCCATCCTGTTAAGGCAGTATGCAGACATGACAAAAGTGTTAAGCTTCAAACCTGCTAAAGATGAGTATAAAGAGGATCTGGACGAGTTCAAAAAGGAAACCGAAGCTATCGTAAAAACCGTACTCTTAATAACGCAGAACATTCACAAGAGGTATCCAGAAAATGTTGAGGAAGTGAAAGGAGAAGATGAAGAAGATCAGGATGCATTGTCGGATAATCTGCTTAGTGTTTCTTTGGTGCAACAAATTTTTGATGATATTTCCGTTCTTAATATGGCCACTATTTATTTGCAAGTGAATTCTTTGGCGTGCAAATTGGCTTCACTAGATTATTCTAAGATTTCGGAGGAGTTTAAACGGGAAATTGCGAGGATGGCGCCATTTTTTGAGCAAATTGTTTTCTTGTATCAGTACTTCATAACGCAGCAAGTTTCGACTTATAGAGTTACGTTGAAAGTGTCATCGATACTATTGAATATTTTTATCGAATTGGCCACCAAAGGTTTTTGCATTCCGCCTGAGCTAGCTGATGAGGAAAAAGGCGAAGGTGATGGAAAGTCATCGAGTGGAATGGGTTTGGGAGATGGTAAGGGTGAGAAGGATGTTTCGGATAGGATCGAGTCTGAGGATCAACTGGAAGATGCTCAACCTGCTGGACAGGAGCAACAAAAGGAAGATGATGAGGACTGCAAAGAAGAGGAGAAAGGTATTGAGATGACCGATGATTTTGAAGGAGCCTTGCAGGATAAAGAAGAGAAGCCAGGCGATGAAGAAGACGATGATAATAAATCGAAATCAGACGATGGAGAGGAGCAAATGGGTGATGTTGATAATGATGCCGATCAGTTGGATAAGGAGATTTGGGGTTCGGACGATGAAGAGGATGTTGACGAGCAAGGCGATGGAAAAGACGAACTGAAAGGTGATAAAGGAGAGACCGAAGGAGAGCAAGAACTTGCCGCCAAAGAGAACAACGTCGGCAACGAGGAGGAGGAGGACGAAAAGAATGGCGATGACAAGAAGGAGAAGGAAAAGGAGAAGAAAGAGTTGAACGAGATGGACGATGTAGAGTACGATGATGATCAAGTCGATCCGCATCATGGAAATCAACCGGAATATCCGGAACCGGAAGCTCTCGACCTACCCGACGATCTGAATTTGGATGGCGAAGACAACGAAGACGAGAAAAACGAGGAGAATCCTTTCGACATCGATGCGATTAAAGGTAACTATTTTAAATCAGTATGTAATATAATTTATTATTAATAATTAAAATTGTAGATCAAATTCCGGAGGATAAACAATCGGACGAACCAGAAGATGCCCCAACTCAAGAAGAGGAAAAGAAAGAAGACGATATGGAAGATGACAGTGATGAGGAGGGAGGCGAAAATAAGGACGATGCTAAAATGGAGACTGGAGAGGAAAACGATGAAGAGGAAAACGAGGATGCCAAGAAAGGTAAAAAAGAAATAGAAGAGGCTGTGGAGGAGGAGCCGCAAGGCGAGGACGAAGATATGGAAGCGCTGGATGATCCAAGTACAGCTGAAAATGAAATATCCGCGCCGGAAACATCCACTGCTCAATCTTCGGTTCAGACCAATCCATCCACTGAAGAACAATCAAAGAAATCCAACGACGAAGATAATTCGCAAGACGACAACCCCGAGAAGGCGGGAACTGGACAAGCTCAAATGGAGGAGAGCAAATCCGGACACAAGGGGGAATCGTATGCTCAGCAAACGTCTAAGAGCAAAGAGGAAGTTAGTAAACCTCAGAATAAGAGAAATAAGTCAGGCGAAGAAGATACGGAAAGAAGTATGGGAGATACTTCTGAGCCATTGCACAAGAAGATGAAAACCATTGACGTACAAGATGGTAGGGAAGATGAGAAGGAAGAGATGGAAGGTGAAACAGAATCTGAAATATATCAGCACATCAAGGATCCAAAGAACGCTACCGATCAAATGTTGGATTCGATTAGCAAAGAGCAAACAGAGAAACAAAAGGATGTACCGAACGAAGAGAAACTAGGGGACGAAGAAAAACCGTCAGAGGATATGGAGATGCTAGCGGAGAACGAGCAAGAAGAAGATGTTGAAATGGTTGATGTGGACAAGTTGAAACCGGAATCTCTTGACAAGAATGAGAGCAAGAAAAAGAGCAAGGATAAGCTGCAGCCAAAAGACGGGGAGAGCGAAGATATTACGGATGTTGAAATCGATGGTGAGAATGTAGATACTATGAAGGTACCTAGAGGCGGCGAGAGCGAGCATTTCACTCAAATGTCGTCCACCCAAGATACGAACATTCCGCGCTTATCCTTAGAAAACATCACTCAATTACGAACCGAAATTGAGCAGCAACTATCCGTTTGGCATGAGCCCCCGACCAGCGGGGAAGCGCAGAAGACCTGGAAGAAGATTTCATCGGTCACGCTATCTTTGGCTCAAAGTTTATCCGAGCAGCTGAGATTAGTTTTGGAGCCAACGCAATCGTCGCATCTGAAGGGCGATTACAGGACTGGAAAACGCATCAACATGCGCAAAGTCATTCCGTACATAGCGTCACAGTTCAGAAAGGATAAAATCTGGCTGAGACGCACCAAGCCAAGCAAGAGGGATTACCAAATCGTGCTGGCCATCGACGATTCTTCGAGTATGGCAGACAATCATTCCAAAGAACTTGCATTCGAGAGCGTATCTCTGATCTCGAAAGCTCTAAGTCTACTCGAGAGCGGACAGCTGTCCATCCTGAGCTTCGGCGAGGACACTGAAGTCCTGCACAAATTGAGCGATCAATTCACAGATGATTCAGGATCCAAACTTCTGCAGAAATTTCAGTTTGGGCAAAAGAAGACATGCGTGGCGAAGATGGTGGATTTTGCCACGGAGATGCTCAACGGATCTTCATCGACATTCGTAGATTCGCTTCTGGCAAAACTGCTGATTGTGATGAGTGATGGAAGAGGAATCTTCTCGGAGGGCGAGAGCTTCGTACAGCAGGCGGTGCGACGTGCCAAACTCTCCAACATCTTCATCATATTCGTGATCATCGATAACCCCGAGAACACAACCTCCATTTTGGATATCAGGAAGCCGATCTTCCAGGACGGAAAGATCAAGGAGATTAAAGCCTACATGGACACATTCCCGTTTCCATTCTACATCATCCTGAGGGACATCAACTCTTTGCCGAACGTGCTCAGCGACGCGTTGAGGCAATGGTTCGAACTGGTTTCGAACGTGGACAAACAGTAGGAAGGATGAAAGGTTATAATGCTTATAATGTTTTTAAATTTTAACACAAATAATTTCTGTTTTATTTTATAAAATATATGACGATTATGTATAAACGTAAAATATCTAAAATCACTATTAATATCCTACTCAACTCATCCCTGTCCTTCTAATTCCATCTATTCCCAGGCGGCGAAACTTATGTTTGTTGCCGAATCGACTGTAGAGCGCTTCGACTGAGTTCCAGCCTCTTCAGTGTCGATACGATCCAGAAACTGCTCCACCTTCTCAAGCAGATTGGTTGCCACATTGGCAAACTCCTCCCATACCATGTACTCATTGGTCATGAGCACATCGGAATTCTCACAGGTGGAATCCATCAAACCGAAAATCTTTTCCTCATCTACACAGAAACAAATTCAATTTCTACTGAATCCTAAATAAGCCTTCAACCAATTGATACCTAAGTAATCTACGAGAATGGCGATGAGCTGCTGAATCTCGACATCGGAGATGGCCTCGTACAGGTTACTGCTGTCGATGCAGTAGTTCCAAATCACCTGGCAAACGAGCATCGACAAGGACCAATCGTATTGTCCGTAATTGTTCATCACTCCGATCAATTTGAGCAGACCGTAATTCTCTAGAAGAAGTTTTCGGTTCTTCTCGTCGGCCATCAAGTTGACAAAGACACCGACAGTCGTCTTGAGTAGACTCAAATCTCCTAAGGATCAAAGCATAATATATAAACACAAAATTTGTAATATCATCTCAAATTTTTTACCGCTATCCAACATGCTGATTAGGGTCGAGAAAATGTTGGTTTCAGAGATGAAGCTGCGAGTGATCTTCGAACGCGAAAGATTTCCCAAAATCCTCATGGCTTCGATGAGACACTCTTTGCTTTCGCAGCACGTGTATTCTGATATTGCTGAAGAAGATCAGTTAACGAGTGAGTATATTTTTCATTTTCAGTGCGCACCACTGTATATATGTATGTACCTTCTATAATATCGATTTGTTTAACGTGGAAAATATCTTCATTCAATTCGGCCGAATAGTAAAACGATAGATTGTTCAAAGTGCTCAGCACGGATAGCACAAGCTCCTCATTTTTCTTGAACGGATTGCTGATGAGCACTTTGATGAATTCGTCGATAAATTGAGCGCCGAAATTCTCGTTCATAGCCTTACCAATATCTGGATTGATCGCCATATTCGCGACTATTCGAATGATCTGAACAAACGCTTAATTTGTAAATACTTAGTGACATTCATAATTCATGCGCTACCTTAATCATGACATCTTCGGTTGCCTTTGAACTCTTTCCATCATCGTTCAACGAACAAAACTTGAGCGTCCTCTCCAGATAGATTCTCCATAGCAACAGTAAAGTCTTTATGGACTCATCCTCGTTGTAATACTTATTCCTGGCGTTGTCCAAGTTCGCAACGACGTTACCCAAAGTATACGTCAAACGCACGATGATTTCGTCGTTCTCCGGGTACCTCTTGAACATGCGAATGAAGAGCCTGTATATGCCGGGATACTCGGATATCGCATCGCAGCAACCCTCGTTCGTTGAGATTATGCTTAAAGTTCTCGAAATATTGCTCACTATGTCGGCGTTCAGCGTGAACAGATCTAAAGTCTGGCAAAGCTGTTGTATCGCCTGCGTTTCGACGAAATTCTCGTACATGGTCTCATCAGATGCAAGATTCCTAAGCGCTCCGGTTAACTGGAATACTGCGTGGTTGGTCTGATCCGGGATAAAGATGTTCTCCAGTTTCTGGTAATTTAACGGAATTTTATTTGCTGCTATCGCGCAATACTAGCGGGTACTTACGGCATTGTTAACAAGCTTGATATGCAGGACCATCAATGGGAGGATTCCTAGTGCGAGAATCTGGTGCAAAAGTTTCGCGTTCATTGTCAGGAACTTGATGGAACCGTACCCGTAAACGCAAGCCTCTGCATCGTCCAACGGACTCGATCTACCCAGCGCATCCACAAAAAGTTCTTCACGAATAAACAGATTAAATAATATTAAATATGTTAATGCGATGAGACAAATCGAATTACCTAGAAGGTTCTTCTTGAAGAAAAGGTTATCGTTCTTATCATTTTTGGAGACTTTGAAGATTAATTTGCAGACGCCGGTTAAGTTGTTTCCCATGACTTTCAACTGGGAAAAAGAATGGTATCATGTTGTTACAGGAATGTGGATACAAGATGATACGACTTACTGCAAGTATGATGCGTGCGATGTTGAGTAGGAGTACTTCGTTTGGTGATTCGACGTGCCGATATAGCGTCTTCAGGATCTGTATCTTCATTTTGGAGGCGACCTTCGATGCGGCCAAGAGTCCGTCCCGCTCCATGCACTCGTAGAGGTCGTCCAGCAGGCGAATCACAACCGTTTCATCTCTTTCTTCGGCCAGCAGTGCGAGCACTCCTTCTATGGTCTTGGCAGCACCGCCCTCTGAAGCGGTTAATTTTTCCTTAAATTTACCACAATATTTGCCGTGAAAGTAACCTGATTGAGAGAACAAGTTATCCGAGTGCTCGACGATATGCCGGTTCTCAAATATCCTGTCCAGATTCTGCGGTCCAAGCAGCAAACACTGCGACAGGTTCTGCATCTTCTTCGAAGGTCTTCCAAAATGCGAGTCCGATGAGGAGGAAATAGCGGACTCGGTGCGCTCCTGAGGGGAGCTGAAGGCATTCCTAGTCTGCACGCTTCTCGGACTCGTCGCCTCATTTTCCTCCGGAACTGTAATAGTTAAAGTTAAGACTTTCGGTTTAGATGTCCGGTTGAGTACTGACGATTGTCCAGAGAGTAGGCGTTCTTGTATTTCTTCTTCTGATGCGACAGTCGTAAATCCAACGAGGGTAATCTGATCTTTTGCGCTGACGATTCTTTAACCGATAGATTGAAAATTTTTCCATCAGCGGAAATCTCGGACAAGGAATTGGAGCGCTGCTGCCGCGCTTCCGGTCTCTTACGCGTAGCTCCATCTTCCGGAGTACTCGGCGGAACGGAAAAGTCCGTTTGCAAGTAGCGCAAGCTGAAATTCAATAGACCTCTTTATTGCATGGACTTTACCGATGATTTGCAATTACCTGAATGAACTGGGAGGTCTATCCTTGATTTTCTTTCCGAACAGTAGACGTTCCTTATCGCGTGGCGTGAAAGGTCTCTTCGTCTGCAGAGGTTTGATTGAAGTTGCGGCGAAAGAGTTGTCCTGCGGCATCTGAGATTCTGCTTTTTCGAGAACAAAATTTAATAATTTGAGCTTAGAAGAAGGAAGGTCATCCATTTGGTTACGGCTTCTTCGACCGTTTGTTCAGAAATACTTTCCTCTGATCGCCAATCGGGCCTCGTTGATGATATCCGCAGAGGTCTTCCTCGGAGGCGGCTCGTAAAAAGGTAGCGGTGCAGCTCCGAAAAAGTTCCTGTTCTTGTCCATGTCTCTTCGGCTCGTTCCCACTGACCTGACTTGACTAACTGCACACACGGCGAAACGGGGAAAACTATCGATTAATTTTCCCACCAGGTATGGTGGTATGCGTATGTATTTCAGGTGGACGAAAATAATCAATAATTCTCCTACGCCTCGCTCCGCTGCCGCCACCACCGCCGCCGCTCTCCTAGTCGTTTGTTTACAGTAAAGCCGTGGCGTGTCGTTGACTTTTGTTTATTGGAAGCGATCGCATCTGATTAATTGTTCATCGAACGACGACGACTCTGAATGGTCGAAGCGAAACGACGCATGCAGACAAATTCACGACGATTGGTTACGGTTGTCCGAGGAGCGGCGGCAATCTTCTGCACGCAAACTTTTCAAATCAATGATGGATCAATTCGAAGAATCTAAATAATACAATCACAGACGAACACTTATCACACCACCACTCACTCACTCCTTTACCGACGACATTCGCGAAACTCCGTTTCTTCCATGAAATGAATAAACAATTCAAAGTTCTTAGTTTGAGCATCAAAACGATCGGATCTACAATTCAAGCATTTATTATTGTCGTTGCTAGGCATTATCGAAAGCAGAACATTCATTTGACATCTTTAAACAAACGATTTAGACAAAAAAAACGCAGAGGCATCAATTACGTAAAGTCGGAACATTCTATAAATTTTAAATATCTCGATTGTAATAAAAAAATTTAGGATTTTTTTTTTAATACGATTTATCAAAATCCAAGAAAACGTTTCGAACAATTAAACTTGAGGAGTATTTATTAGCATTTTGGTAGGATAACATTGGAAAAAGATAGTGAAAGATATAAAAGAAAAGATATTTATTTTTTTTTAGAAATACGACACATTCTCGCATTATCATACAAGAGATTATTCCCAATAATAATAATAAGAAGAAATCGATAATATCTATAAACTATGTATATATAATAATAATTCTCATTTTTTTCACAAAAAATTCGCAACAATAAAAATCTTAAAACTTGAACAGTTAATAGGATTTACATATAGAAAATATTATAATAGCTTTTTTCACAAAAAAAATAAAATACAAAATAATAATAAGATACATAATTCTGTTACGACATAATTTCACTCGCTTTTTTTTTTATAAATTACGGACGAAAATAAACATATAGAAAACAAACGTAAAGTTAGAAAGAGAGAGAACAAGTATATACGCGTTTGTATATTATTTCTAAATACATATTTTTTAGTACATTATGATTATTTGATTAATTGAAACGTAGGCCGCGACACCGGAAAACCGGAAGAGAATTAAGTTTTTTTTAAATCGCCCTCTCGTCAATCAATAATGGAATGTCGAACAAAATAATTAAAATAAACACCTCAATTATTTACAGTAATGAATATACTTATGAATATACGTATACTATACGTAATTTTAACATAGTTTAGAGAAGCCGCTTAGAAGAAAATCCAACGCAAAGTTTGAGCTTAACGAGTTTGTTTGTTGTTTCTTTTCCTCTTTTTCCTTCTATTTGATAGAAGCCACTCAGGCACTTTCCGATCACTTTTCATATCCTTTTTTTTCTACACATTTTTAGGTACTTCGCATTTACTTTTTCCGAATGTATAAATATATAAATGAAATACATAGAATATTTAAGACCAGTTTTTCCAAAAATCATTTTTACAATAAATTTGCACAATTTCAAAAATCGCCGTTTGTATATATTACACATCGTGCGCGAATTCTACGCAGAGAAAGTTTCGTAGCTTATTATTATTTGAGATCTCTAAAGTCTATCGACAAATCGCGCTCAGCGATTGCTTCGAATTGGATTCAATTAATTCAACTTTCAGAAACTTGAATATCGTGCGATTATTAGAGAAATTCTATAACATACCCAAATAATAAGTAAAAATTAACCCTAACGAAAGAATAATAATAATATTGATAATATTTAGTAAAGAGAAAAATAAATCACAGACCATAGATTAAATTAATTAATTAGAAGAGAAAATTAAATTTAAAAAAAAAAGTATCATAACGTTGAAGATATATTATAATTTCAAAGCAATAATCAGGGAACCTATGATTTTTGTTTGTTTGTGGTGTGTGTTTTGTTTGATATGTCGTTCAAGGGTATATGTACATATACATTATGTAACGTAGTTATATATGAGAATGAAAAGAAGATAAATGTGTTTGTGAACGAATTGTTAAAAAAAATACTGCGTCGTAAACTGAAGATACTCGAGAAAGTCAAAAAGTTAAGAACAACCGTGAATGCTTCCAGCTGTAGAAAATTAATCGTAATAATAATAATAATAATAGATACGTATACAAATAAAATAAATTAGAATAATTTATGAATATATAATAATAATAATAATTGTTGAATATTCGAATAAAATTTAAAAAAGTAAGAAACGAAACTGTCATAGATCGCTTGAATTTTGTAAGCACCAAAATCGAAATAATTAGTTTTTGTTTCCTTTTTGCTTAACGCTCTCTTGGTTGTCATTTTGTGGGATGGGGATGTTGGGGGGAAGGGGTTTAATTGTATGGAGCACCGCCTACGCATCGGCCTGAGTCTCGAGCATTTCCGTGAGGAACGTGTCGATCGGCACGTTCCGAATCAGACGAAAGAAGAACAGATGCTCCAAACATTTGAGCCCGATCGAGCGAAGGGCCGGAAGCCGCAGAAGAAGTTTTGCAAATCGGCCCGGCTCATTGGGATGCTTCGTCCTCGTGTACTCCTCCAGTACGGCGTACACCTTCTCCCTCAATAACTCCACCTCTTGTATCGACTTTAAACCCCGCACATCTATAAACAAACAAACAAGCAAAACCAAATATTCGTTAGAATGGATATCGTTTAACGCGTTTCGTGATGTGATTGTACCTGAATTGAATAGGATTATGCTGCGTAGGCAGCCGATCTCCGTCTTGTCCATCTTCATTTCGCGCATCTTCGAGACGAGCTCGGTGAGGACCCTATCGAATATGCCGCCAACGCCGATCTGATGCGCGGAATTCCTAAACGAAATCAGCAACGATTATCAGTAAAAGATGGTAGCCAAGATTTCCTCTGTTGCAAACCTGTGGATGGTGAGACCCGTCGCTAAGACTATGCCCTCCTTGGCGTCGAATTCTGTGGTGCGATGCGAGAAGGCCGCGATGAGAAGCTCGTTCCATCCGGCCCTCAGGAGCAGCACCTGATCCGATACCGGAAGACTCGTGAAATGCGGTATATGCTTCGCCCACTCTACCAGCTGATACAACTGCTTGTTCGTTGCTTGGCATATGTTCGTGACGGCATTCTGCAAATACAAATAATCCATCATCATCATCATTACCATCAATCAATCGAGCGGGGGTGGGGCTTTTCACCTCTAATTCTGGCTTCTCCATTTTGCTGCATTCGGTCCTCCGTTCAGCCTCCAGGATCCTCTCGATCGGCATCTCGGAGTTGATGTTCGACGTTGACTCCACCTCCGACGTGTCCCTCTCCTTCGTCCTCTGTCTCTCCTCCTGCACGGCCTCTCTCTTCATACCCATCGCCAAGCATTTCTGATAACGACAATACTGGCATCTGCAAAACGAACGACACATTCAAAAACACATTACACCCACTAAAAAAAAAGCAGCACCGTCGCTGCTGCTATCGATCACGCATTGGGGTAGGCCCAGACAAAAGCGTCGCGACGCCACAGACACCGCCGCCACCACCTCCACCCGCCCTTCCAACAAAAAAAAAAGGGGGGGACTCAACAAGCAAACAACACGAGATCTGCATATCAATGGTAAACGGCCGTCTGCTGTACGTTTTATTTTTATTTGTTTCGACTTTGTTTATTTGTGAGAAGAGATATCATCGTAATCTACCTATTCCTCTGTCGTTTGTCTATTGTGCAATTTTTGTCCTCCCTGCAGGCGTACGAGAGATCTTTGCGGACGGTCCTTTTAAAAAATCCTTTGCATCCTTCGCAACTGAAAAATACAACAAAAAAAAGTTCAATAGAATTTATATTGTAGTCATCTTCCAGTTATTCGAATCGTTGAAAAACAATAATCTTCTAAATGGAAAAAAAATAATAATTATTGATATTCTTTAACGTATTTAAATTAATTCAAATCGATTTCTTCTTTGAAATTGTATTGTAATTGTAGGTAACGAAAAAAATAGCATTGAATGTTGGATGATGGCATTAAGAAAAGAGATTAAAAATATTGAAAATTTGTGTTGAAATAAAGAGCAGCGCACAAGGTTCGTGAAACAAATGAATGAATTGCGGGGGGTATCGATTTGGTTGGAAGCGTCCTTGGCGTAGGGCGCCCCTCGGTTTCTCAAGGTCATCCGCACACCAAAATATAAGAAGAATAAAAGCAGAAAACGGAGGAATTTCGAGAAAAAAAAATTTTTTTTGTCGTTTCGTTATGCGTTTCTAATACAATTTTGCTGCGCCTGGGAAGAAAAAAACATTGTCGGAGCCGAAAACTAACAATATGATTAACAATAACTAAGCAAAGTACGAAATGTATGTGGTCGGCGTGTTCCGTTGCTTCGTTCTTGACCCCAAAGTGCAAGTGCAATTTCGTTTTTAATGAGCAAACGACGACGGCCAATTGGCGAACGGCAAATATTCGCGACCTTCACCGAAACGAATATTCCAATCCTCCATGGCTGAGCTCAGGCAGTTTTAGTTTTTAGGTGTCTTTTTAGCCATCTCTTTCCTTTTGCCTTTTTCTTCTCTCTCTCGCTACCCGTGTATTTGTGCCTTATGTAAAAGAAACGAAGGTTAATCTTCTAAATTACGATGCCCCAGGTGCTTTTTTCGCATTGTCTCGTTCTCGCTCGTTCATGCGATTAGATGCAATCGTCTCGCTTTACGTCGTCGTCGCCCACGCTTCGTACTATTTTGCATTCGCAATCATTCATCTATTATTTACGGTGATGGAAATGTGCCCATTGCAACTTACAAAGTAACCAACTGTGTGCGCGCGTTTTCTCTCGCTCCTCTCGCCTCTTGTTATTACATTTGGAGCGCTCCGCTCGCACCGCGATGACACATTCAAGTGTAATGATCTGCAAACGCGCGACAGCCTCCACCAATTTAGACATCATCTCTATTTAATCCCTAACTTAATATTTTGAATATGACCTTGTCGACATCATCATTATTATGCATTTTACTTCTACTTAGAAATACAATCGATTTCCATTATTATTTTGCCTAAATACAATCGCACCATGTAATGAAATATGTTGAACGATGACATATAAAATCATTGGATAAGATACGTCAGAATCGGGTGTGGTGTATTTTAAATGAATTCCACCTTGACACATATTTGAAATCAACCCTCGATATCGATTTCCCAACGCCGTTCCTATATCAAATACTTCTTGGGCCGTCGCGTGCGGTCTTTTTCTCTCGCATACGTGTCTTCGGCAAATAAGCGGCATTAAATACCTTTACAGCCTTCGCAGCAATTCACACATAAATAAATAAACGCTACACGGTCCCCTTGGCTATCAATTGTTTCGTTGATCCATGTATTTTATTACTTATTTGTTCCGACATTTCGCATAATGAAGGCGACGCAATGTTCGGGTGTTTCAAGTCTTTCCTAAGGAAGGAAAAGACGTTAGTTAACCAGTTTCTGTTGTTCTCCTCTGCGACCTTCATAGTTTCGGAACGCGAGCGCTCGGCGTAAATTGTATGCACTCTATCGACTCTATCGTTCCCGCAACATTGATAGCTTTCACAGTTGAGGTCCGATATTTGCATTAACTTTGCTCAACCACTTTCAGCTTTTCGGGATCTTCGTGCGCATATAATGAAAACGTAATTAAAATAACAAATATTTCAAAAAGGGAATGTTTCCCAGATCATTTTGCTGCAATGGTTGCAGACGATTTAAAGAATAGGCACTTTTTCGTCGAGGCGCGATATGAAATGTGGTGTGAAAAGTGGATAATCTAATGAAAGAAAACAAAAATTTGGCACCGGTTTGCCAGTAGTTATTTAGCGAGCTGTCAAATAGACAGGTGCGCGCTCGTGATGCAAAATGCAACCGAAAAAAAAAACTTTAAAAAGACAGTACGTAGTATGAACGTGTGTGTGTGTATGTATGGTTATGTATTCATCATACACCTGCGCGACATTGAGAGAACAAATTGGCGGAAGCAACATTTGCATATACGACGACTACGCCAAGGACGCGAGGGGAAACTTTATTTTCTGTTCTTTCCTCTTTTTTTGTTTTGTTCTCACCTATAAACTCCGTAATGTTTTCCGCTGGCTCTGTCTCCGCAGATGGAGCAGAGATGCTTGGATCCGCTGAGCGGATGGTTCGGGGGATACGGGGAGCCGACGCCCTTGGCGACGCCGCCGCCTCCCCCACCCCCTGGACTGAGAATATTCGAGTGTGCCATGGAGAATGAGCCGGGACTGTTGGGACCGCCCTGTGGGCTGAACTGCCCAGACGAGATTAGGGTGGCCGTGTCCGGTTTCATATCCAGCGGCGACTGCGGACCCATGGACCCCATCGACGACAAGCTCTGGTCCAAACTCAAGCCGGTAACTGCAGAAACAGACACAAAACAAATTAAAAACAAACATCAGATAATTCAGAGATTCAAATTAAAACAAACGAAAAAACAAACATCAACAAAAGCCAGCAGCATAGTGGGGCGGAGTCTCGAGCGAAGCGCCGCCCCGACCCTGCGGTGCGATTGGTCCGATCGAATCGACACGTCCGCCTCCATTGCTCACCCTCGATTCAATTTCGAAGGTTCTCGTTATTTATTGTTGTTTTTTTTTTTTTCGTTGCTGCTGCTCGCATTGTTGTTTCCCAGGGCGAATGCAAATATTGAATAAATACTAGAGCCAAGCGGTGCGGTGCGCCGTGTGTGAATAGAAGCGAATCGATTCATATTATGGGCGGCCTTGGGACTTGTTCAAAACGTAATTACTTAATAGGAATTTCTTCGGCGCTCGCTATTCGCTCTAAAATTTCAAGATCTGTAAGTGTGTGTGTGCATGCATGCACACGACTCCCTGCAATCATTTACTCTTTCGTACCCTTCTCTGCGATAAAATAGACGCGCGAAGGTGGACGAAAACAAATTAAACAAAACAACAACCGAGTCCATTGTTTGTGTTCATTCATCATCTACTTCATCATCATCATCATCTCCTCCGTGCTTCGTTATTTTTAGAGCGACCTTGGATCGTTCTAATGTGTCACTTGAATGCCGGTGTATATATGTATGTGTGTGTTTGCGAATGCGTGCATCGAGGAAATAACAATAAGAGGCTCGGAGCGTGCGGCGCTCGGGAGCAGGAAGAGAAACAAAGAAAGAAAAGAAGAAAAATTATATATGACAAAAATAAAAGAGAACCACCGATAGAGCGAGCGAGCGAGCGAAGAAGACAAAGATTGTCGTCGTGATAATTATGGCATCTTTGTCGCAAATATTTATATTCCACCTACTCCGACCGCCTCGAGTCTAGACAACGCGACACACATTTATCCGCAAAACAAGAAAAACAAATGAACAGACGAAACAACAAACAAACAACAAACAATCGATGTCATTGGCATGTTCTATGACAACGGATTAACAACGCAAGTTGACTACTCCAATGTAAACGGTGGTGATTCCATTGTAGCTTTCCGTCACAGAGCAAGATAACTTCGTTTATTTTTTTCTCTTTTACTTTTCTCTCAGAAGAAAAAGTGCAATCACCGTAATTGCAATGATACTTGTCAAATAACTGCTATTAATAAACTCGGTTATAGGAATAACAAAAATATTAAATATTACTAATCATCCACTACGTTTCATAAAAGACCTTTTCGAATCGAAATTTAATTTTTATATTAATAATAAAAAAAACTATCCAATTCAGTACAAAATTATACTAGATCAAGTTGATTGAATCCAAATCCGATAGAAATTCACGCGAAAACTAATTCAGTCTGACGTTAAAATGTCAAATTGTTTGATACCATCAACGAATCGCAAGCTTAATAGAAATCGGATGCTGCTATCATTTTCAAGCGACTAACTGAAGAAAAGTGCAGTTGAAGGAAACTTCTGTAAAATGTGTTGTTTTATGTGGAAATTTCGGCGATGACATCACGTACCGGATAATTAAGAAACCATTAAGCGAAATGTGCGTGGAACTGAATTCTTGCGATTGATTAATCATTGCGGCTAATTGTGAAATGTGTATGGAACGTTAATTTTAAAGAGAAGCAAAAACGTATTTCCATCCAATTGACACAATTAAAGGATTGATCTTTTTTTACGTACACATAACACAGATCCATTCCTCTCCGACTCGGCTGATAACGCGCGAACATGAAGACTAGTTTATCACGGAATTACAATAGATAAAAGAGTCGTTCGTTTTACTTTGGTGAATTGCTGTTATCGGTAGGTGAAGGGTGTAATGAATGAATGGATGGATGGATGAATATGATTGGTTAAGGTACCTAGGGGTAGTCCTGGTGGGCCAAGGCCAAGGTTGCGGCCCCAGTGCTGGGCCTGGGCGCCTTGAATGATCGCCGTGACGCTCATCATCGGTTTCTCTTTCTTCATCATCTTCCTTCACGTTCTCCGTCGACCAACGACAGACCGATCGAACTGAAGAACTAAGAACAACAACAAATTCACCACCCACGGCGACGTGCGTCGATGAAACTGAACGTTGGCTTCGACTCCGCGCGGCCAACAACAAACAACAAGCAATAATAATCAGCCAGACAGACAGTCGGTCGGAAGGCTATTACGGGCTCACTGCGATAAACCGAAAATTCCTTTCGCTTTACATATTTTTAAATTGTTTGCTTCGAAAATATATATCATCGTTTATCATTTTTTTTTTTCTTCTGCTGCTTCTTCCTCCTTCTCTTAGTCGTCTCCTTTTTATCGTAGATCGTCTTCTTCAATTATTTGCATAGCCTCCGTGCCGTTGACGATACTTTTTGCTCTGGTTGCGCGTCTTTGGAGGAGGATTCAGAGATTGGCGACCGACGTCTGCACGACGCGACGATTGCACGAGTACTACACTGCTGCGCTCCGGCTCGCATTCAAACACACACACACACACCCATAAAACTCATCATGTGTGTGTGTGTATATAGAAGGAGGAAACACGCACGCACACACACACACACACGTGCAACGGCAGACCAAAATCCGCCGCACAGACTGACTGCCGAGCGACTGATTCACCTGTCCAAAACTATCGAGAAATGCCTCCAAAAAATAGAACAGAATGCAAACAAACGGGTGATCCGACCCGCACCTGTCAATGTCAAGAAAAGTCAACAGCAAACAAAAACAATAAAACTTGATCGTTGCCCGGCTACTGCCAACATCAAACATCTTGCAATTGCGTGCATTCTAAAATTCACATATACTGACTTATTGATGATAATCAATGTTTTGATCTTAAACTTAACAATGATTATTGCATCAGTTTACACGAAAATAATTAAGTTTCGTTCAGTGACTCTATTTATCTGTAATTTAAATTTCTTTTAAGGAGAAAAACATGTAGAATTACAACAAAAAACATTAAACTAACATGAAAATATTTTTTCTATAAATAAATGAAATGCAATTGTGTACGAGAAATTAATAATGGAAAACTTAATGAATCGATTGCTTCATTAAATGCAAATAAATCCATTAGAAAACGATTCCATGTTTGTGTTCAATTGCAATTGTATATTGTATATTGTCATTCTGAATATGACAAAGACGAAAGTGAAGTCTCTGAAACACGATTACCAAATATTACTAAATTATATGGACTCTGGAATTGTGACATTTCTATAGAGATTATAATAAAATACAAATAAAAACTTCATTTATGTTTCTCAGCCGATTGATAATAAGGGTAAACAATAATAAAGAGTATTGGGTATAGAGTTGCGTAAGCTGAAATTCAATACGATTAACCTTTTACGAATTAGTGGAAAATCGGTGTCTGAAACTGAAACATTTTCACCTCGCTCGCGTTTCTCGAATGCATGATACGAAATTTTGCGACAGAGGGAATAAAATATAATAAGATTCGAGTTTTTCTCTGCGCATCGAATTTGCATCACATGAACAAATCGATTCAACTGGTTATTTTGATTTAGCTTAGCGTAAGCAATGAAAATGTGCACGTCTATTTTTTCTGATCATTTTGAACACAAACATTTATGCGTGTGGTCTTCTCAAACTGCATCGGTGCAAATTGCTAACGGAAGTCGTCCGAAGGTTAAGCGATCTCCGAGGAGACCTCTTTGCAGATTAGAAGTCGAAGAAAGCTGACGGAGAGCGAAAAAAAAAAGAACAGAATAATATAAGAGCAAAACAAAAATCGGAGCGACGCTTCCAAGGCCGGTTTCAGCAACCACAACAAAAAAAAACGCGTATTTTTAAAACGTCGGCAGAAGGGACGACCGAACCACCGTGGTGTGTGTGTGTGTGTGTGTGTGCCAATGTTACGTAAAAGTATAATGCAATGATTCCATCTCCCATTTTTATACGATGAGTCGACCCAAATCTTAAAATTATCCGCACTTTTGTAGGAAAAAAATAGAAACGAACAAGTCTGGATGGAATTGCGAAACTTGCGTTGTTGTGGAATTTCGTCGATCTTGGAAGGTGTAGTAATTAAAGCAAGCGCCTGTCAAAAAGATATTTACAAACTGTGAAATGAAAGAAATATTTTCGATGAATTTCAAATTAAAATTATTATTGAATTCGAAAATTAGTTAATACTAAATTGACGATAAATTTTTAACAAATTTGTAAAAAAATAATTAAATTAAACAAAATATAAGCAGATTATATGAAATGGTGCTAAATAGACGAAATTTTAAGTTATTTGGTTTATGCGAGATAATTTCCAGTCATTTCGAAAATTATGACATTGATAATTTTGTAAATATTAACAAGTCTATAATTATGTCGTTTGTTGTTTTGTGATTTGGAAGAAGGAGGAAATAATGAAGAGTAACGTTTTCAGTTTTGTTGCGGAATTGAATCGTTGGTAGTGAAAAGAACGCGGCGGGAAATCTAGGGAATTGTTGTGTAACGTGCAGAAGACCAATGAGGAAGAGCCAACCTTGACACGAAGTACGAGGGGGGCCGCGGGACCATTTAGCAGGAGAGGAGCGATTGGGGGGATCCCCTTCTGTATTCACCGCTCAAGGTCAAGGGCAACGCAACACACAAACACGACCGCTCTTGCTGCTGAATGCATTCATTCGTCGTGCAGCTCGATAGACAAGCCGCGCTGCTACTTTTGCTGCTCAGAACTGGGTCACCTCCTGCTCCCGTCGATGCGCCCATACCGTGACCATAGATCCGTTCCCTGCTACGCCTTGATCTTCCTCATCCTTCCATCTACTCCCAACTCATCAATCACGCATTTCCGAGCGCAACTCTTGCTTGCAGCGACGAGATATCATTTGATAATTACGATGATCTTCATCATCAACATGATGACGTCCGCAAAAAACAAACGGAGATGACCGACCGGTTCACCTTGGCAAACTGGGCCCCCTTTTATAGCCCCCCTTCCGACACATAATAATAACAAATCTAAAATCGGATTCACGTCTGCCAGCAGATCAATCTAACATCCGCTCCGATGCATCTGCACGCGAAACAAAAGCATTACGTTAAGAGCAAATCGAAATTCAAAAGTTTCTGTCAATCTGACATCCAGCTGGTTATCATTTCAAAAAACCATGCGCCTCTTTGTTTTTTGTTTAGCCTGATTCGCACGTGATCTTACCTTTAATGGATTAATTCTTCATGAGAAATTAATTCAAATGTTGCTTTTTCGATGGTTCAAAAATTCATTATTCAAACATTAAATTGCAAAAATATTTTAATCGCCAAACTATACTAATGCACTAAACTGTAAAGATACTTGCAGCTAAATTGTTGCATTGTCATTCCAATTGGATTACGCATTTAAGAAAATTCGATTTTTCGATTTATTCACTGCAATTTTCAGGAAACTTGATAACTGAATATTTTCAATTTTTACCCAAATAAAATTTTCACAAAATTTCCTTTAATAATAGCATATATATTTTTTTGTATTCTTGAAAAACCTTTAATACGATGCAAGTTTTGGTGATTAATTAATTACACATTAGCATGTTGTTAACTTAACTAAACTGTAAATAAATTTGCTTCTTTTTTCGTGTACGTAATAAAAACATGCACAATTATTTCAACGCGTTTATTTGGCTTTTGTCGTTTTGGCGTTTATTTATTCTGTATTTATTGTTCCGTTCCATAAAAATAAAACTTTATTTATTTGCGTAGCGTGGTGTATGGGTCTGTGTGTTGTTTTACTTATGCTTATATGTTTGCTTTCCGTACGCTTTTAATCGCGCGTCTCGGTTTTGTGGACTCGCTTTCTGGGGATTATGGATCTTGACCTTTCTCAATGTGAAATTCCTTTTTGAGATCATCTGGCAGAGGCGGCGGCGGCGGCGACGTATGAATGCGTTCATGTATATATTGCAGATATACAGAAGATCAAGTGTGCTCAACGAATAACGAAAAAAAAATGTAGTGCGAGGAAAAAATAAATAAATAAACAAAAACCGATACGAAACCGTGTGGCCAGAAATATCCCAATTTATTTTTAGAAACTTGTTGCGGGCGTCGCGCCTCTTCTATGCCATATTATATATATATATATATATATAAATATATGTGCACACATAACCTTTCCCCCGGTGACTCTGCACCTCTCTATCATATTCCTTCGTTTGTTTTTTGCTCGCTACCGTTTTGTTTTCGCGATCAAAGTGCGGGTCGGGTCTTTCACATCAAAAGACGTCACCGCTTTCGACGGTTTACTTGAAAAGCTAATTTCGGTGGGACGCGATGCTCTCCTCTAAATTTAAATATGCCTGTTTTGATAGTAGAATGCAAATAAATCGCGAATTCCGGCTGCGCACGGATTAGTCTCTAGTCTCCAACTGAATGAAACGCCCAGAATAAACGAGATACCACCACCGTATCGCCATCATCAGCAGCAATTTCTAATATTCCTCCATTTATATGTAATATTTACATTGCAAATCACATAAAAACCATAATATCAAATCAATAATAATCGTAAGAACAAGAAATACAAAACTAAGAATTTCATCAAAAATTAAATTGTACTAAAATTTTAGTAAACTGACAGAAATAATTTCGTAAACAAATGCATTCAAATATCGTTGATAATATTCATTATTAATTCAATGCAGCTTTTTCGAAATTGAATAGAATATTTTGCATCTGTATATTTCAACTGTTCCATTGATTTCAGCGGCGTCGACCTTAGGATGTTGCGCTCCAATTAAATCAACCCCCAGCAAAACTGGGTCAACCGTTTTTTTTTCATACTTTATGTGAAAAATACATTTCTAGAAACTAATCAAAAAAGCTGCGCGTCAAAAAAATAATCCCAAATATTTACAATAAATCACATCAGGAAATACCGATTTAGTAAAATGTCAATTAATTTTACAGCTTTTCTCAAGACATTGTTCCATTTTATTTTATAAGTATAAATCTAATTAGAAATCTATTTCAAACTCAATGTCGTTAACATTGACATCTGTCAATTAAGTAATTGAAAGATAAATGTAGGTTACAATTAACTGAACTTTCATAAAGGCAAAAATCTTCAAATGAATTACGTTCGACTGTATGGGAGTCGTTATTAAAAAAAAGTAAATAAATTAAAGAAGTTGGAATTCGTGACACCTGTTGGTGAATCGCCGAACTAACCTTGGATATTTTCCCTGCAGCCAGCATAATTTTCATATTACCTTTACTTCACCGGATTATCGTAGCCAACTTTGCGTTTCTAAACGAAACAATTGTTATTGTCTAGAATGAATTTTTGTTTGTTCGAAAGTTTATTCATTAAGAAATTATAAAAATTTTCTTTACCTCAATTTATTTCTTTCAATACTTTTGAAAGTAGTATTTTTAATGAAACTCGTATTGGAATTTGGGTTAAGTTATATAGGTTTGTCTTGCATAAATTAATGGTGCGTGTCGCAGATGCTGGGTCTCGATGGAAATTGGGAAACGGTCCATTTCCTAGGTTTGGTGTGCGAAAAACCCGAGGAAGATCCGGTCCGGCGAGGGAAAGGCGGTCAGTGAACCAAATGTGCCGACCCTGACTTTGCCATTGCCCTTTGCTTGATTGTATGTATGTCATTTTCGGGGTTCGCACGAATACTAACAGAACGGGCCCCACTTACCTCTCTCCGATGATTCCATGCCCTTCGCTCGATGCAACCCACCAACCAATTTGAATCCACCCCCGTTACTTCAACCTATTCACCACCGAAACAATTGCACGCACTCACAAACACAACAGCCTACTTTTCGCACCGTAAACATGGCCGAACGCGATGGCGCCCAGCACACATCAAGACCTGTCAAACAGGAAACATAGGCAACGCGTCGCGCACATCTACACCGCATTATTGCATACCCTACCCAGCAGAAAATAAATCCATAACAATTTTTTTTCACATAACACCCACACGATTTGAAAAAAACGATCCTAAATCATCTATTAAAACTAATTGATTAAAGACCCCACAAGTTTATTCCTTAATCCAAAATAAATTCTCGTGACGCTGTCACATTATAGAAGATGCAACCGCATTCAAAAGTTCAAATAACTCAAATGGATTTGCCGATCTAAATACATCAAAGTTCTTTCACCTATTAAACAAATTACATGTTAATTAAACCAATAAAATTAATTAATAATTAACCATTACCACGAAACTATACAGTTGGTAGCCCGAGTGTCATGCAAGAGACCGTGATACAAACTAATATTTAACCGCTCTTTTTTTCTTTTGTTCCCATTTTTTCAATATTTTATTAGATTATTTTAACTATTTCCAACTGCAGTATGTCGGAACAGGGCGCGGCTTTGCAGACCTATAACCAAGAGCTAGTAAAGTGTAATGTAAACTGATGGAAATTAAAATTGATAGAGTGGTGTTTTAATCTCTTGCAATTTTAGGTTTGGAAGACTTGAAGAGGCAAAGGATTCATCTGCAGGAGGTGATTGGCAAGGAGGAAGCTGACAAACTGGTGGTGGAGAAGAACATGAAGTGTTTGCAGAATAAGTTGAATTTGATTAATGCCAGTTTAGAGACGAACAGAATGCTCAGAGATAATTATGATAAGGCCATCAAAGATACTGAGCAGGGATTTAAGAAGGTTGCAATTATTGCAATATTTTGAGTAAGAAAAAATTATGAACAATTTTAGTTGTAGATTTTGGAAACCTCACAAACATTGCTGAATTTGGCACAGCATGAGGCAAGCAAGTTGGATGGTATAGTGACAAGGAAGAAAAAGTCCCAAACAATGTATGAATAATGTCTTAAGTCTGTATATTTTTATTTATTAAACTAATTTTAAATAATCAAATGTCTTTTTTCTTTGTGGCTGGTTAAGATAAATTCTAGAGTTAGAACAGCTAAAGTTGATAAAAGTTAAATCGATTTATTTACATGAGTATTTACAAAATGGGACTAATGTTAAGCGTTTCCTAGAGATTTTTGTTCGTTCCAAGCTTGCAGCATCTCGCCGGATAAGAAACCGTGCGAAGCGACGGTAAATCTGTAATCGTCTTTGCTGTACGATTTCTTGTAGTAGTGAAATTCGTCGGAATGGAAGGGTTCGATGTGCGTTTTCAACGCAAGCAATCCCAAGTAGATGTCGTCAAATCGAAAGTGATGCGTGTAAAAACTCGCCAAGTACATGTCAATCATGGCGCTCCGCGAGAAGAGAACGGCCCCGGCAGTGACGTAAGGGGGCCATCTATCGTACGGGTACTCGTTGAGATTCACGAACCACTTGCTGAAAACGTGCCTATGTGGCTTCGAGTTGAACACGTAACCTGTGTACAGTTTCACATCATCCGGAAGCTCCATGTCAATCTGCCTCTTCACTTTGTTTAATTGCAAATAGGCAGGATAATTTGCTGGGTTTCTCAGATACCTGAGAACATTTTTCGTTGAAACGTAATAATCGTCGTCGACGAGCATAAAGTACTTGGCCTTTCTGCAATTATTGTAGGCCCACTTCAACCCGATCATAGTTTTAATGGTATTGTTGAAATACGAATCTGTGAAATTTGCTTGCAGCAAATCCCCAAACTTCTTTTGCTCCTCATCCAGCAGACTTTGAATGTTCTTGTTCTGGTAACCCAGCAGAAAGACCCTGCGTATCTCCACATCGGAGAACCTCTTCTCAAAGCCCCAACTCTCCCTGATGGCTATCCTCCTGTTAAAGTGGTCCGGCGCAGATTTCACCAAATACACGAGCCTCACATCGTCGTTTCCCACGCATTTCTTCGTCTGATTATGGATGTAGGTGTAGGGATAAGAATTGATTGGTTTCACCATCGGCTTTTCGTCGTTCTTCAGCTGATCGATGAACTCTTCGAGAGGCCCATCGTACGGATACCGGAAGTTCTTGTGGAAGTCCTTCTCGAAGAAGAGAGTCGTCAGACCGAACAGCTTCGCAGCGAACAAAAGAACCAATGCTAAAACAACGTACTTGATTTTTCTCTTCGCCGACGACGGCAGCATGAATACGTTATGTTGTTGCATCGTGCGCTCCGTTGAAATCGTACTCAACGCACATTATTTCCGTGGAAATCTTACTTCAAAAAAGCCCCTTTGTCTCTTTTCTTTCTTCTTTCCACTTTCTTTCAACTAACTGCGGTGTTTACCAAATCTTATCTGAAGATAGCTGCGAAACGTCAAAAGGTTTTTTGAACTGTGCGTTGTTTGCTACTAATGATATTCTTTTTCTTATTTCTCTTTTAAAATATAAATTTACAATTTCGGATATTATCGAATTATCTATCATTAGTCATATCCGAGCAGTGCAATTCCATATCATATTTATACAGAAGGTTTAAAGTCTCAGACATTATGAAATCCAAATAAAACTTCAAAAGTAAACATCGTTCTCCATCTCCTCTAGAACGTTCTCCAATGCATCTATAGCATCATCGCAAGATCCAAGCCAATCTTCTTGTACTTTTGAAAACAGTTTTATGCGAGTCGCATCAATGTTTTCGTAAAAAATTTTTCAATGAAATTTCTTGAATGTTTCCAGTTTCTACTACAACATAATAATATTTATAATAGTATAAATACAACACCGAACAATTTTTCGTACAAAACTACTTCACTGAGTGATTTTTTTTAAACTTAGTATTTGTTAAAAAAAAATTATTTGATAAAATTGTAATTTTTTTTAAACTAATATAATTGAATCTCCGATAGATGTTTAGTTATTATTGTTGCATTAAACAATATGTTTCTATTCATTGAGTCATTGTTGGACTATCTCCAAATTGTATAGTTGTTACGTGATCTTGTGGATACACACATTCTGTTGTTGATTAGTTAAGTTATTGGTGATGTCTTGTTTTAAAACGGCAAAGGAACAAGTGACTATCCAGAATGAACGATCAATCGATTTTGGTGTTTGAACTTGACGAGTTACGGAAAAGCCTCAACAATTTACGCGAGAGCCCGTTTCAATTGGGCGATTCTCAACCGAAAAGAGTGAGTAATTTTTTAGATTTACTCAAAATGGGATTATGAAGATTATGTTTATTAATTTGCAGATGGTGCGCGAATGCGTGAATATCATAAAGCACGTTGAAGTGCGAAACTGCAAGGAGCTGCAGTGTGCTTCGAAGATGTTCAAGAACATCGCCTCGCACTTGGAGCAGTTCATGAACTTCAGTTGCTCTAATCCCATCGTATCTAACAATGTTAAGCACTGCATGGATTCGTGCATCGGGATGGATTACCTTCTGCCCAGTTTGAAGATTGATGTCGACGGTTTGGATAATTATTTGCGGAGCACTGCGAAAGAAGTATTGCAATTGCAAGGAGGCAGTCGGCACGTGACTCTGAGCATAAAGAAGCGGGAGTGTCTGGAGGATTTGGGTGAATTGTTCAAGATCGTTCATAAAAAATACTGCAATTTTAACTGCGGCCTGCACGATGTGCTTAAATACGTTAAGGAGTTGCTAGTAGAGTATGCGAAGGCGATTTCCCAACTCGACATGGTGATGGATTACATGGACAACGTTAAGAATTACATCGTTTTAGATGGCAGTTATGTAAAGCAGTTCAGGGATTCCGTGGAGAATCCGAATCCGAGAATCGAGATGATTCTGCTGAGATCGCTGGAGATGACGACGTGCGATGATCGGCGCGAGTTTTGCTTCGAGGAGATGCACGAGATATGGATGGAATACGCTGATCTGGAGGAAAGTCTGGACAATTTTAAAGACGTCATCTGCAATTTGCAAGAGGCCCATGACTTGTTGAAGACTTGCGGTGAGTCTATCGCGAATTTTAGTCTTCTGTACTCGTACGATTTGCAATTGCACGCGATCGAAACTCGAATTTGATGACAATGTGAAAAGTTTCTAAATTGATAATCATTTTATATTTGTAAAAATAATATAAGCTATTAATGTATTGATAATTATGATTGTAATAATGATAATAATAAAATTGTGTCGCTTCTTTATTTATTTCTAAAATATTCTTCGATGTGAAAAGAAGCTAAAATGGAGAAACGTCATTATCATGTCATTGTTATCTTAAAAATAAAATAAATGTTAAAATGAAGGCACCCCTTGAAAAAAGAAGAGTCGAATCACGTCTTTGACGCGATGCAATTCCAAGTCGTGCTCGTGTATAGTCATCAGAATTTTCGTGAGCTTCGTCGAGGTCGTGGTGTTGATGCATTCGATCAATCTGTTCAGAACGTCCTTCAGGTTGTTCAATTCCTCGAAGTACTCTACGATGTGACACTGATAGTGTTCGAAGTGTAAAATATCGAAATCGCGACGTTTCGCCACCGAGATCAGCGATTTCCTCAAAATCGCCCTCAGTTGCGAATTTTTTCTGTTGCTCTTGCCGAAGGTTTTCGTAAGGAAATTCGCTTCATCGTCTTCGTCGACTTGAACGGAGAAGCGACGCGTCGTCCCGTTAAAATACCCCTTCATATTCGACAGATCCATGTACCTCATCCTTTCAGATTCGATCTTATCATCGATATCACTGCAGATCTTGTTCAGCTGCTCCACGTACTTGACGTACTGCATCTGGTAACCGTGGAAGACGTCTTCAAGCTGCTTCCACAGTTCCGCCTTCTCCTCGCTCACCTTCTTCACGTGAGCGACGTGGTGCGCATCGGTGATAGCTTCTATCGACTTCAGTATGCTGTTGCACATCCGATTCGTGTTCGTCCAGAGGTTTGTCAACGTCCCCGACAGCTTCGATTTCGCACTTTGCAACGAAGAAACGTACTCGCACAGACTGTCGAACGGACAATCAAAATGAAGGATTTTGCTCACCAAATACTGCTTGTGCTTCAGATGATCCTGGTAATTCATCACCGTATCGATTTCCTTCATCTCAGCCTCCCTCACAAGAGCCACGCACTCGTTGATGACCTGCATCAAAATCAAAGCAGTTTTGCTGATAACAGAAGCAAACAAACAAATAAACAAACAACAAAAAATAAATAATAATGATCGAGACTCACGGTAGCGGACAGTTCCAAGCTAAAAGTCTCTTTCGATTCTTCAATATCCGATGAACATATAGATTGTCCAACCAAAACCCGAAGATCGTTCTTCAACATTAACAACCTCTTCATCAAATCATCCAATTCCTGAGTCGCCGCCATATCTTTTATTTTTCTATCTCTCCAAATTTTACTTATTTGTCGGTAGTTTTTTAATAAAATTTCAGCACAAATCACGACCGTCGATGTAACAACCTATCTATATCATAAGTATAATATAGAAACTTCTTGAATATCACGAGAAATTTAACAAACAAAAACCTTTCAATATCACTTTTTTTTCTGTTATTTTTTTGTTCAAATAAATTTAAAGAATAGCATTAATATTCATTTTAAAACTAAAATATTGTCAGAACACTATTTCGTCCGCCTTTCTTTCAGGACCTTTTCAATTTTGCTTTCGATCGAGTGCAGTTTCATGTCGTTGCTGTAGAGGATTTCGAGCGCGTTAAACAGCCGAAGGGATTCGAAGAACCAAAAATCTCCGTGGAAACTCAGAACAAAATCGCAGAGCTTCGATAGGCAGTGTCCAATCTGGACGCGATCCTTCTTCAAATCAATCATCTCTTCAATGCACGATGATCTTCTCTCCTCGCAGTTTTCTTTTTCCAGAGATCTCATCAAAATCGATTTAATCTTCGGACTGGGTCGCACGTTGAACTGGTTGAACTTATATGTATACTCTTGCACGTAGCACTTGTTTTTCAGCATGCACTCGTCGATGCTTCTCATGTAGTTGATGGAATTTTCGATCTCGACGATTGATCTTATTAACATTTGCAGAGACGTATTCAGTGCGTACTGTATCTTATCCAGGATATTATTCAAACGGTTGTACTTCACGTATCCCACATTGTAGCAATAACTCAAATTCACAGATGCGACCTTCTTCCTCACAGACACATTTCTCGATCTGACGAACTTGTGTGTATCCAAAATGTACTTGCTGATGTACAATTGACGTTGCCACAAATACTCGATGTCCATCTTCAAGTTGGGCAATAAATAGTCCATAGTGTCGGTCGTATCCATGACTTCCTTCACGAACATGTCCACCGCGATATTATCCGGACATCTGAGATCTTTCATCTCGGCTATCTTCGACGCAAAATTCTGCAACACTTTCGAGTGTCTCTTCAGCAATCCGCACTGCCTAACTTCGATCTTTTCTATAAGGTTTTCGCAATCATATAACAACTATAACAAAAATACAACATTTAGTGATAATATCAATTGAGAAAATCCAACAAAATACTTACATTTTCAGCGATTTCCCGATCGAAATTCTCTCGAAGTTTACATTCGACCACTGGAAATGGTGTTGTTTGATTCAAGTTGGTCAAATAACACTTAATAGTTCTCAATTGCGGGATCAATGTGTTTTCCATTTTTGAATATTTAGTTGTATAAAATATATTATTATTAGTTATGCAGATGAAAACTCTTAACTTTCAATATTCTGTAAAATTTAAAAAAAGCATTTATATAGGTAATTGTTACGTTATTCGACATAATGTAATATCACTAAGCTATTATTCACAATGGATTTTCTTGTTCTTATATTTAATCCACTCTTAATATTATGGAAGCATGCTATTTAGCGCGCGCTCAAATCCAGTCTACGACTAACAAAATAAATAAATCAATAAAAAATCAATAAATCAATAGATAAAATATTAAAGCTGACTGTACTCACATATATCTGCGTACAAAAATACTGAAAAGTAACTTAACTTTCAAAGGAATATCAACTATACATCTCTTCTTTACAACTTTATCATATGACAAGTAATAGTTTTATTATTGCTTGTTCCGGTGAATACCTTTACAGAAAGTGAACAGTGAAGTAATAATATTGATAGATATTGGCTGCAATTGATGAATGGAATGCACTAAAAGATGATTTAAATTTCAAAATCGGCGATTTGGCGGTTTATAATTGGTATATAGGTTGGTACCATGTTTGCAGCTTAACTGAAATATCTGTCAAATGCTTTAAAAGTTCTTATTGTGATGTTTGTTTTTAACTTTTATTCGACTGAAAATGGGAATTAAAGATCTCTGGACTATATTGACACCATTCTGTGAAAGAAAACCGCTGTACGAACTACAAGGAAAGAATGTTGCTGTTGATCTGTCAGGCTGGGTATGCCAGGCCCAGTGCATAGCTGATTATCAGGTGCAGCCTCGAATGTATCTTAGGTGATTACTTAATGACTATCTGTATATTCTTCTGTAACCCAAAAAAACTTTTAGAAATTTATATTTTCGAACATGCTATTTGCTCCTGCAAGAAGTGAACCCTGTGTTTGTGCTAGAAGGGAAAACTCCAACATTGAAGTACAAAACAATTGCAGCAAGAAATGCAATACAATTCAAGGGGGCAAAACCTAGAGCTGCAGGTTCTTCATTAGAGAAAGGCCGCACAAGGTTTAATCATGTCCTGAAGCAGTGTGAGGAAATGCTGAAGATTATGGGATTGGCCTGTATCACTGGGAAAGGTGAAGCTGAAGCAATGTGTGCTTATTTAAATGAAGCTGGGGTGTGTGTTTGTGTATACTTTCGAAATTTTAAGTAATATTTTAATACCAGTACAGTTTTAGTTGGTGGATGGCTGTGTGAGCCAAGATTCAGATTGCTTCGCATATGGCGCTAATGTGGTCTACAGGAACTTTTCTATATCGCAGCAAGGCGTAGCGGCAGCTTCCGGTGGTTCCATAGACGTATATGATATCAGATTGGCTACGAAAGCCATCGGTGCGTATCTCGTCGATTGCAATATAAAATAATCGTGAGATTCTTATAGGTTTTGGAAGGAACAAAGTCATAGGTTTGGCTATCCTCTGCGGATCGGATTATAATGAAGGCGTTTACGGTGTCGGCAAGGATTCAGCAATGAAATGGTTTGCAAATGTCGCCGAGGATGAAGTACTGGAAAGATTGAGACTGTGGAAAAAACTTCCATGCCCCGACCATAAGAAAATCTGCAGCAGGTGTGGTCACGACGGACCAACTGCAACGCACACCAAAAATGGATGTAGGACGTGTAAAACTAAAAAAAGTTGCAACCTGTCGGAAAATTCGATTAAAAATGAGATCGCGATTCGCAGCAAAGCGATGCAGTGCGAGGATTTTCCTTACGAAGACATCGTCGATGAGTTTCTGCATCGGAAGGACAATGTGGACAAGTTCGATGTTAAATGGTCCAAACCTGATATGAAGAAGTTTATCGTAAGCCGTTTCGCTTTCCCATATCTCGAGATAATAAGATTTAATTTTAGCATTTTACGACAAAGTTTCTTCAGTGGGAAGAATTGTATTCATTTGAAAAGTTTTTACCAATTTTAACACGTTGGATTTTGCTGCAGAACGTGATTATTTTTCGACCGGAGTCTATTAAGAAACGGAGGAACATCAAAGGTATTTTTTAGTTGAAAAACTAAATTCTCGACGAATATTTTTGTAATTTAATTTCTTTAGGTGTTGGAAGTTTCGAAATTATTTGGGATTGCAACGATTTAGTAAAATTGATACCAAAGGAGCAATTGGGTGGAGTCGATTTGATTAAATTACGCTCAACTATAGAGCCGAATGTGTTGGTAGCAAAAAGGTTTCCGAAGATGGTGGAGGATTTCGAGATTTCCAAGAAGAAACCAGCGAAGAGGAAAGCCAAAAAACCTGCGGCAAATACATTGGACAAGTACCTGAATCTCGATGCCTCCTGCTTTGGAGACGAAGACGATGAGTGCGATCTATCGCTGATCGTCGATGGAATCATTTCCAAAGGTCTGCCGGAAGTTGTAAAGGAGAAACTGAAAGAGATCAAAGAGGATAAAGATCGCGTGGACAGTTTCTTTGTTGCGCCAAGTGACGGTGCAGCTGCCGAGGATCTCTTCGAGGCTAGTTTTAATTTCATAACTGATGTTGGTGGTGATGATGATTTTGATGAAGATAGTGATGATAGTTTCGATGAACGTTACGTTCCATTGCTGGAGCGATTGAAAAAGAGCTAAGGTTTTATTATTCAATATATATATAAAAATATATTTAATCTTATTATACAATATTTACAGGATTTTCATTTTGTTGTATTTTTTTTTTGTTTCTCGCCTTGCGCCAGCGAGAAATAACAGAACAATAGTATATTCAAATATGTTAAAACATTTAAAAAATTATGTTTTTCCTTGTAGAAAATAATGAAACGTAATAGTACTAATATTGTTATTGGAAAGAATAAGGGGTTTCTGGATGATCACAATGGTCAGTTTTCTAGAGGATCTGCGATAATCAGTTCGTCCGCTTCCGATGTACTGATGGTGATCATCATCTTCTCCTCATTGCTCGAGTCCGAGGACTGGGATTGAGTGGACGTAGCAGCCTCCTGTAACAACAAAAAAACATCGGGGGTGTAGCCATTCTGGGATTGCAAGGGAAAACCTGCTGTAAGAGATTTCGTTTTTGTTTGTTTGTTTGTTTTGTTTTTGTTTGTACCTCTGAATAATTAATTTGCGTGATGGCATATTTAACATTCGCTTTGCCATCGGACGCTATCCATATCTGCTGGGGCTTCTGTTCGACGTGTTCCATTTCCTGTTGATCCACCGACCAACTGCCGCTAACGTCATCGTCAATCTGAATAGTTTCTCCCTTCATCTGCTGTTAGATTAAAGTTAGAAAGTTAAAACACAAAGAGCGGACGTGCTATAGCATCTATCGGCTGTAGCGTAGCAATGATGTCGGAAAGTCAATAAAGCTACAAAGTATTTTACCATACTTAACTGAAAATTGTACAAACTGCACGATATTGTTTTTTTTAATAAATCAAGTGTTCCTATACTGTCATATAACAAACAAAATCAAAACTTGTATAGTTGAAAATTGAATTTCCGACGTTGACAAAACTTGTTGCCAGTATGTTTCAGAGCCGTTTGTGCCTTCGCACGAAAAATGGAGAAAACATGAAACGTCCTGAAGCATACCGTTTGTTCGTAAGAGGACGTACCGTTATGCGTTGCTTCTGATGGGTCTTAATGTGCTTGGAGAGATGATCGCTGCGCATAAACTTCTTGCTGCATTCGGTGCACTGAAACCTCTTTTCGCCCGTATGCGTCCGGCGATGCCTCTGCAGCTCGTCAGACCTGGTGAAACGCTTGCCGCAGAAGAGCCATGTGCAGACGAAGGGTCTTTCACCTGTGTGCCATCGCAGATGCGCCCTCAGATGTGAAGTCTTGCCGTAGACCTTGTTGCACCCGGGTATGTGACAGATATGCTGCTTTTTCCGATCCGAATGTCGTTCTCCTTCGGAGCAGTTCGGACATGTGCATGCAACTCGCCGCACCCGCTGTTTGGGCAATCCGTCCTGCGAATTTTCGGACATTGGTATTGTCGTCGTTGCAGTGGTCTGATTGTTTGCAGGTTCAGGTGCAACAGTCATGCTGGGGGCTGCGACGGTGGTTGTAGTGGCCGCAGCCGCCTGTTGTGGCTGGGCCTGCACTTGCGTTCCGCCTATACTTTGCAGTATCTGCCATTTACTGGGATCCGTAGGATCCTGTTGGATATGCTGTCCTACAAGCTGCGGCGCAGCTTGCGGTTGCGTGATAACTTGTACGTTTCCCAAACCTAGAGACACCAATCAATTAATACCACTGCTACTGAATTCATCATCATCGTCGCTTATTACCTGGGATGTTCTGCATAGGTATCGTTTGGATATTAGGCATCTGAATGATGTTACCCACGTTGGTGCCACGAATTTGCTGGAGGTTCGCCGCAGGAATTACCGTGAACTGTTGCCCATTGGCGCCCGTGAAGGTGAGGGGTTGAGTGGAGTTATCGGCCTGCACGGTTACCGATGGCTGTGAGGTGGGCGTCTGCTGCTGAGGCTGAGATGCTGTCGCGATCTGCACCTGTTGCAGCTGGCCGTTGGGCGTGAGGATGTTGGCCAACTGCGGCATGATTTGCTGCGCCTGAATGATGTTCGGCACGGCGGTGGCAGCCGTCGTAAGCTGAACTGGGAAGTGAATTGTCTGGTAGATGGTTTGACCATTCGCCGACGAGATGGGCACTTGGACGGGGATAGTTTGCTGCATGGGAAACTGCATGACCTGGGGCAGCGAAGGCCGCACCGTAACGCTTTGTCCATTCGATAGTTGCACGGTCTGCAGATTCTGCAAGTTCGCCGGTAGGACATTGGGATTCCGTATGATCTGTCCAGGACTGAAGAGCTGCTGCGGCTGTTGTCCAGCTGAAAATCATCAATTCAGTAAGTTAATTATTATTGATACTTAATTTTAAATCATCATTATGAAAATATTTCTTAGCGAAAAAATATATTATAATTAGTTAAGCAATTACCAGCGATCGGTATGAAAAGGGCCTCCTGGCCATCAACGGTAACAGTCTGCATAGGTTGCATAACATTGTAGGCGAGATTCTGGCCGGCGGCGTTCGTCGCAGCGCTGACCAGTTGCGCACCCTGCTGCTGCAGCAACTGCTGCGAAATCTGTTGCTGCAATCCGACGGGCACGCTGACCACCTGCTGGCCGGCGGCCACCGGGATATTTTTCACCGGGGTCGGGGTATTGCTCATGATCGAGTGCGACGTTTCAGTCGTCGCCGTAGGCCCTATCTTACTGCAAGTTGCCGCTAGGAGGGCTAAAGGACACGGTTTCACGTCCTGAAACAGATTTTACTTTCAATTAAATTTAGAAAACAAATAAGGTTTAAAAATCAAAATCTCAATCTGGTCAGAGAGGAACGATGTCACTAGCATACATATCAAATTTAATCGTTTGAGATTTGCTTTCAAATTAAGGAGTACAGAACCTGTTTTCATATTTTTGTGTAATAGAAGTTGCATATTACGAACATCATTGATACAAAGAAAAGCGATGTCATGCTGAGCTGTTGCTGATGAGGGGAATTTTGAATAGGAACTGGTTTCTCCCAACCCAAATCCTGAGAATTCAAATAAAAACTTTAGGGGCGTTCTCTCAGAGGTAATGGAAAGAAGGAAGGCTGAACACTTAAGTGAAAAAGGTAAAAAAAACTATTTTTACTGTTGCATTTATCCTTTCGATATTTAAAATGTTGGAGTAGTTTAGATTTTTCTGAAAGTACATTCATTGGAGAATATGTAACTTAATTGATTATGTATTTTTACTAGTCCATATTTTAAACAAATGATCGTGCGCACGTTACGATATGGATGGAAATCGAATTTGAAACGCCAGTTAATCCTCTAATGTTGTAATATTTTAATATGTAATATTTTTTAATCTTGTACTTTTGCAACCTTTCAAAGTTGTTTCATGTAATCATTTATTCGTACATTATATGTGAATGCATAAAAATATTAGAATATTGCTTTGAATGAAAATAAAATATTAATGCAATCTAGACAATTAAGATAAAAAAATATCAACGTACAAATTCAAATGATAGATACAACTCCAAGAATATTTTGGTCGATGGGCAATTTTGGAGGGAAATTAACAAGTATTAGAAGCTTAGAAGTTACGCCTCTGGATTGCAAGCAGATGCAACGGGGAGAAACAGCAATTGCTGCATTGAATGATGCCGAAACACATTGTTTCAATATATTCATAAATAATTGGAATCTTTAAATAACAAATATGAGTTAGATAATATTTAATATTGTTTTATTGATGAACAAATATAGATTGTATTATAGGTTATGATCGAGTTACAAATGAGATACGTTTGCTAGATATGGACGCTACTGGATTGCTGGACAGAAAAAGATTGAAATAAAGTAAAAAAGTGACTTTAATTGGAAATGAGGTTATGCTAGCAATGGTAATTGGAGGAGAAATATTTTTTTTATCGGCCCGATGAAGGAAGACTGTACGGATCGGTGGAAGAGGAGGCCGTTATTTGCGAAAAGGGGGAGTGTGAGGGTGGAGGAGGGAACGTGCGACGCGTCCGTCTCCGATTTTCCGACCCGAAAGGCCGGAGGAGCCAAAGTTCGACCTCCTCTGGCCTACTGGGACACACGCAGACAGACACAAAGCAACACCCACAGACGCGTCACTTTAATGCCCGCCCTAAAACCAAAAACGCGCACATACATATATGTATGTATTGTAACCGCATGTGATCATCTTATTCGAATTGAAGGAGGTTGCTTGTTTTTGTTGATATCCTACCTGGTGATTGTTATTGTTGTTGGAGGTGTCGGTCACGGAGGTCGGTTCTATTTTGACGGTGGCCTCAGGATTCATGCTGTTGTCGTTGCACCGTTGTCGCCGTTTCGTCAGGTCGCTTTCCGTTCCTGCTGTCGCTGGTCTCAACATCGGCACTAACGCGCGCAATTATGGGCATTGTTACAGCAAAAAAAAAGGGTTTCCTCTGGATTCGGTTTCTCCTCTGGATCGCGCGCCTTTTTTTTGCGTAATCGATGGTATATCGACAGAGAAACAAAATATGATGAGGAGAGAGATGGTGGCGATTTTGTTTTGTTGTTGACGATGCTCTCGGGTGGGAAGACTCGATTTTGGGTTTTGGGGGCGGCGGGGCCGCGCGGGAGGTTGCTTTTTTGGAAAATAGTGGCCGCGTCGTAATTATTATTAAAACTGGGCGTGAAACTCGCTCGCTCGCTCACTCACTCTAACGCACGGTCGACGGCGGCGGTCACTCGCGGCACAAACACATACACACGATGATGATGATGCTCCGTCGGCAGGCGGTCGGGGGGTGTGGAGAACGGGGGGCGGACGGACGGCGCAGGGGCACACGCGCTCTCGTTTCAGTACTGTTAACAAAGGCGGCCACAGCCACGGCTCGCATCGATGATGGTGTATACGCATATACTGCACGAATGCGGGGAGGCGAGAGAGACACACAGGCCGGGTCAAATAGCGCGGGCCACGCCAGGCCCCGGGACCCTCCCCTCCCCGGGCGTCGTCGTCGGCACAACGGCCCAACCCGACCGCAGCCGATTCTCGACCCTACGCCCCTCCGCCATACAGATTAACGCCCAACAAACGACCCGACACACACACGCACAGCTGCCACATCCGTGACGTCACCACCCTCCTCTTCTTCTTCCTGCCCTCCTCTACCCACTTACCCAACCTATTTACCCAACATCAAAACCTACCCACCAACCAATCAACCAACCTACCACATCCGCACGCATCCAAAGGGAACACGACACATCCACACATCCCGGTTCGAAAGAAGGCAAAAACCGCACTTCCACCGACAAATTATTAAAAACAACGACGAACGCACCGTCGATATTCGATCACTTATTAACTGATTGAGAAACAATGAAAACCAACAATACTTCCGGTTAGCAACGCACGTACCAACGTTGCAAAACACGTTTGGCCTCACCTCACCTCACATACACACACACACCTAGCAATAACAACATATCAAACAAATTACTCAAGATATTCATTCATTTATTTATTAACGTTTAAAGAATTATATTTTACTTTATATTAAAGGAATGCAACATCAATGCAACTGTATATTTTTAATTATTTAATTTTTTTGAAAATAATAAATGTTGATCTTAGCTTCATTTATTCAACCGAATACAATTTTCATGGATGTTTGTAGAATTGTTGCTTTTCTCATATTCAAAGTACGTAAAAGTCTTCTCGATGGTAATGATGCTGAACGTCTATTGTTACTATAACAACAATAACCGCGCTAAAACAACGTGGGGTTCGAGTCGATGGGTGGGTTGGATTTGGGCTTATCCGAATTTCGGGGTATTTTTGGGTTGAGCCAGAGGCTCGAACGCCGTTCCCCATGGGCAGGGGCTGGACGCAAATTGATTCCGCGGGGGTGGCTGACGGGTTACGCCCACCGCCTAGCAAACTTCCTACAACCGTCGAGCCTTCTCCTCTCTTCCTCCTCGCACACACACATATTCACGGATTAATATACGTGCACGACGCGCTACGTTCACTCGATCGTTCATATGCATTTCGGAAGGGAGAGACGCGCGGACGGTCGCATCGCCGCTTGCTGCAGCATTCTTCGTACAACAAAGTCTGATCCTATGGTTGTTGATAACTAGCAACTAAAATGCATGAGAAAACTCTCTCTCCATCTCATCCTCACCCCACATTAAACTCTACAATACTTTTCAGTGGAACTCCCATCACCAGTGGCGGAGACACATAATTTTCCCCGCCACCACATTCTTCGCTCTAGCGAAAATGTAAAATCTTATAGTAACTAACTTATATTTTAATATTCTAATATATAAATTTGAATATCTTGCACGTAATTCTTGAAATAAATATTATTGTGTTCATAATTATATATACTGTGATGCTGTCAAATAAATCAAATAGATGCAATTGTATGTTTCGTTTACTATTATTTCGAAATGAATATTGGATATTGCATTTGGAAATGACAATATCGAATGCTGAGCGAAATATTATTAAAATTCTTAATAATATTCATTGAAGTGTAGATGTAACAGTTTTTCATGCATTCATCATGGCAGATGTTAATTGTCGCACGTTTATGCCTCAGCACCTGTTGTAGACGCAACCAAACGCATTAACAAGATTTTCCAATAAAAGCGAATTGCTTGAATGTTGTTAACTTGCAGCTGTCACGTATGCTAGTTGCTTGTTTTTTTTTTTCTAATTAAAATCTTTGTCGAATGTAATGCCAAGTTCAGAAGTCAAATAAATTAGTAAATAATGACTTTTTATATTTTAATTTTATGTAACGATGGAATAATTATATTTAAATGAACGATTAATGCAATCAATGAAAATTGAACAACAACAATTTTGATTAAATTCTAAGTATTTACTTTTAAAGCCATTGCTGGATGTATGTGTTGTTTTGCAGGGTAAGCACCAGTTATTACAATTTTCAATATATTATAAATTCTACAATTATTTTAATTAAAAATATAGTTGCTTTACATAAAATCGTAAAATTATGAAAATATTTTAACAGAAGCAGCGTATTATTACGTAGACTAAACGTATGAAAAAGAAAAAAAAACAATCGTGCATATTCAAAAGAAAGGTAAAGAATGCAGTAGGTTTCGTATGCCATTTTACGATTGTTTTGACTGCAAGAGGCATTGAAGGTCTTAGGGAATTCGAGAAGTTGTAAACAAGAAATTGAACTGAAAAGTTTTCTCTAATTAGACAAATGTTTAAAAAAATCTTGGCAAACCAACAATATACTGAAATTAATTTGTTTATGCAGTCGATCGTTACATTTGGCTAAATAAGTCAATACACAATTGCAGCTGCACAAGTATGGTCCACCTCGAGCTTTTGCAAAACAAGTTTTGTGGAGGTTCACGTTATGCAACTAAATGCACATCGAAATAAGAACGTTTGAAAAATACGCGAAATTTGCGAGGGAAATATATTTTTTTGAATGAGTACTGACCCGGTTATACAAATTAAATTAAGTCTTTATTAAACACACTGCTCCGAAACAATAACACTTAACAGTTAAACAAGAGTCTGAAAATGGCAAACGTCAGTGAGGTCAGCTGATTCGTTATTCGTCTTGATATCTTAAAATCTATAATTATCTATACTTCGCGTATAATCTATTCTGTACAAATCGCAACAACTTGCAGATCTACTCTGTGTTAAACAATTTTTTTTAATAAAAATAAAACGGGGAAAATCAATTTTACGTCAGTAATATATGTATGTAGTAGTATATAATATATAAACAGTACTTTTTCCCCTGCATTTCACAGCAGCGGAAAAGACAAAATTACCTAAACAATTAAAAATCGTATTTATACAAATCAAATTTTCATCTTCTTGCAGTGAAAGAACGCGCGCGAGATTTTCGCTGTATTCGCGCAAAAATTTAAAAAAAAATAGATAGAAAAAAAATGCATTTTATCCATTTGTAATTACGATTGTTTGCCGAAGATATGCTCGAAGAAATACGAGAGCGAAATTCAATTTGATTTCGACGCGCGTCTAGTTATGGAACGAACTTCCAACAGTCTTCCTGATTCTTGCATATACGCACAAAAACATAAACGAAACTTTTTTCTTTGCGCCGGTATTAAGAAAATAGCGATGAGCAAAAAGAAAATAATAATATAATTATAATAATAATAATAATGATGTATAAATATGCAATATGAATGTGTGAACTATTACTATGCTGCGACTTTGTTCTCTTCGCTGAGCAACACCGTGAGCTTATCGTAAGCGTACCGGATCTTATCGTATAATACTGTTGTGCAGCCATTGGCCTCGATGGATTTAAACCTAAACGTACGGAAGGATTTGTCCACATCTATGTAACTTATTGCTGCCATCAGCGGACACATTATTATCTTCGTATGATCACTAAAGTTTATCTGAATACAAAAAGGAAACACTTATTAGCATTTTGATGTCAAAGACTACAAATGTGAAATAAAGTTAATGTGTATGCATTTACCTGCACGGATCCGTTGTTCAGTTGCATCAGGACACCTGACGTGGATCGGCACCATTGATGGAGGTGAGGAATACGCGAGAGGTTATCGTTTTCTCGAACGACCGAGGCTCCCGTCTTCATTAAATGTTCCCTCATATACCTGTTAAAATAGGACAGCAGTTTCATCTTCTTGTCGAGGGTCTTCGGATAATCACCTTTCGTCATGTAAGACTCTTCGCCGTCCTTATCAATGTAGTGGACGTTGCTGTAAACAAGAGAAGATGCCATGATATAACAATCTGCTGCTGCCGGATTCGTTCAGAGTGTAGAGTGATGACTTACAATCCGTTTGGAAGGATGATGAGTTTGGTCGTGTCGTTGAACATAACGCCGACACTTTCATCGCACAGCTGATACCCGAAACCGTATTTATCCGAGTAGTCGACCCACTTGGATACCCAGATCAGCGGCTGTGCCGCAGGATCGGACATCTCGTCTCCAAACCGACACACCTTCATCGTCGGCTGCGATTTGATCACCTCCGCGAGCATTCGCTTCAGCGTTAAGAAGTTGTCCTTGGCATCGAACGCCTTGATGTCAGAGGGCTTCTGGTTCATCGCTGCACCAGCCGCTATGGAATTGCGCGACATCTTCGCGGGAGAATCCACCATCATCTCGTCCCCGTTGTTCATCTCGGAGAGCGGCTTCCTCATACTCGTGTCGACGACCTGGTCGAACCTGGGGGCCATCGTCAGGCAGCTCACCGGTAGCTTGGATGGAGTGTATCCAACAACCATGAACTCGTGCTCGAGCAGCTGCGACACTTTCGGCCGGTATTTGGGCTCACCTTGTAACATCGTCACGATCATCTCCTTTGCCGAATTCGAGATTTTTGGTGGCAACCTAAAACAAGCAAATCGCAATGAGTAATGAATGGAAGAAAATAATGAAATTGTACTCACTTGTATTCACATTTTTTGATCTTTGAGTAAGTTTCTTTCAGACTGCTGGTCTCGAAGGGCGGCCGTCCGATCAGCAGCGTATACATAATGCATCCAATCGACCAAATGTCTACCTCGAAGGAATGCCCCTTCTTGTTGAGGATCTCCGGTGCGATGTAGTTCGGCGTTCCGCAGAGCGTCTTCTTCCGCTCACCATCGTACTCAATCTTAGCGGCCAGCCCAAAGTCTCCAATTTTAACTTGCAGGAAATCGTTCAAAAACAGATTACCCAATTTGAGATCGCGATGAATTATGTTGTTTATATGCAGATAGTGGACTCCACTCAATATTTGTTTCATGTAATACCTAGTTTCAGGTTCAGTTATAATCTTTCTTCTCTTGTGCAGCTCCATCATACTCTAAAAACAATATGAAAATATTAATAAAAAGACAAGCAAGAAATAAAAGAAAACTGTGACTTACTCTTCTCCTGCACAGCTCAAGCACAATGTAAATATTGTGTTGGTCCTCGAAGAAGTTGTGGAAGCCAACTACATGTTTGTGATTCAGCGACTGGTGGATTTTGATCTCTTGGGTCATTTTCTCCCGCTGATGCTGCTTGACCATCAACTTCTTGGACACAATTTTTCCTGCGAAAGCCACCTGCTTCACAGTCTCTGTGATCTCGTAGCATTTTGCAAAGCCACCCTTAAATCAGAAATAAAACGCACACACACTGAAAACACGTTTCTTCACACGAGTTCACATGCAACAGATGATTCCACCATGTTTTGATGAGAATGCGGGCGGCGGGAAGCTATTTACGTTCTGTTTAGTGGAACACGAACGATGAACGATGCTTGTGAGCAGCAAAAAAACGCTACCAAAAACACGGAGAGCGTTTCGAAGATGTATAGCATAAAACAACTAACCTTGCCGAAGAATCTGCCTTTCTGGTACCGAACTTTCAGGTTGTTGTCGTAAATGATATCGGGGATGATGTCCTGCACAGCTTCCTCTTTCGACATTTTGTAAGCGGGAATAAAAAAAACCTCGAATACACACAGGAAAACTGAATCACTTTAGGCCGGGAGCCGATCTAGTATAACGTTTTTTGGCAGTTACAGAACTTTTTGAATGTTCGTAGCTAGTCGCACGCTGATAGGTCCATTACAAATAACGATACCAACGGACGAACGAACATTTCCACATTATGCCGACAGGCGGCTGAAATTACAGGAATCTGCAAAATTATTCAAAATATATATATATATATTTGAAATATCTCTTTCCTCCTTAATATCTATGATACGTAACAAAATATTGTTTTACCACTTCCATAAAATAACTTCACATAAAAATTATATGGTAACTTTAATAACAAAATCCATATCAACAAATTGTTATACTACGTTGAATTTTGTTTATATATTATTGTTAGAAGTTTAAAGTATTTCTTTTATTAACTTATTGCTAATTAAATTTTGCAATAAATATAAAAAATAAAATACATTTTTTTTAATATTAATATTTTCCATGAAAATTTAAATATTTACAAATTTGTGAAAAAGTGTCTATTTAATGCAATGAACATTTTAAACAGTTTTATTGAGGGTGCACTTTATTATAGGCGGTGCAATAAAATTTCTATTTTGTCCTTTCGATCATTAAAAATCAATTGAAAAATTCAAAATTTTATGATCGTTTTATGATGCATGCGAACAGATCAACATCATTCAGGCTTCGACCAGAAAACAGTGCATCATTACCATGGCAAACCAACTGATGAAAGATCTGCGTTCGGTGAGGAACAATTTCATGAGTATTTGTGAAAAGATCCCAGTGGAGAATATTGCTTTCGATGAGCGCGAAGATGTTGCCCACGTTGTAAGAAATTTGAAAAGATCATTTGCGTAACAATAAAAGCGAAATGCTGATTATTTACAGGTGATCGAGGATTGCGAAAATTTGATAGAACTCATAGTACTCAGAAATTCTTTTGAGTTTCGTGCAGAAGATTGAAAAGTTGGAATCTATGAGGATCTCAGATGATTGTGAAGTGGACGAGTTCTTGACGAATTTCTTGAATTCTGATGATGGTATTGGCGGGATTTTGCCTGAAGGTTGATGTTGATTACCTCCTCAGTTTGGAGGATTGCTTCAAAACGTGCAGCGAAAAGTATGCTAAAATGTATCCAGCTTTAAGAAAGATCTTGGACTTTGCGAGTCCCGCACTGGGGGATCAAGGCGATTCCATCACTGTAGTCAATAACGCTATACTGTACATCAACACCATCGACAACGGCATGTTCGATGACGAGAGCTACATCGATCATTATCTGGAGTTGTTCCTCAAGCCGAACGAGGAAATCGAGGAGATTCGCCAAGTCACGAGCGAAAGCCAATAGTTAATAAATAGCACATGTTATTATTGTACATATGTAAATTTCCAATACACCCATACCTCGCTTTACGGCCTAGATACGTTCCACGAAACTTGGCCGCAAAGCGAAAAGCCGTATAAGGAATCAATTATTATAATGTAACAAGGTTTATCATTCAAAATGCATTTTATCTTCTAATTTCATTAAATCAAAAATACATACATAACAAGTACATACATTTGTAAATAAAATAATAACAGACTCCAAAAACCAACAATAATCTATAAACAAAAATGAAACAACTTCATGTTACATAAAATATGTGTATGTATACATACATTTTTTTTTTAAATGGCTTTAATCTGAAGACGATGAAGAAATGTCATCGTTTTTCGCTGGTAAGGATGGGCCTAGCATAAAAAAATGTCTAACGTTGTTTGTCTTGCCTTCTTGTCTATTTCGCTCTTCAGTGATTTATAACAGCTAATGGCTGAGTTAATTTCTTGAGCTACGTTCGACTTCAGGATCGTTTTCAAGGAGGATGTTTATTCCTTGTTCGAAATAGGAAAAAGCTTTCGACAATTATTATTTGGATACAACAGGCTCTACCTCTTTATCAAATGCCGGTCGAAAAAAATTGAAAACGTGCCTTAATTGAATAGGGCCGTTATAGCGAAATGCGGTATATAGAGGGGCCGTATAGCATTACATTCAATAAACTTTAGTTTTTTTCTTTTAGAGAGTGAAATCAAAAACGGCGTAAGAAATATACAAGAGACATCGTTTTAAAACTCGGTTTATTCATTATCAAAAAGGAGAAGGAAAAATCGAAATTATATTTTTTTTTTCGAAAGTATTAGTAGGCTTGTCAAAAAACAAAAAGCAAAACACAGCCTCCCTCGTACGATTTATCCGTTCCTATTTAAATCTTCATTTATTATTATCATCATCATCGTCATAATCCTTTCGTTTTGAGAATAGCAAAAAGAATTCTAACAATAATAGAAGAAAAAAAAAAGGTATTACATATTCATAATAATCCGCAAACAAATTTATATATATATATATACTTGTATATATAATAATAATTAGTATGATTCAATTTCGCAAATATATATATGTAAATATTATGTCCCTATGCTTAGAAGAGCGTTTTCGTTACTCCGAGAATTGCTTTACAAGAAAAAAAGAAACAAATATTATAATTTTCTTCAAAACACAAATCGATTATAACATATTTTAATAGACGGAAAATATATAAATCTATATGCTTCAAAGTTACGTTGTTTCTTAGCAAATGTCAAGTTAAGTTGGCCTTTCGATTGGTATTATTATTTTTGCACCACAAACAAAATGATACTTTCATTTAATCAACAATTTTATACACTATCTAAAATTATACAATTATTTATATACTATATTTATATATTTATATAAAGGAATCATCAGTTTCGACATTTGCTAAAAAAAAATATATATAAACGAATATCTATATCTATATATACATATATATGAATTTAATAGCTTCCAATTGAAATTTCAATTAATTTAAATTTCGTATTATTTCCGAAGTAAACGCGATCTACTTCATCGTTTTGTAAATTATAAAGGGGAGAAAAAGGGTCAATTTAGTATATATATATATATGTACATATATATAGTGTTAGATATGTTAAAACAAAAATTACATTCGTCCGCAAAATGTAAATAATAATAGTAATAATATCATTGTGACAAGACCTTATATGGATGGGGAGGTGCGTATGTGAATGTTTAAACTCGCGTGCTCTTTTCATCTTCTTTCCTTTCCTCCGAAAGCAGCAAATGCAGCGAAAACCCAACGAGAAAAAAAAATCAATATTATGATGGGAGGAAGAAACGTATTTCACTACATATTTAATTATAAATTGATTGTGATATCGAAAGAAAACAAACGAAAATAAAGTAATATCAATTCACGAATAAAATGAAAGAGCTTTGAGAACACTTTCGAGGGGGAGGGTCGGTGGGCGGGGCGATTCATACTAACTTAAATTAAAAACTCAGTCTCAATATCACAACCAATTGGTGGCGTACGTTTCTTCTTCCTATTTCCTTCGCTACAGTCTGAGACGCACACGAGTAAACGACAAAAAAAATAAAAACAACAACAGCTGAACGGAAAAATGCGTCGGGAATCCTACCGTTGAAAAAATAATTTTAAAATGATATGAAAATTGCTGCGTGTTAAACTGAAAGGTTTTTTTTCATTGTCCTGTTATATATATATATATATCCCGAATATGTTGTTAATTAGTATTTATATAAATTATATATAGATATAGATGGTTGTTGTTGTTGTTTTTTATTTGTTGTATATATATATATATATCGTATATATATATATAGACGTATGTTATATTAATGCAGAGGTTGTTTGGATTCGGGCGAATGGCATCAAAACTCGAAGCCCTGGTTGGGTACGTTCGTGCTTGGCGCGAATTGGAAACCGGCGTCGCCGACTGCGGGCGCAAGAGTCGGATCGTCTTCGGGGTCGCCGCTGAAGTACTGCTCGATGATGTCGTACGCTAGCTTATAGATGTCGAGGTTGTCGTGATTCTGGAGGCTCTCGATCTTGTCTAAACCATTGCACTCCTCGATCATGTTGGCCAATTGGTCGGCCTGAGGTCCGGCCATCTTCAACATGTTGTTGATGCCGTCGAGAACGACCTGGATGACCTGCGGATCCTTGCAGCTGAGCAGCTCGCAGAAAGGTGGGATAACGCCGAATTGGATCAGCTTGACGACCTGTTCGCGATTGCCGCCGATAGTCAGATTGCTGATGGCCCATGCTGCCTCCTTCTGGGTTTGGAAGTCGCCCTTAGTCAGATTCTGAATGATGTTTGGCAACAGACCGGCGTCGATGACAGCCTGCACCTGCGATTGATTGCCTGCAGTAATGTTGGAGAGAAACCATACAGCCTCCTTGCAGATTTTATCTTTTTGATGGGTCAAAAGCGCGGGGAAGTGCGAGAGCGCATCACAGTTGAGCACTACTTGCGTTTGCTCGTCCGTCCCAGTGACAATATTGCCCACGGCCCGCAAGGACGCCGTTTGCACTTTCACCTCCTTATGGCTCAGCAACGGAATCAGCTTTGGCACAACTCCGCTATCTATAACCATTTGGATTTGTTCGTTACCTCCGTCCGTTAGATAGCTCAACGCCCAAACAGTGTCCACCAGAATATTGATATCAGCATGATAGATCAGCACATTCAAAGCGGGAAGCAACTCTTGTATGGTGTTGATTGGTGGTGGTGGTTCCTTGTTCCTGCACAGGTTCACAATCACCCAAGTGATGTTCCTCAGGAATGAGATTGGTATATCTGGCTTAATGAAGGTAAGCAGCGGGTCAACGACACCCAGCTCAATGGCATAGTCTCGAAGGTGTGGGCCATCCCCAATGATGTTTCCCAAAGCCCAAACTGCCTGCTCACATACGTTCTGCTGCGGCGAATTCAGCAGGTCTAAAAACAACGGCACCGCACCCACTTGCACAACTTGATTTGTCTGGGCCGAAGTTCCGGACGCTATATTTGTGAGCGCCCATGCCGCCTCAAACTGGAGCGGCGGATTATCATGGCATTTCAAGCATTCCACCAGTATCGGTAGAATTCCGCTTGCTATTAACTGATCAATAGGCGGGTTTCGATCTGAAGAAAGCAGCTTCCTGGCAGACTGTACAGACATGAGCTGCACACTTGGATCATCCTTAAAACTCGCCTGCTTGACAATCTTAACAAGATTTTCCGGCAGCAGGGATCTTTCAATGTCATCCTCATCTGTGGAATCTGCAATTGGGACATTGCGTCTCTTCTGTAGTGTTTCCTCCCTCTTGTTTTTCCTCAGTTCCACAGTCACCTCGTTCCTCCTCCTTCGCATCTCCTGCAATCACATTTTGTTTTTTTTATTAATATCACAACAATAGCACGTTTTCATGACGATATTAAATATTTGACGTGCGAATCATTTGACCTTAGAACATATAGCAAGCAAGCAAGCACACACACACACACATACAGCAGACTCATGGATAGTGCTAAAGCAAAAAAAAATTGAAGCGAGAAAATAGTGTAACGCATGGAGGATTGAGACGGATCGCGATGCACAACGACTGCACGAATCGGGAAGACGTGTTTAAACAATGATACTTACATCCTGATCTTTGCCTTTGTTCTTGAAAACCTGCATCCGATTCTTGTAATGTGGTTCGGACGCCATTTTTTGGCCGATTGACAATACGCGTGACAGCCGCGAAATTATCCCCAAATGCCGGCAACACACACTATTTCCAACAGAAAACAACGAAATAAAAAAACGTCAAGTAATTTCACCAAACTTCTTGTTCTCCACGCGTTCTTCCGTTTTTCCCCAAATAACGTATGTTTTCTATCGCACCACTAAACGCACTCTGACATCCCGGTCGCCGAATTATCTCGAAAATAAAATAAAAGCGCACGTTGCTCTTCCCTCTCTCTCACACCTTTTCACTTTTACACTCCCCGTATACATGCAGTATTATTTATTTTTCTCGATGATTCTATTCCATATTACCACCACCCCACGCTCAAAAAATGCGTGAGTCACTTCTTCTTCCTCCACCGACGGTCATAGAATTCTACACGGTTGCTGCACCGTCCAAGACTGCAACTTCACATTGCACACAGCGGCCTTGAAAACAATAAAAAGTAAACTTCAAATCGTCGTTGCAAATAATAAGAATCAATACATGCCATATAAATTCTAAAACTTTCTACGTAAAATTACTTCTAATTCAGCGCAATTCGAAGATAGAAAGTGGTTCACATATAAATGTTTTATCGAAAATCACGATTTTCAGTTTTTGTTTAATTGTTAACTGTTCAAAGGCCTGAAGTTTGTCATTTATAACCTACAGTCCAAATTATCCGCAACGTTGGCAAACTGCTATAGTTTACTTTTCAGTAAAGAAAAAATATTGATAAATAATATTCATAATTGATAACGTCTTTTTTTTCTAATTGTACATATAATGAGATTAAGATATCATATTTATAATAAACAAATTTATAGATTTTTTTTTAATTGTTGATGCATCAGTGTTTCTTAAACTTGTTCACTTTGTACTATATGTTATGTATGTTAACATAAAACATTTATTTAAAATACTCATTAAGTCATTCAACGTTGAATAAGCGTTTTTCAAATTTATTCGCAGCTTTGCCATTCGAAATAAACAGATTGTGACAGATATATTTTGCATACGTGGTGACGTGACCCAATTTTATATCATTGGTGGCATATGTCCTTTAAATGATTACACTGTAATATATTTATTTACGTAAAACTTTTTTTTTTTAAAGGTGGTAGTAATTCTTTTGCATTGTTTTATTATCATAATTAAATAGTTGAACGTAACTCGTGTTCCTTTACAGCGATGCACCGGTTGCATGGGGATGCGATGAGACGTGGCAACGTTGCGTACGGTGTAATTTCGTGAGGGTCCAAAAATGACAAGCTCTCGGTCTTGCGAGTAGACCAACCGAAGTAGTCTCCGGCGTTTCGAGTGTTAGCAAGGGTGGATACGATACGGTGCCCCTATTTCTATTCCAGGATTGGAGGTTCCGCTGTTATCCACATTTGATTTTCGGTTTAGCCGCGTCGCTGGGGGTTGTGCCGCGGGGTGCGTCGAGGAGTTTGCGAACTCTGGATGGTTTCTGGGGCCGATGGGAAGACGATGTCCAGCCTGAAAATCGGTGAGTGAGTGGGATGAAAGGTCGAGTGCGACGGTGGAAGGATGATGGACGGTTGCCGATGGTGATGGGTTCACTTATTATCATCATCATCATAATTTGTCCTTCCTTTCAAGGCAAGGGCCGGTGCGTTTCCATGGTGTTTGTATTATGCACGGCCGTAGGCATCGTATCAAGCAGACGATGATTTCGGCGATGGCCACACGCACACACACGCATAAGAGAAGACCCACCCCCTTCACGAAAATCGAGAAACATATAATATATAATCATGCATGATATTAACCGAATCATCTGTTCCAAGAAGGAACAAAGCTTGTGTAATCACACCGTTTTTGCATGGTTCCTTCAAAACAAGTGACAATAGCGTGAAACAACATTTATTTTTGTTGCAACATCTGCCAAACAAAAAAATAATAAATATAAACCAATAACAACAAGAAGGAATACGAATAATTATCTACATGTTTCTCATTTTTATTTTAGTTTCCTCAAATTACTCCAATGACAAATACACGCTGATGCATTTATATTTAGATAAATGGACTATTTTCGTTTCCAATTATACAAACAGCCATAGCACTTCTCTCTCGACTTCCTTCGGCCCACTGCAAACAAACAAAATAATACCATTATCCTCTCATCTATTTCCGAGAATTGCGAATCAATTAATGAAGAGTTTCAGCATTGATAATTCTATCTGTCCAAGCAAAATTAATTTCGAACTTTTTCATAATTATTATTCATTTGAATTTCAGTTTTTCGTAAATCTTGATAGACAAATATCTTTACATAATATATCGTCTGCCTATTTACAGATAGATCAACCGTGCCAATATGAATACGGAATATCTCCATGGAAACCACTTATTACACTGATCTAGTTACATGGGGCAACCGAAACAAAACATTAGTCATTAAAATATTTTTCAATTCACGCTGTATTAACTACAATTCAATTAAATTATTTGAGTTTCGTTATTGCATATACCTTTATATACTCTCCTCTATTGTATATCAAACAATTTATTTTAGATTTAAGCATGGATGAAATTAATAGCTTATGTTATTATTTTCGAATAAAAGCTCTTCCTGGTAAGAAAGTGGATGCAATATGATGATTTTCACGATAACCTCGGGTTATCCGATAAAACAAATATAAAATCGTTTGGTTTTAATCTTACGCGATAAGGGATTTGTAGTTACCAATTCCGGGAATATCAATTTCTATCTATTCATTTTCTGTGTAGCAAATGATATGTGTTAGGATATTATTGCAACACATACATTTAATTGTTAAACCGTGCGAAACCGATAATAATGCTTGCTATAATTAGAGAGCATCGGTCTGGTGATGTTGATGATGATTTCATTTGCACTCGAAGGAAATTCCAGCGCCCGCTTGATTCGCCGTTGTTTACACGTCTGTTTCGTTTTTGTTATTTGTTTAGTTTTCGTTTTGTTTTTAATGAGGAAGTCCCGCGAACGACGAATCTGTTTACATCAGATGTCATCACCGGTTATGTCACGTCTCGTCTCATAAGCATTTCTCTCCAACCAATTTCGAATTTCCTTTAATCAACAACCACACCCCCCTCCTCACCCCATTCCGACAAATTCAATGTAGAATTCCAGCGGTGAGTGAATTTACTCATCTCCAATTGCCACTAGTTAAATGAAAACCTTGCTATACTTATAGAAAACCAACAACTGTTTCAATATTTATTAATTAACAATAAGGCACATTTCGAACTAAACTATGTTTGCTGGAGCAAACGTACGATTTGGATATCTTCCAATCATGAATGAACCTATAATTTTATCTTTTTTTTTTACAAAGTTTTTAATTCAATAATGTGTTGAGTGTGCGCCAATTATTTGTGCACCAGTAAAACACAAATAGTGTGTAGAATCGCTTAAGTAGTATTACCCCAATAGCATGTCAGATGTAGCTTTATATCTTAAGATCAATATTTAAGGCTTACTATTTGTTTCTTCCAGGTGTCGATAAAATAACCTTCTACAATTTGAATTTATAAAGTCTATACTTACTAAGTTACTTGTCCAGTATCTTAGCTTGTAGCTAGCGAGTACTTGTTCAAGTTATATGGAAAATAGTGTGCGTAATCGCATTATGTTTAGTTTTTTTTCCAATGCGTACCTATTATATGATTTATGTATCTATTTTTATTTATGATTTATTTATTTTTCTCTCTCTGTTGTAGTGTAGAGAGCATGATTGTCGGCTGCTAGTGCTTGCAAATCACAGCCCGCCGCGACCAACCCCAACCCTTAACCCAGGTTCAAAGTGCACGGTGCGTCTAATATCGGGGTGGTCATGCTGGAGACGAGGTCGATGCGTGGAACACCGGAAGCGAGCGCTTGGCAAAACAAAGGCAACTTTACCGTCAAACCCCCGCCCCACCAGATGCCCATGGCAACGCCCGTCAGACATGGTACGTTCCTCACGGCCTTTAAATTCCCGCTGCCTTTACGCCACATGGATATGGAAAACATGAAAAACCATCCTGTCCATTTTTTCTTCGCGAATACCTGCTCTTCGTCGTCGCGTGCTCTGCAATAACATTTTATTTCAGATCTCGCAAAGAAATGAAAACAAAGCAAATACAGTGCCGCCGTTGGCATGGCTACACAATTACAAAGCTTATCGCCGCAGAGACTAAGGAATCGAAGCCTCTAGGTGATTCATGTAGTTGGTGCAAGAGGTTTTCTTGCTATTGACCCATTTATACTCCATTATTGGCCTTTATCCATGATGGCCATTTCAACTTGAACAAAGATACACCTTGAGATCGGTTCAATTTCTTTATGTTATTAAATGTTATAAAAAGAATAAATGAAATGATTTAATAAAAGGTCAAAAGAATGAAAAGGAAATTGAAAGACTATAAATTTTAAAATATGAAAAATTCTAAATATAGTTCTAAATTTGATTGAATCAATGTATGGATAGAAGCTAAAACTAGTTAGTTAAGGTACCAAATTTGTTAAATACGTTTGTTCATTCGCTAGGCCAGACAGGAACAAAGTTCGTTAGCGCCGGAGAGGTTTCGCGAAACCTGATTACGCCGATCGCGTTTAATTCGGCGTTGCGCCGTGCACCATCATCATTATCGCTACCTTCTCGCACAATTGTTTTCGCACACCTAAGTGGAGATGATAACTTTTTTTTGCGATAAGAGTCGCGCATAGAGGTGCCTTAGTAATTACGGGATAACGATGAGCGTGCACGGTGTCGTTTGGGAAAAGGATGGGAATAGGGATAGGACTACGATAATGGAACTGTTTAACAGGCTGTTTCATTTCTTCGCAGGCAAAACGAGCCAGGACGACGTGTGCTACGTGGTCGCCAAGTACGACTACGCAGCGCAAGGGGCACAGGAGTTGGATCTACGCAAGAACGAGCGATATCAGCTGCTCGACGACTCCAAGCATTGGTGGAGGGTGCAGAACAGTCGCAGCCAATCCGGCTACGTTCCCAGCAATTATGTCAAAAAAGAGAAACCATCCCTTTTTGATAGTATCAAAAAGAAGGTGAGCATTGTAACCAACAAACACGACCATCATCATCATTCATCATAGATCTACTATTGTTATTCTCCTAAAGATTAAGTGATAAAACGCGGTATCTGCTTTGCGCAGTATAATCACTTATTTGGCTAAATCTGTTTTAACTGTTCAAGAAGTAAGTAGTAATCGAAAAAGAGCATTTTATAAATGCGACGACAAAATCCAAATTAAAAAATAACGCACGAATTTATCATTCATCTCTGCAGTTTATATTGTGCCAATATTTGATATAATGGTGATAGTATAGCGCATTTTGCGTACTTGATAATTTGTAGAGAAATAGTAGGTTTAGATTCAATTATATATGCTTTCATTAAATCCGCTATGTTTAATATACAAATCTAGAGTTTGCATATTGTTAATATTATCGTTAATTATATTATAGAGAGCGTTGATTTTATCGTTTTAAACTATGATCATCATATGACGTATTTTGTGATAATTATCTATAAATAATAGTTGCACTACTTGTATATTACGTCTATGAATAAGAATCCTTGTTTTTTTTAAATTTTCAGTTTATTGTTTTATTTCTTAAAATGCTAACGAGGAAGTTGATAATTGTTGTTTCGAAATATTTGTAAACAATATCATTTGTGGGATAGATCAGTTTACATACTATATAAATGTTTGTAAACATTGGATCAGGGTAAAATATTAGCGCACAGTTTTAAATTTTTGCCCAGTAAAATCTGATTCGAAATAAGTAATAATATTGAAGCGCCACCTGTCGCAAGTTTGTCATCATTTGTAACTGTATTACTTATTTTTCTCCGGCGATATGAATATCGTATTCAATTACTTACTACTTTTATGGAATTGCTCCACGTTCTCTCCGCTCATTATCATAAATTGCGCATTCACAATTAGATCCAGTTTTAGAGTAGTATGTAGTATATATGTATATGTTGTATATGTATATATTGTTTTTTTCCGCTCCCGTTGTCCATTGCACGGACACATGATCGATTCATTTGTATTCCGCGACGGCGGTGGCGGAGACGTCGTTTTCAGTGTGTTTTCGCATGGTGATGATCGTCCGCTTTTGAAATTCCAGAGGTTTGAGACGATTTCGTGGTTGCAGGTAAAAAAGGGGTCCGGTTCGAAGACGTTGCCATCGAACAACTCTCCATCTCGTACCGTAGAATCTCCAAGCATGGCCAGGCGGCTGCCCGCCGATCCGTCCGAAGCCATCGGTCTCGCCGTCGTCAAATACAACTACGAGGCACAACAAGCCGACGAACTGTCTTTAGTCAAAGGTTCAAGAATACTCATTTTGGAGAAGAGCAACGATGGTGAGTTATTGTTGTAGTTGTACTTCTGGATTGACTAAATCTGACGGAGGCTGTTATTTGCAGGTTGGTGGCGGGGACAGAGCGGTAACATGGCCGGATGGTTCCCATCGAATTACACACAGGAGGATGGTAACGATGACGATACGTTGCACACGTACGCCATGGCCGAAAATGTGCTGGACATCGTCGTCGCCCTTTACTCGTTCTCTTCGACGAGCGACCAGGAGCTGAGTTTCGAGAAGGGCGATCGTCTCGAGATCCTGGAGAGACCGGCTAGTGATCCGGAATGGTACCGGGCCAGGAACGCCACCGGGCTAATCGGACTGGTGCCAAGAAACTACCTGCAGGAGCTGTCCGAATACCTGACGCAGCCGTACACGGATCGAAGGACGGTCGAAAACCAAGCGCAGCAGCAGCAACAGCAGCAAGAAAGCGGAGAGAGGCCACATCTCATGAACAAACCTTGGTACTACGGCACCGTCACCCGAAACCAGTGCGACAGCTTACTCAACCAGCACGGACACGATGGCGATTTTCTCATTAGAGTTAGCGAAACAAATGTAAGCATTTATTAGTCGTCAAGATATTGCTTTAATATTTGTGTTCGATTTGCAGATGGGTGATTATTCGGTATCGCTGAAGGCGCCCGGACGCAACAAGCATTTCCGGGTGCACGTCGAGGGTGCCCTCTATTGCATCGGACAGCGGAAGTTCCACACGCTTGACCAATTGGTGGACCATTACCAGAGGGCACCCATTTACACCAACAAGCAGGGCGAGAAGCTATACCTGGTGCGGCCGCTGCCGAAGCCCGGAAACGGATAACCGCAAGACGCAACGTAGATATGCAAGGCGGTGGCGCAGTCCCTCCTCCACACCGCCCACCAAACTAAACATAAAGCAAAATAAACACAATTTGGACCGCGCGCGGTTTTAAGACAAAAAGGCAGAACAAAATATTAGCTTGTATATTTCATGATTTAGGGTACAACATTTTTTCAGTTTTATTTCGTTTTCTTTTTTTTTGATACATACTATATACATATAAATATATATAATTTTTTACATTTTTATATACAGGGTGTCCGCGCCTCTTCTGTGAACATTTTTGCGTGGGTTTTCATCTATATATATACATTCTTTGTTGAATAACTAATTTATTTCTGTTTTTTTTTTGTTATTTCTATTGAAATTCTGTGTGTGTACAAAATGATCCGGTGAAACGCTGCCATTACGTTTTAATTTCATCAATTTTAGTTTTTAAGTTCCTAACACTTTACTATGTAAATGCGAGATGTGAAGTGATTTTAGATTATTTACAGAGAGGAAAAATAAGTGCGCGTATGTGAATGTGCGTGTGTGTGCGAGAGAGAGAGAGAGACAAAAAGGCAGCATCCTGTATATAAACAAATGTTTTTTTTTGGCGCGCCCGCACGAAATTTGCGTTAACTTATTTCATTTCGTTTATTTTTCTTCTTTTAAATCGTATCTTCCATTCGGACATCCCGAGGGCGCGTCAAGAAGAGAGAAAGAAACGTCGAGAGAGCATGCAAGATCTGGTCATATAAATATATATAAATATTATTTTTTAATTTTAGACTAATTAATAAATAAAATTAATGATTTTTTTTTATTTCCATTTTTATTATTTTTTTCTTGTTTGAAAACGTTTTTCTTTTTTATTTCCGGTTTAAATTTATTTATTCATTTATGAAAGAAACTATTAAGCGTACTCGTATAATTATACTAGGATAAATTATATACATACAATATTGCTTTTGGATATTACGTAATAACGATATCCTGTGAGACGGAGGTTTGAGCTTTCGGATAAATCAATTATTACTAAGTGAATTATCTGACGGGCGAAAGAGAGAGAGAGCTGATAAATACAAATATATTTAAATATGTGAATGAAGGAGACGAACGTTGTTTATTTAGCTGTAGTAGCCGAAATTCGAGTTGATGAAGGAAAGAAGAGAAAAATTGAGAGTTGATGGTTCTGGCCATCGGAACCGCAAATGCGCCCATATCATAACGATAATTGTTTTTCCGTTTCGCTGTGCGACTTTTTCAGTTTCGTTTCTTTTCACTGATACATGATTTTTTTTTTTAATACTGACAACAAAAATTAAAAATTAATAACAGATAAGTCCTGTAGTTGATCCACACTCTATATATACACATATATTTTCGAAGACGTACGAATCTTCCCGATTGATATTTATTAATTATGTATATATACTTTTTCCCACTTCTTATTTTATATAAATTCATTTTTTTAGTACAAATTTTCATCAAGCAACAATTGCAGCGAGATTGTCTCTTAAGTTCTGTTAGTTACAATTGTCTCTTAAGTTCTGTTAGTTACTTCTCCAATAGACTTTAAGTTTTGTTTTTACATATTTCTCACTTCTTTATTTTTTTATAATATAAATATGAATTACTTATTTATTTCGTTTGGCTGCAATGACGATTTTGATTTTTTTTTAATAATAAAATATATGTTTTTTTTTTTCCTGTACAAAATTTCATTTATTTCCTCTCGAAAAATGATAATCATGCAATGTGTTCTAAATATATAGCCAAAATCAAGCGCTTTTTACTTATTTAGTTGCTGTAGATTCCCATAACGTTCGGTTATATTCGGAATTGAACCAATCACAAAGCGGAAGGATAACAATGTTTTCCAATTGGTCGAATTCCAATGACGCACGCAGCCTTCATGTGAACCTACTTAGTACAAATAACATTTATCCTAATCGTGGCATATTCAAGTTTTAGTAAATAGAATTTTCTTTCAATTACATTTAGAAAAGAAAACTAAATTATTAGATTTTTCAAAATTGATCGTAGTATGTATAAATCCTGTCAATTTGTTTGTGTGTGTCGTGTGAAATTTGTATTATTTTTTGTTCGTCTTTTTTTCGTTCTTTTTTTTTGGTAAGATGTCAGCAGGAAAGATGAAGTGGACGCCGGCGACGGTGACGAGGCCGAAGAACCAGATAATCTCGTCGGATGCTGTAGCGAACAACATCAAGACGTTCATCCCGAGCTTCGAGAAGGAACCCATTCCGAATATGATGGATCTCCTGTCCAACGAGTATTACAGGCAGTGGTTCGAGGAGAGAGGGCAACACGAGAAGAAATTCTACTCAAAGGGTGACCATCATAATACGCAAGTGAAAAGGAAGAACGTGCCGAGACCGAGGCCGAAGATCAAGTGTGAAAAGGAGGTACCGATCATCGCCTTGAAGCAGTTCCAGAATATCCCCTCGAAAGTGGACTCCGGCAACGTCAAACGCTGCAGCAGTTCTGATTGATGTCGCGGAATAGCAAATCATAAAAAAAAAATACTCGAAATAAATATGCGTATATTGTCGTATGTACAGATTTTGGTGTAGCTCTAGCTCTGCGATTTCATTTGATCCTATGCACATGGAAGCCCTTCTCCTTGAGCTTCCTGTATAGGCTGATGTATTTCCCGGCCGCCGTCGTCCTAGGAACTATGAATTTCTCGCAGAAATCGGTACGGTTGGCGGCGGCCGCGCTCAAGCTGCCGTAGCTCAGGCATCTGAGGAAGGTCAGGACGAAGGAGTAACAGTTCATGGTATCCTCGTCATAGTTTTTGGCCATCCATCTGGGCTGCTTGCACACCTTCATTAACACTTCATCCCAATGCTCCGTCCACGAACTCGTCGCTGCATCCAGCAGCAAACATTGATCCCATTGCGAATTTCTGTGCCTTCTCAGCCCGTTCCTATCGAACTCGACTATAGTACCCGATGATGTTGTTACACCAATATGCAGATCCATCGAATTGTAATAATCGCTGCAAAAATCAATAAAAATAATCATAATATTCTGAAATCTCAATCTCCGTTACTCACTGTAGGAAATCACCGGTGGTCGGTTTTATGATCACCGAGCAAGGGTGCTGTGACGCTCTCACGAATGGATAAGGAACTCTAAAATAAATGAACGAACAATCAACATGGCGCAACGAATTAGCAACACGTCAAAATAAACGTCAATTAAGTATCATCGAGTTATTAAGTGTAAATACATTTCGTATACCTAAATGGAAGAAGCGAGAAATCCGCCTTGGAGAGATCCGATCTGCAGGCGGGGCAGCTCTCCGGTAAGCTCAAACAGAAGATCTTCGGGCCGCAATGCTGGAAGCACACGATCCCTGGATCCATCCTCATTCTTCCTTGACTATATTATGCCAATCGATACGATTGAAAATCTGCAAAGGATACATAAAAATAATATAAGTCGATGGTTATTAAAAGAGACGCCCCCGGGTGGACTCGAACCACCAACCTTTCGGTTAACAGCCGAACGCGCTAACCAATTGCGCCACGGAGGCTTGTGAATGCAAACACTCCGGTACTAGGAACGAATGGATTATGAATGACAATTAACTTTTTCTTCTGTTTCCCCTTTAACCTTTCAACCACACGCAATCTCAAGTATTCAAAACACTTCAATGATCTTGATAATCTGTAGAAATACTAACCACATTAAAAACCAATTAAGGTTGTGAAATTTGTAAATATTATTTGTATGTACCCTCTCAAATTGTAAGAGGGTCCATTCTCTGTTTATATTAATAATGTTATGTTTCACTCGGCAGCACTTCTTTTACATTTTCGATCACGAAAACTAGATGGATTAATTTAATCCAAAAGTACACGAAATTCAAGCATCGTTTTACTTTATGACAATTTCGAAAATTCCAATAGCTCTAAAATATGTAATATTAAAAGAGCAAATAGAATGTCACTGTTTGTGTGTATTATCAATTTTCAAGTATTCATTCCATAGGATAACACTTAAATGAAATATTTAGAAAGCGGATGAGACCATAAAAATGTCGATAGTTAATCTACCCATTTTATTTAGTTGCAGTAAATATAAATAATATATTAATTTAATTGTGTTATAATTTAATTGCCAACAACATTAAAGGATTGCAGTCAGATGTCACCTGTCAAGATTAATGACAAATAGGGTCTAATTTGTAAAAACAAAATAAAAATATTACGTTTATAAAACAGGTGGTTTCCGTTTAATAATTGCATAAAATACAAATTCAATTGAATAATTATGTGATAAAGAATGTTATAAAATATAAGTGGACATTATTTTGTTACGATATACAATTCATATGGAATTGAATCAAAACATCTCAAAAAGAGATACGTTAAATTTAATGATCTTGAAAGATTTAAAGAAAAAATATTTATTTTTTTAATTAAAAAAATAATAATTCACGGTTAACGTGCTGGTAATAAATGAGCAATTCACCCTAATCCAATTTACAACAATTGTTATTGTTGTTTATGTTTACGGTTATTTCGCACGCAATACAGTCATTTTATTGTTGCATAAACTGGGTTACACAGTGCACCGTTGACCAGAATTATTATCTTTCTGTCAATTTTTCATTTGAAAAATGATCGTTTTGTTAATTTCATTCATCGAATTTGTTTCCGCCGCTGTTGGAAATCTAATCGTTTCATGTTGTTTTATTTTGTTTTGAGAATTCAAAAGTGAAATGTCCGCAAAGTCACCTACCTTGCAACAGACAGACACACGCATGCAACATTCCGTCTCACCTGGTCTCAGACGCAGTCGACTTCCTCGGGTGACGAGGCTCAACTGATTTGGCTCATTCACGAAACAACCGAAAGCTCTTCGCCGCTTGAAACACGACCGATACGATGAACTAGAAGAAGAGGAGGAGGAGGAGGTTATGGAAAAGGGACGAAACAAAAGAAATAATAAAGAATAATAAATAGCGAGAGAGAGAGAGAGGGAGGGAGTTAGTTAGTCGATTCGGTCGCACGCACGCTAAATCCCGAGCATTTCTAATTCGTGACTAATCCGAAGAACAAACGTAATACGATGTGTGTGTACTTTCGAGGCCTTCGACGGACCGAAAAGTACGCGCGGGAGCGAAGGAAACCACCGTTTGCGCCACGAATAACGGACTCCTCTTACGTATGTGCTTAATTACGTAACGAGCGAGCTGTGTTCGCTGCGCGGCGGTCGTTAGATCACTGGAACACCTTCCGAAAACTACCTGAAAACTACCTCCTCCTCGTCTCCACCACGAAGAATAAACACGACCGATTCGAGACAACTCTATAAATTTCACTCAGAGAAGAGCAGTAGTTTTAGGTAGTAGTAGTAACAGAAAACAAAAAGATTGTTGATAACTATGCAGTCGCTTAGTTACCAAAATTCCTCACAATGCTTAAACAAACGATGATTGCTTTAAAAAATTATCTAATTTCGACCTATGAGACCGGTTTCCAATGCATTTCCGTCTAAGGAAACGACGAATATTTGTTTTCTCAATTAAAACTCGTTCAACTTTTCCACGATCCGTAAAATAGAATGAATCATTTTATTTCCTAGAAACTTTATACAAAGCCATAATCGCCGCATACATAAACAGTTACAAATCACTAGAAATACTCGGAAAGTAATAAAGACTTTATTGATTTGTACGTAACTATTTTCTTCTGTTACATAACTTACGCACATGAATTTTACAGAAGCAAATGAAACAAACAAATGAACGTGCTGCGTCGTTCATTGACCATTTTTTGTGGTGTTTACATGGGTTTCCATGGAAACGGTATCGTGTATATCGCGTTGGCGTCCCGTGCGTATTTAATGTCCACCGATGGTGTTTTGTTGCTCTTCGCAGGAGATTCACCGTCATCTTCTTTACACAATTTCTTCTTAGTGCCAACCGAAGGGATGCGACGATGTGAAGGGAGTTGCATGTGAAGGGATTTCATTGAAAAAATAAATTACAAAAAAAGTACCGTGCGCTTAGTAATACAATCAAAACTTTGATTGCGAGTCTAGGAGGATGAATCAATATTTGACGAAGAGGTTGGTGCTAATTATAAATTATATAGACACACACGTTTGTTTGCACTTTTCGCATCTACAGGGCGAGCTGCAATATCATAATTAAGGTTTCATTAGCGTTTGTTCATTAATGAAAAATCTTACATATAGAATATCTGTTTTCCCTTTTAATTCCTCGTTTCCTTAATAAGCTTATTTTTACGCAATAAACTATTTGTTTGTTATTGATAGTGCGATAAAAAAAAACAATGCTGGTTTCTCTTTTTCTTTGATTCGAATATAATTTGCATTGAAAGAATGCAAGGAATTGGGGCGAAGAGCAGACAATCGATATGTAGATTAGTGTGTTGCGAAGCAGAAACCGAAGAGGAACCGTTTCGTCGGCGTGTATGAATGAAACGTATAAAAATAAAAGGAATGGAGAGAATTAAAAGTATATCCAATCATCGGACGTTAAGAAACGATGTTCCAACCCGAAACGAGTGCGCGCCTCTCCATTCGCACACTTAGAAATCCTCAAAACGAACAAAACAACAACATGAATTAAATGAAGACAACAAAAAAATTGAAGAAAAAAAAAAGTTAAATGAGGAACGTTGAAATCGTGCGAAACGGTGGAACGACGATCTCCCACACACGAACTGATCTCACTACTTACTACTTTTCACCATCTCATTGCATTATTGGCAAACAGTAAACGAAAACGCACTTTCCACAAAATCAAAGAGCGAATTCAACGCGCTGATGCAGCATTATCATAATGTGTTTTAATATATTCGTAGCAATAAGATCAATTATTAACAATTGCATATATTTTGCTATTTTTCAGTTTTTATGACGAAAGACCAATAAATAAATGATTCGTCGATTTTACTTCGTAATTTGCTTTCGATTGGGCAATTTAAAGATGCTGAGACTATTGGAGATATTCTCTATTATCGTATTGGTTAATTTGAGTTCGACGAGGGCGGGGTTTGCGTGTCTAAGTAACCCTTGTTTACATGGCGTCTGTTTGGACGATTTGAACTCGACGTACTCTTGTTATTGCGTTGACGGTTACACCGGGGTGCAATGCCAGACCAACTGGGACGAATGTTGGTCGAATCCGTGCCAAAACGGCGGAGCCTGCATCGACGGAATCGCCGCTTTCAACTGTTCCTGTCCCGAAGGTTATGTTGGTAAATGAAGCGCGATAATTGATCTGGAAAATGAAACCAAAACTATCGAAATTGCTTGCAGGAGAGGTCTGCGAGGAGGATTTCAACGAGTGCGAGAGCAATCCTTGTATGAACAACGGGACTTGCCTGGATGCTCCCAATGGCTACAACTGCCTTTGCACCATCGGTTACACCGGAACTCATTGCGAAGTGGATGTTGCCGTCTGCAATATCACTGAGGAGACCAGATGCAACAATGGGGGTGCATGCATCGAAGGTCCCGGTCTGACGTTCAGCTGCAGATGTCAACCAGGTGGATGGAGGAAGTGCAAAGGAATGCAATGGTTTTGTAAAATTGTTTGACTTTTTCAGGATGGAGCGGATTATTTTGCGACGCCGAAATCGATGAGTGCATGTCAACACCCTGCCAGAATGGAGGAGTCTGCTTGGATCTGCACGCCGAATACAAATGCGCCTGTCTCTTCGGTATAACTTTTACGAAATTTTGATAATAACTCAAATCATCATCGGTATTTTAGGATTTTCTGGTCGGAATTGCGAGGACGAGGTTCTGGTGTGCGATGATAACGTTTGCGAGAACGACGCTCTCTGCTTAATGGAAGACGGGCATCCGGTTTGCTACTGCGTTCCTGATTACCATGGCGACAGGTGTCAGTTCCAATACGATGAGTGCCAATTGGGACCTAGGTGAGTGCCATATCATCAAAGCTGACATATACTCAATTATCATCGCGTTTAATTTCAATAGATGTTTGAACGGTGGAACGTGCATCGATGGCATCGACAACTTCACCTGCTCCTGTCCTCCCGACCTGACGGGGATTCTCTGCGAATGTCTGATTGTCGATGATCGCAGATTGGATTGTACGTACGTGGTTCCAACTCGCACTCTTCCAGAAACCACCACCGAAGTAACAACTACCTTTACTGCCAGTATTACCACTTTAAGTACCGAGCAAAGTACTTTATTGGAAACGACTGAGAATATTACAGAAATTACTACCTTAGAAACGACTTTTTCCACCATGGAAACTACCACTGTTTATTCCACGATAGTACCAGACACTACCATTACCGAAACGACTAAACCCGATACTACAACAGAGCCTACGACTATATTTTCCACAATCTCCAGTACCGAAATAATGACATCAACTACAACTGAACCGAGTACAACCGAAGAATATACCACCACTATTTTGAGTACCCTAACAGACATCCCAACCACCAAAGAAACAACGACTGAAAACGAAATTGAAACATCAACGCCTGAACTAACCACGCTTCTTTCATCATCATCAACAACGACTGAAGGAATCACGATCTTCCCCAGCACTCATTTCGCTACAATGCCAACAGAAACTCTTCCTTTTACCGTTTTATTAACTACATCCCCAGAATACACGACTCTGGAAGGCCGTGAATCCAACGTTACCATTCCGGACTTCTTCACGGAAACACCCACCACTCCGGATTTTGGTTTGGAGGAGGAAAACGTAACATCGGCAATTCCTTTTTCAGATTGCTCTTTGACAGGTAGCGATTGCTTGAATGGAGGGACCTGCGTTTTCATCGATAGAAGCCATAAATGCTTGTGCCCTTTCGACTCGTCCGGAAACAGATGCGAAACGCGTTTAGGTATAACCACAGCTGCATTTGGAGGAGAATCATACTTGGTGCATCGTCTGCAAGTGGAACAGATCACTTCGATTGAGCTCAAGGCGAAGACAACTTCAAACAGCGGTCTTTTATTTCACGCCGCCTTAGATCAGAACTACATGTCGATGTACGTGGAGGCAGGATTTCTGAAATTCAAGTTCTCGTGCGGATATCAGACGATGCTGCTCAGCGAACTCGGAAAACCAATAAATAACGGAAACGAAATGCGGATTAGCGCAGAGTAAAATTCATTGACATTCATAGAATACGTAATTATTCTAATCAATTTAATTTGCAGATTAACATTTTCTAAAGAGAATAACTTTTGCAACGCCACTATAAAATTGAACGATACTCTGAGCATGAGCGGAGATCAGGTTGCCGCATCCGATTTCTTCGGCAGGAAAAGTGCTTGGTTGTATCTTGGCGGACTTCCAGGGGAGGCCAACGTTCCCGGTTTCATAGGGTGCATGTCCGATCTGAAGGTAAAATATAAATTATAAGAAGAAAAAAAAAACAAGGTCAAGTAATCATTTTGCTCGTTCGCAGATTTCCGGCAAGAAAATCAACATTTTCAAGGATGCCGAAGACGGGTATGGAGTGGCCGAGTGTTCTTCGCTAGCTTGCCTTTCCAATCCTTGCAATAACGGAGGAAGTTGCGCAGCTTCCGGCGATGTTTGGTCTTGCAAATGCAGAAACGGGTAAGAATAAAAATAACAATCGGCGCAAAATAAATGAAAAATATTATTTAGATATTCCGGAAATACGTGCGAAGTTTCTGTCTGCGAGAACAACCCATGTCGTTACGGCGGAACCTGCCTCCCGTACACCGGAAGCGGTTACATCTGCCTTTGTCCTTTTGGTAAACGCGGGCACTTTTGTGAAAATGGTAATGATAATTCTCTAATGTTTTTCATTTAATCTTAAATGTACCAAATTTCAGAGTTGCTGATCACCAAGCCGTACTTCTCCTCTTCGCTGCAAGGCCTTTCTTCGTTTCTAGCCTACCCAATACCGAAAGGCAATTTTAATCGAATGGAAATCAAATTCAGATTTGCACCATCCACTTTGGATCAGATCGCCATTTTGATGTTCATCGGCCAAAAGGGGAGACACGATTTTCATGCGGACCACATGTCTGTGAGCTTCATCAAGGGATACGTCATGCTGACGTGGAACCTGGGCTCTGGACCCAGACGAATCTTTACCGCGAAACCCATCCCTCGCGGCAAAGAAAACTATTTGGTGCACATCGGACGGCTGGGTCGTAGGTCTTGGTTATACGTTGAACATCTGGGCAACGTGACCGGAAGATCTCCGGGAAATTTGGTGCAATTGGACGTTGTGCCATTGATCTATTTCGGAGGCCACAGCAGCGCCAACTTCTCCACTTTACCGCACGACCTGCCGCTACACTCCGGTTTCTCCGGGTGCATTTCCAACGCCGAATTCCGGTCGGGAAATGTGGTTCTTCCTCTTCAGGCCACTGCGCAAACGTTCGGAAGAGCCGTAGGCCAATGCGGAACAACCGAGTGTCACGAGAATATCTGCCAGAACGACGGTGCCTGTATTCACCATGGAGGAACGTTCGCATGTCTCTGTCAGGATGGGAAGTACGGTCCGCTCTGTTCAACGACTTACAATCCCTGCGACAATTTCCGCAACGTGTGCGCTTCCGGTTCTACGTGCATTCCTATAATAGGTGGATACGAATGCGATTGTCCCATCGGAAGGAGCGGAAAGCGATGCGAGACAGAGGAGGCTTTGACTGACATAAACTTTTCGGGAAAACGCTCTTATCTGCAACTGAATCCGCAATTGTTCGAAGCACTGAAATTCAGTTTCGAGTTCGAATTGCGTCCGCTGAGGAATCGCGGTTTGGTATTCTACATAGGTTCGGAAGACATGTTCCTATCTTTATCATTGATAAGCGGATTACTAGAATTGCGAATTTTGCCCGGCAGAAAGCGTGTGCATCAGAGCGGAATCCTCGTGATCAGAAGTAACAAGCTGATGGTTCTTGGCGAATGGCACACCATTAAGGTGGGACTGTACGGGAGAAAGATATACCTATTTGTTAACAACGTTGTCAACACCGGTCTTCTGCAAGCTTCCGATTTGATTACGCTTTCGGACGAGGAAATCTTCGTCGGTGGATTACCCGATCTTTCGCTGTTACCAAAAGAAGCAACGCCATCGCTTCCGGAACCGTACAAAGGGTGTTTCCGTAAATTGATTGTGAATAACGCGCATATTTTCCTGAACTCGCTGAGCATACAAACCGCCAGGAACATCGAAGACTGCGACGGGACGCTCTGCGGTGGCGATTATTGCGAGAATTCCGGTGTATGTTGGCTCGATCCCAATCTGAAACCGCACTGCAAATGCCAAGAACCCTACCAAGGTGATAGATGCGAGGTATTGGAAGGTTGCAAAGATTCTCGCGGTTGCGGTCACAAAGGACGCTGCGTCGGCGGTAAATGCGTCTGCAAAGTGGGATGGTTCGGGGCGCTCTGCGAGAGAGAAATCACTATCAATAAACCGAAATTCGATGGAAACGGTTACATTATGTTGAATAGACGTACCAGGAAAAGGGGATTGGCGGATACCTTCAAAAGTTTGTACCTAAAGTTTGCGAGCGTCGAGGACGAAGGATTATTGGTTTGGGTGGAAAATGTAAAAATATCATATGTATATATATATATATATATATATTTAAGATTAAATTATTATAATTTTGTTTTCAGCGTGTCAAAAGCCTTGGAATCGGTATCAGACGCGGAAGACTGGTGATCTTCGAGGAAACCAATAAAACTTTAAACGAAAGCTCACGTAGAAAAGTCTCCGATGGTCTCTACCACACGGTGCGATTGACGCTCAGACCTTTCGAATTATCGCTGGACGGAAAGGCAACCGATTACGTGTTCTCGGGAGACTTGTCTTCCAGCGATTTGTACGTCGGGGGATTCCCCGGCGATCGCAACATCTCCATGGCCGGACTCACCGGTTGCGTAGCAGCATTCGGTAGCGATGGCAATAACCTGATTAACGACTTTAACAAATTCGATGGTGAAAACGTTTCGCAATGTGTGGTTTAAATATTTACTTAATAATATATGTTTAAAGACGAGGGACTTTTTGATAAGGTGAACTTCAACCGCAACAAAATGCAAATATTTTTGGCGACAAATGAAAAAAAAAATATAATAATTTTAACTGCAATAATTTCTTACTTATGTAGAAATATTGGTTTATTGTTGTTCCAGTGTGAAAGCAATTAACTAAATAAGAGAACAAAAATCAAACACTGCCTTTGTAAAAAAAACTAGTCAATATTTTGTTAATGTCGTTGATTGAATGTGCAATTCTTCTATTGAATTAAATATAAATTAGTAAGTAAGTTTTCAATGAAATATTTTATTTAATAAATGTTGTTGGTTACTTTAAACATAATAAAGAGATATTAATAATGCATGGGATCGTCCAGAAAAAGAAAGTTCTACAAAAAAAATAATGCATAATAATGATTAGTATAATTGTGCAACAGTTAGTATTTAAGGTAAATATTTCTTATTTTATATTACAACTTTTTATTATTTGTTTTTAAGAACATACATATTTTTTTGTTGTGAAAAGGCAAACAGAAAAATTAAAGAAAACAACATTGAATACTGAAAGTTATAAAACATAAGTAGGTACGAACAAATCATCGGTTTATTTTTCTTTGACGTAAATTCTCTTCTACGCTCGTTCTCAACTCTTGTTCTTCGAAAGCGAACAAAAACAAACTTTAAATGCGCTGCATATAATTGTTATCTTCGAGTGTTTCTCCAAAGAGAAATATATAAAAAATATTTCAAATTTTAAATAAAATATATATACAATTTCCTTCATCATTTCTTTCGATCCACAGAGACAGAGAAAACATATTTACAATTTAACAATAAATTGATATTATTAAACTTGTCCATCACATTCAAAATAATATATAATAATGTATTTTTTGATATTTCTAATATAATAAAAGTCTATGTATCTTCCATGGCTGGCAACCAGAATGCCATGTTCGTGCATGCGCTTGCCAACATCATGTATTTGGGATTGAATTGAACACATTGCACAGGGCCAGGATGATCAGCGTTCAGAACGCAGACCTTGTAACCAGTGTCCGCGTTCCAAACGTGCACCCTCCCATCTGTTGACCCACTGAATATAAATTGTGAGTCAGGTGAAAAGGATGCCTCTATAGGTATGCCCTTGTTGTTCAGATGACCTGTGAATGTTTGCAGGGGTGTACCATGGAAAGCATCAATTAACCTAATGATGGAGCCATTTGTGCTAATAAGAATGGTCTTTCCATCTCTGGAAAACTTAAGTCCCGTCCAGTCACATTCCTTCTCCTGTGTTAATTTGAACGTAACAAAGGGCCCTTTATCAAAGGACCGCAAATCATACAGCTTGATACATTCAGAATTAACGCCAGCAGCAAAAATTAAACCTTCAGGATCGTAAGCAGCCACAGGCCTACCAGTCAAGTGCATCAAACCTTGACAATTTGGAGACCTTAGATCCCAAAGCCTTAGCGTCTTATCCATGGAACCTGAGAGGAATGTGTCTTCGACAGGACTGAGGCATAGTGACACCACTTTCTTTGTGTGACCAGGAAAATATCGAATGTACTTATTGTCGTGTAGAGATAAATAACGGATGGTGTCGTCTACTTTGGTGCTGCTGTGGATTGCTGTATTCTTTGCATGCGTAAAATGGATTAGGTCGACACCGTACTTCTTGCTGTTAACAGTTCGAGCTTGTGTGCCCTTCTCGCAATCGTAAATAACTATTTGGTCATCCTCGCTACACGAAATAAGGGTTTCACCGGTAGGCGAAAAGTCGATGCTGTTGATCTTGTCGGTGTTCTCACGGAACACCTTGGCAACTCGGAAGCTCCTCACCACGTGATCCACCAGTTTCATCTTCATTTTCCAATCGTTATCGACCCTTCAACAACCGCCGACGAATCTCTTTTCTCCCGAACGCGGTCTTTATCAAGAAAATCACACAAACCGAACGGAAACACAAGAATCGTATCGATCCAATCAAACAAAATAAACCGACGCTAATTCTAACGTAAAAAAAACTTTTCCACCCAAACAAAGAAAATGGCCGACCATATCAATCAGTAAACTAGCAGTACCAACATCAAAACAGTAGAACCGAATAACGTTTACGAAACTGAATTTCATACGCAAATCCTATAGTCCTTTGGGTTACAATCAAATTTGGTTAACAAAACTGATTCCTCAAATTAATCGTTTACCAACAGGAAAAACTTGATAGCAGATGAAATAAAATAATAAACAAAAAAATGTTGATCTTCTTAACGGTGTGCGGTCTTACATCAGTCGTGATCTTGATACTTTTTTTTTACTAATTCTTTTCACACATTTAAGAAATTTCTGAAGAACTTTGTAAAAATCCTGCAACACCGCAAATATGCACTCATGGACGGTAAAGGAGGTAGCTTCATTATTTAAATTCAAAATCCGCTGAAACTACATTAAACTTCCTTCAATAGACAAATCCATAATTATTAAATAACATTACGACCGTAAATAATGAATTAGTGCTATTTAAATATTCATTTTAATATTTAACTTTCATCAACAATTCATATTGTCCTAATCGAAAAATATTTTCGATTAACGGTAAAATTCGAGTTTCATTACAAAAGCAACAAAAAGTGCCGAATTTGTCCGGTTGGTGCGCTAAAGGAAAAAATAATTTATACATAACCTATGATGTGAGTTGCAATTGTTTATAAAGTTATCGAGAATGCCGTTCAGCTCGAGTTCGTCGTCAAGTTCAACATCAAATTCAGATGAGGACGAGGAGTATTTCGGAAGACGATCGAAGTTATACAAAGAGTGTAATAACTATTTCGAATTGTATGAAGACGACGAGTTTTTTTCAAAGTTTAGATTATCGAAGACTGTTGTCAGATTTGTACTGGAGGAGATCGAGCATCTCATAAGAGTTCCTAATCAAAGGTTGCGTATTTTTAATTATTCATTAAATCATGTTATTAAATTGTATTTCAGAGGAGGGTGCATAAAACCTATGCATCAGTTGCTATTGACACTGAGATTCTATGCTTTGGGAAATGTGCTGAAAACAGTTGGTGATTTCATAGGAGTCTCCAAGACTTCTGCCTGCAGGGTAGTTAGGAGAGTCACAAAGGCCCTAGTATCTTTAAGAGATAAATATATAAAGATGCCTCAGACTCAATCTGAAATGAAGCAAGTAGCTCAGTATTTCCATAGAAGATCCAGAATTTCTAATGTGATTGGATCAATGGCATGCACATTCATCCGGATCCAATTTCCCAGTGTTGATGAAGCTGAGACTTTTAGATGTAAGAATGGTTACTTTGCACTGAAGGTGCAAGGTGTATCTGATGGTCATTTGAAATTCAAAAACATTGTTGCACATTGGCCAGGCTCCACTGATGATCAAATTATTTTTAACAATAGCAAATTGAAAAGAGAGTTTGAATGTGGTAAGTATGGTCAGTACATTTTAATGGGAAATGCCAGTTACAAAAGTGAGAAATATGTAATGCTGGAACAGAGAGAAAGTCAGAATGAGGTTGAAAGTGCGTGTAAAGGAAGTGAGACGCGGAATTTCGTGGAAAAAATGTTTAGCGAATGGAAAAAGCGATTTTCGATACTGTCTTCGGGTATGCGTTTAGACCTGGAAACTACTATGTCTGTAATTGTCGCCACAGCAATTTTGCATAACATTGCCAAGGAGAGGAAAGATGACTTACCTGTTGATTGGTATCAAGGTGTTGTTTTGGATGCTGATCAGATTAGGCAAAAAATAATTGATGAGAACATCTCTGAATGAAAATAAATTTATTTTTAGTTTCTTATTTTTAATTTTTTATTAATTTGCATTGATAGATGTGATTTTGAGAGATCTGTTAGAAGAAGCATAAGAATTTATAACCTAAAAATTATTTGAAAAAGCTTTGCAAGATTGGTGGTCAGTGTGCTTCTGCAATTACATTTATTTTGACTTATTTGTGATTTAGTTTCGTTGAAAGGTATTTAAATAATTTTGAAAGTTCGTTGTCAATAGGGGAGCGTATTTTTTTTCCGGTAACAAGTATAAAAATATAAATTTTATATAACCTATAATTAGTTTGAAATATGTGCGAGAAAAATGAAGAGTTTTACACGAAAGCGAAAGAGTATTGGGCCGAAATTCCGGCCACCGTGGATGGAATGTTGGGTGGTTACGGCCACGTCTCGCAAACGGATATTCAAGGATCCAGGCATTTCCTCAAGACAGTATTCCAAGGCTCTGAAAGACCAGGCACAGAGACTGCTCTGGATTGCGGCGCCGGAATCGGAAGAATAACCAAGCATTTGCTAACAACGATATTTAGTAAAGTGGATCTAGTCGAGCAGAATGCCGTATTCTTAGAGCAGGCAAAGGACTATCTTCAACCGGAGATCTCAAAGATTGGAGAGTTCTATCCCATTGGTTTGCAATTATTTCAGCCACAGGAGAACAAGTACGACGTGATCTGGATGCAGTGGGTTTTGGGACATTTAACAGATGATCATTTGGTTGATTTCTTGATTACCTGCAAGAAATCTTTGAAGCCAAATGGAGTTATTGTGATCAAGGAGAACTTAACTGCAAATGGTGAGGAGGAAGTGGATGAAGGCGATTCATCTGTGACGAGGCCATATAAAGCTTACATGGATATATTTCAAAGGGCTGGAGTGAAATGCTATAGGAAACAGAAGCAAGCACATTTCCCAAAGGAACTTTTCACTGTGTACATGTTTGCCTTGCGACCAAACACCAACTGTGATACTGATACTCAATAAATCTTTTATACTATAGTTCAATATAAAAAAGTTTTATTTCAATTGTAGCCACCTGCAATGTACAGCAATACTTTGCTTCAAAACTGAAAGGAACAGAAATAAAATAAAAATGCAAATTATAAAATTAGTTTGGATGCTTCCTTGAAGTAATGATTTTATTTCTCAATTGGTGATTGTCATCCAGTGTCGGCTTAACAACTAGGTTTGCAATAATCGCATAAAACTCCTTTGTATATAATATAATTCAATCGCGATTAAAAATACTACAATCGGTATTTAAATATAATTCTTGTATAATATTCATGGCTCGGACTCGGAGTCCTTAAGGCAACAGGCGTTATAAATATATGTATATATGTTTAGTTTATTGTATTCGTTTTTTCTTCGGTTAGAAAAAGATAAATAAACTGTATCGCATTTCATAACATAAATAATGATCTGAAAACGCGCTCAATCAAGTAAAAATCTTTATAAATAATCAGGCGTCAGGCGCAATTTCTAACAAAATTGACAAAGCAAAATTTTTAAACGAAAACTTCGTAATAGTGTTAACATTTGGTCCCATGCTACCACATATCTGCAAGAACATAACGTTCCACCTTCGCATATCAAATATATTTTGTATCTTTGTCCGATGATAGACCAAATGATCTAGGCGCTATAGGTGACGGAGAATTTAACAACAACAAAAAACTAAGCACCGCTTCGTTGGCGTTAACAGTAAAAAAATATATCATCAAAACACTTGAGAGTAGTCAGGCACTTTATGTTCAGTTAGTAATTGTAGTGGTGCGAAATCGGGCAACTTTTAAGCGAAAATTTCGATTATCCATTTTCGATGGCGACCTGAGACGATGAACGAATATTTCGCAAAAGTAGCGACCTTATTCCTCGCAACGTAAGCTGCCAAAATACGCGAGTGAGAGAATGGTCCCCGGATTTGTATCCGTCTGCGTGACTAATTGAAGAGCCAAAAAAAAAACTATTGAATTTCGTTAATTTCAATGGTATTTCGAGTATTTATTTTTAAACGCTCCTCCTAACTTCTCGCTTTACTTAATTACATTTTTAGCGAAGTTTTCGCATTCCATCGAAGTTATCTTTTAAGTTGCAGCGTAAATTTCTGCCTCTTCAATTTTTGTATGATTTTCATTTACAAACTGAATTTGGTCTCGTAGTGAGTGCTCAAAAAGCCGTTTCTCATATTAGATTAGTTTATATCTTCAATATATATATATATATCTTTTTCTTAAAGCTTAATATCCCAGAGATCGAAGGCGTCTTTGCTTTTCAAATTAATTTGAGAAAACGAATGAAATAATAGTAACAAAAACAGAACAGTTGCATTCAGGCAAAGTATAATTAGAGATTGCAATACCGATGATCGTCATCATAATTCTCGCAATCGCAACATATTTGCAAACTAAATGTTCAATGAAAACCAATGACCAACTTATTACTAGTTGCAAAGATTTGTCCGGCAGATATGCAAATGATAAATAAATTTGTTAATTATTAAACGTTAATTGGTGATACGTACATCGGGTATTGCAATGTCCGATCTTAATAAATGACAATAGCTGTTCCTATTTTCATGTATAAAAAGTAATAATATATATATATATATGTAAACTGTCATTCTTAAACAATTGACAAAAGCTATGCTTAAGTAAAAAATATGGCGATGTGTGTATCAATTGATTAGTAGTAGTAGTAGTGAATTTGTGTGTGGTGTTTTAGGTGGTTGGTGTTGTATGTTGGCGGTGAGAGGGTATCACGTGCCCTTCTGGGCCCACTTGAGGTCGTCGTCGCGTGGTTTGCATCCGGTCGTGTACTCGATTACGCACTCGAGGAAGCTCCAAAAGTGGAGCTTCTCCAAGGGCCAATTTAGCCAACCGGTGGTTATGCAGAAGTAGGTCTCATGAGGCGCGACGTGGTGAATCCTGTGGTGCCGACGCGGCAGAATGACGTGATGCTCCTGCAGCCAGACCACCCATCCGGGCAGCAGGAAGTACGTGTGCGACCACTTGTGTATCTGAAAAACATAATACGATGCTTTCAGATGTATCAGTGCTGCTCTGGTCTCGTCCAACCTGATTGGTCATGGCGACGAAGATGGCCAACAGAAAGACATAGCAGTTCCACGTGAATTTGCCCTGAACTTCATCCTCTGAGAGCGTCAGGAAGTCCCACAGCATTCGTCCTAAGAACGGTATCGTCACGGTGAAGTTATCGCCGTTCGTCTCTATGAAGTCGTGACGCGTTATCGACGTGGGATCGATGTGGTGTTCACGGAACGGCCTTAGAAAGTTCTGCAAAAGTTCGATAACCAAAGTACGGATATTGTTGATTGTGATAGAAGTACCTTTCCGATGAGAGGGAGATCAACGGATCCCCAGGTGTCTGCAGCCCAATGCACGAAGCCCGAGCCGAAGTCCGCCGTGACGATGCCGAAGAGAGCTGCGGCGATGATTGTGCTCGCATTTTGCCATCGAAACTTCAATACCAGGTAAAAGAAGTTCGCCAACATCAAAGCGATGCAGATGCAAACGCACACGCACTCTTGCATCCGCTTACCTACATCAAAGAACTACTGTCAATTAATCGTATTTATTAAATTATCACCAAACACCATTCAATATATTAAACCACGCCCACAACAAATGGACATTAATACAATTATCAGCTTATTAAATTACGAAATGTATAATTTAAATACTAATAACATTAGCAAGAACCATTACATAATCAATATTACCGAAATTCTAACAAAATCGCACTTTTTAAGCAGTTTCAGAGAATTCGGTCGTGGTGCAGCTTATTTGACCGGATTTGATTACACCCAACAGAAAGTAAACAATTTATAACTATTATTTCTACCTCTGCCAATCCCATAAGGGATTTCGCTTAATTCGGTCTGGGATTATGTTACGCCGCACCTCTGGTAGATGTTTGAATATATGAAGGAAAATTTAAAAAAAAACAACTTTGACCTGGCAACATATTGCCCGTTCCCATGGGATATAACAGAATGTGAGAAACCCGAAGATGTGTATTGCATCAAGGACGATGAAATTATTTTTGCATCTATTATTCAACGAACCCACGAACATCAAAGATTCACAGATACTTTTCCATCTGTGAAAAAGTATCAAAATATGTTACTTCACTTTATGAAATTATCAATTTTCGTAGTTTTTTTAAAACTTTCTAATACTAAATAGGAACCAAAAATTAATCCATTTAAATAAATACGAATGGAACTCAACCTAAATTCAATTAAAACCTATTGATTCGCCGAGCAGAATTTAATTCAAATCGCCATGTGTTTAATATTTCATAATAGTAGGCACATCTCTTGGGAACTTCGTGAAAATGGTAATGAGAAATTTGGCTTTAATTGATTTAGAGGATTTCAGTTCTAATTGGACTTTGTCCATTAAAACATTAAGACCTTGATTTTTATCCATCGATTTTCATATATAAAGTAAATATACAAAGGGCCATTGACCTATAAATATTATTAGTGAAATTCGAAATATATTCGAGATGCAAAAGTTTTTACTGAATTTTATTTTTTTTTCAATAAGTTTATAGAAGAAAAGCGTTTAATGAAATTTAATATTAAGACTGCAAAATGTAAAACTAGTTTTATTTTGAGATGAATAGATTGATTTCGTGTTTTGTTTCCACTCGATATTAAAATCTTTAGCGATTATTGGACCGATAAAGTAGATAAAGTCCGGTAACACGTTTTAAACCCAAATAAGCGCTAACACCAAACAAGAAATGTAACGGGAAGCGCCTTGGGAGGAACAAGTTTGGTGTTGTTGTTGTTATTGTTGTACACGCGTTTTAATGGGTTAATTGTTGGGAAGGTGGGCGGAGCTCGGCGGTCCCCTCCCGTCACGCCCATCCTTGTCCCTAATTGAAAACAAAAACGACATGTGTGCGTAATCGAACGCACAAGCCGGAACGTCGTGTGTGCGCTTTGATTGATTATTTAATTGATAAATAATTGTCCCCATAATTATCTCACCTGTGCTGTAGAGGTTGGCCAACTCCTGGGCGCCCTTATGCTGCGGACCCCACCTGGGTCCGGTGGGCACCCGCTCCTCCTCCTTCTGCTGGCCGATGGCGCAGTTCGCGTTCGGGTCATCCTCGAGCATCGAGTTCTCGAGGATCTGCTTTTCGGTCTTCACCGGAGCCAGGATCTTCGTCGTCATAGTCGCGTCCAACGTTGATCCGACCATCAGGGCTTCCTTGACTCGCTGCGAGCAGGAAATTGATAAGGGCATCGCCATAATCACGCAATTCACAACCGATAAAAATCACAGATAAGAATATATATATATATTATTTGGATCCCCCCCCAAAATAAAAAGAAAGAAACTAATCAAACAATTTGTTTGTTTCAACTTTTTCGCTCGTAAATCTTCGTAACTCTTAACGTTTATTTTTGGGGGATCCCTCCGTCCAGGTCAACGCATCCTCCTCGAATTCCAGCTCGTCTTCGACACACTATTTACTACGTTCTGTCATCTGTCACGTAGGACAGGACAGGAGAGGACAGTTCTGTCCGCGCAACCAGACGGGAGCGAACTAAAACTGGCAGCGGTCGCGCCAGAAAAGGACGACGTCGTCAGCGTCGTCGTCGCAGTCCTTTCCTATTCTCTCGCACGCGCGCTTACACACCTGCAGCTCCCCTTTTCTATCTTTGCTCGTTGTCGTGTATCCTTGTTCCCTTTCTGCTATTGTTAAAAACTCTCCGCGAGTTGCACGCCGCGACGCGCTTACGTCAGGTACGTATCCACCATCATCCGTTCGTCCTCTCTCATTAAAAATGCAAGTCGCGCAACCGATAGAAAATCAATTTTAAATGACTCACATTCAGTAATTCATCATCGCTCCCTGTCGATGCGGGCGCAAAACGCGCAGAAGAGCGACGTTTCCGATGTGAACTTCGACTTATTTTAGCACCTGTCCTTTCACTCTATCTTCACCTCCTCATCAAATATTCAAATTGTCCAAAACACGTGCGCGAAATCCATCTTTTGCGCCACTACAAACAATCTCATATTTTACAACCATTCAATTATATTTATAACCCGTTGTTCCAATTTTTGTAAATTATTCAAATATTACTCACTGAAGTGGTTGAATACATACTTCTTGTATTCAATTTGGGTGGGGGGGGCGCGGTTGTCCTCCCAAATTAAATACAAAAAGTATGCGCTTCCAATACTAACCGTTTTCTAGATTAAAAAGATGAGAACTGCAAACTTCAAGATTAAAATATTTCAAGCTCAAATATTCAACACATTTACTTTCGTATCATAAATTCGACTAATGTAATTGTACAAATTGCCTCCACATATATAAGCAAACAAAATTCACACAATTAACTATTATGATCAATATTATATCAATGATATCAATATTAAATCAGCGATTCGTACAACGCTAAATAAAATATGATTATAGATAATTGATAGAAATAGAAAGAATTCATTTCAATCTTTTATCAACAAAAAAACTTTTGCGCTTTCATAATGGAGTAAAATTGAAGCAGTTGATTTGGTTGCATATTCAAATAAAAGGTCAATAAGAAAAAAAAAACGAAATCCAAAATTTTTATCAATAAATTATGAATAGATTTGGATCTGCGATATGTTTGAGGAATGATCGGGAATCGATTGGAAATTAATAAATGATTACGCTGCAACTTCAGCTTTATTTAATAACCTAGAAAAGTGCAATCGAAGTAGTCAAATTAAATTTATTTTTAAATGACGAACAAACACAAAATATGGTAATTATTAATACATTTTTTCTATAATTATCATCAATAATATTATTGTTTATTCGTTAAGCCTAGTGTCAGATTTCTTTTACCCAAACATTGGGGGTGTAGAGGAGCATATTTTCAATTTGGGGCAGTGCTTGATTCTGAATGGACACAAAGTAATTGTCATGACTCACAGTTATGGAGACAGAGTAGGAATTCGGTATATGACAAATGGGTTGAAAGTTTACTATCTACCAATTAGAGTATTCTATAATCAATGTATTTTGCCAACGATGATCTGCAATTTACCATTGATCAGGTACATACTAATCAGGGAACAGATCAACATAATCCACGGACATTCCGCTTTCAGCGCGTTGGCACACGAAGCTATGCTCATAGGAAAACTATTGAACCTCAAAGTTAGAAATTAAACTTATGATGATCACTTTCATGATGATAATAATGTTGTAGACAGTTTTCACGGATCATAGTTTATTCGGGTTCGCTGATACGAGTGCGGTGATAACGAATAAATTCCTGCAGATCTCCCTTTGTAGCTGCAACCATTGCATATGCGTCTCTCACACGGGTAAAGAAAATACAGTATTGAGGGCGAGAGTCTGTTCCAGCAGAGTTTCGGTCATTCCAAACGCAGTTGATACAGTTGCATTTACGCCGGACATCAGTCGGAGAGCACCAGATAAAAGTAATTATAAACAAACGAATCATTTATGTCTAGTTACTATCTAAAAATTTAATTTCAGTTACCATAGTTGTTGTTTCGCGATTGGTTTACAGGAAAGGGGTGGATCTGTTGGCGCAGATCATCGCCGAATTGTGTCCCAAATATTCGGAAGTGGAGTTTCTCATTGGAGGAGATGGTCCGAAAAGATGGTCGAACAACACCTAACAACCTTTAAATAATTAATTTTAAATATATCATTTCAGGCTTTTGGAGGAAATCCGCGAAAAAAAATGCCTGCAACATCGTGTTACGTTATTAGGCGAATTGGAACATTCGAAGGTGAAAAACGTTTTGAATCGGGGTCACATCTTTTTGAATACCTCGTTGACCGAAGCATATTGCATGGCCATCGTCGAAGCCGTCAGTTGCGGGTATTAAAACGTATCCATATTTATAAAATTCAATTGATTTACTTGGTATTTTTTTAAGACTGCAGGTGGTTTCCACGAGAGTCGGTGGAATCCCGGAAGTGCTACCAGATGATTTAATCTATTTGACTGAGCCCGCGGTTCCAGCTCTTCTGGAGGGTCTCGAGCTTGCGATGAAGAACTTGAAAGAGGGAAATGTTGTTTGTCCGTACAGTTGCAACAATCGAATCAAGAAGTATTACAGTTGGAAGGCCGTTACGAAACGGACAGAGGTTGTTTACGATAGAATTTCCCGCGAGGAGAATAAGGAGCTGGGCGAACTTCTATTGATGTAAGTCTGATACAATATTTTATGTCATTAATGACCATTCAAATTGTAGATACCTTACAACTGGGGTTTGGCCATTTTTGTTGGTGGTTTCCCTGTGCTATGTCATGCTATTTATATTGGATTTGATAGTCCCGAGAAAACGAATTGATCTAGCCAAAGATTATACTACATCGAATAATGTTCCAAAGAAAAATAAATAAATATATACAAAGTATTAGTATATTTTATGCAACCCAATATACCATAAATATATTGTTGGCAATATTGTAGATGGCCATAGTGTAGTAATTGTATTTTTTGCTGCAAGAAGTTAACCGGTTTATTTGTATTAATATTTTTCTAGAAGTAATAAGCGATAAAATGAGTGAATCGAAATTGTCCACGGCCGAAGCAGAGCTGTACGATAGGCAGATTAGATTGTGGGGAATAGAATCGCAAGAAAAGTAAGTGTACTTTCAGGATTTTATCAAGTATATTCTAAACTTTGTTTTGTAGGTTAAGAGCAGCCAATGTACTCTTGATCAAAATTCGCGGTTTGGGTTCGGAAATCGCCAAAGACATCCTCCTTTGCGGAATCAATTCTCTCACAATTCTAGACGACGCACTGGTCACTGAGGAAGAGCTTTTCAAGAATTTCCTCTTGAGCCCAGAATCCGTGGGAAAGAACATTGCTGAAGCAGTATTAGAGAAGGCACAAGCCTTGAACCCTTTAGTTAAGATCTCACCAGACAGCGAGAGCCTAGACAAAAAAAAATCAGATTTCTTTGCCAAGTTCACAGTCGTCATTGCAACAGGCTTAAACAGCACTCGTGTATTGGAAATTTCCAAGTACTGCCGAGATGCTAAAGTTAAATTCATATGCGGCGATAACTTCGGCATGTTCGGTTACTCGTTTGCCGATTTCCAAACGCACGAATTCTTTGAGTGAGTTGTTGTCAAGCTTGAATTGTTAATTTATTATTAAATTGCATTATTTTAGAGATAAAGTTCAATTGACTGGAGGCCAAAAACGCGGAAACGATGGACGAATTACTAAAGTCAAATCGGAACGAACCGTCGTCAAAGTCTGTGGAAAAATGGAATACGTCGATCTGTCGAAAGTCATCAAGTTGCCAGAAGCGCCAGTGAAATCAAAGAGGAGAAACGTTTACTATTATTTGATGTTGGCGCTCTTGCAGTTCCGGGATAAGTTCAATAGAGATCCGATGATGGAGAGTAAGGAAGAAGACGTTAAGGAGTTGAAGGCCATCAAGGATGATATTTTAAAGTTGTACCAAGTCAATCCGGATAAATTTAAGGAGGAAGTTTTCGATTTGATTTTTGGCGAAGTAGTGCCGGTTTGCTCTATCGTAGGCGGGGTTATGGCTCAGGAAGCTATAAAGGCTGTATCCGGAAAGGAGGTGCCCATCAACAATGTATTTTTGTTGGATCCATTCAACTACAGCGGCAGGGAGGAGAATGTGGCGTAAATAAATATTCTTATTCAATACTTTTTATATGATACAATTTCTTGTCGGCCTCTCCTATCACGTTGGGAGCCCCGCTTAACGGATCCTTGCCATCGAAAGTCTTCGGAAAGGCGATCACATCCCTAATACTTTTAGTCTGCAGCAGTAAGGATAGGAGTCTATCCAGACCGAAAGCTATACCACCATGAGGTGGACATCCCGATGATAACATCTCCAACATGTGCGTTAAACTTTCAGTTTTTATATCCAGTAGAGACAGCAGTTCCTTCTGAAGATCAACGTTGTGCACACGGATTGATCCTCCGGCTATCTCGTTTCCGTTCAATACCAAATCGTAACTTTGACTTCTCACCTATGTTTATAATATATCGTTTCAATATTATTGCTATTTTAACTAATGTATGATAGTTACCTGCAAGGGGTTCGATTGAATTAAATGTAAGTCTTCGTAATTCGGCGCCGTGAATGGATGATGCACCGTACAAAGTTTCCCATCTTCCTCCTCGAAGAGAGGAAAATCTACGATCCACAAGAAATGCATTCCATCCCTTTTTATTTTATGTCCGCAATCCTCCAAATGATCAACGAAATCCGTACGTAATTTCCCTAACCTTTTCAACTGTAATTACATAATCGTCTATTATCGCAAAATGAGAATATTTAAATATACTTACAGCATTATTTTTATCACCAAAAACTAGGAACACGATCGAATCTTCCTTTAATTCACATTTATCGAAGATGTTTTCGCCGACGTCTCTGGTTAACACTTTTGCGCAACTTTCGGCAAAATCGTCTTTGTTTTTGATTTTTTTCAAAATCATTTTCGTTCCCGGAAATTGGTTGATATTCAACCTTTCTCTAACCGATTTTGTAAGGTTTCCTAGAGGCTTGTGAAACACCAAGCAACCTGCATAAGCATCGTTGGATTCGAGAAATTCCGTGCAATCGCGAATCTTAAAATCGTATCGCACATCGGGTTTGTCCGTGCCGTAAGTTTCGAACACTTCTTTGAAACTCTTGCGACTGAATCGTCTCGGTATTGGTTCCAGGAACGAAGGCCAGGAATACTGCAAAAGTTCTTCGGCAAGCTTCATTATGCCTTCCATCGATGTAAATGACATCTCAATATCCAACTGAGTGAACTCCGGTTGTCGATCCGGCCTCGAAGTTTCATCCCTGTAGCATCTAGCTATCTGGAAATACCGATCGATTCCACCGGCCATAAGCATCTGTTTAAACTGCTGCGGACTTTGAACCAGCGAATAGAATTGCCCGGGAAATCTAGTTGGAACTACAAATTCTTGAGCTCCCTAAAACAATTCAATTAGTGGCGAATCGTTCTTCAAATAGTAATCGAAACTTGCTCCAGGTGTAGCCTTGAACAGTGTAGGCGTTTCGACGTCTACGAATCCGCAATCATCGACCAAAAACTCCCTCATATTCCTGAGCATCTTCGAACGGACCCTCAGATTTCTCTGCATCTCTGGAAACCTCATGTCCAAGTATCTGTATTGCATACGCAACGATTCTTTGGCCTTCTGGAATTCCCGAATGTTGAACGGCAATTGAGTCTTGCATTCATTTATGACTTCCAAATTCTCCACGAGAACCTCGATTTCTCCCGTCGCTTGTTTCCTGTTGACCATGTCGGCTGGTCGCGCCAGCACGGTACCTTCAATCTTGAGGATCGATTCGAACGGAATTTGAGCCAATCTCTTCGTTATCTCCGACTGCAATATGATTGTTTACCATTTCGCCAAGTTTTTAAAACTTAGCAACTCACGTTATTTTCAATGAGAAATTGCGTTTGCCCATAACCATCTCGTAGTACCAGAAACTTTCCCATTCTATGGAATTCTAACCATCCGCACATTGAGACCTTAACGAAATAATCATTTTAAATTTGCAATCAAATAATATAATTACGAATAATAATATTACTTTATAATTGGTAAACAATTATTTGCAAGTTTAAAATTTCAATTACATAAGTTTACATCATTACCCTCAATCCTATATGTTCAGTGTTCAATTCACCACAGGTGAAGCTGCGATTGGTGAATTTGTTGAATGCTGCAATATTAATTTCATGATCACTGTTATCATGTTCATCCACCAAGTAGACATTCTGTTGATCCTTTTGCAACAAACTATTGTTTGATGATAAACATTTTCGACCATTATAAATAACCTGCAATTTAAAATACCTTCAACATGCTTGCTTTCTATTTCTAATAATTTCATATACTTTATAAGATTTCCATAAATTAGTCCTCACTAATAAATTTCGTAGATAATTCATTTTTAAGTTTAACTTTTACCAGTAGGTTATGTCTTGTTTACTTTTGTAATGGGTGTTGCCAAATTGCTATGAAATTATTCTAATATTTTGGATATTTATGAAATTTACTATTATTTATCGCATATATTATTATTATTGCTATTATTATACAGTACAGATAATACTATGCATTACTGATGATAATTAATTAATTCGGGATCAGCTGAATATATTTGGCAATGCTGTTTATTTTGGATGCATAAATATAAATTGACATTCGTGCGGTCGTGAGTCAGCTGCAGTTGTTATTGCGTTTTTACTGCGTAAATTATTAGGAAAAAACAGTGTTTCGGCGATAAGTTTCGTTGGTAATAGTTGGAGATTGCGAATATTGTGAAAGATGGGAGCCGTTTTGGGTCTTTGCTCTGCCGCTCAGGTAATCTCCGCGGGATTAACATCAATAATTACTCAAGGTTATTTATAAATACATTCCTTTGTTTATTTTCTTCTTCTAGCTGGCTTGTTGCTGCGGAAGTGCAGCCTGCTCACTGTGCTGTTCTGCATGTCCATCATGCAGGAACTCAACCTCAAGTCGGGTCATGTATGCTGTGATGCTTCTGCTAGGCACCATTGCAGCCTGCATCACTTTGTCACCAGGCTTGCATGATGTTCTGCAAAAGGTAAAATTTTCTTTTAATTTCAAATATGTATTTTGATTTATTTTTAAATTTTAGGTGCCTTTTTGTAAAAATTCTTCAAGTCTCGTACCAGATGCCATTGTTTTTGATTGTGATATTGCTGTGGGCTATTTAGCAGTGTATAGGATTTGTTTTGTTCTTTGTTGTTTCTTCTTACTCATGGCACTTATGATGATTGGAGTAAAACATTCCAAAGATCCACGAGGCGGCATACAAAATGGGTAATGTTAATTTTGAGAAAATGAAAGGATTATAATTTACATGTGTGCATTTAGGTTTTGGGGCCTTAAATATCTGCTGGTAATTGGCGGTATCGTTGGAGCGTTTTTCATTCCGGAGGGGAACTTTGGGCCTACGTGGATGTATTTCGGTATGGTCGGAGGTTTCCTTTTCATCTTAATTCAATTGATTTTAATTGTCGACTTTGCTCATACTTGGGCCGAGGCCTGGGTTGGTAATTACGAAGAGACGGAATCTAAGGGCTGGTATGTGGCATTGCTGTTTGCCACTTTCCTCTGCTACGCTTTGACCATCACCGGAATAGTTCTTCTTTTCGTATTCTTCACTAAGGTAAGCATCGTAACTATTTCCAATTCGCCCTAATTAAGACTTCGTTATTTCTAGTCGGACGATTGCAGTCTGAACAAGTTCTTTATATCATTCAATCTAATCCTGTGCGTGATCGTCAGCGTTGTCTCAGTATTACCGAGTGTTCAAGATAAATTGCCGCGTTCCGGATTACTGCAGTCCTCCATCGTCTCGCTCTACGTGACTTACTTGACCTGGTCAGCAGTTTCAAATTCTCCAGGTATTCTTGATTCGCAATTTTTCGAATGAATGCAAGTATACTTCATGTTTAATTATTCAGATTCCAATTGCAATCCCGGTTTGTTGGGCATTATTGGTTCCGGCAAGGAGGCCGACCCGACCCAGATGGGTTTCGATAAGGAGAGCATCATCGGCTTGATCATCTGGATGTGCTGCGTATTGTACTCGTCCTTGCGTTCGGCCAGCAAATCCTCGAAGATCACCATGAGCGAACATGTTTTGGCCCACGACAATGGAGCAGGTAATCTTACGATCTCTTTGAAAATATCGAATATTCTTGCAGATTTTGTTCTTGCACTCAACGAAATGAAATACTCATAATTTATGTGAATTAATTCGTTTGATGTTTTGCGAATGCAGTGAAAGGCAGCGCTGATGCCAGCCTGGTAGGAAATGAAGGTATGGTTATTTTTTTGCTTTTTAGGCATCTAAACGCGAGGATGGTATCTGAACTATTTGCATATTGGATTCAACATTACTAGTGCATAAATTGTTGTTCATGCAAGTGGTTAACGATATTAACCTAGTGAGAAGCTGCCTTATCTAATTCACAATGTTGCGACGTGCAAATAGACGCAATGAATGCAAGTGAAATGCGTTTATTTCAGTAAAACGTTATATCCTGTAAATTTAGTTAAAAAAAAACATGAATAAGTTGACTTGTCTCGTCACGGTGGACTAATTTCTAAAAGAATGAAAATAGATTTTGCTTTTTGTACATAGCTAATACACTCGCATCCTTTGTTTATTTGTTTAGCTAAGATCGCGAATTATAGAAAAAGTACGAAAGTTATGGGTATTTTGTTCGAGCATGTATTTTTTTTGTTTTTGCATATTTTCATTTTGGCTTGTTTTCTTTTTCTCCGCATTTTCTGTGTGCACTTTCGCATTTTGGTTGTTGGAACTAAAAAAAAAACATAGCAGAGATATTTTCTAAGTCCGGTTATGTGCCGATCTCACCAGGTGGAGATGGCGCCGTGCACGATGCTGAAAGCGGTAAGAAGGTTTGGGACAACGAAGAGGATACTGTTGCCTACAGCTGGAGCTTCTTCCACACCGTGTTTGCCTTGGCCACCCTCTACATCATGATGACATTGACCAACTGGTATAGGTTAGTTGAGAATTAATGAATCAGCAAAGATCATATCCGTTCATTAACTAAATTTCTTTCTTTTGCCTAGACCGAATTCCTCGTTGAAAACGTTGAACGCGAACATGGCTTCGATGTACGTGAAGGCAATTTCGAGCTGGCTGTGCGTGGGGCTCTACGGTTGGACATTGCTCGCCCCGATAATCCTCAGAGATCGCGAGTTTAACTAAACTCGTCAAATGTAACCTTAACCCGCTTCCTATTACTCCTGTTATTTTCCTTCTACTACTACCGACTTTGTTTTAGGTATTACAACACGGCGTCGTTTAACTCGGAATAAATTTAGTTTGTGATCAATATAATATTAATAATCTAAACACATAATATATATATATACATAAATATCTTATGAAAGTAGTCATTTAGTCGCGGATTAAGCTGGTTATCGTTATATTGCAATTTACTAAATACACAATACAAATTCAGACCATTCGTGGCCAATATTTATTAGTTTATAATGAAGTTCGACACACTCGACTAAAGTATACATTTGTAAATTGTACTCGATCGATGCGTTATTTTTAGATACGAATTCAAAATAGATGGTAACACGGAAAATTGTGGACGAAGAAAAACAAAAAAAAAATATTTATTATATAATAGATTTACACGAATTCTATTCATTATTTTAATCATTTATCTCCCATTCTTAAATTACTAAATTGCAGCATTTCAAAAAAAGACGTATAGATTAATAAAATTTCAGGTATACATTAACTTCTGAAAAACGGGATTTTGAAATTTTCAAAACTTTCTATATAGTACAAAATAATTTTACTGCGTAAAAATGCTTTTAGAATTTTTTTTTTCAAAAACCAGAATCTAATAAGTTGGTTTGAGGTTCTTGGTATTGAAATATATTTGGTACCAGATTTCTGGGTATTTTCGTTCCAGAAATTATTTTTTTCAACTTTTATGAAAGAATTTTACATTAAGTGTGCGACTTCTATAAGCATAAAGTTTGTGCTGATATAACAAAATAAGAGATTTTAAAAGAAGAAAAAACTTGTTTAAATGTTAATGGCTAGAAAATTGTCTAATTGAAATTCAAAGAATTGCTACAATTGCAAGTATTTTAAATTAATTTTGAATCGTTTATTCTTTCGATGCACTGAAGTGTTTCGGTATATCGAAAATGACCTTGGCCTCTCATCTGCAAACAAACCAATCCAAGCTTACACCCCTATTGCCAACCAACCACAGCTGCGTCAGTGTTGTTTTGTTTTGGAACGTCTGCGATTGGCCGTACTGAGGATGTGCGTGTCGTATAAGTTGAGGCGCAAGGTGAAACGAATTGTCATTCAATCGGCTGGTTTCGTACAGTTCGGTTCGTCACTTGCTGTTTCTTCATCGTTTAGCAAACAGTATCTCGACAGTAGTGAATTTGAAGTTCCCTGCAGAAATAGTAATTATGACGATTATCACCAAACCGATAACGGAGAAGAAAGAGGCGAAGCTTATTCTCCCTCTGGTCGAAAACGATCAGCTGGCCGCAAACGCTGTGAGTATATTAATATTATGTATCCATTGTATTCCCCTCCGCCCCTCGATGCGCTTATACCAACGCACGTAAACAAAACATAAAAAAAATTATCCACCAAAATGGCGCATTTATTTACGTCACAGCCAAGTAAATCGAATATATTGTTATGGGTTGTGTGCACCCTTCCACCGACGATCCTCTCACCTGCGGCACAATGCGAAAACTACCCCAGAGCCCACAACGGAACCCCTCCCAGATGCAATTGTTTATGAACCGTTTCTTCTTTCTACCATATTTTTCTATCTGCTTCATTTCCGGTGATTGCATTCTTTAGCGTTGCTGTCAATGATTGTGCAGAGATTACTTGTTAAAGATAATATGAGGAAAGTTTTTGCGAACTTGCGGTTTTTGCGACCTCCATTCTGCAACAATAATAACATTCCCCCTTGCGGCTGCATTTCCAATTGGTCAATTACGATCAATTCGTGCCTATTGATAACAACTGAAAATAGAATGGAAGCCCTCACGACCAACGATAATATATATATATATATATTTGTATAAATTTGTTGATATTTTATTTAAGGATTTACATGTTAATAATCCGGAATTTCCAAAACATTGCCCCGTGGTAAATGAATTCTCGTTCCATGATCTTATTTTATATGTCGACCAAAATAAACGCAAACGCTTCGAGAGGTAAACGATTCGGATACGCAGTACATTAACTGTAGTTTGAATTACTTGTGAACGAATTGTCGTGTGCCGGGAATGGAATTCGGGTCGGTGAAATGTTCTAGTCTGGTTTTTAGGATATATGAGTCGGATAGTCAGTGTTCAATATTAGTAATAATATTATATTTCAACACTTAAATGTGAATTCTTGATCTAGCTTACAAATTAAAAGATGCTTAGCGTATGGTTACTAAAACTATACAAGAAAATGGGAAAAGTGGGAGTTGTGATTCGGAAGATGCATTTTGCATTTAATTTGCAAATTAACCATTTCTAGTTTGCGTGTTGTATGTTTTCTTAAATAAATGTATAAATGCCCCATCTCAATTGCTGCTCATATAACCACTCATCAGTTGGACAGAACAGAATGCATAATTTTGTGCAATCTGCGCAATATATAAATGATGTAAATCGGTTCAGATTAATGATACCCTCATATGAAAGAGCGAGAGATAATAACAGGAAAAGGATAATTCTAAAACAACTTTGTTGAATACTTGTTGAACTATATGAATTAAGTATGGGAGAAATAGTTTAAGTTGATGCGCAAATTCAACGTTATATAAGTAACGTTTTAAAATAACATATATTTATTAAAATATATTACGCTTCAATTGCATGATTAACGAGAAATAATAGTGTTTAGGTTTGCAACACGATAAAAAAGCGGTTTATAAATATTTAGAAATGATTCACGTTGTGCGTTATCATCATAATTGTTTCTCGTAATCAAAATGAAATATTTTCATATACATTTGTGTATTTGGAAATGGGATACTACCTCTAAGGTATTTGTTTGATACTATTATATTACTGATACTTGATCATTTATTTCAGCCTGCAGCAGAAGATGTGGAGTCGCAGGGAAGCGATCAAGATCGCACGTTCATCATTCTAAAGGCCAGAGCCCATAGGATCAATGGCATTACCACATTGGTGATCGTTCTTATTGCGAGCATCGTGGCGGCAATCGGCGTCATGGGTGGTGCGTACTTGTATCGCCAATATTTGAGGTCGCAGGTGTTCAAAGGCTGGTGCACCATTCCGTACAAGCAGAGCAGCGAGACAGCCGCCCTGATGCTCGACAACGACCTCAAGGATTACATTAATGACCTGGAAACCTACGACGAGGAAAGCTTTAAGATCCCCAGCTATCTCTTCAAGGAGAAGTTCGAGCTCGACATGGACGACGAGTACGAGAAAATCGACGTGCCAGACTTCAAGGATGGCCGCGAAGGACGCTTCATCCACGACTTCAACACCAATACCACAGGAATCATCGACCGCACCGGTAACAGGTGCTTCATCATGCCGCTCAACCGTAAGAACGTGCTGCCTCCCAAATCTCTTCTAGACTTGATCCAGAAGATGTGGAAGGGTTACTACAAGGTCAACGTTGATGTCGTCAAAGCGACCATGCGCGTGGTGACGCCACCCATCTCCGACACCTCCAATGTTGGGGAATACATATCGAAGGAGTGCGACGGCCTTCCCATCTACAAATTGGAGCAATACGTGGGCGGAGGTACTTGAATAAGAAGAAAAAACACGGAATCCGTAGAAAGCATTTTGTACTAACCATATTTTCTTTTTCTCTTAGTGGTCAAACGCTCGGCGGATCTGCACGACGAGGCGAAATTCGCTCAATTCTCCGGCAACGGTATCATGGAGTTCGATATCATCAACTTCCACGAGGTCGAGGCTTACGAGAACAGCTTGAAGCAGTGAATCGTCGCGACGCGGAGGAAAAGTAATTTTAGATATTAATATTTTTGAATTTCTACTACGAAACGTATATAGTTCTCTTCTTAAACAGGATTCAATTTACATCATTATAATGTATTAAAAAAAACAATCTAACAATAACAACCAAACTCTGAAGATAATTAAGTTACTGATAAAAAAAAGTATGAATAAATAAATTGTATGTGAAAATATTAGTACAGTAGTTGGGCGACTATAGTTGGCAGCCCACCCTATCAAAATATGATGTATGAAGTCGCCAAAAAAAAATTGAAATGATTTTCGCAAATTTCCAAACGAAATGTTCTTGGTGAAACAAAACTAACTGCACTTGAATTTTGAATCAAAAGAAGAAGATAAATCTATTGGTGATATAATTTTGTTTATTTTATTTCACATTCGGTGTGCAATATTTTTATCATTATTAATATTGAATGTTCAAGGATCTTGAATATCTATATATCTCTATATATATATATATAAATATTATAAATACAAATAAATGTAAACAAACAAAAAAAAATGAAAACTTTATTTTTCACATTCCAATCTAAGCGAAGATACTACGATATTATCTATTATTTATTAAGGGTTTATCGAGAACTACTTGGTACTTGTCAAGTAGTCGGTTTAAGTGTATATGGTAAGCTGAAGTTAGTTGCAATCAGTCGAGCTCGTTGTCGGGGTCAACGGTGTCCTGTCGGAACATTTCCGTGTCTTGGCTGTCCTCATGGATCAGCTTTGCCGTTTTCCCGGGCTGCAAGTGAAAGGAAATCAATATAACTGTGCGTTGGCCTGAGCGTAGGCGTATGCAGAAATACTTTGGGATGCATCAGAACGAACGGCAACTCCGCGACCAACTCTCCTCCCAACGCTCCCAAATACAGTTTGACTTTGACGGCGTACGAAATGATTATCCCGAATGCGTCCTTCTGATCGGGCGACGCCAAACTGGAACATCCATCAAAAATATATATAACGGTTGGTGCCGGGTTGTTGTATGTTTACAGGGTCGTCGATGCAAGATTGGTGTCTGCGTTCTTCAATTGTCCGTCGAGTGCAATTCCCCGGCGGTCCTTGTTCGAGGATAGGAGCGGCACCAGATAGACGACCTTCTGCAAACTGGACCCCGGTTGGATCGGGCAGCCCTCCCTAAATAAATTAATAGTTTGCTTTCCTTTTCTTACTGAACTCGACGACAATAGTATGTGTTTGATTTATGCAATTGTTGTTCACGTTTAATCTTGGCAAAGTGGAAAGTGTACATACTGCGTCTCCAGGCTTGCGACGGCCGTCCGGTATTGACCGTTCTGGAAGAGCACCACGTCCACTCCTTGTTGCACCATAGCCTTGATTTTCTTCACGATTTTATTGCTGTTGTTCCGGATGCAAATGTTTATGGCGATTTTCTCCCCGTGATGATACAACTGCGAATTGCGTAATCTCGTTACAATCCATCCATCGTGCGGATTGCGCGATACAAGACAAATACCTGCTTATCGAGGGTAACCTCCAGCTCCAATTCCCCGGGACTCAGCATAAAGTCCTTCCTGACCACGGTGCACGGTTGACGACCCTGCTTGGAGGGAGCAAATTGTATCTTCCTCACCGTCATCGCAACCGTGCTCCTTGCGTGACTTCGATCCGTATCGTTTTCCCCGGTGAAGATTTTAACGAAGTAGTTGACACCACAAGGCTGACCCTCGTCTTCCATACCTGATAAGTCAGGATAAGTTAATTAGAAATGTATCTAATAGTTCACAATCTCACCTGGTTGAAGGGTGACGGAGGCCGGAGCGCTGGGCGGGATGACGAAGGTGAACGGGAACGCGTTCGGCCCCAGCTTCCTGATCAATCTGTCCTGCATTTTGCTGGTATTCGCCTTCTCCACCGGATACAGTTGCTCCGAAACCAAGAACAAATCCTTCTGAAAGTTCAACCCCATGACTTCATCCTCCGCGCGACCGTAGCGAAAGCTGCACACCACCTGCCCGAAGACTTTCCTATTCTTGTAATCGTCATCGATCAAAATTACTCCATCTAACATTGAAAGAAAAGCATTAATAATTTGCAAATAATAATCGTTCAAACACGCCGACATAATTTGATGCCTACCTATTGGTTCGACTCCGGAGATGTGATCCACGTAATCCCTCTTGCCCAAATACATGGTGATCTTTCCATTGGGCGAGGATTTCTTGAATACTTTAAAGTTGAATACCATTATCTATACTTTTTAAAATTATTTCTCTCGTCTCGTCCTCACTCGAATTTGTTTACTACAAGAAATACGCGTGCAGCGAGTTAGTCATCTGTTGAAATGACTGAAAAGCCGTTCCGTATTTATACGGGATTTGTCGCACTCTTCGGGTTTCCATTCTCTAATCGGATTGAAAACCGCGTACATGAAAAAAATAAAATTCAATCCAATTTGAAACGTTCGTCTTTACTGATCGATCTCGGGCGAAAAGATGACGTCAGTTTCGTTGTAATAATTCTTCCTGTAACGCGATTCGATAATATTTGATATTTAAGAGAAAGAAAAACAAACAAAAAAGATTTATTATACAAGTTTTAATGCTTTTGATTTGAGTTTATAAGCAATTGAAAATATCCTTATCGAAGATTAGGAATTAAGGCGCAATAAGTGATGCTGTTTTCTCATTATTGAGTTTAAATTACTTAACAACGTTTTTATTTTCGTTTACGGCTTTTTGACATTTTCAAGTTTGTTTACGACTGTAACCTGTGCTGACTGACCTACATCAATCTATTTCAACTGGATTTTCAGGAAATTCCACGAACCTAGTTAAGAGGTTCACCGCGATGTAGAAGGACGGAGCTTGGCGCAACTTGAATTTATTGATTAATTAATATTTTAATTAATAAATAACCAACAACAACAGAGTTATCTTCATAGATTTTAATGTCGTTTTTTAATTCGCTTTACAGAAAATTTAATTATATTTGCTGTCCTCGCTAATTAGTGCAGCTAAAGTCATTAAGTTATAATTAAATCATCGATAATATTGTGCAAGTTTCATATGCGTGTTCGTGGATTGGTCAGCTGTTACAATTTACAATATAATCAATAACGCGTTTATGGAGATATCAACAAATGTATTGTAATCATCGCAATCTCTGATATCTATACCGATCCGGTATTAAGATCGCTACAAGCGATGATCAAAGTAAAATTCGTGGTCCAATTCACTTAAAAATTTAATTACAATTACCGTTATCCCATTTTGAATTATTTTGTCTTGTCATAAAAGTAATGCAATTGGTGATTCTTGGCGCATGCGCCATCCAAATGACGTCAACGAAATTACCCCCACCACTGTCGATTTAGCGCCGCGCGACCCGTTCTCAATGTAAAAAGTCTTTCTACAGCAAAGATGGCGGACGTGATAGAGGACATTGCCATGGAGTGCAGCGACAATGAGGAAATTCTACCAAAAACCAACTCCGAGTAAGCCTGACATTCGTGTAATATTAATGTGCATACTGTTAAGAAACGAAATGAGTCTGGAATACGTCTAGGTCTCTCGAAATACGCGATTTTTTGACCCCACACGAACAAAAAAAACATAGAATAGACAGAGATGGGTGTATTTTAAGACTCTTTCTCGAATGTTCCACAACACAAATATTGATATTATAAGTGCATGCAGCGAAATGTTAAACGCACGACCGTTTTGAAATTTACATGGGTGCCGGGTGCCCTTTTTCGTCAGTCGGGATAGCACAACATAGGTCCTCAACCCTTCGAGGGAGTAGTTTTTATTAAAAATTTAATGAGTCGCATTAGTTAACCGTTTTAGATTTATTTTAAGAAATTTACAATTAATATTGATAGATGTCAGAAAAATAACGTTAGATATAGTTAGTTTAAATTAGAAATAGAATACATATTCTAGAAATATTATGTTTAAACGTTATTTTAGTAAGTTTCAATTTAAAAAAAAAAAATGCTTTTTGGCAATATGAAATGTGATGAATACTGTGTAAAAGAGATAAAATAAGATCAAGGTGCTTTGTGTAAATATTAAATGCGAAATTGTCAGTACATGAAACAATCTGTCTCTCTCTATATATTCACTTCGTTTTTTTTTTGTTCTTTCCTGTTATTGAAAGTTGTAATCTTTTCGCTTTCGAAGCGCGCAAAATGCAAGTGGTGGTTGGTGCAAACACATTTGGTCAGTCGTAGGTTTCCTGTTTAATTCATTCCTTTGATACGATAAATTGTTGATTTTATTTTCATTCATATTATTATATAAATATATATATACTTATATATTTTTTTTATAGGCTGGCAGAGCTCAAGAAGGAGAATGGCAACCAGCTGTACAAAATTAAGCAATACAAATCGGCGTTGCCGCTGTACACGGAGGCGATTGATCTCTGCCCGAAGACCGCCTCCTACTATGGCAATCGATCCGCCTGCTATCTGATGCTGAACAAGTACCGTGAGGCCTTGGAGGACGCACGTCGCGCCATCCAGCTGGACCCGACCTTCACCAAGGGCTACATCCGCGTGCTGAAGTGCGGCATCGCACTGGGAGATATCACGACGGCAGAAGGGGCATTGAAGAAGATCAACGAGAACGTGATCAATACAACGGTCGCCTCGGAGATGAGGCAGGTGGAGATCCTGAAGCAGTACGAGGGAGAGGCGTTGAAGGCTGCCGAGAAGATGGACTACAGGAAGATCGTTTACTGCATGGACAGATGCCTGGACCAATCGCCGACCTGCGCAAGGTACAAAATCACCAAGGCAGAGTCTTTGGTGTTCCTTGGACGGTACGACGAAGCCCAGGAGATCGCCAACGGTGTTCTCCATCTGGACAAGGGCAACGCGGACGCAATCTTCGTGCGCGGCGTCTGCCTCTACTACGACGACAACATCGACAGCGCGTTCAATCATTTCATACAGGTGCTTCGTCTCGCACCCGATCACAACAAAGCCAAGGACATCTACAAACGTGCCAAGCTGCTGAAGAAGAAGAAGGAGGAGGGTAATGAGGCGTACAAAACGGGCAAACACACTGAAGCGCACGCCCTTTACTCCGAAGCACTGACCATCGACCCGATGAACAAGAAAACCAATGCCAAATTGTACTTCAACAGAGCACTGGTGCTCACGAAACTTGGCAAGAACGCGGATGCCATCTCCGATTGCACGAACGCCCTCAAACTGGACGACAAGTATCTAAAGGCGTTACTGAAGAGGGCCAAGTGCTACATGGATTCGGGCGATTACGAGGAGGCAGTGCGCGATTACGAGCAGGCTTGCAAGATGGAGAAGAGCAGGGAGAACAAGAGGCTTCTGCAGGACGCCAAGTTCGCACTCAAAAAGTCCAAGAGGAAAGACTACTACAAAATATTGGGCGTGGAGAAGAACGCCTCCGAGGATGAGATCAAGAAGGCTTACAGGAAGAGAGCGCTGGTGCACCATCCGGATAGGCATGCGAGCGCCTCCGAAGCGGAGAAGAAGGAACAGGAAAAGAAATTCAAAGAGCTCGGCGAGGCGTACAGCGTGCTTTCAGATCAGAAAAAGAAGGCTCGGTATGACAGCGGACAGGACTTGGACGACTACGCGGACGGTGCTGGTATGCACGACTTTGACGCCCAGCAGGTCTTCCAGACGTTCTTCACTAGTCGCGACTTCAACTTCGGTGGTGCACCTGGAGGCGGCGGTGGTGGCTTCCCAGGAGGTTTCTCTTTCCAGTTCGGTTAGACATAAACACATCCACAAAACTACCTACAAGTAAACCATCAAAAACTTGAAGCCCCTCCCCTCGTACTGTCGTGTTTACTACATTCCACAATCACACTGTTATGAATTCGGTAGTATTTTTCAAATAGCAAGAGGAGAGACGTACTTAGATACTTTTGTTTATTTACATTTCCTCTCTTCGGTTAATAATTTCATAACGCATAAAATTTGAATAATTGTGATAAATTCTGTTCGACTTGACGACTTTTTGGCTACTCTCTCGCCCTCGTTGATCGTTAGTAATACCATCGTCGTTTGTTTTCTTTTAATTTATTATTATTTTTTTGCTCACTAATATGTAATACGTTTATTGAATAATAAAGTAAACTTAAACGAAACATTAGATAGTCTCGTGGATGTAGACGATTACAATTTAGTAAGGAATACTACTAGCATAATAACGGTAGATCTTTGATCTTTTTGATTCCACACTCCTTCACGCTCATTTGCTATCAAGGCAGTTTAACGTGTCTCGTTTTTTTTTTTTGTAAAGTACATATATTTTTTTTTAACTAAATATTATATTACTACTACCATCTTCATTGCTTACTCTTTTATGTTTTACCCACTTAGCGAACATTGCCCCCATTTGCAATAGCATGATGTTGAGATACAACTCTACACTTGCACTGTTTACCCGCATATATTTAATTGAATATATCGAATAGCAACAAAAAATATTATAAATATATATTAATAAATTTAGTGAAATCTACGTTGGTTGTTTTCCTTGTTCATGCGGTGACGGCACTTCGTGTAGATTAGTTTTGAGTCTAACCGCATTGCTCTAGTTTACTTTTGACAGCTTATGTCGCTATCAGAAAACAATTGCTTCAATTTGACGGTATGGGGTGGTGTTTTCAGGAATACGGACAAACGACATTATAATAAAATAATTTATTTTTATTTGTTCAGCAACAAATAGTTATAGTACGTAGAAAGAAATGAAATGTAAAGCTTGTGTCGACTTAAAGCTAAACATATTCGATTTGGAACAATCATTGACGATGTGTTCATATTTGCTTTGCAATCAAAATTATAACTTGCAGCGTGCAAATAGTGTCACGTTACGTTTTCAGCGTTCATCACCGAGAATTTGTGTTTTTGTTGTAAAAACTTCAGTGTTCATATAAATATTGTAGCAGAGCGCAGATCTCGTATAACAAATCTAATTTTTATTATTGCACATTTTATCATAAAATTGGTCAATCAAAATTGTAAGTCTACACCGAATGCACATACACTTAAAATGCAATTGTAACTTTTGTCTAGATTTACAAATTTGATATTCATAAGCATTGCGAACACCGAAAGGTCACTTCAGTAATCATTGACTAAATTATACCGTAAATTGGTTAAGTCAGCCAATAGGATGTTCAAATATTTAAATTTTACAGGATACTGACTAAAGCGAAGTTTCAGGTTCGTTATTCTTGATGCTAGTGAGTTTTCTTGTGCGTAGAGAGCGGACCCGTCTGTGAGAAGGATTTGTTACAGATGTTGCAGGTGTACGGTTTTTCGCCAGTGTGGATTCTCAGGTGAACCTTAAGCGTCGAGGCCTGATAGAAGCCTTTATAGCAGATGTAGCATATGTGATTTCTATCGCCTGCAACAAGAAGTAGAGATGTTCAATAATTCCCGTTGACCGAAAATTAGTGATAGTAACCTGTATGTGTTTTAATGTGTATCCGAAGATCCTCGGATCGTGGAAAGGCTTTCGGACACATGCTGCAATTGTACGGTTTTTCGCCGGTATGAATGCGAATGTGTTTCTTCAGCTGAGAGGAACTGACGCAGCCGCGGCCGCAGATGTTGCACACGTAAGGTTTTTCGCCGCTGTGGGATCTGGTGTGGACCGTCAGCCTGGACGGATCCGGAAATCCCTTTCCGCAAACGCTGCAGATGTACGGTCTTTCGCCTAAAACCAATTGAAATGCATTATCCATGGAATCATAATCAACATTATTACCTGTGTGTGTCCTCTTGTGAATCACCAAGTTGCTTTGCGTGGTGAAACCTTTGCCGCAGTATGAACATATGTGATCTTTCACCCCCGTGTGCGTCTTCATATGCATAGTCAACGATCCTGATCCGCTCAATCTAGGCGGAAGTTATTAATTTAATACAAATTTCGAAAATGTTTTTAAATCTATACCGTTTACCGCAGATTGTGCATTCGTGTGATTTGATGCCGCTGTGCGTTTTGCTATGAGCCGTGAGACTGGTGTACCTGGAGAAGGCTTTATTGCAGACGGAGCAGATGAAGTTCTTTTCGTTGGCATGCGCCCTCATGTGCTCCACCAGTCGGAATGATTGCGCGAAACTTTTGGCACACAATTTGCAATTAAAAGGCTTCTCTCCCGTGTGCGTCCTGAGGTGACGCGTAAGATCATCGGACCTGGAGAATCCTTTTCCGCATTCGTTGCACAGGTGCCGTTTAGCGCTTTCGTGGATCTTGAATTGTAAACCAATTGGAACTCTACAAATGTTCCTTATGCAGATCCATACTCACTTTAGAATGACGGCACAGCGTGCTCGCACTGGCGAACGCCTGGTTGCACACCTTGCAGATGTGTTGAGATGACTTCGGGTGCGTCCTCTGGTGCACTTTCAGATCAAAGACGCTCGCGAAGCATAGGGTACACTCCTCGCACGGGTAAATCGGCTGCTCAGTCTCGTCCTCTTTTTTGTTACTATTATCACAAACTCCTGCATCAGGTTCATCTGCATCACCTTCTTCTTCATTATCATTTTTCTCCTGATTAACTTCCCCACTATCAAAATCAATAGTTTCATTAACTGCATTAATCTGAGCCTGCTTAAGATCTAAATCACTTTTTAACAAATCGTCCTCGTCAATGATCGGCACCTCGATCTTCTCAACATCTTCTTCAATCACTTTTATTGATTCACCAGGTTGCTTCAGCTCTTCCAAATAGGTCACTTGGTTTTTACCAAAAAGCTGTCTTAAAGTAGCATCAGATCTCTCGCATAGTTGCTTAAAAGAAAAAGCTCTGGTGATGTAGTGGACACATTGCAGACACACCTGACTTGGCAGACCATCCCCTTCGATTACCTGCATCACACAGCTCCATCAATTACAGAAAAAAAAAAAACATAACATTGATGTGAACTAACTTACCTGGATCGAGGTGCAAGACATAAGCATAACTTCCAATCCAACAGTTTCTCCCTGGCTCTCGTCCATCGAGAAGACGGATCGCATGTGCTGGTCATCTAGGAGACAAGTGCGACATATTTTCTCAGTTTGCAGAGTCTCGAATGCCATTGTTTCCAATAAGAAAATCGTATTTTCACAACCCCATTATTTACAAACATACATCATACATATTGATCAACGCTGCCAACATACGAAAACGTAAATAAACGGAATCATCGACGACGACAATATTCGAACTGCAAAGCGTCTGTTGGAATGTAAAATCAAATAATCGAAATTCAAATTATAAATAAATGCGTTTATTCAGAGCGACGATAACGAATTTGTTGATTTTACATATAATAAAAATAAAGCGAAGATAACAGGTATTTTTCAGCGCGAAATTCTCAAAAATAGTTCTTCAGGTATTGTTGACTAGCAAGTCCGAAACAGTTTCTAACGCCAAATTCGTTGCTGCTTCGGCGACACTCTGCACCGTTTTATTCTTGCTGACGATATCCTCTTGCAATCTGGTGCTTGCATTCAGACAGTTTGTTAGTTCTTCGAGGCCACTGCTAACACCAATCAAACTTTGAAATTTCTCCAGCTTCTCACAGCATTCACCAATTAGATTTTCTAAACGCTTATATTCCTCTTCACTATTTAACACTTCAACATTCTTCAGATAAAGTTTATTGTGCTCTGCAGTTAACAACTGCACCAGAGATTCACTTTGTGCTTTTGTTGAGGCATTGAGACTGTCCTCGTTACCTTGCAGCTCAGCCTCCATCTCCTTGATATCCCTCTCCAAATCTATAACGTTTTGTTTCTCTTCCAGCTCTGCTTTCAGGGAAATCTCCTCTTTCTTGTACTTCTCCAGGGAACTTCTGTACACCTCCAGTTGATCATTGCACTTGATCTTGTGCTCCTCAATGGATTTACTTAGAATCTGCTTCTTGAGGAGGTCCTGCAGGTAGGCGTTGTAGGCAAACTCCAGCTCAAGATCGGTGTCATCCTCAGGGATTGCCATTGAGGGCAACATCTTTGGTGTGCAGAGTGTTGAGTTCAGATTGGTCCTACATCTACTGCTAGGTCCAGTTGATAACAGTGTAGCATTCATATTGGGCCTCCTCCCTGAACTGGGAGTTGAACTCTTGATCCCGCTGATCTTTGAACTCGACGTCGGACGTTTCTGACTCATCTCGGCACAATTAATAATAATATAAGAGAATCACGTGTTGCTTATGTTATGAATTGCTCAGAGCTGTAAGAAATTTCAAAACAAAAAAATAACAGAATATTCGCAGTTTCTCCAACAGAAGGAAAATAAATACGTTCCAAATTATTAAGATAAAATGGTAATAAAAATATCAATAGTTAGCACAAATTTACTAGTTTTGATCACGTACATATTATTATATTCACCATCTATACAATATAAAATTATTAGTTATTCTCAATTTTATGGAGATTGGATTTTTACTGTTCTTAAGCTACCGATACTGCGAACGCTCTAAATTTGTATATTAAGTTGATGGCGGAAAAGTGTTGTTCGTCCGATTCCAATTTAATATAATTTAAATACTTATTATATTAAAACAAAATGTAATTTATTGATTACAATTTATTAACAGTTTGTAGTTTAAAGTTAAATTTTGCGAATTTTTATTAAATTTCCACACTTTAAGCGAAATGACAGTTATTGTTAATTTGTTAAATAAAAATGTGCACTTTAAACTATTTTTCTTCATATTTTATTATTTGTAGAAAGTGGCGCTTATATTGAATTGAAACAAGAAGAGCTCGTAGGTGACTATGGTGCCGGCAATCTGGAATAGAAAGAGAATACTTACAATGATATCGATATGTGTGTGAGTATTAACAACTTACAGTAAAAATTAGTCCTCTGGTTATATAAAAGAGTCTGTATCCGGTGAGAGCAATTGTATCGTGGCATATTTGTATCATCAACCTTTCCACCTACGAAAAAGTAAAACTTTACATTGCGTTCGGATTCAATATAAAGTTAAATAAGAAAATACTTCGACTGAGTAAATTTCCGACGGAACTAGCGTCAAATACTGTAGAGGCTGCTTGCTTTCTTCGTTAACTTTGGCCGCAAACAACGCCACAGCAACCGTTCTCAAGAGCAGCAATCCAAACGACAGAAAGAAGTACAGACTTTCGATTCCCGTGTGCTTCTGACTATAATTAATTAGTTAATGCTTGATTTAAAGAAATAGTAGTTTGAAACTACTTACGCGGTTAATTCGTGTCTACTAGTGCTTCCGAAAAACCGCGTAAGTCTAATATCGCTTATGTAGCAGAAGAGAGTATAAATTGTACTGCAATAACTAAGCATTTTAATTGGTACTTACTGAAGGCTTTGGAATAGTTGCACTAAAATGTAGTAGAGATTAATTGAGAAACTTAAGAGCACGATGCTGGAAATGCAGGACTCGAGCTTTCTGAAGAGTTTTGTCACTTCGTTGTAGTCCTCTCTGATACTTTTCCAAAATACTTCTTGGCCAGTCTGAGGAGAAATATATTGATGTATTTTACTTATTTTATGTGCATAGCTTACATTCCAATCTGTGGCGATTTTGATGCGCCTGGTGATCTGACTATATCTTTCCGAGAGTGCACCGCTCATTATCATTATGAACAGGTCCATGAAATTCCAGATGAACATGCAGACGAAATTGGCGGCCTGCAAAAGTAAATCTACCATATTTGTACTCGATTTTGGACGATACAAGAACGAAACAAACTAGGAGAAACACTGCAAACGGCGCGCTGTATCCCGTGTACTGCAGAACGAAACTGTACAAGGTTTCGGTCATCTCCTTCAACGGACTCTGACCCTTCTCCAGCGTCTCGCAAATGGCGTAAAATGAACTCCAAACAGAGAAAGAATATTCAACTGAAAAAAAAATACTGTGATTAGTTGATTGTTAATTAATATGGTGTGCAAATACTTAGGCTGGCCATGACTATTAGAACGATCTGGATGTTGATCGTTTTTGATAATCGTTTTGGGTATCCGTATTTACGCATGGAAGTTTCGAGTTCGCACCAAGCCTTCATCAGCGAAGGCCACCTCAGCGCTAACTTAAAGAACATCAGATGGATGAGCAGACCGGGGACGTATATCATCGTCACATCTAAAATTAGCTTCAAGTAAGTGCAGCAGTTAAGATGAGTTCAGACGAACTTACTCAGACTTCTGAAGTCGATGCCATCGTTTATCATATCGAAAACGCTCATCGTGGCCATGAAGATGTGCATTGCGAAAATCGTGCAAGATAAAAACACCTTGAACGATGTCCACTTGAAGGTCAGGTTGTCTCCGCTCGTTCTCATAACGCCTTGGAAAGGTAAAATACCGAAGAACTGTGATAGGAGCAGAATCCATCGAAGGCTAATTTGCAAATTCTCTGTGGTACTCTCGTGTACCATTAAGTTGACGCGAGTGCGTTTACGGTTTCCCGAGAAAAGCCTTTTGTATATCTCTAGATCCATTTTGTTATTGTTTGTATCAGCGAGAAGTTATCATTGCAGATGTGCTTTTCGATATTGCGGCTAGGTGCGAAAGGTATTTATTTACTTTCGCTTGCGATTGAAAGCTCTAGATAACAGAAGCGTCGGCGGCGGCGGCAGCAACGCGAATATTAAATAATAATGATTGTGTAAGCGTTCGTTAATCGCGCGATAAAAGGGGCTTTACTTAGAGTCCAAATGCGTTGTGCTGAATTGGATTAAGACCAGCTCGTACGTAACAATAGCACCTGCAATCTAATCGGACAGAATCAGAGCGGACAATAAATTATGCAATCCATAATTACGTTTAGGATTAGGCCCCTCGTAACTTTGAACATCTTCCAACCGGTCAGCGCTGCATTATCCGAACTCACCTGCTGCAGGAACCTTCTGACCTGCATTTGAATGGATTACAATGAGAATCATTTAGATTTCGAATAAAAACCTCGTTATTGTAGCAGCTCGATGGGACAGAATTCAGGATTTTGATGGGTTCTTTGCTTTCGTCGTTGACCCAAGCCGCGTACAACGAAACCGTCACCGATCGAATGATCAAATATGCGAACGAAAAGTAAAAATACGTTCTTTCGATTGTGTCCGTTATTTTCCTATATTTTAATATTTAAAAAAGAAAGGAATCAATTAATTGTGGTTTGCTTTTAGTCAAACCTGAGGCTGTTGAAGAGTTGTACCAAGATGAAGAATAGATTGGTCGCAAATGAATTTAATACAAGATACATCAAGCAGTCGTCTAGGCTCGAGCACAATTTGCAGAGAGCGTCGTAATCTTCGCGCATCTCCATCCAATACCTTAGAGTCGGATTGTTGCAGTGTTTCCGAAGCCTGAAAGCAACCTGCCGAAATCTGAGAGCCAGAATCGAGCTCAGCAGGATGATAAATATGTCGTTGAAATTCCAAGAGAAGGTACCTAAAATGCTGCAAATCTACGAAGCGAACGAAAATGGCATTTTTATTTGTTATGGAAATGACACAATTTTGCATTTACTTGAATTAAAATTCCGGTTAAGTAGTTGATCGGTATTGTTTCTGCGATTTGCGGAAAGACGGTGGAGTAGTAGTTTTGAAACGTCAGTGTTAAATTCTTGTGTTTGATCGAATGAACGTGAAACGTCAGCGACAAGGAGTATTCAGCTATTCACGAAATGCTTCCTGTATTCACTCCAAACAGCCCAATAATTTCACTTACCTGTGGCTAACGTTAAGAAGATTGTCATTGTAAGTTTGATACGCAGATTGAGATTCTTTAGGAATCCGTACTTGTAGGCCATCGACGCATCGACTCTGCTCCATTTTGTTATCAGCTTTGGCCAGTTTCTGGCTAAATGCAGGAAGAGAATTGAGGTGATGATTGAACCCACGTAAAAGATGTCCTCAACTATGCAAATTTAATCAATGCTAGTATTTCACGAATTATTAATGACTGACATACCAATTTGAGGAAAATCTGATCCGTGCGCAATTAAATGGTAGATGGCGACGGATAGAATGAAGGATGTGATTAAGATATTGGAGAGACTGTAAAGGACTTTCACGGATAGACATCTGAAGTGTAGATTGGTGTTTCTGAGGATGCCGTTGACGGGAATCAAGGAGAACAGATTGGCTACGATCAGCACCCCTCTTAGGGATTGTTGGATGTTGTTCGCCCTCGACTGGGTGCCGCCTTTGCTGACGACAATCATCTGCGACTTTTGAACTTGAACCGCCGGTTCAACTGATGCATGGAAGTGCTTCGATTGTTCAAACAAACCGATTGCGTTTTATTTGTACACATTCGTTTCTTTTTTTATCGTCATCTACACGGTCGTTAAAGTCTAATGCAATTAATGAAATATTAATCTGCGTGTTGGCTCATTTTTATTTTATCATTTATTCGATGGATGATTGCATCAATAACAACAGCAAAACGGATTTAATCTAGGGCGCAAATGTCCGTCGGATTCTCGGCTTCCGCCCTCAGCAACTGCTCGTTGAACTGAATCAGAACCAATTCGTAGGTCACAATCGCACCTGCTATCTATCCCATACACATTTCGAACAAACAAGCAAATAGTATTCATTAATTTTATGATTGTATGCTGCACGTAAGCAATAATTAAACTCACGCTGAGAATAAGACCGCGCGTCACGCTGAAGAAATTCCGTCCGGTTATCGCGATCGAATCGAAGCTGATCTGCTGTATGAATCTGCGAATCTGAGTAATTATTTAATTATTAAGTAAAATAAAATGAAAAATATTTTACTTCTAAATTGTAAACGTAAGAAGGCACCGAACTCAAGATGGATATCGGTTTTTTGCTCTCGTCGTTCACCCAAGCGGCGTAGATTGACACGAAGATGGTTCGCATGATGAGGAAACCGAACGAGAAGAAAAAGTAGAACTTATCGAGGCTGGTCTTCATCGGTCTGCGATATTTCTAGTTTAATTGATGGGCGCTGAGTTGTTGTGTTTAAATACCTTAAACTGTTGAAAAGTTGGATCAGGATGAAGAACAGATTGCTGCCAAAGGACATCAGAACTACGTAAGATATAGCGTTGTCCAGGCACTTGCATAGTCTGCAAAGTTTGTTGTAATCTTCGCGAAGTATTTTCCATGATTTTTCGTAAGTAATCTACAATTTATACCATACCTATAGTAATAAGAAACCCGGCGCATCCGCTTACAAAGCTTATTCTACTAAGTATGCTTATTATTCTAATTATTGTTTTGAACACCAAAATTACTCTACGTTCTGGGTAACAGAGTAGTGTAGTTAACGATGCTAAACTGTTATCCAGAACATAGATTACATCCTGGTATTCAAACTACTCTGATAATGTAATGTTCGTAGAATGAAATTTTATGTTTCAATTAGTGTAATAGGCCGGGATAGCGCGTACGCAGTCCCGACACCCAAAAATTTCGCGCCCGAGTTATCCACATTAGGGATAATCGCAAGGGTCAGCCCATCCGATGTGCAATGGCAAGGCCTCGCCCTGGAGGAACTGCCTTTGTGATCACAGTAACCTCTACGCCAGGTAAGTATACTTTACTGGCGATTCGAAAGCACCCTTTCAACGAGCCGTACCGTCATTTCGTACGCAAGAGCTTTTGCGCGCGGCATCTAACGCTATGACTTGTAAGCGCTGCATGGCCCTTTAGCCAAACGCAACAGAACGTCGACCATTAGATTGATTGACGACAACATTGATTTTCCATATTTCAGATTGCTACAAACAAATATGATAAATTTAGTGATTTGTTATTCAACCGAAGCCGCCCGCGTGCACTTTCTAGACTTATTAAAATTTAAATTGATGTCCGGCGAATGTACACGCACACTGTAAACATTTAAAATATTCCTAGCCATAATTATAAACAAATAAAAGTTGTTTATTTTATAGATGCAAACATTTGCCTTGTTTCTAGAAAAAAGCTATTATTACTTTAGATTCGGCCATGACTTCCAATTTGTCCGTGATCTGTTTGAACCTTAAGGCCAACGCTGAACTGAGGATCATGATGATCAAGTCGACGTAGCTCCAGGCGATGGCGGAGAACACGTCGACGATCTTAAATTAAAGAATGCTTTTGATTGTTGCAGATTGCAGTGATTTTGGTGGCACCTGAAGAAGAACGGCGATCCAGGTGGAATAGCTGAAGACATCGAAAACGTAAGGAAACATAACGATTGTATAGAAATGTTTTATTGTGTCCTGGTTGGCGCAACGTTCAGAAATTGTGAATCTTGTGATTTGGAACACGATGTATTGAGCTGTAACATTTAATTTTCATTTCATATTTGAGCAAAAATCAATATCATACCTGTTGTAAAGGTAAGCAACGTGATCGAAAGCATTCGTATCCTATTGGTTATCTTTATGTTTCCGTACGTTTTGAAATGCCTCTCGATGACCATCCATTCGCGCATAAGCCTAGGCCAATGTTTCGCCAAGTACAGGAACGATAGGGTTATGCAAATCTTGCAAAAATGAAATACAAAAACGCCTGTATTTCACGAATACAGTTTACTTATATATTTCCCTTCAATAGTTACATTAAGAACTTACTGGCCACGTAGAGATCTGTTCCGATACGGACCATCTCGTAGAAAACGATGAAAATGATGAACAAGTTTCCCAAGACAGCGATTAAACTGTAAATGGTTCTCCAGTTCGTCCAAGAGAACTCTAGATCGCAGGGATTGCGTTTGTAGATACCAGCGATCGGGAACAGAGCAAAGATTTGGCCGAACGTTATGACGCCCGATAAACTCCAGTGTAAACTCTCCATCATCCTTCGACTAATAATAATAGTACACTAACAGGTACTTGCATTTAGAACGTGAAGAGCTTCCGCTATCAATAATTTATTACGAGCACTCAGCCAGAAGTTTTTTTTTTAATAATACGGTATTATCGATGAACGCAGAAAAAAGGTAAACACACATTGATTAAATCTACTTTCGATATGTATATTCGGATATGAATAAGTGCGGTAATAACATCATCATCATCAGACCACTACATACTTTTCAATTTTTGATAGCACCGTAGACCACGATAGACTTAACAATTTACGATAGCACCGTAGTTCATGACAGACTTTTACGACGCAAAAAAGATTAAAACATAATACTTTTGATATGTATAATCGGATATGATTAAGAGCAGCAATAACATCAATGGCATCAATGCACGTAGAATTGAAGCAGGATTAATTCGTACGTGACTATGGCACCGGCAATCTGCAATTAAAGTAATTAGTATAGTAATTGTTTAATTAACTGAAATAAGTACACTAAGAATCAGCGATTTCTTTAGTTTGAAAAATCCGCTGCCTGTAAAGCAGCTCGGATCCATTTGAATTTGCTTCGCAAGTCGATCGATCTGCAAAAATAAATTCCAAATGGATTTTGCAATTTGCAGAAAAATTAAATATTACTTCCATGTTGTAAGCTTGAGCGGAAAATCTCGAGAGAAATGTTCCTGATTCTGTGCTCTCGCAATAAATTTTGTCGGCGAAAAGTACCACCAAAGCTGTCCTAATCAGAAGGAAACCGAACGAATATGTGAAGTAAACTTGATGAAAGATCCCTCCATTTAGCGGTCTAACAAAAAAAAAAAAAAAGTAAAATAATTATCTTTCTCAATTTGCTAAATGCTCACTTCAGCGTATTAAGAAGTTGTACCAAAATATGGATCAGGTTATTTGCAAACGAGATTAGTATCAATTTGGCCAAAGCGGAATCCACTTTCTTGGTCAGCAAGTACAAATTGTTATAATTAATTCGAGTTTGCATCCAATATTGATTATCATTGATGTGCTATAATCAGAAATGGTAAAAATCAACATTTAATTTAAAATGTAATTTTCGTTGGCACCGTAGACCGTGACAGATCTATTTGAAATAAAAATGTAACTGAAACCTTGGTTTTAAGAATTCTCCGTTTCACTTGTGCAAACCTAGCTGCCAATGCGTAACTGATAATCATTATGAAGAAATCCAAGTAGTTGAAGCATAAGGCGCTGAAGATATTGGATATCTGAAAAATAACACCTTTACGTTATTATATGTGTCTATATAGTGAGGATATTAATACACCTGTGAAATTATGGCCGCAGTTAGTGTGAATGGAACGAACTGGAAAACGTAGTCCGTGCGCAAGAAGTCATGACCCTTCTTCGAAATGGTGTACATTAAGAAGAAAATTTGCTCCACTAAATAAAAACACAAATATTAAGTTATTTAAAATAAAACTTATTTTGCATATTTTATTACTCGCTGATGCAAAGAAAATTGCAATCGTGATCAGATTGATGTTGCGTTTGAGGTGGACTGGGAATCCATAAATTCCTGCCATCGATCGATCGACTTTCATCCAGAGTGGTGAGATCTTCTTTGGCCAAATTAACGATAGCTTTAAGAAGACGAAGCTTGTTGCAAGGCAACCGAAACCAAATTTTAACGATACTTGAATGCAATATAATGTTTCATTATTAGGGAAACAACCATTTTAAGATTAATCACTCACCGACGGTATGCAAAGTAATTTTGTTTGATGATACATTAATCAAGTAGAAACACAGTTTAATCAAGATTAGTGTCAGGTTGATTATGCAATGAATGAATTTTAATTTCCCAAATTTGTTGATTGGCTTAAGCCCGAAAATCTGCGCCAGCAATAGTGGAAATTGCAATGCCTCCCTTGTCGTTTTCATTTTTACTCTGCTAAATACTTCAACATCTGGCCCAAAATGTAATTAAGGAAAGCTCTGATTAAAATCAAATTATCTTCATATGATATATTATGCTTCATATTAATCAGAAATAGTGACTAGGAAAAATACAAGATACACTATTTGCATTATAATCTACGAGTTAATTGGAAGTTTTGGAAAATTTTAATATATTTCAAATCCTATTATAGGCAACACAATAGTAATTAAGAAAATTAATTAAGAATCTGATAAAATTGATAAATTAATTTGGTGAACTGAACGTATAAGGTAAAGAAATCATTTGAATAATAGAGATTTTCAGGAGTTATTAATAAAAAATCTGTTCCTTTGTTTCCATAAAACGCAAACCACGCAAACTATCATAAAGTTTTTTGTCACTACGCAAACATTTGAAAAAGTTCCGAACGGTTCCGAATTCATCAGATCGTCTCTCTTCGGCTGGTATTCAGCCTCATACCAACCGTTTTTGGATAAAAATTAAATACCAAAACAGACGTATCCTCTGAAGTCTCCCTGTTTATAACGTTAAATACTTGCTTCACCAACGCATATCTTTTGAGGCTCCGCACAAGAATAAGGAAGTACCTCAATGTCTCCGCTGCCAGTGTTATGGACATACAAAAAATTACTGCAGGAAACAACCGCGATGTGTAAAATGTGAACAAAGTCATTTTTCCAATGAGTGCCAAAAATCACCAGACACTCCAGCAACATGTGCTTTGTGCAGTGGCAGTCACCCTTCAAACTATAGGGGGTGCTCCGTCTACAGGGAGATCAAGGAACGGACATTCCCTGCACTCAGGCCAAAAGAACAAGTGTCATCAGTTCCATCAATTCCAATCATCTCAAAAAAAATAACAGCTGAAATATCTTACGCCCAGACAAGCAGAAGCCATCTCCACCCAGGAATCACAGACACCTACAAATATAATCCAGTATCAACAACTCTATGAAATGATGATTCAAATGATGGGATACCATGCATGGATACCATGTTTGTGCTTATCACTGAAGCACAAGAACAAACAACACCATCCATCCAGGCAGGAGCATGGTCCGCTACACCTAAGAAGAATGCAAGTGAAGTCTTATACGATTGCTCTGCACATATTAAAAAGGCGATTACGGTTAAGAGAAAAGGTTTTGAGGCAGTTGCCATCCGGAGGACTTAAAATGCTGCCGCTAATTTTTAATGCTGTGTTGCGACTGGGAGATCAACGCATATCTTTTGAGGCTCCGCAGAAGAATAAGGAAATACCTCAATGTCTCCGCTACCAGTGTTATGGACATACAAAAAATTACTGCGGGAAACAACCGTGATGTGTAAAATGTGGACAAAGTCTTAAAAAGTTGTCGCTAATTTTTAATGCTGTGTTGCGACTGGGAGGTCAACACATATCTTTTGAGGCTCCGCACAAGATTAAGGAAGTACCTCAATGTCTCCGCTGCCAGTGTTATGGACATACAAAAAATTACTGCGGGAAACAACCGTGATGTGTAAAATGTGGACAAAGTCTTAAAAAGTTGTCGCTAATTGTTAATGCTGTGTTGCGACTGGGAGATCAACGCATATCTTTTGAGGCTCCGCACAAGAATAAGGAAGTACCTCAATGTCTCCGCTGCCAGTGCTATGGACATACAAAAAATTACTGCGGGAAACAACCGTGATGTGTAAAATGTGGACAAAGTCTTAAAAAGTTGTCGCTAATTGTTAATGCTGTGTTGCGACTGGGAGATGAACGCATATCTTTTGAGGCTCCGCACAAGAATAAGGAAGTACCTCAATGTCTCCGCTGCCAGTGTTATGGACATACAAAAAATTACTGCGGGAAACAACCGTGATGTGTAAAATGTGGACAGTCTTAAAAAGTTGTCGCTAATTTTTAATGCTGTGTTGCGACTGGGAGGTCAACGCATATCTTTTGAGGCTCCGCAGAAGAATAAGGAAATACCTCAATGTCTCCGCTGCCAGTGTTATGGACATACAAAAAATTACTGCGGGAAACAACCGTGATGTGTAAAATGTGGACAATGTCTTAAAAAGTTGTCGCTAATTTGTAATGCTGTGTTGCAACTGGGAGATCAACGCATATCTTTTGAGGCTCCGCACAAGAATAAGGAAGTACCTCAATGTCTCCACTGCCAGTGTTATGGACATACAAAAAATTACTGCGGGAAACAACCGTGATGTGTAAAATGTGGACAGTCTTAAAAAGTTGTCGCTAATTGTTAATGCTGTGTTGCGACTGGGAGGTCAACGCATATCTTTTGAGGCTCCGCAGAAGAATAAGGAAATACCTCAATGTCTCCGCTGCCAGTGTTATGGACATACAAAAAATTACTGCGGGAAACAACCGTGATGTGTAAAATGTGGACAATGTCTTAAAAAGTTGTCGCTAATTTGTAATGCTGTGTTGCAACTGGGAGATCAACGCATATCTTTTGAGGCTCCGCACAAGAATAAGGAAGTACCTCAATGTCTCTGCTGCCAGTGTTATGGACATACAAAAAATTACTGCGGGAAACAACCGTGATGTGTAAAATGTGGACAGTCTTAAAAAGTTGTCGCTAATTTTTAATGCTGTGTTGCGACTGGGAGATCAACGCATTTCTTTTGAGGCTCCGCACAAGAATATGGAAGTACCTCAATGTCTCCGCTGCCAGTGTTATGGACATACAAAAAATTACTGCAGGAAGCAACTGTGATGTCTAAAATGTGGACAAAGTCTTAAAAAGTTGTTGCTAATTTTTAATGCTGTGTTGCGACTGGGAGATCAACGCATATCTTTTGAGGCTCCGCACAAGAATAAGGAAAAATTTAAAAATAAAAAAAAAATTACTGCAGGAAACAACTGTGATGTGTAAAATGTGGACAAAGTCATTTTTCCAATGAGTGCCAAAAATCACTAGACACTCCAGCAACATGTGCTTTGTGCAGTGGCAGTCACTCTTCAAACTCGCTAATCAGTAGGGGTATGATCCCTTTCAATACACTTATTGAAAATAAACTTTTTTCTATTCACAACTTAACCTCAGAATTATTCGACAACGATGCTCACTAGTCAAGAGTTGACACGCGAATGAATCCAGGGAGGCTTCAGAGGATACGTTTTTTTTTGTCGTTAAATTTAGGTTGGCTGCATGTGTTTTACCTCGGGTTTTTGATATTCGGAATCATTCGGAAATATTCGGAGCATTTTTAAATGTTTACTTTGTGACAAATAACTATGATAGTTTGCGTCGTAGCGTATTTTGGAAACAAAGGAACAGTTAAATCAACTGAAATTTGTTAATTAATGAATGTGCGTTGTGTGCGTCGTGTGCGTTGTGTATTAGGATGGTTTTAACTTGTTGCGTCGAAGGATGTTTTACTAAATGCAGCGACGTTATTCCTATGAGGAAATTTACTCCGCTGAATTCGCCATTGTTTCAGCAGTGGAAAAAAGCTACAGGGAATAATATTCTAAAAGGCATGGATGATCAACTTATATGTAAATCAAAGAGGGTCTGTAATCTACATTTCACAGATGAGTACAAAAGTAGATTTTGTTTTCTTATGATTTCCCCATGTTGACCGAAAACATTTTGGAAGTAGAGGTTGATGAAATTAATATTGTTGATGATAGTAACAATCTTATTGAACACTCCTATTGTAGTGCAGTAGAAGCTATGAGTATTGTTCATGATAGTAATAAATCTGTTGGTAATAATCTTTTAAATTTGAATCTATCTTATTGTCAAACAATAAGAGTTGATTCTTGTTAATATAGATGACTTTTACTGTGAGACAATAGAAATAGTGTCTGAAGAAATAAGTATTGTAGATGTACTGTTGAACTTAAATACTAATAATAAATGTTTATTCCTTAGAGTGGATGAATCCTCTTTCAAAAGTGAGTGGACATGAAGCATCTCGATTGATAATTGATGGGATTCATATCAGAATGCACTACAAAGACGATCATAGCCATTGCTGCCATGTACTTGTATCACGAAGTTGTAAATTATTAATTGGCAAATAAAATATTTTGCTATTTACATTTATTTTTTATTTATATTTTTAATATTTAAAAAAAAAAAAAAAATATATATATATATATATATATAACGTTGCCAACATTAAGAAGAAAAAAATGAATTTTTTTATTTCTTAACGTTGCCTACATCCGTTTAACTGCCAAGGCCATCGGTCAATCGTGTCGCCAAGCGGCACAATTTTTAACCACTGACTGACGTATCACTGAATGAATCCGTTTTTTGTCACTACGCAAATATTTGAAAAAGTTCCGAATTCATCCGATCGTCTCTCTTCGGCTGGTATTCAGCCTCGTACCAACCGTTTTTGGATAAAAATTAAATACCAAAACAGACGTATCCTCTGAAGTCTCCCTGAAAAAAATAATAAATAAAGTGGATGGGTTTCTGCTAACAATTTTGTAATTGTATCTTTTATTAAAGATATTCCATACGATAGAACTCGTAATCTTATGAGATATAATTATGGGGAAGTAGGTATCCTTTTTTTGAAAGAAATTTGTGCTTTAAATGATAGCTTCGATTTTTCGAAGCGCCAGTAAGTATCGATGAATGAGCAATTTCAGAGGTTATGTTTTTCTTAATCCTGCATTTAGACATTCCGAGTGGCGGAAAACCGCTAAAAAAGAACGAAGACGACGGTGCAGACAACAAAAGGCGGCCGAAAAGTTAAAAGTCGAAGATGAAGGTTTGTTTTTATTGAAAAATAAATAAAATATGAGACATTTTGCATTGCATTCAATATGTATAGTATTGTGGGATATGGATTGAAAATATTTTGTGTGTTCAGAACGTAAACGTAGAGAAAATTCTCCTTCATATAAGGAATGGGTTGAGGAGCAAGAGCGGATTGAGGATTTTTCCAGCAAGGAGGAAGCCAGGTTAGCTGAAGTTGCTAATGCTGAGTATCTAGAGAGAGAGAGGGAGGCTTGCAGACACTGGCAGGTATTGCAGATTAAGATAAGGGCAGCTAGGGAGGAGAGGGCTAAGCAGAATGAAAAAATCAGGGAAGAATGGGAGAGGGAGCAGCAGAAGCTGAGGGAGTTGAAGGAGGAGAAAGAGAGGATTGAAGAGGAGAAGAGGTTAAAGTTTGAGAGGTTACAAGAAAGGATCGAGGAGTTCGTCAATAGCGAGGCAGACATGCCCGAGGAACTGAACGAAGTGCTCCAGAGTAATCCGTTGAAACCGGTATGTCCGTTCTTCAAGAAAACAGCAGCATGCAGATTCGGCGACTACTGTTCCAGAAACCACATCAGACCAACGGTCGGCAACGTTCTGATCATGAGGAATTTTTATTCGCACTACAGTCTCGAATTGACCGGCGAGAACGAGCACGGAAGCGATTCCATCCTGGAATTCGAAATGCAAGAAACCTACGACCATTTCAAGGATTTCTTCTACGACATCCTCTCCGAATTGGAGAAGATGGGAAGACTTAAACAGATAAAGGTGTGCTGCAACAAAGAACCACATCTGCGTGGCAACGTTTACGTTGAATACGCGAGAGCAAGGGATACCGTTAAAGCTTACAAGAATCTGCAAGGCAGATTTTACGCTGGCAAGCAAATCGCGGTGGAATTCTGCGAGATCGAATCGTGGAAATCGGCAATATGCGGACTTTTCTTTAAGCAAAGGTGTCCCAAAGGGAGCGGCTGCAACTTTCTGCATGTCTTTAGAAATCCTGGAAACATGTTTTTTGCTGGCAGCTGGGAAGAGCCTCGTTCGCCGAATCGCAAGAAAGTCCAGGAAAGGTATGCGTTGAAATGTTGGACTTGCATATGATAGCGTTAATGTATTTGGGTGGATTTCAGAGAAAAACGTGAGTGGAGATGGTCCGAGTCTCCCGAACGGTCTATTCGATTAGATAATAAATGCAAGGTGGATGCAGCACCGAATGGGTGCAAGGAGAAGGACGATCGCAGGAGAAAACGCAGCAGATCCAGGTCGAAGAACTCGCGAAGGCGCAGCAGGTCCAGGCACGACAAGAATCACAGGCACAAATCAAGGAGGAGTCGATCCTAAGCAAAGTAAACATAAAAAAGAACTATATATTTATTCACTACATGTCTATTTTATCTGTACAAAGTAAACTGAAAGTATTAAATGGCTATTATCTGAAATTGAACCTAATTCTTATCAAAACAAATATTTTTTTGCTGTAGCTCGAATCAACGCTTTCTTTTGAAACTAGCTAATTTAAAATTATTAATGACTGAAATCTTTACGTAAGAGAAAAGTGTGTAAATTCATTGAATAAACCAAAATACTTGACAAACTAAATAAATGAACAACTAATTCCCGCACGTCAAAGTTAAGTGTGGATGGTGGGAGAAGAAGAAACAATTGCGCTCTCACGATTCCATTCATTGAGCGGTCGACTGTTGAACGGATCGTTGCATATCATCAATACACACACTTCAATTCTCATCCGAATTACCAAGAACTTTTCAGCGTTTACTCCGGGAAGTTCAAGCGCTGGTGGAATGGGAGAGAGAGATTGGAGACCCTTTGTATACGGAGGATTGGCTTCCTGTGTAGCAGAGTTCGGTAAGATCGACTAACCTCAAAAATAAAGAAGCAGAAAGAAACGAATTACAAAATATGCAAAATCAATCTCTAGCAGCACACATTTAAGAAAACCCCATCATATTTCTGGAAAACCAATCAAATTTGAATGTAACTTTAGTTGAAGCGATCGGGTAAAAATTCGCTGCATATTTTCTGCAAAGAAAAATGATGAAATATTCGCAGATGTTGGGGCGGTATAAAAGTTTGCACGATAAAAATAACATTGTTTTTGTAAAGTTTCCCAATTACATAATTACAAAAGTATTATGGTTACGTTTGAAAAAATAATACTTATTTATTAATTTTAATAAAACAACTTTTCTTTGTTAATTATTCCATTGATAAATGAATGCAGATTGTAAATATGATTTCTGTATTTATCTGTTATACTTGATAAAATATTGATATAATATTAATGTATATGTAATTTTATTGCAGGCACCTTTCCCATTGATCTCACAAAGACTCGACTTCAGGTCCAGGGACAGACACTGGACAAGGCACATGCCAAGCTCAAGTATCGTGGAATGGTAGACTGCTTCCTGCAGGTTACCCGACAGGAAGGATTCCATGCTTTATATTCAGGGTAATTTCGTGAATTCATATTTGCCTTATTGAACTGCCTAATGGAGTTCCAATTGGATCTCAATAATTTAGTTAAATCAATATGTTGCTATGGTTTCTGACCAGTTAAGATAAACGAATCTCGACTAATGGGAATGATGTATTTTGTTTGATAGTATTTGGCCGGCTGTTTTAAGGCAAGCTACTTATGGCACGATAAAATTCGGTACTTATTATTCCCTGAAGGAGATCCTGGTGCAGAAGAATTACGGTAAAGAAAGCGTAGGAGTGAATGTGTGTTGTGCGGTGACGGCCGGCGCAGTCAGCAGTGCCATCGCCAATCCAACTGATGTGCTCAAGGTGCGGATGCAAATCGGAGGAACGCACTCCAACATTGGATTAGTGGCGTGTTTTAAGAATGTGTACATGCAGGAAGGCATTTCCGGTCTTTGGAGGGTAAGTTTTAACTAACATATTCGATTCTAATCTATTGCAAAAATAAAGGTTTCATAACATATTCCGATCAGACAACAATCAGGAATGTACTGCAGATTTAATAAAAAGAGAAGAAAAACTTTTCTCCTTTTATGGTATATATTGGAATTTCAGTTGATTTGCTCAAGGTTCTGTAATTATTTGGTATCAGTTGCTGCATGTGGGTAAAAACCCAAATTACAAATTATCGGTCGTCCTTTAAACAATAACTCAACTCATTGTGAATGCAAATCATATAATTTACGACAGACATGTATTAACATTCATCTTTAATAAAAGTTTTAAATTACGTACAGCTAAGGTAAAACCTGTTGCAAGTTCTTGAAATACTGAAATTTTCGTTGCGAGAACACCATAAAAGAAGTTTTTTTATTTCTTATTCTCAGGGTGTGAGTCCCACTGCACAAAGGGCGGCTGTGATAGCGGCGGTAGAATTACCGGTGTACGATTTCTGCAAAAGTCATCTTATGGCTGCTTTCGGAGATAAAGTCGCCAATCATTTTATGTAAGTTACTTCCATCAATCATAATAAATTCAAAGCAATAGTAACAACCTCTTTTTTCCATTTTTCAGATCAAGTGTGATAGCTAGTTTAGGTAGTGCAATTGCTTCGACGCCGATTGATGTTGTCCGGGTAAGAATATTTGAATTACAATTTTAGTTTTATGCAAAGAATAGCGATAGTCACTAATTATGCATGGCACGTGTGCGTAATAGGCGCGATAAACTTATCTTCGAACCGAACGTTTTCACTTTTAATGCAATTCTTACTACAAAAAAGAAAATTTAATACCAGTAGAAATTTGAATTAAAAAAAAATATTAGCAGTTGTAATTATGTGTGTGGATTTTGTAGACTCGACTTATGAACCAAAGACATATAAAGCCGTCGTCATCGGATGTTATCATATCGACGCCAAGCCATATCTATAAGGGGACGATAGACTGTTTCCTGCGGACGTTCAAGAACGAGGGTTTCTGGGCATTTTACAAAGGTTTTATACCGACCTGGGTGCGCATGGGTCCATGGAACATCATATTTTTCATAACTTACGAGCAGCTGAAGAAGGTGTACTAATTGCGCAACCAGCGACCTTCTCGAGAATCTCGCATTTATTGAAACTCCTTATTTACGACCCCCCCCCCACTAAGATGCCCTATCATCTTACCACCGCCTAGAGCATAGTACTTGAAGCTACCAATACAGCAACAACACTATTCGATAGTATTATTTTACTTATTTTCGCTTTTGGAGCTTTTTTAATTTATTTATATACGTATATATATATATATAAATAATTTTAGTGCGAATGTATGTACATTTATCTGTGTTACTTACATGATTTATTCGTAACGAATGTAAATCAAGTTTGTATATATATAAGATTTATATATTATAATAAGAACTAAAGTTTAACAGAAAAATAAAATATAGATACCGCCACGAGTTAAAGGATTAAAGCCAAGCGGTGTCAATGAATTTTGGTATGCTAATAATCAGCGTACAGGATTAGTCATATGCATGGCGTACTTTTTCAACAAATACTTAATAACAACACAGTCGTAATTGTGGCAATTAAAAGAAACGGAAAAATGAAGTAAACGAAAATAAAATATGTATGCGCTTAAAGAGAACATAGGGTTTAAGATTTGCTTTATTTATAATCCTTGGAATAAACGTAATAACATTTATTTGAAACTTAAGACTTGTCCAAACCACAATTATGCGATATATAGGAAACGATAAGTATTCGAATCCACGCGTGTGACTAATCCTGAGTATACGGAATTGATCATTACGCTGGGGGATTATCGAAGTAGTCTACGAAGACGCCGGCGGGCGAGGATGGCGTGTTGCTGCTGCTTGCGACTGGAGGACGGGCTAGTTGCAATCTCAACGACACAGTCTCCGATGGGTTGTTGGTGATGCCTTTGTTCAAAACCGGCCCAGGAACCTTCCGCTGACCGCTCTCCCTCTGCAGCAACTCTAGTAGACTGCAACTCGGCAACCAAGATTTCTCTCTGAAAAATCATCAGCAATGGTTAGCTTATAATTATGCGACGAGAGGGTTCAACTTACTTGTAAGCAGTAGCCACGACGTTCCTGTTAGGTTCCTTATCGTACGCGGCACTATCAACGCCGAAGTGTTCGCAGTACTCGTGCACGAACTGCCTCTTGTCCCTATTCATGCACTCGAAGGAATGCGACCTATTCTTCTGTTTGCTCTGCTTAGCCAGTTGAACTAGTTCCGTCAACTTATCATGAATATGTTGACAAAATCGAGAATCCTTTTTCGCCCAACCTTTCATAAAATCTGTGTAACGCGGCGTCAGTTTCGAGCTCAGATCAGGATTACGTATCTGCAGGCCGATAGCCATGCGCCTATTCCGCTCGACCAATCTGCATTCGTCGTTGCAGTCCAAGAGCTTATGCGCACCCTTTCTCTGCTTGTTCACAATATCAGAGATGTCCACCGATTGTCCCCGCTGAATTTCCGCCATCTTCGAGGCCATCTGTGAAGTTGCTATTTTCTGGTACTCGCTTGCCACTTCTAAGCAGCTTCTTGTAGCCGTACGCAATCCACATTGACACGTCACCGTTACGTTCTGCTTGCAAGGAACCGACGGACACGGTGAGTCGTGACAAGGCTGATTGCAGGGATGCTCACAATTGGGACGCGATTTTTTACACTTTTGACCACAAGGCGTCGGGCACGGATTGCTATGGCATATCTGAATGCACTTGTGACGACGGCAAGGTAAATCCTTGTTGCAAGGCATGCCGCAACTGAAATACTTCTGGTAGCACGGAATGGTCTGTCGCATCTCGTGCTTACCGTGACAATACTTGGATGTGAAGACGGTGCATGGAGGACACGCACCGGTGTGGCAATTATGCGTGGCGGGGTGCCCGCAATCCTTGGATCTGGAGCAGGGTTGACTGCATGGAGGAGGACGAGTTCCGCAAGCCACAGGCGGATAAAGCACGGTAAATCCGCACTCGCAGTAATGCTCTTCGAAACTTGTTCTCCAGCAGGGAGGACATCTACCGCGATGACAACTTTCCTCGCATCTATGTTGACCGCAGGAAAGCATCCTGTTGCATGGCAGAGGACAGATATGTTCGATTTCGATGCAACAAAACTGGTTACATTTGTGCTTGCAGCACAATCTTTGTTTGGTACACTTCTTCTGGCACCTGGCGTCGTCCGCTTTAGTGGTTAAATCCTTGCAAGGTAGTTCTCTGTCCATATGGCCGCAGCGACACCGTACCAAAGTACTCAACGTGCAAGTGGCGCAGTCACCCACATGGCACTTGTCTTGACACACATGCGGACGGCTAGGTTGTCCGCATTTTCTAGGCCTTCCGCAGACCTTATCGCAACAGGGGATGGGATCCAAGCACGATTTTCGTTCCTCCTTCAGCATCGTCGCTCCGCAAGGACAACTCTTCACGATCCTCGGATCCAATACGCACGACTCGCAATCGCCCTCGTGGCACAATCTCTCACAGCTGTGGTTTCCGCATCCCAATTTTTTACCGCAAACTTCTCCGCACTCGTACACGTGAATACCCTGAACCTCTTCGGTACATTTGATTTTCCTTCCTACCTTCCCGCAGTAGCATTCCTGTCTTACCCAGTCCTTGCAAGGCTCGCAATCGCCAACGTGACAAGACTTGGTGCATTTGTGCGCATTGCAATTCAGCGTTTTGTCGCAGATTCCTTGGCAGGTGATCTCCAGGTCAGAGCTGCATTTCACAGTGGGTTTGGTTGCGCCGCATCCGCATAATTTTCCAACCATGATGCTGCAATCGGGACATGGACCAGGATGGCACAGCAGAGTGCATCGATGTTCACACCCACGCCCCTTGCGACTGCAAACCTCACCGCAGCTATGTGGAAGACCACCAGGCTCTAATTTGGGTTCCACAAATTTCCCACAATAGCACCTATATTCGTGAGGCACCTCTATGCAAACATTTTGACAGGCCGGACATCTCCAACCTTCTTCCAATCTGGATGCTTTTGCCCATTTGATGACGCAGGTCAGATGGAGGATGTGGAAACACTGTTTGCATGACCAAATTTTGTCGGTGTGTCTTAGACGCTCACAGCAGACCAAACATTCCAAAGTTCTATGTGTTACCATGTGCTCCAATCTTTCGCGCTGCGATCCAGCATCAACTGAAATTATTTGATAGTTATTATAAAATTTCCAATGACCAAATCATAATGTATATACATACCCTTTTTCTGGTTTTGCTTAGGTGGTTTCCTCTCCCTATCCTTTTCCTTCTGCCTCCAGTTATCATTCCTTGGATTGCCACTCTTCTTACTATAGTCATCCTTATAATATCCATTCTTGTTACCCCTGTATCCGTTCCCTCTGTACCCTCTATTATCGCCGTTATTAAATCTGTTTTCTCCATTGTTAAACTTTTGATGATTTCCTTTAGCACTATTTACTTCCACCCTCTCAGAATCATTTTCAACACGTTCATTATGTTGCTTCTTCTTGCCGTAATTGTTATTGTAATACCTTTTAAATTTACCATTTTCAACCTTCCCATTATATGTTTTCTTGATGGCTCCATTGTTCCTTGGATAATAGGAAGCTCCTGGCTTGAATTCTGCAGCTGTTGCATGTAAATTGGTTTGACTTATATCTATTGGCAGTCTGGAATTGCTTGATTCATCATGATTATTTCCCTGAGAGTTACTATTTCCTGATCTTTCTCCACCACTATAATTATAATGGTTGCGGCTGCTGTGACCCCGATTGTTGGCAAAATAAACGTGATGCTGGCTTCTACCATCATTACTACTGTCGCCTCCTCCCCGACTGGGGCCACCACAGTCCTGGTCCCAATGGGACATCACAAACCACCCTACAACAATTCACACAAAAATCAATTCCCATCAAATTTATAGAAAATTTTAATGTATAAAAGAAAACAGAGTACTGTGATTCACTATTGTGCAATTGTAGTAAACTCAAAAGTGGCGCAATATTGCTGCACTTATCAATGCCAAGATAAAGGAAGTGACTGGGAATGAATGTAAAAAACATTAATAATCCGGTCGCGAGAGAAAGCGGTAATCGATAATTTGTCTATTTAATAACGACGAAAGTAACATATGGGACACGACTTACCGAAGTCCTCTCTCCTGTTTGCTCGTTGTGAAATGTATGCTCACAAAATCGTATAACAATAACATGAAAATATGGATAATAAATTAGGGAAATAAAAAGACGTTACGCCAACCTTGCTCTCGACACTTTCGACCACTTTTGACACTTGTCAAAAAACTGATACCAATACCGAAAAAATTAAATTAAAATCGAAAAAAAAAGAACTTTCTCTTGCCCGGTGTCTTAAATATTAATCAAGTATTTGTGAATAAAGACCTGTTTTGGTTAATTTGGGATGCGAGTTAATTAAATCAGTGATTTTCTTTTATATTTCAAAAATTCTATTCAGTCATTAGTTCTATTTTAAACCAGTAATATATTTGCACTGTTTTCACTGGTAATGCTATCGTACTCCAAACAATTCAGCCAATAGGAAACAACACAATAAACTAACTAAACGCTTCAATTTTTTTTATTAATGTCCGCTTGATCGTCTATGTACATTTAACGTATCTGATCTAGCGAAAGCCTTGGGACACGAAGGACATCCGTAGGGCGTCTCACCGGTGTGAGTACGCATGTGAACTTTGAGCATGGTAGATGTGGTAAAGGATCGCTCGCAAGTCGAGCAGGTGTACGGTTTTTCTCCTGTATGCGTTCTCATATGTATCGTCAATCGCGTATTCAATGCAAAAGCCTTATTGCAGATAACGCAAATATATGGTTTGTCGCCAGTATGGATCTTGATATGCGTTTGCAAATGGGCGGATTGCGTGAAACCCTGTAAAAATATTACAGTCCTCTTAATTCGAATTTCCAGTTAGAATTATCAATATTCACTTACCTTGTGGCAGATGAAACACTCGTAAGGTCTATCTCTGTTGTGTGTTAGCACATGTTTATTTAAGGAATAATTATTGGTGAACTTCTTGTCGCAATAAACGCAAGCAAAAAGTTTCTCGCCATGCGTTACCAGATGATTCTTGAGCGATTTACTGTGGGCGAACGTCTTGTTGCACGTGGCACACACGAAAACCTAAAGCGATTGTTAATTTTGAGGTAAATTAATAAAAATCAAATTAAATCAATTTTTACTCAAATGATGAAGCAAAACATATTTTTTACCCTTTCGCCAGTGTGCGATATAATATGTTCATTCAGATGTGAGCTCTGTGTGAAGGCTTTAGGACATTCCGGGCAAGAAAAAGGTCTTTCGTCGCTGTGGATTCGGTTGTGTCTCTTGAAATCCGCGGATCTGGCGAAAGATTTGCCGCAGATCGCACAGAGAAATGGTTTATCGCCGGTGTGGGCGTATCTATGAGCATCGAGACCGCCCTTTTGAGTGAACGTCTTGAAGCAAACGTCGCATTCGAAAGGTTTTTCGCCCGTATGCATTCGCATATGCTCTTCCAACTGCTGCATTTCATTGAAATTTTGACCGCAAATACTAAAAATGAAAATCCATCATTATGGTTATTATATTGCAAATAACTGATTACCTGCAGACATGCTTTCGTTCATCTTCGTGCTTCTTCATATGTTTGGACAAGGTGTCCGTAGCGATAAACTTCTTCTTACAAATCGTGCATTCGTAAGGTTTAAACCCAGAGTGCGTTCTCATGTGAGTCATTAAAACGCCATACCGCACAAACGACTTTCCGCACTTGTGGCATTCGTAATTTTTTACGCCCATATGAGACCTCTCATGCTCTGATAAATGGAATTTCTGTTTGAAGCCTCTATTGCAGAATTTGCACAAATAAGGTCTCTCATCTGTATGTGTCCTGGTGTGTCTAACCAAATCAACAGACCTAACAAAACTTTTTCCTGAAATTCCATAATAAAATCACATATTAAAAGAAACTATGTATTACCACAGTAGCTGCATAAAAACTCCTTCTCCTTATTGTGCAACTTCTTATGTAATATCAGCCCAGTCTTCTGCCTATATTTTTTATCACATAAATCACAATCAAATGTTTTAACATTATCTTCATCTCCATCAGTTTCAGCCTCTTCTTCACTTGAAATCACCTCATCCTTGCTACCACACTCAGTATCCAGGTAAGCCCTCAGAGTTGAATCAACCTGTTCACTCTTAATCTTAAACTTGTAGGCAATCAATACCTGATCTATGCAATAGTTGCAAATATTTAACGGGAGATTTGCATCAGTCTCTTCAATCTGAATCAAACAATTTCAAAATTGGTTTTTCCTTAAAATATTCTCCAATTTACTTACTTGAATAGAAGTACAGGAACTTAACATTTGCGCCAATGTAACACCAACCATCACCGAATCACTGATGCTTCGGTATTCCAAAGGTTTCGTCAAACAAGTGCGACAAATTTCGGTGAAATTTAACGGGAATTCTTCCATTTCCTCGTTTAATTTTCCGACAGAAAATTTGTTTCGATAGCATCTGACGTTTAATATTTTCGCAAGGTTATGCAACTTTACACACTTGTTTACATATTAGTTATGTTAGACTAGGCATGTTTATTATAGAAATATGAAATATTCTGCGAATTACAGAAATATTGTATAATACGAATGAGATTCCAATTATTATTTAAAAAAAAACGTTATTATTTTTTTTTTTCAATTAAAGTCCATTTTTTTGACACTGAAGACACCTGAAAGCAGTCTTGCGTTCTGGTTTTCTAAGTAGTTTTTCTTATCGGAATAATAGATGTATGGTAGCCTTAGAATCCAATAGGCGGCTTGAGTTAATGTGGAAGGACCATCCAAAGTGGGCACGAAAATCGGAGCTCCAGCTGTAGGTTGCACCTATATTAAAGGAGGAGTAAACATGAAGTCTTTCAAATTATTATATTTTTATTCGACTTACCTTTGGGTCAAGTTTCACATTGACGGCTGCTTTCGGAGTAACGACATGAATCCTCATTAATTGTGCAATCATATTTTTAACGCCTCTGGTACACAGGCAAGGATAATACATGGGCATATCAGATTCCGCAACTTTCTGACCCTTGTCTTTAACTATGCTTCCTGGCGCTGCTTTGAGGATCTTATCGGGGGCGGCCAGCATGAACCTGTGCCCTCTGGGACATTCGTACTCGAAACCGATGAAGAGTTTCACCGCAAATTGTGGAACCCATTTCGTTGGTTTCACTTCGCGCCGCTTGCTGGACCATTTGCTCTGGTCCAATTGCTCCTCTAGCGTCACCGGATGCATAGCCTTACTGTAAACCAGGACATCCCATGGTAAAAGATAATTTGTCGTAGCCCAAAATCCCGGGTAATAGTTATCCGAAAGACCCAAGTTGTGGCTGTACAGGGAGCTTGGCCCCAAACACACAAGAGACCAACTGGAATACTCTGGTAGTAGACTAGGAGGAGACACTGTTGTCAACATGCCTGGTAAGTATTCGGTGGTACTTTGTTTTACCAGCATCTTGCCATCAGTTATTTCGGAATTGTTATCGGACAAGGTCTCCACAGAATCCAAAACTGCAGCTTTGAAATCACTACCTGAAGGTTTAAAGACGGGAAATGCTATTCTTTCGCTCTTCGAGCATCCGCATTCCTTCGACAACAAATAATAGAATGTGTAATTTGCGTCTTTAGCGTTGTATGGATCGTCCCTGGATCCTTGTTTGCGACCGCAATCACATACCGCTACGTACTTGACACCACTGCTATGCTCCACATCTTCTCCATGTTCCTTCCGTTGCGTGCATGGATTTCCTGTTAGCGACAACTTCTCGCACAGCTGCTTGCCATTCTTCCAGAATGCCACGCATTCCGCCTCCAGTTGCTTACTGTACTTGTGAAACATTGGGCCTCGAGCTTGAGCGCCAAAAAGTGCCATGGCGAAGCCCAATCGGGTTTCGTGGACGGTCGATGTGTAACGCCCCGTTAACGCCTCCTGATACCTGGCTACAGCCAATGGCAGCACCTTCAGACATCTCTGCTCAGAAAACCTAGTCTCCGTGCTAAGTTCCAAAATGCCACCCAGCTTCTCCATCACTCCGTGAATCGCCTTCGATGCTTTAATCCATTGCAGCAAACTCGGTAACTGTTCCATACAAACACACAATATTAATAAAATATAGAGATTCATACATGTATTGTGATATTTGCAACCTCGAAATGAGCTTGTACATCTTCAAAACCCTTGCTCCTGGCCTGCTTGATGTGTTTCCTCAAGAAATTCTGAAAGTTGCGCGGATTATCTGATTGGCTGCAATAGGGCGCTTGGATCTGTATCGCCCCGCCCGGTTGACACCCCTTGATTAATCCTCTGACGGCTTCACCCAATCGATCAGGTGGACCATCTGACGAGACGAACACGAATTCTTCGTTCAATGGTATTGCAAACAGTGACCACGCCCTGACGAAAGAACTACTTTTTTAAATATTATTTGTGAAATCCAATTGTTTATGCTCACTTATTGTTCGAAATAATTCTCGTTTTCCTCAAAATGTAATAAATCCTATCTTCAATATTGTGCTCGTATTTCTTTATGTTGGTGACCGATTTCGGGCACCTCTCAAAATAAAATATTACCCGAGGTGTTGCCGGTCTTCCTGCTATGATCCAATTCTCTCCAAGACACGCGACATCCCTTAACGCCAACGATATATTCTCCAGTAACTTCTGATCCATCGATTCCATTGCTTTGAAATACTGAATGTAATTCGTGTCGAACGTGTAACTGGGTTGTGAAATGATCACTATGTGACTTATATAAAATAATGTGAACATAGTTTTAGCATAAGAACTTTTCACTTGATCAAAAATAGTGAGAAAATCATTGCTCATGTCACACTTCTCCTCCAAAGATGAGTAATTTTTAATAAAGTTGTCAGTATCCAGAAGGCTGTGAACATGCAAATAGATGATTTGATGATCCTCATCATAAAAGCCTTCGATTGTACACTAGAAAAAAAAACAGCAACATTTATTTTCACATATCATAATATCAAGTATGCAGAAAAGAAAAACCTCATTGGTCCTTTTATCTGAAGATGTAAACATACGACCCAAGGCTTTCAATTTCAGACCCTTTGAGTTGTATGCAGTTTTCCCGATGATGGAAACAACAACAATCTTCTCATTCTGCTCAGTGGATGCATTCTCCCTAGAAATCAATTAGTATTTTTACATGTGCTTATCTGAACGTAACGGCTATCATACAATAAAAAATCACAATCGGGAAACAAGAAACTTTCTTTCATCTTTATCGATATTTTTTAATTTTTAGGTTAATGGTTTGTTTTTCTTCTCAATCTTCAAAGTGGATACAGAAATTTAGGCAACCCATCTTTCGCTGATGATAAACATGTTATACATTTATGTTGGTGAAACTGTTTGTTGATATTATATATTTTGGTTAAATGTTAACAGACGTGCGGAAATCGTTTTAAACATTTATAAGCCACAAAGTGCAATTGTTAGCATATCTGTATTTTGTACTAAAAGGTAAATGTTATTTCATAAATATGTTCACAATACGTTAATAAAGTACGCTTGTATCTAACCTCACTTTTGACGTTTGTTTTTTGTAGCAATGGGGAGCGGTGATAAGAAGCGACGTTCCAGGAGCCGGGAACGAAGTGACAAGGATAAACGCTCCAAGAGGTCTAGGTCTCATAGTAGAGATAGATTGCACAAAAGGCATAGGTCTCGATCCAAGGAGAGGGATCCGAAAGCTTACGATAGAGGTAAAGCAGATAATAAAAGGTTTGATGAAAGAGACAAGAAAGATGAGAAGCACAGAAAGGATAGACTACCTGAAGCTGAGGAGAAAATTGATGAGAAAGATCTAAAAATTAAGGATGAATCCAAGAAAGAACCATTGTCTTTGGAAGAGCTTTTAACTAAAAAGAAAGCTGAGGAAGCTGCAAAGAGCAAGGTATATAGATTTGATTGAGTAGTTAAAAATTCAATTTCGATAATTGTTTTGTTTTTAGCCTGTATTTTTAACCAAGGAACAAAGAGCTGCAGAAGCAATTAAACGGAGACAGGAGGAGGTGGATCGCATACGGAAACAGCAGGATGCTGAGCGAAAAATAATTGAGCATGCCAAGAGTAGCAGAACACAACCTGAGCTTCCACACAAGGAAGATCGCGAGTATCGACGCAGAGATAGGGAGCTCAAAGAGGAGGATAAGCAGAAGGATAAAGATAAGGAACGCGAGACGGATGCTATAAAGGAACGGTATTTGGGACTGATAAAGAAGAAACGGCGAGTAAGACGGTTGAATGACAGGAAATTCGTGTTCGATTGGGACGCAGGAGAGGATACTTCAACCGATTACAACAATTTGTATAAGGATAGGCACCAGGTGCAATTCTTTGGGAGAGGTAACTTGGCCGGCATAGATATAAAAGCACAGAAGAGAGATCAGAGTAAATTCTATGGTGAGCTGCTGGAGAAGCGCAGAACGGAAGCGGAAAAAGCTCAGGAGAAGGTGCGACTGAAGAAGGTCAGACGAAAGGAGGAGAAACAGCTGTGGGATGATCGTCATTGGTCCGAAAAGGAGTGCGGCGAGATGACCGAAAGGGATTGGAGAATTTTCAGGGAAGATTACAATATTACCATTAAGGGCGGCAAAATACCAGAGCCGATCAGAAATTGGAAAGAGTCTGGAATACAGAAGGAACTTTTGGAAATCATTGATAAAGTGGGTTACAAGGATCCCACGCCAATTCAGAGACAGGCCATTCCAATTGGAATGCAGAATAGGGATATTATTGGTGTTGCCGAAACTGGTTCCGGTAAGACGTTGGCCTTCCTCATTCCGTTACTGTCGTGGATTCAGTCGCTACCTAAGATAGAGAGAAACGAAGATGCTGATCAAGGACCTTACGCTATAATATTGGCGCCTACCCGTGAGTTGGCTCAGCAGATCGAAGAGGAGACTGTCAAGTTCGGTCAACCGTTGGGAATACGAACTGTCGTCGTTGTGGGTGGTTTGAGCAGAGAGGAGCAAGGTTTCAGGCTGAGGATGGGATGCGAAATTGTCATTGCGACTCCCGGTCGTCTTATCGACGTCTTGGAAAATCGTTATCTAGTCCTAAATCAGTGTACCTATATTGTATTGGACGAAGCCGATCGTATGATAGATTTAGGTTTCGAGCCTGACGTACAGAGGATCCTTGAGTATATGCCCGTCACGAACCTGAAGCCCGACACTGAGGAGGCTGAAGATAGCAAACTGTTGTTGGCAAATTATAACAGCAAGAAGAAGTACAGGCAAACTGTGATGTTTACGGCAACTATGCCGCCGGCTGTGGAACGGTTGGCTAGGACCTATCTGAGAAGACCTGCCGTAGTGTACATAGGAAGCATTGGTAAACCTGTGGAGAGAGTGGAACAAATCGTTCACATCGTGGGTGAAGGAGACAAGAGAAAGAAATTGATGGAGTATTTATCGAGAGGAGTGGAACCGCCAGTGATTATCTTCGTAAATCAAAAGAAAGGAGCAGACGTTTTGGCTAAAGGCCTCGAGAAGCTTGGATACAACGCTTGCACATTGCACGGTGGTAAAGGACAAGAACAAAGAGAGTACGCCTTGGCCAGTCTCAAATCCGGAGCTAAGGATATTTTGGTCGCAACAGATGTCGCCGGAAGAGGTATCGATATTAAGGATGTGTCTATGGTCATCAACTACGATATGGCCAAAACCATCGAAGGTAATGTGGAATTTAATGTTAAAATATATTTATGTGTGTGTGTATTTACATTTTGTTAATTCTTTTCAGATTACACCCATCGTATTGGTCGTACTGGTCGTGCCGGAAAGACCGGTATTGCGGTCAGTTTCTGCACAAACGATGATTCTGCTCTGTTCTATGATCTGAAGCAGATGTTGCTCAGCTCACCGGTGTCCAGCTGTCCGCCAGAATTGATGAACCACTCGGAGTGCCAGATCAGGCCTAATCAACCTAAGCGCAGGAGGGATGAAATGATATTCGCTTAGATTTTAAAAGAATATATATTAAAATTATAATAATTAAACTAGACAGTTATCAATTGACCAGAACACAAAGAGCATGGATGGAACGTCTCCGATACGTCCGACGGCTGTACGAGATTGCTGCTCTTGATCTCCGAAAGCAGAGTGATTATCTCCTTGGCCGTCTCCTCGCCCTTCACCCCTACAATTGCATCATCATGTTGTTGTGCGACCGTCGCATGCTCTGCACACTCCTTGCCGACCTCGTCAACGTGCACGCTTTTCTTTGCCATAAAATCTTTCACCAAATCGTTCAGCTTGTTCAACTGCTGCTTAACGTCCGCTCGGTCTTTGGCCAATTGCTTCAACTGCTCCTCCTTCTCGTGAGCGCGCTGCTTGAGAACGCCCCTCTGGTGCTGGTACAGCGCGATGTACTCGCCAATCGTGTCCGTTTCACCCTGCAATTGCATCACCAGATGCTCCAACATCTGCTTCTCATCTTGCAGATTTGCAATATCTTTCATCGTATTCATGAACTTCGTCTCCAATTGCCTCATGGCCATTTCTTTATTATCGGAATGTTCAAGCATATGATGCTCTCCACCGTTAACCATCTCCGGCTGTCTCTCCACGTCCAACCTCTGCTTCAGCGAGAAAATCTCATTCTGCAGCACATCTTCGTTGGCTTTCAACTTGGCCACCTGCTGCAGTGCTTCCTGCAGGTCGTTGTTGAGCGCTTGCGAACTGTGCTCGTACGCCTCGTAGTGCCTGAGTCGATCGTTCAGTTGACTCTGATCTATCACTTGTTTCGATAGGTTTGTTGAACTCTCGCGAATCTCGGTGAGCTCCTTATCTTTAATGTTGACTGCATCGATTAGCGTTTGGATTTGATGCTCGTACTGTTGCACCTTCTCGTCCAGCTCCTTCTCCTTGTACACTTCGCTGGTCAGTTTATCCACCAACTCTGCTTTATCGTTGGTCATCTTGATGAAGGCGTCTTGCATTTCCTCCAGCTGCTGCTTCAGCTGAGTATTCTGTTGAACAGCTCTGGATGCAGCCACTTTGTCGCTTTCGATTGCAGCCAACAAACGCGAGCTGTCCGTTTGATTACCACGCAATCTCTCCAAATTCTTTTCCAGCTCGGTAATTATCTCCTTCTTGTTTTCGCTCTCCCTGAACAGTTCATCGCGCTCCAATTTCAAATCGTCGAACTTTTCCTGCAGCTTGCCATGCTCCAACTGCAATTCCAATAGACTCGCCTTGATCGCAACAGCTTCTTCATCTGCCACCACCTTCGGGGCGGTCTTAATATTGACGTGCTCACTCTGCAGCGTTTGTAATCTCTTCTCCAGTTCCCCAATGTGCCTGATCAACTCTTGCTCGCGCTTCGACAGATTCTCATTTTCGTACGTCACCGATTCCAATTTGGTCGCCAAATTGCTAACGTTCGTGTTCAATTGCTGTACGTACTGCTGATAGTGATTACTGGCCTGATCCCTTTCGTTCACAGCCGCAGTCACGGCATTGTTCAATTCACCGATCTGCTTCTCGAGAGACATTTTCTCCTGCACCAATCCTTCGATCCTCGCATCGTCCCGACTCACCTCGCCATTTGTCAACTGTTGGATCTTCACCTGCGCCAATTCCAATTGATTCGAAACATCTCTATTTGCTACCAGCAGATTATGATTGTCCTCCTCCAACTTCTTCAACTTCTCTCGCAGCTCCGCCACATCTTGCACAGCTTCCGAGTGCTGTTCTTTCAACGCACCCAACTCTACAATCAGCTTCTCTTGGACCGCAGAGAAATCTGAATCCAGTTTACTGTATTTACTCCTCTCCTCGCGGTAATGATTCAATTCCTTCTCGAGCTCCGCCACGCGTGACCTGGACGTTTTCAGTCGTGCGTTTAGCTCCTCGAAATCTCCCAACTTTTGCTTCGCTTCCATCTGACTTTGCGCCAACGCCGCCGACAATTCCGTTTTCTCCCCAACCAGGATGCCCACCGTCTGCATGTGACATTGCAGCTGCTCCTGCAGGATACCAATTTCCCTCTGCGTTTCGTTCCTATTCACTACCCCAGCGTTCTCCAACTCCTTTTCCAAATTTGCTATTTTCGCTCTGCATTCCGCCAACTCCACCTGCGTCTGCTCATTCTTTAACTTCTCAGCTTCATAGAGAGACGCCAATTCCAAGTTCCTCTTCTCCAAATCGCTAAAATTATCCTGGCTATCATCGTACGTGGGCTCAATAAGATTATTGATTTGCGCCGAAAGTTGCCGCAGGTTCTCGACCGGCGACGAAATCTCATTTTTATCCGAATCCGTTAGACCTGTGCTCTGTTCCTGACTGAAATCAAATATCTCGTTCGGATTGATCTCGGGGTCCTCAATGGCAATAGCATTTACATCCTCACTAATCTTGTTGGCGTCACTCTGATTCTGCTGCTGGGTCACTTGATCAAAGAAGCTCACTGTTGAATCACCAGCATCACTTGTGAAGAATGTTGGTTGCTCATAGAACATTTGTGGATCTTGAAAGTATGTCTGCAATTGGGGGTCTGTGCAGGGCAGGGTGGTGCTACTTGCTGTGGGCAATCCATTCTGCTCTGATGGGGTTTCACTGGAAGCCACACTCTCTGCTGGTGATTTGCTCCCTTGGCTGAACACTTCCTTCTGCTTCTTCTCCTGCTGGTAGCCCTTTAGCTGAAATGATAAAAGGGAAAGTTGTTTTGATTTTTTGATGATGTGGCCCACATATGGCAACAGCTTAAACCAAGCACTTTATTGCTATAACCCTTAAGCCAGTTTATTGCTGATGCTGTTTAAAGTTAATAAATAATCAATTTACCTTTTTCCTAGCCGCAGCCAGCTTCTGAAGCTTCACCAAATCTGCCATAGTTTTGTTATTTTAAATGTCATCAATGACAGTTGCTCGCCAATTAGGATCGATGCTGTGGATGGTTGCATAACTTTGGAGGAGAAGGATAAAAAGTTCATTTTACTTGCAAATTGTGTAAGTTTCTTCAATTCATTTTAAAATGCTAATGCTTTTTGTAAAGCAACAAATAATTGCCCAGTAAAGATATTAATAAGTAAAATTGATTGATTCGCAAGTTGCATAAGCAAAAACATTTAAATCAAGGACAAAATATTTTTTTTAGCTTTACTCCTCTAACAGAGATCAATTAAACTGCAAAGTAATAAATGAAAGGCATTAGCGTTTATTTCGTTAAATGAATTAGGTTTTTTTAAAGGCGAGGTTAAATCATGCTAAGGAATTAAGGTTAGGTAACAATTTAGTTTGAACGAATGGGATAATGAATAAAGAAAATGGAATCTTGTGTTAAATGAACGATTTGATAATGATATTTTCTCACAAAGATATTAAATTCTTTTTAATATTCACAAAAATATCGAATTACCATCATCATAGTTATATATCGTCAATAATAATTTGCTTTCCTTTAACAGATTTGTTCGCTTGTTCCGTTATTATTGCTAAAAATCTTGTATTCCTCAATAAAGAATCGAAACGAAAAACACGAAACATTTAAATCTAAACTGGACACAAATCTTAGTTGCTTCCTCATTTGAAATCCTTAAGTTTACGAATTGAGGAGCAAATGTTCAATAGATGCGTTTCTCATTTCGTTCATCTCGTCCTGGAAGTACAGCCTCTGTAAATTCATCATATCCAACAATAGTAAAATAGGTTTTCTCCCATAATTTCTCAATATCATTAAAAATCGTCCCTACTTCTATCATGGTAATAATAAAATAGTTACTTCATCTTTTTTCTTCTATTTGTTTCATTCCATTGAACACTCTTTCCTTGCCGACGACAGTCGTGTCTCCAATATATTTTTAATATGCAATCGATATTCACACTAGACTTTACTTTTTACAAGAAAAATAAAATCATAAATTAGATTGAATTAGGAAAAAAAAATAAATAAAAATTTATTGTAAAATTATAATCAACAAAAGAAAATCAGTCAGGTCAATAAATAAATAATTAAATTAATAAATAATAAATAAGAGAGATCAGTCCAAGAATTACATTTGGAATGCAATTCCTAAATAAAGTTTGATTGAAAAATACTGCAAGGAAAACATTAAATTAATAAATAGCTAAATTCGAGGAGAAACTAAAGCTATGTACAAAATGACTTTGGTTTGGACACACTTTTGAAAAATTACGAACATATGCTGGCTTTTAAGAATAATTGAAAAATGAAATCTGCCAATGAGGATGGCGCAATATAAGAGTATTACAAATTGCCTATGCATCCGTTTCGTAATTTAAAGACTAAAAAATAGTAGTAGTAAAAGTAAGAGAAAAATCATTAAGCCACTCAGTTCACAAATCTTTGGTTTTCATTGCTTCACTCAAATACTCTGAAACTCTTCCCGGAAGTCACTAAATTGTTTAATGGGTTCCAAACGCCCGCGCACAGTTCCGTTTCACTATTACAGTCGACGAGTTAAAATATATATTATTATTATCACATGGCAAACCTGACATTCGTGTACGAAAAGCCATCGTCTTCTAATTTACTCTCTTCGTAATAATATTAGACTCCATGAGGCAGGTTCTGGGATGCACACAGTGTATGTACACTTTTGTTAGCCATCTAGTGGAGGCCCCAGATAGACCATTGATACTTCTGTGTTGCCGTACACTGCTGATACTGTTGGATACAGTTTCTTGTCAGGAAGTCCTGCACAGAAAATATTAAAATTAAATTCTATTCTTAATTTGTAATCTACATGGACAAACCTCTGAATGCAACACCCAGAAACTCATAGTTCTTCTCAAAGGACAGAGTTTTGTCATCACAATCCAATATCACCCTAATCCGTTCACCAACCTGAAAAAAAAAACTGATTACCGATTGTCCTCAATACATGCTTCCACTCCCCCACTCACTTGATATTTGGGTGCATTGTTCAATAATGGATAGTTGCCTTGGGTGTCCCCATTGTGAAGTAAATGATTGTCCACCAGATTCCAACCCCAGCTCTGCTCATCTGACCCGAGCAGGGCCACATACCCATGACACTGCAGAGTTGCATCCTTGGTTGCTATGCCAATGACTGCAACAGTTCCCAATGGGCCTTCCCATATGACCTCCCAGGCATGCCTGCCATGTCTAAAACCAATCTTCCCCCGGGAGGCATCAGTGCTCTGTGCTACCGGGTTCCTGTGCAGTGTGAAGCCATTGGGTTTGATGTAAACGTTCCTGCTGCAGTCGTTCGGGTTCCAAGAGTGATGAAACGCTCGCAACTTGGCTTTGTAAGTGGGAACAGAGGAGAGTAGGTCAGATTTGAGAGCCTCCTCCGCCAACCTCCGGATGCAGTGCAACCGCCAAACGTCGTTATTCTCGTCGTTCAAGTATTGATACCATTTCTTGCACACCAGAGAGCAATTGCGCAAATCGTGCAAATTCAGATATGAAAATATCACCTCTAGAACGTTGTTTTCAAATTGCGCTGCATCCATTTTCACCCACAACTGCACCCACGGACATGACAGACGTCAACACAAACACTCCCACCACCGCAGTCCACCATTGACAGACATAAACAATCACTGAAGCCAACATCGAAACAATAAAACTTTCCAGTCGCATTCACATTAAAAGAAACTTACAATTGCAACACTACTTAAAACTCAACCAAATTGCAAAATTACGACGCTCTCATTCATTTTGATTACAGTGAATGATTAATCTGATGTTGGTTAAAAAAGTTTTAGGTTGGCCAGCCCTATTGTTTTGACTTCAGTGCTCAACAACATTGATCAGCTGTTCGCAAAAATATTGTCAGTCATTAATTTGTAAATTACATTTTACTAATTATTCCGATCAACAATTAAAATGAAGCCAGCAATTGTAGCCGATGAGATGTTCCCAGAAGGCGCAGGTTCTTACATGGATCTCGAAGAGGTAAATTATTTATTAGTTTAAACGATTATCACTCACTCTTCTTAACAATAAAATATTCCTTTATTATTCAGTGGTGGCTGCGATCCACCCAATTGCATATTAATATTGTTACATATTTTTATAGAAACAACAGCAATTTTCACTGTTTTCAACTACATAACCTAGAATGTTAAGCGCACTTTAGTAACTACTGAGTAATTAATCTTGAGATTTAACATCATTATTTAATGTAAAAACAAACAAAGAGTATGGTTCAGAATTTATATTATTTATTTTTTTGTAGGCCGGAGGTTCCACTGGTCTCTTGATGGATCTGGCAGCCAACGAAAAGGCTGTCCATTTAGATTTCTTCAATGGTACATAAATTTATTTGTAGTAAAATTTCGATGATATATATTTAAATAATGTTTTTCAGATTTTGATGATTTGTATGATGATGATGATCTGCTATAAATGGAAGGAATTCAAGACAACTTATTTTTTTGGAAATTGTATTTATTGAAATAACTGTAATGCATATTATTGTTATTGATCTTAACGCCTACATTTAGATTACATTTTGTTTCACCTCTTTTTTTCAGTTACATATTTCTTTTGTTTTGTCTCTCTCTCTCCCGTCGCACATCCTAGAAAAAGAATGAAAACTCAAAAAAGAAAAACAATCACAGAGTGAGTAGATTTTTGCCTGTCTTGTACTAAATGTTAGTATTATTAGAAAATTTCTTCCCTTATACATTTTTTATTATAATTATTATCTGGATGGTGCGGGTCTGTACCTTACGTACATACAACTTAATTGTTCTCCCTCGTCATGGACATGTTTGTTTCCCTTATTTATTTTTGCCTGGACAATTATTTGTTGTTCGCCTATACATAAAAATACGACAAACGAACGAGTTCGAGCCAGAAGTGACCTATTCAAAAATATCTTTTTCTTTCATCTTTCGTTTTCTATTGGTCCTAATGCGAACTCCAATTAAAAAAAAAATCGACAACCTTCGAACACGAACGGAAAAAAGAAAAACGTTCCCTAAATCTCTAACATCGCGATCGTCGATTTCAATTTTTCTTAAGCACTTGATATATCACTTTTATAATTTCGTGAGGAAAATGAAAAACTTTCCAAAAAAATAAAACGTTATTTACACAAATGGTACAAGGTATATTTACATAATATATATTTTTTCTTGATTTGTTTCTTCGTTCCTTACTATGACACATCATTTTCTAAGCGAATTTGAGGCTGTGATGGGGGGAGATTACATTTCTGAGCAACCAGTTCCTTCCTCATTTCCTCTACATTTATCGTAAACACGAGACGAGAACAGTTTAACATCATACACGTTTCATATTGCATAATCGAACCATTTCGAAGATATTCTTTGATATTGAGCAACGACGATTCGCGCACGCTTCAATTATTTGTGGTAATTTGATGGTAGACATGAAGTTTTTGTTTGCTACTGCAAAAAGTAAAATTGAGTAAAGCTGAAAAAGCAGAAGGGTGTTTATCTGTGTATGTGTGTGTTTTATATTGCGCGAAGGATTAAAATTAATAACAATAAGTTTAAATATATATAATAAAAAAAGAAAAAGAAAACAAGAACAAAATGAGGATTACTTCTATGAAGAAATCTATTATATAGAGTTAAAGGGAAAATATTAAAAATATACAACGAGCATATATGTATATATATATATATATAGAAGGCCTATATAGAATAAAATAAAACGTATTTACAAGGAAAAAAAAACGATTTTTAATACTAAATAAAACTAAACTTTTTTTTGACATATCGCTATGGAGGGCGTTATCGGTTTTGAAAAGGGAGAAACACTTTTGTACATAATTTGTCTTGCGACCTATCTCTCACTTTCCTATATTTTCTCCCATGGCTACAATTCACCGAACAAACAGAAACAACTTTTCGCGAAAATCCACCAAATCACGATGAAAACAAAACAAAAATTTAAAAAAAAAAGAGAAAACAATTCCAAAATGAAAGTAGATAATAGCAATGTGCAATATACGAAGAAAAGAAAGAAAAAGTAACTACTTATACACTCTTTTCACTTATCTTCTTTACGTCGCGCGCGCTTTTTTTTTTTGTATATATATATATATATATATATATATATATATATGTGTGTGTGTGTGTGTTTGTGATATATATATTTATATATAAAATAAAACTTTCACTGCTGTGGGTAGTCATCGGAGGAGCTTTCCGAATCGTCGTCCGTGAAGTCGCCAGCGTTCGGGGAGAGGGGATCGCACGAAGAGGATTGGCGGGAATTGTCCTCGTCCAGCGTGGTTTCCAATAGGTCGTCGCTGAAGGAATTGCTCGGCCCCGCCTCACGATCGCCCTTGATATCGTTCCCGTTGTGTTGCTCTGCGATTTCTAAACGATGATAATCGATTGTATTATTATTATTAATCATGATCATTATATTGCACACTCACTATTCACGTAATCTTGGAGGGACTGCGGCACCAGATTCTTCAATTTTTCTAGATCCTCTTCGCTGCACTTCCCTTCGTCGAGACCTGAGATAAACAAAATTATTAATAATTAACCTTTATATTTATATATATAAATATAATCTACCTTTCAGCATGCCGATTTGCTTGAGGACTTCCTGATCATCATGGATCTCGAATTTGTCGTTGAAATGGAACAGATATTCCATTCTGAAAATGATTCCATTTATTGTTTTGGACCGTGTCTAATGTACCAACAAATAACGTTTCTACACTTACTTGTCGTGGGAGATGCTGCAATCGATGACGGTGTTCTTGTTAGTGCTAACGACGATAAAGGGCATCTGGATGCAGGAGTTGCTCGCTGGGCGGCCTTGGAAGTTCTCCTGGTCGTTGTTGCGTTGCGCCAGGTTCTTGAACGATATGAGGTTCATTACAAGTTCCCCCAGGTTCTTCTCCTTTTCCTTGATGCTCTGCAGCTTCTTCTGCTTCTCTTTCTCCAGTTGTATGCATTCTTGCACCGAATTCGAGGGCAAACCGATCCAATGGATATCCTTCTTCTTCTTGGAGATGATGTTCATGGCCATGAGGACATTGAGCGCATCGTAAACCCTCCGTCGGATGTTCTTCTGGTCGTACTGCTCGGTCAGACTGTCGTTCGCAGAGTTTGTGAACTCGGCTACGAGCTCGTCGGCCACCTCGTTGTAAGAGGTGGAGCCCTTCTTTCGAACCTTCTCGCACACTTTCATGCTGAAGTGTCGGAGCCCTTTGCTCACCTTTCCCGACGTTTTCCTCCGTTTCGTCTCCGGCGTGAAGTCCAGATCTTCTGTGGGCAACCGTCTGCGGGGCTTCGTATCCAAGATCGACGGCGTCGTGTGAAAACTATTCAGAGACGAGGGACTGCTCATCGTCAGCGGCATCGTCTCCTGCTTTATACTAATCGTTTGGGGAGTCTGGATCTGTATCTTTTGCGGGGTATTAATGAACTTCAATTTTTGCTATAAAAATAAACAAACATACATCATCAATATTTCATCTATGCGCACAACAGAGACACTGCATACCATTTGTTGCGAGGTTAAGCGTATATTCTTCTTGACATTTTGACCATCGGTGGTGACAGTACCTCGAATCGATACCGTTTCTAAAAACAAGAAACACAAATCAATGTAGACACATTGCATCGCCGAAAGCGAAACCTAATTATAAAATAATATGACGAATTCAACTCACTGGGCACAAACTTTGTAGTTTTGATTATTTGGCCTTGAGTTATCGGCGAAGCTGTAAACGTCTGAAACAAAAAAAAAACATTTAGTTTATCAATCCACAATAATATTTACAACAAATTCGACTTAAAGTTCCATTTTTCTATATATTATCTTATATAATTTAGAGAATTAATTTAATGGCTCTTTAAAAACTTTTTGATTTTCAACGAAAAAAACATGGCATCAATCACGAAGATCATCAAATGTCGAAAGATTTTGATGAAATTACCAAATTCTGGTAGAAATTGATAAATAAAGAAAAATAAACCTCATTAATGTACAAAGAATTAGGCCTGCTTTTGTGTGTTGAAGAAGGCTGTGCAGCATCAGCAGAAATGTTGAATGTCTCTTTCAACGCCCCCCAAGAGACCGACCGGTTTTTACTTTGGTGCAACACATAGTTGGTGTACTCGTGTGTGCGTTTGTACGGCCTGAACAACACCAGATCCTCCAGACAAAGTAAATACAACAAGAGAAAAAAATATAAGAAAAAAATGCGGAGCACAGTTCAAAACACGGCAACAGACTGACGAACAGGGTGAACATTGTGGTATTAGTTGAACGTCGAAAGTAATTCGCATTCGCGAAACGCATCAGACGATCACGACAGACACAAACGTATTTCCTGTTTGAAGATGTTCACATCCATCCTTGATTATTCATATTCTCAATCGCTCGAAAGGATAAATTTAAGAAAAAAAATCCATACTTTAAATAGGCTGATCAGATAGAAATTCAAGAGGGCCGCATCCGGCCCGCGGGCCTACGCTTACACAACACAGTCAATCATTCATAGTAAATATAAATTACGTTGAATTTTCTATCCTTCGCGATTTTTCTTCATTTAAAATTTATATACGTACATAACATATTTTTTTCTTTAAATCAATAGATTCGAAACTAATACCAATTGCTCCGCAGTCATCGCGAATCCAATTATGTAATAAACAAAACCTTGGACGCAAATCTCGGCAACGCAGATTATTTGTGCGGCTCGGAAACTATTAATAACCACGACCAAACTTGACGAACTCGAATTTCCTGCGACCTCATTAATCCGCACACCGCACGCATCCACATTTCGAGCAACAACAAAAAAGATTAACATCGTCCAAGAAGAATGGAAAAACAACAAAAAAAAAGAAGCAATTTACGGTTCTCTTTAACCAGCATCATTTAGAAAACAGTACTTCTTCTGGGTTTTCTTTCGAATTTCATCCAATTGAATATTCGCAAATAATTGCTATCCTTCGATACGGAAACAAGGTACACGAGCAAATATTGTTACCGAATGATTGCTGACGTTCCGAGCTTGAAAACTAATTTGCAAATATTCATTATGAGGTGGAAATGGAAATAAAAATATTCATTTGCAGCTATTTGGTTTGGTTTACTGAACGTAAGTTGCTGATGTATGTTTCTAATCAAAATCAAAGTTTGACTAAATTAAACTAAGAAAGGATAGAATGTGAAACTTGTATTTAACTTATTTTATTCTCACTTTCGAAACTTTGTTGGAGAGTGACCAAAAATAGATAAACGCATCAGGGTTTCAAACAAATCATAGCACACACAGTAAATGAAGCAATTTTCATTGAAACTATGGAAAAAATAATTTGCTAAATGATGTCTTACGAATGCTAATCAAATATAAGAGTATAGCTAATGATAATAACATTCATTGAAAAGCTATTTTTGTGATAAAACTTAGCGGCGAGAAAGGCTCGGAATTTAGTTTGAACTGTGCGTCGAGCACAGAAACTCGTTTATTTCGAAACCGAGTTGGAGAGCAACCAAAAATAGATGAAAACGAAAGAAATGAATAATGAAATGATAGAAAATGGGAAAGATTGCTAAGACGTGTGTCTGTGTGCAGCGATGGAGCGAGTGTACGAGGTGTTGGAGTGGACGCGTGGGTGTCCGAAATATTGAATTTCCGGCCCCGCCAACAACTACCTGTTGAGGCGCGCACCGCCTCTCCGCGAACTAAACTCGCACAGAGGTAGGAAATCAAAGGGAAGAATTCTTCCGTTTGTGTTTTGTGTATGTCTCCGACACGTCCCGATATTACGCAACTGGATGTAAGCAATTGCATTCCTTCTGGAGTGCGCTAATAATAATACAGCCGCAGACCCCCCCGGCGATTTGCCCCAGTCGCTGCTGCTTCCACCATCTCTCCTACGACTCTTATTTTTTCCATCATCTGCAATAACCCAGAGATGAGGCGTATGTCGCTCGCCTCGTCAGATTCTCCGAAGCAGAAGTTATTTCCGTTTAAGGCTTCGTCAATCTTGCCCGTTGCCATTACAACGACACGTGTGTGTGTACTAAACAGAGAAGGAGCGAAACACGCTTATCTCGCAATAACCAACAAAAATAATAAAAAATAAAATAAAAATTTCAAGTACGACTATGGAATAATTTAAAAACACGAAGAAAATGATCCATTCTCACCTGGGTCGCATCCTGTCCACCGGTCGTCGTGGATTTGTAGATCTTCATCGGCGATCCGGACTGGACCACCTTGATCATCTGTCCTGAAACGCGAACAAAACTAAATCAATTTCCACTCAACGAATATGAAATTGTCATAACAAAACACTGATTTCGCAAATCATCTCGATGATTAAGATTTACATTTAAAGATTCAAAACTCATGCAGATGTTGAATAAAGGTGTCTGTGAATATAATCCAGTATTTCTAGGCAAAACAATGAAAGTTTCATTGCTCATACACTATATTAACAGTGCAGTGTAAACTCGTGAAAATATAGTTACGTTTTCAGTTATAACTTTGTTGATTTGATGGGACCAAACTATGCTTATTTAAATTCCGTTTATCTGAAAGATTGTTTAGATACGAATACGGTGCGACGAATCAATGGATATTGTTTTTTGTAGGGTGACCCCCCAAAATGAATTTACTTTTCAGAAGATTTGACGACGAACGGAAAAACTGCGGCTTATTTTTTTTCTGTTTGCTTCCTGCAGTGAAGCATGAAAGATGTGCAAATCAATGGGGAAGGAATGTTTTTGATGGGTTTTTCATAGATTGGCAGGACAAGAAGAAAGTCGTGGATTTGAAACGTGCTTTTCCAAAAAGGGGAAGGTCGACGATCGAGAAGCAGTGTATCCTGCGTGGAATCCCCCCGGAGCGCATTTGTTTTAGCATGGGGGGGAATTCTGTCTCTTCTTAGCAATCGAAGAACGGATGAAACTGATCACAAATTTAAAGGGAACAAATAGTGAAACGTGCATGCATGTATGAGATGCAATGTGCGTCTCTCTCTGGGGTCTTTCGGAACTCACCGTTGGCGTCGTGCAGGATGAACGTGTTGTTAGGCTGGGCCATCTTGACCCGCGGGTCGTGGACTTTCAGACGGATCCGGACGGACCCGGAGCGTAACTGCCGTCAAGAAAGGCGACTCTCGTGCGATCCGCCGTCCCGTGGACCGCGAAAACGTCTCCGCTATGCGGCTGTATCACCAAAATGGCGACGACGGACGGCCGACATTTCACAGACGAATACCGACGACCCGGGTCACCACATTTTTGCGCAAACCGTGCGCCCACTTTCCAGGAACCCTGACCCGTCAGTTTCTGCAAAGATCCGGCGATTTCGCTTCTTCCCTATTCCTATACAGTTCTCCAAAGACGGGCTTTCCCGTGCAACATACGATCAGACTGGCTTTGGCGGCGGGTACAAAGCCCACACGCTGATTGGTCGATCGTCGCTCACGTGGGCACAGCCGCCGTTAGTTCCGCCAATGGCCGCGCGCGCGCGCCCTCTTCGCCAAACACTCGCAACTTTCCCGCCACCCAAATTTTTGACACTTCCCGACCCAACCTAAAAAATGAACTTCACTTCCGCTCCTCTTTTGACGACTCTAATACTAGTATAAGCACAACAACGAGACAGAAATTACTATCATCACTTGAAGCTATTCCAAACACTGTGGAAATGTACAGAAAACCCTCACCGCAGCGGACACAAATTACGCGTTACGTACACAGTCCTGCCAATAGCAAATCCAATCAAATTCCCCCAAGAAAAACATATGATTGTGATTCTTACACATCACCTGTTGTATTCTTAATAACATTCACTTAAATTCAACAAATACCAGACAATAAACCTGATACAATAATCAGAAATAAAACGGACTAGACAGACTTACTATTAAATGTTAATTTGCAATTCATTTTTATAATCAAAAAAAACTTCTCCCAATTTCCTTTCAATTTTTATTCACCATTTTATCAATTTATAAAAGAATTACTTCACCTGAATATTCACGCGATATGAAACTATGAATAATGCCTTAAGAAAAATCCTTTTTAACAAATCATGGTTGGTAACGATATTCATAATAAAATTTAAACGTCAAACATTTTTTAAGGTTAGACTATCATATGTTTTTGACGTTTTAGAAACGTCAAATTGTGACTGACGTTTAGAATTGCAGCAATGCAATTGTTCTTGACAAAACATACTTTGACAACTATATTAAGAAATTTATCTGTACTTTATTATTCAAAATCATGACTTACCTTAAAATAAATAATCTTGTTTACATTCTGCACTAAATAAAATTACTCATTATTACTTACCATTAAATGCAAATTGTAGATTTTCAATGAACAAAAATGAGGCTCAATGATCATAAAGCTAATTGAGAAAAAGCAAATCTGTTCGGTCTGCTTTATTTTCTTAAAATCTTATACAAATCTAAAGTAAAGTTAAATGGGGACGATTCACGTTCTTTGGAAATGAGGGGGAATATACTGGCATATCTTCTTTTTTTTTATATTACTATAGTCGGTGCTAAGCACTCGAGCACTGTACTATATCTAACATATTCGATTTCGTTCGCAGCAAAGAATAAAATTAAAATAATAAAACCTAAACCTCGGAATGCCTGCTTTTCGCGACGGTTCAAATTTCATAAATATCACAACTTGCCTTATGACTAAATACTGCTACTATTAAATAAATCACAATATGGCGTCGAAAAAATATATATGTAGAGGTGTATATAGTTCGGTGTAAAGAGGATGAGAAGATTCGAATTGATTTTTAGTTGAGGCGACCCTTCATTTCGGATTTCGAGAAAAGGGCTAAGTCGAACTGTGTATTTCATTGTACTTTTTTTTTCAATGTTACTCGTATTATGTGGACGCAAAAATGTTTTTTTTTGTTCATTATTTTGAAAGAGATTCTTGTGCATGAAGCGCACACGTCTGCCTATATTTACTAGTGTCTTTTTTCTTTTTTCATATTTTTTCTCTTGTTATATATAACTATATAAATGCGAGTGTGTCTAATTAAAGCACGACAGATTCTTCATCGGAATGTAGTCCTCTTCACGTTTGGACTGCGTAAACCTGCATAAAGAAAATGTCTTACAACAAAAAAAAAGATGAGAAGAAAAAAAAAACACTCGTATATATTGCAGGAGATAAATACACAGATACTTCACGGCTAAAAAGAGTGCACTTATTTGTTAATCACATTGGAGACTAGGGGTGGGACGGATCGCGAGGAAACATGTATTTCCTCATTTGGGACAGGTTAAGAGACGCATTAGATTGTCAATAGATGTATGTCGATTCACGAAGCAAACTACAAACGTTTATATGCTATTCACCAAATCCATAAATTACACGAAAGACAAATAGTAACTTTCAAAATCGACAGACTTATTGACAACCCCATTGTGGAAACATTTGAAAACATAAAATAATATAACTACTTATTTGTATATTATACGATACCTTTATTAGAGCTAAATATTTTCGATTCAAAACTTATACACCAATCCTATTCACAGCCTCCATTTCCTTGGGCATTCATTTATTTATTTTTCAGTTAAATTCATTCATGTTCATTTCAATATTATTTATTTTCCAATTACACCCTGCCCGAACGGAGATGCGCGCAATTCGTCGCTGCGAAAAAGATTTTTTTTATTCGGTAATCATGGTTATTATCATCAAAGAGACCGCATAATTGCGAGCACCGTGCGTCCTTAAGGCTGATTTCTTACGCGAAATCCAATTTAAAAAAAAGTTGAGAATAAAAAAAATGCAAAAGAACAGAGGAAGATAAGTCTATTAATATCTATATCTACCATAGAGGAAATCCTTCCGAGAGAAGTTGCGGTATTATTAAAGTAATTGTATTATATATATATATGTATATAGCAGTTTAAATCTACGCATAACTAAAACAATAAAAAAGAACCTAAGCTATTATATATATAGAAAATTAACTGAAAAATATTTAGTTCAATGTTATAAAAAAAACAATAATTTTGAAAATATCTACTCTTCCAAATATATATATATACTATATCTGTATTCAATAACTATATTTTTTCAAAATAAATTAAGTTACAATCTTTCGATTACAACTAAATTCAATACGATCCAATAGAGTCCAACTTTGTCCCTTTCGTCATACATTTTAACATACAGTTAAAAAATAAACAGTAATCGTTTGTAATATTTCCCCGATTATTTACTCGACCGCAAAAAGAATGTACAAAGAATTAAAAAAAAAACGTAAGTTTATAGTGGACAGTTAGACAAAGGTCTCTCACCGGGAAACCGAAAAAATCGAGACACTCAAACCGTTTGTATTTTTTTAAGATCTACAAGAAGAGAAAAACAATATTCATTAATTATCACTAGTAAAAAAAAAGAAACAAATACAGTTAACGTGAAATCATAATCATTAAAAAAAAAACATCACAATTAGCACCGCAAATCCTTAAACCAATGTTTCAAATTCAAGAGTGAGAGAAAAAAAAACAAGTTTTTTACATAACCCAAAACAAATGTATAATAAGAGAGAACAAAAACAGCATTTTTTTTGTTTGCATTGTTTGGCTAGACGAAAACACATTTTAAAATAGATAAACATAAAGGGTTGCAATCTCTTTGACTATTTTTCAAATCAAAGAAATTGTAACTTAACTTAGTTATGTATTCGAGAGTAGAGAGAATTATGGTTTTAGCTTGAGAGTTCGGTGTATGGTACCTGGGATACGGATAACAAATAATTACATTTCTTTTGCTTTTTTTGTTTTGACATTCAGTACTCATATTCTCTCTAGCCGTGAAGTGTTGTGTTCGGGACTCACATTGAGAGGTATCCTCTAGCCTGGGAACGTCTCCTTCCCCAAAGGTATCCGCCCAGGACTAAAATAATCAAGGCGGCGAGGGCGCATCCGGCTGCGATCGGGACGATATCCGGAGTCAACAAGCGGCAGTTGATAGCTGTGCAGAATAATTTGTGATGTAAAGAGTTGCGTGTACGCGAATCGATCGATAATTACCTTCTTGGAATCCTGCCGCGCTGCTATTGTAGAACGCCTGCAGATGAAGGGAACTGACTTTCATCTCGGCACCGGCAATTTTGGAGCTGTTCAAATTCAAGGTTTGCACCTCATCACATCTATAGGACTTGCTTTCGGTGCTGTTGAACACCTTGGACGTGTAAGTTAGCGCGATGATCTTATTGTCTGAAAGGCCAAAGATATGTTATATTAAATTACGCGTTATCAGTTATTTGAAGTAATATATATGCAAGAATTTATCTGGGTCTGTGAACTTACCACTGGTATTTGGGAAATTCATTGAATCCGGCACAATGAATGCTTCAAATAGACTAAGACCATAGGAGGTGTTGTCACTCTTGAAGGAGAACTTTACAGAGTTTTTCTCCCATTTCAGGATCATAATTTGGACATCAATGTTGCAGCTTCCACTTGACTCTGCTGTTTTGGGCAGGTACACTTTGGCCGTCAAATTCTTGTTATCCTTGGTTGTGTAGGGCACATCCAGCTCCAAAGCCATGCTAGCCACAATGCAGGAAACATTTGCAGCCTCTGTGTAGTTCACCCTCCATAAACCCTCCTCAGGTTTATCAGGTTTTGGTTTAACAGTTGTGGTTATGGGTGCAACAGTTGTTGTGGATGGGGTAGTGGGTTCTGGAGTGGTAGTAGTTGTTGTGGATGGGGTAGTGGGTTCTGGAGTGGTAGTAGTTGTTGTGGACGTCGTAGTGGGTTCTGGAGTTGTAGTAGTTGTTGTGGTTGGGGTAGTGGGTTTTGGAGAGGTAGTAGTTGTTGTGGATGTCGTTGTGGGTTCTGGTGTGGTAGTAGTTGTTGTGGATGTTGTAGTGGGTTTTGGAGTGGAAGTACTCATTGGGTTAGGTGCTATGGTTATTGGGGAATTTGTCGGATCCTCATTTTTGGCAGGCAGAACCTCAGCTTGACCTAGAAAAAAATATGGTATGTGCAGATCAAAACAACAAGATTGGCAATGATATGCATAATTTGAATGCAATTAGCGATCAATATGGCGCAATAATGGTTGTTTACAATTGCATTTTTTGTTTCTTGTTTAAAACAAAGGAAACAGGAAAAATTCCGCCCACCACTAGATTACATTATTGCAAACGTTAGATGATAAAGAGGTATCAGACACGACGATGTGTGGGGTGGGAGAGCATAATGTTTTTATTTTCAAATGACGCAATTGATTCTAGAAACAATAAAATGGATGCCTCGCCGCGCATTGCGTTAGAAGCCTGATCCGAGTGGAAATTCCCAGATTATAGAATCCAATATTGAGTGTCTCAACACAGGCAAACATATGATCAAGAGAAGAGGTGCGGGGTGCAAAACTGGAGGGCAGACGGCATCCGGTTTGCTCCGCGATCACGTCACGACATTTTATGCATCGACGACAAAAGAATAACGGAAAAATACTCACCATTCGCCAACGAAATCATCATGACCATCGCGGCCAAAACGCAAAGATTCCTTTTACCAGCCATGATTCGTAGAATCTTCTTCTGGTTAACTTCGTTGAATGTGTGACACAGCAGCTCCTTGCGTACTTACGTCTTGAACTTGGTTACAACTTCGACTGACACAGATCGACTGCCAACTGACAACTGTCTTTGTTTTTTTTTCTACGTCTGTTTAGCTCGAACGTTGGCAGTGGTGGGGTGCGAAGCGGCGTTGCCGATTTACCGGGAAAGTTTGAATAAATATTGAAGTACACAAATCTCTGTTGATTCGGTTAATCTCCCCCGTCGGTCTATGTTTAAACAACTGCACAGAAAAAGAAGTGCTTCTATGAGTAATGCGGTTTATTCATTGTTCGATAACACTCTGAGATCATCGTTGTTATGGATGATCACGAGTTGCACGACGTTGCCGAATTTTACATTTTGTTTACTACTCTTTCTGAGAAAAAGAAGGAAGAAATATTTAACCCTTGGCCGACCTAATCTAAATGGGACTCTATGCAACTCTATGCAGGTTTCATTTCACAAATACATTATTTAATCAGGCTAATTGTAAAACTTTGTCTTGTTGTGTTCATTTCACTTATTTAATAGTTTACGTAATTTATAGACTATTTAATTACATTTAGACGATACAATCATAACATGCTTTCCTTATTTCGGTGATTAATTGAAAACAAAACGATTTCTTCAAGAATAATTAATATAAGGTTAATAGACATCTATGCACTTGATCAATATTATATTTGCCTTTTCTCCGCAGTTTTGTTTTGCATAAATCTTTACTGCTTAGTTCTGACGTCGACTTAGTAACAAAGAATGTTTAGTGTTTACATAAACGCACACTGTTCACGTAACCGCAATTGCTTGCTGTAACCACAAGTGCTTTGTGTTGCCTATACTAATACTTTTCTTCAATATTTCCAATGAAATGAGAAGTACTTCAAATGAATAGTTTAAATTTAAATAATATATGTAAGAAAGTTTCATAACAACCATGAAACTTCTTTATTTCTAAGTATTCACTTGCAAATGGTCGATTTCATTCGTATTTGTGTCTTTGTGCATACGAATTCAAAGCTTTTATTATCGCTTTTTTTTTCATTACCAAGTCTGGTGCTATTGCTATTCAAGCAAATACCAAATTATTTATAAATGTCGATACATTTGCTTTTGACAACATACAGATTGACAAATATATTAAACAAATTGTAAGATAAGGACAAAAGCGTAGTATCCATGACAACAAAGTATTAATTTATTGCGTGCACTTTTCGTCAAAAACGATGTTAGAAGTTGTTTGGTATTATTCACAGAATTAGAAAAATACGTACAAAAATAACATTAGAACGCAACGTCTTCGGTGCTTCACCTTAGGAAACATAGAAAAATATGTGAAATAATAGATTAATGTATATAATTTATTTATTTTAATAAAAAAAGAGAACAATGCTGTGAATGTGAGAATCCAGGTTTCCCTCGTCCTGGCGACAAAGGGAGAGCTTTCATATTTTATAGACGAACGAACATGCGAAATCGAACAACAGACAACAAACAGGGAACAACTTCATCTTTCTTTTCTCTTTCCTCGCTCGCCCCTACCGATCTTTCATCATCATCCATCAATATTTACATAACTTAATAAAAACAAATGCTTCCTCGAGAAGTGCAATCGGCTTTAACCCTATCACAACATGTAAAAATAATAATAATAAATATATATATATATAGTATTTATTCCTTCCAAATATTCAACGAACGATTACTTTCTCTTATCGTATTATAATAATAATAATTATTATTTTCTCTTTATTCTCATTTAAAATTTACCATTAACAATTATAGTTTTACGATGTTGACAGCATTCGGGGGTGGTTGTAGTGGTGGTGGAATTTTCTACATTCTCTCTCTCTCTCTCCAGGCGTCGCATCAATTTGTTTCTCATGCATGTGTGGCCGTGTGTGTGTGTGTGTGTATGTTTGTTCACGTTTAAATCGAGTCGCACTGTGTATGTGTGTGTATGTATATGTGTGTGTGATGTCACATGTCAAATGTTGTTACAAAGAAGTAAAACAATAACATGTTGAAAATCGAATGCGCGCGCAAAATAACCGAGAGTAACGAAAATTAAAGAATAAAGTTATCAGCGCTATTTATTCGTCTCGCATTATTATTATTTTTTTATACACCGTATTCAAGCGATATTTAATGCTGCTTCTCCATTCTCATGCGTTAATTAACTATTTCCCGAGGAAACGTTTCACCTAAAAAATCATCTAAAACGTGGCAGATTCATCTTATTACATTTCTTTACATCATTATATCAATATCATTATTAATATTATTAATTATTATTATTTAAAGAATTCAAACTGCTAAAATTCTGTGTCTCGACTAACGTTACTTTACTTTATTACTTCATCATCATGGTTGTCTTTAATCTACTTAACTAGGACCGTCACGCGATTTTTTTTTTGGATTTTTGTCGATAATTAATGTTTTCTTTAATATACATACTTTCTCGTTTTTTTTTTGGTATTTTTTTTTTGTCATTACAGGCCTACGAAAATAAATAAATGAAAACCGAAAAAGAAAACGGAAAACTGTTTGCTTTTTAAGTCCGGTTATTGTTACTTTCTTATTATTCCTGGTTATCAGCTTTGGTGGTACTTTTATCTATTTATTTTTGTTGTTGTATATTGATGGCAGTTGTTAAAGCCTCAGGATGATGGGGCGAAACTCCTTAGTCGACCATAAGCTCAAAGTGGACGGATCCTCTTCGGTCTACACGGTCATGGTGGATGTTGCGAGCCCAGGCTTTACATTCAATGTTGATGAGCACTCCCCCTATAACGCAACAACGATATCATATTTTGTACAAAAAAAAGCCCATACGTCAAATGACATTGACAGTACATAATGAAAGTGTCAATAATGATGATAGAAGTATTAGTTTTTTTTTGGAACTTACTGGCTGGTTTCTCGAAGTAAACGGCAATCAACGGACTGATGTATCCGTCTTGGTTCTGGAACGGGAAATATTGTCCGGCAAATCCTGGTGCGGGGAAGAACTGAATGGCGCCGATGTTCTCAATGTCAGCGGGATTTTCGCCTTCGCAAGTTACCCAAACCATCTTGTTCTAAATAAAAAAAACACGAGAAAACAATATGTAAAATATACGGGATATTATCTTCATATTTACTTCCGGTGTTCCCTCCAGAGATTTGATCTTCTCTTGCAGATGAATTGGCATGTTGTTCGGCAAGTTGCTGGTATTGAAGAATTCTGGATTCCAACCGAAGATCTAGAGAATAACAACATTTTTGTTTTGTTTTTAATTTCTTTTAAATTCAATTAATCTTACCTTGTTCAGTTTGAGGAATATGCATGGACCGCCCGAACTGGAGTTGTAGTTGTATCCGTCCTTCGCCAAGCACGGTTGCCACTTATTATCCAGTTTGACGTCGCACACCTTACCGGGGGTGGGCTTTACACCCTGCTGGCAATCTTCGATGTTCCCTGCATGAGGGTTATTATCCTTGTTGTATTCTGCAACAGAAGCACATATTATCGTTTACACCTATCATTTATTTGAACCTATTTACGTTCGAGGAAAGTGGTCAGCTCCTCTTGCCAGTATTGTACGTTTCCCTTGTCGTTGGACTTGTACCAGATCAACGTGCTCTCGACGTTACTGTCTGGTGGCATCGGCCTGAATCCCAGACCGGGGTTGCTGCCGATGAGCGATTCGTCCAGTAACCATTTCGGTTTCTTCGCATCCAGAGTTTGATAAAAGACGGTTAACATAGCCGCAAAGAAACCAATCAGCGCAGCGTAGAAAATCACGTAGAACAACAAGATTTTAGCTGCAACAAAAAATAACAATTATAACAAGAATAATAATTAAAAATATCATTAAAATTTGCGTTTTTTAAAAAAAAAAGTTAGTAATTAAACATTGATCGTGTTAGCCTTTGTGTAAGTTGGTATATCCATTTTTATTTTTAAAATATGATATATTTACTTTTGGGTAAGATTATTTTAATTGTTCATTTGATTTGTATATCGGATGATTCCCATGTTGACGTATTTGCAATAATACCTGTAGTTATGGATTCTAAAAACAATTTGCAAATAAAATTTAAAAGTTATGTTGGCAGAATGTGGTACAAGTTTCAAGTTGGCACCAGTCGTAAATCCTTATGAGGCAGATGTGGTTGCATAATATATAGGTTTCGGGGGTGAAATCTATCCGAGGAAATTGAATTCCTTGTTCCGCTCAGCGAAAAAGGTCGGCAATATATCCCAATTAAAGTTGAAGTATATGGCCGAACCTTAAGGTTGCGTGGGGGGATGGACCAGTACCAGCCAGGTAAAGCCGATTTCATTCATTTCCTCTTTTATTTATTCGATTTGGTCATGCGAACAAATTGCTTATTTATAGGCCCTGGTTGCTTAGTACTCGCGTTTATTCTTTCTCTTAGGAAGAACGAAGAGGGTAATGTAGAAGAGTGGGAGGAAGAGTAGAATACGGAAGAACGGAAGTTACGTTTGCGTAACGCTTTTCGAGGAGCAGTAAGTAGGTCACTTGGATATTCCGCTGAAGCGTCGCGACGCCGCAGAGGAACAGGAAATTAGGTGGGGCGCGCGCCTGAAAAACTAGATCAATAGCATGCATACACACACACACAAACAAGGTTGTTTGTGAAATGAAAAGCAGAAGAAAGAAAACGCAGACGTGGAATAGAAGGGAGATTTCCTAAAAGCAGAGGTTGGAAAACGGAGAATAATAGAAGAAAAAAGTAGCACGAGACAGTGGAATCTGTTTCATTACGGATCGATGGCTTTAGGCGTGGCTTCGCTGATTCCACAAATCTAAATTTGGCGCATCAGCAAACATAGGCGTAGACAAGTCTTGCATTTCTATTGGCCGGAAAAGCAAAAAAGTATGTGATGATATTACTAAATGTTTTATTGATATTCTTTTAATACTTATACTGATATAACGAAAACTACTTGTTTATTCAATTAAAAATACTCCTGCATTACATCGATTTTTTTATTACATCCGAAATGACAGTTTTATTATTTGTTACATTTTTGAAATAGAGGCAATTACGATTTTGTAGTTATTTAAGATTCTTAATGTAAGAAAAGTAGTTATCTCTCAGTATTATTGTTATTGGAAGTATTTAGAAAGGGGTGGAGCCAAAGCGCGAATAGACGACTTTAATTGGCTAAAAATGACATTTAAAGATCATAATATAGTTACTTTTTAGTTATTTAACACAAAATGGTGTCGAAAAAACGAAAAAACTGAGATTTTCAAATATTGTAGAATTAAATTATATTTTGACAGATTAAATGTATGGATTCGAGGCAACAAACAAATTCTTATCGTGCTATCGCGAACGCCGGAAACGACCGTCGCTTTTCTTGTATACTCACTCCTGTACACGAATTTCCTATATAATTCACTGGTCATTTTTGCTCTATGAAACTTAAAGTTCTCTCAATCGAAACCAATTTTACAAATTTGCTACCGTCTGCTCTTAGATTCTCGGCAATCTGCGTGACCCCAGTGAATAATTTGATAATGCTTACAACAAAATCGAGATTCAACAAAACAACAAATCATTCGAGATAAGCGATGCATTTAAAATTATAATGCGAAATACTAAAAACAGATGTCGTCAACTCGTCGTCGTCAAAATATAGCATCTGTCAAATGTAGAACGTCATATAAAAAAAACACTTCCAATCCACGCGGATTAACAAAATGAATTATCTCTGATAATGATCATATTTTTTAATCTGTCTGTCTGCCTTTCATTTTCTTATTTCTATTCAAACGCAGCTTAATTAATAAAGACCAGTTACAGAATTGTTTTGTGTGCGTTTCCAATTGATCTCGTTAACTTTTTAAATACCATTCCATTATACAAATTGCTGCGTTCAATTGCGATACAAAAAGCACACGCAAAACAAAGTATTTTTCGACCGATCTTTTCGAATCCCGCGAGATGCACACGATTGCACAAAAAAAAAGATAGCTCGAATTCCTTGCACCAGTTCCCATAGCAACATAAATCAGTTTACGATTTAATCGTTTCTTATCTTGCGATTGGATATCTTCGAGAATAATAACGAAACATCAAATTTGATGAAGAATTTTGGGCTTTTGTTGAGAGAATTGTTTATTAAAATAAGAAAAGATTACACTTGAAAGAAACTTTATAATACGAAACGTGAATGCGTTATCGGTTAACAGTAAAAATTCATACACGGCGGTTTCCTGTTTTCTGCTTTCGATAAATTCACTTATCTAAAAACCTCAGAAATAAAAACTTAATATGAATATGCTTAGTTGGAAATGGTAAATGTCGCATATGCAGCTCCACCCCAATATTGATTTAAATAAAAGATTTATAAGTCGAAGATTATTTAAATTACAATTTACATTCTGATCTATAATATAATATTAAACGTGTCAAACTTCATTGAAAATGATTACTTATAAAATTAAATAAAAATGCTACATTGTTAGTCATTTTAATGAATAATATTTTTTTCATTTAAATTCAGTATCAACTAGACATTTCTGAAAAAAAATAAATAATATCGAAATCAAAGTTTCATTGATGTTTCTGAAATATTTTCAAAAAAGTGATTTTTTTGTATGAAATGTGAAGTAATTCGTTTGAAATGTGTGATTTAGATATCAACATTGAAAGTTAAAAGGAATATTTGAAATGTATTTCATTTCCGTTCAAATTCGCTTTTATAATGAATGTAGATCCAGATGAATGCGCATTTCGAATCGATTGTTGAAATTTTCAGATTTAGGAGCGAAAGGTCAAGGGGTTGGAGCGGTTCCGAAACGGGAACCACCCCTCATCCCCCTCCTTTCCGGTCTCGCCCCGTCGCCAACCATTTCGAGTTTGTTTCGATCGATCGGGTTGGGCGGCGCTACAAACCACCCCGACCAATCGATCAATCGGTCATTTAGATAAAATTTCAACAATTTTCTTGGGGTAAATTAGATAAGATTTGTTAATGAAAGGATCATTTGCAATGTTGGGGTTTAATAGTTCTGGGGCGTTGGGGCGACTGCGCGATGACATTTGTCATTTTGGAAAAAAAATCGAGCGACCGCCGCCTCCGCCCAATCGATTGGACGGCAATTTTCGAAATTGATAAAAAATGTTTGTTTCCTGATAAAAAAATGATTGTTCATCCCGAATTTCGTCAATCTCTTTTTTGCTTTTTTTTTGTAAATACTCACCCCAGCTGGAGCCGGTCCTGCCAAGGAACTGGGACGTCTCGGAGTTCCACAGGAAATTCCTGAAGCTCTCCCATTTGCCTAGCTTCGGGGGCCTGGTGTAATATTCTGACTTCTTATCGGACATTTCGCTGGTTTCTTTACTCAATTTCTGATCGAAATTAAGAAATGGAACTTCGAGGATGCAAAAAAAGGGTTGGTCCTCTCCTGTTCTTTGGTCTTCTGGTTCTGCTGCTCTTCCCAACGGCGACGGCGGTTTTGTGTGTTACTGTTCGGTGTGCGTGTGACCCACTCGCGAACCCTCTCTGAATGGAAAGGGAGGCAGCGGTAACTTCTTCACTTTCAACCCCCGGGGGCGGCGATTCCGGCACTTGCGCAAAGTTCGCTCGAATATCGATCTTTCCGTATTTCCCTGGTAGCTTTTCTCTTCCCGTTTGCGCGCGCGATTCCACCGCAAAACGAATACGGAGAATGGATCTGGCGCGCGCCCGTCGCCTCCGCCGCCACCAATTTTACCGCCATCTACCAACGATCAAATCGAACCTCCCACAACGAAACATCTGGACGAACTGAAATCCAATCAATGTCTGGTCTGGCCCGTTTTGGCCCGGCCTTCCCACATCTCTCAACATCTTCGCTCCACACGTTTTACATCATCAACATATTTATTTACTTACATATATTTACTTTAACATCTAATCACTTGCCAATTGACTAACTACACTGCTTTTCTATACAACAGTTTTTTTTTACCCTTTTCGCTATTGTTGCTTTATTTCTTCTACTTATTCCATTTTTTGACAGGTTTTGATTACATTTTTTTTTTATAATAATTAAACAAACTTTAACATGTAACTTATAATAAGAAGAAGAAGAATTTATAATACGAATATTTATTACTCAAACAAATACTTTGATTATACGTTTAACAAGTCAAATATTTTTATTAAATATTAATACGTACTAATTAAAAATATTTCAGTTTTGAATAATCGAATTTAAATTATTTTAGAACTTTTATATAATAAATTTGATTTAATTAAGTTGGTAGCTTGATGATCATTTGAAAATATATTTTCTTTTTCTTCTATAAGCAATATTAATAAAGATTTGTGATATTCGTAAGTATATTTAGTTTCCTCATTTGAAGGACAACTTACGCACCGGATCTAAAAATATGATATTTCAGTATAGGCAACACAAATGGCCCCATTCAATAAATGCGAATCGTATAAGATGTCGATCTGTTTCGTAACGCTATTTCAAGATTATGCAACATTAAATACACCTATGTTTGTATTTGAAATAACTTTAAAGACTGATGTTTACATTTTAGTTACGAAGGACGCTTGGTCGAATGTGAAAAAAGAAAATAAAAAAAAATCAAGAATTTAATATCACGAATTATATAAAGCAAATGCCAAAACTAAAAAAATATATATTATAAATCGAGCAAAAAACAAAATTAATGAAAATACATCATAGGACGTGCTAAATGTAGCAAGGTACTTCTTCCACGAGGGAAATACTTTTTCTTTTAAATAAAAAAAATAAATAAATATATTATCTATATGACTATTGAAATGTATTAATAATTTATGCTTTGTAGCTTGTATAAGGTTAATGGTAAAATTGATTAGAATTCAAGGGTTTTAGGTTAGGTAGTTTCTCATGCGATAAAAAAAACGATGAAACATATTATATTAAAAAAATCAAATCTAAGAAGAAAATAACACTTGACATTTTTATAAATAATATAATCCATTTATATTAATATAACTAATTTATACTAATTGAAATACAATGACATCTATAGTATTCAAATAATTTAAATTTCTCAAAGTATTCAAATATTTTGATGTGACTGTGACAAATAATTTTTTGTGTATTTGTGGCGAGACCTTAAAAATGAATTAATCAAATTAAGCGCACAAAAACTGCTTATAAATTCGTCTAAATTAAATAATTTTATGAAGACGGCGAGAGGAAACTTTATTCAATTGTAAAACAAGGAAGGAAATGTAAATTATTTTTGTAGTTTAGTATTATTTTTCTTCTTGATAAAATAAATTGATGAGAATTTTGGGTGTTTTGATTGATAAGTGCATTTCTTGTAAAATACACATAAAAAGTTAGAGTCACAATTATCATTGTGATTGGGATTAGCGAAGAATAGAAAAAAAAAGTATGAAAGAAGTATAGGAAAACGGACAGTGGTGAAGCACGTATGAAAGGCATGCGTTTACGAATTATATAATGCCTAATGTTCCAATTAAGCCCCGTCATTTGCGCTGAGTGTGAGGATGTCGAAAATCGCTAATTTCCGGCGGCCCCAAAATCCTCCTCCACCTCCGAACGACGCATGCAGCGTCCGCGATTCTCCACGGCCTCTGCTCACTTCGGTCCTCCTTCTTCTTGCAAACGCAGAGAACGCGAGAACAGCCGCTGAAGAGTAACCGACACTTCGAAGATCTTGCACAAATAAGTCGAAGATGCCGACGTCCAATTCGAACTCCAGCAACGTGAAGACGCGACAGCCGTCGCTCTCCCTCAGCAAACAGGAGGATCTGCTCAACGTCCAGACCTCCTACTACTTCAAACCGGAAGACATGAAGCTCACCGATAAGCAGAAGTTCCAGAGGTTGATCTGGGACCCGGAGCACAAGCAGTTTTTGGGCAGGAACGCTACCAGTTGGTGTAAGTTATTAACTGAACAAAAAAAAACAACAATTAATCAAGGTCAAATTTAAAAAATAAAATAAAAAATCAAGTTGCTTTTTCAAATTTACCAACTAAATAAACATGAAAAAAGTATATCAAATCCCTTAAAACAATAAATGACATAAAGTCAAACAAGACCTTGAAATATCAATGAGTATCAATCAAGTAATGGACACCTTAAAACGAATATGAAAAAGCGATTTTTGATATGAAGTAGTTACTATTTTGACATTTAATATGTCAATAATGTAATGGTTATGTAAGCTGTAGTTGTGCAAGCAGAATCCATTTAAATTAGCCTCTTGTTCGGACCATAAGACGCATCTTTTTCGGATGTTTATATTTTTTTCCTAAAAATTGTCTCATAAATTATTGTAGGCAATTGCTACAAATTGTTGTCCACTAATTTTTAATTGTTATTTTGTAATGATTTTAATGGAACATTTAAGTAAAAGAAAAAAAACGTTGTCTTGTTTAAAAGTAAATTATTTTATAATGTTTCTCAAGAAGTGAGAGTTAGTGCTGAGATCGAAAGACGAATTTAAAAAGGAATGAATCAGAAGAGGATACTCTCTTAATCCGAGCGTCGTTACGTCCGAGTTAAACGGCAATTAAGAAATGCTTAAAGTGGCTTAAAGTTAAGTAGGTGGTGACGGTCAAAGGGTGTCCGTCGCTCTGGCAACACCGCGATGGTCGCCGTGCGATGGACGGACCCCGCCTACCTTCAAGCATAGGTAACCATAGAGAGAGAGTTCACAGGTGGCAACCGAACCAAGCCAAACAAACACACGAGCACCACCATCATATTCCGTCCATCCATCAAACCGTCCGTTTGTTAGTTATTTAGTTTCATGTAGTTTTAAGTTTCGAGTGAAGAGCACACTATAATAATTTCAAAAAAAATAATACATGCTGCGTTAACATTCCTGAAGAAGAGAGATTCATCATGACCGCATCACCGAAGCACCACATGAGTGAGAAAGAAAGGTACGCGAATTTCCTGTACAACAAAGAGGACGGCACCTATATGGGCCGCAGCAAGGAGAGCTGGGGTAAGGAACAAATCACAACACACCGAGCGTCGATGTAAACAATGGCCAAACGTAACGGTCAACAAACGCAGGTTGCTATCCAGTTTATGAAAAACAAATGCTTCCTTGATTCATTCTACGGAAAAGTAATTGAATTTAAACAAAAAAAAAACACACTAAATGTCGTTATTGTTGAGTCATCGCGCAAGAATCTAACATTCACGACTCACCGCATTACGCATCTCAGACAACTGAAAATACGAGTGTCGTGCATTACGACCAACAATAAAAAATATTTTTATTAAATAATTGTAGATTTTAAACCCATTAAATAGCATTAAGTCAATTAATTACATGTTTTTTAAATTTAAGTTTGATGTGTCTCAATTTGAAATTTCATTTACAGCTGATTTTCCTTGCAAGTGATATTTAAGTTGTTAATTGTAATTTTATCATTTGACAAATGTTATCAAAATTTAAAACATGTTGATATAGTAGTTTGTATCACAAATTCTAATAGGAACGTAGTGAGTTTGATATGTTATGCATGTAGAAAAATAAATTACAAAATATGTGACGAATACATTTTGTTTCAGCCAAAATATGTTTGTTCTACTTGGTGTTTTACGGTATGTTGGCGGCCCTGGTCGCAATATGCATGTGGGTGTTCTTTCAAACCCTGGACCCTAGGATACCGAAATGGCAGATGGACAGTTCGATCATAGGCACGAATCCAGGCCTGGGTTTCAGACCGATGCCCACCGCCGACAACGCCGAATCCACGCTGATCTGGTTCGAGGGTTCCAACAAGACCAACTTCAACAAATGGGTTTCCAACTTGAGTGCATTCCTCGACAGTAAATATGAAAATAAAAAAATAATTTATAAAAATTGTAATTTAATATGTTTTAATTGCAGAGTATTATACGCCTGGTAAGACTGAGAAGGGAACTGCTTCGATCCGGAAGTGCAGCTACAACCAACCACCCAAGAGGGGCCAAGTTTGTGATTTCGACGTGCGGCTATGGGGCGAGTGCAGCCCTGACAAGTTCTTCAATTACCATAGAAACGCTCCGTGCATCTTCCTCAAGCTGAACAGAATCTACGGTTGGGTCCCCGAGTACTACAACGACATACACGATCTTCCCGAAGAAATGCCGGATGACCTCAAAAAGCACATCGCCAGCGTCAAACCGGAAGAGGTACAATTCAAATAATGACATTTTTAAGCGCCCTCTAACGATGCATCGATAATCCCAGTTGACGTTTTGTTTTTCTTTTCTTTCAGAGAAACACCATTTGGATTAGTTGCGAAGGAGAAAACCCCGCCGACATCGAGTATCTGGGTCCAATTAGTTACCATCCGCAGGTGCAAGGTTTCCCTGGTTATTACTATCCATACGAAAACTCGGAAGGCTACCTGAGCCCTCTGGTGGCCGTGCAGTTTTTGAGGCCAGTTTGTAAGTTTCTCGCACTGGATTTTCGGCAAGAATCTGATTGTGTTTTGTTTTTTCTTTCCAGCTGGTATCGTCATCAATATTGAATGCAAGGCTTGGGCCAAGAACATCAAGCACAGCAGGGCCGACAGGACCGGATCCGTTCATTTCGAGCTTCTCATCGATTAGACTCAACCAATATTATTAGATGAAAAAAAAAACTGTTTTAATTTTTAATTCGTAAGGAAATGGAGGAAAGCGCGACACGTACAGTTGGTTGCAGTACCACCAAAGACACCGTGGTTCACGATGGTTTTTAATTTTTACTTTTACCTTTTTATTCGTATGTACAAAATATTTGTTTCACATTTTATATATATATATACACATGTCTCTACAGTCATACCTATTTTGTTGAGCTTTTCATCTCTTTTCAATGAGAAAGTCAGAAAAAATAATAAATATTACTATGTTAATAAATTATTTCCTATACCATTTTTTCTGTCATTCTTTGATGTCGGTCAACATCCTAACAACGCAATTGTTGTTGTTGATTTGTGTGTCACTATGGTATGTTAACAGTTGATATTCGAATCGCGTATGCAATTGCTAAGTGTCAGATTTGACGTTTGAAAGTTGGCCGATGGGAAGGCCAAGGAGCAGAAGAAGAAACAGGTCGCGTAATGCAGGTAGCAGGAGATGCTGCAGCAAGGGATGCTGCGGCAGATGCTGTCGTTACCTTTATAACCCGAAGCAGCATACATTCTGCACGAGAACCTGCGGTAGCTGGTGTGAGTGCGAGGCAGAAGCGAAGAAACTAGAGAGAATAGGTTTTTCTACTTTCAGGTAAAATTTTGACTTATTATATAGGCTTTATAATCTGCATCACCGCGATCTTCCTGCTCATCATCTATCTGGAAACGGATTCCAAGGGAGAAATGATTAATCCGAACATCTACAAGATCAAGCTTCTCGACGTCGGGACTCCAGGTAAGGTGAAACAAATTCGAAGAGAAACAGCGCACTCTTCATTCACTTTACAACTAAAGCATTGGATGCGATACAACTCTCAGTTTTTGGAATTATATTAAAAGCAAAATATAATTTTGAATTTTTGTTTAAATTTGAGTCTGAATGAAAATTGCAAAATATATCGACAAATTACCAAAAATTAAAAAAATAAATTTATTTTAGAAAAATATATTGAATTTTTATTAAAATTTCTCAAAAGAAATTAAAAAAAATATTACGAAAAATTCCGACATCAACAATTAGATTTTTATGTATTATAAAACTATACTAATTGACTTATGACAATGTTAGATATTGCAATTATTAACCCAGAATTTTTCATTTGAAAATTATTTAATTGAATCTATTTGCTTCAAAAAAACGTCTTTGAAAATTGAAAAATATTTCGAAAAATTACCAAATGAACCTAATAATATAAATTAAGAAATTATTAAGTATCGTTTCTTTTTTTTGAAATTGCTATTGAGAATATAACAATTATTTTATAAAAATTTGGATGAAATTGATGTTCTCTTTTCGGTTTGCAGGTGGCTCTCTTTTGCCGTCCTCCGCTAACAATTTATCGCAGTCGCTGATTTGGTTATCTAAGAGCAGCAAAGGACCTAGCACGAATATGTACATAGACAAGATAGAGAAATTTTTGAAAAGTGATGAATTTGTTAGCTTCTTTTTTTGGATATATCTAAAGTTTGTTTTTTATTCGATCGCAGAACAAAACGAGAAGTGCAAGGATCTAGAGAAGACCGGATTGAGGATATGTCCGTTCAACCAAACGGATCTCGGACCGTGCGCCGAACCGCAATTCGGTTATGACGTCAAGAAACCCTGCATATACCTCAAGCTGAACAGGGTATGATATACACAATCAAGCGATTAAGTTTTTACTCTTTGCGGATGATCGGCGGATATATCCGCCATATTTTTTATACATCAAACTGGATTTATGTAAAATTGTATGCAAGGTGCAGTAATCGAATATTAGTTTTTAATGTGGCGTCACTAGACTTTTTAAAACGGATTAGTCATGTTAGCCACAGCGGTTTCTGAGCCCGCAAAGATCGAAAGGCGGTCATTTCTAATAAAAATTAGATTAAATGAAAACCTTTTAAGAAATATTTTTCATGGTTTTCTTTAGTTGTTGTCTTGGACGCCCACCGCGTATATCAAAAGCGACCTGAAAGAATTGGAGGATAAGTATAGGAATAAGGTGAAAATCGGCAGATCTGTAAGGTTTCTATATTTGCGTTTTTCGGATGGTGTCGTTTTGCTTCAATAGTTTGCTTAATTCGCAGGTGATTTGGGTGCATTGCGAAGGCGAAAGCAACTACGACGATGAGCATCTGGGCACCATCAAGTACCATCCGGAAGCCGCTTTCCACGAAAAGTACTTTCCCTTCGAACAAGCCGTCTCCTTGAATCCGGTCATCGCCATTCAATTGGGAAACGTCCAAAGTATGTTTCAGCCAACAAACAAATTTAATACAGAAATTAATTGATAATTGCAGGCGGATACATTCTGCACATTCGATGCACCATGTTTTCCAAAAACTTTCCGTATTCCGGTAACAGCGTTTTGAAAACGTTCATCCTCGTCGATTGATAATACTCTCATCTTAATCTAAGCAATCCTTAATCCATTAAGTTCTCAATTGTTATTGGTTTTCGTTACGTCGCAAAACAAATAAAAATAGATCGCAGAAAATTCAATAAAATATTTAGTTTATTTTATTACGATTTAATCATTGTTTGCATTGTAATATTTTGTACACTAGCAGTTGAGGAGGAAAGAGGAGGAGCACACACATTTAAAGCACATCTCTCACATATCGTACGCGCGTACAATTTTTTTAGTTGCTAATTGGAATTTTTAACAAATTATTATTATATTTATCTTTCTCTCGAAGCTTCAATTAACACCTAAGTCTTTATCTGGATGGGTTTTTTGTTGCTGTTATTCTTGTTTTAATAATAATCTCAAGGGAAATAAAATATACAAAATAATGGACACAATAATAATAATAATAATAATGAAAGGAGGAAGTTCGGGTTGGGATGTTTTTGGCGCCTAATACAAAAATAACATGTTTAAAACAATAATAATAATAATAATAGCTAACAGAAACGATTTTCTTTTGTTAATAATACTATAAAAAAATCTTTCTCGCATGTCGTCATTTCTTTTTGGAATTAAAAAAAAAAGAAGAGAAAACAATCTTCTTTCAATGCAGATGGGTTGTTTTCCGTCGGGTCGCGTTCTTTTGTTCTTCTTAAATTAACCTTAAATTACTAACTAGTAATAATAATAATAATAGAATTTCGCTACTGATACATGACATTTTTAACATAGGTTTTTTGTTTTGAAGCACGTTATAAATATATTATGTGTAGATGCGTATATATTTATATCATGTTTTTTCTTTTGGGTGTCGATAGATGGAATCTGAATATCATCATCATCACGCGTCCATCATGATCTCGAAGTGGACTGATCCTTCGCGCTGTTGATTTCCACCCCTGTAGTTGATGTTCTTGGCCCATGCTCTGCATTCGATGTTGATAACGACGTTTGCTGAAAAGAAAAATAAGCAAATACACATTAATAACAGGTTGCATTAAAAAAAAAAGTATTGCATGGTAAAATGGACACATAAATACAATCACATTGTTATGGTCCTAATACCGTAATTATATTTTCTGAAATCTTCAAAAGTTTTTTTATTCAACATCCATTGTCGTGTAAATCGAAAATATTTCAAATGATTTTAAACAGCTGATTTTCTGATGTTCAACCGTTCAAATTTGACGTACTAAATCGGATGTTTTTATTGCTAATATCAACATTTTTGTTTATTTTCTGTCGTGAGAATGTTCTACTTCATCGTGCCATTAATATTTCCCTATTAATTACTAAGTACGGCATCAATTACGTCGAACCTATCACGTAAATAACGAAAAATGAGCAGAAAACAAATAAACGGAAGTGACAGAATAATTGGACTAAATTGCGCGTTGGCCATGGTAACAGGAAATTATTAATTAAAAGCATTTGTCTCTTTCCCTTTTACAAAATCGAACCGTTCGTTTTGCTCCTTTCAAATTAAAACGTCAATATTGACGTCTGTCACTTTGACAGTTTTTATGCGACTTACGTTTCGGCGTGACGATTTTAACGGCGACGAGGGGACTCAGGTAGGCCTTATCGTTGGTGTATGGATAGTAGAATCCGGGGAAGCCCAGATACGGAAGGTATTCGAACTTGCTGACGTGCTCCTTGTCGGCGGGGTGTTCGCCCTCGCATGTTACCCAGATCTGGTTCCTCTCCTCCGGCTGTCAAAAATTATTATTGCCATTATTATTTCGATAAAATTAATTCGATTTATCGATTTACCTTCTTGCTCTTAATGGTGTCCACTAGCTGCTGTGGCATCTCTTTGGGCAAATTGTTAATGTCATTGTAGAATTCCGGTACCCAGTTGAAGATCTGTACGTGGAAAAAATAAATAGCTACTTTAACCTTCGCATCTAAACATTCTTACCCTGTTGAGTTTGAGGAAGATGCATGGCGATGTCGAGGAGTATCCAAAGCTGTGCGATGGTCCGCAGGATTGGAACTTATTCATGTCCACGTCGCAAACGCGACCTTCCTTTGCCGGTTGATCGAAATCGCACGACATCTTGTTGCTGCCTGTTCCATTTTGCAGGTAGGCTGAAATGGAAAAGTTTACGTTTATTTTTGCAAATTGGAGGTAAATTAGTAACTCACGTTCCAAGAACTCTTCCGTCAATTTAACCCATTTCTCGATGCTGCTCTTGTTCTTCGGGTTGTACCAGATCAGGGATCCCTCCTCGGTGCGATTGGAGATTGGTCTGAAACCGAGACTGGGATTGCTGCCGATCAAACCGTTGTCCAATTGCCATTTGGGCTCTTTCTCGTTCAACGTCGAAAGCATTGCCTGCATGCAGATTGCGAACAGACATGCCAGAACGGTGTAGAAAAGCGCGTAAAAGATTAAAATTTGAACTGAAAAAGAGAATGAAAGATTTAGTAACATGACTATACAATTTTAGCCTAAAATATTGTAAACCAACATTTTCAACATATACATAATAATTAACAATCTTTCTAATATTTTTTTTTCGTCAATATATTCTATTTTTTTTTTAGATACTGTGAAAAATGGTAAAATGTTGATTAAATAATGAAAATTTGATTTTTATTTGAACCGAATTTCTATTGACTTGTGTAATCTAACGATGCAGTACAATTCTCATATTAAATGGAAAACATATGAAAGTTAATTTATAGTTAACTAATTGACTTAAAATTGTGAACAAACAGTTATAAACTATAAAGTTTCATTTCTGAATACTTAATATAGCAAAATAGAATCATCATCAGTACGACCATATTTCTTTTAATGGTTCCGATAATGAGAGTGTTCGGTTATAAATCCCGGCAGATGTAAAATTATCATAACTGGATTTTCCGTCGGGAAAAACCAGTTCGTCGCCTGTCCAAAGCGCCGTTTAAAATAAATAACATCTTTCACTTGTTTTCGTGCGTATCCAATTTCAATTAAAGTAAGAGTAAGTTAAGCGTTTGAATTTCATCGTTGCGTCCATCAAATTAACGTGTGTGTGTGTGTGTGTGTATTTGTGCGAAGGCGCGCAAGAAAATACACAAAACAAGGGTGCGTTTCGTTTTGTTTACGGTGGGACAATGAAAAAGCGAGGCAGGAAATTGGAATTTCTGGTATCGGCGGACGATTATGTAACATAAATGGACATCGGAGACGGCCGAGTTGTTTGCGCTTCTATTTTGTTTCGTTCGGCTGTTGTTATTTTTATTATTATTATTTTCGCATTGCCGCGGCCGAAGGTTGAACGAGTAATTAGATAACGAACATATATTTCATTACATATTTACTCTATCTCGCCGCCTACAGAGTCGTATATGCCTTTTTTTGTATGGTTTAATAGGTATTAATCGATACCAGCGGCGCCGCGTCCCTCCTTTCGTAACCAATCTTCGAAAATAGCAAAGAAGCGACGGATGCTCACTCAAATTAAAAGCAATATCCAGAGTGCCGCATTTGTTTCCAATTTCATGGCACAGTGGAATCCATTTACGGTAACCACGACAACGTGTTCAAATATAAACAGTCTCATTATAACGTGTAACGCAGGAAACGAACAAACAAAATATAATGTATCAATTACAGTACATTAATTAGTTTACATTCGTGCGTTTGTTCTGTTAATTGAATAAGTCAATTACTATTTTTTCGGAACAATCCCTGACGAGAGTTGTATAATTATTTAAAACTATAATAAATCGCTCGTATTAACGATCGTCCATTCAAGTTGCTTAACTTTTATAATATATCTACACCACAGATTAACAATTTTATTAATTGAAAATAAAGATAAACTATGCTTTGAGATAAAGTGGCATTATAAATGTAGATTAAAGTGGAAATAAATATTATATTGAGGTTACGTTCATCTGTCATTGAATAAACAAGTTGTTACTATCCACTGCGAAGGTTGGCCGTGTCGAAAATTGCTGTTTTTTTCATATATAATACATATTCCTTTAAAATTTCGCTTCGCTTCATGAAATTCAATGCTAACTAATACAATTACATCGGTTTCCTTGAAATAGACCCAATCCCAATGATTGCATACGAACATGAAGCACTTTCTAAACAATAATATCTAACAAAAACTCGTTTTCATTTAAATCTCGATTGTTGAACACCCTTTTATTTTCCGGATCGTCAACCCTTCGTCATTCAAAATTTTGCCTTGAATTTTTCAATGGCAAAGAAAACCCTTTGTTGAATGTGGAACAACTGTTGCGCTCAGATCCCGGACAAAGCCATATATAATAATCTTCGTTCAAAGCAACTGCGTATTTATCTTGGTTTAAACAATGGAAATGTCAACAATCGAACGCAAAACTTCAACACCGATGACGTGTTGACAGTTGACGTTTTGTGCAGTCAAATTGGTAAAGCGAGTGTTTCGAAACGGTTGCATTCGGAATTGCTTTCGTTAAATCTAACGGTGACCTTGGAGGGACGTGTCGCTCCATACGAATGTATCCGAAAAGGTGCAAAGTGAAAATCGAAAAAACCACTCTTAAGTACCGTCGCCTTTTGTTTACCGATTCGGGTGGAGTTGCGCAACGGCAGCTTAATTAGGTTCATCGTATTTGTTTACCTGTTAAATATATCTCTCTCTCTCTCTCGTTGTCTGTGTTTTTTCTCTTCAATTCATACGTTACGAATCCTGTTCAAGATGGAGATAATACCACTATCCTTATTCATCTCACATTTAAATTCAGGTACACGATCGGTTTTCACTCCAGTTACAGCCGGTTTCGGCTCGATATTTACCTACTCGTTTTCTTTCTTCTACATATTTATTTTACTCCTTTCCGTTTGCCGCTTCGAAAACATCATTTACGTAATCCGAGCGTCATGATTTATTGCTAGTAATATCTAAACGCTGAAACTATGACAACGATGCAGATCGACAACAAAAATCGCTAAAGTATTTGACAGCTGTCAGCGTTTTGCGTGCGAGTTGACACACAAATACGGGAATTGCGTAATTGATCGTAATTTCAATTACGGTCGCACTTTGTTCGCCGCTAAGTTGTTTGGAAATTAAATCGTGCTTATAAAATGAATTGCATTTTTCTTTTCGTGCTGTAACTCTTTTTTACCTGTAAAATTTTTGAAAATTATAACCTACATTTAGTAACGTAACGAAATTTTACATATAACATTATGTCAAGGTTATAATTAGTAATTAAGTAGTGAAAATTAAAATTTATTCTCTTTTAGTCAAAAAGGATTTAAATTTTCAAACGACTGACTGTAATTTAACTTTGTTTATTCAATTCATTTAAAGAAGTCAAGGTTAGAATTCGAGTCGATCTTGGCACTTTTGCAATGAATGGGACAGATGACATCTTTTGTATAAAATTAATATGTTCGTACTTATAATATATCATTCGTTTCTGTAATGCCGTCTGGTTTAGCAGACAGTTTTGTAATTTCGACTGTTAAGTTAAATATTTCTTTATTTCACGTAGATGTTACGTCAAGGTTAAGATTAAGGTGAACGTATTTTTTATATCTTGGCAATTTTCGTTAATGAGTAGAGCAAAAAACATCAAATGAAAGAGTATCGAAGTGTGTATACACTTTTAAAATTAGCTTCGATTTTCATTGGCTCGAAAATAAAATACTTTTGACCCATTTCCATTTCTTGACGACTTTAAAGCCGTACGACATTTATTAATACATATTTATTTCCTTGAAATTCACAGAAAAATATTACCAGCAAATAAAATTTGTCCATTTTTTCTGAAATAAAGTCATATTATTGAGGAAAATTGCATAATTTTTAGTAATTCTTAAATAAAATACTAAACGAGAATTCAGTTTCAACACGTCAAATTGATAATAGTATTTTGAGAAAACCGCGAACGCAGATTACATAATCTTAATTAAAAAATCGATTTAATTTAATTAAAACCAAAGATTGGTTTCCTTTTTTTAATTGTTTATAAACAAGAATTTTCAATTCCCGCGATTTAAATATCGAGTGATTAGCAATTGTTACACACAACTTTTAAATACTTGACTGCTGTCACCATGTCAAGGGGTGACCTCGGAGAAGTAAAGAATATGCAAGGGCGATTTCAAATGTTTTTGCATTTTTTAATCGACAATTATCGATGTAATTAGTTTTGCATAATTAGTATAATTAATGAACTGTTATCGAGTGTTACTTTGGTGGCCTAAGTTGAAATCGAGGCAATTACATCGCGTTTTTTTTTCTCGTGCATAAACAATGTGCTAAGTTGGCTTAAGTCTAAATGTTGAATGAATAAATAAATGTGGCGTTCGAGTGGAAATTTTTTCGTTTTATCGCTCGTATCGTAAAACTTTACGACCGTGGATTTTAACCGCAGCGACTGTGACGAGGATTTTCCATTTATTTTCTCTTTGCTTAAATTTTCCTTTCGGACGCATTGCGTAACGCCAATAAGATTTGATAATTTTCTGAAATAAACTCACCCCAGCTTTTGCCGTTCCTTCCGAGGATGGTTCCGTTCTTGGAGTCGTAAAGGGTGGTCTTGAAGGTCTCCCAGCCGCTCCTCTGCGGCGGCTTCATGTAAGGGAACTCGTACATCCCGTTCTCACTCTCCTTGCCTCTCATAGCCATGATTTATTTCAATTTTTTTTTCTTCTATTATCCTGAAAGAAGTGGAAAACTTTTTGAAGTAATCTCTCACTGTTGCGCGAACGGCCTATGCGTATGGGGTTGTGATTTCGAAAAGTGTGGTGCTTAAATTTAGACTTGTTGATGGCGCGAAGAGGCGGCGGAGCGAGAGGAAGAAACGCGATGTTGTTTCGCGCGCTGCTCGCTCTGATATAACTTAACCGAGCGGACGAGTAGTCCTGCGAGCGAGCGGATCGAGCAAGCCGAGCGTGTTTGACGTTGTTGCTTTTTTTTATCTCTTTCTTTTGCCCCTTTTGTTTTTTTTTGTTTCGACTTGGTGCAAAGCCAACTCGACCGGCCACTATGCAACCTCGTGCCCGAAGTTACGTACGTACGTTCGAACGCACGCACGCACACTCCCTACCTTCTATTACTTATTTTACCTTTCCGTTCCTCAAATTCTTCTGCTCTTGGAATTGCCGCCGCTCGTTACACCAGACGCACGATAACTACAAGCAATCAAGTGTACATTTTGTATCTCGTACGCTCATTTCTAGGCTAGTTTTACTGCTGATAAGATAACGGCGCAAATGATCTTTGCTTAATGCTTCGTATTCCAACGGGAGGGAGAAAAACAAATCACATGCATACGTAATTATCCCAAAATCTCTTTTCTTCCTACCTCAGGAGATCTCTATCTTATCCGAACCATAGCACAAATCACAAACTCTGATAATTTTTTAATACACATTTAATTACCGTCTCTGCTTAATAACTACTCGTTTTCATTGTTTATCAGATTCATTCGATAAACGATTTTCATGATAACTTCATTACATGACAGTAAAATAAACGTTAATTTAACAAATGTATTTGTTTTTTCTACATAATTAAAAAATTAATTAGGAATTTAAAGAATTTCAAAATAAATTTTTAAATCACCAAAATTTCATTAACATTCAGCTTTTTTTTCGTTTAAATTCAGAGTAAAACACTAAAAATGCAAATTGGTTAATTGACAGTTAACCTTATAAATTCAAGTTATTTAAAAAAAACTAGCTTCGGTTTTTGCATAGAAAAAAATTTTTTTATTACAAAAAGAAATTATAGCAAATAATTTGTTCCCGAATAACACTTTAATGGGTGTTTTACATAATTTGTTGACTGTATATTTCTAACTAATTTTTACACTGTTTGGAGAGATTTGATTCCAGAAATTTTCATTATTTTTTTGTAATATCAGACATCAAATTTAATGGAATTCTTAAAATGAAACGATTCTACAGTTTCTTCTACTTATTCCACCTTCGTTTCCATTCAGGCGTTCATTTAATTATTTTTGCTCCCGGTCTTTTCATTTTGCTTCTACATTATTTAATTTATTTTCTTTTTGTTCGTTTCGTACTTGTGTAAAGCTCGAATTTTGGGTCACGGTCGTAAACCGAATAGAGAACGAATGGAAAAAAAAAAACGAAGAAGAAAAAACAAACGATCTGTTTTAAAGCCAAGGTCTTCTGGACGCGCAAGAAGAATGCTAATTTTTCAAATTTGCCGCATTTTTTTTCTCCATCGATCCCGCTAATGCGTTTGTTTATTTGATTTATCAATTATCCACACTGCTCGCGGATAATCAGTTCGTGCACACTTTCAATCATTATTATACAATTTTTTTTTCTTCTACTCAATCGCAATTCTCACCTTGAATTAATTATAATAATTTCATGCGCAAACAGTTCTTCGCTCCTCCATCATTCTCTTTCTTAGTGATAATTACAAAAAGACACTGAGATGTAACGCGAATTATTTCGTTGTTGACGTCTCCAATCGTTTACACCCATTGACGTTTCAATTGTCAAAAAAAAAATTCCGCGTCAACGCTAAAATTTCACTCAACAAATTCTCACATAATTTCGGCTTTATCGGAGTAACACAAGGCAATACATTTACATTGACTGTAAATATTTATTCAAGCAAAATACTGTTTAATTATCTATAATTATTTATTTATATTTTTTTAGTTTCAAAATGTATTATAGATGGCGTATTTTCATTTTATTGAAGTTATTTATATATTGGTTGTTTTTTTTTGGTTATAAAAATTAATAGTTGGTGGAAATATTTTGTTTTTGTTGGGAGGAAATGTGCGTTTACGATCGATCAGGAATGAGATTTCTCGGATAAAAATCTGCTAGCACCGCTCGCGCTTTATAAATACATCGAATGTACGTCATGTGGATGAAGGACTATTTTTGAAATCGTTTAGCTCGGATATCTAAAAATACGCCGACTATACCACACAGCAGCGGCATTTTTCCTTCTGCGTAATGTTTTCGCCAAGAAATTTGTTTTTAAAGTTGGTAGTCCCGGGAGAATGATTTGCTGAGAATTTAAGATTAAGATTGGTAATCCTGGTGGAGCAATGCAATTTGCGTGATGCATGGGCATTCTAATTGCGACCTCTACTGCATACTAATTTCGAACAATGCGTGAAAATAAACAATTTCTGTTGAGAATTGCATAATTCAAATGCTAAACGTCATTTGGGTTTACGGAAAACATTTGTTTCGATAAACGTCAAAGTCTTTGAATAGTATAACGGAAGTATTACGTAAATGTCATTATAAATTGTCAAATATTACAATGATGTTTCTTAATAATGTTCGAATATTAAAAAGCACTTATTGAGAATTCCGAAAAATAACCTGATTGAGTAAACTTTCCGAGTTTCTCGTTTACCTGGAATTGCCGAGGTTGCACAACAAAGTTGGTGATAAGTGCAGGTTCTCCCACTGCGTCTGTTGGAAAGACAGAAAGATCGACGTTAATCGTTTCGAGTCGTTTGCAACGAAATGTAAATTTATTTCTCCCATATTAAATGATACTCGTGTTTTATACGCGAATAATAACAGAAGAAAACAGCGCCGCGATTATCATTTGCATATATATATACATAAGGCGATTCCTCGTAATGGGAATTTCCATAAAAACGCGCTGATCCGAAATCTTAATCGAATAAACAACACCTTTCTACTTTCCATTATAAACCTAGATGGCGCTAACGGTTAACAGTTTTAGTTATATACAACCGCGCGATGCAAATGCGTTACATAATGTCGGAATTCCTGGAAATAATTAAAATAACATTTAGCGACATTTTCTGCACTTGAACTAATCCGAACGCGATCTTATCTGCAGATAGCATCTAATCTAATTATATTGGGTCGTGCCTCGCGTTATCGCAGCAAAATCAATATTTTCGAGTTATTATTGTTTCTGCTTCAATATTCAACGATGCCGTCAATAGAATATTACTTAATTAGTAGACTGATCGAGTTTGCAAAAAATTATATAAATAGATTTTTCATAACTAAAAAACTAATAATCAAAAATTCCAAGACTCGTGAGATCAAAGATAAATAGATGACGCACGGCTTGAAATTTTATATTTAGATAAATCTCTAAAATAATTTCTTTAAAGTACCCAAAAATACGTCAACTTTGCTTTTAAACAGACATGTCAATTTTTAAATATGACAGAAGACATGTTAAATTTGACAATTAAAATTACGTATACGAAGTTGATCAGTACAAAATTCAGACCAAAATTTTAAAAATTAATGCAGGTTTCAAATTTTTACGGAAATAATTATTGTTATTTGATTTAATTGTAAATTATATCTTTTAAAAATATACCTGTTAATAAAACCGGTTAAAATGAATCTATGTAAAACTGGTTAAAAAAAATTGCAAACAATACGTAACACATAAATCACAGAACCGCAAGACACATTGAAACATCGATGGGAAGCCGAGCCCGACAGACTGAAACCATTGCAATTATTTTGTATGCAAAAAATCATCCATCGACAAATCGTGCGGAACGCAGACAGAAAGAGATGTAAATAGAATTTTAAATTTAAAAAAAAAACTGCAACAAATAAATGTTGCTAGCGTTTTCCCATGTTTTTGTCTGGCCTGCAATAAAAATAAAAACGTCGCCAGATAAAAATAGAGTTTTAAAAATATAAGTATGAAATTCTTTCGTCCTCCGTGAATCCAGCATTCGCAACGAGATATTGCTAAATGGAAAACACGTTGTGTAAGCAAAATTAATGCTGCACTATATTATGCAACCAACTTTACTTTTGTGTGTTAGCAACAAGCATGTAAGTTGAATAACGACTATTAATAAAACTTTTTTAAGTATACCAATCAGGGAAGGTTTTGGAATGGATGTTGTCTTATTTGATGCGACCAACTGTCATTGGTTCTCTTTACTTATGTTTATTTGGCCATTTTATTATACGTCTGTGATTGAGCAAGTAATAAAAAGAAGCGAACAAAAAAAGCTAGTTTTTATTGGTTGACGACTGGGATTTATTTATTTTTACAAATAAGAGCGAACAAATATTGGAAGAAGCAAATAGTAGGAGAACCACAAAAAAAAAACTGATCCCATTTTGGGAGGAACTCCATCATATATGTTTTCTATTAGTTCAGAAGTTTGACTCAAACCAACTTTTTCTCTTGATTTCATGAAGCTGCGACTTTATTTATTTACTATATAGACGTAGGTGAATGTTGAAGATTCATGCTGCAGATTGCGTGCGTATAGATCGCATTTCAACGTTACAAAATGACCAGCTGCGAATCGGACAAATGAATTGCGAATCAATTGTTTTACAAATTGCTCACTCTGCAGGTTTTCTAATTGGATCGCCAGGACCGGATTGAGGCTAGGTCTGTTCTTGCGAATCTTGTAAGGAAAATACTCGTCCTTGAAACCTTGAGTCGGGTAATACTTTATGTGACCGATGTGCTCATCGTCGTAACTGGTGGAACCGCTGCAGTGCACCCAAACCGTCTTACTTATGCAACGTATACAACCACAGTTGTTACATAAGCAGCAATTACTTATATTTTGCGTATTAGAAAATAACAATTTGGACTTTTTACCTCTCGCGATTTGTTGATGTTCATCTTTAAATCTTCAGGAAAATTGAGTGGAACGGTTAAGTACTCCATCGGTTCCCAATCTATGCACTAAAATTCAGAGAAATTTATAATTTTCCATATAATTCGAAATTGCGTCAACCTTGTTCAGTTTCAGAAAGATGCAAGGCTTTTTCGATGCGTATCCGTAATCAGGGACGGCGCAAGGTCCAAAATCCGCAGTTTTGAAGATGCAATTGTTTTCGGGGAATTTCTTGCATAGTTGCTCGTTTTCTAGGATTTAAAACATCATCTCAAACAATCTTTAAAATTAGTTTACCTTTCAAGAATTCTTTGATGTTCTTGATGTACCGCGAAACTCGTCGATTTTCCATGCTATCTTCGCCTTTGAACGTGTACCAGATGAGAGGCTGCGGAAGTTCTCTGTTGACTTTCAGCGGAATTATGTTGACAGCTAAATCGCATTGTTTAAAACAAAAGAGAGGCAACCTTTGCGCATTTGTCAATACTTAATTTATCGGAACTTTCGAAATCGGTTTTGCTCGACGCCGGCGTTCCAATCAGATCCAACAAAAACATGATCAAATACAGAAGTGCGGTGAAAAGACCGATTGCCAAGATCAGGAAAAGGACGTATTGATACATTATCCTAACTGCGGACGAACAAAAAACACCCAACAAAAAACATTGTTTAATATTTTATGTATATTAACTTACACCAATTCCTTTTCGTTCTGTTGCATACAGTGCGATTCTCCTTATCGTACAGGAATTTCTTGAAACGCTGGCATCGCCGCAATCTACCGCCCATTTAAGATTAATTATTAAAAAAGAAAATAAATAAATAAAAAAAAGTCAAATTAAATTGACACTATTTTGGCTATTTGACACTCATGTTAGCGTCAATAAATTAAATTCGAATATTTTTTATATTACAAACAACAAAACAAACATTTCCGTTGTCATCATGAAGTTTTCAACAATATTTTCATTAGACGGTTGCCTATAATGTATATAATCTGTGGGCAGAAGGACTTAAGACGATAATTCATTAGACAAAAACGTATTATTTTATTATACGAGCATGAATGAGTAGATAAAAAGGTTTATGATGAAAAAGGAAGCAATTGGACGGAATATGCAAAAAAAAACAACTAGTTTTTATTGGTTTACGACTGGGATTTATTTATTTGCCGAACACAAATGAAAACGCATCGAAAAAAAAATGGGACGAATATTGTAAGAAGCAAATGGCAGGAGAACCAATAAGAACAGGTCTTGTAAACGACCAATACAAGAAGCAATGCCAATATAAATGTTTCATATTGGTTCAAATCTTTGGGTTAATACAAATCCGAAATGAAAGAATGTTTTCTCTTTAATTCAAAAAGATCTAATTTGATGCTTAAATTAACCCTTAATTAATTATGATTAAATACAATAAATAAATCACAAAATAAAATAGAACCGTTCTAACTATATTTATTTATATAAAGAGATTTTAGTGATATTTTTATTAAATTTAATTCAAAATTGGTGAATTTTATACTCTGATTAAATTATAAAAAAAACAATGATGTTGAAGATAGTAAGCATCGTTTGGTAGCAGTAATAGGGTTGTAATCTTTACAAATATGATTTATTGGTGTGGAGGCGTTTGATTTGATGTAAGCAGGGTGGCATACGTTGCGTCGTGTTTACATAACATACAAAAACATTGCTGCTGCGATTGTGACAGTTGCAAGCGGCGCAAGTGGGCAACCTCTTTCTTCGGAAGTGTGTTCGGATGATTCCGTGAGAACAAATGTGACAATTGCGGTTGGGATCTCAACGCATGTGACACGGTGCATGCACGCATCACAAGTGCGACCGATTTGCCGCGAGATCGAGCAAGAGTGGAAGTGTGTGAGAGAGAGACAGAGCATTGTGATCGTTGGGAGTGTCACAATTCAACACGAAAATTTTGGTTGGCATCGGTCTGTTGGAGCGAGAGGGAAGATCTTGGGTGCGTCCGAGCGAGAGAGAGAGAGAGAGAGCGATAGTGAGTGGAAGAGAGGCGACGGACGTCGTCGCGAGTCGACGCAGACTTTTTTCCCACATCACATTTCCCTTGCACCGGGTACGCGGAGACGGAGATATATCCTGCCAGTGCTCAGTTTTACGTGCGGAGTATCTCGGAGAGTGCGTGTCTCGTCCCGTTCCATCATACTGCACGGTTCTGCAAAACAGGAAACTTCCGGAAGCATCGTGTTGTCGCGAAACAAAACGCGATCGTTAAACAAAGAGGAGCGCGATTTAGTAAAATAAAGGAATCGAGGGAGGAGATCGGGTGGTTACTCCTGTGCGCTGTTTTTGTTTATTTTTCTCTCACTCTCTCTCTCTCTCATCCTTCGTTTCGCATTCTCAACCCGTTGTTGACAATTCGATCATCAAGATTATCATCGAGCAGTGAAGCTAATGTCTTCGGGGATGTATGGTGGTGGATGCTGAGCACCGCAATTGAGGAGACGTCTGACAATCGTAAGTCCGCTTCCCCGCCCTTCCCTTTCGCAGCAGCGAATTATCTCATTACCCGGCCAATTTCCCAATTTACTCCAGTTTACGAGGACCCCAGAGGTCAGATGTATTCCAACTCGATCAGCTGTTATTGACACCCTGTCTCCAATACACCTTTCCATCATCATTCTTCCATGCACACTCACATTGTAAGCGTGTAAATGTAGTATTGATTGCACCACACCTTATCATCATAATCATCGCGCATCACCTCAGACAACACACCATCTTCACGTATCACCACTACACTCAATGCAAGCGCCCTTCCTTTAAATTTGATTTTTTTTTTGAGGTTATGCTCTTCCCGTAGAAAACACCACCAACCATATAACAGAAATAACAAAAAAAAACTTTTTTTCTCATTTGTTTGTATTGTCAAGACTACCACTAATCAACAACACCCGGAAACGCGCGAAGATAACAGCTCCGATTACTTCTGCTCGCAATCACAAAAAAAAATGCAATCCAATTAGTTTCCGAGACTATTCATTTGTATTTTGTTATTCTTTGTGCTTCCAATAATTGCAGACAATATGATGAGAATATGCATAAAATTTGCATAAATATGATTGAGAAAATTCAATTTTAATTCAATTCTAAATTGATTATCTTCCAATATTTCTAAATTTCAGTTGGTGTTTGCTTTTGTAAATTTTATCGATTTACATTATTTTTTAAACCAATTCACTTCCTTCACCACGAATTTAGTTTTTTTTATGTTTAGTTAATCATATTTTTAGTTATTTTTTTTGTTAAAAATTTTATAATAATTGTGTTTTAATTTTGATTCTTAATTTTCTATGATTTTTTTCCTTGTTTTCCTTTTTTTATTGTTTTTACGATCAATATAATTGATTAATTACTATAATTATTGAGTAGTTTCAGAGGTTTTCATTATTTTTCTTTTTCAGTTTATTTATTGATTTTACGTTCACGATGGTTTCGAAGCTTTTACAAACATGAAAATGTATTTATCAATAAGTAATGCATTTTATTAATTGTAGTTTCGCGGAATCTTCGTTCAATTGTTTCGTATATCCTTTGTTTCAAATTGTAATTATTCCATGGTTTTCGTTTCGATTTTTCCACTTAAGATTTCCGCACTGTCGAATTTGCCGATTTACATATTTCTGCGTGTTTCCATTGTTTCTGTGCATCCTTTTGTTTCAGAGCGTAAAAAATATATTGGATTTGTTTAAATCTAAGAGATTTTTTTGAGAAATTTAATAATTATTTTAAATATTTTAATAATTTTCTCAATGACTAAGTTTCTTCTTGTTCATTGCCAATGTGTAATCGTTTCCGTTGCGTGCTGCTTGAGAATTCTTCTAGGAAGCAAATACATTTTGCAATATTTGCCAATGTAAACAAGCTTGGAACAAATCTCTAGATGCATTTCGTATTTGGTGTTCGCGGATTCTCCGCGTGATTCATCCCATCGGATCCGCAGGAATTCCATCTTTTCGCGGTCGTGACGTCATCCATCTCGCTCTCCTCACTACACTACTATTACTTACTATTCGTTCACGTGGGCTAAGCGCATTTATTTCGTTCATTCATCACTCGATTCATTCAAAACGTCATTAGAAAATCTTCTATTTCGATGTTAACGCTTCGTAATTCTGAAAAATTTCCGACGAATTTTCTCGGTTTTCTCAGCAGCAATAATTGAAACAAACATGTAATAATCGTAATGTAAATAGAAATGTTGAGCAATTTGTGAATGAATAATAATGTTTCGTTATTTTTATAATAAATCGGGCTTTGAATTTGACAGTTATAAATGTTTCCATTTTGAAAGCAAATAAGACTAAATTGAATTAAACTGTGATCGATATACGCTTACATAACAATAACAACAAAAGTAATCTGTAATTGGAAAGGTGAGGGTGCTATTACTACGTTGCATGTTCTTGTTAATCAATAAGCAAAAAAAATACGTAATTACATTGTCTCCGCACATTGTCATTGCAATCTGTCACTGTCCAACTTATGAATAAACGCGATATGATTGATTTGATTTATTAATAGTTAATTCTCGGCATTATTGTTTTATAATGATGTAATAGATGGCGATAAACTAAATAACGTATATTAAAGAAAAAACTATACATATTTGATTTCTTGAAATAATTTAGTAAAGCAAAAGTGATTCGTGATTTTCAATAACATTTTCTATAAATTGCATAATATTTATAACCTCACATTTGAAAATAAAGCAACATAATTATTTGTTGTTTTTAATCTAATTTGTGTAACGCCTTTTTTAATTTTAACATTTGTTGATTGGAATTATGAAATATCATATTTTACTATTCATAATTTTCAGCATTTTTTATTCATTTCAATTATTTTTGTAATTATTGAAATCTAGATTAATGATTAAAAAAATCATTAAAATTTGTTGATTCAATATTTTTCTTCAAATATGATTCAAATCAATGTAATGCAAACAAGTTGTTTAGAATATTTGTACATATTTGGTAATTGAATTGATAGCTATTTGTTTTTCAAAACATTGATAATTCAAATATCTATCGGGCGTGTTGTCGTAATTCAAAATCGTGTTGTATCTTAGGGAACCAATGATAAATCGAGCAATCGACATTGATATCTAGATTATCATTATCATCCGGATCGCCATTGCTATTTGATTAATGCGGTATTAACGAGTATTTAAAAATTAAATAATTTCATTATGTAACGAATATAGTTTAATTAATTTATTGTTGGGGCGCCATCTATTATTAATTTTGCAATTACATATTATTTTTAATTTACTGAACCAATTTTGTATTTTACATTTTTCTAAAACTATTTAATGGTTTATTTTTATTTTCGTGTTAGTCTATTTCATTGTAACGTTTACTTTCAACTAATTCTAATTGCTGCAACTTCCAATTCCGATCTGAACGTCTGCGCTTCTCTTTATCTTCTTTCTGTTTGCGTTCGCTGCGTTCAAGGTGTCGTAAAAACCAGTTCTCCTTTTTTCTCTCATTATTATTATTATTTCGTTTTCGATAATTTCATGATTTGCCTTGAACTGACCTAAGCCAACGCGATCGTTCTTGACTCGCAGCACAGAAGAAATAGAATAGGACACGGACACATACCAAAGCAACAACAACAAAAAAAAAACGCCTAATTTTAGATTTTTTTATTTTAGCAACCTGTGCTCTTGGAATTCCGTTTAGTCATCCGCACGCTTCGTGTTTTATTATTGCTTCGGAATTCCGCATGTTTTTCTTTCTGTTTGTTTCAGTTTATTTTTTTGATTTTTTGAAATTTTAAGGAAAACGGGAGAGTTTCATAGTTTTTTTTTTTTTAGAATATTTTTTATTAACAAACGTTTATTTGATATTTGGCAGCTTGTGAAGATTGTGCAACATGTGTTGCGTACGAGAGACAAACCATTGAACTTAGGTGCAAACAAAATGGTTATGACAGTTAAATTGTTAGTGGATGGGTCCATTAAATAAATATTTTCGCCATCAAATTTTAATTCCTGAAGTTTTCGTTTTATTTTAAAAGCGAAATTATTTCTGTTCTCTGTTTCGTTTTTCCGTCTGCGGTCAACCGATAAAATATAAATGATCGTTATTGTTGTGAAAATGCATTCAATTTATAAACGATAAAAAAATTGACTGTCAGACGACGCACCACCACTCTTCGATGGACTACGGTCAACGTTCTAGATAATTCCCATCTCAAATGTCGAAATGAAATTTTCAGCGTTCGTTCTCTTCCACTATTTCATTATATTTCTATATCACGAACGCATTTAAACACATACACACAATATTTGCGTAATCTCGGCACATTATTATCGCGAAGCGTTATCACCACACTTATCATCATCATCATCGCGCACATATTGACTGATACGCCAATTGCGCTCGTACGGCACGCAGCGATAAGGGCCCATCATCAAGGGAACTAAAACAGCAGCAGCAACAAAGGAATAATGAGAGTGAAAGAGAGAAGAAACAATAAAACGCGTACATAACAAGATATAAAGAGAGCGGACCGCTTTTTTTTGTTGGTTATTATTTCGTTTTCATATTGTCGTCATTGATTGTCGATGTTCATATTTCATTTTTGTTTGTTTGACATATGCTTCTCTTTGACGTTCATTCATATTTTCCGTTATTATTTCGATTAGTTCCTCATTTTTTTGCTCCATTTTCTGGAGTGGTTGTAGTAACTACATTTCCCAATTAGCACGTGTTTTCGCACTTCCATTTACATCACTAGCTTTTGTTTATCCATCATTCTTTTTTTTTTAATAATAAACATTGACAAATCGAACAATTAATAATTTCTCCTGTCAAGCGATCTTTAATTTAAAAAGTGTAAATAAGAATGTGCACTTCGTAAAAATCGATCTTATTAATTATGTTTCTTATCTGCGTTTAATTACGGAATGATTATATTCCGGATGTTTGTTTTGTTGTTTGACACTTTTTTGCGTCAGAAGAAAACAGAAATGTAATTATAGAAAGTGAATCTGAGAATAACACACAAAAAGCACACGCATTTATTTTGGTTTTAAACTTGGGCCTTATCTGTTCTGTAATGCGATTCGAATGTGTATCTGTATGTTTCTCGATACGCCGTTTCCGAAAACGAGTCGTCACACGACTCCACTCACGTACAATTTTTTTTTGGAAAATTTCCACACTTTTGATATTTTTTGTAATAAAAATTAATAAAAAAAAAAGTATTTATACGTATCCAAATATCAATAATTGCTTAAGTTTAGTTTTTTAATTTAATCTGAAATTTAATATAAAATAATTTTATATTTAAGTGAATTACTGTCTTTAAACCGGTTCCAAGATTGCGGTAATCCACTGCATGTGAAAATGAACGAATTCGCGCGCAGCACGTGCCTCTGAGCCGGTTTCAAGTTTGCCGCGAATTCGCACCAACACTCCCGCTCTTCTGAAACGACGCTCTGTTACGTCACCGACCGAATCATGTGTTACGTGTTCCGGCACGCTCGCGATCGCAGGTGGTCCTGGACGCGCTGCAGAATTGTTTGTTTCTTGTTTCTCGTTCTATTTTCATTTTCTCCATCGTATAATAATTCTCTACTCTTTCTCGGTAATTTCGTGAATTTATTTTTCAAACAAATTAAGAATCCGATTGTGACATCGATCTTCTTCCCCTCCACCACTCATCATCGTATTAAACGAAACGCATGGGATCATCTATTGCGAAACAAATATTTGCCATCCATAGTCACGGTAATATAACAATTAACGGTTGGCATTAATGCCTGTTGCCGTCCGTCCGCTAATTTCTTCGGTCCATATCGATCCTCTCTTTCTCTATTTATTGTTGTTGTTTTTGTTGCTAATACTACTGTTGGCCACCGTTTAACGTCAATTTAATCCAAACGTTTGTTTTACTCTGTAGTATTTTCTGTTTGTTTCATAAATGATAATTATGATTGGGAACGTTGTGGACGACGTCGTGTTGTGTAAGCGGTGGATCGCGCACCTAACCCAAGCTTTCCTCGTTTTCTCGGCCGTTATGCAATCGGCATGCTAAAAATAGCGGCAGAATGTTTGCGAAGAAGAGGTATTTATCCGCGAATTGGCAACGTTTCTTTTTTCTATAATATATATTTACTATATATTACGGGCGTGGTTTTCTCCGTGCAAATGGGCGTGGCGATTTAGAATCGAATGAATTTGGCAACGTTTGCTTCATCATTTAAATATAACTATTATTTAATATTGTTAACTTTTTCATTGTTTTAATATCTGTTTCACCATGAAGTATGAAATTGAGGTTAAACCTAAACACCTCCTCTTTATGGGCGTGTCGCGTTTGTTAGTTATAATGGGAGGAGCGTGTTGTATAAGCCTTCAACTCCGTGATTGAGTTTTTATATATATATACAATAAATGTAATCAAATAAATATATCTTTAATTAGTAATTTTAAAATTTTAATTAAGTTTTACAAGCTTTTTTTTTGTGTTGTAAATTTGTATTGGCTATTAATGTTTTGTTTCCTTTCAGGTATAATGATGTTCCAGGATTTGACATAGACTGTATCGCGCAGCTCGTTTGGGAAAGGAGGAGAGTGGTTGAGAGTTTGTATTAGATTCGTTGGTTTCTAAAGGGAATCGTAAGTGGGCAATCGTTGTCCTCGAACCCTTCTCACGCACACTCTCCTTTTTGGTTGATCGGTTCTTGGGACTGAAACGGTCGGAGATGCCGTCGGTGTTGGAATCGGCCGTGTTGTCCACGGCATCGGCGTTTTCGGTGCACGTAGACCAGGCAGCAATAGCGCGGATATGCGCGACGGGGACGTCATCAGCGGCTGCCGCCGTCGGTGGTGGTGCCTGCTCCCCCACGCATAACAAGCCGCTGAAGACATCGCAAGAGATTACGGGCTTGCTGCAGGCCGGACGGCGGCAGGACGTAAAAAGCATCCTCAGGACGAACGGATGGGCGAGCGACAGTCCGGTGAGGCCGGAATTGTGGCCTGCCCTCTGCGAGCAGCACTCCAATGGCAAGAAGGTTGCTGCAGTTGCACCCGCTACACCCTCGACGACTGCCGCCGCCTCCGAAACGATGGACGGCTTCTACTGGGACATGGTGTCCCAGGTGTTTGGCTGCACCGATCTGCCCGATCGCAGCATCAGTCTGCCACCGTTCGTGGAGCCCGGCCATTGCCAGAGCTACTTCCTGACGAACAGGGGAAGGGCCGTCGCCGATAGGGTTGTCTCTGTCCTGGGTTACGCCTGTCCCGACATCGTCTACAGCCCAGGAATCTACCCTATTTGCGCGATTCTCTTGCATTACATGACAGGTACGTCTAATAGTCTTAATATATTGTCAACCATCAAGATTTTTAGAATCATCCGCTTTAACAAATTGGTACATACATTCTAGATAAATGTTAAATAAGTACTTTCATGAAGTTGCAATTTCTCTCATTTTGCATCTTTTGAGTTTTGAACTTTCTGAATAAATCAAAAATGTTGTAACATAAACTTTACGATTACAAATTAAAATATGTAATTTGATAAATTATATGGAAATCCCAATTAGAATCTGCGACAAGTCACATAATGTTCTCCCCAGATTTAATTATTTTCTTTCTCCTTGCATCTTCTCTCTTTTTTATGTGATATTCATCGTTGTTTCCGTTTCGCTACGATTGCTTTGGCACGTAATGCACGAACTCCTCGTGCGCGTCGCAATAAACAGTTTAATAATAATAATACTATTGGAAACTCACTCGAATTAGGGAGATCACGCAAAGAACAATGCCCCAACCAGGAATCCCCCGGAATGCCGCTAAAAGCGATCAAGTTGGGTTTCGAATAATCTCACGTTTTGTTTGCCACGCATTTTGGTTGGAGGGCGAAGCAAACTTTTAACGCAATTAAACCGCCTCCGCGAATTGGTTTTTAGAGTGGAAATAAAAAAAAATACATACTCATAAACGAGCACTCATTTATGTATAACCGAAAATCGACCGCTCTGACGTATGTGTGATATTTTATTTTTACAATTCGGATTTTAAGTGTGACTTCAAATTTATTTCTTTGTTAAAGTTAAAAGCATCCATAATTTTCGTTTATTTTGATTCTTGAATAATCAAGGATCCAAGTTGATCTTTTATGTTGTGATTCATTGCGCTCCGTGGACAATTTCCAAGTGCAACTTGGATGTAGGTTTTTCTAACGTAAGACGAACATCCTTGGATTTACAACTTCACTTCGCATTCGTCATACATACATACAAAATAATTTAAATAATCTCATTTCATTTATATTATTTATATAAAGCTTATGTAGTTATTTAACAAATTAGTAATTAAACATAATTGGTAATAAGGAAAAAAAACATTTTTCATCGTCAGAACTTTAACGACGCATTGTCTGCAGCCAAACATTACTAATAGCTGCAACTGTCACGTTTCAATTCGTGTTTGCTTTCCTTTTTGGTGAATGCTTGCATAATATGTTCACTCAGTTAATTTATTTAATTTGAACATTGAATATCTTGACGTATTTTATAATTTATGCTCAAAAATTACTTACACATGTATTTTTGATTAATCATATGTCAAGGTATTTAATATTAATTTTGGGCTTCGTTTTATTGGGTTCAGAATAACATGTTATATTTTTTGACGATTACTTTTCTTTGAAGACAACGAGTATGGAATAATGTAACAATTCATGCAAAATAAACGTAAGAAAGAGACGTGAGGAGAACAAGAGACTATTGCGTCCTTGGAAGTGTCATTAGGTTAGAGTCTCGTTTGCGTGTCGCGACGCATTTTAAATATTTGTTTATGTAATTAATTAACAAATTGCGGTGAGATAAATGATTCGTTTTCCTGATAAAAAAAGGGTTAATCGGAACAAACGCTGCAGACGGGAAGACAAACAACGAGCACCACAAGATTTTATACAGCGAACTCTCTTTTAACGAACAATTTCACTAAGACTATATGACTTCAGTTCAGTCTTATTATTTTGTTTGTTTATAAAATCATATTAACACTTTGCGGTCGGAGATATATCAAAAGCAAAGATTAGATTTTGAGTTATGACGTTTGACAGCTTCGATCGAAATAGACTACCAAGAGCTACAATTATACTAAGATTCGCGATTGTCTTGGATACAAATTTACATAATAAAGTACAGGGCGGATATATTCGCCACTCGTCAATGTTAATTCATCTTGTTTTACATATATAAATGTAATCTGTTTTGGAAATAGATAGGATAAAATTTATGTAAAAACCTATCATAAAAAATATGAATTATAAATGATTTTGTGTTTAAATGTTTTGACGGTATCTGTTAATTTCGAGTGTGAGGCATATGTTTGAATTGAAATTTTATACTGAGCGTATAAATAGATCTATAGGCAAAATCAGAAAGATGAACAAAAAAAAAATCATAAAAATTCATGTGAGAATCGGCGAATCGATTTAGTTCTTGGAAAAGCGGTACCCTCGAAGGAAGGGAAGGAGGAGGGTGGTGATGAGTTCCATTAAAATCCTCGTTTCTTTGGATCGATGTGGTAGCAATTAGCGATGAAAGACAATTACCGTAAAAATGGTCAATAAACCACCCTAATTTTCGTGTCGCTTTTACTGTGAGGGTTTTTTTTCGGTATTATTACTAATTCCAATTGGATTCCTATCAAATATTGCTGGGCGCCAATAGATCAATTATTTATTGCCTCCGGCCGCCGAAAATTCCGCCCGACCAAAGGATTTATAAATATAAAATCCGCGCGCATTATTTACATTATATCAAAAATAAGTGCCTCGCAAAAAAAATATACACGCATAAATGCGTAATGCTTTTGTAAATAAACAGAGGAAATCGAAAAAAAAAATGGAAGAAGGAAAAATGGCTTCGGTTTTCTTTCTTTCGTACGTTTGGAGCATTAGTGTACCTCAAGGTTCTCAACTGGGTCTTATTTATTTTAAATAAAAGCGGCGGACATATCCGCCCATTGATGTACACAAACTGGAGTTATCGAATCAAGATGAAGTTATGAACAGTTACGAATCTTTATTTTTGGTTTAGTGCCACTACATAACGGATTAGATTTTGCTCGCAAATGTTTTATTGTTTATATTTAGTTCCATTTTATATTCATATCATTCGGCATTAAAATTTTGTCAAAATCATAAATCATTTTTCAATTTTTTTTTACGATCATATTTCTACTGCAAATTAAACCTTTCGTCGAAATGGGTCATAGTCGTTTTATTATTAAATTTAAGAACATAAAATTTAGTGCGCACAAGAAAATGCATTATTATTTTAAGTTGCTATTAACCTAAATTTTGATGGGTGAGTCCTGAAAAGGTGAAATAAAAGAAACTGAAAAATATGAAATTTCTACGAGGAAAGTGTGAACAGCATTTCATATACTTTTCATAACAATTATTAAATATAGCATGAAATGACGAAAATACTTAGGTTGATTATAAAAAAAAGGAAATCAACTTATAATTATTAATAAAATACAATAGGTTTATTTTCTGACTTGCTTTTTCATAAAGAATTTAGAAATACAGAATAAAATAGAAACTTTGTAACGGACGATTTTATTTTGTGAACTTTACGCTAAAACTGTCATTTTACGACTCTGTTTTGATGGTACTTAATCTTTTATAGTCGTAAAGCAGGTGCTGCCTGTAAATGCAAAGTAAATATTATTTATTTTGTTGTTCAATTGGATTGAAGTTTTGTCAAAGTGTGGTATAGATTGTGTTCTGTGAATCAAATTTAGAAATTAAGTTATTAAAAAAAATCGAAAGTGTAGAAAAATGTTGATATTGAAATGGAGATTTCCCACAAGGTTCTCGTCTCGGTCTTATACGGTTGCCTATTTGTTATTTTCAAGTATCACTATAATTATGCAATTAACAATTAGAATTTACTTATGGAAAAATTAACGTTTTTTTTTTTACTTTTGATAATATCCAGATGATTGAGAAAAATTAATATATTTTCTTCGGGCGCAGATTTCCCTTTTTCGTAATCGCAACGGCAAATTGAAAAATATGTCGAGTGCACGCGAGTGTTTTTCAAGTGCACGGAATTACACTTTTGGCCGGGGCAACTGTGCCATGGCCGTAAATCAAGGGAAGGAGGGGAACCGCAAACCGAAACCATCTAACCAACCAACACAAAATCCATTAAGGAAAGGAATGGAGGAATGATGATAGCCGTGAGTCGTCCTAACAACGGGATTTCTCCGGAAAAAAATTCTCCTGCTGTTTTTCGTTTCGCGTGCCAAAAATTGCCATCGTCTCTCCTGATGAATATCGACGACGATGAGACCAATAAATACCGAGAACACGCGGTGATTCAATGCGATAAGAAGGCCGATTTGGCAGCAGGACAATAAATGCGCCACGTGCCATCCGAGAAGGAAAAGTGTGGTTGAGCGGCAGGAAAAAAATGTAAATGAGTGTGTGTGTGTGTGAATAAAGATATATGGTGTATTGTTGGTCTTAAAAATAGTAGTTTCATTAATAAATTTTGCATCGTCGGCGGAGGCCACGGCAGAGAAAAAAATGCCGAAAAAAAACAAACATTTTTCTACAAAAAATGTGACACAGATGAAAATCAGCTGATGATCACGTATTTTTTAAGTTGACATTTTTCCGGATTTCTTTACTCTATCGGATGAGAAATGATCCAGAAATAGCATAAAAATGAAATAGTTTTATTAGTAATCTGAAATTGTTATGCAACCAGATCAACAATATATTGAACTTTAAGATTAATTAATTTTGTTTTCTGGACAATTTCGTATTTGTAATGGTAATTTTTGAAGCGCGAGTAGGAAGAAAGCGAAAAATGGATTAAAGCGAATTAAAAATGAAACACGTAAATGTAGTGTAAGTGTGTGTAATAAATTTTAATGTGCGAAATTTATCAATTTAACCGAGGGGCCAATTACGTTGGCCACTTAAGCTATTTAAAGGCAATTTCGAATTTGCATTACGGCCGAGCGGACATCTTGTGTAATCCACCTCCTCCTCTTCCTTCTCATCATCATCCTCATAGTGTTCTACCCATCTCGTAATTGCACATCGTCCGTATCCTTTATTATTATTTCTTTTCTTTTTTTGTGTGCACTCAACTCCTTTACCCATCTTCCATTTAATGAAACGCACTCATTTGCGACGCGAATTAAAGCGAATATGCGAAATTCGATACGTCGCTGCCCGCTTCCACTAATCTCCACTTATTTGCATAATAACAAGCACACTTTGCACTCCATTGTTGTTCGATGATGTTGTTGTTGTTGTTTGTAATGCGAAAGCGGGAAACTATATTGAACGAGAAAGAAAAAGGTTATGGAATTTCTCTAATTGCGTCGTCGTCTTTTAATTCACATAGGAATTACGAGCGACGCGCATATTATTATATGAAATGGCTGGAGCGTTCTTGGAGAGAATTAATTTGGGTCGCATAAACTGGGGAGAAAATAACAATGCGCCATCTACGTTTTGTACATGTAAATAGTAAAGTCCTAAACGTCAAATTTGAAGTATTTACATGTGACATTAAATAAATTAAATGTTAAACTTTTAGAAGGACTATTTTGTTTGCATCGATCATTGAAATGCATCCATCACGAAAATTGGAACATTAATATGATTCCGTATAAATTTGTCGTGTTTTCAGATGTTTTGCCAATGTTTTTCTCGCATTCGCATTGGCAAAAATGTTTTCGCGCATTTTGTCCACCGCTTTTCTTTTTTTTTTGTTTGGTCTCTTGTCGCAGCACACTTTTCGCGCAGAGGTTTTCGGCCAAAGAAATCCACGAATGGAGCGAAGATTTGCAACGACGCAACAGCGATTTTTTATCCGATGCTTTTGGATCGCAGCCAAAGGCGGCGTCGGCGTCGGCACGTGATACCGCACTCGATTATTTTCCTTTTTTTTTTCATTCCTTCTTTCACTCAATATGTTTTTTCTCTTTGCCTTCAATCGAAGGCTTCAATAACAGGATGCGAACGTATCGTAAATTGACTCCAGTTTTTTTTTCCTTTCTTCGTTCTTTTTCATCTTCTTGTTATTTTTCTCGCGTTTATTGAATTCGTTCCAAGTGGAATGAACGAGGGGAGAGAACTAGTGAAAAGAATAAAATATTAAACGCAGAAATAAATAAATCGCAGGTGCCTCGGGAAAGATCGCATCTTCTAAATTTAGTTTTCAAGTGCGATTTGAACTTATTTTCGCGTGGATTTATTTGATTTTTTACTCTCCTATTTACATCGCCGTCTTCTCTTTCATCTCTCCACCCGAAAGGAATCTCTCTTTCATATGTGTGTATATATATATTCTTTCTCTCTTTATTATTCTCTTCTCGTGTTTATTTCTTTTCGTCGCTCGTTTTTCTCAATGAAATTTCATTTAGCCGACGCTTTTGACAGTTGACATCTGGACATCTTGACAGTTCATTTGAACCTCATCCAATCGTTACGTGATTTTGCTCACGCACGCAACCCTTTCCCGAAATTACTGACAGATGTCTAAGCGCATATTTCTTACACTCTTCATACGAAATCTTCAATTTTTATTATGATTTCCACAGTATTTCTATCGCATCAATTATTTTCAATTAGATACTATTAAAAATTGTTATTGTAATGAATTGCCAAATTTTGAAAATTAAATATTGCTGAAAACCTTGAAAAAAGTATTTCTCATGATTATTCTTAAATGTTTTTTTTTTGTTTGTAATTTCAGAGGAGCAATGCTATCATTGCATGTCGAATTTGGTATCGTCTAAGGAGAAGATGTTTATTACGCAGACGAAGCAATTGTACGAAGTTACATGGAAGACTGTGATGCAGATTTGTAAGAAGCATGTGGTGAGTTTTTACTTTTCAATTTCTATTTGATATCTTATTTTTTTCGTTGTCTCGTACAAACGAAACGACATTATAAGGGATCCACAGGTTGCGAGGCAACAAGTGTTGAGTAACACCTCTGGCTACGAACGTCGAAAACAAAATGTTGGCAAAACTGTTTGTGTCAAATAATTTCTTTCGAAAATTGATGTTATGCGGAGCTGTCATTATTAATTAATCCTTTGCGACTACGCTTATGCAAATTTGTATTTCTTTATGGTGGCGTCAAATCTTAGTTCAACAGTAGTGAGGCGCCACTAGTATTTTTCAGGATGAGCTGTTAAACGATATTGTTATTGATCACAAAAGGGTGAAATGGACAAAGGGTTAAATTCCAACTGTCATTCATAGAAATCCATAATCCTCCTTGTATTTTTATTTTGAATTTTGTCAGATTTGGTCTATATGCCGTAAGTTTTCAAATTAAAAAAAGAAATGTCAATAAACGAAAATGGAGATTTTTACGGATTTTATTTTAAGGTTATGGCCGTGTAAACGGTATTAGCGTCGTGAAAACTGACCTGGCCGAAATTCGCGTGATTCACACATTCGTTTCAGATATTTTGTAAACACTTAATTCAATTCACGCTGGAATTCGCGCTATCTCACCAAATCCAAATGAAATCACGAGCGTTTCGAAACATGTCAATCAGTGTCGGCGAGAATGAATCAAAATAAAATGAAAAGAGCTATTCGTCCTTGTCTTTCCAACTAACCAATTAACAAATTATCTTTAAAATCGTCGCTAATTTCGCTCTTATCTCTCCAATTTAGATCAATTCAATTGTTTGCCCGGTGTATTTTCGTTCTATTTGAAGTGCGCTTGTTGCCGTTTCGCTTCTACTTTCATCTTCATAAAATTTTACGATCTGTTAATGCACTGAGGATGTAATAACCTAAAGCTTAGACTTGTCTCGAGCTTTTTCTAAATTTTCGTTTGTTGCTTCTTTTTCTGTTAATGCTGAAAACTGAAAAATCTTCAATTTAGTTAAAAAAAAACTGAACATCGCGACAAGAAACAGAATGTTCATATAAAGAACAAAACGTCACATTCCCTAATCCGGAAGTTTGTGGGTTTCTGCTATGTCGATGATATGCTCGTAAAGGCACGTGCCAAGTGGGTTGCCGAAATTACGCTTGATTGTATTTAATGATTTCGGGATGTTTGCGTTTCATTTATGCACATTCTTTCGTAATCTGGAACGAATTGCATAATCAGATGTTTTGAACATTTTTTACGTTTTTAATGTTCATAATTTTGTTTATAAAATTTAAATTAATTTTTTGATTATGTATAATATATATTTATATATATAATGTTGTTCATTTGTGTACAAAGGAAACAAATGCAATGGAATAATTCGATTTTATAAATGTCAACTGTATTATAAGATTTATGTTGGGAATTGGTGATAGGTCAAGTGGATCACGTGACCTGTGGACGGGACTCCGCCTCTCCATAATGCCGATTGGTTGATGCGTCATTGTTTCATGGGTGTTAACAGGGCAACGGCGACAATAGCAACAATAGCGGTTGCTACATAGTTACGCTTTTAACATCTAGCGATTTTTTGACAGTTAACTCAATAACAAGTGTTGCTTGACAACGGCAATAAGATGATCAACAAAAACAAAACAATTGCTTGCGTGCGCTGGGCACACAATTCGTTTGCGCTTTTATCTCGTTCGGATAGCTTGGCTCGGTGAACCGAGTCGTTTGAGCCGGGGTCAAATCCCAATTCACTGCTTCCAGATTATTATTTTATTAATATTAATGGAAGGCTTTGCTCCGTATCTCTCGTTTCCTTTTGTTGCTGCTAACTTGATTTAATTAACGCCGTTGCGTTCCTTTGTTCGCAGAAGGCGGCTGCCGTCCACCTCCAACGACATTGCCCCAGCTCTCGGGTGGAACGCATCTACATGGACTGGATCTGGTGGGTCCTGCAGGAGCTGCCCTTCACGCACCTAGTTAGGGTGATGGACTGTTTTTTCCACGAAGGTATTAAGGTAACTGCAACAACGACGACGAAAGATGTTTTGAATGAAAGACGAACATGAAGAAGCGAAAAAAAGAACAAGGGTTCATACATGATTTATTCATCGGCGGCGGCGATTTGAATAGTTTATGAGGAGCAGAGACGGCCGCGTTTGTCGTCCAATCGATTTTCTTATAAGGGATTGTTCAATAATGCAGGCGCGACTCGAACGAAATCATTGGATTGCTTGCAACAAGTTGAAACGATGATTTCTTTCGCTTCCCCATCATTGTTTCCCCCCTTTTATATACATAAATCAGATGCTGTTCACCTTACTATTTGGCATTGTACCTAACGCCGATTAACTTTCTGATTAATTACCTTTTTTCGCTCATATTTAACTCGGTGGGCGTGCGTACTTACAACTCCTCCTTCGCATTATTTTTTCTAGGTTGGTATATCTGATGCTTCAATTAAATTACTCAACTGACAACTCATTATAATCTAACGTTTTACATTAGTACGTTAATTTACATTATTAATTCAAAGTTTAGGTAACTATGTAACGAAGTTTCTATATAATCTTTATCGGATTTTTAACGCGTTGTAAAAATTTGTGGTCCGCCTTTGTTATCTCCATCCCTTGAAGAGGTTATTAAACTATTATATAATGAGTTCGATTTATGCTAATGGATTTATCTGGAGAGCGTCGTGTGTTTCGAATCTAACGATGTTTGTTTCATCGAAGATCAATAAATGCGAATGCTTTTATCGGTCCAAAGCTAAACGTTCTCGATCCACTATTTACCCTGCCATTTAGAGAAATACTTATAATTCGCTTTTACTTTTTTCGATCATCCAACAGAAAATACATGTTGGATTCTATTTTTTTGTTGTTTACTTTACTTATTTACTTTTGATGTAATTGTAATTTACATTTTTTGTACAAACATTATGTAATTGAAACTATTTGTTGAATCGATATGGGATATACGAATTTGATTACTGCCACGCCCACAGGTTACGCCCACTTAAAAACTTTTGATTGCGAATAGTAGGAAAGGTGGAATAAATACAAAATTAGGATGATTCTCCTTTAATAATGTTATAAATTTTAACTGTATTCTTGAAATTGGGTTATGCTGATTAAAAATTGAAGATATTCCTGGCCACGCCTCTTGTCTTCGGAGACGCCCAACGGGATTTTAAAATGCGCTTTTGCTTCTATTTTCAATTATTTTTTATTTTTTTAATATTATAGGAATCTGCTATTTCTACGTAATGTATCTAAATGGTCGGTATTTATTAATAATACCTGTTCGAAGTTAATAACAAACGGTGCATCCCGGTGTTAGTGTTCGCGGTGGACTCTATTAATAAGCCGCGATGGATATATTTGTGTTTTGCCGTTGTTTTGTTGGCTCGGAGCTCCCGTGACCGTCAATAGACGGTGCCAAAAACTCCAAATTATATTATCAAAACAAGTAAAAAGATGAGAAAAACCGGCGATAAAAAATGCGTATATAAATATTCGCCGATCCGCTAATTGGGTGAACCAATTTACATTTTGAATTATGCGGCGAAACGCAATGCGCGAACTCTCCGGGAATAGTCAAAAAATACGCTATTTTTACATCTATCATTAACTTCGTTTTTTTATCTTTTATTACTTACTAACCATTCATCATTCTACTTGAATCAGCAAATTTTATTTAAATTCAATTGCAATGCAAATAGAATTTTAACCAATTGTTTGAGAAACGCTGATGTTGGTTAATGTTGTTTTAACATTCTTTACCCGTTTTACACGTGTGTCATTAAAGGTTGCGTGTTTTGCAACCGACGTTACTTTTGAGCACGCATGGTTGCGTTTAGAAAAAAGAAATGTATATTGCTATCTTATAAGATTGATGGATCGTAGAAGGAAACAAGTATATCGATTTTGTTTTTATTACTTAATAATAATTTAATAATATATTAATTAGATTTTTGTTGATTTTCTTAACGATTCTTATGCTTCTTGACGTTGAATTGGACTGTCAAATAGTAACGCTTCTTTTATGACAATCTGTTCATGTTACTGCTCTGATTATTATGAAATCAATTTGTGTTTTAGGTATTATATAGAGTAGCGATGGCCATCCTCGTCCTATTCCACAAGCACACGTCGACGAACGGTTTCGACTGGACGTCGTACATCCAGAAGAACGGCATCGACGATGCACTGAACAAGTTTTGCAGAGAAATGACACTGGCCACTATACCCCCAAGCAAGGTAACATCCACGTTTCCATTTACTTTTTCTCTTTTTAACTTTTCTATTTGTTTTTGTTGTCTTCGTGTGCAGATCCTGAAGGTGGCCTTCGGAATTCGTGGCCTGAGTTCTGCGTACATTTCGCGGGTGTTCATTCGGACGGAGATGGTGGTTAAGAGTAAATCTGTGATAAATGGGCCGAGGCAGTTGGTGAAGTCCCGGTCTACCGAGAATCTGCCGAACAGCCAGAGCCAGAACAACATACAAATGGTCTCGCACACACTCACCATTCGCGAGGTAAGAAATAAAATCGAAAGACACAAACACATACATTTTACAAATATCAAAAGATAACGAAAATAAGGAACACCCTTCGTCCATTCAATTGAGTTAGCCATTTATCCGAAAGATATTGCACTATTTGTACGTGTATATACTTTTTTTATTTCATCTTTTCTAGATTTTATTTGTACATATTGTTTTTAATCGTTTCTCCCCTATTATTTTTTTCTATACATATTATATATCTATTTGTTTTGTTTTGGGTGGAGGTTTTTCTCTCTCTCTCTCTCTCAGTTTAACTTTTCCCCATTTTTCTCTATCTCTTTTTTTAGTGTTTTAACATGATACCTCTGTTTTGCAGTTAGTTTACTTTTTAATGAAAGCGGTGATTGGAGTTTTTTTTTTAATATTTCCTCTCCTTGTTACACTTTTTTTCCCCAAAAGAATCGGATGCTGGACCACATGAAAATCATCACCGCAAACTATAACAATTTTTATCAGAATCGTCAAAGTAGTTCGATTTTCGAGCAACAGACGGCGTCGTTTCTTTACTAAATGTCAAATTTAAATTCTTTTTTTTTATATAAGTTGTTTTTTGTTGTTGTTAAGATGAAGCTTTTTCAGTTAACCTTTGAATTTTCAGAGAATTTCGGAAGAGACGTACAATGAAATGGTATCGTATATATTGGTTTTATACTTTTAGATTTTATGCATCCGATTTGGAATCATACTTGTTTGTTTTGGAATGCAAGAGATTTCGGTTGATCTCGAAAGAAAATTAATAAACCAAAAAAAAAATACTCACAAAATCAATAATAATCTCATTCTCATCATCAGCCTCTTTGTGTCTCTTTGTCTGCATCAACCTGCAAACCTAATAATATATACATGTACATACCATCTCTTCGTCTCATTTTCATCTCTAATTTAGTTTTACTGTTTCGCGTTTCGCCGTTAGGAACGGCTTCTGTTTTGACTGCGGGTTTCCGTCTCCCTGGAAAATCGATCGATTCGGTTGTTATTTTTGTTTGCTTCGTTCATCGTTTTATTCTTTTTGTTTTTTCTTCGCGTATCGTCCTTTTTGGCGCAGAAGCGAGCCATCATAATTACCGTGTTTAAAATCCGTCCACTTGGCACGCATCAAGGAACGTACGGATCTTGGCTAAAAATTTTCGGCGCACCGTAAACATCTCCAATTTTTTATATAGCTCCTTTTTTTCACTTGCACACTTTAAACGCGAGCCGCGGTACACGTATCGCCAACAGATGGCGAATCGATACGTTTTGCAGGGACGGAACGTCAACTTACTCCCAAGTTAACTAATTTGTTTGTACGTTTGTCTTGTTTTGGGGATGCTTCCTAACTAACTCGATCATTTTTATTAACTTTTAGTTTCATCGCTGCTTAATTATTTACATATATCATTTTTGTTTTGTTTTTCTTGTGTCACGCCTAGCTTTTCTTTCACCTTGCGTTTGTGAGGAGAGAAGGCGGCGGCAGCGGCGGCAGCAATAATAATTTATTTTATCGATTTTACCATCCTCCTCTCCACCTCTTTAGTGGTATTTCTTTCGTGCTCCCCTTTGTTACAATCGATTCGTACAATGAACTGAACATAATTTCCATCCATGTTTCTTTTGTTCTCGTTTTCTGTTTATATGTTGTTGTTTTTTTAAATTTTCTACATATTTTTTAAAATTTATTTTTCAAATAGTGGCAATGATCTTCTTCCCCGTAAAGCAAAAACAGAAAAAAAAATCTTTTTTTTGGCATTAATACCGAAATTTTCTTCGTTTTGTTTCTTTTCTTTTTCCTGCTGCGATTTCTCTTGTTACCCTTATCACAATGTAGGGGGCGCACTCTCCAGGGCCCCGGATGATCGCGGTCGGTGGTTATCCCGTGCAAAATGTTAATTCTCACATCCTGAGCCACCATGACGTAAGTTGGATGTGTTGTTTGTAATTAATTTATCTGGGACCTCTAGCGATGAAATTTTTCCAACTACGACGACAACATTTAGTTTTTTTTTAGCATTCGTTCTTATTGCTTGTCCCTTTTGTTTCCATCGCTCGTTTTAGGATCTGGCAACAGTGCATTCTTGTTAGACACATTCTGTATATAAGTATGCAACACTTTTTTACTATTGTTTCCTCCCCATCTTGTTTTAACTATTTAGACCATTTTTATATACAATTATTGTCTAAATCGTATTTTCAGCAATCGTATATGCAAGCAATGTATGGACAACTCTTTTTACTACCAAGTTTAAAAAGTTGCCTAATTATAGCTTTATGTACGCAAGTCACAAATGTGATCGAAATTTGCAGAACACACGTTTTATTCGATAAGCTATTTTGGTTGTATAACTTTCGTAAAGTGTTTTTTTTCAATTGACACATGTCAAAATTTTGATATTTCGTTTAAAATTTACCGTCACTCTCGAGTCGTCCAAATCCTATGCAATTCTAATCCCAATAATTATAATTTCTTTGTTTTTTTTTCGCCCGTTTATATGTTTATAGGACGTGTTGTATCATCGCCTTTGTAAATACCTGCCGTATCCTAACACCATGTTCCGCGACAGGAGCCGAAACAAAAGGGACAAACATACGGTCAGCATGGCTAGCTTTAATTAGTTCTTTAATTACATGAAAGCCGTCGTCCGAATGGCCCCCTTCCCCCCACATACACACACAGTATGGTCAACGTGTAACGACGGTTGCTTACACTAGATTTAATGCTCGCTTATCATCAGATGTATATATTTTCGTTGCGGTTGCATGTGGAATTATTACATTTTCTCAAATATTTACATAGATGTAGATTAGATTCGAGTATGTTATTTACATGGCGTTAATCCGCTTTTAATCGTAAGAACGAGTAGAAAAAAAAAGTAGTAGTAGTAGTAATGGTTATTGTAAAAAAAATATGTGATAGTAGATGTAGTCTGGGTGGGACTTGGGTTTATCTCGGATGTTTTTCGAGTTTTGTTGTTGTCCTCCCGTTGCGTCGAAGGTGATGGATTATCAGGAGTGCCTGGAATGTGCTGAAAAAAAAAACAAAGCGCACAAAATAAGACAATAAGAGAAACAAATGGAAATCAGTCGATTTATAGCTGCTCGCCGCTTAGTTTTGTTGTCTATTTCTGTACATTTTGGTATTCCGAGTCTCCTCACGATCGTTGTCTTGCTCTTTACTACTTATTTTAGCGTTTTTTCTCTTTTTTTTTACTATCATCATCATTATTAATGTCCTGTCTGCATGAAACGGATATTTTCAGCGATTTTTTTTATATAGATATAAATCTTTTCTCTCTGTCTGTCTGCCTATATCTTCGTTGGCACAAACATCTTAAACTGTATATTATTAATAATGATTTTGTTGTTGTCTGCGTCCTGTCTTGTCTTGTGCTAGTTACGTAACTGTATTTTTCGTGAATAAGGGTGTGCGAGAGTACGAGAAAACAGAAAGTATATTTATAAGCGCACGATTTTTTTTTGTTCTACTCTCCTCTCTCTTGTAAATTAATTGATGAGTAATGTTTCTGTCGGCGTGCGATATTTTATGCGCGGAGATGAGGTGAGGTGTTAATAAATATTAACATTGCCGAATTCTCTTCTAAACGAAATGAATCACCTGCCCGTTGATCGGTATCATTGACTTTGGCCCACACAATTTATCGTGAAAAATAATTTCAACGTTGATCTGATTTACGATGATTTAAAGATTACTCTCTGGTTTCTCTCGTTTCGATTATCCAATCGGACGTCTCTTGCGCCCTCTATGTTTCACGCTGTGTGCATTTTGGTTTTATTTTTTAAATTTTACTTTAAACATTTTTCAAATGCTAATCTGATATTTGTTACTCTCGCCGTTGGCGCAGCTGTTGACTTTGTGGTCCTGGCTACCGGTGAGGATCACCATGTATCAACCCATACTCCTCTACACCACCGAAGAGCACGGATGCTCTCTGACGACGTTCTATGTTAGAGTGGAACAACACGAACCGACGCTCCTCATGATCAAAACCTGCAACAACGAGGTAAGTTTTACTTCTTAAATGCAATACTCGAATAGATTTATTTAAAAAAATATTTTACAATCTAGGTAGAAATCGTATAATGGACATTGCAATTAGTATCGCAGTACAAAAATCTGTTAAAGCACGAACATTTCATGAATCACCCTATATACATGATTATCTAATGTTGTATTTATTGATCCTACTTAGTAGAAAAATAAGTTTAGGTTATGAATTTTTAGTTTTAATAACTACAATATTGATAATTTTTCAAATTTAAATGTATTTTTGAAATTGTAGGTGTTTGGGGCGTATTGTTCTTCTAAATGGGGTGAGAGGAATATGAAAGACGACAGGGGCAACAGACAGGCGTACTTCGGTACTGGGGAGACGTTCCTGTTCTCCCTGTATCCGGATCGCGCGAAGTACCCGTGGGTCGGCATAGAGGGCGACAAGAATCTGGGTCACGGATCCGAGCTGTTCATGGCCGCCGACTCCCGGATGATCACCATTGGCGGCGGGTAATGAAAAGATACGAAAACCATACACGAGTTCTTTTGTCTCATTGTTTTGTTTGTTTTTTTTTCTTTCAGAGAGGGCCAGGCTATATGGATGGACGAGAACATCCGGTACGGCAAGACGGACCACTGCCAGACCTTCAACAATCCTCCTCTGTGTCCGAGCGGGGACTTCGAGATCCGTGTCCTCGAAGTCTACGGATTCTCGACGGATCATTGAAGAGGACGACGCCCAACTGAAGCAAGTGCAACAACAACAACGACCTGTCATCGTATTACCTGTCGCCTTGTCTGAGCAAACGAAACAAAACAAAAACATGAAAACAACGCAATCCATAGGTATCTATCTAGGAGAAGGAAAAATAATTATAATTAATTCAAAGGAAAAAAAAAATCATATATACATATATATGTATAAATATATAACTCCCATTTACCTTAAAAAAAAAAGAGACAAATGCATACCGAAACATTTTCAACAATTACTTATACTCAAGCCGATCCGGAATTATAAGATGACGAGAGCCTCCCACCTCACAAAAACCATCATTTTATTTATTTTACTCTTTATTTCGTTTATTTTATGTTTCATTTTACATATTTTAAGCTTCCGCAATATTATTATTTTTTTCTTTTTCGTCGTTGTCGTCTTATTATTATTTTGCTCACTCTCACTCTTCATCTCAACATTTACTACGTCTTCGGGAAATTCACATTTTTCATTTATTTTCCATTCCACGCCATCTCTTGTCACACGATCATCAACCCAGTTTGCAAATATTCATTTTGTTTTATTTGTGCTTTTGTCTGCTTTTTGTTTTTTTTTTCCAAATGACAAGCACGCTACTAGATTCTAGTCGATCGCGAAACTACTTTTATTTTATTTTGTTATTTTCTTCTTATTATTATTATTGTTTTCTACAAACAGCTCACTTAAACTGGGAATTAGCGTTAAGTTTAATTTTCACACCACTCGCAATTTGACATGCGGCAAAAGTGAAGTCGATCGTTGCGAAAATTGAGTTCATTTGAATTATTTTCTATCTATATATAAGTGTGTATATATACTTTATTATTATTATTGAAATGAGTTAGTAGTAAAAGCTACGAAAACTTCCGACACGAAGAGATGAGCACATTCCTCTTTAATGTCAGAGGAAATCAATCGTTCGTTTTAGTTATATATTTTTTCTTATTAAATTAATATGTATATGTTTTTCATATATTTATTGTGTAGCAGTTTTGACAGATCGCAAAAACGAACATATCGCAGGAGGCGATAAAAGTATTTCACCAATTATATATATATTTTTTTTTAAATTACGAATTAGATTTTAAACGCACAGCTTTCTGTACACGTGAACTGTCCTTGTGTGTGCGCACTATTTCCTTGTCTCATCAAAAAAATAAAAATAAATTTAAAAAATCGTAATTTCCGTCGAGTCATATAAAAAAATAATAATAATAAAAAACAATCGACAAACGGAGATGCTTTAAAAGTTGTTAACAAATCTAGTTGTTTCTGAGCTTGAATAGAATTTCGACTTAGCAATTAACATCCTCCAATTCATACCATATAATAGATATATAGATATTTATATTCGATCAATTCGTTTATTCTTTTTTGTTTCTTTTTCCGCGTGCCGGAAAAGAAAATCTTTGTTATGTATTTTTAAAACAAAAAAAAACCTAATTTATTACTTTTGTTTCCATTTTTTTTTATATATATATATATATTATGATCATCGTGCATCATCATATACTTATTTGTTGTTTATTTTTACTTCACTTTTTTTTTTGTTTATTATTATTATTATTAATAATAATTGTTTGCTTTCCATCTGTTGAATTATAGTTTAACTATTGGTGAGCAATAATAACCAATGTGATACGAAAATACGTTTTGTGTATAGACGGCCACGGTTCAATTGTTCTCTTTTTGCAATTGTTTCTCATCTTTTGCGCGAGCTTTGATTGTTTTCACGATGATGATATTATAATCATCATCATCGACACTATTATTAATATTATTACTATTATTATTAGTTGTGGCTAATGAAAACCCGAACTTGATGATTATTACATTTCGCCGTGGCTATTTATTATTACAATATTAAAAGAAGAAAATTATACATTATTGAAAACTTTTTATTCTTATTATATATATACATACGAAAAAAAAAAATTGAATATTATATGAATGTGTATAAATGTAGGATGATATGTATATTATTATTATTATTGCTAGGTTAGATTACGTTTTCTGTTCGATTGTTTCTACATTCTGTGACTGTTACGAACTAAGTTACCAGTCGAAATATTTGTACTGATGTATGTAAATGTATTATTATCCTTATCCGCAACTAATGTGTATAGAATTATAGAAAGAATGACAAAAACATAATCCAAAGTTTTTATTCCCATCATTAATAGTTACAACAATTCATATTTACTAACTGGTTAATTATTTAAAGATGTTTGCAACAATTTATTAAAATATATTCACGAAGAATTGCGGAAAATTCAAAAAATATTTTTAATCATATTGATTTGAAATAATGAGAAAATTCTCACTTTGCTAAAGATAAACTTCTTACTCCTTCTTGTCGTATACTTCTGATTCAAAATTTACACTTTTGGCATTCCGTTAAATACGAAACTTTAGTGTTTGTTTTCGTCTCGTCTCGTATTTTAAAAACATGGAACTTGATTCGTTTTGTTTAAGAGTTTCCGGTGATGCATCGAATTCGATACAGAGTAAACAATATTCGAAGTATTCTTGTATTGTTTCCAACAACAAAGGTGTCACTGATAAGTCACCGTTGTTGATATTGCTGTAACTCGATGCAAAGCTAAACAAAGTTTGCACTATATAAGCTCGACTCCGGCACAGTTCGTTCATTCAGACCAGTTTTTTCTCTAACCGTTAATAAGTTGAAGTACAATATAAGAAGTGAGAAAGATGAAGAATCCTTTGAAAGCCGTACTTCTGACAGCGATCTTGATGTGAGTATTTCCAATATAATTATTATTTATTGATTTGAAATTATTATGTACTGAAACCATTAAATTTTCTAAATGGCAAAATTATACAATTTAAAAGTTTTTTGGTGAATAATTTGCAAATGGTTACGTTCAGTTAGAAAATCTCGTTGCTTTAACTTGTTATGATTTGATGGGTAGGATGTGCATCAAGAATTTAATCAGCTCTCCGTTGACGCTGGTCGTGACGACGACATCGTCAACAAATTCCGGCAAGAAGTGCGAGTGCGGAGCGTTCGAAGGGAAGAAGGTCGTCGGAGACGTGCAGCCACTTTTGGCGCAGAACCCGCTTAACGTCACCTGCGACGCGGACGGCAAGAAGATGTGCCGAACCATCTGCACAGATTTAGCCAAGATGAGCGTCGAACGGGGACCGGCAGTACTCTGCGCCAAAATCAGCCACGCAGAAGCGATAAAGGTAACCGCAACTTCTTCCTTTGATGATTTTACCTTTTTTTTTGTATAATCTTCTTGTAGCCTTCGCTCTTCACCAGAATCTGCGAAGGAGAATGGGAGTACGGAGATTTCAGCGTGGAGGAGCCGATCTGCTGTCACGACGGCAAATCAATTTCGTGCGACAAAGAGAAGAAGCCATGAGATACGACGCTCCTTCCGAGGATCTTCGAAGATGTCGCATTTTTCCTGCTCATTTCCACATTCATCCTTCTAATCAACACACTTATCGACAAGTTCTTCATTCCGCGACCTCAAGTCCTTCTGCTGAAAGTGATCAAAATCAGACGCGTTTAAAACTTCTCCAGAACATCCAGGAAAACTTCGACATCGACCAACATTCCTCCAGAATCCACCAACACGGAACGACCGCTACGAACGACGGACACCATTCACATGAACATACCGTTTATCAAACTTTCTGTTTCCAGGAATTCAATAAATTTTAAAATTTGCAAATTTTATTTATGTCTGTAACTTAACCGAATCTTAATCAATCTAATTTATTGAATAATTGCAAAACTATAAATGGAAACTAGCAGTAGTACAAAGAGTTTATCAACTACTTCGAAAAACGATATTAAGGTAAATGTTACAAAAGTCGCAGTGTATTATCCACCAAGAATTATTTGGGATGGAATAGAAGAAAAAAAAGACTATTCTCGCATATTTCACATATATATTTTAAATTAACTCCTTTCCATACCTCTCGCCGCTTCGTCGAAACGTACCCAAATGCGACAAGAACCGGAAAGAAAGCAAAAAGAACGAAACAGCAAAAATATCATCCATTCATTATTACAAATAAAATAAATATCAGTTTAATTGAAAACAGAAATAAAATAAATATTTATATAGTAAGAACGGATTGCTCCGTTCGAAACGTTCGTTAAAATTCATTTAAAAACAACGCCAGAGAAGGCCGACTAATATAATCCGAGTCCGATTATTTCCTTGGCATTTTCGGGGTCGTCCAGCAACTCCACAGATTTCCATTGGAACGCAGCAGAAATTCCAAGTATCCAAGGGAAACGAATCTCCATAGTTACGACAGTACTCTTCCATTGTTTTAAGATTTATTTATCGATACATATATTAATAATAATCGATATATAAATATATATATTAAATAAATAGTGAAGAAAATCAAAAAGATTCTTCATTAGAAATAGAAGATAAATATCTCCTGCTTACGACGATCCAAAAAAAAAAAGATTTTTTTTAAGAGAAAATAGTAGTAGTAATTAAAAACAACATCTATAATTATTATATATGCAACAACGTGTGGGGGGGGGGTGCTATGTACATAATTACATAATTTTAACGTTACAGTGCAGAATTCACATGCTATTTTTTATATTTCCATTTTTTCTTTTAGTTTACTTGCTTAGATTTTCTCTTCATTACATCTTCGTATGTCGATATACATTTTTTTTTGTCTCATTTTCTTTTCGCGTGTACACAAGTGTATGGTTTATATTTTTTTTTTCAATAATTTAATACTTTAAAATTAAAAAAAACGTAGAATTTCTCCAATGCTTCTTATTTCAGCGCCGTGGCATCGGCCATCAGCTGGGCGACCTCCTTCATATGCTGGGCTTTGCTGCCCGTCGACGGACTTGCTGCAGTAGCTCTGCCGATGTAGCTAAAAACAAAGAAGAGAATATGAGACGGAGGCGTCAATGAAACAATGTAAAAGAAAAGGAGGCTGCACGTTACGCGACAAATAATTTGTTTCGAAAGTGTATAAAGAATATCGTGCAGTGTGTAGCCACCTTTATATTAACACGACAACAAGAAAAAAACAGCAAACGAAAGAATAATATAAATATAAATATATACAGCAAATTAAAAGTGAACAAAGCTATCGACCATCACCACCTACGATTAGAATACGATCAAAGAAAGAGTTTTTAAACAGCGTGCGTGCAGACAAGATACAAGCTCCAAGATCATCAAGATACAAATAATAGTAAAAGAAAGAAAGAAAGAAAACAGCAATGAAGGAACGTTTTCACCCAAAATCCGTTGCATCTTTTGTTTTTTTTTTTATAAGAAAAAAAAAACAACGGACGCAATTGGTTTAGTTTTTGATTATTTGTTTTCTTCTTTGACGCTCACCCGACAGTACGTGGTTTGGTTTCGGTGGAGGCCGGGGCGATTGGTTCGGGCGCCGATTTGCGACCGCCAAATATCGAACTGAACCAACCGCCATTTTCGGTGGCATTCGATCTACTGCAACACACAAGGCGGTTTCGGATGGAGAGTGAAAGAGATAGAGAGGACACGAAACCATAGAGTTAGTTCAATTGCCAATTCAAACTACCGCACAATATATATATATATGTATACATACATATAAAACTAACATGAATATGATCAACAGAGAGAAAAAGAGAGAAACTTTCGGATGATAAAATAAAGTACAACTCATGCTATCAATATTCCTTCATTTCTGCTTCTTGCACATTTCGAGAATCCCAAAGTAAATAGTTTTAATGTATGAACTTACTTGACGTCGCGGGAGCCGGAAAGGGCGGTGTCGAATCTCGGCTGCACGTAGGTCCATGGTCCTTGATTCTTGTGTTCCTCCTGGGCCCAGAAGATCTTGGCGTTCGGATACTTGGCGCATTCGGCCTTAACCAAATCGTATGGGAACGGAGATACCTGAGCAAGCGATTAAGATATTCATTAGTTTCTATTGCTTTCTGACAAGTATCACATTGTTAAACTTTTGATATTACTCGTGACGCGTTACATGCTCAAATATGAATAAATTTGACATTTATCAAGCACTGCGTGTGGAGTAGCCGGTTAGAATATTTATATTACTTGTTCCATCCTGGCGATGGCGATGTCCTTCTCGAGTCCCTTCTCCTTGCGAGCCTTGGTGAAGTCAAAGTATACTTTGCCGGAGCAGAAAAGTAGCTTCTTGACGCCCTGGGCGTTTGCGGCGGCCGGTCCCTTCTCAGGGATGATGCGCTGGAATTCGGTGCCCTCGATCATATCGTCGAAACTGCTGCGGGCTTCTGGGTGACGCAGAAGACTCTTGGGTGTGAGCAGGATAAGGGGTTTGCGGAATGGCAGAGCGATCTGCCTGCGGAGGATGTGGAACAAATTGGCCGGGGTTGAGCAGTTGGCGACAATCCAATTGATGTCGTGCAGCTGACGGACGGCGAACTCCTCGGACTCTGGTGGGAAGTAGTCGGGATCGTCGGAGCACATCTGGAGGAAACGCTCAACGCGAGCGCTCGAGTGCTCTGGGCCCATGCCTTCGAGGGCGTGCGGCAGGAGGCAGACGAGTCCGCTCTGGCGCACCCATTTTGCTTGACCGGAGGAGATGAACTGATCGATGATGCACTGGGCGGTGTTATTGAAATCTCCGAACTGCGCTTCCCAGATGACCAAAGCGTTGGGGTTGGTCATGGAGTAGCCGAGCTCGAAACCGAGCACACCGTACTCGGACAAGGAGCTGTTGCAGACGGTGTACGGTGCCTGATCGGGGTAGAGGTTGGATAGCGGCTTGTAGGTAGCCTTGTCGACGTTCTGGTGATGCAAGACGTGGTGACGATGCGAAAAGGTACCGCGCTCGACGTCCTGTCCGGACAAACGCACGTGAATACCATCCTTTACAAGAGAACCGAAAGCCATGGCTTCTCCCAAAGCCCAATCGATGGTGCGCTTGCTGACCATCTCCATGCGCGCCTTCAGAATACGCTCGATACCCTTGTGCACGACGAATTCAGCAGCGTTCGGTGGCAGGGAGGAGAACCTCTTGCCGATATGTTGAAGGGTGTCCTCTTTGATTCCGGTGGGTTGAACCTTCAGCGGGTCCTTGCCCTCGAAGAAACCGGACCACGGGCTGTCGAGCCAATCCTTGTACTTGATGTGGGTCTCCTTGCGGGCGTTGTCAAAGGCCTCCTCGCAGATCTTCTCGTACTTGTCCTTGACGTCCTTAACCTCGGCAGCGGTGACGACTCCCTCCTTGATGAGAGCATCGGAGTACTTGTCCAAACCGGGCTTCAACTTCTTGATCTTCTTGTACATAAGGGGTTGCGTGAACATTGGTTCATCGATCTCGTTGTGTCCGTTGCGACGGTAGCTGACCAAATCGATGACGACGTCCTTGTGGAAGGTTGCGCGCCATTCGGCGGCGATGTTGCACACGTGCATCACGCTTTCAGGATCGTCGGCATTCACGTGGAAAATGGGAGCGTTCACGACACGGGCGACGTCTGCAGGCCAAAGAAAACACGTTACATCATTTAAATAACAAAAACAAGTTTTTTACATACCGGTACAATACGGGGATGACCTGGAGTGACGTGGATCGGTGGTGAAACCGACTTGGTTGTTGACAACGATGTGGATGGTGCCGTGAGTGGTGTACTCAGGCAAATCGGACAAATGCATCGTCTCGAAGACAACACCTTGACCGCTGAAAGCGGCGTCACCGTGCAAGAGGATGGACATCACCTACAGCAAAAGGACATAAAGAGTTAGCGATTCATTTGTTGCGATAACATGGTACAACTGCAATACCTTCTTGCCTTCTCCATCACCCCTGTAGAACTGCTCAGCCCTGGTTTTGCCTTGCACGATCGGGTCGACGGCTTCCAAATGGGATGGATTGGCTACGACGGCCAATCTGATGTTCTTGTTCGTAACGCGGTTCAACCTAAACAGAACAACAACAAAAATCAGTTGAAACCAAGAATGATTGAAACTAAGAGAAACCCACCGTTCGATGTATGTACCCAAATGGTACTTAACATCACCGGAGCCGTCATCTTCAGCTTCGAGACCGGCGAATTGCGTGAAGATCTGGCTGAGCGGCTTGCGGCAGACGTTGGCGAGCACGTTCAGACGACCACGATGCGGCATACCCATGACGATACTTTCCACACCCAAATCGGTACTCCTGTCGATGACCTGCTTCATGGCTGGGATCAAAATTTCGCAACCCTCCAGACCGAAACGCTTCTCCGAAGACCATTTCTTGGCCAAGAAAGCTTCGAATCTGCAAAGCAATTAATAAACAATCACAATTGAGAATCCACAAAGAGTGAAAGTAATAGGACGTACCCAGTGGCTCTGGTCAATCTGGCAAGAATAAGACGCTTCTGTTCGGGAGTGATCTTCATGATGTCGGGCGTTTCCATGCGCTCCCTAATCCAATTGCACTGCTCCAGGCTGTTGATGAACATGAACTCAACGCCGATGTGACGGCAGTACGTCAACTCGAGACGCCTGAGAATCTCCCTGAGCGGCAACTGCTTATCCTTTCCGCCGATGAAAGTCGTCGATGGCAACTTGAAGCTGCGGTCCATGTCGGTCTCCTCTGTTTATGCCAAAATCCAAATTACAACAAAAAAAAAGAAATACAAACAGATGCACGCAATAGAGAGAAGTAGCACAATCGCTGTCCGATTGTTACGGACAACGACTAACTATCCACACAAAAGTTACAAAACTATGCCTTCGCGAATCTACAAAGTTTGAAACAATTTCTTTTTTATATATGATACTACTGGTACTAGTGTATATATGTGTTTCTGTGGTGTTTAAAAGGCTACTCAATCGTATATGTATTATAAATCTAAATTAATTAAATTTAAAAAAAAGTGCAAAGAAGGAACAACGGCTCAAGCTCTAATTATTGGACAAATAATAAAATAGACCACAACCAAAAAGGTACGAATAAACAAACACTGAAACAAAATAAGATACTTACTCAAAACCAACCATCGAATAGTCCATGAATTTAGAGATACTTTTGTTTTAATTCTACTTAATTTTGTTTTCAATTACATGTTACGTTACGATTATGTGTTAATTCGTGTGCAAAAAAAAACAGCTCTCGTCCATCAATTCTTTGAAATCTCCAAACTACCTTTCGAATTCAATAATTGTGCGTGTGTTAAATAGTGTTTCTCTTACTTTTCGTTAACTCTTGTACTTGCCGCACCAGTTCTTGGGAGTAGGTACGAGACGGACCGTCCCTCGCTGCAAATACATAAAATAAAACAAAGCCAAAACATAACAAAAATAAACGAATAAAAAAAGAGGAAGCGCGAAAGAAAGTTATACAATAAAGCGTTGTCAGTCAGTGGAGGTGATATATGTCTTGCGGTGTAAAAGTGTGATGTAGTCAAATTGTAAATTTTATTAGCAAACTGATTATAAATATAAATTGATTTCGAGATTTAAAAAACAAAAACAAATATTTTTTTTTAGTTTAAGTAAACTAAATTTTATGCATAACTGCGGCAATCCAAATGGTTTTATAAAAAAAAATAGTTTATAAAATTTACCTAAATTTAAAAAATATCTAAAATATTGTACACAACTCTGAATGTGACTCGGGTAACGTGCAGTTAATTACAAAAGTTTAAAATATTAACAAGTTAAAATATGGCATTTAGGCGGTGTGGCAAAAGTTGATTAGTTGGACATAAAAAGTGCGATCACGGAAGAAATAATTTAACGTCTAACGTAATTATTTGACAGTAACATTTGCATAATTTTTTGACAACTTAAGTAACAACAACGAAACTGCCTGAATGTCATATTTCACAAATAATTAATTTAAAAAAAAAACTGATTAGAATCGATTAGAGAAACGCTAAAGTTGAATGCTAATATGGATATTTACTCGTTTCGCTGTGTCTTGATCATCTGGGAAATCTCGAGACCTCAAAAAAAAATCCAAACGATCTACCGAAATCAATCGATTCATTCGAAAAACACGTCTACGCAATCCGGGTTCAACGATTTATATAATTAATTTTCCCGACAAACTGATCGTGAAAGTCTTACCAAAGTTGTAATGGGAATAGAGGAGTTCCGGCGGCGTCTTGTCGTCCAGATCGGCACTGTTGATGCCCAACGGGTCCAACTGGGCAATGTGATGCCCACGAATCTACAAAATCCGTCACCCCATAACAACAACAGCATCCCAACAAAAAAAAAACAACCCTCCCCAAATATATCATCATCAATATTTTTCACAAAACAAATAATAATAATTCAATCACTTGCCTGTTGTTTATATAATAATAAACCTGGTGTAAAAAAATATAATCATGGTTAGTAGTTTAAAGCAGATTATCCCTTCGTGAAGTATCGATCGAAATCGATATTTCGCCAGAGATAGGACGTTACAAATCTAAAATCTAAGCAAAAGCCAAATTGTGCGTGCATTAATTATTAGAACTACTAATTTAGAATGGGAGTTAGTCAAGCTATGAAGTATACACATACTAAAGAGATAGATCAAAATTAGTTTATACATATTTAAAAAAAAAAGCGAAAACTAATTTAATTACAAAAAAAAGCGAAAAAAATTTCGAGAAAGGTAGGTAATAAACCTACGAAAAATGAAATTGTTTCAAACTAAGTGCTTGGGGGTTGGGGTGTGTAAAATTTTCGGAAACTCGATTCAATTGTAATAAGAATTGAGCCCAGATTTTGTTTTCGGACGGAAATAAAACAAAATGCCTTCCGGTGAGAAAATAAATTTGAACTTGAGGGGGCGTGGGATTAATAGAGAGTAGGCATAGTTTTGCAATTTTGCAGAGCAAATTGCGTTCAAAATAATGTGTGTATGTGAGAAATAGATAGAGTGACGGAACGGAATACAAACTTAGAGAATATTGACGGGTGATCTTGTCCGGGGGGCTTCCATGGCGATCGGAAAACGTGGTCGACCTGTCCGTGTACATAATACCGAGAGGATCGAGTTGCGCAACCAAGTGACCACGTGCCTGCCATCAATCATAACAACATCATAGATGAACGTACAGATAGATATAAACGAAATAAACGAGAAAATAGTAATTAAATAAAGGACATGCATTAATAAATGTAACTCAACGGAAATTCCCTAAAAAAAAAATTTAAATTTAGGGATATAATCATCATCGACGGCAAAAAAATAATCAATTAAATAATGGTTTTGCGTGCATGCAAATCTATATAGAAAAAAAAAACAAAATAATGAATGATTTGTGCACCAAAAAAAAAATTAAGAATAAGTATGATTTGAAATTTAAAAAAAAACATGAATCTGCCCCTGAAAATACAATATTTATAAATTTATGAATTCATGCTGCTTGATGTTGCACATGCAAACCATTTGCAAAAAATTGCGTTCTTTCAAATAATTAATTATGCTCGAGACCAATTAACTTCAATTGAATTCGAGCGTTAAATGCAATACGAAAAATAACCACACACAATCTCGGATTCTTTCGTAAATGTTGTAAAAACCTGATTACAATGAATTGTCAAATGGTTTGTACGCGACGCGATAAGAAAAAATAAAAATATACGTAACTGTTCAAGCTCAATTACGTCTCTAGTGCACATGCCTCTATGATTTATTAATTCCCATAAATTAAGATAATCATTATTCGTCGGAAACGAAAAATTGGCGATCGCATAAACGGTTTTTTAGCATGAAATACTGCCAATCAACATTAGGTGTCTTATAATGTGATGAGGTAACTCATAGCCAAGTACTTATGCCATTAGGTTTACGCAAGTACAAGTATCTTACCACATTTAACAAACACTTGACAAATATCGCGTATTATTTACCAAAGTAAATTACCCTATACGATACAGTTTGTAGTAAATAAAATAGAAGGCTAAGAGCGGAACCACGTGGAACTCCTGCCAATAGACTAATTTCACCGGTATTGCAATCGCCAAAAGCCCAAATAAGGATATTAATATTAAAAATAAAAAACCATAGTAATAAAAATAACAACAGTAAAACCAATAATCATAAAAGCGACAACATATTGGCTTTTGTACAAAACTATTTTTGTTGGAGACATTTGGAAGCAGCACGCGATTACCGTGTATGGTGGTGGCGCGTCACGTGGCAGAAACCTTCGTATGTTTTCCATCTCTTATTATTACTTAAATTTTAGAGTCAATTAGAGTCAAATTTTAGAGCTGCGCGTGGTCGCACGGGAATTACTGCCGCGCGTGTTCCGTAACGAAAAGGGAACAATTATCAACAAATTTTGAAGTAAAAAAATAAACCAAAAGAATTAATACGAGTTGGTGCGGTTTTTGAAATGTAGTCGTTTGTACAAAAAGCTAAAATGTAACGCACATCCTGATGTTAGTAAAAAATAAAAATTGATTTCTTTTTTGTGGGCTTAATAGCACACGTCCCTTTTCATTCCCATTGATCATACCTGGTAACTCCTGATGATGGCTTGCACGGCCAAATGGTCATCGATGGTCTTCTCAGAGATGGCGCCACCAACGGCGCCGCCGCCGCCACCACCGACGGCCGGGAGGAAGGAGGCGATGCTCATCTCGTTTCTGCCCATCGGGGCAAGGCTGGGCGGCGATTGGTAGCCTGGTCCGCCTTCCTGAGAATTCCTGAAGAACGAATCCCATGACTGGAAGAAAGAAAAAGACGTCATTAGCCGAGCAGGACGGATGCGGATGGCTGCGTTTCGCGGAGAAAGAACACCATCTGAAGTGGCACAAGGTCTGAGCAGTCGATATGCATTATAATAAATAAAAAACCACCTTGAATTTGCATTTAACGAAAATTTAAAAAATATATATTATATCAATTCATAATGAAAACTGCGAAATGCAAAATCAAGTGTTCGAGATAAACAAATTTTAATGATAAACAATCGAAATCCGAAAGGTGACAAATGAATGTCAAAACTAAATTGGGAATGTTATCTCAGCAAATCGAGAATATCGGATCAGATTTTTATCATCGTTATTTAATATTATATATAGAAATGCATACGTTTCTATTATATTTTTTCTTTTGCCTTTCCAAACCAGTCGTTTCTCGAAAAACAGAAGGAAAGCGCAACAAAAAGTAAATAAAATACCATTAAAATCACGACCGAAATAAAAAAAACGAGTTTTATAACGTTACAATTTCCAAGAAATTAATTGCGAAACTGGATTTAATAAAAGCTATACTTTCTAGTAAAATCTTTATACAAGATATATGTTAACCGGAAACTACTTATTTACAACCGATATAACAAATTTAGTTAATGGGCACGTACCGACTTGTTAATTGTATTAATCGTAAAGTTCGACTTGTTAAATAGTAGCATTAATACAATTTCAATTCCATGATAACAAAAAGTTAAACATGTAAAGTCCTTTCTGGATCACGTGCAATTTTGGCTTGACAAAGCAACATTTTTGGCTTGACAAAATCTTTAAGACCAACGTCGTCATGGAAATAAGTCATTTCTAGGTTGCTTTGATAAAAAAAAACAATAATTCTCCAGATCCAAAATGTTGTTCACAAAAAAAAGAATAATTGCTCAAATATAACTATAATCGATGCAGTCTTCTCTTTAGTTTTTGGCAAAAACAAACTAGAAATTTTGGAAAGCCTCACCACCGTTTAAAGCCAGACCTATATTAGGAAAGTCAATTATTGGTTACTGCGCAATTCGACAAAACAAACATATTAGTTTGCTTAACTTTCAAATTAAACTGAATCGCTTACACCAAATTGAAACTAATGTAAATACAGATGATGATGATGGTAATTTAGCCAGCACGATAAGAAAACGAAACGCTGCATACTCGGCAATTGTCAACTTCCTGTCCAAAAAAAATCAAATTCATAACGCTATTCGTTTATTGTTTATTTATTTGATTATTTCGAACGAAAATGTCCTTTAAAACAATGACTTCGCCGAAGAGCAAATAAAACATAATTTCAATTTTAGTTTTACATGGAATTAACTTCAATTGCTTTGTTCTCGTTTTTTTTTCTCTACAATCGAACAACGTTATAATAATTGGGAATTTCCCGTATTTTTAATAATTAATTATGAACTTAAAATGCTGGAATCGTATGAATTATGAAACACCAAGCAATATCAATAAAAGAAAATCATCAGAATCAAAAGTCGCATTGCAATAAAACAAGATAATTAAAATCGATCATTATGAAAACAGCCGCAATCATTTGGCAAACAATTGAATTTTCCAGTGTTTACTCGATGGATGCGTTCGCATAATCACATAATGACTGTCATCAGCATTACTGAAATTGTTTTATTAAAATCTAAAATTTTCTTTTGGCACGCGTGACCCTCGCCCCGAGATAACCCAATTTTGTTAAACATTCCGCACAAAACAAAAAACATTAAAATACATAATATGCACACGCTTGTTGTATACCAAGTTTTATCTATATAGGTCAACAAAAATAAAAAAGAAACGAAAATTAGTATTTGGATTGAACAAGGGTGCATCGTCAAAGTTCGAGAAGATTGGCGACAAGTCACCTTTCGATTTCAAAAATAGATCAGCTGAGAAATAGAGAGAAAAACGCCCATCGGATGCGATCAATCGAACGAAACAATCGGAAGCAGAAAAAAAATTGCAATCACATAGCCAATTTTTTTTTGCAACGTAATCTGGGGCCACCGACGACTTCAATAAGAGTGACTAGACTAAAGTACGCTATTTAATTTACTACACGGACTGCAAAAAAAAATTAAATCTAATGATAATTAGATAACGCAATCGGACGATTACAATTCCGATTTTCAATGCCTATTCATTCGCACGTTACGCAACGCGATTTTTTTTCTGCTTTAATTTTGTTTCTATGGAAATGAAACAGTTGCAATTAATTAGAGTAAACAAATGACTGGACAAGAAGCAATTTTTGCTCTTGCGATACGAAGAGCGTTTATCTCTGTAGCTTTCACTAAATCACTGCACTTTTTGTTATTTGGTCTCGCGATATATACATTATTAATATCAACATTTTAATTGAACGGCAATGTCAGACGGACAAGGCTAACAAACTTCGCAGACGATACATTTTTTTTCATATTGCATTCTAATACGGTTCTTATACGATTGTTCTACGTTAATTTTGGTGCGACAAAACCATTTACTTTTTATAAACTCATATTTAAGAGAAATTATATTATGAAGATTCCAGTTGAATTCTTAAATTTCGAACTTTCAAATTTAGTACTCCATGGATTTTTATTATTTGGTGGCAATTGTTTAGAGAATTCATTTTTTTAAAAGTTTAAATTGAAGATTTTGGTTAATAATTGAACACTTACCACATGAACACTGGAGGGATCAGCCAACCAAGCATTGTACATGTCCTCAACGTAGGCGCTGGAGCTGCCATTGAGGAAGGGTTCGGAGGTGACTGGGGTGGTGTACACCCTAAGCTGTTGTCCAGCGCAAGCCACTGGTGCAGCAGAGTTCTTGGTCAGAAGCCATGCTCCCATGCGCTGTCCCTGAGGCCCGGTCAGGGTCTTGTATATCGTGTGGGCCCTATGCATATCTAAACAAAAATAAATAACACCTGTCAATCAGTGTATTGTAGTAATCAAAATGAAGCAAGTTAAAGTAAACCTCGACTCTCTGGATCAAGGGGGGTTAAGCAGAAGAGGCACCACCACGAATGTTACCTTTAATCCTTTAAAACAGTCCAAATAAAAACCAATGTAAAAGTGACTGTAGAAAGAGGTTCACTGACATTTGCCTGCATGTACTTCAAAATTTTACCATTCAATTGTTTTCGAGTAAACAAACAAAAAAATAAATACAATTAATTAATTTCCGACAAATTTGCGTTTCTGGTTAGTGATTACAATTCGTATTCGTTTGCTATTGATGGTTTTCATTATCAATGCAGTGTTAAGTGTGGATCAGCTGCTTCCACTCAAATCAAAAAGATGAATGATTACGGCCGAAAACCGAAATTACGTAAGTTATTGTGCACGAAATTCCGAGAATCTGACGTTTCCCCAGTAGTCAACGTTCCTTTCGTTCGGGTCCAATCCAAAAAATATATATTTTATTATGTAATTTTTGGTGGTGGGAAAAAAAGAAGTGAAAGAAAGTTCGGCAAGGTGCGTTTGTTAATCATTGTGCGAAATGTTAATCGATTCTAACCTCAAATTAGCCTTGAATTGGAAACTAGGTTAAGCGAAAGAACGAGAGGGAGGAGGTGCGCGAAAAGAAGTGAATCACACAATCGGTCCCCGGCCAATCGGAGGGCTGGGATTTTCGCGGATCTATTGTGTTTTCCGCTGAATTCGATTATCCTCCTGCTCTTACGAAACGGGCGGCTGCGGCTCGCGTCACAGGTCCCTCTAAATTTAACCACCACCTATTTTTTTTTTGGCATCTGTCAGCAGGAATTCGAATCGATGCGAGCGTACTTTCGTACCTTTCGATTCGCTCGAAGTTTTAAATTCATTGCAAGTTTTCTTTTCTAATTTCTTATTGCAAACTTCTTGGAAATTCTTTGCTGCAGGACGCAAAGGTGCGAATGGGGTGTTGGGCGGTCGAGAAGGAAGACCGATAAAATCGATTCGGAGAGAGCGGATATATAGAAATGTATATATTATATAACTGCTGCAATTACGGACGGACCGCGCGATCGATCGTGCAAGGTTTTCTACTAACCGTCTTTCTATTATCTATTTAACTAATTTCCCCCTTGTTTTCAGAGATTAAAAGCACAGCACTGAGTATTCCCAAAAAAATTGTCGCCACTGCTATTAACGTTGTATTACCTTAAGTTCTTGCTCGTCAAGTTACCAAGAGGAGCACCGAAACCGTACTACCAACTCCAACGGACGCCTCAAATTCCCTACTATTCCAAATGCGCGTTCGCTCTCTCGCCTTCCCTCACTCTCGCGCTCACTCGCACATCGACCAAATGTCTGATGGTTATTTTTCTTTTCTTTCTAGAATACTTGAAGAATACAATCACAAGTCTCGACGGAATCCACGAGAAAAGCATGTAAACTATTTACTTAATTACTCAATTCTTATCTGTATCGCGATAAATATGCAGATAGCGAATTCCGTTGCGCAACATAATTCGATTGTTATCGAGCTTAGATTATATTCAAATTTGATAAGGCTATCTGATTTTATTTTGGTACTAATTTTGTTTGAACGTTATGTGGAAACTATAGTATTTTTATAATTCGCCTTTATTGTGCAATCAATAATTTCGAATTAATAATTCAATGAATGTAGGCAACCCGAGTTTCTTATTGGACCTAATCGGAGAAATACATGTTTCAAGACGTATTCATCAAGAAAGGAGCAACGATTCTTTTATATCACCGAATACGAATGAATGTGTCATAAAATGGCATTGGAATGCTTCTTTTATGACATTGGAGATGAATTCTTTTTGGATATAAATGAATGTCTTAAAAGAAACGTTATTATTACACTCATATTTAGATAACTAAACGAGCAGTGGTATAAACGTTGCAGGAATTATCAAAATTCTTTAATGACAGTATTATTATATAGGGAATGCTTAAAGTACTCGTTTTGAAACATTGCTAAATATGTACTAGATATAAAGTAAAATTGTTATAGTTTGCTAAATATGTATTGAAACTAGCTGCATATACGCATATAAAAAAGGGAAATACAGTTCAATAGATTCAACATTCCGAGAAAAACAAGAAATAAATATTTTTTTTCTTATATATATATATAATATAAATAAAACAATCCGCGATAGGAGCCTCCTCGGTATTCGAATAAAATATATAATTATTATTATTAATTCTAGATGTCTAGGATCGTCGGTCTCGTTTCTTTGGCACATTTCATCACAGAATGCATGAACTTGATGAAGCCCGTGTCCTTGGGCTTCTCCAGACCCCTCAGCAGCCTGTTCTTCATCACGGCGATGAATTCGCGATTACTCAACTGTCCGTCCACTAGAAACATATACATAAAAATCGTTTGATTTTATCGTTAGGAAATCTTACAGTTCTCATCGAAAATGGTGAAGACAACGTTGATGACGTGATCGCTTAAATCGACGTGCGCAACAGTTTTGGCGACGTGCTTGAGGGTGGCCTGGTCGATGGAAGCACCGGCGATGTGGTAGAACGTCAAAGCAGTATCGACGTCGTTAATGTTGTTTAAGAAGTGGAAGAAGTTTAAATAGTCTTGTTTCGATACTCCCTTTCCATGATCACGAAAACTGACAAAGTAATCGTTGACATTTGATAATTAAAGTTATGTTTATCAAACTCACGCTTTTTTGACTCGTTTCAGCATCTTGACCTTCTTCTTCTGCGGATACCCGGCGTACGCCAAAAGCAGCTCCGTGAAGTCCGCCTCGGAGATGTTGCCGTTCTCGTCGGGACTCTTCCTCTGGAACTCCAAACTTAAGATCTCCTTCTGCAATTGCTCCTGGAAGTCCAGGAACTTTTCAATTGTTAACTTCTGCTTGAGAGTTGGCCCGAAGAAGTACGTCGTCAACGCCGAATTCACACCCTAAAGACAAATTTATTGATTTCGGTTTTTACAACTCATTTCTTCATCTTTATCACCTTGAAGGTGTTGCCGGTATTGGCGTGGTCCCTGTGCCTGGAGCCGATGCTGGTCTGCTGCCGAATCAAAGTTGCCACCTTCTCGAACTCCTCGCAGTCCACATCTCCATCGCCGTTCAGATCAAACATTCTGAAAGCTATCTCGAAATGTCGACGCGATGCTACAAACAATAGTACATATCAATAAATAAAGCGAAAGATTAATTAATTAACAACACTCACTGGACAAAACTGTCAGCAAAAAAATGTAATCGGAGAAGGTGATCAGACCGGAACTTCCCAGCTTGTAGAAGATGCTATCCTGGTCCAAGGTCAAATCCAGGCGATCTTGCAAGGTCTACATTTACAGAAGCAAATGAGTAGCTATTAGTGCAAGACACAAAATGAACATTTAAAGCTTTTCACACACACTACAACATTCAAATTACGAAATAAACCATAACAAACCAAATCTGACATTACAATAATCCAATTTAAGATATAATGATTTGCGAAAATACAGAAAGCTTCATAAAATTTAACTATTATTATGCGAAAATTGCATTATCAAACTGAGATTCTAAATTTAAACAAGCACATCTGCTGAATAAGTTGCCTAACAAAAATACATAAAACAAACGCGCTCGCGTTTCTAAAACGTTACGCAACTGTTGAATACAATGACACGCAATTATCGCTGTTATTTAGCATTTTAGGACGTAACTAACAAAGAATTGCAACTACATAATCTAGATGGGAGCCAACTAATAATTTACATGCAATGCGATTGAAATAGACGAAGGAGATGATGCTGATGTGCTCGAGATTTGGCGAAAAGGAAAATCAAAATGAATCATTACCTCTTTAAAATGCTGCAAAAACACATATTCAAATTCGTCAGTGAATTAAACATATTTACAGATTTTTATTACAATTTTAAATAAATCGGTTTTGGGTCAAAATGTTTACACCTATATAATATAGACGCAGCAGAATTTTGTGCTCAAGGGATAAAATAAACTAAAAAATCAAAGAATAACATTCTGCTCAAAAGCTTTTGGAAAGATTTCGTTCTGTGCAAGAAAGAAGGGATAAGTAGAGATACAGAAGAGAATAACAAACGTAATAAACATTTCCTTCTTTCTTTTCTTTTATAAAAATATATTTTTTTTTTAGTTCATTAATGAATTCAAGTTATTTATTATTATTTTTTAGATTACCGTCACATCCGACAAATTACTAAGTTTCATTGGGAACGACTCACCTTTGGATCGTAGCGCTTGTATTGGTCTAAGCCTAAACCTAGAAGAAGAAAGATAAACGATTAAATGGTTTGCGATGTTGATGGGTGCGAGCGGTGGTTTGTTCTTGCGTTAATCATTGAGAAGCCAGAATGGAGGAAATTGTGAAATGCAAGAAGATTAAACTAACCATCGGGCTGTTTTTGACCCGGTGTAATGGATCTCAAGAAATCGTCTGGGGTCATGTAAATCTCTGTGTGATCGGCGGATTGGAGGGTGGCGAAATAGCGGAACACTTTGTCGGGGGTCGAGTAATGCCGGATCCGGTTCTCATATTCAATTATCTGGATTAGATCATGCAAGTTAGTACAGCCGAAAACCGAATGCATACGAAAACAAGTAGAGCGTGGAGAGAGAAAGAGATAGATTAAATGTCAGTAAAGCAGTATAGTTAATAATATCGCATGACCATATAAATATGCGATTTAGAGATGCAAGAAACTTATTCATTATGTTTTACCGTCGGGCTGCTTGCTGCCTGGCGTGATGGCCCTAAGAAAATCGTCGGGCGTCATGTAAGTGTCCACCCCATCCGAGTAAGACACTTTAACAGTCGCAAAATATCTGAATATCTTATCCGGAGTGGAATAAGCCCTCATACGATTTTCATACTCTATTATCTAACATCGTCATGTAATAGAAAATAACATCAAATTGGTAAGCAGCTCAGAAGCAAACCATAATCACCTTTCGATCCCTGAACCCAATCTTTGGCTTCTTGTGTTTCTTATGAGGCTTCTCCTCCTCCTTTATCTCACCCTCAATACCATCCTCCAAATCATCAATTTGCTCAGTAGTCGCCGGACTCTTGGCGTCCACCTTCGGACACATCCTCTTGACCCTAAATAAAAACAATTAAAATAATTTGAAAAAGCAAATAATCTTTCAGGCCATTTACCACTCAGGATTCCAGCACAGTACAAAGAAGGTAAACCCCAGGAAGGTGTACCACAGTTTTGATACGAACGGTTCCGGATCCGGCTTGTGACCGAAGTTCTTGTAATTCCTCCGCTGCTGATGATGTTGGTTCACCACATCCAAACGTGCGACCCCACACGCAGGTTTAGCATTGACGACCCAGCCCTGCGACGCCACCATCCGCTGTCCCAAAGCCCCCAATCTCAACACTCTGATCATTTTCTCGCTCTCATTAACTTATTAATAATTACATAAACAAATAAGAAATATTCGCCCTACAACACTAATCTGACAGCTGATAACATGGCTACTTTTCGGCCATATTGAATATTAGAACTATTTTACAAAAATAAAAAATTATCTTTAACAAATAGATTTTTTAAGCAATATTAATTATACATCTCTTAAATTATAACTACTTTTGCAATTATGTATGATAGTACATAAAGAATGCTTGAAAAAAAATAATAGTTCAAACATGCACAAGTAGTTTAAATGATGTGTCAAAGTTTGCTGCAGATGTAAATAAACAATAATTTGTGCATTGCACAAATTTTGTGGAGTTTTAGTGTAGTGTGAAAGTATGCAGGACGATATGGATTCGGACGGTGGAATTACCGATTCGCCTAAGAAGGGTTAGATTAGTTTTTGCGTAAATTAAATAATATTATTGCATTTTGTAGGGCCTACTTTATCTACGTCTACCTCGAGTTTCGAAGCGTTGGATCCCCACGATCCCAACTTGAGTCGCCTGGCCACGTCCATGTTCAACAAAACCGCTGATTATTTGTATGGGGAATTAACAAGTACTTTGGAGGACTACAAGTTGCTGGAGAACATGAATCGAGCAACTATCACCAAGTATTCTGATATGAAACATATTGCTGTGAACATCAATAAAAGCATGGTAGATCTGAATGAGAAATGTAAGTTTTCTTCAATTTTGAAATGTTAATGTTGAAGGTAAAAAAGTTACAAGACAGTATTTATTGTTTTCAGGTGATACATTGCAGCCATACCTGGACCAGATCGAGCAGATTGAGGACAGTGTGCTCAAGCTGGAGCAGGCGGCCTACAAGCTGGACGCGTACTCCAAGCGGCTGGAGGCAAAATTCAAGAGTTTGGAAAAGCGCTGAAAATAAAAGTTATTTCGTTTTCTTTTTCGTTTTGAATTCCTCCAATTTTGTGGCCAATTTTTCCATGTAGGTGCCCTCCACGCAATCGATGAACTCTGCAACGGCCGGCGCGCACACTATGGTGCAGTGCGGATGCTTCATGTAGCAACGATGCACCTGAAAATTTGCAAATTGTTGGTATTTCTCATCTGCACCTCTTTTTAACGATCCTCACTTCTTCAATATCGCAGACACTCTTCAGTCGGTTCTTCTTCAGCTGTCTGGAAAGTGATTTGAAGAGGGCGTTAACGGATTGGACGGTGAGTCCGTACGCAACGCTGTGCGAACGATCGATGCAACGCAGCCTCTCGAAACCGTCGTGATCGACCATCTCGAGCTTCTTCATCTCGGCGGGCGATAGCTGCTTGGGTTCGATGCCTGCAATTGGTCGATTTAGTGCGAGAGAAGAAGAAAGGGGCGGAGCCGTCGTGGCTTCCTCCTCCATATCATCAAACCTTCCGTCATCTTCAGCACGACATCGTCCGAGAACGTGATGACCGTGTGCTGCACCGCCGCGGGGCAATTGTTGCAACTCACCAGGCTGCCCATAGCGAAGAATTTTGATCAAAAACGAAACGAATGTATTTACTGCAAATTTTCACATTTGACGTTTTCCTCTCTCTTTGACAATCCCCAAAAAAACAAATGAAATGAAAACAATTTGCTTCCTAAAGATGATTGCATTCATATTAGAAAATACAAATAATTGCTCGTAATGGAGCCTCGTGTGAATTGCAAATCGATTAAATCTATTATCGGATCGCGCCGTTGCACGTTTTGAGGATGCAGGATGCTCAATTTTCCGATGAGTCACGCATCATTTAAATAAATCAATTAATAAAATTCAATTAATTCATGAAATCCTGTTCGACAATAATAAAGACGAGTTAATGTATTCACACGATTGAAATATGAATAGCGACCAAAAAAAAAACCTGATGTTCCCAGATGAAATCTTTCCATTTTATTACACAAATCAATAGAATTACTTTGATCTCTTGCGATTCTTGTATCCAATTTCTTAATTATAATTTTATATCTAAAAATAAGTATTTTAAGTCAAATTAACTTTAAGTCTAACTAAACTAATTTGGCATTAATAAGTCAATTTTGGCAAGTAATCTAACCTATGTCACAACTTAACCTGTGCAGAATCGAAACGTGTTTGAAAGATAAATATAATTAATTAAATGGAATCACGGACGCGGTTAGATAATTTCATGATTGCTTTTTAATTTTCGCCAATTTTGCACAGCATTCTGACTGCAAAACAAACATATCTCGCCACAAGAGTCACGAACCAAGTTCCGCTTATTGTTTGTTGTTTTTTTTTTTCGATAATTCATACAGATATGAAAACGACGAAAATAGAAGTGAATATTATTACGAAGAAACATGAAACGATTTTTGTCAAATTCCTATTCAAATTATATTTAAAAAATATAGATTTTTAGTGTTCAACGAAAAATTCAAATTAAATAGAAAGAATTTCTACAACGTAAGATGTAACTAATGTAATAAGTTGTTTTTGTTTTCTTGTAGATGTAATCGTTTGATATGCAGACGTCAATTAAAAATAGACACAGACAGCATACCTAAAAAAAATATTTTCTAATCTTCAAAAGATTAGTCGAGATTTTGTTGTTGTTTTGAACATTCTTAATGATTAATTTTATACGAAAACGTTTAAACATTTAAAAAATGCTACTATTAATATTATTTGCACGTGATCCGAGCGTCTGCGGAGCAAAAATACGCGTGCTTCTTCTATTTTTTCTGAACTCTTAGAAATACAATGTTTTAAGGTCAAGGGTGGATTTGAAGAAGAAGACGAAATAAATAATAGTCAAACGACTTTCGCCTAAGTTGTATTTTATTGCGGGCCATAACGCACAGGAAAATGTTCAACTAATGTAAATTTTTTGGAAAACCGCAGAGATTCCACTAATCCTCTCCATATAAAGAGCGGCTCATAAATATCGACACTTGCGGTACTATTTTTTTTTTGGTTAATAAATAAATTAGTTTCGCGTTTCAATTAAATGAAAAATAATTTAGAAGTCCTTTTTTTCTTCTTTCATTTTTTTCTTCATCTAATTGTCAAGGTGACAATACTTTATAAGTGCAATGCGACGGGATCGCCTCGGATCCAAATTTATCGCCCGTTTCGAACAATTAACGATAAATAACGTTATTATTATTATTATAACATACGGTTTTTATGAATTTATTCCGACGAATGTTTTCGCAATTTACTTACTTGTTTCTCTTTCGTACATCAATTTTCATAAATTTGAACAAAAAAAACAAAAGTTCGGTGAACGAAGGACATTGCACATATTTACAAAACACCAATCGATCATGTCACGCCAATTGTTTGTCCAAATTACTTGCAAACAATTGTTTATATATCTTTTTTACTAAAGTAAAATTGATGTTCGCATCCTCTTCCTTGTTATTGGGTTCAGATCGATTCTTAGACGAAGGTTAACTGTTGGAAAAATAACACATAGAAATTAGAATTCCCAATGCCAATTTCGATTACGCATCGCAGGAAGATCTCATTCATTCCTTCGCTAATTGATTGCGCTCGAGAATTGTGTGAGAACATGTTAGAATGGAAAAATAAACAACTTTGAAAAAAAAAATGCATTCATCCAAATTAATTGCTTAATTTATAGTAAATGTACTAATTATATAAATAATAGATGAAAAATAATTTTGAGATTTTAATGTTTCAGAAAACACGTCACTTATGGAAAATATACGATTATTGAAAATGTTTTTAAAAGCATTTTAATTGTTTAAAAACAATTCGAATTCCGGCATTTGCTCATCATTTGTTTTAATCAATAAAAATTGATTAAACGTCAAATTTGACATAAAGTAAATAATGTCAAAAATGACATTGCAAATTTCAAAATTATGACAGGTATGAAATGTGAAACTAAATAATTGTAAACACCATGAATGTAATAGTCATAATTCAAAGAGTTATCGAGAGATGATAGATGATTTGTCTCATTTGTAATGTATAGGTTTCTGCATACACAATTGCAATTGGAAGAATTTGGAAGTTTTGAATATAATGGAATGTCAGGATGAGAACTATGAGTTGCATAAAAAGACATGCATGCAATGGAAATGTCAGCGTGTGAACTATGAAAGTAAAAAGATGACACCTGTCAATGAAATTATCCCGGTTTTGCGTATGAGATGAAATTTTTAAAAAAGCCCAGTTGATTTACGAGTTAGTCAAAATTTTTGAGAGATTTTAATAAAATATAAAATAATATAATAAAATAAAAATGTATGTAAAAAAATCCGAAAAATTTTCGCATTACAATAAATAACGAATGGCATCTGAGTTATGACTTAATATTTTTTCGGATTTACTTGCGTATGCAAATCAGCGACGTATGAAAAATAATACAGAAACAAACGTGTTATCTGAAACTGATGAAATTCTCGAAAATTCTTCGATTCACTCCGTTCTTGTCTCGCTCACTTTAATGCGAAAAATATGAAAATTACCGAAAAAAATTCACGTGAAATAATAAAGAGGGGAATAGGAAAAAGAAGATGAGAAAGATGGAGCTTCTTCTCCGTTGTCTTTTTTTTGTGTTCACGATGCGGAGGTGGAACGAGAGGAAGATTTCGTATAAATACCGTAGACGTTGCGATTTGTTAACTAAACGCTGATACACACGTGAACTTTGATCAATACTCACAACAAATACTACTGAATAATAGTAATAAGTAATTAAGTGATCGAGTGCAAATTAAGAACATACAGTACGAAAAGGAAAGCAAAATGAAGTTGTTGATTTGTTTCAATGTGAGTATTACTAATCCAAATATGATAATTGTGATTTTTCTTTTAAATCCAAGTTTTTTTTTTGTCTGAAATATCCCTGTATAATATTGTTTATAATCGTTTCATTCAATTCGATTTATACTAATTGTAGTTAACTCGTTACAATCCAAAGAAAACTTATGGAACTTTGTATAATAAAATCAATGCATTCATTGAGAAACGTCGTATATTTGCGCGATGACATAACGGCTGCAAATAGACGAAAAATCTTGAAGTTCTGACGAAAAGCGCGGTAGTCCGAGAAATTATGATTATTAGCGTTTGCAAATTTAACATTTGCGGCCTTGGATAATCTTCTCCTACTTATTTTCGTTTCGAACATATTATTAGCGGATTTACTTTAATCGTGGCTCGCATCCAACGTAAATCGTCGTAATAAATTGCAAGATTTCAAAAAAAAAACATTTTTTTCAATGAACGTCAAATTTGACACTTCCGGTCATGTCATCATCGAATATCGATGTCTATAATTATTATCGTATCATATTTTTGTTAGAATCGAGGAAACCAATGAAGTAAACGAGAATTTCCTTCAATCATTCGACTATTAGTTAAAACTGTCATCAAATAAACGTCAAATTTGACAGTTATGTTTATAATATGACGTTTGGTTACTTTTAATATCGGTTACAATCAAGTGAAGAATGCTATTCCAAATTAGCATTAAAGAACGATTTGTCTAAAAAACAATTGAGAAATCAATTTATGATATTGTGTAAAACGTAATATTTCCAAAGGTTACGTGGTAATGTCAAATGATGCTCATCCGTAAACACGTTTATTTAATTATATTTTTTTTTACTTGACCCACTTTACGGTGTGTTTTCTATTTATTTATGCGTTTATTCGTAAATATTTTGCGAATTTCTGAGATACAATCGGGCTACACATTGATCTGCTTGTCGGTGTCAAGTTCAGTGAACGGATTCGCGCTTTAAGTTCAAAAGTCAAGTTCACGTCTTTCCGAGCTGCGCACGTCACACGAGTATCATCATCATCATCTTCATCCGGGATTATTAAAATACCAGTTTCTATTATTCTATTTATAAATCGCGTTTCTAATTTGCGGCGGGTTTTCCCCGGCTGTTGACATTTCAAAAAAATAAATAAATATAATTGACACTGTAAACGTCAAATTTTAATATTGAAACAATTGATGAATTTCGCAGGCGCTGTTGATATGCTGGGTGCACGCCGAGGATGTTCGACTATTGGATTTGGATCCACCAGAAGCGCAGTCTATCATCGATAGTAAAGATCAGACTTTGAAGTATGCGCCGAAGATCGAGTCGAATGTGCCGGCTATCAGATATTTGGGAAATGAGCCGCACCACGTGCAGGAGGATATATACCTTGCCAACCAGTACCATGGACAGGACGGTGTTGGGGGTTATTTGTACGGGTATTCCGTTCCCGATATATCGAAGACCGAGAAGAAGAAGGCCGGCGGTGATTTGACCGGGGCCTACAATTACATCGCCGGAAACGGACAGGAGATTAAGGTGGAATATTGGGATAATGGTAACGGTTTCCACCAGATCGACAACGTGCCAAAGATCTTGCCGAAGCAGATCGATGACAGCCCCGAAGTTAAGGCTGCCAAAGAGGAGCACGCCAGGATTTGGGCTGCCGAAGCTGAAAGAAACTCGAAGCCCATTCAGTGAGTGATTTCTTGTTTGTTGTTTATTTTGAAGGAAATATTGATTTTCCTTGATTTTAGGAACCCGTACCCAAGTGCCAGACCTGGAGCGTACGCCGGTCTCGGTGCCGGAGTCGGAGCTGGAGTTGGCGCAGCCACAGGATATTCCGCCGTCAGCGGTTTGAGTCAAGGAGCTCCCAAATACGGAAGCCCCAGTCTTGGTCCGGGAGGCGCACAGCCAGGATTCGCCGGTAACCCAGGTTACGCTGGTCAATCGGGAAGTTTCGGAGCTTTCGGTGGATCCAAACCAGGATTCGGTGGAAGCCAAGGAGGAGCTTTCGGTGGATCCAAACCAGGATTCGGTGGAAGCCAAGGAGGAGCTTTCGGAGGAAGCCAAGGCGGAGCTTTCGGCGGACCGAAACCAGGTTTCGGCGGAAACCAAGGTGGAGCTTTCGGAAGTGGATCTAAACCAGGATTCGGGGGAAGCCAAGGCGGATTCGGCAAGTCCAACCAAAACAACATCGATTACAGCGGCCAGTACAGCGAGAACCAGCAATCCTTCGCCGCGAATCCTCAGGCTCAGAAGAAGGACCACGATGACGGTAGCTGGGACGAGAGCCAAACCGAAGAACCTCAAGGTCCTCCAAAGGGCTTCTTCTACAACATCGATTACCCGGTGGGCATCATCGTCTCCAAGGACGGGCAGCAGAAGAGGGAATCCCTGTCCGAAGTTTACAACAGCAACAAGGCCCTCTTGGATCAGCAGCTCAAGGGAGGCGCAGCCGTGCACGGTGGCGCAACCTACCCCAACTACCAAGTGCACGCCTAATAATCCTTAACGTTTTGTGATAATTTATATTTTCTCTTTCGTCCAATTATATTTTATATATATATTTTTTATGTAATAATTTATTAAAATAACAGATTAAATAATAAACACAAATATAAATTAAAACCTACGGATAAGTAAGCACCTCCTCGTTTAGGTAGTTGTTATCCTTGTGCAGCGGAACGACGATCATGTAGTTGTGCGGTCTAGGCCTCACCACGTCCGGCCTATTGTTGATGAAGGGAATCCTCTGAACTATACCGTTCGCAAAGGTCATTATCCCATTTCCAATCGAGCCAAACGTCTGCGGAATGTTGATTTGTATAGGAAACCAATCCGATCCTTGGATCCAATTTCCAACGACGTCCCAAATTCCCCTTTGCGCAGGAGGAATCTGCAATCTGAATGATAAAATAATTTTTAAAAAATTCACTAGCAAAAAAAATTAACTTACTGATTCGCGTCAATTGGATTTGAGCGGACGAAAACGGCGAACATCAATACAACCAGCACCACTTTCGAGCCCATTATATTTTTTGTTTTACGTATCTTTGCGTAACAGGTTTTGCCGAATATTCGTCTGCAAGATCTTCCTCTGTTGGTGTTGGTGGTAGTTGTTGTTGCAGCTTGGCCGAAGGAGCAGATCGAAGTGCGTCCGAGTCATCCGGTAAGGTACTAAATAACCGAATTTCACTTGTTTCTTTGGCGGTGGCAACTGTGTCAGAATTTCTATTTGACGTTGAAATGAAGAACGTATACAAAAATGGCCCGGTTTCGAGTTCAACGCAGGCGGTGCCGGTGCGAAAACGAAAGTGCAAAGATGTAAATAACAGAAACCGTCTTTTTGGTGGACGTGAAGCTCGTTAGAATAATTACGGAGAAAGAGATGCTAAAATCTGCGAACCTCTCCTATTAAGGTTAAACGCTACTTGCTTTTGTAGCATTAAGAAAACAACTAATTAACATCGCTCACCATGTATTAAACCACTAGTTAACTTAATGAACAATAAACGTTTGGGAAAGATTAGCCTGGTCCACTTTTTAGAAATAATTGAAATTTAGCTAGAGATCGGCGAAATCTACGATAAATACAAAACAAATAAAAAAATGACTTATTCCAATTTATGACTATTAAAAATAAAACATATGTCAACGTCAATTATTAATTATTATAAATAATAATGACATACGTCAAATTTTATTTATGGATTTATTTTATGAGAAACTTAATGATTTTCATTAAAAACAAATAACAATGCTAATAAATATTCTGTTTAAGTGAAGTTTCTAATTATTTTGTGTTGTTCGCGTTACGAATTTTGAAAATGTTATTCAAAAATTTAAGTTGAATCAGAAAAAAAAAAAAACAAGTGACCCAAGAAGAAAATAAAAGAGGACGTCCAAACCGGGTTCCGTTCGTTTCGCAAGAGACGACCAGTGGATACGTCGAACGGTTTACAGTTAGTAACAGAATACCGAACTGAGAACGATTATATTATTCTGTGAATCTACATGAATGTAGATTATATTTATAATAAAAAAAAATAGAATCAAACTAACGAAGAGGCTCTCAGTTTCGGCATACGAGGCGACACGATGTGGTTGACTTCTTCAGTGGTGACCCTACTGGTTTTGACGATTGCTGCGGAATGCCGATATTTGGACAGGGCCATCACCGATCAGGCGGTCAGTCCGAAACCGACTTTCCTGTCCGGTCTAAGTCTGTGGCCCACCGTAACCGTCAGCAAGTTCCCACCCATTATCGAATTCATCGCGCAGAGGATACAAACGCAGTTCTCCAGTTACGTGTACGAAGATTTGAGCAGACCGCAGACCTATGATAGACCAGTCTACACTTTGTCACCTGCAGATTTGGAGAAGTTCTCAACGACGACAACGGAAGTGCCAACAACAACAATCGAAGAGGAGGAGGAAGAAGAAGAAGGGACGGAGGAGCAGTTTGAAGTAACCACGAAGAAACCTTCCAATACTATAATCGAGTTTTTCGAGGTGGTGAACAGCCCCGAATTTAATTCGAGTCTGCAGATCGAGTATGAGCTGAAGAAGATCAGAGATGGCGGCGGATCTGTGCAGGGCGCTTTCAAGGGAAACTCTTTATACCTAATACTGGACGATGAGAGCAGCAGCGAGAAACCAAAGATTGATAGTGAAAGTCCGAATTTGAATAATTTGGAGCACGTTATAGTTATCAAGCACAGCGGCGGCGAATACAAGATCGTCTCCGACATCCAGAAGGCAGACAACTGACAACCAGACACTGTATATATTTTTGATTTTTTTTTTATGGTTACGCCTGTATCATCAAACGATTAAACTTGTCTATCTTTTCTTTGATCACCGCCTGCTTCCGCTCGATCTCCACCTGAATCTTCTTGAGCACCTCCACCTCTCGGCAATCTCCCCTCTGGTTGATGCGCCTTTGCTCCTCCGGAGTCGCAGGAATCGATGACATATGGCTCGTCCTACTGCTGCCTTTGATCGTGTTCGTCAGCATCGATCGGATGGACAGTATCGTCTCCAGCTCGTAGTTATCGTCGTCCCTGCAAACACCAACAATTAGCGAATTCAATACGAAAAGATGAAAAACTATTACGGTTTTTCCACGTACTTCAGCAGATCATTCGGATCCTCCCTTTTGGGCTTCCTGAAAAAAATATTGATATATATCCACGTGTAATTTAAATAAATCATAATCGAACTGAAACCTGGCCGTGTTGAGCCGCTTCTTTTTGAACTCCTTGCTTCCTGGTCTACTCTTCACCTCCTTATTCAACGGCTTGCAATCGACTGTATTCCGCTGCTGCGCATCCAAAGGTTTCTTATCCAACACCTTTTTCACATCATGCTTGTTGCAGCTGAAATTTTTGCTACATTCACAATAAATTACAAGAGCAATATTTTCCACACCAATTAGCGAAAGCAAGCAAAATGGCTTCTTATAACACAAACAAAATGGCTTCTTATAACACAAGCAAAATGGCTTCTTATAACACAAGCAAAATGGCTTCTTATAACATCAGCTGATTGTTACCTTTCGAATTTCTTCTCTACGTGTTTAGTTTCCTTCGATTTCTTCAACAACTCAGTGAGCAAAATGTTTTGGCTCCTGAGATCTACGATTGTCTCATTAAGGTATTCCAATTTTTTCGCGTTGCACGTGTAGCGATTCTCGCGCCTTTGCACCAGCTCTTTGATTCCGTTCAGCGTGTCCTTCGCCGCCTTCAGCGAGTCCGGTTTGTAAGAAAGCGATGTCTCCGTTTGAGATTCTTTCTCCATTTTATCCGCCTTGCCCAGATTCCTAACGTTCTCATAGAGCTTCGTCAGACGTTCCAGATTCCCCTGCGAATTCTGATTGAATCCCATCAGCTTCCTTCTGTACATCGAGCACTTCTCCTTCTCCCTGTCACATCTCAACAAACCATCAAATCATTAACTACCTATCTTCGCTAAACTGTAAAACGTACTCAATACACAGCTGCTCGTTCTTCTGTTGTATATCGGCGAACTTTATCCCGAACTCATACCATTCCTTCTCAAGGTTCTTCAGCTTGTAGAAGAAATTGTTGAGGGCTGATTTCGAGTATGGGCTTCGGAAGAACGAGCTAGCAGCGTTGGTGATGTCGAAGAAGTTGCAGCTGGCGCTGCGAACAAAATTGAGAGCCTTGTCGCGGTCCTCCGAAGAACTAGATTGACGACCGCCCGAGGAGGCGATGCGCCTCAGTTCCACGCTGGAGACGCTCCGCCTCGTGTACATGGCTGATTCCACGCACAGCTTTCGCGAACAGAAAATATATGAAAATTTTGCTTCGTCCAAATAAAAAAAAAAAACTTTTCAAAATGTCACCAGCAAAAAAATTCAGGCCAAACTGATTCTGAATTTAATCCAGACGTGCAACTTAAATCGATTCAGGCAACCACATTGCATCAAATTGAATTTTTTAATTTTGGTTAACAGCTTAAGTAAAATTAATTGTAATAAGTTTTGTGACTGCAAATGCGTCCTAGCGCACGCTAAGTGTAGTGAACATCGCCGCCGATAGGTGGTTGCGTCGAGAGGAAAGAATAAGAAGAACTGTAATAAGTGACGCAACACAATGTGACTGGCAAATGCGCCCTAGCGCACGCTAAGTGTAGTGAACGTCGCCGCCGATAGGTGGTTGCGTCGAAAGGAAAGAATAAGAACTATAAAAGTCACCTATGTCTTATATAACCCATCTATTTAGAAAAGTACACTAACTTGAGGCTGGCAAAGTTGTGTCAGACAGACACAGGTTAAGTTAATTACAAAGGCGAAAGCCTGAGAAGAAGAAGATAATGTGACTGGCAAATGCGCGCTAGTGCACGCTAAGTGTAGTGAACGTCGTCGCCGATAGGTGAAATTATCAATACTTGATGATGATGCAGAGTGTATATAGTATTGCATCAGTTGAATTTTGCAAAGTGATGATGATGCAGAGCGTATATGGTATTGCATCAGCTGAATTTTGCAAAGTGATGATGATGCAGAGCGTATATGGTATTGCATCAGCTGAATTGTACAAAGTTTCTTATAAATTCAGCGACGAGTTTCAATGTTTTCAAATGCTCGACCAACATCGATTGGTTCGATTCGATAAGATTAGTCGTCTGAAAAATCTAAGACATCACATAATCCTTTAGCAAATAATATTGGGTGAAGTCAAATATTCTGAGCGTGTTTTTTCTTTATTTCGACGATAAAATTAATTAAGATAGAACTATCGGGTTTAGATCAAATATGCACCATTTTGTTCGATAATTTTGTCCATTTTGAAGGCAATTTCATAATGCCGCGATTGAAGAAGTCCTCGTCCCTTATAGTAAACAACTTGACATGCTCATTTATACAAGCCTCTTTTGAGGCCAGTTTTTTATCATCAAGAAAATTTTGCATATGCTTGAAAAGAAGGTGATAGTCGTTTAGTGTGGTGCGACATATACTCCCATCCAAGTCGTTAAAGGTGTATGCGACCTGGCGTTGTCGTAATGGAACACAACACCCTTCCTATTGGACAATTCTGGACGCTTTTCGTCGATCACCTGCTTCAATCTGGTCAGTTGTTTTTAGTATAGGTCTAAAGTATTGTAACGAAAAACGCTCAAAATAATTATAAATTATCTTCCAGCGTTAAACAAGATTAATATTTGAATTGTTTATTTCCGTTATTTAATTTTTAAAAAATAGTTAAAAAATGTGTTAAGAATTATGATTTTTTTTCAATACAAAATAATAGATTTTTTATATATCCCTTGTAAAGGGGTTAAGTTGGTAATGGTGACTGGCTATGAGTCATAGTTAGAGTCGCCATCTCACGATATTGTGAGTTCTGGTTCAAATCCCAGCTATACACGAACAGATTGTAAATAAAAATATAAGAAAAAAAAAAGTTGGTAACGTTGCGCCACCCCTGTCTGAACACCACTGTTTTTGCAGTCCGCAAAAAACCACCGCATTGAATCACATCTAGACTTCAACCGTCGTCGAAAACGAATAAGTTACAGTGCATCAACTTAAGAAAAAACATATTCAGTTAAGGTGATTGTTTAATAATTACTTTTATCATTCATATAACGTTCATTTTCAAAGAAATAATGTCAACATGAAAAAAAAGGTTACATGTCAAATATTGTATTAATCAATAATTAATATATACTTTTTATGAGTACGGTAATTTGTCGGTGCTTATCGACTTCGACAATGCTATGGATTTTCATTTATTTCGATGTCATTCTTTTGTGAAAGGTATTAACAATTTTATCGTTATACATTTACTTGGCATGTCACTTGACAAGTACTGCGTATATTTTTTAATTATTTCAAATATATTTAAATTGAATTTTGAAATTTTGCAAAATATGAGTGTCAAATAGTGTATATATTTGTAAGATTTTGATTGTTAAGTTATATGAAATATGTTTATATCTGTCAAAACAAATGTAATTTGGCTTGTCTGGCTATATGTACCTGAAGGTGCGAGCTAAGTTCCACACTTCCACTCACAGGAGTGGATTCCACTCACATCAGTTTGAGTGGTGGGAAAATACCAACACTAGCATAGCAGTATAAATATGTTGAACGTTGCAGTTAGTTCTATTAAAAGAGCATATGTGACGCTCGAAAGCAGACACGATCTGAAAAGTATTCTAGGTATTTTAATATATCCAATACGAAAATTGTAAGTGTAACAAATTTCAACTCTTTCTTATTGCAACGTACAACAATAATTTCCTATTTCCTGTGACTGTCAAAGACATGTAACCGTTTTGCGAATAGGTGGTTAAATAATCAGTTGTGATGAAAGTATAAATATTTTTAAAAATTTTGCTAATACCAGCATTTTTTATCATGGAGTTATCATATCACGTGTCAACGTAAAAGACCACAATTCTTACATGCATTTTTTTTTTAATTTACAATCATTTAGTCATCATTTTATTATTGTGTTAATTTAAAATTGCATTAATCTTTTATTTACATTAAATTTATTTCTACATTTCCCTCAAAAATACACGTGTTCTTTCCATATGGATTTTTGTGTTGAGTTATCGATAAACTAAAATTGTTTGCGCACGTGAAACGGTTAAAAAAAAATTCCTTTTGCAGATTAGATAGTTAACTAAATATGTGCGGAATTTGGGCGATATTTGGGTTTGCTGATGTCAGCGAAAAATGTATTTCGGCGTTCAAGAAGATCACTGCCAGAGGTCCGGATGCCTGGAGGATCGAGTCTGACAACAGATTGAAGGTATAAAGATTTGTTCGAAATCAACGAAATGTACTTATTGTCATGATTCGTTCATTTCATTTTCAGAACTGCTCCATTGGATTCCATAGATTAACTATTGTGGATTGCACTTATGGAATGCAACCGATGCGACTCCATCAATACCCGATGAGCTGGCTGATGTGCAATGGGGAATTGTACAACTGTAAAAAGGTCAGTGCTTAATTGAATATCCTATTATGTGCAATTGCTTTCAATTTATTTGAATTGCATCGCAATTTATAAAGCATTGAAATGAATAATAAAACTTATTTGAATAATTTTGAAATAAAAGTTGAAAAAAATCCTGCCTTTATGGTTGCATGTAACTGATTAGATGGTAGATAGCTCCATCTACTAACAATCGATCAATCAATTAATGTTTTATTGTTGCTTTTCAGTTGAAAGAGCAATTTGGATTTGAATATGAGACCAACAGTGACGTAGAGTGCATCCTGCATTTGTACAAGAAGTTCGGCGCCGAATGCACGAAATATTTGGACGGAGTTTACGCCTTCTGCATCGTAGACATGGAAAACAGGAAAGTGATCATTGCACGTGATCCATACGGCGTTCGTCCCATGTTCCGTCTGCGCACAAATACTGGCATTCTGGCCATCTGCTCTGAAGCCAAAGGTAACAACAATAATTTTGAAATATTATCAATTTTAATTATTTGCGTTTCGTACGTAGGTTTGATCTCGATCTCCGATGAATTGAACGGCCAGAAGAAGGTGATCGAACCGTTCAAGCCGGGAACTATTGCCGAATACAGTCTGAGCGACGATGGAAAGGCGACTCTGGTCATGGAGAAGGTGTTCCATAAGCCTGGGGAGAGGATGCTCAAAACGCCGTTCATTGCGTACGAAGGTAAGTGACGCGTTGATTGACGCGTAGAGAGATTGCATTGTTTAATCCGTGACGTACACTTAGATCTTGTTCCTGATAATCATTTGGTCAACATCCGGAAACTGTTCGAGATGTCTGTGAAGAAGCGTCTGATGGCGGATAGGCGTTTAGGTTGCTTGCTTTCCGGTGGTTTGGACTCTTCGCTAACCGCTTCAATTTTGGTGAAGGCCGCCAAAGAAGCTAATATCCCTTACAAGATTCAGACCTTTTCGATTGGTATGAGGGATAGCCCCGATTTGGTTGCCGCTAGGGAAGTCGCCAAGTTCATTGATTCTGAACACCATGAGATTGTATTCACCGAGAAGGACGTCGAGGACGTTTTGGATGAAGTTATTTACACACTCGAAACACCCGACATTACCACCATTCGAGCTTCTATTGTCATGTATCTAATCGCTAGGTAATTGTTGATTACAAACCTTAAATGAAACTGAAGTAATTGTTGGTGGTTTTTTTTAGGTATATTAAGAAGAATACAGACACGACTGTTTTGTTCAGCGGGGAAGGCGCCGATGAAGTGGCCCAAGGCTATATTTATTTCAAAGTCGCGCCCAATGCTGAGGAGGCTTACAAGGACAGTATCAGATTGTTGGAGGAGATCTACTTATTCGATGGTTTGAGAGCGGACAGGACTATCAGTTCACAAGGGTTAGTCTTTCCTGCGCTTTTTAACGATACATTTAAATAAATAAAAGCGGATTTTTTTTTCAGGTTGGAGCTTAGGGTTCCGTTCCTAGATCTTCAATTTTCAGAGTACTACTTGAGCTTGCCTAAAAAGATGATTCAACCGAAGGATGGAAAGTTCGAAAAGTATCTGTTGAGGTCAGCGTTCGCCGATCAGAACGTGCTTCCCGACAGCGTCCTCTGGAGGCACAAGGAAGCCTTCAGCGACGGCGTGACGTCTCGATCCAAATCTCTTTTTCAGATTCTGCAGGAACTGGTTGAGAAGCGCAGGCCGGATATGAAGTTCAACAAGAATTCGGCGAAAAGTGAGTATCCTCATTGCACGCCCACATCCAAAGAAGCGCTGTATTACCGCGAGGTGTTCGAGAGTCACTACCCGAACTGCGCGGAGACCTTCATACCTTACTACTGGATGCCCAGGTGGTGTGAGGGTATTACAGATCCTTCCGCAAGGTTCATCACGCATTACGCGGCTGAAACGGAAACGGCGAAAAGAGAATAAATAAATATGAGAATACCTCAACAATAATTAATTAATTAATTTCCCCCAACCTAAGTTTCATAGTTACAAAACGTAATTGAGATTCTCTGACCGACCTTCGACAGTGAAAGACGTGCGAACCGATGCAACACATACAGTGTCACGATAGTGGTGAAGTATGTATAAGAACGACTCTCAATTTAAAAAAAAATAGAGAACTGCTCACTCGGAAAGAAATTTGGAGAAGAAATAAAAAAATATATCGTTAAAAAGCGCAGGAAAGACTAACCCTTGTGAACTGATAGTCCTGTCCGCTCTCAAACCATCGAATAAGTAGATCTCCTCCAACAATCTAATACTATTTTTGTAAGCCTCCTCGGCATTGGCTTCTATTCCCTCATGGAACTACCTTGCTACATTTAGAACGTTCTCCGACGTATTGCGAACATGTGAAAGGTTATATACAAAGTTGTTGCTCCATCTTGCGAACATATTCTTATATTTAAAAAGAAGCTACGCGGAGATTGGTGAAACTGTGCAGTGGACAAACCAAGTCAGGAAGGTGGAAGTGCGAAAGAAGAAGAAAAAGGAGTTTATGTTAAAGTATTCTGTTCGAGAATCCAGGATGCTAGAAATGTTGCCTATATATGCGCTCGTATCAACGCAAAATACTTATTGAATATTTGAAAGTAACCGTGACGTGCTTTTGACTTTACATATTACGCGAATTGGATTATAATTAGCACAAAGATATTGATTAATAACTACAACAGCAAAATATATTAGAAAAAAATAAATAAATAAACATTAAACTGATATTTTCATTATTTCAATCGGGCGGAATGACCTAGGTCCGTAGCCCTTTGGTCAGTTAGTATTTTTCAAAAATTGTTATTTTGATTGTGAGATTTTTATTTTCTTTACCTGTTTATTTTTGTATTAGATTTTTATTTTTTATATTTCTTTCTTCCATTTTGTATGTATTATTTGTATGTATTATAAATGTTGTTTATTTTTATTATTTTTATTTAAATTTAATTTAATATGCAACATATGCAATAAAAAAATAATGTTAATAAAATGTTGTTATGGTTGACAAATAAAAGTAACAACTGATTAACAAAGTAATGTATTTAACTAAAGGTACGATATGAACATGTGTGTTACAATGCTGAACAGATCTTAGACTTCTTCTATATTTTGATATAGGATACTGTATTACTGACTTAGGCAGGATGTGATGTGTGGCGGGTAGAATTAAATCTTAACATAAAACATTCAATAGCATTTCATATAAAATGATTAATCTAATAATTTAACATATTTAAATGATTTAAATAGTTAATGTGAAAGGTAAGCATTTATAATATATTAATTGAATAATGGAGGATAAACACTACACAATCTTAGTAAGTAAGATTTCAATTACTGGAAATAATGAAATTTGACATTAGGAGCAGTTTTTATGCAGATTTTGGTTGCTTGCAATGGACAAGTGTAATACGATTATTTAATATTCGTAATTTGAATGAATCCTTAGTAGGAACTGAAATGTAGAAAATTGTTAACTGTCAATTAGAGGCTATTTTTTTGGTCAAGTGGTCAAGGAGATACTTCAACTTCGTCCCAGTTCGCCGGTAATCTGATTATGAAAATGTCGAGGGGAGGAAGGAGATTGACGTGAGCGGCGAAATGAAATTGTAAGGCTGTGCAACATACCGTGTGTATGGATGTGTGTGTGTGTGTGTGTGTGTGCGTGCGTTCGAGGGGTGGTTTCCTGCAGGAAGAGCGACTAAATTGGTTTGTGTGTTTTTATGACTGTGTTTTAGTGTCGGGACCGCGCGCGCCCTCCGGATTGCCGAAACAGGAAATGCCCTTTCCCGGAAACGTCCCTCTCATCCTACTACTCCACCTCCTCATCCAGTACCAAGCTTCAAGAACAAAAAAGGAACGAAGAAAGAGACATTTCGCGTGGTGTTCCCGCATGTTGAAGAGAGAAAGAGCAGACAATAAAACGCGTTCCTGACTCCGGCGATCGAATTTAATTCAATTTAAAATTTAATTATTTCCCATTTACTGTCACCGTGTGTAGGATATTAGCGGCAGCTAATAGTTTCTTCTCTTCCTCCGTTCCGTTTTGCACTGTTTCTGAAAATCGTCGGCACAATGAACCTAAACAAAAACACAAGAAACTTTTCCAATTTACTTTACTCGCAATTTCCGTTATGGACAACGTCCAAAGCTTTCTCTCCTTGGACATCGTTTCCAAAAACAGGAAGTGTTGTATCGTAGTCGGAAAAAGCGTGCGTAGTCCATTTCGTAGACGGAATTCGAGACACGGCCGGATTAGATTGCTTCGAAAAAGCGGGGGGTTTGAAGATGCGTTTTTTCTTTCCTCGTTTCTCCCTTTCTGCTCGTGCTTTTGGTGGAGGCGCCGGGCGTCCGTTGGAAAAGAGGTATAAGGGTGTAAAAATAAAATAAGAAAATTCAATCTAGTGGCCCCAGCGCAGCGTTTAAGGGGGGGTCGCGGGGGGATTGCTCCCTCGACGCACCTCTCCCTCCTCATCCTTCCCCACGCACGCAACACAAACGCACCAGAAAACACCGCATGGAAATGCTCCGTCGAGATTACGTAATAATAACTGTGGGGCCGGCCGAAAAGTTGCGTTCGAAAATCCCTCCATTTTCATCTCTCTCTCTCTTCCATCGGCATTTATTTATATATAAAAATATAGAGAGGTCAGGTGATGTCTGGGTGCTTGGAAGGGACTCCCCATAGTTCACCAACAAAGACGCATTCCTTTGACAGTTATGCCGAGAAGAAAATTTTCTTGTTTTTTTTTTGTTTCCAACAAACAATATTGTAATGGCGATATTCAAATATACCATTATTAAAAGAAAATAATAAGAAATATGTAAACGATTATTTTGGGAAAATATTCATTTTCATCAAAGTAAAAATTAAACAAAATTTCAAAATAACTTGAATTATTGTTAAAAAAAAAAAATCTGACGAGAAATACTACAAATATTTGTTTGTTTTCAACCATCAAGGTTAATTTGTATTTTTTTTATATATATATAAAAAATAATTGATAAGGTATTTTATAACATCTAAAAATACTTAATTTATATATAATCAAGGCGCATTTAATCTCACTCCAAATTTGGCTTTTTTTTCGAAGATAAATAAAATTTTATAAAATATTTGTTATATTTTGGACTCAATACAAATATGTTTACTTTAATAATTATTAATTAGAATTTTCAATTTTACATGATATTTACAAGAGATTTGTGAAATGATGACGAATTTCTTATTTTGAAAACAAAATGATATTAAACAAAATGGGACAACTGTTAATTCGTTAATCATAAGAATAATCTTTTTTTCTCGGTGCTTTGTTTGCGGTGAACGTTTCTGTTGATTCTGGTGATTATGTGTACGACGGGTGGCGGTTGATTTCCCCCCCAAATGCTGGACGTGAGTTTGTGTATGCTTCGAGGAGGGACGTCGGAGTGGCTGGGGGTGGCGGCGGCGGTGGTCGGTTTCTCCCGTTCGGTCCCAGATGTGCGAAGTCAGTGCCCGAAGCTCACGCATACTCACGCATAATTTAGACGCTCGGCGGTGGCTGCTGGAATGGACATCGCCCGGTTCAATCAATACCGGCACCACCGCCTCCTCCTCAGCCTCCTCCGCCACTACATTACCACCCCCGAGGGCCGCTGCGGCCACCGGAGGTGTGCGCACGGCCCCCGAGACACACACGCACAAAATCATCCTCTCTCACTCTCTTCGAGACAACAAACACACGCACTTATTCAAATTCGCAACCCCCGCAGCAGCAGAAGCAGCAGGAACACCAACGTAAACTAAATATTATCACCCGCAACCCTCTCCTGCACGTTGACGATGATAGATGAATTGCCACCGTTTGCACACATTCAATTAACCAGTATCAGAGAGTATCCAAAAGTTTCATTAATATTATGCATCAATCGAAACAAAATCCATTAAAATATCGAAAAAACTAAGTTTTACCAACATTTAACTAATACAATTTGGGCAATACGACAATAATATTCTATTAAAGAAATTGAAATCTAAATGTGGTGAATCTGACGTTCTTTCAGGAATTAATTACAACCGACAAAGCAAAATAAATGTTAAACAGTTATGTTCATGAAATTTATTTAAATTTGTGTTCATTATTTAAATTTTAGTTAAAACAAATTTAACATTGAAATTATTTAATCTAAAGGTTGTTTTCGACATTAGGATAGAATCTTATGTGTATCGAATTGTTTTTCATTTTCAATCGTAAATTTACTACAATTTATTTAATTAGCTAAAATAATTATGAATTAGACGAGCAAAAAAGGTTATTTTCATATTATTTCAATAGATAAACTGCACTCGTGTTGTTAAGTCGATTAAATTGATAGATTGTAAATAAATATTGGAATGTATAATAATAATAAAAAAAATGTGAATCCAATCTTAGTTACTAATCATTTTTAGATTGTTTTGCTATAAAATATCAGATAGGGATTAGAATAGTCTAAAAATAAGAGTGTACATAATCCGAATCGTGAATGATAAGATTTTTTTTACTATAAATTCGGAAGCGCGAAGGGATTGAAGTTAAATCAAAACGAAATGTTCAAGTTGGTTCTCGTCTCAGCCCTCGCGGCTTTAGCTGCTGGTAAGTTATTTTTATACGTTTGTAGCGAAGATGTTATTGATGTATGCATGAATATGGATAGCATCTCCGATGACCCCACGTTTGGATGGTCGCATCGTCGGTGGTGAAGCCGTCGAAATCGAAGAGTACCCATACCAATTGTCTCTGCAATACTACGGAAAACACATCTGCGGTGCTTCCATCATCAGCAAGTACTTCGCCGTCACTGCTGCTCACTGCACCAATGGGTAAGCACTTTCTTTTGGTTCCCAAAAAGAAGTTTATGATTTAATGATTTTTTTTTTCAGTTCTCCTGTCGAATCCTTGGCCGTCCGCGCCGGATCCTCCATCAAGGGATACGGTGGACAACTGATCCAGGTCAAGTCCATCCTGCAGAACCCCAAATTCGACAGCTACAGCCTCGACTTCGACATCACCGTTCTGGAGCTCGCCGAACCAGTCATCTTCGGGTCCAACGCTCAACCAGTCGACTTGCCGCAGGTGAACCAGGAAATTCCAGGCGGTTCCAAATCGGTCGTTTCCGGTTGGGGCGCCATCATCGAAGGAGGCAACTCTCCATCCATGCTGCAGGCCGTCCACGTCGACATTATCTCTCAGGAAGATTGCAGGGTTGCCTACGGAGAAAGCTCCATTACCGATCGCATGATCTGCGCCGGTGTCAACGGAGGCGGCAAAGACGCATGCCAGGTAAGTCATGTTACTTAGCAAACTTTTTATGGTTTCTTAACATCTTTTGTTTGTTTGTTTATTTGTTGACAGGGTGATTCCGGTGGTCCTTTGGTCGTCGATGGTCAATTGGTCGGTATCGTCTCCTGGGGTTACGGATGCGCTCGTCCGGAGAGTCCCGGAGTCTACTCCAGCGTAGCCAACATGCGCGATTACATCACCGAAAACGCCGGTGTTTAAATGTCAAGTGAAAACTAAATTCTTAATAAAATTAATACAAAACAATACACACACACACTTCACCTAATCTTACATATTCAACAAAAACAAAAACTTTTAAATTTAATGCCGCATCAATACTACACTCAATATGAATAATTCAAATATATAAAAAAAGTTGGTATTTATGGCTAATTTAAAGTATCGCAAATTCCAATAAGAAGATGTTTAATTCAGACCAACTAAAGAAAATGCATCGCATTTTGTAGTTGTAAGCATAAAATTGGTGGCACAAATATAATTCAAGGTAAAGGCAGTGTGTTTGTCATTCATCGAAATTCTCCACTGTTGATTGTTGGTGTTTATCGGTCACGGTCGCCTCTCCACCAATTCATCGTCGCCCGGCGCCGACTGAAAATGTAAATGGAATTTCAGGCACGTTTCCGCGTTTCATTTTCACTTTTATTTATTTCCTCGAAAATTCGTTTTCCTTTATTTTATTTTTTTTTTGCCCCATCCAGGATGTGTATATTTATTTAGTTCATCTCTCACTCTCTCTTATTATTATATGTTTCATTCCCTCTCCTTTCCACCCTTTTCATTTGACCCGGTGCGAATTTTATTAATTAAAAGAATCGCTTCGTGTTCATTTCACTCCTGGGCTTTTCACACACAAACACGTAGATATGGAGACGCGTAAAAGAAAACAAACAAATTTCATTTTGGGATAATCCGCCACGCATAACAAACGGAAAAATCTGCGAGAATGCGAAGAATAAGGAGGAGAGACAAAAAGGGAAAACGGAAGACGAAGAATTATTCTCTTTTATTATTTTTAATTTAAGTTAATTCCCAGATTCCCCTCAGGAGGATTTCCTTTCTTTTTCCCTACACTTTTTTTTTTTCTTCTGTCTTTACTTTTTTTTCATTCGTTTCTTATTTCGTTATGATTTCATCTTTGATGATTCGTTTGAAGTGCGCATGATATCTCTTTCAGTGTTCTTCATTGATAGACTAAATCCAATTATTATTTATTACATCTTTAAACCAAAATGTTTCTTATTTTTCTGTAATAAAAGTAAAATTATACGATGGAGAAATTCACTTGTTTGTTATTTCTTTGCTAAATTTATCACGTTACAAATTTTTATTAAAATTTACGTTTTTTAAGTTTCATAATAAACTTAAGCTATTTTTATCGCAACTGTTTAATCATTGAAACATTGGAAGCAAAGATCTGAAAGTTCTAATTTTGATTAATTGGGTTTTTGTCACGATCTGAAGTAGTTGGGTCGCATTTCTTTAATGTTCGTATAGTGTTTCTTCCTTCGGCGAGGAAAATATAAATGTTGTCATTGTTTCCGGTGCGTGGCAGTCGATCATGATCAAAGTGAGCGCCGATCGTGGAGAGAGTGTAGGAGGATGAGGAGAGAGTCGGGGGCGGCGGAGGTTCGGCAACATCGCTCGATCGGAATAGTACACGTCTTAGGGGGGTGGCGAGAAAGAGACTTTGATGTCCACCAGCGAGGCCGTCGTCCGCCGCCTCTTACCACCCTCCCGGACCCCTCTAAGTACATTCAACCCCCAGAGAGAGTGAGAGAGAGAGAGAGACGGGCGATGAGAAGAGGAGTGCGGGGTGTTCGCATGTTAGGCTTGACGTTGCCGCCTCCCAACGCTCGACATCCACCCCCCTACCTACCACCACCACCACCACCCAACTTTCCCACCCCCTCGTCCATGCATGATTGAGAGCTCGTATTGAAATTGAATTCGCAGGACGACGGACCTCTCGCTCGCTCGCTTGATAACCAGGCGTTGCGCTTTTGGGAATACAACGCGCACACACTCTCAAAACTAGATGGACACGAGGGGTGGTTTCGAAGGTCCTCCGTTTTTTTCTTCTTCTACTCTCCCTACTCCCGCATTCGCAAAAGGAAATTTTAGATATCGCGCAAAGTAGATGGACCCGGCGGTGTTTGTTTTCCGAAGGTGTCCATACAATATGGACATAAAAAATAACTTGGCCGTCCGTTTCTACCCTTATATATAATATAAAAAGGCAAAGAATAACAGCACGAGCGAGAAAATGCAAAAAGGAAGAAAAAAATCACAAGGAAAGGCGAGAGAGAATCTTTTTTCTCTTCCTTCCTCTTGATATTCATGGACCTGCACTCCTATGTACATAGTTTCCTACTTATATTTTTTTATGGTATCTGTTGGTCACACTGTTATGATTCAATTTCCTTGACGACGCAACTGTTCTTCATTACTTTCCTAGAAATTTAACCTCAACTGTCAGAAAAATGATATAGACATCACCGATAATTTACTGATCAACCGTTATAAATTTAGCTAAATAATAATTAAGGATGATATCACACGTAAGTCATTTTTAATAATTTGTGTTCGAAAGATAGATTTATTTTAAGTATATAATAGATAATTTATAAATTGTAAAATTATACATTAATTATACAATTTCTTTACAAAATCCAATACTTATTTGCGATATTTTAAAAGGAAATAATTTTATGGTGTAAAACTAACGTACATAGATTAATTAGCGTAGATCGTTTGGTTATGAATGGAATCAATCACAAACCGATTGTCCAACCATCAATCAATCAAATGCGATTAGCTTTTTAATCATTCACGAATGTTTCGTGGCGGCGGTGGATGCGCAGGGCAATTGTGAATTTTCGGATGAATTAATTCTGATTCAATTGTTATGTACATATATATTTTTTGTCGACGTGTTGCAGTTTTATATGAATTTTATGTGGATTGTGGTGGAAACGATTAAAGAGCGTGGGAAAGGTTGGAAATGGAGAAATGGAGGCCTCCAGACGATTTTATCTCCTTCCTTGAGGACGTCGAGCGAAGAGTAAGTGGATGTTTGTTATAAGCCGGAGCGAGAGCGAGAGTGAGATGGAAAGGGATGAGCGAGCGGGACGAGTATATCTGGGTCAAAGTTAGTGAACTCGTTAGAGGCGGTGTGCTCGTTTCGTTGGGGGTGGTGGTTGTCGGCGCAAATGTGAATACAACGAAGGACTCCATCCGTTTTTACGTTCGCTCTATTTTTAATTCACTCTCGTTGCGAAATTAGTCTCCGTTTCAATCTGTCAATTGTATGTCAGCTTTTGAATCTGACACATCCAGCTAATTTCTCATTTATTTCACAATTCGTGAAAAACGGAAAATTTCTATATCAATGAAAATTCTGATTTACTTATTGAGTTCGTTGGAATTGGATTTGTAATATAATATTTAATTAATAATAATATATGAAATACTTATATTTTTTAAAGGTACTAAATAACTGAAAATACCGTAAATGTTATCAAAACGAAAATATGCAAAATACAAACAATTTTGAAAAAGTATTGAAAATTTGGAATACTGAAACATATTTAAAATATATAAATACCGAAAATTTAAATATTTTGGAAATTATTATTTATATAGGAAATATCGAAACAATGGAATGCTAAAAATATTGAAAGTTTAGAAAATATGAGAAGTGACGCGAAGTACCAAAAATATTAAAACAGTTTAAAAAATGAGAATATCGAAAATATGAAAAACATTAAAAACGTGACATGACGAATTACCAAAAATATAGAAAAAAAAAATGCAAAATGGAAAATATACAAATATAATAATGAAAAAATCCAAAATATCGAAAATATGGAAAGAGAACAAAAGTTAAGATAATACTAAGTAGATTTTATTAAATATTTAATTATTGAGATGCTATTTCGTTTATAAATAGAGATAGATTAAGAGTTATGGGAAGAGAAGAAACGTGTTGATTAATATTAATATGTGCGTGTTGTAATTTTCAGGTTTGTAGGAAGAAAGAGGGATGTGGAAACATCGGTTCGGAACAAATAGAAAGCAAATCCACGGTGTGATTTGGCAGCGCGGAGTGCTTTAGGCGCGGATCCTGTAGGATGGCGAAGGTGGTGGAGGAGGAGGACGGCGTGCGCGAGCGGAGAAAGTCCGGAGAGTGAAAGTCCTGCGGGAAGTGTAAAGTGCGCGCCGGCACTCGCCAAAAGAGAGAGAGAGAGAGAGAGAGAAGGGACAGAAATACATACACATAGAGAGAGAACTGTACACGTGTGGGTGTAGGAGGGGGACGGTTTTTAGATTGTGAAGCGGACGGGGGGAGCGGTCTCGGATTTAGAGCGGACGAGCGTATGCGTGTGTGTGTAGGTGGCAGCGGACGTTGCAGGGGGTTTGGCAGTACGAAGGGGACAACGTGCTGCCCTAAGGAAGAGATGGAGGATGAGGAGGACGAAGAGGCGGTGGAGGAGGAGCAGGGGATCCGCGGGACGCTGTATCGATCCGGTAGACGGACGGACACTCGGACTTGCTTAGCTATTCATACTAACACCCCCCTTTCGTCCGCGCCGCCCTTCAACCATCCACACACACACACGCACACACTTCAACTCTGCACATCCAGAAGTGCTTCGAGCAAGAAGCGAGTAACAAAAAAAAAGGAGTATTGCCCGGAACGCGCAATGATAATAAAAGCTGTGTGTGTGTGTGACATACACGATGGCAACATGGAAATTCATGTCTTTAATCTGGAGGAGATTCGTTAAGAACGACAGTTATCGTCCGTTTCCATTACGCTATGTTTATAGGCCATGCAATTCGTTCGCCAAAAAGGGAAAAGCTGATTTTCGTCCTCCTTCCTTCCTTCTCCATCAACCAACAATTTTTTTTTGTCTCCTTCGCTCCTCATCACTTTCCCGTTTTCTCATTCTTCCGTCCTTGTTGATATTCACGTGCCGCCTGCGAAGAGGCCTCGGCTATTAGTGCGATATACTGCAAAGTGAGCTGGAGATCCCGTCGCTCCCTCGGGACATCCACTTAGTCCTCCTTCATCCTCTCCTGCTCTCTCGATCCTCGTCCTCCTACGCTTTGCCATCACCATCATCATCGCATGTATCAGAAAACATTTGACACGATTTTGGCAGGTAGGAAATTATGCATTCGGTCGCTCCTGAGATATTTACGCTTCTCGCTCCACTCGAACCCTTCGCAGCCCTTTCAATAATATAATATCTCTCGCACGCATCCCTTTACACACCGCCCATTTACAAATCCAAATTTGTCGGCAAAATCGATACTGACCAAAAACGACCAATATTCTTATATACATTTTATTTATACATTACATTACACCTTGAACTACCACTAAACGCCTTCTAATACTTATACGTCAGATTCTTAACGAGAACATGGCTCGTTCGCTCTTTATGAGTCTCTAAATTCTTTAATGCTAGTTTTCTCTGAGCACATAATAAACAATGGTCGAATGGTCTTCACAAAACTTTACGCTTCTATTAACAATCTAATCCAATTGAATGAACCAAAAGTTTCTTACTGTTTCCAAGAAGTTTACTAATTGGATTTCTCATCTTTTTTAATTTAAATTACATTTTCTATTTCCAAAGTTTGTATTCAAATTTTAATCGAATCTCAATATACCTTAAATGTAATAAATTTAGGTGTATAATTCCGAAATTATATTTATATTATATTTAAGAGCTCCCATTGAACTGCGCCACAACTATCGCCTTGCATATCATTTTGCATTAGCGAAGTCTCCTGTGTAAATGATTAAAATAATCACAAAATTTTCGTTATCTCTCAAGTTCTCATCACTTTTTTTTTCCCGGAGCATTCGTTAATTTATCGGACAGGGGACAAGGCGTCTCTATTTTCGGCGTGGACATGGATTCAATTTTTAATGTGACAACTTTGATTCAACGTAGGAATATAATTAGTGCAGGGGGCGGCGGCGGCGATGGCTACGTTTTCAGGTTGAATAAATAATTGCCGACCGCTAATGGCCACAGGAGAGGAGTTGCGAGGGGCGGGGGGCGCAGAGGCTTGCGCCGCTCCTGCCTCTCTTTACCCGTCGCCTCCACCGGAAGCGGCGAGAGAAAGCAAAGGGGAAAGTGAAATTGGAACTTTTCATAGTTTCATTTCGCGATCGTAAAGTTCGCACATTTCGCTCTAGCACACAATACAGCCGTCCGTTACGACGACGACGATGGTGAGGGAAGGGGCGGTGGGTGCTGGTTGAAGGGGGAGGCAAAACGTAACGCAACGTTACTTACTCTCTCTCTCTCTCTCATTTCCCCGTGACTCCCAGAAACACGAGATTTATTAAATTCTGGTGCGTTGCGGGCCGCCGCCTCCGACAACCGACCGACCACCCCACCCCTTCACTCCTATTCTGCAATCCCTTTCTTCAGCAAGCGAGCGCACAGCCATTTACTCTCGCAAACGAATTTCGACCCAGATTTAGCAACATCCAAGGATTAATTAATGAGAATTAATTTCTTCGCTCTAATTTCCACATTATAACCGGGCGATAAATAAAACTGCAGGAGCCCACGAATCAACTGTTTATTTCCTTCATAATAAAGATGAACTTCGTTAAACCGTTTGTCGGTTAATCACCATCAAGATCATTTTTCGATTACAGTGAAACTTCATATGTCGTACAAATTAATTCTTCAAAGGTATTGTTTGAAAACCGAATATCCCCCACAACAAAGTAACAAATCTTAATTATGCACGAATTTCATGTTAATATTTATAAATTAAGAATGAAAAATTAATTACTTATTTTTTTAATATCGACGAATCGTCACTATGAACCAGTGCGTTTAGTCTATTTGCAAAATAGATATTTTTAGATTATTTTAAAAATCGCCTGAATATCAATGAATCTATGACAAAAAAAAGATTTAAAAATAAATAATGAGTTAATCACATTTGAACATTTTTGGAAAACACGTCACCGCTGATCATTGCTTGCTGTGAGAGATTGCTTCCAAAATAATAAATGGTCATTTTTTCAATATATTCGAATCGAAACTTCGCACTGTTACTGTATAAGTATGTAATAGGAGGTTGCTCTGTCGTGTTCCGGGGATGGAATTTGGGAAGATGGAATATTCTGTAGCTTGTTGTTGATTGTAGAGTTTCAGTTGGATTTTTATGGTAAATAATAGATTAAAAGTCGGACTTTCCAATTATTGTACATTTAACTCTTAACAAGCATAGATTGCTGTAGCTAGTCTGAACTTAATGTAAAGCTTAAACTGAACTGAAACTGAATTTAAATACTAAAAAACATATTTAATTTAAGAAAATGCACACGATATATGTTGGCATACGTTGGACATAACAGCGCACAATTACCGGAAAAATGTATATATTTGCTAACAATTAAAGTAAAACTTGTAAATAATTAAATATAAATTGTATCCGCATTCGCCAATCCAATATTCGTTCAAAGTACAACTTACTTTTTTTAATTTCTGAATGCAAATATGTATGTAAAAATGTGCTCGCAATGTATATTTGCCAAATAGAGTGATAACATATTACATTATCTGTAAAATGTTTACATTATTCAGAATATGTACTTCTTTATGCGCATATAAAAATTATTCTAACATTTGATGATTCATCGCGACGATTCGCGATTTTTCGTATCTTCATTATGCGATTTTTATTACTCACTTATTTTTATGCCCAAATGAGAGGATTGTTTAATCGTGTGCAGCTGCAGGTGCATTTTCAAAATAATTTTTATTGCTTTCATATCGAACTTGTAAATTTGTTTGTATTTAAATTTAATAAAAGTAAAAAATCAGAAAAGATTTTACAATATTTTAGATTAATTTTATTTTGACAAATAAAAATTTTTAAATACTAAATGCCATTTCACATATACACAAGTTACTTTCTTAAGAGGAATTAAACTTTAACAAATTAGATATATATATATATATTCACGTAATATTCATACAAAAACTAAAGTGTAACATAAATACAAATTCTATTCAAATTAAAACATTTTTCTATTTTATTTTGAATGACCAATGGCTATGGTGTATTCGAATTTATTTTTTTTAAGTTTTGTTATATGCTGTAATTGATATGGTATTTGGAATTTGAGTATTGTCCGAAAATAGGTGTTTATATTTTTTAAAGTTGAAATGGGTGGATGTTATCGATCGGGTTGCAGAGTGTTAGTGTTCATTGAGTAGTGTGTAAATGTGGGTTTCGGTTATTATTAGCATCAAGGAAGGACAAAAGCGATGGCTGCAGGAAGCGGCCGAAGTGCGAGGGGGGAGGTGGACGAAATGGGTTGGAGGGGTGGCGATGGGGATGGCGCTGATTACATAACACACACACACACATGTATATGCGAAGGAAACGAGTTAGAGAGAGTGTATGAGAGAGAGATGCCGGATGTTTGTGATGGAGAGAATGCGTGTGTGTGTGTGTGTGTGAGAGAGAGGCTTTGAGCAAGTGAGTGTAGCGAGGAGCAAGAGTCCGGAGGAGGAATATCTAATCCGGTGATGTAGCGCTCGGTGTCAAGTCCAAGTAAACCGAGCGCTGGACTAGTGGAGGTATTGATCTTTGAGAGAAGCGAAAGTTTACAGCCTCCTCCACCTCTTCGTCCTCTTCCTCCTCCGCCGCCGCCGCTCCTCGCTCTTCCTGCCCCGCACCGCCTCCGATTGTCCCCCGCTCGCCCGCATCTACATCGACCGCCGCCGCCCCCCCTCGACGGCGGACCACCTCGAAGAGCAGCGGAGAACGGGCACGTCGTATTCCACCCCTCGCTCTCAATTTTAGAGAAGCGGCGGCCGCTGGTCACTACGCGCTCACCCCCCTGCCGCCTCCCACGCACACACACAGACACACGCTCGCGTACACCTCGCCGCCGCCACCCCCGCGCTCTCTGCTGGACCGGAGGCAGCGGCAGGGCCGAACGGCCGCCTCGTCATATACCTCGTTTACATACATCCACCCCTGCACGACGCCGCCTCTCTCTTCCACCCCCTCGGGGATCTTTACTCGCCCGGACTTCGAAACCCACCCACCGCCGAATCGACTTCCTTTTCCGTTCGCAAATGCGAGTCCAGCGGGGTTTGGGTTTCTTTTTTTTTTGGGGTGATGGCGTTGGTCAGCGGCGAAACGAAAGGAGAAAAAAGTACGAGAAGAGCAAGGGGAAAGAAAAAAAAAGTATAGAATTACATTTTATCAATTTAATTAAAACGCCCTCACTTCATCCATTCCTCCGATATATATTACTATAAGAGCCTTATTGGATTCGAGTCAATTAAACCCATTGCATTCAAGTTCACACTAAATTTATCCATCTCATCGATATTCCAAGTCCACTATTGAATTAATAATTGAATCATTCAAAATTTAAACTAAGTTTTATAATTCTATAATTTATCTTCAAAACTATTTTATAATACATGAATCCACTTGATGTGATAGATTTGATTTAATCGATATACGGATCTAAGAGTAATCCAATTATGTTAGATCAAAAGAACATTTTCAAAACATCTACTTTATTCCGAAATATTCTCCAAAATTGTTTATTATAGATTAACATTCATAAAAATTCTAATTTAAAGTAAAATTACGTTAAGAATTACTAACTTTTAAGGCATTAACCTAACATGGTCAAATTTTGAAATGAAAAATGACATAAGCTCTGCAGTTCACAAAAATATATTAAAAGTGAAATTATATAATAAATGTACACACTAAACTTATTTGTATTATAATGGCAACGAAATTGAATGATAACGCTTCTTTTATGACACCCAATATAAATGTAATATTTGAATGTGAAAGAAAAGTTAATGGCTATGATACTAAACGGTGTATTAAATTGTATAATTATTTTGTTAATTGCGTGTTTTGCGTTGTGGAATTCGTCGTATGAAAGTATTTTTATGAGTTTACACATGATGAACTGGGATGGTGTTAAATTGCGGGCGGGAGAAAAAAAAAGATGATGTAAGCCGCCGGATGTAGGAGCGTGTGTGTTTGTGTTTGTGTGAGAGGATTTCCCCCTTTTCCCTCTATTATTCCCGTGTTATCCTTGCGCCGCGCAGTAATAGTGTAGAATTAATTTAGGTTTTAATTTCCTCTCCACATGACGTTCACTGGACCAAGAGCGGGCGACAAAGCGGACGAAGACGTAATGCAAAAACGAGAGTGCGTGCAACAGAGAAACACACATGTTGAAGTGTGGGAGAGTGAGACGAAGGGCGAATTTGAATGCGTCCTTCTTCCTTCTCTCGGCCAGCCTTGCGGGTTGGTCCACCGGTCTTCCATCTTCCATCTCCGTTCAGCTCGCAATATCCGGACTTTAACTTTCTCTCTCACACCCCCTTTGTCTCTCTCTCTCTTTCTCTCTCTTGCCCTCTTCACCGCAGAGGCTTCTTGCATGCATACATGGTTTAAATTTTGGGCAAGAGGGACTTTAATATGTGTAATATTAAGGTGCGTGCTTGCGCTCTCCCGGGCATTCCTGCGGCCGCACAAGGATTCATTCCACATATTCGCAGGAAGGGAACAACCTGAATACTGCTTCGCAGGAGTCGGCGATGATGAAAAGCCAAAGCTAACGTCGACCGACCGAACCTGAAAGACAATGACTTACGGCCGCTTTGTCTTAAAACCCCCGCACTCACTTTCTCACTCACTCTCACCGTGGCCCCGTCGCTTTAACTAACTTCAAACTTCATCTATATTGCAGATTATTAAACTACGAGTCTCAAACATCCGCCAGTTTCACAACGACCGCAAATCTTTTTCTCTAACCCCGCCAAGAAAGTCCTTCAACTATTCCCATATTAATAAAAGAAAAAATACACATCCTTTAAACGTCATCAAATTACTAATAACATAAAAATAAATTAATTAAATTCCATTCCATACAAGAAACTATGATTGCAATAAATTTTCAATTAAGAATTCTTGATTATAATAATGTGAGTAATCTCGACAGATAATTTATTTATTTTTCCATATATACTTATATTCCATCTAATTTAAAATGAATGAATTTAAATTAAATTTTCATAAGAAAATCAATAGGCTATAAAAGCACACCTGACCCGGCGCATCCACCGAAAATTAACTTCAACCTTGGCAATGACCCGCATTTTCACTTCAGCACCGTAAAAAAGATCAATAGGTGAAATGACAAATTTACATTAATGATAAATTTGAAAGTGTTTCCTATTGAATAATATTTGTTAAGCGTATTTTAAGAAAATCAATTACGAAAATGTCCTTGTTTCTAAGGAAGTTGCTAAGGTTTATTTGTTTGTTATTAAGTATTGCTAAGCGATTATGAATAAGGTTTGTAGATAATTAAGCCAATGACACTTATTACTAATATGTGTAGGTTACTGTTGTGTCATGTGTTTATGGTTAATGATGCTTCCTTTTTTTTAACAGTTATAACGTTGCTAATGAATCTCAGATAATTTGATGTGTAAACTAAAGGGATGAAAATAAAAGCTTTTTTATTGTTTTCCGGTTGTTAATAAAGCATGAATATTATTTTTATGTTTTTGACTATGTTGGTGATGAAAGAAGGGAGGAATTGGATTAAAGGAAACAAGATGCAAGCGAATATTTGCAGATGAGGAGATTTCTGTGATGCAAGGCGCGCGGAATGTGGAAGGGGATGGGTTTAAGGGCGCGGTGATGGGAAGCGAGTCCTTCTGGAACAGGACAAAGGACTCGGAAGGGTGGCTGCGGCCGTTCCTGTAGGACCTCGTTCAGGACACTCGTGCCAGGAGTGCAGAAACGATCGGAGGTGGCTTTGTCGGCGTCGGCGCCGCGACGCGCAGCACCGTCACAGCCGTATCGAATGCGAAATCCATATACACACAGAGTTTCATACGCAAATACGTCCGAACACGCGCATGCAATTAACTCGCAGCAGCGGCAGCAGCAGCAACCGGCCCCCAATCCATTCAAACACACACACACACACACTTTCATTTTATTAATCAAATATTCGCACATAGAAAAGGGAAAGTTACTGCGTCACCGATGGAAATTGATTAATTACGAATGCGCAGGCTTTCCTCATTGAAAGGACATCCACTTTCGACACCCATCCTAATTTTCCAAATTAAACTCACTTTAATGGAAACAAGTTTTCATCATGCGATAAATCCATTTGTGGCTAATCGAAATCCGCATGTATGGCTGTATTTTTTTCATGAAAATATTTTGATTTTCGTCGAAGAAAATTGATTTTGCTTAAAATGAAATTTCACTGTATAATTCAATTTTAAATAAAATAATTTGATAAATTGCTTAAAGCATTATTTATAAGTTATAAAAATAAATATTTAAATAGACGCACATTTTCCGCTATTGAATAATTGCTAGTGTCGTCTTTTTTTCGCGGTCGGACGGGTAAAAAAATTAGATTTTAAAAATTCACTTCAACGCTGCGGAGACGTTTTTTCTCTCTTTTTCTTCAGTTCTCCACCAAATTGCAACGCACTTCTTCCATCTCCCTCATTCCCTCCATCATCATAATTACATAGTTGGTTTCTCTCCACTCCTTCACCCCCCCCCCTTCCTTACTCCTTCTTTTATTTTAGAAAGTGAACTGAAGGGTATTAAATTGCGCACACACGTTTCGCGTCTCATAAAAGCAGAAGGGCCGAAATTTACGAGCCCCAATAAAACTACTGCCTCCGCGCTGCTGCCGCCACACACATACACGAAACCATCCCTCTCTCTCTCATACGCACTCTGTTTTACCGCCCCACAACGCCGCCGCCCCCGCCAAAGGGTCCTCGCTTAAATTAAGCCTCGTCAATAATTGATACGCACTTATATTCGTGAAATGCGAACGCCCGGTGTGTCCAAAAGCAACCCGCACACCCTCCACGCTTCGAACAATGGGGGCGGCGGTTTGAAGCGGCGAAAAGAAGAAGGATGGCGACAATTAGGCACTCATGAATCCGCAATTCGGTTAGCTAAGAGACATGAAAATTTCACGAAACGCTCTTTTTCGCTTTGACGATACACACCTATAAATGTATGTTAAATATAGAAACCCCTTTTCTGCTCTGCTCTGCTCATTATTTAATTACGACTAATTTACAAATTTCCATCGTTTCTTTTTTCCATTTTACCTTCCTGAAATTTGCCAATAGAATATCAACATTAATCAATTTAATATTCAAGAAAATGTTAGAATACATTTTATTATTGAAATTTGAACCATTAAGAATGAAAACGTTTCAGGAATATTTTGTACAAAAAAAAAAAGTACATATTTATATAAGTTTAGTAGCTTTCTTGACGTTGGCGTATCATAAATCTCGCCTTAATACACGAAATAAATACCCGAAATAATTAGAAGGCGGTGGCGGCGGTTGCCATTGGTTACCATAACAACGTGCATGATGTATGAACGCCCGGTGTGTTTTTATTTATTGGCCATTTGAGTAATGAACCGCGTGTCGATTGGCGGCTGTTACGCATTGTTGCCGCAACAACGAAACTAAAATACGAAACCGAACAATGAACGTCGGTTAAGTGTCTTCGATACTTAAATTGGAAATCAAATCGGCCGAAACACTACAAAATGAACAATCAAATATTACATAAACATAATTAACAGTCTTGAAAACAAAAGAAAAAAAAATAAGTCTGTAATAAAACAGAAAAAAATCGGCAATAAATCATTGAACTCATATTCAAATTGGAATAAGTCTGAGAAGTTTCCAAATGGTACCACATACTACCCCAATTTTATTGTATTCTAAATATTAATTCTTTGGTTATTGAATTGTTCTTTTTCATATAAAAAATAATAATGTTAGTATATTTTTTATATAAATTTGTATCATTAAATTTGATTTATGTAACGACAGTTCTGCAGATATTTGTATACGTTTCGACTTGTAGGACTAGCGATAAATAAAATAGTTGAGAAGTCGATGACTATAATTTACACGCATCGTACGTTTTTCTGTTCATTCTTTTCGCATGAACATGTAACGTTACCGATGGCTCATAAATCTTTCGCTATTCGCGTTTCGTTGAAGAAGAATGAAGAGAAAAAGTAGTAATTTTTGCTTATATAGGACAGGATTAATTTCGTGGCGTTTTCGCCGTCGGATTTATGGGACACGCGATCCCTGCTTTCCCGAATGCATTAATTGGGCTTTCGTTTTGCGAGCGTTTAAATATCCGACGACTTCCGGTTTCGTGCATCCATGAAGAAGTAGAAGAAGCAAAAACAAAACAAAAACATTCAAATTGGTTTAATGTTCGCCTTTAAATGGCCAGAATTAAGCTTTTCGTTCCATTACATCGACAATATCTTCATTACAAAATATTTTTATTATCGTTTAATTTTACGATATTTTACTGTTATTTTGAGGCACTCGCTAAATTTACAATGAATAAATAGTAATATATTTAGGGGGTTGCTAAGGAAACAAATTTAACTGTCATTAAACTAACAAAAAACAAACAAAACACATTGTAATTAAGTAACGAATTATATCATATGAATAAATTTAAAATGTAATTAATTTTTGACAATGAAATATGAATAACATTTCTTACAATTTATCTGAAACAAGTTACTAAAATTAACTTTGACCTCTTTACACCGAATCTAGTTACGTTTCAGACATATCATATTTATGTATTTCGTGGCAGGAAATTAATGTAAAGTTCTTTTGCGATAAGTGTAGCCTTGTTTCGTGCTGAAACTTGATAGACACCTGAAAGCTCGCAGGAAATCAACTGCAAATCGGCACTACGCGCACACACACATATCCAAGGACGCACGCGATTCCTGCCGTTTTTTCATATGTTCGTTCGCCTTTCACTAGTTTTTTTTTTTTACTTTTCGCCGCCACCGATTTATTTGTTTCCTGCAATGCAGTATATATAGAGTGATCACACTAAACTTAAATTAAAATCTTGCAAATGCAGATATGCATAATTTGTACTAACATTTATTTAGTAAATTAGTTAAATTTATCCGATAATTTAATAAAGAAATTTTGCAATAATCTGTTTCAATACTTCAAAAAAGTATTGAAATATGATATTCACCCGGCGCATCCACCTAAAATATATTATGATTTATAAATATATAAACGCATAAACATTCTTATTATTTATTTTTTTAATAAATGCTAGTATAATAAATGAGTAATGCGTCTATTTAATTTCGTGTGTATAGGCAACCAAATGAACGAGACGGATGTAATTACGCTCTAATTGGAATCGTTTAGAGATAAAAATCGCCGTGTATATGAAATATGAAGGAATTTCGCGTGCGGCACGATTGAAGCGCGACGAAGGGGTGGAGGCGAAAAGGGGGTGGATGGAGCATCGCGTAGTTGCGGAGGCGGCGAAACGCGCACCAGTTTCAGCGCGCCGCGAAATGCGAGCGCATCGCTTACGCCGAGTCTCATTTAGCGCAATTTCGAAAAAGGTGATATTTTACAACTCATAAATTAATTAATATTCTTTTGTCTTCTTCTTCTTATTCTCTATTGTTTGCTGTAATATTATTTTGTTTTTTTGTCTTCGAGGAAATGAAATGCAAATTTTCGGAACTATGATGATGCCTTGGAATGCAGCCTAGTCAGAGCAGAGTTCGCGGAATCCGAAATTCGTGGGGGCCTTTGCATACGGGCCAGAAGTGAGACGAGGGAGAAGGAAGAGGAGGTTAAGAACGAGAAGAGAGCAGAACAGGAACGAACGATCCGGTGACCTTCGCACATTCGCAGACATGAAAGGGACCAAAATCGAGCTCGAGGAACGCCGGCATCGCCATCATCAGCAGCATCCAATTGCAAAACGCGACAGCGAACTGGACGAGTATCCCGCCTTCACCACCAGCAAATATTGCAACAGGTGAAAACAACAACAAAAACAATCGCATTGTCAAACAATTGTCAATTATTATTTATTATTCGGTCAAATATATTATTAATGTATATTATTTTATTATTGGGGTAAAATTTATAATATACAAAAACAAATTATTAACATTATCGAAAATATAAGAATAGTAATAGAAATAGTTTTCATGTTGTTAAATTCATTTCAGTTATTCATTTCGGTTTGAGAAACCGTATCGTAGGAATGTGGAGAAACCGAATTTGTCTGTGACGAAGATCGAATTTCCTACGGGAGTGCCGGCGTTGAACACGGGGACGTCGCTGGTGAGGTGGACGCAGAAGCGCGCGAAATTCAAACATAAATCAAAAGCGACAGTACCGCAAGTACTGGAGAATTCCGAGGAATCTCTGCTTGAGATCAACAATAACAATGGTAAATGCGGCTCTGAACTGCAAGATGGGAATGATGAGACTGAAGAGGAGATCGACTACGATGTTGCGCAACTCATACTTGCGGCTGCGGATTTTCATGAAGAAGAGGAGGAAAGGCCGCAGAAGAAGAGGAAATCTAAAGGCGTTAGATTCGCGCTTTCTAAGCCGCAAAGTCCTCAGAGCATACAGGTGATCCGGGTGGACGTCACTTCGAGTTACGAGGAGGACGAGAGCAGTTGCGAGGACTACAGGGAGCGATTCCAGAATTTGGTAGATGAACGTGAAGAGGACGATAATGGCAAGGATAGCAAAGAATTCGAGATCGTCTGTCAAAAGTTGGCGTTACTTCCGCGCGAATGAAAATTTTAATTTTTCCAATACTAATTGTTATAAATGCTTAAATTATTTATAATTTAATTAAAATATTGTAATAAAAAATATACTTACCAATTTACAATTATTAATTGTTTATATCAATGTAGATGGGTGTGATGGATGTGACGCACGTTGCGGTGACTCCATTTGAACACGTTTGATTCAGGGTTATGTTTTTTTTTGGGTGCGTTCTTCTCTTTCTTTTTTTTCCTGGTTTGGTGTAGGTCAGCGGTGCAGACGTAGGCGGAAAAGGGAAAAAGGGTCGGGTCGTCGCGTGCCGCAGGACTCAGCGCCCGCTTATCAATGATAATTCCCACAGATGCGTCATTTGTCAACGCCGCTGCCTCGACGGGGGAATCCCCTCAGCGAAAGCAACAGAAGTAACAGCGAACATACTACACACAGAGAGAGTGAGAGAGGGAAAAAAAAAAACACAACATTCCTCCCCCGAGTGAAAACGTTCTCTCGTAAGCCGATTACCGATGCGATACACGTCCGTAATTAGAATAATAAAAATATTAATCTCCCGCTTATCCCGAGCGCTTTCATAAGTGGATGAAAAAGTTAGGTTTTATTGTATGATGTATGTTGGCAGCTTCGATGATTTCTTGCGACACCATCACATTTTCAATCACATTATATATCAATCTCGATAATGTAAAGAAGTATATTTTATAGGCTATCTGTCATTTTCATTAAAATTTGACAATGTGTCAAATTATTCTTGAGCAAATTAAATTTCACTCATTCATTCATTCAATCACTACATTTTCAAGTGCTTAAAATTTTCTTAAATATAAATACATTGTAACTTTGTTTAACAAGAAAAATATTCAATTTCAATATGCACAACTTCAGGTTAAAGTAATTTATATTAACCTAACCTGAATTATGAAACAAAGGATTTACAGATTGATGATTTGAAAATACTATTGTAAATGAAGCACAATATTTTTTTTTTCTTCATGGAGAATTTAGCCAAGAAAAAATAATTTATATATTCACACTTTCTGCATACAAAGTAAATTCCCCTAAATGATAATTGTGTTTTTTTTGTTTGTGCAAAATTTTTCGCATGTGAAATATGGAATTAGAAAGAGAATTCGGCAATTGAGATTCTGCAACGAAAATTAAGAATTCTTCACGTATGAATGGTTTTCGTTTGAAAGTGAGTGTTGTTTTTGTGGTGGAATCCGACCGCCCGCGAGAGTGGAACAGAAAGAGTGAGAGTGGACGAGTGAACGAGGGAGAAAGCGAGAGCAAAAGAATGGGGCCACGGGATCTGTGGCCGAGGTCAAGGTTAACCGCGAAACACGAGAGCGCTTTGGTGTACAGAACGCTCTCTCTCTCTATATATATATACATATGTGTACATATGTGTGTGTGTATATATAGATTGTGTGCTGGAAAGAGATGGAAATAATAAAGAAGGCGCGCACATAAACAACTCCACCTCTTCTGCGGCGACCGTCGTCGTCGGGGGATAGTGAAGAAGAGATATTATCGCGTGACGCCCGAATATGTTGTTATTGTTTATATTATCGCATAGATGGGGGTGGAATTTCTACGGTTGCTCCAAGAGGAAATCGGGAAGTAGTCGGAGGCGGTGCCGTATATTTGACCTCCCGCCGATGCATCAACCGTCGACCCAACGAGAAAGCGAGAGTTTTGTATTTATTTACTCCCCAGACCTTTCCCAATAAAACTTTACGAGAATTCCATCCTTTCTGGAATAAGTGGCTCATCCGCACGGAAGCAGGAAGCAAATCATTAAAACTTCGCAGGATTCATCCTCCGAAATCCTACCTACTTAACTCACAATAACTTAATGTAATTCATTAAATTTAGCAGGATTCTTCCTGCCAGATTCTATACTCATATAGAATAAGAACAACTAAATACATATTATAAAATTCTTAGAAATTTACTTTTACCAATGACTCATTTTTTACACTTACAAATGAAATATTAAGTTAAAGTTATGTTTGATAAGGTTAATTGAACAATTGTATTTGTTTCGATTATGATTATATAACATATTAAGTTTAAGTTGAAATTATTATCCACTTATATTGTTTAGATTCCAAGTCAAGGTTACTAATTGGTAAAGGTATATTGTCATTTACTTGACGTCAATGTCAATTATTAAGTTGTTCGTAAAAATGAAAGATGTCGCTGATTACATTTGAATTACGTAAGAAGTTTGATGTAAGTATGAGGTTGCAGTGTTAAGTGGTCATAAAAGGGGGTAAACAAACAGCAACGCAGATGGTGGAAGGATGGAAGAAGGATTTGGAACCAGGACCTATCCCAAGCAGAGCGGGAGAGATACAGAAGTTGCGGCCTCGACGACTAAGTGAGAGGATACCCCGGAATCGGTGCCCTTCTTATATATATATCTATATATTATATAGCATACTTGAACTTTATATGAGAGTTCTTCTCTCTTTCATCTCGCTCTTGTTCAAAACTCAACCTACTTTCTCTTTCTTTCCCTCCGGTTTATTTCCGCGTCGGAGCGAAAGAGTGAGCTTCTTCCGAGTATAAACGCGAAGAAAGGGAGCGAGAGAACGCGCGAGGGTGGAATGGAGACGGCGACGATGCCCCGAGGAAGAAAGATCCTTCCTCCTCACCGACTTGTGAATGAGTTCGGAGTGAGAGAGAGAAAACGCGGCGCGTCGTATCTTCGCTGATGGGTATGAATGGGTCGCGGGGGATTTCTAACCTTTTTTTTCCTTTCCGAGGGTCTCCTTCTTCTTCTGCCTTACACTTTCCTACACTTTGCTACAAATGCGGGCCAAAAGGGCGCGACACGAACAACAACAGAAAAACATACCTAAACAACAACAAACAACAATCCACCGCAACCTGTTGTTCGAAACGCACGCAACGCGACTTCAAACAGAAATCTCACACGCACGCATTAATCATTCCCATCGCAGCATTCACGACAACACAAAAATAACTTTTTAAACACGCTCTTTCATATACAAATTTCAATAGAATCTCCATTGTTACAATTACTAATTCATGTACTCGACATGAACTGTAGTCATCCACATTAAACCAATTAAATTAACAAAGACATTTTCATTTACATTTTAAGAAGGACACAAATCGTTTATAGTTAATTAACAGTTTCTACAACAAAGAAAAAAACACTTTTCGTCCGTCTACTATCGCTTTTTTTTACATGGAGGAATGCCGAACTCCGGAAATCGGCCAGGAATTTCCGGCGAAGCGATTCTGCTTCACCTGCCAAATTGCAATCCACTCTTGCTTTCATTCGTTTTTAATTGCATTGCTTTCGTACTTCCACGAACAACATATGCGCACTTTTTTACATTTCTCTGATTCCTGTTAAAAAAAAACACTTAAATTATACTAATTGAAGGGAATCGCAGAATAAACGAACCGATTCGAATCTGTTAAGCTGCTGCATCTGCTATGCAATTTTGACTTCTCTCAATTTGGCAGTTGGTTGCCTATACCGATTTTTTTAAAATTTATGTCTTTATTTCATTGATAATCTGAAAAATTGAAACTTTTATTAAGATTTTCTAAAATTATTGATTCTTTATTGAATTATTCATCAATTCGAAAGCATGAAATCGCGCCACTTACAATTTTCTGCAAAATTTCCAGGAAGGAAGTAAAATTCGTTACGTTCTGTGTATTATTAATAAATGGGATGTGCCAGAACCAATTTCTCATCCGAAAAAAAAAATTACCATATAAGAGAGTAAATATTGTAATATCCGTTACAGAAAGTAATATTTCCATACCAATTCTCTTCACACACAACACACAAAAAAAAGCAATATTTCCTCAACCAATGCATCTTCTTTCCAGCTTTGTACAAAGGTATTTATGCAAATTAATATAGGGGCGAAGAAGTAGCCCCTGCACAAATTACACACATATTTCTGCTAAATTCGGTCAACATTGACAAAAGGTTCGAACGATATTAAACGAAATGGGTCCCTATTCTTAAGAATTTCCCTCTTCTCCACTTAACTTATTTAGAAATAAATCCGCACGGATGTAAATCATGGGTGAATTGCGCGCTCGGAGAGTCAATTGTCGGTCAAACGGACAGCAGGTAACCGATACATGAATTACGTGACCGTACATTACGTAATAGACCGTGAGAAATTGGAGCGCGTGCTTCATCTCCCTCTTTTTTTTAGACCCACAAATTTACATACGTTTTGCTCCAAAATGCGGAAGAAGGAACTGCTTTGTATCATGCGTGCACCGCAAAAATTCATCCTCACCTTTCATTCTTTGGGTATATTGAAACGTCTATTAAAGAATTCAAGTGGTGCATGGAAAGGGCGTATTGAAATATTGGGTTTTCGGTCGGTTAAGAAATATCGTTTTATTAGGGATATTTATGAAATAGTTAAGGTATTTAATATGCATTCAGTTGATTTATAACCAAAAAAATACTACTAAATATTACAACTATTTAAAAGTATTGCATCGATTTAGATGGCGTTAATATCGAGTCTCGGTTTATAGGCAACTCTTTCGGCACTTACAAAAAATATGAAATATACAGAAAATCATACTTGAGGCTGGCAAATTTAGGCACAGGCTAAGTTAATTACAAAGGCGAAAGCCTGAGAAGAAGAAGAAGAAAATTATGCTATACAAAAAAAAACTAAGATATTTGAAAAAGTTACAAAAACATAAAAAAAAGTGACAGTTATTCATGGATTTACATTTTTTTTTAATGAAATTTGAGAACAATTGTTAATATTAAAATGAATACAAATTTAATTAGATTTATATAAAATATTCAGAATACGAAATTTTTAATAAAATATATTAATATAAATTGATGAAATGAAATAATTTATAAAATATGTAGTTTTATGTAGATTTAATAAAATTAGTATTCATAAATTAAAAATATTAATGAAGGAAATTATCCTGTAATTAATTATGAATATAACTTATGGGAATTATTTAGAATGTAATATTTGCAAATATTCAAGTAATTTTTATAAAAAAAAGCAATAACATCGATTAGTTGAATCAAATGCGAGATATTCAAAGTTGCATTGTTAAAGTGAAACCTCATTTTTCACCCATTGAAAATGTGAAACCGAAGCTGAATGGATGAAGAGAGAGAGAGATAGATGCAAATTAAACGTTTTTCTTATTACAATTGTATCTATGTCTATGTGTGTTGTTAGTGTGTGAATTCCGAGTCGGTCCGCATTTTTTTGTCCACAGTTAGGATATTAATAGTCGGAGGGCCATTTGTGACAATGTTAGTTAATAGAGAAAATTCCAAAAGTCGTTAACGTCCGAAAATGATAATAAACGAGCGGCTATTTGGGAAAACGTGAAAGGAATGGAAGTGGAGAGAGCGAGATGGAAGATCATGCTGATGTTCAAACGATGATGATGATGATGTTGAAGAGGTCGGGGCGAGGAGAGGATCGTAGACACAATGCATTCAGACCATCGATGATGACGAAGAAGTGGCGGAGGAGGAGAATGGTGACGCGAGGGGGTGGGAAGCAGAGGAACCGGCAGACCATTTCCAAGAACTCCGAGAAAAATGGTTCGAAAAGCATCGACGGAGCGAGATGGAAGTAGCGAGAGAACAACAATTAGAAAGGGACGTAGACTATTTGAAGGGATGTTTTTCATTTTGAGCATTAGAAAAAAAAATATCTATCCTTGTCTATTCCTATTTCTATTTCTACTTCTATACACGAAAACTGTACTGCTGCGCATTATTCAGCATTGAAAAATGCACACCTGCAACAACAAAAATCTACAGAATTATTTTCTCAATACGTTAATTATAAGCGAAGAAAAAGTCTTTCACAATTTTCGATGTGAAATGAAGATTTCGCAAGAAACGAATTTCCTGGGTTCGTCGCTTGATCGAGCGTCGATGTCACCGCGCGCTACTCCGTATAATCGCCGTGCGCTTCGCACCGGATGGAAATTCTTTACACTTTCAACGGTCAAAGTAATTTATCTACGAGATCGTATCAAAAGGAAATCTCCGGTGAGCTTACGGTACATCGAAAATAAAAATATTTTATGCAACAAAATAAAATCAATTCATTTCATTTCCATAGAAATTTGTCAATATTAAAAATAATTTTCTCAATCATGAATTTGATTCTTCTATTTTATGTTTTGTGAAAGTCACCTATTCAAGATTACTATATTATCAAATAAGCAACACAACCTAACATTATTCAATTAAATCTAAATATATACAGATTTTTTTCTTGAAAAATCTTAATAAATTAAGAAACGCAATCACTATAACCAAATCATTGTTATTTGTCATCCAGGAACCAGAAAAAGCTCGCAGCATAAATTCGTTCAACTAGAGCGAAGCGTACAAAAATCGATAAGCCGAATGTCGTTCCACGATAATTTTCGCTCATAAATTACCTTTCCTTCTTTTCGAAACAATTAAATCTCTCTCCATTCCAACAGTTTCTCTCTCTTTTACTTATACGCTGCATGCGTCTTCGTTCGTTTCGTTTCGTAATTTGTGGTCCAATCCTGGAGCATCCACCCCTAAATTATTATTAATTCGTGTAGTTATTTTCGTTCGCTGTTCGGTCTTTTCCACCGCAGTCAGTCTGCCAGGATTGCGGCGTCCGGCACCTAATTAAGGGTGGAACGTCGCCGAGATAAGAAAAAAAAAGGAGGGTTGGTTGTGTTCCAGTACCGTTAGGTCGGTGGATTCCTCTGAAGCCGCGGGGTGGAAGGACGCCGAGAGGGATGCTTATTTATATCGAACGAAATCTACCTGGACCTTGAGATGCGGAGCATCCGTTTCACTCCAACTTCATCCAATTCCCTCGCTATTTATCTCTCTCTCTTTTTTTCTTCTTCTATTTCTTTTCGCCCGAAAATCCACAACAATAGAAACGCACAGATAAAAAGAAAAACGTCCGAACAACCCATGGATTCTCGCAGATAGACTTTTCATCAAAATCAATCAACAAAAAAATTCACCGACAAATTTAGTAATAAAAACTTCAAACGACATGAATTTGATTTTGATTTCCTATTAAATTTCAAAACATTTTTTTCTCAAAAAAAAAAAAAGAATATGAAAACAAAACAAAAACATAATAAATGCAACGCAATTTACATAACAAACGACGTGCGGATCAAATGGATGCCGGTCCTGAAAGATTCTTTTTTTTTATTTCTGAACTTAAAAATTTGTTTGACTCCCAATTTTTAAAAACTTATTATTTAAACTTCCAATGAGTTTAGGTCAGATTAGATTAGGTTATCTCGCACTAAGGTTTGGTCGGCTTACTTTATATAAGATTTAGCTAAAATGCTATTTACTTTGACAAATATTCAATTGTAAAAACCAAATATAAACACTTAACAGATAATGCATACAATATATTTGCACAAAAAAAAACATTATAATTTAACTTCATTCGTACAAATTTTAAGTAAAAAATACAAAAATTTGTAGCAAATATTTTTGACTCATTCTTAAAAAATGTTATATTATATATTTCCATTAAATTTGTGTATATTATTTAACAATCTAATTTTTGGTTTCTTTGACAATTTTGAAAGGAAATCCATTTTTAATTCGGATTTTGGGATGGTCGCAATGCGGGAATAATGCGAGCAATGTTGAGTGTGCTCATGGTTTTTTTGGTCCACCCAGGGGACCCGGCTCCTCATATGTGTGTGTGTAATTTTATAGAGCAACAGGTTTTCGTTGTTTGTGTGGCGCTACGCGTTCGGGACTATGCGAGGGGGTTGAAGTGTGGCGGCGGAGCAGCGAGTGGAACAAAGATGACAACAACAACAACAACAAGCTCGGCGCGGCGTCGGTGCGAGGGAGTAGGATGCAAGAAGAATCCACACAAAAGAAGAGGCGAAGAGGAGAGAAAGAGATGGATGGAGAAAAAAAAGGTGAATACAACAAGGTGGTAGGAGGAGGAGGAGGTGGACGAAATGTGAACCACAAAACCAGCTCTCCACCAAATATATATATATAGGATACACAAAAGTTTGTACTAGCCGTTTAAAAAATGTTTTTTGGAGGGTACGAAAATGAAAGAGAGCGAAGAGCTAAGTAGTTGGTGAAGGCGGCGGCGGTGTGCGGAGGTGGACAAAAATGAAGAAGAAACGAAGCGATTGCGTTTTTCGTTGGGAAAAAATAGATTTGGAAACGTTGGCAACCACAACAAAAAAAAAATAGGAATGACACATAACCCTTTTTTTCGATGTTGAAAGCAATAAACTTAATTTATAATAAACAATTAATAACTCACACATTTTTAGTTTACCAATCTTGCACTTAAAACGCTTTTTTAACTTTTAAACGCTTTTCATAACATTGAAAACCCTTTTTAATATCACAAGAAAAAAAGCTGAAAACGCGTTACGTAACGTTTTTAAAAAAATAAAAATAACATGGCGTATCATTTTTTTTTTTGCATTTCCAAAGCCAACCTTTTTATTTTATTTTCCATTTATCGTAATAATTATTTTTTTGTTGTAATCATAATTATCGCCAAATGCTGAAAAATCGATAATAGAAAACACCTGTTGCGCTTCGATCATGAAAAAAAAAATAGGAATCGAAACTTGTTTTTCCTTCTTCTTTTTTTTTTTGTTTCGTGTTCTTCTCTTTTGGAAGTCTTCTTCGTTCGTTGAGCGCTTAGATATTTTTCGAACGGATAGTAGTTTCATCCCTCTCGACCTTGAGGTATACAAAAGATGCTCAGCGCTTAAGGGTGGCTAAGACGGCTAAGGTTCGTAGAAAAAAAAGGAGAAAGAGAAACCATCGGAAAATTTTCCAAAACAAAATTATACATGCGTTAGAAGAATGGATCTATCTCGCCAAATTCCGAAAGATTGCTTAAGCTGCTTAAGTGGTCTTAGTCCAAAAGTAATAAGTTTATTTAGATTGTATCGGTTAAGAAGTTCGTTAAAATAAGTTAAATTTATTTTGAAGCGTATGTTTTGCAAATAAACCACCTGTCGTCGTTCCAGGAAAATGGAACAAACTAAAGAAACCAAATTTGTCACTATCGAATTTGATCACTAAATATTTTGGATAGGATGTAATGTAATTGTAAAATAGCAAAGAATGTTAGTTAGTTGAGACGAAGTGAGAGAAAGAAAGAAAAAAAGAGAATCCCGTGTAAATGGAGAATTTGGAAATACGATCTCCTTTTGCGGGCTTTATGTTTCTTCCCCTCGTTCGTCGTATCGACGAAAGGTTGCACAAAGGATTTCCCATTATCATCTAAGGCGAATTAAAAGATGCCGTTTTACCCTTTTTATGTTTCTCCTCCAATGCAAATCCGCTTTACTTTACTTCTCGTTTCTTTTCATCTGGCAATCATGCGTTCGTCGTGCGGTTCTAACAACCCAAATACGATTTTGACGTTTTATCTGTTAAATCTCTGAAAAGAATAGAAAAAAAAATATAAGAATATTTGGAATAGGTTTCAAAATTAAATAAATTATAGTACATATTACAATAAAATATTTTCAATTTTGAATATCCCTTTAAAAATCTGTCAATTAAATTCGATTATTTTTAGTTTACTAAATGAAATAATTTGACATTTGTAAATTAAAAATTGTAACCTATTATTTTGCATTGACATTTTCTTAAGTAAAGAAATTGTATCAAAATAAAGAATTTGACAGATTGTAATTTTTTGGTTAAAGCGAAGAATTTGACAATTTGTAAATTAACAATTCTAACCTTTGATGCGCAATGACATTTTCTTTACTAAATAAATTGACAGGTCGTTTCATGCTAATTTTAACGACTTGACTTTTTATTAAAATAAATAATTTGACAGTTAGTAATTTAACAACTGTAATTTGTTGGTAACTTTCATTTGAAAAAGAATTATATAATAAAAATGTACTAATGTTTAATATATTTGTACGAAAATAACGTTGAAAGTTGACGTTTGTTTGACGTTTTCACGATATAATTACCTGTCTAGATTATTTATTTTAAACGATTCTTATGTGTTTTTTGTTTTTTTTTTTCTTGTTCGAAGAAAGAAATGCATAAAATTAACCGAATTAGCGTGGATGGATTGTTGCGTGCTGCTAGACGAAGACGTCGTTAGAAGACCCAGACCGAGGAGGACCGAAGAGGAGGGATCTGCGGTGCAACGACGCCGGTTCTTTGAATTTTATTAATTTCGTTTTCGTTCCGAAGGTCATTTTTGGCCCATAGCCGCGGGCGATTCTGGACCAGTCTCAAGACTCTAATTCTTGTGCTCGAAACAATAAGAACACGAGAAAAGAAAGACGAAAACGAAGATGATGATGATGAAGAAGAAGACGAAAAGGGAAGATGAAAGAGGAGATGATGAGGACGAAGAGGAGAAGAAAAGAACAAGAAGGAATTGTGATTCATCTCTTTTCGTGGATCGGACTCCGCGCGACGGTTATTAAAACAAAGTGAATGAATTCTTTGCGGCTTCGATTGAGTCCACTTTGCAGACCAATGATAATTTCAATCTTTTGTTTCTCGGATAACAATTTACATAGCAACGATAATATCATCCGTCAAACACTTAACAGGGACTTAAGCCAATGTTAAAAATGCATTATCAAAATGTAATCAGCAAATTAAGTTCAAGGTCATTCCGATTCAAATGTAAAAAATTACTTAAATGAATCCAAAACTAATTTATGTTATTTTTATATACATATATGTTAGGATTTAGGCATAAAGTAATTTTAGGTTATAATGTAGGAAATTGGTAAAGTGCAAGGGGCCGTCCATGCGTTTGACACGCGTAAATCACCGAAGAAAATCGTATTTAAATATATTCATGCGACGTTGCCGACGCGAGGAGGAAGAGGAAAAAAAAACTTTCGCGAACGGCACTCGTGAGTTAAATCTCAATTTACCCCTGCTTCCTCATGTATTTCGTTGCGTTTCGCATCCCCATTTTTTTTTTCTTGTTGCGTTGGAAATTCTAATGTTACGTATACAAAAAGAAAAACAACGAGAAACAAACGAAACGTTTGTCATCGCCGAATCAGAATGTATGGCGGGACGTTGCCGCATCTCCACGAAAATCTCCGCAAACGCTCATTGATGCGAAGATATTATATTTATTTATTTTATTTCGTCTTTCCTCCTTTTCTTCCATTCTCTCAAATTTTTCCCATTGTGACGGTCCCTTCTTCGGTATTTACGCAGATAAAATTACATTATTATTTTTTTCCTCTCTTGTGTTCGATTCTCCAGGTGAACACACACTTTTTCTCTCCTTCTCTCCATCTTTCAATCTCTTTTATTTTTCAACCCCTCCGTTTTCTCTCCAATTCCAAAGAGGACTTCCTCTTCCCACGACAATAAAACCTGATTGGAAAATAATCGATTAATCAAAAACGCTTCCGGCGATTCGGTAATTGCGCAATTATCGCCACAGCGAAACCGCAACAATTTTTCTCTCTCCCCGTTTTTGTATACACCTTTGTTCGGCTTTTATTATGCAACAATCGGGGGCGGTTTTTTTTTCGCCGCCCCATGTATTTTCATTTTTTTTTGCGAGCGCCCTCCCTTTCGCCAATTACATGAGTCATTAAAGCGACACCGCAAGGTGTTGAAAACCCGAAGAAAGGAAAATACGTTACAGTAAGAAGCGAAATGTAACAGCAAACGATCTCCCCCGATTTTGGAACGGAAACGAGAAAAGAAAAGGATTTAATTGGAACGAATACACAACAATAAACCACAATATTATTAAATTCATATGATTAAAATTTCATTTTAAACGGAGTTTTGTAAAGGCATTAAAAAATAATAATCTACGTATAATGTAACGTATTTCTGTTATGAATTTATAAAGAAAATTCGTTTACTGCCCTAAAATCAACATATCCAACGTAAAAACAAAATCGTAATTAATAGTACTGTCATTGATAAATGTCATCTCCTAAAAACTAACCTATTGACAGGTTCTCATAAAACATCTTGTCTTCATTATGTAATATTTTTGACGTCTTTTTCTCTGAATTATATAAACTATAAATCCTAATAAAAAGTATTAACTGTCATTTATTTTGAACTAGCGTCATCTGCAGAATACTCGCCTTTCGACAGATTCTCGGAATGCATTAAGACAAGCACGTTGTCTTTTTTTATCAGATATCTCCATCGATTTTATTATTTCTTTCTATAAACTTAAAATGCTTTTAATGCTTAAATTTTTAAACTGACAAAATTATTTAAAAAAAAAAATTCTCAAATCAAAAGACTTAATTACAATCAAAGAAACAACTGTCATTTTTATATAAACAAAAATATTATCATGTGATTGGTACTTAACACATTTGAAATTAATGACAATTCAAGTGAAAAATATTTTTTCAGATACTAAAAATAGAAGTAAAAGAAAATAATTAGTGACGTTTAAATGACAATTTAACGACTTCGGCGGTGCACGTCAACTGAAAGATAGGTTCGAGACGTTCTCTACCTGTTGCCAAAATATATTCGGACCTAAATAACAGCCATAAAAATGAAACGAAAAATAGTAGAATAGGATTGTCTCCTATCTGCTACTCTCCTCTAGCACGTGCACTTATCTCGCGTAGTTATATAATCTCCGAATTGCATCCTTCGTCCAAACGGCGCCCAAACGTTTGTTCTGTTCTGTTTTCACAGCACTCTGTTGGAACGCACTGCAATAAACACTATCGATGCAGTCAGGTACATTTCTTCAGTTTGTATATCCATCAAAGGTGTTAATTTTCAATATCTAAAATGAGAAATGATTTAAAAATTAAAGTTTTTGACATTTGATAAAACAGTTTAATGTACAAAATATTATCTTAAATTTGTCGTTTTTTTTTTAAATCCTGAATGAAGAGGGTTTAAATTTATTGTAAAAAAGTATAAAAATAAACTGGAAATGTTTTTTTTTTTATATATATTTTGTGTTATTTGGGGTAAAGTTGAAAGGATGCGAAACGCCGTCCGCCTTTAATAACCGTGGGTACGCAGTGATATTCCCTTCCGCTTCCTCCTTTTTCGCTCCTTTAACTCGTCAATTCGTCTTTCGTTCGTTCCCCTTTCCATATATTTTTTACCATTTTTTTACGGGCATTTGTATTTACGCTTTTCAGAAATCGTGAGGATTAGTATCTCACGGATCCACCCTTCCCGTAACCATCCACCTCTTCCTCTCCCAGCATCATCCAACAACCCCCCTTTCCACCGCAACCCCATTACGCTATGATCATAACATAGAAAAGAAGAAAAGAGTGAAGGAAAATAATAACAAAAAAAAAGGGATGTCGTGTGTGAGAGAAAGATCGGAAGCGTAACGAGATCAGGAAGCGCAGATAGAAGAACACTTCTTCCTTCTCTTCTTCTTCCTCTTTCTCTCATCCATTATTATTTTTTATTTAGTGTGTGCGCGTTGTTATTCTTCCATTTCGCTCTCTTCGTGGGAAATTCCGAAGGGGTTCAGCATCCCTTTCGGATCCCAGCTGTCCCATTCCGATGGAGATGCACTTTGCACCCGTTCCTCCGCAGATAATTCCCGAATGGGAACCTTACGGGTTTAATGGCAAAAAAAAAACGAAGAACGCGATGACTTGATGATGATGCGAAACGATTTATTTTGCTTTTGTTTCGTACACGTTTTTTTTGTTTTCAAAAAAAAACCGTTACTATAGAAAGTCATGTCAACTAAACACATTACTCACACATTTTGCAAAAATTTCATCATTTGTAAAAATGATTTCTAATTTTTATATTTAAAATTATAAAAAAAAAATTCTAATTTTCCTTAAATTTCACTAATTTCAATCTGATCTTGTCTTCTAACTATTTAATTTGTGAAATTACAATTGTCAAAATGTTTTGGCTTCTAATATCTACATTTGTAAAATTAAAAATAATTTTTAATAACAATTCTTCAAATTTTGTGTATTGTTGAATGTTCAACTCCATTCAACAATACACATTAGATTAATATATAAGAAAAAATAAATAAATGGCAACTGTGCAAACAAAAAATAAGAAATGCAGTTGTGCAATGTGTGTGTGTGTAAAAAGGGGGACGACGATCACCTCATCCAGAATTAAGAGGATTAAGATTGTTCTTCATCTTCAGTGTTCGGATTCGCAAGCTTTGAAGCACGCACGAACGCATGCAGAAATAAATAAGTAGTATTAAAAAAAAAATGTGGAAGTAAAGCGGGACGAATATAATGATCGTGATGGGTTCGAAGGGCGAGAGGAGAGCGTTTAAAGCAACAAAAGGGAGGCGCCGAGAGAGAGAGAATGGTGGGATGTCTGGAAAGAAGAGAATAAGAGGAGAAGTCAATAAAGTGAATGATGACGCTTCGCCAAAGAAGAGACAGATGTTGAACGTTGACGGAGTTTCGTGAAAGCGAAGCCCGAACAATAAATAATCGATTCTCCCATCTCCGCACATTTTGTCACAAAATTTTAATTGCAAAAAATTGTAAATTTTCTGTTTGTTTATTAAAATAATGTCTCATTTTTAAACAGTATTAAATAATTTCCTATTTTAAATAATTTTGACATGCATCATATAATAAATCTGTTTATATTTGACATATGTCATTATTTGATGTTTGCAGAAATTTAATTTACAATTAACAAATGTCTGCGAATTCTCGAGAAACGATTTTGGAATAAGAGAAATAGATAAGTCGATGCTGATTGTGGAAAATCCGAGACGTGTTTACCTACAAATCTATTTTCTAAAGCCGAACGATAAATGAACTGAGATTATGCGAAGGTAACCAAAAAAATATTTACGTAAAAGCAATAAGAAATAAACAAACGATAAGTGCGCAAATTATCGGTGTGTCAAAACAATCTTGATTTCATTATGCGTTTCGTTGATAACTGTCACTTTGACGTTTGCAAATTTGTTAAGGAAAAAGTAAATTTTCTCGGCATCTGCAAGAAATAATTGAAAGATTTAAGAAGAAAAATAAAGCTGAATCTCTAATGAATCAGTTTATCAGGTAATAATATTTGCATCACCTGCTTTTTCTACGGAATCGTGTTTGAAAGTTGAAGTAATTATAAAAAGTTTTTTTTGTTGTTTTGTTACGTAATCAGCGCTCGTAATTTGCATGCGAACAGTTGGTAATTGCGTGAATGTGTTGTGTGTGTGTATATGAATACAAAAAAAAAAGTTTCGTTTCAGATATGTTTTAATCTCTCTCGGCGCGCGGAAAAGGGTTGATGGGGTGGATGTGAAAGAGAGAAAAAATAATGTAGGTCGGTGAAAGTGGGTTATTTATTAAAGTTTTGCGGCAGCGGCGGCGGCTTTGTGTACGGGTGGTTGCGGGGAGACCGAAATGTCGTTATTCGGGTCAATTACCCCCACGGTTTCGATGTGTGTGCATTCAGGACGCGCGCCGCCTCCGCCTCCGCGGATGCAACCTGTTGCCGCGTCGAATGAAGAATAAGCGGAAAAAAAAGCGGAAAGAGATAGAAAATAAAAGAGTGCGATGCGAGGGGTGGTGGAAGTGGGGGCAGCTCGATCCCCGACCGCAACCTTTTCACCCCCTCGCCGTGATTACCGCCACACGGGAACGCTTAATAAAACACCTGACTTCTGAACCCCGCACACATTTTCCTCCTTCCCTACCCATCGGAACACATGCACCGCCCGCTCCCAACCGGAATCTAATTTATTGCAGAATCCCTTCGATTTCCACACATCAATCCATTTCCATACATCTCAATATTCCATTTCCATACTAATTTATTAAAATGGTTTTTATGCAAAAATTAATAATAATAACAATGCAATAAATATGTTAACTATCATTGAATTCAATTTCTGTTTCATTTGTTAGAACATCCAGTTTCCAATTTACCCCTGCACTATAAAAATGTTGTGGATGTTTGCCGTTGCCATTACCGTGTCTGTGAGAAAAGCAAACATTCGATGCGTAACGGGAATCGCAGCTCGAAGGTGGTCGAGCGTACTATATAAAAAATAGAACAAAATTAAAATGGGAAGAAATTTATTGGGAATCATCTACCTGATGAAATTAATTACTCTTGTAATATTAGATCAATTAAGATACATTTGGTTAGATTAAGATAATTTTTTAATGTTAGTTTTTAGGAGTTTTTAACATTAATGTGATTTCTATATAAATTTTAACAATTTTGTTATTTTATATTAATTAAAAGGTTAGTGCAAAACATTGACATTTCTTAAAAAATGTAATTAATTTAGATTATAATCAATTAAAAAAAAAATAGTTTCAGTATTAATATTGTGGAACCAAAATTATATATTATTATTATTAGTTTCTTTCTTTTAAGTCGAATTAACTTGAGTTCAACTTAATTTTTAATTGGTATCAGGTAAAAACCTTTATGGTTCCAGGAAAGAAAAACTGCATTATGTCTCACAAATCACCATGGAAACTCTTAAAAGATACAGACAAAATTACAATAGAAGATTTACGGATTTCATGTTAACATTTTTGCCCAGCTTATTAAAATCACTTTTTAATTACTTTCTATTCGCATTTTAAACATTTTTTTTTTGAACAGCAATTACAAATTGTATATTGAAAATTAATTATTTTATAAATAATTTTACGAACAGTTTTATTAAAATATTTTGTTACATGTTTTTAGTTTATGACCTAGATAATTTAACTGAACTAAATTAAAGTAAACTTTATGATCGTAGATACTTTGTGTCTAGGAATAGGTAAAAAAAAAGAAAAATATTTTGCAACTTTTTTTTTCACCTGTTTTCATGGAAACGATTTAAATGAAAGGGAGTAGATTTACATATATTCATCCTCCGATTTACACGGTTCTTTATTTATTTGATGTTGTTCCATATTTTAGTATGATTTCGATTTACTCGGGTTTCTTCACCCATTTTGATCACCCATGTGATATAATAGTTATTTATTTATTTCTTTTTTTTGTGTTAATTGGAATATTATTAATGGATTGATTCCAATCGATTCTTGCTAGTTTGCTCGTAATAATAATCATCATGATGATGGGGGATGTGTATGTGTATGCGCGGGTGGTGGTGGTGGGGATTTTTCTGATTTATCACCGGAAGTGGCGTAATGAGCCGTGAGGGGGGAACAGGTGGTCGGCGCGCACTCGGACAGATCGGATCCACCAGCCTCCTCTTCCCCAACGAGAGTCTGCTGTTACCAACGTTACCGATGTGTGGGAAAAAACAATGGATACGATACATCATCATAGCCGTCTTTAATTTGAAGAAATCTTGAATTAATTGATTCCATGATATTAAAAACTTTAAAAGAAATCATCATTCAATATTAGAAATAAATTGATTAAATACATTTTTCGCGCAAAATTGACCAATAAAATTTTTTAAAAATAAATCAAGTTTAAATTATTATTTTTTTAATATTTAACTATTAAGTTTTATGAATTGAAAAATCTTTACTAGATTTTTTGCTTGATGATTGTCCTCGCATCTCGGTCTCTTTTGCGTCTTTCTCCCTTCTAATCCTCCTCATTCACGCTCGACTTGCTCTCCTCACCATCATCGCAAGCTCACCATTTCATCATTCTTCAGCATTCATTCTACAAGACCAACTTCGAAGCAATCTCATCTCTTGCACGGATAATACCGAAAGAAAAGAACGACTGCCCACCTGGACTCCCCCATCAGCACAATGAAACAGCCCTCTCTGTCTCCCCCGCACACACAAAACGCGCTGCTGCATTCTTACGAACATGTATAAATGCATTTATTCGAGCGTTCGAATTCCGAGCAATAAGGAAAATAAATAATAAATTTTAAAACTCACAAAGACCACAACAAAAAAATCTATTCTCAAACTGGACAATCACAATTTCTTAGGGAATTATCTCCAATTGAAAATAAACCAAACAATCAACATTTTAAAATAATAAAGAACAATCATAGATCGAAACTTATTTGCAATCAAAGTTACAAATATTTTTGTTTGTAATCCAATGGATTCACTTGAATCATATAAAAGTGTCAATGTTTTCAATTTGATTTTAGTTTTTTTTTTTTTTAATATGGTGGGATCGTTTAAGTGGATTAGGGAATTTTAATGTCCGTTCTTGGAAAAAGCTGTAAAATTCCTCGCAATAATTCATAGCGCCGAGCACCGGAAATTGTCCATTCGTCAAAGTCCAATAAATTTTGTCGAGTGCTGAAACTATTATGGAAATCGTACGATTTTGTGGAAAACTGAAACATATCACTCAAATTTCAATTCAGTCTATTTAGGAAATGATAAATGTATTGTAATTAAGTTAATATCACCTATATCTTTAATTGTTAACATTTTTGACACTTTAAACTGTCAAAGAAAAGATGAACAAAACAGCTGTCAAAAAATCATTATTTTTATTATTCGAAGAATTTTGCTGCAAGAAAATGTGCTTCACATGTTTTTCCAATTTTTTTCCTACTCTTTTCCTGTTACCAATTATAAGAAGTGAAAAAAAAGTTACCATATTGTCATCAAATGTTGCTTTCCTTTGTTCGCTTTTGACGTTTTACAAGCATTTTATAAGATCCGAGAATGCAATGTGCGTCGCATATTTGCGTAATATGTTTCGTGCATGTGGCGTTTCTTTTTCCAAAAAAATACTGAAAGAAAATCCATCAAAACTAATACCTTCAGCAGATTGTAAATGCTGATTGCGAGGATAGTTGTTTGAGTTTCCGGAATACGATGATTGATGGGATATTGCGACGGTGTCGAGGGGGTTAAACGAATTAACGGAGAAAGGTAAACAGAAGAAGAAGAGTTTCGAAATTTTGTTGGCGTTGTTGCAAAGTTTTCGTGAATGTTTGGATGGATGGACGGATGGACGTGAGCATCTGTCGTTTCGGAGCGTGACTCGAAATATTTTCCGGACTCAACCAAGATTTTGGACCACCCGTGGAGCGAAGAGGGAAATCTGCGCATCTTATAGTTTGCGGCACGTAAAGGGCTCCGCAGTGAAAACAAATAGTTATTTATTCAAATACGCTAAACCGAAAAAAAGGCTTAAGGATATTATTTCCTGCGTCCCACATGGCTACGAATAAATAAACTGTTCTGTGCAGTTTCCTTGGTCATGGTTGCTAAGCTATATAAACAAACGGATGCGAACTGTCATGTTTACTACATTTGCGATAAACGTCAAAAATGTTTTATTATTTGTAGCAATAAAAAGTAGATTATTACAAAATTATAAAATTTTGTTTATGATCATTTAATATGAAAATTCAACAAACGCAACCAGTGAATTAATGGGAATGTTTTCTTTTTAATTAATATCTACTTGATTTTAATATTTTTAAGCGGATAAAGAAATTTAAATAAAATATTTTTCAACAAAGTAGAATTTTATAATTTCCAGATCAAGTATTATAATTATTTACTAATTTTCTAAAATATTTACTAAAATAATGTCTTTTAACTACGGTTTGTTTTAATGAATGAGATACGATCATTCTTTTGTTTATTTATTTTTCATAATTTAATGATAATTTAATAAATTTCATATTTAAAATAACGTATTTTTTTAATAAATGTCAATAAAACAAGATATTCTGAAATTTAGTTTTGGAATTAGGATTTTTTCAAACAATTCAAAATTTTATGAAGAAAAAAATGATGATTTAAATTTATTTATTTTTGCAAAAGATCATCGGATGTTTGAAATGATTGTATTATTTAAATGAATGGTTGTGTCGAAACAAGTGGCGAAAATCACGTGCACCGGAAATGATCATTTATGAGGTTATGCTTGCGTGTGTCAGGTGCAAGGTGCACATCCGGTTCGTTATTAGCTAATCCGAACCGGACCCAACGTGACCCGACCTGACCCCGAATAAAGACACAGTTTGACCATACGACCGGGACCTACCCTAAATTATTGTATGTGTGTGTGTGCATCGGGTTCAGGTTTTGGGTCTTTATTAAATGGTCATTTGACCCCCTTCTTTTGATGCCCGCAATATCTCTCTTCGTGTCTCAGTATATACATATATATATATGTATATATGTGACCGACCATTTGTGTATACGTATGAATGTGTGTAAAAAAAGGGAAAACAGTAGCGTTGGCACGTGGCCACGTGTTGTCCCCACGACGCCTCTGACACACGCCTCCTTCCATGTGTGTTTGCGCGTAGCGGGAGGAGGAAGAAGAAGTAGAAGAAGGAAAATAAGAGGAAATTCACAAAACTAAACGACTAATTGGATCAAGTGCGTACGCCAAACGAGATTACAACCACTAAAAACGAATTAAAACAAAACGAATCGAAAAGAAACAAAAGCAGATACAAAACAAAGAAACAACATAATTATGTAACTATTATGTACATTTTCATGATTCAATAAATTAATAATTAGGATTTACTTTCCACAATTTTCAAACATTTTTTTTAATTCTGTTTTGGCAATTTTCAAATTTTAAATTGAATTTGTACAAAAAATAATATGTTCAAAATTTTGAAGGTGAACGCTTGCTTCGACTGATTCTAGGAAGGCAAAAATAATAAATTTTATTTTATTATTTTGTCTACTTGAAATATTCGACGAATCCAAAAATCATATTAAACGTGAAGCGTGTCCGTTCGAGTGGTAATTAGACTTTCGTCGTTTTCACCCGCATCTATTCATCCTCAAAATCTTTACTTCTTCCATCTATTCTTTTCCATTTCGTCGAAATTCTGCGATTCCAGAGGAGTGTCTCTGATTAGTTACAAGTCGTTGCGTCGCGACGGGGGTGCTCGAATTTGAACTGCTTCGTGATGAGGGACGAGGTGGAGGCTTTTTCCCTGGACACCGTTCCACCCAATCGGCCATTTCGAATCGTCACTTTAGGCCCTTTGTGCGGCCGCACAACTTTCTATTTGGCCAACTGCCCCTTTCTCGGTTGGTGGTACGCAGGCTGCATCTCCTCGAGCCCTGTCAAATATCTGAAATATTGCGGAATATGCACTTTCCATCCGTCCGTCCGACAGAAAAACAAACAAAGAAAAAGTGTATGTAAAGAAAAACCTTTTGTTCCTGCTCGAATTCCTGGAAACGAAAAATTTGCGAATAGAACAAAACCAAAAATATTCATCTTAGTTTCATTATTTTTAATTTATTGCAGTAAATTTACTAAGAAATAATTAATATCAAGTTAGAAATATAATTTAGTAGAAGCAATTTTAAGAAAAAGGCGAATTTTAAACAGAAATTAAATTTAAAAAATAAATACATTTTTGCCTTAAATTTTCGATCAAATTCAAATAATCGAATGAAACTTTTCAAGTAATATTTCTACATTCCACAATAGCGAAATGGGAGGAGACAATACATGTAAATAATAAGGCCTATTGGTGGTTATAATTTTATTTTAGCGCTGATTGGTCAAATAAACCAGTCCCAATGTTATTTGTTAGAAATATACGTCAGATGATTGGTTATAAAGAGAGGTTGAACTATTTATATGAAAGTAGTCAGAAAAAAGCTAGGACATTATAAACACATGCTGTTATTGGTCGTTTTTGTTTGTTTTTTATCATAACTCGTCAACGATTGGTTTGTTGATGAAGCAGTTGTTTAGAAAGAAACAGAATCGTGTTTTTTTCAATCGTGATTTTTTAATGTTTGTTTCCTTTAAGAAAAGAGACATTAAATGCATGAGTCGAAAAGAGAGACAAATTGAAAAATAGTAAAAAACTACCATTTAATAAGAGACAAATATAAACATCGGAGATTATTGGTTGCTTTCAAAGGTTTTTTTTTTATCGAAGCTCGAAAACGATTGGTTAAAACTTCATTATTGTGATATTAGCAATTTACTTACCTTGTTCATTCGATGTGTTGGAAAGAGATGAATACAAACAATTCCAATTTTCAACATATTGAAAATTGAAATATTAAAATATTTTTTTTTTTTGGAAATAATCAGATTCAGGTAAAAGGAAATAAAAAAGAGATTTTTTTTACATTTAATAGTCAATATTTATTTTTAGTGTCTGGTAAAATTATACAAAGATAATGATGACAGAAAATAAAATAGAATATAGAAGTGAAAACTTAGATAATAAAAGTAGGAAATATATATGTGTGTATAATCATAATAATGTACAAAATATATAATATAATAATAAAAAAAATAATAAAATTTCCGAGGAATGTTTACGAGTAAAATATATAATTATTAATTTTTTATTTTCCTTCTTAGTTTTCGAGAAACAAGTATAAAAAAAACACATGAAGATGCAGTAATAAATGCGATAAATAACATAAAGATATGTACCGTGAAGACGGCTTATTCGTTGGAGGAAAAACGCAAGAAATAGCTGAACAGAAAAGTCTTAAATAAAATGGAAATATAAACCCTGAAATCAGTCTTCAACAAATATACACAAAAAAAAAAAAAATAATATATATAATAATTACATACAATAATAATAATAGTTAACGTAGACGCAACGTTGGCCATGTAAACAAAACAAGAAAAAAAAAACAATAATAATATCAATAATATAAAACAAATATTAATCAAAATACACAACCTGTGGTAACTACTATCAATCATCCTAGTCAATAATAATATCAATCAACAAAAAGAATCAATTGTTTTGTTTTCGACATTCAAATACTTTTTTGGTGTGTGCATGTGTGTTTTGTTTCATTCGCATTCGATTGTTTCGCTCTTTTGGAAGTTTTATAATATATATATTTATATATATATTATATAAAAATCAGAGAAACGCTCGCTGCGCGCACACTCGACTCGATATATTTCCAATCCAATCTCATCTTAAAACTCTTAAAATACATTTAAAATTGCACTAACAATAATCAACACTCCTGTGCCAATAATAGTAATAATAATAATAATTCGACGGAAAACGAAGCAAGAAAAAAACGAAACCTCGCCAACTTTGATCAATTCTATAGTTTTTTTTTTTCGTCGAGGGAGGCTGGGGGCGAAAAACAAATTGTTAATTATGTACAGGTGGGCGGGTTTTTTTTTGAAAATAAATGAAGAAAATGACCGATTCGCGCGTTTTCTTCATTCATTCTTTAAAAAATTCATTTTTTTTCTTGTCTCGTTTCGTTGTTTTAGTTGATATTGTTTTTTTTTATGACTGAGTATTTTTTTCTTTAATTTCAGTTAAGACCTAAGTGTTATTAAAAAGTGGAATGTATAAAATATAGACGAATTTGACTACTTAAACATTTAAAAACTTCTCTTCTGACAAATTGGCACACACATTCTTCTCCTTTTCAGCAGCAAACAAAAAAAAAGAACATCATCAATATACAATTATTTACTTCATTTTTGTATCATATTTTTTTTTTGTTTTAAATATAATATATATTTACTTTCTTTCTATTTTTTTTTCTTCTTTAAATTTCATATATTTTGTATATATATAAATCTCAATTGAACTAAAAAAAAAGATCCGGTCGTAACAATTTTGGCACCGCTTGATTTTATTCCTTTTCTACACTTTCTCTCTCTCTCTGTCACAATTCATTTGTTTCAGCAAATACACAGCACACGTATATAATGAAATATCTTCGCTGCTTTTTTCTTGTTCTTTCGCATTGTTTCGTGTTTAATAACTGAGGTAGTTTACGTTTAGAATTAATCAATTATTTATTTACACAACGAATTAATAATATAAAAAAGTCAATTATGAAATAATATGGACACAGGTGAACACGACCGAGAGAACAACCGAATCTCGATCACGTTAAATAATTAATAATAATAGTATTATAAAAATTAAATTATTGCATTTGTATTGCGATTATATATAATATCCTTCCGTTAAGACCTAGGTGGTATTAGTAGTAAGAGTAGTATGCATTACATTACATATACGTTAAGTTTTTATTCTCAGCTTTCATCCTTCGCTCTTTCTTAGCCAAAATAAACAAGAGATACACAATTGAAAACTGAACGAAAAACAATAAAAATCAACACACTCGACAGACAGACACTCCTTTGTACATAGATTTGATACGTCTCTTTCTTCCTCCTCCTCTTCGCCTTTCAATATATATATATATATATAGTATTATTAATTATAATAATGACAATATCTGATATAAATATTTCTTCTTTTGTATCATTTATATTTAATTTCTCGTAAATCTATATAATTATTGATTATTTAACTGAGTTATCTGAGGTATATTGCAGTTGTTTTCTTTTTCTCCTTCTTCGATTATTATTATTTTCTTTCATTTGAAGAGATTATTTCGTTTTTTTGAGCAAATTTGTTTCGGGTGTATTTTCTCTTACTTTATCTACACAATCTCTGCGTGGTGTTCAAAAATTTGAAAAAAATAATAATAGTATAATTAATAAATTTTGAGTTTATGTGTGCTATGTACAAATATGGTTTATTAATATATATATTTTTTCTTATCATAAACGGAAAATATACTAAAATAATCATGTTTAAAATTAATAAAGATAATAGTAACAATAATAATAATAATGGTTTGTTTGTGCGTGCAATTTGGGCGATTGTGGGGGTGTGGTGTGGGAGATTTAATTTTCTTTACCAGAGAGAAAAAATAGAGCAATTTTGCGTTGATGAAGACTAGGGGGTTGAGTTGCTGGTTTGCGATGGGTGTGGGTAGGCGTCTGTCTCGTTGACTTGTACATCTTCATCGTCTTCTTCTCTTTACTTCCTCTTCTAATATTCCTCGTCTCCTCCTCCTCCTCTTCTCCACGGGCAGGCAGCACGAGTTGGGCGTAATAATTGCATCACATGTTACTCTTCCGTTTTATCGGGCAGAGATGGAGATCTTCGAATGCGGTTTCTTGTTGTGTATCTCGCTGTGCTTGAGCATATGGTCCTTGCGGATGAAACCTTTTCCGCAGGTGTCGCAAGCGTACGGTTTCTGGCCGGTGTGGAGACACATGTGACGACGCAGATCCGTCTTGTGATTGAACTGTTTCGGACAGAGTTCGCACTTGTGGGGCTTCTCTCCTGCGTGCTTGCTGGAGTGCTCTTGGTATTGCTCGTTGCAGGAGAAGCGTTTCCCGCAGCGCGTGCACTTGAACGGTTTCTCGCCGTTGTGGAAGGTCTTGTTGTGCTGGGTCAGGTAGCAGGATTTATTGAAGACTTTATCACAGTCGTAGCATTTGTGGAGGCCGTTCTTGCTGACCTGCACCGTCGTCGAGGTGGAGGTGATCTGAGGGCTGCCGGTCGTCTCCTCGTAATCGCGTTTCGTGTGCGCCTTCTCCGGCGACAGAGGTTGAGTCGCGAATTTTATTTTCAGATCCTCCAACGTGTCCACCTTGGGTTCGATGTCCGCGTACGCGGTGGCCAAAGCGATGTTGTTGTTATCGGTGAGATAATGCAGCTGCTGCTGATGAAGGTGCTGCGGATGTAGAGGCGGCAGAAGGTGGTGATGCGGCTGCTGCTGCAGCTGACTTACGGCAGTCAGAGGATCAGTTTCGGCGGCGGTGAGAACGGTCAACTTGTAGTCACCATCGTCGTTACCGCGAAAACTTTCGAAGCTGCCTGGAGCGGCGGCGATGGCGGTCGTCGTGCCGGTTGTACTATAGTATGAGGTGTATGGGGCCGTTGCCGGACCCGGGCCCCCCACGTTAGCGACGGTATTGTATTCCATCAGAAGGCCGAAGCGATTGTTGAACTGCGAGAAGCTCGGCAGCGGCTGAGAATCTGATGCCGTCGTCGTCGTAGAGTACTCCTGGTTGAATTGATCTGTTTCACCAGTAGTACTGAGGCTGTTGGTAGCCGTAACTTGCGTAACGTGGGGGGCACACTCGTTTGGGTACATCTGAAATTGACTGTTGTCCATCAAAGGCTGCTGCTGGCCCATGAGGGTGTATTGCTGCTGCTGCGGATGCCCAGTGTTGTTGGTGGTGGTGAGGTGCTGCTGATGCAGGTGGTTGGTGGTGTTGCTGTCCTGGGAATTGTTGATGGAATTGGTGGAGGTGGTGTTGGTGGTGGATAGCAGGCCCCTCGAATCGAGGTTGTTGGTGGTAGCTGAGGGGCCTGCCTCCCCGTTTGGGGGACTCGTTCCCAATGTGTTTTGTTGAGGTGGCGGTGGTGCTTGAAGAGGTGAAAGTCCGAGGCCCATCGGATGGTGGTGCCGGTCGTAGGGACCGTTCGGCGGTTGCTGCAGGAGACCCTGAGGCATCACCGCTCTCTCGTACCCGTCTTCGCTGCGCGAATCCTCTGTCGGGCTGTTCGAATTCATCTCGTTCTCTCTGCTCGACGTAGACTCTCTTGCTGGATGATGATGAGCGCTGATCGGAAGCGTCGCCGGATCAGGCTGCCCGCTCGACTTCACCGCGTTCTTGTGCAGCGTCGTATTGTAATGTCTCTTCAGGTGGCCGGAGCTGGTGAACCACTTGTTGCAGGCGGTGCAGTTGTAAGTCTTCGGTCGTCTCGCCTCGTTCGACTTCCAGTTGGTGCTCTTCGCGTTGACTGGGGGCGGTGCCACCACCGGCTGATTCACGACTTGCGTGCTCGTTATCGTCGGTGCAGGTTGCTGAGGCGGAGGTTGCAAATGATCGAACGGTCTGTACGCGTCCTGAGGAGCGCCTGTCGTCGTTATGTAGTCCTGTTGCTGGAACATCATCATTCTCTGATCTTGCTGCTGCTGTTGCTGTTGCGGCAGATACATCTTCTGCTGGAGATGTTGCGGCCACGAACTCAGCATAGCGTTCACGCTGTGGGGATTGCTTTTCTCCTCTTCTTGGTATACCTGGTGCACAACCTTGTGCGAGTCCAGGTCCAAGATCTCGCTCTGCGCATCGTCCTCCGTCTTGATTTCGTTAGGCTGAAGCGGGAAATTGAATTGGTAGTTACCGAGATGCGGTGCCGGCGTCGGCGGATGAGCCACGTTGATATGTTCGATCAGCTGCGAGGCAGACTCGCATACGTATCCGCACTTGTCGCACTGTTTTGGACTAGGCGAAGGCGTCGGTTGCGGTGGATACGCCGGACTGGAACTCGTCACCTGCGTTACTGGTCTTTCGTACGGCCCGGCTTGCTGGTAAGGATGATACCTGAAGGAGTTCTGCGAGGGCATCTTGTGCACGGGGTAATCTTGTGCGTACGACTGCTGCTGCTGTTGCTGCTGCGGCTGATCGAGATTAAAGAATTGAGCATCTTGGAACGTGGGGTATTGGAATGTAGGCGATGACCGCTCTGTCTTTATGGGCTGTTGCTGGTAGCTCTGAAAACCCGGTGAAAAGGCAGAGTTTTCGGGCGTCTGATATGGCGAAGACGCGCTGTGATAGCTTTGAGGCGTCGGCGGATGACCAAAATTGTTCTCAGGAGTTGCCCTCGAATATTCGGGACTCTTCTTCATCATCGTTTCTGAACTATCGGCAGCCGCAGCTACTGTGCTCGCAAACACTCCTCCTCCTCCTCCTACTACACCACCCGCTCCTGCTGCTCCATTGCTACTACTATTACTATTACCGCTCGACTGCTGTCCTCCTCCTCCACCTCCTGCTGCTGATGATGCCGATGGTGATGTTGTCGGTCCAACTTTGGAGCTCGCTCCTCCGGTTGTGTTGTTATTAGTCTCCTCCGGACTCGCCCACTTGTTCATCAGATTTTCTTTGTGGTACTGCAGGTGCACCTCTAAACTTTCGGCCGAGTTCAGATACAGACCGCACTCTTTGCAATGGTGCGGATTCGCGCCGTTCGTACCTTGCTGTTGCTGCTGCTGCTGCTGTTGTTGTTGCTGCTGCTGCTGTTGTTGTTGCTGCTGCTGCTGCTGCTGCTGATATTGCTGAACGTTATTAGCCATCGCACTTCTCACTTCCTTCTTTCAAGTCTTTCAAAATATATGTAAATACGCCTGCGTGTATAGATACATATACAGGATAAAAACAAACGAAATCTGTTCACCGATACAGTTTTATCAAATATAAAGTTCTCTTCTCCTCCCTCCTCTTCAACAAATATATATATATTTACTTTTTTTTCTTAATCCTTTCAATATATGATATTCCAAACAAATTTAGAAATTATATAGGAGAGAGAAAATAAAGGAAAAAGCAAAAAAAAAGAAAAAATACAACACGCACTGCTCTTATATCATAACATGGCAAATGTTCTTTTGCCGACCGGCGCGAAATTCAAATCGAAAAAGCGGAAACGGGAAGCGCGAAACGTTTTTTGACTTAACATCACACTCGCGACGATCGTCGATCCATTTGGACGATGGAAAGTTTGAATTTTTTGAATGGATAAACTTTTATGTGCATTTAGCCCATCTTCACGCGTTCACTAAATAATTAATTAGAGCTCACTTTCGTCCTTGCACACTCGTTGTATTGTCCTTTCTACTTCACTTGTATTATCAACTTTTTTCTTACTTCTCTGTCTTCGTGCAAACGGATGGTTGTCGCTCACTCGAAGCACGAAGTGCGAGTGAATTCCGACGAAACTTCTCAACTTTTATTCAACTTGTTTTTATCTCTCTGTCTCTTTCTCTCCTCAAACAAACAAACAACTTCGAGAGCAAGTGCTGATGCTATTTCACCTTTTTTTACAAAGAGAGAAGGCCGTGCGTCTAGTTGCTACTTCGATGCCGGCCAGAGCCCGACTGGTCCTCGGATATTCTTGAATTTCGGCGGTCCACCCGAGCAACCCTCACCCCCCACGGCCACGCTCCTTATCACGTGTGTCCCCACCTCGACCAATCGCACGGCCACTTTCCAACCCCCTCCCACCCCGCTTCAATCGTGCTCCGCATCGACTGCGGGTGCAAGAGGGATGCAATGATCCGAACTCAAGGGAGACGGAGTGAAATGGAATGAGATTTGTAGGGTGGGGGACTAGAGAATCTCAACCCCCCCAGTACCAGTGGATGAGAGAAACGAAGAGAAACTGCGAAAGAATAATTGATAGAGAGAGAGAGAGAGAGAGCGTATTGAATGCGCGATTTTCGGTGCCGAAGAAGAAAAACGCAAGTGGTAGTAGTATAATCTCGGGGAAAAACTTTTTCCCGCGATCGGAAACCGGAAAAATTCATGCACTCTTTCCTGTTTCCCAGCATCTCTCGCGCGCTTTTCGCGTGATCCTACCAACATCATTCTTACAACTCTTTTCTTCTCTCGTACACATCCATCTCTTTTACTCTTCTTTGTCTCGCACGCAACGCACACTTTTGCTTTCGTCCCGAACGCTGAAGGGCAAAAGTACGTTTACCTCTTTCTTTATTATTTTTTATAACTCACTCTCGACCCGCGAATCTCCTAACTCATTTCACCTTCTCTCCACTCTCCTCCTCCATCTCTTCTCATCGTCACTCTCGCTCTCCTCCTTCCGCACGTTTATTAATTAATAAACAACTTAACGACTATTTTCATGCGAGCTGCGATTTCTGTCCTCATCGAATCGGCGATTAAAACCGAAACACACGAATCGAGAAGAGGAAAATTGTACATTGAGAAATACCCAAAAACTATAATTAAATCTTAATAAATTTAATAAAGTAAATGGAAAACATCTCACAAGATAATCTCGCATTTTGATAACTATAACTTTCACATGAGACAATTTTAATTAATTTTTAACAAAACGTTAAAATTTAAACTAATCAACTTTTAGCTTTCCCGATTCATACAAATTTCATATACTTTTTTTTAATAATTTTAATGCAACATTTTTACTTGAAATAAAAGTTCAAAAAAGCCAAAATAATTTTAACAAATTGTTAAATTATTAATATATATATATATATATTAAAAAAAACATTTTTTTAACGAATCATTAAATTTAAGTGATACTTTCATAGAATGAAAAGAAATAAATGATTCCTTAGTGAAATAATCATTTCTTTCCTACACGTTAATTTACATAAAATTAATGAATTGAATGATTTTTTTTAATTAAATATAATGTTTATTATAAAACAACTTATTTATTTCTTATAAATTTTAAACTAGATAGCAAAAAATAAAAACAAAAGTAAAACTTGATTAACTATTCATTTGTTATTTTTTTTATATCCGCATAGCAAAAATTCAAAATTACTTTAGAATTAATTAATCCGACATTTCCACGCGTCTGTTGAAACTTAATCGTAAATTAGTCTACTAATTAAGAATTAATCCGAACAAATTAAGTCATGTTTTTTTTAAATTAAATTAGCAAATTTATTTTTATTGTAAAATTAAATAATATGTAAATTTATGAATTTTATTAAAAAAAAAATAGTAAAAAATTCAATCTAATACAAAATTTGGATGTTCAATATGTTTTATTTTATAAATCACTCAAAAAATCTTTAAAATTTGATTATGAAAGTTAATTAAAAACTAAACGTATTTCAAAAAAATACTAAGAGTGAAATAAAAATATGTAAACAAAAATAATAACTTTTGGCAAAAAAAAAATATTTTAGAAACAAATTGGGAAATATCGAATGCGTGTTCAATGGAAACCATAAATAAATATTGTTATTGTTGTTTCCAAGGAAACCGGTTTTATCTCGGAAAATCCCGCACGACGAACGAACGAAGGGCGGCAGCGGCGGTTTTTGTAGTCTGTCTGTGAGAAAGAGAAAACTTTCTAAAAATCCCGGTTTCGTGAAAATTCCGGACCGACAAAGATGATTTTATAATGGTTAGTTCTGCATTTTATGACTTTCAGAACTGAGTGCAATTTTACGATGAACTCGCCGGATGGACCGTCCCTATCTGGACAATAAACTTGTAAGCTGTAGTCTTCATAAAATCGTATTGCAATTTAGTTTTAACAAGTTTTGAGCGATTTCTGCAAATATTGAAAAAAAAAATTAATAAATCCAATATTTTTGTATTTTGATATTTTAATATTCAAAATTGTAAAAATATTTTCATTTTCTAAATTTCACAGAAATCTTTCTAAATATTTATTGGTACTCATTTTTTTTTTATTATTCTAACAAAATGCAGTTATTTCGCTTTGGAAAATACGAATTTTCAGAAAAAAATATTTTTCTTGTCATTAACGAGTGATTATTTTTCTATTTGAATAAAGTATTCGGATTTAATGAATACAATTAATGTCTAATTAAACAAATCGTTTTGAAACCATCATTTTTATAAAATTTAAGTTTTCGATTTTTTTTGTTCAGAAATTACAAATTTTTTCCAGAGAAAAAGAATACAACAAATTTGCATCAAATATTTTAAAATTAAAATGGATTAATTTTGCATTAAAAAATGACAATAAAATAAAATGTTTCTTTAATGATTAATTGATTAATAATTAATAAAAAGAAATGTCGTCATTCGATGTTTTTTAAATGAAATTGTAAAAGGTTTCCAGATTAACATTAACATAATCTTAATAGTAAGAAAATTATGGTAAAATAAAATGATAACGTTTCATTTATGACAGTGTGGAAACATGGAAATAAAATAAATGTTTATTTAATATTTAGGTAATTCAGAATAATTACAAGAAATGCTGCGATAATTAATTTGTTTACAAGAAGTGGTAATATGATGTCGTCAGGTTTGTCGCCCTGAGGCGGAGCATTTCCGTTTCCTTCGAAATAATGCGATTGAACATAGGTAATTGGCTATCAATCTAGGAGAGACAAAAAAAACGGCGAGAAGTGTGAACGATATTATTACCTGCTTTCCACCTTTTTCTCTCGCTCTCTTTCCTCCTCTCACACGCTCGACCACGATCATCTTCATCAGATTTCTTTCGGTTTTCTCCGCGTTTCCCAGTGTACGCGCGGAGAGTTATCCAATCGCATGAATATGAAGTTAAGAAGCGGAGGTGAATCAGGCCGAAGGAATTTTAAAGATGCGATTAATCTAAGCAGAAAAATCGATGCAAATAAAGTGGACATGGAGAAAAAACGAAAAAAAAAAAATCACAAGCAAAAAAATAAATAGAAGATTGCAATAATGAGAAGAAGAGATTAAGATGGAGCGAGAGAAATGGAGAGGAAAGAGAAATTTGCTGAGAAGAAGACGACGACGGAGCGCAGAGGTTGAGGTGTGTTTAAGAGTGATGAAGATTTCCCAAGGTGAGATGGTTGGCGACCCGGTGAACTTAGTTCGGTGTTTTTATTGTGGCCAGACTGGCTATGTCTGCATGCATTAATTGCATCCCGAGGCATTCTCAAATTCGGATGCTGCTGCATTCGCTGCATTCTCAAGGTCTTTCTCCATATCTCTCCATCTCATTCTTCTTCACTCACTCGCTCCATATTCATCTCTCGCTTGCTCTCACTTCATCTCGTTCCTCCCTCAACTCCTCCACCAACATTTCTTCTTCATCCGTTCTGTTCTTCGGCGTCTTCGAACAGAATCGCAGAGAAAGAAAACGGCGACGGACGCCAGACGCTGAGGACGGAGACTACGTTGAAGATGGACAAGGAAAGAGAGAAACGCAATTTCTTCACCATCATCATCATCATCATCAGCGGCAGCAGCAACATTTCGGTGTTTTGCGTTCTTCAGCGCAGAGATTGGGGCCCGCAGATGGATGCAAACACAAAAGAACGCGCGATTTTAATTGCCGGCCGACCATCAATCAAAATACCTCCGCAACAACATTAACGCGAATACAACAAAAAAAAAACAAACAAATAAACAAAAAACAACATCATACAAATCGCATGGGAGAGATAAAGAGAGAGAGAGATCGTCAATGCGGAGGCTAAATTCAACTTGCATACTTAAAATATTTAGTTTGTTCAATTTGCATAAAGAATGAAAAAAAACTAAGCGAAGATCTCATAATTAACAAATATTATTAATGTAGTTTTATTATTTTTTAGGTTATCTAATCTGACATTTTATTATTTTCAATATCAAAACTTGTTATAATTACTGTCAATGATTATATATAAAGAGTTATATAATTTTATTGGAGTACAGGTTATACAAATATATTTTGTAAGTAATTCATTTTTTATTATTTATTTCAAGGTCGAAATAGAGAACGAAATTAGCATTGTTATTCAATTGAATGACATTCAAATAACGTTTTCAAGTGTCAATGCTCGTAACGTTAAACTTACCGGACAAATATAAAACAATTGCATTCGAGGCTAACAAAAAAATGATATCTAATTTCACCATAAATTTGTCATCAGTGAATTGTCATTGTTGCAAAACGTCAAGGTTGTGTAACTGTCAAAATTAGTGCGTTTATATCGGTGTAGGTAAGTAAGTTTCGTACGAAACATAATGGCTCTTTTTTCTAATAAATTACTATCTGGCTTTTCTTGTCAATCGTAGTTTAGCACATTCGATTCAAATCTGCGATGCCGGGAGAACAAAACAAAGAGAGAATCCATTGAAAAGCTTAGAAAGAGACGGAGAGAGAAGCAAAATCATCCTCGATTTTCAGTTTGTTTATCTCGCCCTCTTTATCTAAGCTCCTCGTCCCCTTTACGGTGAGCGTCTCCCATTACTTACCTACTCTCTAAATGGCTTTTCAATTCGAACGTGTACGGTACAGGAGAATTATGGATAGAAAAAGGGAAGACAAGGAAATTTTTGCAGAAGAGAAAAGAATGCGATGAGAAAATGAAAAATGACACATCGGATTTGGCGCCAACGGAATAGAATGCACGTCTCGAGATCCGATGACAGTAGGATTCATTCATCAAGTTGCAATTCGACACTATTCAATTGAATTTGCTATTATTAAATGTCTTCATTTTTAGAAATTCACATTTAACATAAGTTTATTTGCAAAGAAAAAAACAATAATTCGATTAAACACATATGAAACCTGATTTAACCTAAAAACAGTTCATGACAATTGACATAAATCCTTAATAAAATGATGAAAATTTAAAATTGATTTAATATTTGTCATAATTTTATCAACTTTTTTTTTGGAAATTGAGTTGTGGACAGATTGAAGGAAAATCGTGATTTATTTGAGGCAAGAATTCCCGGTAATATTTAATAGCGTTGAACCGAAAAAGCAAAAAAAAACTAAGAAAATTGGCTTCGATCGTTATGCAAAAACACATAAATATAAGTTCGGTGGCCAATTAAATGAAAAAGAAAGAGAAGGAAATCGAAGTCGTTCGTGGAAATGGCAGTTGTCGTGTGAGCGACGGAGAGGGAAATATCCAAACATTTCGGAAATACTTTTAATTGAATTCGAGTGAAACGGCAACAGAAAAACGAAACACCCAACAGAGAGAAGAAGTGAATAAATAAAAATCGAAATCGTAAATCGCGGCAAGCGAGCGGCGAAACAACACACGAATTTTGCGATAGGGAACAGCGGATGCGGATTCGTCGTGGTATTTTAAACATTTTGTTTATAAGCGCAAATTTATCGATTCATAATAATATGCGATTTTTAAATTATAAAGTTTATTTCTTTGAATGGAAAATAAAGGAGCAACGAAAATGTGCATGCACGAGAGAATTGAAACAAAAGCAACGAACGGAGAGAACAAAAGAAAGTAAGGGAGAACAAAAATTGAAATTCCAAAAATAGATCTCCGCGAATTTCATATTTTCCATAAATAATTTTCGACGATGACGTCAACTTTTTGTTGCTGCTTACCATAAAACGAGTAAATTCGCTTTTCAACAAAAATGATTCATAATATTATTTTGGTTCAATTGCAATTATCAATTGTTTTGCGAAAACAAATATTTTGACATCTACAATTGGCTAATGATTGCTTTAATTAGCTTGTATTATGCAAAAAATAAATTTAATTATTCTTTAAATAGTAGTACTGTTTTCGCCAATTAAATCAGATGCACACACATACACTCGAAGCACTTAAAACAATGTAAAACATAAACACTTGTTGCATGCGAAAACAGCATTTATTGCCGTAATTCTGATGCTAGCTAGCGACTGCTTCTGTTTTGTACACCGAATTTAAAGTAATTTTGTTTCAAACGATATAAAGTTTACGTGACGAACTACTTCATCGTCATGAACATAATATCTAAATAAAATACTTGTTGCCATCATTTCGTTTAAATTTGTATTAATTCATGAAAAATATTAATTATTTAAAAGTAATTTGAGTTTAAATGTAAATTGTAAAATATTGAGATTGACAGCTCCTGTCATTTTGTTTGAAGGTACGTTAAGGTTTTTGTTGTTTTAACGGGTGCAAACCTGTATTTCTTAAAATTTAACCATTCGTGCAGTGCAAAATCTATGAACACTTGTTGCATGGGAAAACTGCACGCCGCAATTGTATTTTTCTTCAAAAAGCTGAAACGAGCGAGACGCATTCAATCACCGAAATCGAAACGTCGTTCATGACATTTGACACTTTCCTTTCTACGATTCTTTTTTTCATCCACTGCCTCCTTTGTACTCTATTCTAGGCCATCCCACGCCTTGTTTTCTTTTGCAAAGTGTTTCCCCAGCCGTTTCCATATTCCTCTCTCTTTCGCACACAACGCGTTCAATGCGTGTGAATATCCACAAAAAAAAAATCATCTCTTTTCATCCCGATGGATGCAAGGTGCAAAGCGTGGGCGGTCGCGGGGTGCCGAGGAGAGGATTTTGGCGGTGGTGCGTTTCATTTGTTAGCCTCTTCTCCACCTACGTTTCTTTGTGCTCGTTTCTCTCTATTTGAAAACGCACCTGAGCAAGGTGATCCAACATCGACGAAGAAGAGATGAGGAGAGGGTGAAACTGTGTGTGTATGTGTGGGAAAAAGCGTATTTTCAGTTTGGGGCTAATTATTTTTCATCCCAATGCGAGGGTGGATTTACACCGATCTGAACATCAACAATCGAATAGATTACGAATCTACCCTTAAATTTTTTTCATTAAAATTTTTTGGATTTTCAATCCATGTCACATTTTTCACTAATATTATTTATAATTATTTTAATTGTCATTTTACAGCGTTGTCGATTCGCTATTTTTTTGTTTTTGTTTGATTCTCCAATTCATAGATGTCGCCATTCCATTTTTAATCATTTACAGAATTTCTTACCTCATCACCATCATATTTTGCATTAATTACAACATTAAGTAAATCTATTGTTATTTCACCTTCGGTGTTTCTTCTTAAATGGAATTTTACATTATCGTTTTAAGAAAAAAAGTTTATTTTTCTATTGGTTACCATGATTTTATGTTCGTTTCTATTGTTATATTACAGTGTTGTCGTTCCACCGTTTTTTGTTATTGTTATTGTTATTTTGGGTGGGCCGTGGCTGTAAATTTCTAATTAAGAACTCGTTCTTTTGTGCTCGAGCCGACAACTTCTAAACTGCACCTCAAATTGTCTCAGAACCGCTTCCTCTCCGACATCCCTCTGCGAAGCAACCTACTTCGGCATCAACGTTCCGCTGTTTTATTTTCGCGTTTCCTTTTTTTCTCCTTTTGTTATTTGTTGTCTCCTCGAGTCGAAGATGAAACATCGAATCACCCAGCTTTTTGTCTTTCGATTTACTTTACAATCATTAATATTTTTATGTGACATTCGAGACATTTGATTCGAAAATTAAAATTAATATTTCTATGATAAATAAAAAAATAAGTTTAAATTTTAATAAACTTTATGGAAATTGTGAGAGTTTGAGAAAGGTAGCAAAGTTGTAATAAAGGCTATTGTAATGGGAAGGAAAAGTGTATCATCATCATCTTCATCCGGGATTCGGGTCGGAGGGTTTCCGGGAGGAGGAGGAGTCTCCACTTTGGAGACGTTTGGAGAAGTTGCTGAAGAATGCGAACGCGTTTTCTTAGCCCTGACCTAACGCAGCGATCGTCCGCTTGAGGAGGTTGCGTGCATTTAGGAAACAGTATCGGGGGCGGCGGAGGCGGCCGTTCGTTGCCGTGGTTATTAATGGACGCCCGGAAGCGGAATCCGACGCATTCGTACAAATCCTTCGGGAAAGAAAGAAAGGATCGCGAGTGACGGACGGAAAGATATCAGGAAAACGAGGAAGAAATGTGCGTGTGTGCGGACGAAGGATACGCGTGACAGGTGAGAGCAGTTTTTGTTCGTCGAAACAAATGGTTATTCATTGTTTTTTTTTATCATTCGAATTCCGCCATCTACCGACTTAAATTGTAATTAATTGCGAAATTTGATGGAACAAGCGATTCGATTTAATTATAAAGATTTTAAACCTATTTCTTTTAATTGATGGACGATTTATGTGAAACGGCTCAAACATAAATTCGACAAATTCCTGACCTAATGATCTTTGAGAAGCAGAAAGAGAGAGAAAACCAATTAAAGGGCAGGTAAAGACTTAGGAAGCGATTAAGAAAGAGTGCCGTACCCTCACCATTATTATTATTATTTCTACTCTTTTCTTTCTCCCGTTCTTGCGATTCTTATCTCTCTTTCTCTCTCTCATTTTCACGCATCCCTTCACCGAGGCACAAAAGAAATGTAGCAAAGAAAACACCGGAAACTATTACAATCCTCGACAGAGGAATCTATTTTGCGTCCGACAACAGAACGGCATCGATCGTTCGGACGAATCATTATATATAGCAGACAAGTGCCGAGGAAATAATATCTGGTTCAGAAAAAGAAAAGTGAAGGAAAATAATTATTAGCAATTATAGATTGGAATCTTAATGGAGGAAGCAACTCTCGATAAGGGGAGAACTACAGTTTTATAATTCTTTAAATTTTTTTTGATCTTGATTTAGATAGAAATTATTGCCACGAAAACACAATAACAATTAATTGTTAATGAATTATTTCTATTTTTTTATTTACTAATTTTGTTAATTTGTTGTAGAAACATACATTTTTGATAATTTAAAATTAAAATTATTAATAATTCAAGATTTATTATATGAAAAATTTGTCCATTTTTTTAAATATATTTTTTTAATTAGCGACGTTTCTCAACATATTGATTGCAAAATGACAACTGTCACCTGATAATGTGTCAAATGGAGGCGAAAAACTGTTGAGAAAAAATAATTTTCAAGTCATTTAAATGTTTAAAATTGTTGTGCATTTGAGATAAAGAATGGAGCCTCGGGGAATCTGTTACTTTAACCGTTTATCTCTTGTTAATTAATTATACAGGGTGTATTCGTTCTACGGAAGGTGTTATATTTCATTAGGGCTTCTTGAGTGTCCGCAAGGAGCTTCTGGTATTAGGTTAGGGCCTTTTTTCTCTGTTCCGCGCTCGGATGGTTGAAGGCGGTTGTAATAATAATATGAGAGGTCTTCCAGATGATACAATGTATCCATTATCGGCTAGATGAGAAAGGGCCCGAAGGGGTGGCTGACTCTCCCTGTGTGTGTGTGTGTGTGCAGGGATGGCGTGGGGCGGTTCGGAGCAGGCGGAGGCGACGGGTTCCAGTAATACTCTGGCAAATGTGCGCCTTGGGCATCTTACACGGTTCACATACTAAACAGCCTCGTGCGACCAGAGCTCACTATGCAAAAGGTGCTGTGCGGTGGAGGAGGAAGAAGAAGAGGATGGTGGTCCTATCGTCGTCGTAGTAGTCGGAGGCGGTCGTGCGATGGTTCAGATGGGCGACACGGGGGGGCGGTCGGTCCGTCCGTCGGTTTTGTAGCCTTATGCATATACATGCCACCTCGAAATTAAGATTTATGCCTGTTGGGGGCGCCTCCGTGCATCTGACGTCTCTTAATTAATAATTCACTGGCCACACACATACATACACACACACACACAACCCAAATTCGAAATCCACCTACGAGAGAATTGGAATCGATCGGACGACCGCCTCCAACACCACCACCCCTCGTCCCTCGACAAACCATCGTACGCACAAATTCACTTTGCATAAATTTCTGTCCTCGCTTTATTCTATTCTTTCTGTTTGCCCGAAAACCTAAGCACACAGTTTTTACTTCGTGTCCACCATCCAAGATGCTTTTCCCTTTCTCGTTTCATTCATCGAACCTTCTTTTATTTATTTATTTACTTTATGGTTTTTGTTTTTAACGAATTCAAATTACCCGCCCAATTGCGTTACTTTGAAACAACTTAACTTTCAACAGTTTCCGTAGTGTAGTGGTTATCACGTGTGCTTCACACGCACAAGGTCCCCGGTTCGATCCCGGGCGGAAACACTTTTTTACCACAAATTTGATAAATATAACGATAATTCCATATATCGTTTACTTTTTAATTAGTTTACAGGTTAGATGTATTTTTAGAATGAAATGATGAGATTTAACAAAATAATATTTACAGATTTTTCATATCAAATTTCTTTGTATTTGTGAAATGTTTACTTTAAATTATCTAAAATCATCACCTGAAGACAAGGTAAAAAAAGCATTTAATAGTTAAAAGAAAGTGAATCAAAAAAGCGAGTGTTATTTCGTTTCTGTGCGTCACGTGGAAATCGCAAACGACTGAATGGAAATTCATGTCGGGTCTGTTTCGCTGTTGATTTGATCGAATATTCTAGTCAGTGTGTTGTCCTTCATTCCATCCAACCAACCACCCAAACACCCACCCTCCTTCAACGTTTCTCCCTCTTTTCTGGTGGTGGACTCCGCTCATCCAGCCACCCCCAACCGCCTTCTCATCCTTCTCTTTAGTCCTTTTGGTCCTTTAGTTGTTACAAAGGCCAGTCGTGTGTGGACTTCGCACGTACCCTACTTCATACATTCGCAATAGATTTATCCGCCGTGGAACAGAACAAAACTGAAACAAGGCCCAACAATACGGAAGCCGGAAGTGCTTCCGGTTTTCCCTTACTTTATTTTTCTTTGCTCTAAATACGTTCGACTTTCCCTTTCGTTCCTACAAATTGATTTTTATCTGCAGTGAAACAATGAAACTTTAAATTTGTTTAGCATTAATTACAAATTGAATAAAATTATATCAATTTACACTTCAGTTTCATATGAAAAATCAATATTCAAACATTTTTAATCATGAAAATTATAAATCGAAAAGTAAGTAAAAATATTTCATGTTTAAAAATGAAACAGTTGTTACTTCTTCCTCAACTATTAAGTTTTGTTCATTAAGATTTATTTTTCTAAATTTCACTTATTTGAATAATTTATGAAAGTTAAGTCTGAAGAAATGAAACTTAAATTAGTTGGTTTTTGCAAAGCGAATATTCGAGGGTGGTGGTACGTGGCATTTATTTTTTCTTCTTTATAACATCACTTAGCATCTCGCATCTCGTCTTTATGGTCAAAGACAATAATAACTTTCGGGCGCTTAAAGGGAAGGAAGGAAAACCCCGAAAAGCAGGAAGCCTCTTAGGCAATATCGTTTTTTTTTCTTCTTTCGGCGTTTAAGTTGTTAGTGGAGGCCCGCTCACCTCCCCTCATCTATAAATTCCCGAGCACCACCTGCGTCGTCTTTGCTGCAATTTTAAGATTTTCAAATTTCCTTTGTGCCTAAGAGGCGGCAGTTGACGAGGTACGGTTGGGGGGATGAAGGGAGGAGATGGGAGTTGGGGGGGCGGCGTGTGCGGACACGCACTCACACTCACTTATACTTTGAGTGTGCGAGTATAGTGTAAGAGAAAGAGAGTGAGATAGAGAGTGAGTGTGTACTGAGATCAATACCTCGGGGCAGCGGGCTGCTGGACCCCAGGTCCAACACACACACACACAGCCTACTTTACATCTCCTTTCGTTCGCCGCCTCCCCCCTTCCGCGTTCCTCCACCGCCGCCCCCAACTCTCTACACACACGTTAGAGGCCTCCCCTCGCTCTCCTTGTTCGCGTTTGTCGTCCAGGCAGCTCTCGCTGGACTCGCTCTCTCTCACTATCCCATCTACCCTCTCTCCACTATGCATTGAGGGGTGGCGGAGGAACGAGGGGTGGCCATATATAAATCACCGCCACCCCCGACTCACTTCCAGAAAACTGGACTCTCATCCCCTCCTTCTCCTCATCCACCCCCTTCGCGCGCATACATACAAACTGGGGTGATTCTTATTTTTGACTTTCTATTTTATTTACATTCCATTACCCCTCTCTCTCATTCCAATTAAATAACCCCAGCAAATTTGTCCAGCAATTTTTCATTTAAAAGTTACCGTAAGACGATTTTTATCTTGAATGTTAGTTTAATATTTTTTTTCATCCAATTTTCATCTGAATATTACAATTAAACAAATTACAATTAAAACAATACACGTTCGTATATGAAGTTCGTTATCACTGATTTCTCTATACCAATGACAGTGACAGCTGTCAGTTCAATTAAACAATTACAATTTTAATTTGGAAATCTTATTTTCAAATATCAACTTAACACAATAGTTGATTTAAAATGTTAAAGTTTATGATAAAATTCAACATTTGTTTTATATGAAATACATAATTTTAAATTTAACTATTTCAAAAACAGTTTTCTATACAATTCTGTTTGATGTTTCGGTCAAGATTGAGATGAGAGTGCGAACGTTCGCTAAACTAGTGTTTGGTGTGGACGGACGGATGTGCAGAGTTGAAAGTTGAAAAGTTTATTGAATGGATGGATGAATGAATGAATGTAGGAGGTAAACGCTGCTGACGCAGGTGCATCGTGCGGGCTAAACTTTGGTCTTGTCCGCAATCAATTCGCGGACGAGGACGGTGGTGGTAGTGGTGGCGGCGGTTCTGGAGGTTGCGAGACGGGAAATCCTGCAGCGACAGGAATTGGATTCATCTAACCGGAAGCGCCGCCACCTCGACATAAGCGACCAATTTACATTCAAAACCCTCTCTTCCTACACCACCCACACTCAATTCCTTTCTCTCTCTCTCTTACACATGGCAGAATTCACGTATTTCGAGTGAATTTTGAGACGGACCGCAATTCCAATTTTCAATCATCTTATTCGGAGCTAATCGGATTAGTACTATAAACCTAGGTCAATTCAAACAAGAAAATAATCACAATCAAAAATGATTTATTCATTTATTTATAGAAATCCCAACAATTAATATCAATTGCTCAATAAACAATTGAAATGAATTTTGATGATTTCCAAAATTTAAAAATTTGGTTGAATTAAAAATAAAAATTACTTAGTGAAAAATAAAATAATCATTTTGTTGTAATTTCATGAATATTTTTTAAAATGTTATACGCCTGTTATTTAATTATTATTATTCTTTCCAAGCAATAAAGAATCAGAGATGAGGTGGAGAATGAGGATGAGGTGTATAAGAAGAGAGCAAGTGGAATTATGTGAATTATGCAAATATTTCGATTTATAATGGACAGATGAGGCTTCCTAACTCTTGTGCCGTTGCATTAAGGCCTCTCCGGCATTCATTATTCACACGCCCAAAAAGCCCAGTGACACTTCCCTCCTTCGCCTCGTTCAATTATGAAAATTGTTCTTCGTCTGTCGTCAAACAAACAGAAACCCCTCCAAACAACAACAACAACAACTATGCGATGATCCTGTTTTACATAGATTTTAATGCATTGTTTGCATATGTTTGCACATGTATACATATGAAAAAAAGTGTAATAAGAAATAAATAACGAATTCGTAAGGAGCCAATGTTAATTGAGCCGTAAATTGCTGGAAAAATGTCGTAAAGTATGTAGAAGTATTGTTCGCTGTGACCTGGACAGTTGTGAAAACACATGTAGTAAACGCGTTGTGCATTCGTCTCCTTTTGTTCCCAATCTTCCGCCTGGTTTATGATCGTTCGGGAGGGGTTGGAAATTCGCTGTTATAAAGCATTAAAACACAACCATCACCACCACCACCGGACGGACATGGGGCAATAAGGAAGAAGAGGCGAGGATGAGGAGCAGATAGATGAAAGAAACGCAGGAACATCGCGTCTGATTAATGCTCAGTTCAGTTTGGGCCGCAGGACCTCAACCCTGTCCCATAAACCTACCATTTTTATTATTGCCCACCCCTTCTCGTCTTTCTTCTGCTCCTCCGGCGGCAGCAATAAAAGCAATAAAATAGCAGAAGAAAGGAAGAAAGAAAGGTGTTCCCTTATGGGCCGGACGCAAAACTGTTTCAATGGAAAATAAATTACGCGCGCAGCAAAGAAGGACATCGCCGTAAACTAATTAGGTTGAATACCAAAGGAATACCATTTGTAACTGATGAAAAACAAAATATTTTATGACCGAATAATCATTTTCAATACATTTCTACGTTTAATTCAATCAACCTTCATCAATTTTTGAATTAGTGAATTTGTAGTCTTTTTACTAAATCGAAAACTGCTTTCGAAGGGTTGTTTCTGTATTCGAAATTTTTGACCATGACTCATTTATTTTCTCCTTTATTTTGCGTTCCATTTTTAATGCAATAATGTTGAGGGTGGAGATGTTGAAGGTTTGGGTTTTGAATCGTAAATGCAATACACATGAATAAGCTTTCAGATTATGTTGGGGTTGAGATGTTTACGATTTTTTTATATAAACAGTCAATATTTGAGATTTCGATGCTCTTTGATTATTATGCATTTAATTACATAATCAAACCAAATGACAACTGTCATTTTGACGTTAAAAATGAACATAACGCGAAACGTCAAATTTTGTTCCGAAAAAATAAAGAAATTCTATCCAATATCCTTTTTCTCGACCAACAAGTTCTTTGTTTGTTTTTCGACAAACATTTTTGTGATCTATATCCTTTCTTTATTATTTCTCTGTCCGGGTGAGCATTCTTTGATGATGAAGGAGGGTTCTTTTAACGGATACAAATTATGCAAATGAGAGGAGAAATTAAATTGTAATAAAGTACGGAGGGCCGAGGTCCCGGATCGGAATTCCGTTAAGTTACGACGGTCCGATTAAAATTTATATTCGTTGCAATCCTTTTCTTTAAGGGTGCATTGGATGGACGGACAATGCGAAAGCGGAAGTTTGATTTGGGTCGAAAAAAATATGATACTTTATTTCTGCTTTTCTTCGTCAGCAACTGGACAATGAGCGAGTGAGAGAGGAAAACGAGGAAGAGTGTTCGCGCAATTGCTGGGAGTCGTTTCGTTGGGGTATCTCCGTGTTATCGTTGCGTCCTCCTTGCAACCCTCGGGACACACCAGAATTTGTATGTATAAGTAATAAATTGTCGTTGGAGAGATGTCCGGCGGCGGAGGAGGTGGTAGGTGGTGTAGGGGTGGTTGGCGACGTTTCCGTTGGGTGGTCGTGAGGTGGCGCGCGGGTGGTTGTTCCCTCGAAAACTCTAAAACACGTGCGGTCCGGCTGCTGCCGCCGCCTCCGTTCTCCCCCTACCACCAAATCCTCCTCAAGTAAAACGGCCGCTCTGGACACGACGGACGTCTCCCGGGTCCTTACACGTATGTCCACTAAGGGAGACTAAATTTAACTCTGGATCTCCGCCTCCGCCGCCTCCCAATTCGCAATTCAAACGAAAATCGAATATCTCCCTACCCTACGAAGAAGAAAGTGAAACCATATGCATTCATTTCCATCCAATGCAATTGATAATTCAACTGAAGTTAACATTTCTAACGTCAATTGTCATGAAAATTTTTCTATTGAAAACAATATTATGCTTCAGATTTCGATAAAAAAATTGCATTGACATTTTCTGCACTATTTCAGTTAAGTGATAATAGACATGACTCTCTATTACACATTATCTTTAGGTATTCTATAATAACTTTGATGTTCGCTTCTTCGTTAAAAACCTTTATGTTTCCATTTCTACCACCAATTGCAAAATAAAACGTGTTATTGTTGATTTGAAATTAGTTTAGGTAATATAATATAAGTCGTTATTTTGAACTTACTTTGATGATACGGTTTTTCTCTATAGTTTCACCTTTGAAGTTTGTCGTTTGGTGGGGGCCCAAGATGAAAGTGAAGACGGAGATGGTGCGTGGCGCGGAGCAAACGGCCGTGGGGTGGATTTAATGAGGCGGTCGGTCGGTCGAATTTAGTAGTTTCGCCGGAAAGTTATTATAATATTAACTATGCGAAGTTACGGACGTAACAACAAGTTGCGTACGGCGATGATGCGAGGATCGGAGGCGGCGGTCCAAGTTGTTTCAGAAGTGCGAGAGGGAGAGAGAGTTGCGTAACGAAATTACATTTAGTTCGGCCTAGAAATTATCAACACACACACACACACACATAATGAGTGTGTGAGAGATGCCTGTATCAGATTTCAATCAAGGCCACTGCGAACATAATTTGCCATAATTTTGGTGGTCCCTGCGGGGACGGCAGCAGCGGCGGCGGAACTCTGGGATTCTTGTAGAATACTTGGGTCCACCCACCTGCGTCATGATTGAAGGGCGCTTCTCATTCCCTCGACGCAAAGGTTCTTAACCTTTTTCTAACTGGTAGCATCATCAAAAACACCTTCAATTTCATAAGTTACAAACTAAGTAACAATTTATAGTTCATCTAAGAAATCTCGATATTGTTTAAGATTTTGTGTACTTTAATTGTTTTTGCATACGATTTTATGTTTGAATTAATACAAACGTTTCTGAGAAATACGTGTAAAGTTGAATGAATATGAATGAAACGTAGTAAATTGTAAAAAAAGATGTGTAGAAAATTCCGACACCAGTCTAGACCGTATAAGATAAGATATAAATAATTTATTCTAAATCGACGAGCAACGACAATAAGAAAAAATGGTATTTTGTAGAGCAGGAAGACCTATGATCAATAGCCCTTTGCAATAGTGGAATTTCATTTTATTTTTGTTATATTAAGTTTTTTTTTTGTAATTTGTTGTGCTTAGATTTATATTTACGTAAGTTTATAACGACATAATGCGAAGATTTCATGTTACTTGGCAAGTCAGGTATTTTTCAAGACATTCCTCTAGATCCCATCATATACAAAATGTATATTTTATTTTAATTTAAATAAAAACAAAAATAAATTAAATTAATGGTAACAGTTAGGCGTTATTAGCTTAGATATGCGAATTGACTATCGACCATTACTTTAAGATAATTTAATTGTTTAATTATGTAATAATGTTGCTGTACCCTACTTGGTTCCTTTATTGATTATACGTTGTTAAGGTTGTCATGGTAGCATCTTAGGATGACGTTTTGGTTGAGGGTCACCATAACAGTTGTCCCGCGTGATCAGGAGGACTGAAATGTGAGTAAACAGCAAAGTTGGACGGCTTTTAATTAGTGAGCTGGTGTATGTATATATTCAGATGTTGCTGGGGGTGGTTGGTCGGTCGGTAGCTGCGCGCTGGTCGTCCGATGGTCGGTTTTGGCTCCGGTGATCTGTAAGACGTGACAATGGGGCGGTCATAAATTAAACTTTAGGCGGCGGCGCTGGCCGGCAGGGTGGACACGCAGATAAGGCGGCCATATATTCAGCCCAAAGGGGTGGAGGGGACGGCGGCGATGCAAATGGGGAAGAGGAGGTGGCTGACGGGGGGGGCGACGGGAGTTGGGCGCACATGCTCCCAAGATAGCCTCCGCCGCCAACGTAGACCGACCGCCACCGCCAACCGAACCACCCTCTTCCCCCGCACGCCTCTGGCTTGACTAATGTGCAGATTTGCATCTACAGTTAACTGCCACGGCTAACTTACACGAAACGACGACCGTTCCTAATTTCCACCCTTTCTCTCTATCTACCCCTTCGTCCGCAGCTAGCACTCTCTCAGTCTCTCTCTTTCTCGCTCCCATTATCTTCAGCATACATTCGTCTCTCAAAATCAACAACGACGCCCCCTCCGCCGAGCAGCAATAACCACCCCGTGTGCACGGTTTTATCAGTTCAAGTTTCAAAAACCGAAAGTCCGAATCCACAAATCTTCCGATTTCCATCCTCCCTCACACTCTCACGACTAAAATCTAGTCGGACCCCATCTGCACTCCAACTCTCATTACTTTTCCTCTTATCTAACTACGGGAAAGTGTCTAATCTCAAACACACGGTTTTCAATTATTTTTAATGTTCATATGTTTAGCAGTTTTAAATGCCTCTTAATTTACAATCTTTCAATTTCAATTATTCCCTTGATTAATAAATGCTATTTAAAAATATATATATATATCTATATATATATATATATATATATATATATAGATATATATATATATATATATATATATATATATATATATTTAAATCTACTTTAAAAGAAGTGTTATAAGCTATATGAATCTGAATATGGAAAATGATAATTGGTGCAATACATTTGTAAATTGCAATTGTTTCGGTCATTTTTTTTTGGATGGTCAATGTTAAGCAAGTAATTAAGTGAAGTGAATTAAGTGGGCGAGTGTGTATATAAATTAGGCGCAAAGGAACGGGGAAGGAAATTTATGGGCGCCGCGCGTTGCGTTGCGTTTGTTATTCTGCACCGGTGCACCTAGCTGCCGGGGGGCGGCTCGAGGAGATGGAGGCGGCCAAGGGGATGATAGTGTGTGTATGTGTATGAGAGAGAGAAATGCGAGAAACCTAGAGAGAGAGAGAAGTGCAGGTTGTTTTGTAGGGCGGCGGCCGCCTCGGACCTCATCCTCTGAGGGGTCGAAGGAGGCGGCGGTCACTATCAGCGCCACGGGGGGCGGCGGCGGCATCGCTGGAGCAGGCGGCAGTCGTATTTGTTAAGCAAATGCCCATTACAGGAACTACAGTCGCGCTGGCTGCTGAATTTAATTTCTCTGTTGTCCGAATAGGTTAAGTTCTATGCATGTAAATCCGGTCTCCTAAATGAATTACTCTTGGACTAGAAGCGAGAGAGAGAGAAAGAAAGAGAGAGAATCTCTGGACGCTAACGAACTGGCCGTTGGCCGAAGGAACGGTTAACTAGCACCAACAAAGTATAAAACATTGCGTTGCTTTTTATTTTTTAAATTAAAAATAAAGAATAGATGTTACGACGAGAGTGCTGATGTGGGTGGGGGAGTTAGAGAAGAAGGAAGGGATGAGACAAAGACGAATTCTGGAAAAAAATCCTCGTCGTATATAAAACGTGGACGCGTCGTCCTTTTTGGTCGGTCCTATGCAAACCTAAGCCTCCATTAATTCCGTCCGCGTATTTTTCGCTTTCGCCGGTTGTTTTGTTCATAAACTTAAATCAAAATAACAAATTGCTCCTCATCCTTGTCCCGCTTCTACCAACTCTTTCCACGTCCACCTTATCGTGTAAAACTAAACGCGCCGAATTAAAATTACAAATCGCACGAAACCAAACTGAAGTCACGAGCCGCAAGGATTTACTTGGTAAACATGAATCCGCAAGATTTCCAACAGCAAAACCTCATTTATATGATGGAATACACAACACATTTACGTTCACAGACTTAACTAATATAAATCAACATAGCACGTTTGCATTGTAGAATTCATCGAAACTTAACAATTGTTTTCTATCAAAATATTGAAATCAATACAATTATTTTAATTTAATTTTATAAGAATGTATATATTTTGAGTCATACAATCCAACCATTTATGACACTAATTTCTTTTAATTTTATGATAAATGTATTAATTTTTTGAATAATCAGACGTTACTTCTCAAAACTATTAAAAGAAAATTATTTAAAATTTGATAGAAATGGTCATGACACTAATCTTTTTTTTCTCCTGGATAAAATTTCTTTGAAGAGGGCTTTTCCTAATAGATACTTCCTTTCGGGATATTCAAATGACTTCGTCCAGGCTGTAATGATGATTAACAATTATCCAGCGGGTCGTAAAATTGGTCCTCTTTCTCGTGGCGAGTGTGTGTTGGGCGGCATCAAAGTGTGCGACAGATCGAATAAGTGATCTAGAGGAGAAGGAGGAAGAGGATAAGGGTGGCGGTTGATGCTGAGGGGTGTAGCGGGGGGTCTGGTCGTGTAGAGGCGGTCAGAAGGGCGCTCTAGGATTCGGCGGGGTAGCGGCAGAGAGCGGCCGGAGGAAATTACAAAGTGCAGATATGCTAATGCATAATTTAGCAGCTCAAGAGCTTAGGTTAGTGATTAAGTTCCACTCGCTCAGGCACACACACACACACACACACACACACGTCTACGCAGCACACATCTATTTTCATCTATATAAGTTGGATTAGCAACGAATTTAAATTGGAAGTTTTCAAACGTTTATTAAACCTGAATTTTAACAAAAAATAATGATTATTCAGTTAAAACTTGCTGAATGACGATTTTTTTTAATATACTTTAAATTTTAATATTTTTAAAATATCGATTCTTATGAAAGTGTTCTATTACATTGTTTCTCAATGAATTATGTAAGTTCTTCAATTTTCCCAAATAGTTTTCTGATTTTACTAAATTGTTAAACTTCTTTAAAATTGTAAATTAACAATTCAACAATTAAATAAATTTTCTGAATTAATTTTTTAGTTGTTTTCTTATCAAATTTAAGTAATAATTATGTAAATGTACTAAATGAAAAATTGTTAAATTTAGTATCGACTAAGGAATTGTTTAATCTTTTTACTAAAGTGTGTTTGTTTTTTATTCTTTTTGCGGATAGTCTGAACGTTCTTGTCTGATGCTCAACTGTTTTTCTTCTTTGCACTCTCTGGACATTTCTTTTTATGCGTGCGTGCGAATCAAAACGGTCAAAATCAAGATTTTGCAAACGTTCGTAGGTGATTCCAGGGATCGCGAGGACGTTTAGCAAACGGGCCTTATCTAACTGTAACAGTAACACCCTCGTCCTCCACCTCTTCAGCCGCCCCCGGACCAACAGCTAGTTTACTGCTCTCCAGCTCTTCTCTGTCTAGCGCACACACACACACACACATAGAGCACATAACATGCATGCGGGATTCTACTATCTTGCTGGTTCTGACGACCTACCCATCTCCCCCCGAACCTTGGCGAAACCGCCCCCCGTTCGGCCGCCAAACATTTAGTGTATGCGAACCGTTTGGGGAGGACGAGGGGGTTGGTTGAAGGGGGTTCTCGGAACGGCGTTAGATAAGCGCGCAAGGGGGTGGTCGATGACGGTGGGGTTCGGGAGAGGGGTGGCGTCGTAATTACCCGCTGGACCACGGCCGTCTTTAATCAATAGCGCCGGGCCAAAGTCTCCTCTCTCTTCGGAGTCCGAACGCGGCGGTGGCGGTGGAGGCCTCGTGCATGCATGTGCGTGTGTCTATGGAGATCGAGCGAGAGGGTGGCGGTGGTGCGCGCGGGGCGGCGAAGGCCGAAGAGAACGGACGGACACAACCGCCTCCGCACCACCATCCTCCTCATCCTCGTACAGCTAACTTCATTTGCATGCCTCGAGCGCTCGCCCGCCAGAGTGGAATATTGGATAACCTAATGTAGAATACTCGCCCTCTCTCTCCAACACACACGCACAGATCCTTCGCGATTCTCTTCATCTCTATCTCCCTCTCTTCATCCCTAGCAAAGAAAAACTGACCAAAAACCACCCCACTCCTGTGTCGTGCACGCATACATATATTACATAATGGAACTGTCCGAAATGCCCGAATTCGCTTGATTGATTTCATGGAAATTTTCGCGTGCGTTCGCGATAAGCCCAAGAGATGATATTTTTCTCGCACGCACCCACCCCTTTTATACATATATATATATAGCACGCTCCTAACTTCATTGTAAATCCATTTACGCATTGACGAGAAAGAGATGTATAATATTCACCTGTACATGTTTCTTACGACGCAACATTGTTCCCTAACATGAAGATGATATTGAAATTCTACTATTATAGTTATTTTCTCAAAGTTTTATCACAATAACACATATTTTTTGTAAATAAACAATCTTCTCGCACATCACAACTGTCAACTGGAAAACTTTGCAAAACAAAATTGTGAAGTTTCTTTCATGACACTCTGTGTTTAAAACATGTTGTATTTGCCTTCAAATATTTCAGTATAAATTTTCAGATTCATATCAAATTAATTTACTTTAACACAAAAATTATAACATTATGATTATCTTATTTATTATATTTTGGAATTTTCATAAAATATTATTACAAAAATACGATTTTCAATAATTAAAGTTTTGATGATAATAATATTTTTTTGTTAACGAAAATATCACATGTTACCACAGATGAACAACTTGTTAAGTTTCCATAGAAACCAAAAATGGATGATTCTATTTGTCAGGTGATCGAATGCTCGAGTGTGTATCTGTCAAATTGAATTGAAGCTTTGATCGATTGTTAAGCAGAGAGAGAGAATGTGGAAATTCTTCCGGTGATCCAGAGAAGATCGCTCCTCTGAAAAAATTCCACAGGTGATGGGGTAGCGGAAGACATAGTGTATTTGTGTTGCTCAAGGGGTGGTTTTTCTGTGTCACCCTCCTCTCTTGCAAATTATAAAGAAGAATGAAAGAATGTATAAAAAACGAAATCTCCACTCTTTCGCCTCCCCTAAACGATATGATGGATCATCCGTTCGTTGTTCCAGATATTTTCGTTGCGGGAGAAGAAGGGAATCTGTGAGAACGGGATCTTCGCTATCCGAATCTAACCGTCTATATTTCCGGATCGCTTACTTACTTCTCCTATATATATATAGTTTTCTTCTTTTGAACGCGGCGCGCGTCAATTAAACTGCCGGTCGCAAGTCGACCACTTGACCGGTCCCTTTTTGACATATGTCAAATTGACCGTTTTCCGGGCTATTTACATGCCTGCATACACACACTACAGTTGCGGGTAAGTTACCTGGAAGCGTTTCAAACCAGAAGTAGGAAGGAAAATAAAATATGGTAATACTAAGTTTTGTACGTCGTGTAACCTACCAGCTTTAACGACCTTTTAATTCGCCCTTAAATTGGCTCGAATTAATCACGATCCAGTTACGTATTTCAATTATTTTCTTTGGCCTATTTCTGCTCCTCAAACAAATCGTATTGTTAAGTAAAAATTACAGTTTTTATGTATTTTAGTATTTTACTACTCACGTTGTTAAAAGCTAGATAATAGTTGCGTTGCGAAGGACGCTTATTTCATTGCTAAGGACAAGATAACAGTTGCTAAAGACGCTTCATACGTTACAAATAACGCTTTTTGCTTTGTTAAGAACTCCATATCAGTTGCTAAAGTAGTTATACACTTCAATTCTGCAACTAAAATTAATAAACCTTCTATTTCTATGTGATAATTAAAGCTCATTTTACTGTTATTATATTAATGTAATTAGTAACCCAATGTAAAAGTATGTTAATTAGACGCATACATTTTGCTTGGAATATCTTGAGAAAATCGTTTTTGTATTGCTAAGAACTTAATAACACTATCGTCATGAGTAAGGGTATTTCTCACGTTGCTAATGATTAGATAATAGTTGCTAAGGACGCTTCTTGCGTTGCTGTGGACGCTTCTTTTGTTGAGGTTTTGATAACAGTTGTTAAAGACGCTACGGAATTGACGCCGTAACTAATAATTATGACGCACGCTTCTATTTCTACATAATAATTACATTTTGCTCATAATTGTAATTAGTAACCTAATAAAAAAAAACGCTAAATGATCAGAGCAAACTTGAAATGTAAATTTGTAAAAACGGACTAAATAAAAAGGTGTTAAATGTTTACTCTTCTCGTAATTTTTTTATTCTCTTGCTTGGAATTTCTTGCGAAAGTTAAGGAAAGCGAAAATCCCCCTTTTAATGGATTAGATTTATATATATACACACATTTTTTTTCTGTTTCGGGTGAAGAAGCACGACCGTTCATATTTCCTCCACCTGTTGAGTGCGCGCCAGGATTTTTGAATGAAAATGAGCGGCATTTATTTTTTTCTCCTGCGTGGGTGTCTCTATCTCTCTATCTCTCTCATTCCATGTCCGAATAATGCAATTTGCGATGGTCGCATCTTCGTTTTTGCGACGGATGATTGATGGTTGACCGTTTAGCCGGAGCGATTTTTAATTGAGTCGACAGAGGTTCCCCGTACCAGCGGACAAATTGAATTAGAATAATCCGTTGGTTGGCCCTTTTTCGGACGAAGCAACAACAAGAGAATAAAAAAAAACTTAAAATTAAATAATGAAATTAAAAAGCGATACGTTGTGCGTTTCTAAATGGTAGCGGAACTTCGAATGCGGTAAGAAAGGAAGGCGAAGGGTCAAAGGGTGCGCGGCGAGTTAAAGTGGCGCAAAGTCCTTCTTTTTTTTTTTATTTCTCGGCCCTTTCGGAAGGGTCGGACAATTGGTTTTTAATTTATTCGCGTTACGCGACGGACACCCGGAACCGATTTCACCTCTTCTTGCTGTTGCACCACTTCTTGTGCGTGTGTAAAGAAGAGAAGGGTCCGAAGTATGGACAGGTAGCCCTGACCCTCTGACCTTCTCGGCGCCCTTATGATCTTGTAATAACCGAACGGACGTGTCCCTCTTTTTAAAAAATTCATTTCCTTGTTGTTTTCTTCCTCATTGCAACTCCTTCTTTCTTTCTTTGATTTAGAGCTTGACTGCACCGTGACAAGGGGGAGGTCGGTCGCTCTTTCACCTCGGACACTTCAAGTCACATAAATAAATTCATTACGAACTCGCACAGTCCAAGAATGGAAATGGAACAACGGAAGAAGAGAATCAGTAAAAAAATGTACACACATCTAATTGTTGAAACTTCGGATTTTAGAATTGAAAACGGACCGCGAGATTCTCGGACCCTTCTATTTCACTCTCTATCCTTTTCATTCGAATTTTTCTAATTGAATGAATCTCTTCTTCCGGACAAACAGAAACATACCAAAAAAATAATGACAGTTACTTCTAATTTAGATTCAATCCGTTATTATTCGACCCCCGAGATTATCCCTACTCAAACACACACAATTTTAACTGTCTTATCACAATCTGGACAACGTTTTTTTTTACATTAACTAAAAAAAAACTTAATTTATTTCGTATAATTACAATAGTTATATCATGTAATTGAATTATTTTATTACAAAAAATACAACAAGCCCTTAAAATTTCCTTTAAAATATAAATTGTAAATTTCTATACTACAGTTTCAATATCTGCGGCGTGCTGGATAGAACATCTACGCTGGCCGAATCTGGCCTTAGTTTAAATATATTTGTATTGGAATTTTATCATGATTTTGTTAGTTACATTTCTATTAGTAATAAGATTAATTTAGCTTTTCTTCAATATTAATAATGTAATTGTTATGGAGATGAAAATTATCATTAAGTAATTTTCATTATTGTTCGATGCACCATTAATGTAATGTAAAACCAAAGGTGACAAAACACCTGTGATTCGGATGCTGAAAAGGATTTACTTTCCCCGAGTTGAAATGATGGAGAAAAAAAAAACGTTAAAAGGATGTCTCCAGTTTCTACCGTGTAGACTTGCATTCTATAATCCTGTGAGATGCTTAACGCAAAGGAAAGGGAAGAGTAAATATGCAGAGATGATTTATGCTCTCGTTATTTGCACTTATTATATTTTTTTTCTTCTCCTCCCTTTTGATCGCACGTAATGAATGCACGTATGCAAGGGTTGCACATTTCGTTCTCATCGTCTCATCTGAATGTCAGAGGCTTAGTCTCCCTTATTATTGGCTCGGGAAGGGGAGAGATGAGAAGATGCGAGTAGCCTCTGGAAGAGAATCTTTTGTTTGCTGCGACTGCAGAAGAGGAGGAAGAGGAAATGGAGAGAGTGAGGAGAGAAGGGAAGAAAGGTAGAAGCGGATCATCGGACGAAGAATGAGGAAGTGCATTGAGAATAATAATGAATAAAAAAATACGAGGAGACGAGCGAGAGAATTGGGAGAAATATGAAAGGGGGACGTGATTTATTTGCGTTTCCAATTGTGTGCGATCGATCCACATTTTTTTTCTTCACTCTTTGATTCCTCCTCTCTGCTAATACAATGTTTTTTATATCCTCTCCTTTCTTTACAGTAATTTATTATTGGCTCTGCGACTGTGAGAAAATCTTAATTTTAACACTGCAATTGCAAAATTTGCTAACAAATCTAATTCTTCAATGTATCCAACACAAATAAAAATTGTCAATTTAAGGTTAATGCACATTTATATTCAAATACTAGTGCAGTGAAGTTGTCAAAAATTTTGTTTCTTTATTTTTTGAAGATCAAAGGCTGTTTGTTTCAAATACAATGGTGGAAAATAATTGAAGGAGGCGGCTGTTTTTGACGTTCAAACGAAAGCAGAGAATTGAATTGATTTTCACTTTTGATGCGAGTTCAAAAATAATTACTTGCATAGATTTTCGTACAAAATTAGCAGAAAAATCATGAAATATTTTTTTTTATTATTTTAATAACATAAAATAATTAATTGTTTTGTTTTTGAACAAAGTTAGTTTGTTTTTAATGTAAATGTCAAATTTTGACATTTAGTAAATATGTTATTCAAATAAATGACATTTACGTTTAGTAAAAAGAGTGTCAAAAGAGACATAACTTGTCAGTCAAGTTGACAAGTGACGGAGTAATAAATTGACATTTTAAACGTTAAATATGTGTCATTAATTTGAGAAAAACGTGGTTGATTTATACGGTTGCTGTTAGTTAGAAATTTTATGGTAACTATTATTAGCACAGGAACTATTAGAAAACGAATCATTGATTTTGTGCAAGGAAGTTGATAAGACGAAAGTTAGTAATAATAATAATAATGTAAATTAATTTAAACAATTTCAAATTTAAGTTTGACGTTTGCTTTCAGTTAGAAACGTTATGGTAACTAAATACTGCAGAAACGTTTAGGAAACGGACAAAAAACGAGGCTACTTATGATGGAATGCATAATAGATTTCTCGCAATGAAATTGATAAGACTAAATGAAACTTCCCATGGATGAATGAATTAATAAAATGGTTTTCATTGTGAAAATATACCGTTTGTGAATGTTTCTCGCAAATGTATTTAAATGCGAAGGGAATTATGTGAGAAAGGCAAAGAAGAGAAATGTAAATTTGGAAGTCGGAAATCGGAAACTTTTTCGGTCAGATCCGTATCTCGACGATTTGTACAAATTAATTGTTGCTCGTGTAATTGTTGAAACCCTTTTCCCGTTTCGTCCATTTGCATTTTGATTTTGCGATACGGAAAGGCGACTCAATTACCCTCAGGGTCCGTCAAGGAAGGATTAAAGGAAGAAGGGACTGAGTGGCGATATAAGTTCCTTCTTCTTCCTTTTTTTTTTGCTGTTTCCTTTCTAGAGCTACTAGCGTTTCCGATTGGGGCGGCGATGAAGGGGTGTCCACGGCCGGTCAGTTTGTAACCGTTTTAATGGGACCCCAATCAAGCGTTGCACTTCCCCCAATTCCACGAAAATTTCATTAACGGTCGCACACATAAATACACCGATGGGATTGAAGCGTCTCGTTTATTTCCTTATTTATTTTTCAGTTTCAATTCTTCGGTCCACCCTTTGGTCTTCATCTTCGGGGATGGCGTCAAAAAGCCAGGGATCGGACATCCATTCGAGGAGGGTCGAGAAATATTAATGATCGGTGGGCGGGAAGGGAAGTGAAGGGCGTTCGGTCAGTGGTCGCGTGATGAATGACCCCTTCGTCGGATTAAAGATGACAATTTAATTACGACCGAAACCCACTTACATAACACGTCCCTCTCATATTGTTCGAAAACTTTACCACCAGAAATCAAGCGTATCAATTGAAGAAAAAAAAAATATTGGCGAACAATTTCCATATTTCAACAGGATTTACCATATAATTTAACCTTACGTCAATTATGTCACATAAATGAAAATGACAATATTAAATATCAAAAAAATGTTACGCTTCTCTTAAATTATTTGAAAAAATATATTATAATTTAATTGGCGTTTATTATATGTCAAAATCGTTGTAAAGTTGATAACTATATTTAAGGTCAATTTTGTCACTCAAAAATAATTTTACGTCGAATTTTGTGAAATGACAAAAAAAAAATGAATTTTAATAAAATGCAACTATTATTTTATTTTACGTCAATTTCGGCATAAAAATAAATATAATTGACAAATGTCAAAAAAAAAAACAAAAATTTTATTTTAATTGTATTCCCTTGAAATATTAATTTCAACATATATATAAAAAATCAGCGTAGTCTTATGTCAATTCTGACACATGGTTGGAAAAATGACCGATGTCAAATTTTGTAAAGTTATTTTATCGCAGCCCTTTAACATAGGATATATTTACGACCCCAAATATTGATAATTGTAAATCAGTCGACGAATTATTCCTTTCCCGCGTTTCCTGGTTGAATAAATGTATGCCGAGTGGATCTAAGCCATTCGTGTGGTAATTTTCAAATGCATTCATATTTACAATAATAAGGGGCGGCATTTGCATGCGCGTTTTGTGCCGGGGGAAATATAAAAGGGGGACGGTAACGCGCGTTTCCACCGTACAAAAGTGAAGCGGCAATAATCGGAGGGAAGTTCAAGAAGTTCAAAGTTTGCCGACCACTGGTCAAGTCCCTAATGATGTTGTTGAAGTCACACTTTCGAGGATACATTATTAGCAAAGGGTGACCACACACACGCATAATTCCCTTTGCTTCGACGAAAGTAAGAAAAAGAGGGGATCGAAGCGTACGATACCGGTAATTTTAATATTCAACGAGTTTCGAATTACATCAAATCCTCATCGAATTAAATTTACCTCTAGAATTTTTTCACATGCACTTAAGGAGTCCTTAACATTTTAGTTGCTAAGAACGCCGTATCTTTTTTGACAGTTACTAACGTAACGCATATTTTACATAGCGTTACTAAAGATAATTTTTGTTACTTTCTTAAATATGGCGTCTTAATTTAATAACATTATATCTTTACTTTATTATTGATTTAGTGGATAAAATCAATACATATTTACAATATATAATATTTTTAAAATTTACTGGTAATTTAAAAAAAAAAGTCAAATTATATAGAATTATTCGAAAATCGCTTAGCTTAAAATCAGATATTAACTTTTATAGTTTTCAAGGAATAGTTTTGAAAGAAAATATATTTAAAATTACATTTTTTCAAATTTGTTTAAATCCATGTACATAGAGTATTCATTGATTTAAGTTACTTTCGTCATTTTCGAGAAATAAGTTGAAAAATAAAGATATTTATTATATAAAGAACTTCATTCTCCAACTTAATCCTTAATCTTAGCTTTCATTCGTGTATTTGATAATTGAAGTAACTTTTTATAGTTTTTAAGAAGTAAGCTGAAATCAAAAGAAACTGTTTTTTTCTCTTCTATTTTTTATCTTTAAATAGAAGATGCAAACTAATGTTTAATTTAAATTTTTAAAGGATATTTTTTTTTATGAAAATAAAAGTATACATAATATAAAATATAATTGATTTATTTATATTCATTCATATATAATATTTTTCATATACTTTTTGTATTTCTGTATGTGATTCTCACATTATTTACCTCTTATATAATTCATATTTTATAATACTATAATAATAATTTCCATATATTAAATATAAATCTCTGTTAATGACAAATGCGGACATTGCACGTTAGAATATAGATATACTTAGTTCTCTGGTTGCATTTGTTTTGCGCAAGAATTTTAGGATAGATTCTTTAATTTGTTTCTTCTGTTGTAATTGAATCCGAGGAGGGAAACTTATTTCGTAGGAATGAGTTAGAGAGTGAAATGGAAGAAAGTTAAGCGTATTAAATAGTATACAAATATAAGTAATAATAGCATAAAAATAAGACACCTTTAACCTATAATCATATTATAGTTTCGTCCTTTCGACCTCAATTTATAAAAAAAAAGTTCAGAAGAAGAATGGAATGTTTTGCCATCGCCTAAAAATAATTCGTCCTAACCAAAATTTTTTTTTATTATATAAAATAATTATTTATTTTAATTAAATATACATTTATATAATGACTGGAATTAACAAAAAAAAATTAAATATTTATAAATTGGCAAATAATAATATATATATATATATGATTACAAAAAATATATTGTTTCTTTTTTTCTTCAGTTTTTGTTTTCCTTCATTCGTCTCGCATATACATATATAATAAAACTATAGCTTTCATTATATTTTCAGTTTTCATATTTCCCGCTCAAAATATAGTTTTCATCATCATCTCCATGGAGATTCTATAATTACAATATATAATCTATATATTATGTATAATAATATAGGTCGTATCTTTTGTTTGTTTATTTTTGATTTCTTTTCATTTTTATTTGTTTTTTCAAAGTTTAATGTTATTTCCTTTTGCCAGGACGAAAAGAAATTTAAAGAGAACGAAAAATCGTACAATTGTAATAGAATAGTATAGTTAATAATAATAAAAAAGAAAATCGTAAAAAAGAAACACAAAATAATAATTATATGTATATATATATAAAATAGAAGAAGTGATATATGTAAAACATTTCGAATATACAAGGAAACAAAAGAAACATGGATCATTGTATGATTCTCGTTTTCTTTTATTTATCTTTTTTTTTCTAATTAATTTATATTAATTTATTTATTTTTAACATTGAGTTTACAAACATTTACCTTCATAATTACCTGCGCAATCAATCATTTAATAGTATAATAAAAAATATATATTTTATTTATATATAAGAAACTTGCAGCCCTGTTAAATAATACTATCTTTTTTATATTATTCCTAATATATCTATATATTGTGTATAGATATATCTGTATGTATTTTTTTATATATGTATATATATATATGTGGTGTTCGAGTTTCCTCTTCTCTTCTCAAACGAGAACAAAAGAAGAAAGCTTATTTCGCCATCTGATCCATTTCTACCTACCTAAATCTTTGACTTTTACAAATATAATTTTCTTCCTTCCTCTTAACTATACATGTATAATTATAAATATTTCAAGAAAACTTAAATTATGTATATATCAAAAAAATAATAAAATAAAGAATCCCATTTAGAAAAAATATCACTGTCTGTATATATCTCTTGCCTATGCTTGTTTTACTTTTCAGTTTTTTTCTTGTTTGTATATGTTGCTTCATGTTATTTTTCTATGTATAATGTAAAGTAATATATGAATCAAAAGTTTTTTTCAGGTTCGAACAACTCTGTTGTTGCTTTCTTTGATGAATCTGTCTGAAACATCGATTATCCAGTTCATATTAATCTCATCGGTTTTCTTCCATTGTGTCATTTTTTTTTATCATTTATTGTGCTTGAATTTGCTGCTCTCTGTCTTGATCGTTTAGTTGTTGTTTGTGATGGGATTGAGACATCCGTAGACAATGGCTATGAGGATGGCGACGACGGCCACGCAAGTCGATATGAAGAGGGCAATCTGCAGTTCGGACATGGTCTTGTTGGGTGACCAGATGGTCGACATGAGGGAGCGTTGTCTGTGGCCGCCGTGCGCCATCGTCGTCGAGGATGCGGTGGACGCCTTTGCAGACACCTGGGGCTCGGCTGGGGGAGTCGAAAAATTGGATGCCTGCGAATACGTGCCTAGCACCGGCTTCGTCTCGGACATCCTTACCGGACACACTCGAACGCAGTACTCTGCTCCGGGTTCCAGGTTTTCCAACGTGCATTTCGTTTCCGAACCGCGATGTACCTGAAACACGCACAACACAAATATATTTACAAAAAAATAAATACAATAATTTTATCCACTTCATCAAAATCAAACTTTCAAAATGAATAATAATATTTAATATAGGCAACTTCTCAAATCTTTTTCCATCTTATTCTACAACAAAACCACACCTACTTCTTCCTGTTCTGAGAATACTTATTTTCGAATATTTTTAATACAAGTAATTAAAAATTAAATTTAAATGATCTGAAACCCAAGATTCAATAATTTATGAACTATTACCACTTGTAGATTTCGTCTAGTGATTATAATTATTATATATTAATAGGCAACTTCAAACTCATGTCGACCATTTTCTACTAGTTCAAAACCACGCCCATATCTTATTTATTGGTAAAATAATACTGATAATTTAGTACTTTGTATGAATACAACAGTAATATAAAAACGATTGTAAGCAATTAGTTTGATGTATTATAATTTACTCTCTACGAAATAAGTGTGTACTGCACCTGTTTGTATTGTTGGTCCTTGAGCCTGGAGAGCTGCACCAGGTATTCGATGGGATCGGCCATCGCGTATTTGGGTGGCAACCATTCGACTGAGCACGTCCTTCCTTCAATGAGGACAATCTTCGGCGGTTTCAATGAGGATGGAGGCGAGATGCTTGTGCAGACTGTGTAGTTCTCGGAGAAGTCTCCGTCGCCGGCGTCGTTGCTAGCGCAAACTCGGAACGTGTAGGAGGTCAATTCCTGCAGTTTGGTCACCTTGCAGGTGTAGGCGGTGCCGCGGTACACGGTCTGGAACTCCTGGTTTCGAACGTTCAACATATCCACCGTGAACTGCGTGAAGTCGGCGTTCTTGCCCTCGCCCCACTTGAGTTTCAGATTGTTGTGACCGATTCCGATGCAATCGAGCTTCGGTGGCTTCGGCGGAAGTCGCAACGTGGTAACCTTCAACGTAGTGGAGTGTGAGCTCGGTCCGATCGCGTTCACAGCCTGAAGCTTGAACTTGTATGAGGTATTGGGCTGCAGATCGGAAATGGTGTAGCTGGTGACAGGTTGCTGAGTGTTGATCAGATGATCGGCGTATTCGATGTTGTAGTGAGTTATTGGCGCTCCGTTGTTGTGCGGCTCATGCCAATTGAGAGTTACAGAGGTGGCGGTGATCTCGCTCTTCGGATTATTGACAGGATTTGGGGCGGCAGCAGGCGTAAGGATGAGGGTGTTCCCGGAGTGCGGCCCGTATCCGGAGGAGTTAGAAGCTTGTACGCGGAAGTAGTACGTGGTGAATGGACTGAGGTTCTTAATGTCGTGCGTCGTTTGCGGGCCTTGGTAAGCCTGATGGAAAACATCGGTGTTCTCGCCCACCTCCAAGCGGTATTCGGTGATGGGGGCGCCGTTGCACTGCGGCACCTGCCACTCCACCGTCGCGCACGTCGGCGATTTGCAGACGACGATTGGCGGTTGGCAATCGGTCGGTGGGGCGGCGGCACTTAAGACGTTCAGTGCCTCCGACCATATACCGGCGCCTATCCTGTTGACGGCCCTCACGAAGAAAGAGTACTCGCAGCCTGGTTGCAAGTTTGTCACGCTGCATTCCAGCTCTTTGCTCTTGTGGAAGACGATACGATTGCTGTCCGGTCCGAACATCTCCGCTTCGAATTCGAGGATGGGAGCACCACCGTTGTAATCGGGAGCGGCGAATCGAAGCACTGCCATCGTTGACTTGGCTTTGCCGTGCAGCTTAGGAGCGGGACACTGGCCAGGACTGATCGCCTCCGTCGTCACCGTGCACGGATCCGAATAATTGCTCAGTCCTCCTATGCCTTCGCAGGAAACGCGCAGCTGGTACGTCGTACCCGGAGTCAGCTTATCACAGATGGCTTCTGTCTCCGTACCTGTATAAATGGTCTCGTAACCAGAACCTAAAATTAAATAATTAAACAACAATTGTGATTTATTGATTGATTTGTTTTTACCTGAATTGACTTCTAATATGTATTTGGAAATATCGGCTCCGCCTTTGTCGTTGGGCGGTTCCCATTTAAGGCGGAAGGAGTGCGCGTGGATGCGGCCTTTAACGACCGGTTTCGAGGGCCTCGCCGGTTTCTCGGGAAGAGTCTGGAATGTTACCTGCTCTGACCAGGACGATTGTCCGAATTCGTTCAAAACCTTCAACCTGAAGACAACAACAACAAGAACATTTTAATTAATTCCGAGTTAAGCAGAATCGATCAACAAATTGATTTACTTGAATTTGTAGTCAGAGTAACGCGTGAGCTGCGTGCAAATGTAGTCCGTATCGCAGCCATTGTATGCGGGGCTGTAGTGCTCCGCGTTGGGATGCAGTATCTGAAGATTGTATTCGTCGTCCTTCGGACGTCGTTGCCAGACCAGATGAAGGCTGTTAGTGGTTGCCTTCTTCAGATGAGGAGGATCTGGCTGAGTGGGAGCGTGATCGAGTGTGAAAAAGGCGACCGTCGGGGACCAGTCGCTGCTTCCGATCAAATTTGTAGCCGAAAGCCGGAAACGGTAGCAGGTGGCAGGTGTCAGGTTTTGCACGTTCATCATCTGACCACGCTGCCGGCTCAGTTCGACAAAGCCACCGCCATTACTGCTTCCTTTGCCTTCATCGTACTCGAGGATATAATGTAGGATGGGAGACCCGTTCTGCGGCGTCGGCCCCCACCTAAGCTGCAGACTGTTTTTGCTACGGCTGCATAATTTAGGGGAGGCAGGCGTCTCAGGAGCGCAAGAAGGCGTAACGAATTTCAGGGCGTCCGAGACGGTTCCCTGGAGACCGTGCATATGGACCTGCAACCTTACGTAGTACTCGACTCCGGGCTTAAGATCCTCAATCAAGCACGATTGCGAATTTCCCAAGTATATCGACCTGAATTTAGCTTCCTTATTCTTGTCACTGAGGAGCACCTCGTACGACAGTTCGCTTTCCGAAATATCTACATCTAAACTATCGCTGCTCGATGCCTCCGACAGTCTGGACGGAACCGACCACTGCAGTAAGGCACGCTTCGATGACAGTTCCATAACCTGCAGCAATACAAAATACAGCATTACAATTTTCGAATCGAATCATCATAATTCTTTCGTCTTCCTTACCACAGGTGGTTGAACGGAACTTAAAATCTCGATGTAGCTTTGCACATCCTCGTCGTCCTGAACGCTACTACTCTCTTCCCCATCTTCCGATGTACCCACGCTGTTCATACCTTTATTCCTCTTAATTCCATTAGCCAGATCTTTCCTCTCATCTCCGGTACCGGCATTCTTCTGCTGCTTTTCCTGCAGCTTCTTCTTGAGCTTGATGTGCTGCCGCTGCGTACGTTCGTCCTTGTAGTAGAGTGGAGGCGAATGGCCCGAGGGATGCGTAGGGATAGGTCCATGACCTCCGACGCTGCCACCGCCTCCGACTCCACCGCCGACGCCTCCTCCACCACCTACTCCACCACTCGGAGGCATTGTAGTATGAAAGTGCGGATGTGGCGGTGAGACGAAGCCCTGCGGCATGCTCTGCTGATAAAACGCCTGCGGTGGTCCATTGCTGCCATTCATAGGTCCGGCGTTCTGCGAATAGAAGAAAAATAATTCCAACAGCCGAAACGAGACAGAAAAACTTGTCGCATGTTGTGGTAAAGTTGAGACTTTCAGAGGAGATGAGATAAAACTTTTACGCCCTATTGCTTTCTCGAATCGATAATGCTCCGATTCTAAATATACATTTTCAAATTTAAAACATTTGCTATTATATTAATTTAGAAAACTCGCACCAATTACATTCAACTTTGTTCCCATAGCAATCTTAAGTAAATAATAATGATAACTGTCACCGTACAGTTGGTTATGTTGTGATTTATTTTGCAAGCACATTCATATTGGAATCAAGATTTAGATTTTGTTAATAAAAGAATATCGTTTCCACGCAACAAAATGTAAATGCGAACAACGTACGGTTGTGGTCCTCAGTGTCACAGTTATGGTCAGTTTCTGTGCAACCTCTTCGCCGCCGCCGTTCCCGTTTTGCTGCTGCATTTTCCGACTTCGACGTTTCACGTAAACATATGGTAGGACGTGGCGCGTTTTTCCACCGGCTCGTCGCGCAATAGACTAGCTGATAAAGCCGATATCGCCGTAATTGCTTTACGTTATCGCACGAAGCGAGAGCGAAAAAAGAGAGAACGAAATCTATACAGCAACAAAATATAAAAAAAAAAAACGTAAACGTTGCTGGAATCCGAAGACCTGCTCGGTGTGCGTGGGTTCAAGGTCGCCGTTACCAATGCAATCAAGGGTTGATTGAGGATTTCGCGCTATCTGCGCGCCGGAGATAACGAACCGCCCCCAGAGGCGCCGCGTAATTACGCGTATTCGAATTCTTCTCGTATTTGCTCCACTTCATCTCTCCTGTAAATTCAGAGACTAATTCTGTCATTTTTACTCTTTGTACGAGTATATCAACAACATCCAATCATAAATAAACAGGCCTGTTGTTTGGCGAGATGCGAGCGGAGAGCCGGAGCGGAAGTGGATTAAATCTTGGCAGGAAGTGGCCCCCGGATGCAGGGAGCGCGAGACAACGCCGAGCAAGGAAGAAAGGAATCTCTTCACGAATTAAAACTTAATTGAATCTCCTGCGTCTGCTACACGAGTTTCCCACATCCAAGCTTATTAAATAGATCGAGAGGGCGTCGCTCTTGGAATCTACGTTTTCATACGAAACTCCATTCTATTCTATGCAATTATTTCATTATACTCACATAGTGTTGTGGGTTGTGCGTTGTGATGGGCAAGAGTCCTGGATGCTGAGCCGAGAGGATCAAGTGTCTGAGGGTGCCGCTCTCGTCGACGATCTGCTGGACGACGTGGCCCGGTGGCACCTGGACGGGCATCGCGATTGGCGGCGACGAGTTCGTCGACACCATCGGAACCGTCACCGGACCTGGATTATACAAGCAAAAGAACACACCGAAATTAGTGCTAATCACCACGAAGAGAGCAATCGCTATTTTATAAAAACAAAATGATTCAAATTCAAATCTGACACTTCAAATTTTGCATAATAGTTGTGTCATTTCCCAAGGTCTTATGAACAAAATGGCCGAAACCAATGGTTACCATTTAAAAATGGCGAATACATAAAATCATTTCAACAAACTTATGAAATCTGAACGTTTTAGTTATATAATATATCACTTACTAACGACCATCGAAACAAAATAGCTTTGACAATCCATTGATTCGAATCCAATATATAAATTATTTAAATTATATTGTGACAAATTAAAAAATATGAACATTTGGTTGCATAGCACTGCGAATGTCGTTATGTTTCGAATCAAAATGGCTGAAAATAATGATTTTGTTAATTTAAATTGTTTTAGTTCTCAGATGCAACACTTATTTCGCTGGAAATTACTAGACTTATTTTTTTTGTAGATTTGCTCTTTCGCAAACGTAATTAAGAAACAGGTCCGTTTGATTTTACTCGGCTGTCTCCAGTTTTCGGTTGCATTCCACCTATCTCCCATTGACACTTCCCCGCGCAATATCAACCAGTTTTGCGAATCATTTCAAACACTACCAAATTTTCATGCAAAAAAAAAACGTAATGGCTCGCTGGAAGTTCACCGCGAGATTTCATTCAACTGCAACAGGTGTTTAATCCGGAATATGGATTACCTATCTGTTGATCATCATTCATGAATGACAAAATTTAACTTAAAAAAAAAAGAATATTCGTTATGGTCAATTGCGCCAACAGCGTACATCAATATTTAATATGAATTTATAAACTATCACTGGTTATTTTGAAAGAGCGATGGAGCCATCTGCATTTCCATCCAAATATACTTATTTGATAATTATTATATTTCAATGAAAAGTGGGTTGCCTATAATAAAAGAAGAAAACTCAGTTTTATTATTAAGTCCATTGACACACCACGATTTAGATTGCGCATATTATGATACATTGGTACATATTAAGTTGGGTACACACTGCACGTATTAAGTAAATTTATAAAATTAAATATTTGTTAGTCAAGAATCGAAACCAATCCTTAAAATAATATATTGTAACTGGAAGCGATTCCGTTGGTAGACATACCTGTTGAATGCCTGAATGGTTAGGTCATTTTCATTACAGGTGGTTAAATGATTCAACGATATTTCCATGCTATTTTAGAAATCGTTGTTACACATCGTTATCACACTGATACAATTGTTGTTAATTTAATTGCACTTTTCAGAAGAAAAAAGTTCGCATAATGGATTATTGAAAGATTAATAAAGAAAATCAAAAGTTGTTTCTCAAATGATTTCGAGCTGTTGTTAATCGGAAAACAACAGAAACAAGAAAAAAAATACTACTGTTCCATACCGCATAATCGACACGAAATGTCAATGCCAAATCTCTGCGTCGAGCGAAAGAATGTCGACCGGAACTCTCCTGTTGCCAAGTCGCGGAGATTTGCTTTATAGAATGGTAAGATCGAAAGGAATTCCCGAGATCGCAACAACAAAATACTGAACTTTCGATTTCGTTGAGAGCTTGCTCGTTTCCTTCAGAACATTCACACTCTGAACATTATTTGGTTCTCATTCTTCTTTTATTAATAAAATTTTATGAATCGCTCTACGCATGGGCGACGTCGGTAATTGGCTAATTAATGCTGCCACCAACAGCTCTTTTGTTCAGTTCCGAGCGTCGATTTTCCCATGGGATTTAATTCGGGATTGTTAATCCGGCTGCAACAGATTCTTCGGCAACTCATCTTGCACTTATGAATCGTTTCTTCTTCATCGGCCGTTGAGCAGAGGTCGGAGTTGTTGTTAATGTGGTTGGTGAGACGCGCGCGACCTTCACAGTCCGTTGTCCCCATCAGATGGTGACCTTCTGCTAAGTTTGCTTCTGTTTCATTCCATCCTCGACCACCTTTTTTTCCTCCCTCTCTCGTGCTTCATCATCTTCATCGTTGTTCCTCTCTTCGCAATTGCATCCCAGCACCGAATTCCGACGCGCTGAGTCATCATCATTCTTCGAGTCCGTTTTCTTATCAGCTTGTAATAACAAAACACCTCTCCTCTCCAACTGCTCGCTCGAATAGCTCCATTTATTAATTTAATTTTTTCAATTAAATATTTATTGATTAATAAAATACTAATTGACATTCATTTCTGGAACCTATCCTAATAATGTTGGCAGCTGTATTCCACGGTATTCCTTCAGCTATTCGTGGAACACTTTGCATAACATCCGCGTTGTCACTTTCCTTAAACCTATCTATTCGCTCGCTCCCGCAGCAGACCAAAAGATTATAATCAACTCCTCACAATTACCATCAAAATTGCGTGCGCTTCATTAAAAACGTATCCAGTGACAAACATAACAATTAAACGAATTACTAACGGCGAATGATAACGAACGATGTAATTTATTATATAAAAAATAACATGTACATGCACATTATTAAGCATGTTTTGTATTTTCAGCATTAAGTTACCAAAACAAAATATTCTTTTAAATTTTTCTAATAAAATTTTAATTTAACTTCTGAATTGCTAAATCAACGTAAATATCTGAAGATTTCAATTGTTTCCATTCTCTAATGTAGTTTCTCATGGAAACTCTATAAAATACTCGGTAAACAATGAGGTTCGATAACATCCTGCAGCGAGTTTTAATAAAAACTCGTTGCAAATATGTTCGCATAAGTGCATAATTACTGCTGCACTCGCGATGGTCCAGAAACGTAACAATTTATTTTCTTTTCGCATTGCTTTTTGTCTGACAGTTACCACTTAACCCAGTTGCTGTGCGGTTCACGTAATCGCCGGTTATGCAAGGCGCGCCGCCGATCTCGCTCCTTCGGTTAAGCTCTCTGCTCTGCTCTGTTCCGTGTGTCTCTCTGCTGTAAAACCGAGAATAGCGACGGACGGTGAAATCACAGTCTAAATCCGTAAAGTGGAGCGACAAAAGGAAGTTTTTGTGTATACGCTCGGTTTGGTGGAGGCGGCAAAGACGAAAAAGACGGTATCGAGACGACCGAAAATAAAGACTAGGATTGCGGCGTGAGAATTTTGCGAAGATAACTTTCGCGGTTGCGTAACGAGCGAAACGGACAGGTTCAACGGCCGCCGCCGCAACTGCCGCCACCACCACCGCCGCCGTCGTAGATCCGTCACTTTACCATTCCTCCCGCAACGCCCACGCACTCTCATCACATCCTTGTCTTTCTTCGCTGATTGGAAAATCGATCCGTCCTTGTTCCGAGATATGCAACCCGCGTTCTCCTCTTTTTCTTCTTCTTCATCAACATCATCAACAAACATCATGTTTCTGCTTTTTTTTTCTTCTTGTTTTGTCGCTCACGTTCCGTGCATTTGTATTCATTCATTTGTTTCGCTTTTTGTTTTCGGCAAGGCCGCCTCCTCCTCCTTCTCCGACGCCATCAGGCGATTTCGGGAAAGTTCACTAAACTTGGACTTTCCTCGACGGCGCACCCATTCACGAAATCGACAAAATCCTTTTCAATGTTAACTTAACCGCATCGCTGTTTGTTCCGGCAATTAAGACTCCGCAGGATAATATTTTGACACTCAAAATATTTCTCGCATTCTCCCCAATCACTTGCAACAAATAATAATCTGCGTACTTTAAAATATTATTTATACACAATTTTTTGTGCACTAAAGCTCTGTTTGAAACATATTCATCATCAGTTTTTCACATTTCAAGTAGCCTATATTTTTAACAATTAAGCTTTGACAATCAAAATTGTAACTAACGTTTTTTCGACTCTCAATAATTCTAATCAGATTTATTTTGAATTGCAATTAAATATTTTAACATTTTTCCATATGTAATAAGAAAAATGTTGTGTTTGCAACACTTTATTACAGCTTTTCATTCCATCCAATTGGTTAACTTTTGACAGCTGTCACTAAATCAAACTTGATTGTCATTTCTATTTCAGGTTTTAAATAGGAATGCACGTTTATCTGAATTGATCGTCTGCTTTTAGCACATCATTTTATTAAAAGAAAAAGATTGTCAATTAAGAGATTGTCATCTCGTTGTTGTTTCTCCAGCCGTATCACGAACAGAAGCGGAGGTTTATTTCGGTTTATCGATAGTCGCGCACCTATTTATAGCAAATCCATCCTATTTTCGGAGTTGTTGTTTTCCATTTATGCCATGATAAACATGACAGATCCATCCACCCGGTTGGTTTACAGACGAGGCTTCTGCAATTAATCGGCACTTAACGATTTCCCGAAGCCGCCGCCGCTGCTGCCTCACACACGTCTTCCACTCGTTTTCAAAGTTTAAAAATAGAAGCGCGCGTTCACTTGGACCGAGGCCAAACGGAAAAAAAAGCGAAAAATAAACCGCGAAACAAGAAAAAAGATTTAGCAACGAAAACTTGAATAAGTAAGTTTTTTGCACGACGATCGGAAAGAAAACAGCGACAGATGAAGAAATTACATTTCTCATTTAACGTTTCACAATTAATTTAGTATTTCTATCAAGTTTTGCTATTTCAAACATTGCATTTACAAAAATAAGAAAATTAATATTAACTGAAATTTGAAAATGTTATTTGTTAAAATAAAGCAGACTATTTTTTATATGCTCATATTAGTCATTGAAAGCGTTATGAGATAATATGTATTATGTCATTTGTTTGATACACTTTAACCCCAACACTATTACTCACTATAAAAGAAGCAGAAGCCGACTTGCAATAATATTTTTGTTACGTAAATCAAGCTTCTTTTCTAATGAATTTATTACAATTAGAAATTTGTGTCATTTCCAAGTACTGAAATATTATCACATTTTATAAATTTTACTATTGTATCGTAAAATATTTCTAACGTCAATTGTGTGAAATTGGACTAATTACAATTTAAATAACTGCCATTGTGGTTAGTGCGTTTTAGCTGTAAATCTTAGATGTCTCAGTCGACAACTTAAAGCTGTCAATTTGCGGTTAGTATGTTTTGTCAACTGTCACAGTATGTACGTCAATATGAATAACTGTCACTATGCGTTGTAAAACTAAACGTCAGATGTCTGTCAACAATTTATCAGCAGGCAGTAAGGGGTGATTAGTAATGTTGTTTCTTGTTGTTATATTTTTTAGATTTTAGTTTTTACCGGGATAATCGTGGATGCATAAGTGATGCGGATGTCCGATGTCTGCGGGAAGGGCGTAGTAGTGGGTGTCGGGGGCGGCGTAGAAGTCGCTGTGCAGGTGATATTGGGGCAATTGGTACATCTCATTCTCGACGTTCTGGCTGGCTACCATGCCGTTACCTCCGCCACCGCCGCCTCCGCGCCGTGACCCTCTGCCGCGTCGTGACGAAGACACCTTTACGCGATCGGCGCTACCAACTTTCGAACTCTTTTCCACCAAACACATACAAAACTTCACACACGATTATTATTATAATCACCACTGATTGCAGTCGTCGTCTTCTTCCTGTTGTATTCCTTCCTCTTCACTCCTATCACATCGACGGTTGACACCTCTACAGAAAATACAATATACCTTCTTGTCTTACCGATGCTTTTCTTAACTCGTTTTTTTGTTTTTGTTCGTAATCAAATATTGTACTGCTTTTTATTGCGGAGCGTATAAAACAAATCTAGAATAGAGAAAAGTTCATTTAGTTTCGATCTACAGCGAAAAAGTGAAAGAACGGGGCAAGTTGAGAAATCATCATTCGTTAAAAGTAAAAGAAGGAAGAAAACGTATTCAAATTAAACAATTAATTAGAAAAGAAAGAAAAAAAAACACAACACATAACCGGACCGTAATTAATCTAATTGGCATTTGATTATTTCAATTGGAGAGAACTTAAAAAATAAACAATTGGTAATTAGCGTATAGTAAAATAATCATTTCCACTTATTCTATTTGCATATTCATACGTCAAATGTCAATGCACTATCATAAGCAGAATTGACATCTGTCAAATGGACTTTTCTAACCTAAATATTTTTTTTTACAGATAACACGTAACGAATTATTATCTTCGCAAATAGCAAAGTATTTTTAAGCTAAATGCTTCCATTGAAATGAATTAGAAAGGATTTAAAGGAAACCATTAAATGTCATGACATTAGATTTTTCGAAATGCCAGTAGACACGTCAAATTCTCAAATCAAATCATTTTACTTGATTAACTTTTTATTGAAATTATAATAATTATATTATATTTTTAAATGCAAATTCAAACTGAACGTTTCTTGGAACTGATTAATATTTAATCGGTTTTTAGTCACCATCCAAGAACATCTAGTCTGTAACTACATTAGTATATTTAAAATAAATTTACTACAATTATTATAAAAATATAATAATAATTGAATTAAGGAAATGTCAAGTGAAATGATTGAATATTATCAGTGTAACTATTACCGTGTCGAATGGTGAAAGTGTGTACAGAACTTTGTACTATTATTGTTATTATTATTTTACCAATCTCTCTCTTTTAAAAACAACACCAACACTCTTGATGATTTGCGTACTTTTAATTATCTCCTTTCGTAATACTCTTATTTTTTTTTCTTGTCTCACTCGCGTATTCTCAATGGCAGAAGAAGTATGAAATTGTGGAGAGCAAAGAACGATTCGAACGCTGTTCAACAGGTCCTGCCGTTGTGGCTGCAGAAGAAGGACTAAGGCCGCCGAGCGGGCCGAGCGGGTCGAGCGAGCGGCGACCGTTCGAAGGACGACTAGCGATTGTCGTTTTTGTTTCTTCTTGCATAAACCAACCGAGATTTTCCAATTGGCGATATTTCATACCAACAAAAAAAAAATATAGGATAAGTAAATAACGAACGTGTTGGGTATTCTTTGAAAGAATGTGATGATGGGGATTTCGTTGGTTAACCGAAATAAGGCTGTTTTGTAACCGGAGTAAAAGGTAAAAATCAATTAGCTGCAATCTCGAAATTGTCGTCTCTCGCTCGTAAAGAATATTGCTAACGTTAATAAGTAATAACAATTTTACGAAGCGCTCTTTTACGGTTTGAATATGTTACGAAAACGTTACGCTGCGGCATATTTGTTTTACGACTGCAAAAACCAATCGTTGCCGATTTCAGCATTCGATTAAATATTAGTGTTAATATCATCTGCGAGACAGTATTATCGCCCGATCATCGTTTTTAACAGCCGCTTACTACTTAATATAAACATATTTTCTAAGTGGGGTCCTTCAACCTATCGCAAGATTGCAAATACTCCGGCAAATCATATCCTTTCTATTCTATTTATACCAAATTGACAAAGTACTCATTTACATTTTCAAACTTACCATTTATTTAAACTAACTCAGTATTTCATAACAAAAGAAAATAATATAATGGACAAGTGTCAATCATCCAACTTTACCTACGCATAATATTTGACATTTGTCTAACCTAAAACTAAATGACAGCTGCCACTAATTCAATTGACAAAACGTAATTTCAACAAAAGTAAAATAATACTTAATTATTTTGACTGACATTTCTATAACTTCAAAATTAATGATGCATGTCATTGACACTTCTTACTGAAATTTAACTCTAATAGGTTTCAACACTTATTCTTATTATCATTTGAAAACATTCCAGTAACAATAATTTATAAACTCTAGCACTTTTGTATAAACATTATAGATCGTATTGGAGAATTAAATTATTATTATTATTATTATTAACGTAAAAATTAAGTGACAGTACGTCAAGTTTAACTCTTATTATTTCGAATTTCTTCTTCTTATACCTTCATTTAGGTTGTGTCAAGCACAATTTCGCCAGATTTCGAATTTCAATCACCCATACGTGAATGACAGATGTCAAATTCAACGTGTGTAGTTGGGCGCTCGGTGCTGACGAAATTGCGAATCGTGTGCGCGTCATACGGCACACACCATTGTTTACGTCGATTGTTTTAAAACACGGTCTTTTTTTTCGTTTAATCGACGCGTAATCGAGCTCTAGAAAATAAATAAATAAATAATAATGGACGCATTTAAACAAATAGAGAGATAGTTGTGTTCGCAGAAGATGATGTGCCAATTAAATTAATCACTCACTTAGCGGATTCGCCATTGAATTAATATCGCGTTTAATAAACAAACCAGATACTGACACAGTTAAAATAATTAAACGGCATTCCTTGCCATTGGTAAAACGATAACAGACAGAAAGAACCACAATGAATACGTTTCTCAACTTGCCCATCTGCCGTCGAAGCTGTTACAACGAGCATATAAGAAATCGCAAGATAAATAAGCAATTTGAGGATTTACTACAACGCCACTCTTTATGTTTTGCATAATCTGCAATGATGAAATAGCGCGTTACATTTTTTGGTTAAAATATCCAGTTTATTAGCGATGAGTGTAGGAAATTTCGTTAAAAATAGACGCGTGACGCATCACTGAAACGCCTCTAGATTAGATGCACCAAATTATAAACAATTGAATAACTTCACGAAACAGAGCCTCTTATTCATTTCTTTTACGAGTATTTCATAATAAAGAATTTCATTGTTGTTGTTTTCTGGTTTGCGATTCCATCATCATCATCGTGATCATCGTTTCCCGGAAAATACGCGTTCGGCTCCGTTGAACCCCCGAAAAAATATAACATCATCGAAAGATCCACCATCGAGAAGTGTGTCACGCATTCCAAAATTTGTGACGGCCTTGAAAAACAAGCACAGCGAAAAAAAAAAAACAATGAGTGATTTTTTTTGGGAGGAAACAACGGACGCACGACGCGTTGCGACACTCTTTGATTTTGATTGATGCGAGTGAAAATTGTGAGCAGGAAGTTGCGAAAAAAAAAAGGGGTTAAAAATCACACCGAAAAACAAAAGAAATGTTATACTAATTTCAAGAAAATAAAGAAATTTAATTGGCAAAATCTCAACTGAAATTAATAAACTAGAAAATATAAATCAATTTGTGTTTAATAATTTTCAGAATTATTCCAAATATAAATAATGTTTACGTGCGTGCCAGCATGAAACACACATGTTTTTCATTGAGTTTCATGCAGAATTTATCGTATTTTTAGACAGCAGGCATTTGTTTTTAATCATTCAAGCGTTTACTTATTGCCAATATACAATTTCGCTTTCGTTTCGCAAATAAAATCTATCAAATGTTATAGCTTGTATTTTTCTTATATTTAATTGAATATTAGTAATTATTACAAAAATTTGATTATTTTTTATATCAATTATCTCGTTTAAAGTCTGTGACTAATTATCACTAATTGCTAATTTCGTTGTTTTGTTTTTTGGTGCAAATTGATAATTATTTTAAAATTTCTTAAAAATTAATTCATCGTATGAAAAAAATAAATAATCTGATTTATGCACAATCCAATTAGTTCTAATTTAACGGTCGAAACGAATTGATTTAATTCAAATTATTAATTTTTTACACTCAAAATGAAATTTTGTAATTCTTAATGGAAATTAGTTTAATAAAAAATGGGACCGGGAATGCGAGAGGCCGGAAATAGAATTTGATTGATAGGAAGAACAGGAACAGAAGAGCCGTTCGTTGCTCTTCGTTCATCCATGGCGTTTTTCTGTTTTGTATTGTAGTTGTTGTTTTCTTCCCCACTCCGTACGCGACTCTTGTCTAATTGGTTACGTAATTGGAGATGAATGAGTTGTTATCTTCGTCCCACATGCGTGTGCCGACAATTTTGACCTTCTTTTCCTCAGCAGTGCCAGAGAGACACGTTTTACGCCAGATTAAAACCGAAGCCACGAAAAGGATGGGAAAGACGGAAGAGGAGAGAGAAGAATGTATAGTATAAATGGGTGAAAAAACTGAGTGCAGAGTGGAAACGAGGAGGGCGCACGTAATCTCTGTCGCATCCAAAGCGCTCCGCATCCGGTAATAATTGCTTCGTATATATGTCGAGAGATAACGCTGGAATATATTTTTTTTGTCTTTTTCCTTTTCGAAAACGATGATACAATTACTAAATACGTTACGTAAACTTCACAAACGACATCTCGCTTGTCACTTGCAAAGCTCGTAAACGCGACGTCAATATATTCTACAAAAATGTCTCAACCAATTGAATTATAGAACATAAAATTACTATTAGAAAATCCAATTATTTAAATGCAATTTATGATTGCGCCATCTATCGAAAGTTTTTGTTTTATTTTTTCCATAAACAAATATATGTTGGTATTAATAATTACAACGACGTTGGCCAACTTTCGGAGGATATTAGACGCTAAATTTCCCTGCAACTGCATCAATTAGTCATCGCTAATTGCGAGGAGTTCGTCGTTTAAAAAGGAACGCGCCATTAATCGTCGCTTAATCGGTAAATTTATGGGCTCGCGGCTTTTGGGAACACGAAGGAAACATCTTGCATCTCTGCAACCTATTAATAACAATACGACGGAACAGTTGTATCGCTGTGCATGCATTGGCAACCGATTAGGCAATGTTAAATAGGTTAGGCTTATATAATTTAGTTCAATTACTATAAAAAAAAGGTGTTATAAAAAGTGACAAAAAAAATCGTCCTAGATTGTTACATTTAAAAACAAAAATATTTCAATATATATGAATCAATTAATTATCTTATGGGAATGAAATATTACAACCAAATTATTTTAGTACACGCTTGCATGATAGATGGCACCACCGCTAGTTTCTGTATAATTGCATTTCAATCAGTCTGTTCAACTGCAAATGCATCAGAAAGCTTAAACAAATATGTAATAAATGTTTGGCTTCAATTTCTTGTTTATTTTTGCTGAGAAATCAACAAAATATTATATATATATACATTAATAACATAATATTGACGGCGAAACGCGATCCACTATTGCCGCTTTTAGAGCGACGGTTGTTGGTGCGTAGTTTCTTGATAAGATTAGGTCATCTTAGGCATCTTGCGTTTCATTCATATCCGTGAACGATGGTGTAAGAGCGCTGGAGCACGTAGAGGAGAGGAAGTAAACAAACAACAAGATGCGGAGCGAGAGACGAGGATTCGTATCTGAAGGCGATAAGGAGGTAGTACATGCGTCTTCTGCTTGTTTTTGCGTCTCGAAATATCAAAAAAAAAAGGAAGCCGGGGAAGATCCAGTGACCCGCGATAATCGGGTGGGAAAACCCATGAAAACGAACAACTGAAATGCCGAAGATTCAATTCATTTTTTGTTTGTTTGTTTCTTTTACGAACATTTTTTATCGTTGCAGGCAAACCCTGATCGCATTCCGCTTCGAATAGTTTCCACTTCATTTTTTCTTCTTCGATTATTCTCATTTTCCGTTCCTCTTGCAACAGAAACGTTGCACTCCTGCATGCATTCAAACCGAAGTGAAGTAACTGTTAAACTCATTTAAACACACACTCGCACACATTTACTCCACATACTTTTGTCCGTCCGTCCATCGACTGGCTGCTAACTAACTGTTCTTCTTGTTGTGCTCACTCACTTACTTGTTGCTGTTATTCGCAAACTCTTTTTCCATTCGCTCCGATTTTCTCTCAAGTCTTCAGACTACGGCGAACAACAACTATACAACAACAATCCTAAGCGAACAACTTAACATCTAAATCTCATTTATCCGTTGTGGGACACAGAGGCTAATGCGGACCAGACCAGATTCCTGGCCAGATGGCCGTAATCAATTTCAGAGCGCACTCGAACGCCCGTTTTCTGGCCCCCTACAGACTCGGACTCGGAATTGAAGACACCAGAACAAAGCAAAAATATAACGTAAAGCAAAATCTCATAAAATTTACTTTTTCAACGAAAACCGTGAAAATCTTTTGAAAATAGATTTAGTTTATTCCACGTGATGGCGTTTCAATCGCATTAAGTAATTTCATGTTTACTTTATATTTGGTCATGGTTCAAATACGTTGTCATATAATCATAGTTTTCTATTAAATTGTCTACTTCCGTTAAAAAAATGATCAGCTCATATTTTTAAAGAATGTATATGCTTCCGTTTTTTCAATAGTTGTTAGTAAATTAGAATTATCACAAAATTCACAAAAAAAAAGAAGCAATTTTGAAATTGAAATTCATAATACTATAAATGTGACAGTAGTCGTAAAGCATTTATGAGTGATTTGTTACCTACTAAAATCATAGATGTCGCTGAAATGCTGATTTTAAATTGAAATCCAAGGATTTAAAGTAAAAACTTTTGAAAAGTTTATTTTTCAATTTACTTCCAGTAATAGAATATTTTCCAATATTCTCGTATTTCCTCAATTCCGCAATTTAATTTTCAGCGACTCGGAATTCCCGGAAAAACGCGCTCCATTGCGAATATCGCAGTTCCAATTGCCGGTGCAGAAAGATTTCATGAATTCTAAACTTTCCTTTCGAATGCAACGAACGTCGTTGGATAACAGTTCTTTCCTCCTATCCCAACTTATGTCTCTCTTTCCTGGCTCCTCTTCTTTCCCAGCCGATCCGTATTTGTTGCTGCGAAGAATGCAAATTATTTAGCCGTCGCTCATAGCTGCAGTCGCCATGGAAACCGTGTGGAAATCCGGCACGGTAAAAATAGCCATTTTCCGCACGGAAAACCGTTTGAAACATTTGAAGGAAAAGAAACGGCGCAAACTGAGCTTGTTTTCTACGCCTTCTGCGGGCCGGATTATTTTTCATAAAAATAATCAACGCGACGATTGACCGCTTCTGGTGACGCCGCTCCAATAAATCAGGCAGAGCCAATTAACTTCTCCGGAAAAAAAAAGAGAACAACAGTTCGATACTCCGTATTTGCTATATCAATTGACAAAATCCGACGAATCGTCTCCCTCTGCTTACAGCTGCTGTCATTAATTAACGTTGCCGGCGAATCGCCTTTTTTTTAACACACCACATATTACCATGTCAACAGAAACAATCCATTCGCGCCTTCTCCTTGATACCATTCAATTAATAAAGCGTAAGTCATTTGATTTATTGCCATTATCAATTCTTGAAAAAAAAATAACCAAGAACATTCCACAATCAACGCGGCTCACTTTCAAATTTTTCAACTACAATTTCCAAAATCAACAAGAGATGACGCGTCAATTGAAATTAATAATTTCAACCATAAATTATTCAATTTTATTATGTAAACAGGATATTACTAATAAAAGATGTTTTACAACACAAACTTAAGTTTTTATATGATAGTTTAAATAAAAAATCTCAATTACTTTTTTTATTTTTTTTTTAATTGAAAAATAAGTGAAACAATTCGATATACAAAGTTTGCAAAGTCGACGTTGAACAGCGAAACAAAAGCGTTTTGATGTTCGTGGTACACGGACATCCGAAACCGTTTCATTTGTTTCGCGATTTCTCTATTGAAAACGGAAGAAACTATGGAAACGCTTTAAAAACAAATCAAGATAACCTAACTTTCGTTTGTTCCACATACAAGGTACAGTCGATTGTTTCCAGGGAAAACATAGAAAAACTTAGTGTGAATTGCAACAGTTAAACAAAAATTGATTTATTTCGAAGAAATAACAAGAAAATTGAAAAAAAAAACTAAAGAAAAGTTAAAAAGAAAACGCACCAGAGGAGAGTGTATAAAAATCGCGTATGTTACGGAGAAGAAGGAAACTTTAAATTGGCTGGCCTACATACGGCTAAATGCAAAATGAAGAAACTTTATACACTTTCTATTAACCTTACCGATAATTACAAGAACGAATCTTCTCTTCTTCTTCGACTTTTGCGGTTGCTTATCTTTTCCTCCTTTTTCGTTTTTTCATCTTCAGCTGATGTATTTCATATTGGTTTTCTTAATCTGAAGGAGAGAGGATTCATCTCGTAGTCTACATTCATGTTAAATATACTTTTTCTTTTGCTGCTTCGTTTATTCTTTAAAAAAAAACATGATTTGATTCTTTCTGGCTGCGTGTTTACAAGTATTGGATCGGAAATAGCTTCTTGACTCAGACGTCCGAGTTTGCGGTGAGTTCAATTTTAGCTGGAATTTCTTGGTAAATTTATTTATTGTGCATTATTTGAAACCGACAAAATAATAATGTAAACAAAACATTTTTAACATTTAACTATCGAATATCATGAATTTCAACTGTCGCGAAACTGCTGCGTATTATTATTTACATTGAAATAACGTCAAAGCTTCAAAACCTCAAATTATTTTAGCTCGGTTTCGTGTGTAAATGACAGGGCGGATATATTCGCCCATTTGTCATACATGGTTAAAAATGTAATCTACATTGTTGTAATGTTTTTTTTCAACAGCTAAATAAGTTTTCTATTTTACATTAGGTTTTATTAGGCTCGAATTGAGACAAATATTGAATTTCCAAAAATTAAACATTGTTTAAGAAAAAGATTGAAAAAAATAAATTTTAGAATTTCATGGAATTTTAGTGAATATACAAACTACGTACACACTATTGCTGTGCAAATAAGATGCAATGAGAGTGGAGGAGATGTTATTTTTTTTTTGGGTTAAAGCGGAAGGCGTTCAAAGAATGCGTGATCACGTGCCCCTAATAACACAACCTGTTGCTTTTTGGGCGCTCCGCGCTCCTCTTCCTCCCTCGAACGACAACGGACGGATCATTGTGTCCTCGTTTTCGTCCTGCTCGCTCTTCATCATCATCATTACTCCTTCTCTATTCATTATACAGTCTGCAAGAGCTTCGTGCGTTATGACCCGGACGTTTACAGCATCAACGTTTTGAAAAGGAGGAGCAGTAGAAGAAGAAAATGCTCATCCGACATTCCTAACTGCACCGCGCTCGCTCTCCGCACTCACCACGACCAGAAACGAGGACGAGGGGAGAAGAAGCGGCTCGATGGAGCCGAAGACCCAACGAGTACCTCTTCTTCATCACCATTACCACAATCATCTCATCCTCCTTCTTCTCCAACATGGTACAAAAGACGAAAATCCGAGACAATCTATTGTTGTTATCCATTTTAGAGCAGCTTAATTTTTGGCCCCGCATTCTTCGGTAATGTTATTATTGTTATTTTCGGTCTCTTCGTATGCATTCTCGAATATTTACGACGGAATTCGGCGTCCCAGAGCAGACGGTTCAATGTCGTTCCGTACATATTCCATTAATGAGCGGAATTGAATTACGCGTCCTCCTCTCTTCTCACCCATTTGCAGATCGAAAGAAATATTTATTCATTGCATCCGACCGAACGTCATTATTTATTTACTTTACTAAAATATTCACAATTTTGTCATTGAAAAAGTTTAAACTACTTCAATTTTTTTTAACGCGAATTCTCTAAAAAGACGAAAAAACTGATTATAAATTATCGCCGACGAAGCGCGGAAGAATCATTCTCGTTCCGGATAATATGGATAATAACCAATAATTTGACAATTCATTGTAAAATGATCTTAAAGTGAAGTCAGCAAACCGTACAAAAAAATATACTATTTAGTTAAGCCAAATTAATATTAGCACTCGAAAAGCACTTCGAAACTTTCACAACGTTAAAATTAAGTACACGCAATTATTTTCAAGAAAAACAATATTTATATAATTTAATTTCACAACTTAAAACAGAATTACTTAAAAAATTATACCCAATATCTAATTTTTCATCAAGTATGTTATAATTAAACAAAATGGTAATAATTGCATGTTAAGATTTTACGAAGAAAATGCAATAAATTGAATAAAACTATTGAATTCATTATCACCTAAATGGGAAGCTATAAAACACAAAACAATAGGAACATACACAAAACGTCTATTGTTTTGAACAAAATAATGTAAATTAAAAAGTATTACAAAACAGCGATAACGTTTACTTGGAATTATGGCAAAACGTTATAATTATCGTGCGCTTTGCCAATTCCCCGTAAAATTTAATTATTTGAATAAAAAAAAAACAAGTTTTGCGTTAAAATAAAATTCAAATTAAATACTATACCAATAAAATAAGTATAAGTTTGATACATGCCATCTTGTGGTTTTAAAAATAACTATTTTTTTAGTTTATAAACTTATTTTTAGTCTTTTGTTTATAAAATATTTATTGAAATTCTATGGTAAAGTTTATTTTTAATTTTTGTCATGTTTACAAATTATTAATGAAAGAAAGCAATTGTTGCAAAAACACAAACAATTTATTTATGCTGAGTTTATTTAAATTAAACGTAGTTTGTTATTCAAATATTGTGCATGTAGCACAAGAATAATGGTTAAAATGGAAAACGTATAAAACAATAAAAATTAATGGATGTACGGTTAAGTTATGTTACGAAATGGCGAAGCGTTATTATTCTCGATGGAAGATGTATCGAAACAGGGAGAAAGGCGTTGCCAGGAGAGTGAACGCAACGAGCAGATAATATATAAAAAAAAATAACGGAGTAGATTATGCAATTTAATTAGCGTTCGAGTATTTGAAGTTGCCGCGTCGCCATCGCTAATGAACGAAGTTTGCGTCGAATATAGTTGCATACGAAATAGCGAAATTACTATAACAACAAATAATCAACAACAAAGATTTAAAAATAAAGATAGAGTCGAGTTAAGAACGTTTCAAGTGTATAAGCGAGTTGTTTTTTTGTTTTTGTTTGTTTGATGTTATTGCTTTTAGTTCTTTTTTTATGATGTTGTTATTGTTGTTGCTGTTGCATTGTATCCACTCTCCTAGAGTCGTCGTATTATATTTGCAGCGAGCGAAGTGAACGAGCAATTAGTTTTTCCCATGGCATAACGTAATAACGCAAAGAGAGGCAATCGAACTCTCGTCCTTCGAAACGACGAGAAAATCCCCCAGACCGTTGCCAACCGCCTCGAGCGAAAATCCCCGAAACGCAAAAAGTGCATGCACACAGCAGACAGACAACCCAAGCGCAGCATTACGTGCAAAGCGCAGCACGAATTCGAATGGATTTTACTTTCTCTCTACGAGAGTTATGAGGAAGTTGCAAAAATTTCTGATGGCATTAACCATTTTTCTCTTTCCTTCGTCTCTCACTCGATCATTTCATTATTACGTGTCCAACATTATTATTTTATTTATCGCAGCTTTCGCGATCATCGATTATTTGTCGTCATCGCACTATTATTTCTATTCGTTGTTTTTTTCTTCTATCGAAAGTTCAAATACCGCTCCGGTATTCAGACCACTTCTATTTTCCTGTTCTTTTAATTCAAATCTCCCGTACTTTTCCCCATCGCTTAATTCAATATTCTAAAAAGTGAGACGAACAAAAAAATAAAAATAAATTGGAATTATCGTGTGGAATTATCGTTCCCGGTATCCCAACGATATCTTTCGTTTTCCGCGATAATTTTCCGTTCCGCAACTTTCGCGGAATTCTCGCATTATTTATCGGCGATCGGCTAATTCGAAAAATAATAATAATCCAGCTGCGTTTCATTCGAGTTTTAACACTAATTTTTTCTTCAAGTTTTTACCCTTACTTTTTTACATTAATTTATTTTTTCTTTTTTGTTTCGAGCGTTTTAACAGGTTTATTTTTCTATGTGGTGGCAGCGAAGAGAATGTGAAAGTAAATATAAGCGTAATCGATAGTAGATAAAGCGCAAATCGACCCGAGGAGATAACAACATTGCAAATGCTCCTGTTGCTGATTCAAATCACAATCACCAGCCATCATCATCTACATTGAGACACAACTTACGCAATAAAAACGTTCTTCTTCAATCTTTACATTTTGACAGCTGTCACATTTCAAATACATTTTTGAACTTAATTCACACTTAAACAACAGATGGCGTTTACATGAAATTCAATTATATCTTTTAAGCTTAAGCTGAATCACTTGATAATAATTATTTAAATTCTAGAATATTTTCGTGTAGAAATAAAACAATTGGAGCGAATCGCAGAAACGCGATATCTAGATTTTATTTGCGTTATGCTTCTTGGGTCAGTAAAGATTGGCGGCAGCAAAACTATCTTGACACAGAAAGATTATGCGGCAGAATATGTGTGTTTTAGAAAAAATAAATAAATATGATTAAGAAATTAAAAAAAAAATAAATTCGTTAATATACAAAATCTAAACGAATTTCAACGTATAGTTAAAGTCAGAAAACAGTAGGCCTTTAACATACTTTATTTATGAAAGTTCAATCAGACATTGAAAATAGTTTAATTTCGTTTTTAAAAATAACATTTATGAATAATTGCTTTAAAACATGTTACTTCTGCAAAATTGTTCCTAATTATGAAATTTGATTTAGCAATGAACGATTTCGTCAATGTATTTTTTATAAATATTTGTTTAATCTTCACTTGATAAAGAATATTTTGTGACTTACATTTGTAAAACGGTTCATGCACGTTGCTTAACTTTTGCGATTTTTTTAAAAAATGTGTTAAATTTTTCGATTTTGGAAACTCTGATTTATTAAGTGTTTATTGTGGAGTGAAGGAATGAAAGAGTTGGTTGAAGTGAGTAGATGATAACAACAAGTTTCGAAAGTCTTCTTAAGCGCAAACACAACCGGAATATCTTATGAAAAGAGGGAGTTGGATGGACTTTGGACGCTTCGGATGAGAGTCAAAGATACACATTATCTTTTGTAAATTAAAATCTACGGTTTCGGGAATTCCGCGAGAAACATACGAATCTTGTATAAACAAATGCCGTTCAAGTAACATCCACTTGACGTACCCAGAGGCTGCTTGATTTGCGTCGAGCGTGTGGGCAACGACCGCCAAGTAAGTAACGAGAAAGGAAGAGAGAAGAACAGAATAGATTAATAGGAAGAGCGTTAGAGAAGATACAGATACGATTTTTTTTCTTTTATTTTCAACGAATGTAAATGAAGAGAATTTAGCAAACAAACAAACATGGAAATTGAAGAGTGCGTGTGTAAATGAATCCTCAAATTGCCTGATTAAATATTCTAAACGACGTCTGCTACTCACTTGATGTAAAACGTAGTTTATAGGATGGGAATGTACGAGTATAGATGCAAGTGACACTTTGCGATCTTCCTGAGAAACGGCACACTTACTTTTCGCAAAAAAAAAGTAAAGTAAAATTTTTCGTTTCGTTTCGGTTGGTGCGCGGACGCGCGCGCGCTCGCTCTTTCTTTCAACAAAATTATTTCTGTCCTCACAACAAACTAGAAACTCTTCCGCATTCACCGATTCCTCCTTTTCGCGAATAACATTTAATTTATATATATTAAAAAAAAAACGGTTACTTTTGTTGCGAAGATACGAGGACGTTGCAGTGGGTGGTCGTATTTTTTATTTCTTTCTTGGACAAACAAACTGGTGCACGGTTCGGTGCGGACTGGGCGCAGGCAACTCTGGCGACGTGTCGGAACACTCGGAGAGTCGACAGTTTTACTCGCTTGCTACGAAACGTTCGGAAGAGCTCGAAAGGCGACGCTCGGCGGCGAGGAATGTCTGGAATTTTATGCATTTCAGCCCAGACAATAACACTCTCCTTGTATGATGGAGATCCAGTGAGGATTTGAAACAACGGTGAACCCCAAACTTTCGATGTCACCGGAGAAAAAACACAAAAATCATCACATTCCTCGCAAATTTCAAACAAAATTTACAATAATATTTCACTTAAAGTCACAGTTATTTTATTATCAATTTTACACAATTTATTTATTTACAGATACCAAAATAGACTCAAGCATTTATTGAATTTATTGAAAACTCTAATATGAGATTTATTAATTAAAATCTTCCTCCAGAAACTAAAAAAAAAAACAATTGTATTTAAAACACTAAATGTTTATTGACTATTTAATTATGAAAATTAAAAATATTTAAAAGGTTATATTAATTTATTTATGTAAAAAGCTGTTTCCAAAATTCACCATTTTGTAAAATGAAATTTTTACTTTTCAATAAATATTGAATTAATTCAAATATCAATACACTTTGAAAAATTAAATACAAAAAATCTTGAATTAATAATTTTCATACTTTTTGACGAAACATGTATTAGCATTACTTTGGTGCAACGATCTCAACTGTAATTCGGATTTTGTTCCCTTTTCTCATATTTACATTTGTTTTAACCTATTTTGATAGTTTTTAAAAAAAAATGTTCTTATCAATTATAGTTATTATAATGTACAGTTAAATTATTAATATTTAAATGTAATTTTATACAAACAACAAAAAAAAAAGTTGATTATCCATTCAAAATGGTTACTTGATAACTGCTTTGCTTTGTTTCGCTTGTTTAATTTAATTGAAAAACGAATATGGAAAGAAAAGTTTATAGAAATGTGCAAATAGTTGGAAATTTGCGAAAAATTTAAATTTCATTTTGTACACAATTCGAGTTTAGAATCGCACAGTGAACAGTTGCAAATGAATTGTGATGCATGCGGTTAGTCTGCGCGTGTGTATGTGACGGTGCGTGTGTATGTCTTTTGGTTTTGGAATGTCAGCTCCAATTAGAGGTCGTCGGTCTCGACCCGCATCGATGCGCCCCCAGATTTTCCCTTTTATTCCATTTCAAATCGACACGGACTCGTTACAATTTCATATTTTCATTGCATATTTATCGACACGACACAAACAAAACGCGTACGCACATTTAGATAAGAAAAAAATGAATAACGAGAAAGTTTTTCAGGCATTGTTGCAAACGTCATTTGCATTGCGAATGCATAATACATCATCGGGTGACGAATGTTACCCGGAGAAAACGAAAATAAAAATCAAACTAGAAGTTTTCAAATGATTAGAAAATCAACATTTTCAATAAACAATAATTTACAAATCTTCTACAAAAAAAAAATATTTAGATTTTCAAATATTTCTAATGCAAAGCATTTTTTTCGTGCTTATTTCGTGGAAAAATGGTGACTTATTTTGAATGATTTTGAATATGATTTAGATAAATACTATCTACAAAAAAAAAAGTGAAATAAATGACTTTACACGTGTTAAAATTGTGTTTTTCATCATATTTACATAAATACTTAATTATACTTTAAATTTGCAATTTTTTGATGAAACAATAACAAAAAATCACAATTTCAAGAAAATTAACGTAATTTTACGAATTAAACGAAAAAAATAATAATAATCTTAAATTAAATACGAATATTAATTATATAATAAAAATATAAGATTTTTTTGTATTTCAGAATGTGAAATGCAGAATGTAAATCTAGCAGGAATATCAACCGCAGGAGATTATTTCAGGTAACCTTGGGATACGTGGAAAACGTAAATTACTTTATTTACAATCTATAAATTTTCGAAGCATCGATAATAAATTTTTCCATCCTCTAAAAATAAAATATAAATCATTTAAAATGGACGCGAAGCACGAATTAATTCTGTTTTATTAATTTATTTTAGGTTAACATTAGAAAAGTGAAAAACAAAATTGCAATTTATTTTGTTTTTTTTTTCATATTTCATCATTATTTTTTGGTTATATCAACTTATAAATTGGTTATGTTTCGTTATGTTGACAATTTACAACTTTAAAAATAACGCACTTATAATTAAAAGAATCTAACCTAAAATAAATTGAATTTAGTTTTGATTAAAAAATTGAAAGAAAATAAAAACATTTTCAAAAATTAACTTAAATCGAAAACTGTGTGTTTAAATTTATTTGAAGGAAGGATGCAAATGTTAAAACGAAAATAGAATGCTCATGAAATATGTTGAAGATATTGATGTATTTTTTTTTTGTTCTTCTCTTTCTTTTTAAATGCAAAAGAACGCGTTAGTTCGACGTATTTAGCGGAAGAATGTCGACGATTCTACACATTTGCGTCGAATTAGTCATCGTCTCAGCAGCACATTTTCCAATTTTCCAGTACTTCCAGAGCGTCCGCATTTTCGTCGCGAGAAACAAAATTACGTGCCCGGCGTACGTAATACCGAAACAGCCTAGGCCGCAATGAGTCACCTCTCTCTCTCTCAGACTTTTTTTTATTAATGAACGTATGCGTGTGTACATTATACCTTGTTTCTGTTTTCTACTTCTTATTTTTTTTCTCTTATAAACTTATACACATGCAACGTACGTACGATATTTTTCGCATTACACATAGACGCTGGACTTGAAAATGGTGACGAACTCAGAATATCCTATTACCTAGTACGACTCACTAAAAGTATACAATTCGATGCTCTTCTTTTTTCTCCTTCGACAATCGACAACAGCGAAACAAAACAATAAGCAATTGAGTAATCATGTATTACGATATATGTATGTATATGTATTTGATATGCAAACGATCGCATCATCCTTGGTGACAGTTTCGCTTTTATTATTATTACCATTTCGGTTTCGATGGCAACAACATCAGTAAACAACGCGGTTTTCCCCGATGCTCCCTTTTTATGTTTCAACTCGAATACATGTAAACTTTACTTTAAAAACGGAGGCTGCCTCATTCCGGGAATTAAAGCTAATTGACTTTTTATATGCATAAAATGCGAAACGAGTCTTTCGACTTTCGGTCGTCGTCGTCGTCTTTTCAACCTTACCTTTACTTCACGTTTTGTTCGCTTCTCTCTCTTTTATTTTCACTTATTTTTATTCTTCGTCCTCTTTTAACTCGCGAAGGCTAGATGGTATTTTGCATTCAGACCGATTTACCGGTATTTCCAATACCATACTTCTACGGAATCAACTTAGCATTTTGCTCTTTGTCTTAGAGATATAAATAGATTTCATTATAAAAGCGAATTCGATTTTGCTCTCCACTTTTCAGATGCTTTTGTATCAATTACATCCAATTGCATCTCCTCAATTCGCTTATCCTGTTTAGTATTCAAAAATAACCGACCATCATAATTGCATCCATTTTATAGTGCATAAATCAACTAATATTACAAGATGTCATAAAAGAAACGTCACCATTTTATTTTACCTCCATTAAAATTCAATTAAAATTCAAAATTTTATTTTTTTGAACTTTTTGACAATTGACAAATTTAATTTAGGCAGACATTTTCAAATATAATTTACATTATTATGTCAATTTTCAACTTTTACTTGAAAATTTGACGTTTATATTGTTTAAACATCTGAAAAAAATCTGTCCGTCTTACGTTTAAAATAAAATGTTATAAAAGAAGAATTATTTTTCTATTAATAACAAATAGTAAATGATAATTGACTCATGACACTGACTCAACAAAATGATTCTAATTAACTAGACACAGCATCAGTCATGAGTGACTTAGTCACATTCATTCATCAAATGATTATATTTTAAACAAAAAAAAAATAGTATACAATTTATAAGTAGATTATATTTTAAATAAGATTATTATATTATAATTTATAGGATTGATTATAATTTTTATCTGAAACTAAGAAAATGTGTAAATAATAAATGAAGATAGTAAAATTTAATTTTGAAGATCTGTTGTTAATTTTGAAGCGTTAAACTTTTAACACAGTTTGCAAACCATCTTGAAAACGTTTTATTTTCGTCACATTTGTTTGTTCGTTCAATGAGAAAGAGTAAACGTGCTCGCTAAATAGTTTGCTCATGCGAAATCCCGTTATTACATAAACCGTGCACCGAAATCAAAACACCATGAATCATACGGCATTAGTGATTTTTCTCGTTACATTCGGAAATTGAAAAAAATAATGAAATAATAAAAATAAACACACAAATGTGTGGTGTAATAGAGAAAAAAATATGTTAGTTGCGTAACAAAGAATTTAGAAAATAATATATAGAAATAAATAAAATGAAAATGAAATAAAATCGAACAACAATTCTCGTCCGTTCGCCGGATGCTGCTGATCTCCGAGTCGCGTTTCCGGCTTCCTACACAGAAACATGACGTTCGAATTCGTTGCGTTCGTTGGTAGAAGTGGTGAGAAAGAAGGTAATGGAATATTTTGGATGGGAATGCGGAGATAATACAGCAACAAACAATAATAACAAAATAAAAATTGCAAGACAAATTTATAGAAATGTGTGAAATGCGAGGAGAGTTTCGTTTTCGGGGTGAACGTTTCAGTTTGAACTATATCGGCCGGACAACGGCTAGATATTATTCGTTGGGTAAAAGTGAAAGCAGGAAGAGACAAGATTCGAAAAAAAGAGAAAGAGGCTCGATATCATTGCATTCACCGGGTTTTGTCTTTCTCGCTGTTATTAATTTCCTTAGGTTTTCCTTCGCAAACCCCCTTCGCTGCGTTCCCTGATTGATGGTGGAATTGCACGGCAAAAACAAATGAAAGCAGCAAAGAGCTAGCAACAAAAGAACTGGATTGAAGCGCTTACGGTCGAGCGAAACCGTTTCAATCACAAACTCTGTCCTCCACCCCTCCTCCAGCCACAACACTTCTTTCATAATGCTAATAATAATCATCATCATTATCATCATCATCAACATCGTTACAACGATGATTATTATTATTAATGGATCCGCGATTTGCGTGAATGCGTTCGGCCGCTCTCGATTCGCCAAAGCCATCGATTTCGAATCTCCCGCCAATCTGGCCAACCAATATTGTAATTATTCTCTTATTTCTTTCAATTATTTTTGCAACCAGTCCGTTGCCATGCGAACTGTCGTTGTTCCTTATTTTCAGAACCTCCTTGACATTTAGCGGCCGAACGAAATGTCTTGTAAGTTTGCTGCTGTCGCTTTCACTGCACGCAAAATGCACGTACCGCAAAAGAACAAACAAGAAAAATATAGAAAAATCAAATTTGATAGAATCGTAGTCACACACTTAAACAAACATGTATAGTATAATGGAGGTTAATAGTTTCGAAACGTCAAATCAAAGTCGTTTTGTTTCAAAATTTGTTTCCCAACACAACTTTGACGTTTCAAACAATTAAAATATACTGTCAACATTTGTTGTTCAATTTCAAAATTTACATTAAAAATGTATTAAATTTTGAAAAATAAATAAAATAGTTGAATTATATAAAATTAATAAAATAATTTCTCTGAAAAGAATATATTATTTTCCAACAAAATTGATCGATATTATATTTATCAGTCTATTTTGGGATAAGTGTATATATTAAAAAATAATAATACCAGGAAGCAGAAAATATGTAATGGAAAAACGTTGAGGATCATCAAAGCGTAAAGTATACATATTGTAAGCAAATAACGCATCTCAGATGGTTGATAGATTCTCTATTTCCAATTCGCCAAACTAAACAAAAACAAAATAAAATAAACGCGCTGAAAATGATGTTATTTAATGTTCTTAGCAATGATCAAAGGCGGCGTGTGCTTGAAATATAAAGAAACTATGCGCTTTTGTTGTTCCTGCACCGTCTATTACATGGATTTTTTGAGATCGTTTTTTTTTCTCCTCTTTCTTAAATTAAGAATCTCGTTATAGACGAGTTTCGCTTTTGGCGTTGCGCAACGCTAATTGAGGCGAGAGCTTTCATTTCTTGCTCAGAGCGCAACGCGCATACAACACTATGCACTGCATGCGAGTGCTGTGTGTAAGTATGCATTTGTGTAGAGACAATTAGCTAATTGCAGATTTTATATTAAAACCGCATGTGAACCCATGGGAGTTTACGTCATGAGCTGCCGCACAATGAGCGGAAAAAGGCACAAGACGGATTATCCAATTTTCCCGTTCGGATTATATTACACAGCGTTTTAATGTTAGACCGTCGATAGATGGAGCTGCGGTCTTTTCAACGTAATCAGTTGTTAATCAGGTTTAGCAAGTCTGGAAGATTTTCCAGACCATCGTGAACGATTTTAAAGAAAATCTAGTAAATGAAGATGATCTTTTTTTTCTGATGGGAGAGAATGTGGTGGACTTACCTCGCAAAATCTCGACGTAATCGCCGATCTGCACGTTGACCGTGACGCCGGGATTCACGTGGAAGTGCACCACGTACTTGGGGGTCGGCGACGCGGCGCCGTTCTGCGGTTGAGTCGCGGGGGCTGCGGGGCCGAATGCGGTCGGCCTCTGGGGTTCGAACCCGGGTCCGAAGGTGAAACGTGCGGGTACTGAAGCAGTTGCCGCCTCCGCGCTTTGCTGATCGAAGGAGGCGGCCGGGGTGTGGTACGAGCAGTGGTAGCGAAAGTGGTGCGACGGAAAGGGATGAAAGTAGTGATGGCCTGGAGGCTTTCCGCACCTCGTCGGAGGATGATAGGCGGATGATGCCGCCGACGCCGCAGCCGACGCCACCATCAACCCCGACGACGGCTTCTGGGCATCGTTCATTGCCGTCTCCTCCTTCACTTTAACCATTAATACTAGTTTCTTTCACCTACAACAAAAAAAATGAGAGAGAAGAGAATGAGAATTAGATTCGACACATTTCGTATGCAACCTTACAAGTAACCGATCTGCTATTATGTTAAAGAAAGCAAAAAAAATCGGGCCTAGAATTCTGCTTAATTGAATTCTGTTTAATTGAAAACAAAGATTCGTAACCACAACATGACGGCTGTGTCTGAAAAAGACTAGTGGCGCCTGTCTTAAAAACTTCTCCAGCACAGTGGCCTGCACTCAATTTTCCATAATCCAGTCTACAGAATAGGGCGGATATATCCGCCACCTCCCCGCAAATGTTAACATAATAATCATTAAATTAATATTTTCAACTAAAACAATCCACACTAATATGAAAAAGTCAAATTTTGCTTCTGAGATCATCGTAAGCATAGTACATATGAATGTTTTACATTTATTCATAAGTCAAATTTTAAACAATAAAATTTACACACATACACAGATTGCTCTGATTTTCAAGATCTCTAAATGCCATCAACGGTTGGAATAGAAATTATGATTCGGTGAAATCGTTATTGGAGGAACGAGATGTAATGGATTATGCAGCAATCACAGAGAAAGAAAGAATAAAAAACGAATACGGACAGTATGACTGCAGCAGCAGCAGCATGAGGGGAATTACAAACGAAAGAGAGAAAAAAAAGAGTCAAGGAACCAAGGTTGTTTGTGTCTCGACGGCGCTCTCTCGATTTATACCCACATGCACAAACACACACATCGAACGATAATTTAATATAATTGCTTCGAAAGTTCGTAATAACACGGTTTGATGATAATAAGCGACTTTAATGTCCGTATTTCAGCGATGCAAAACTCCGGCTCCGATGCAAAAATAACAACAAAATTAAACAAAACAGAACAAAAAAAAAACGAAGCTCAACGAAACGCAATCTCGATACATATGATTGCCAATAATTATTAATGGGAGCCCAAATTCCGTTCCGATGGACGAGGATGATTATCAAAACAAGGTGATTCGAAAAAGCGTTTCGGTTGCTTCTGACAGATGAAACCCTGACAACAATATCAAACAAAGAAAAGAAAAAACAATGCATTTGAATTAAAAAGCAATTTTCTCATCGATAATTGGCTCTAGCTTTAGTTATTTACTTTGCGAGTCTTTGCATCCATCTTGTTGTCGTTCGACGCAAATTGATGTACGGTTTACGTTATAAAGCTTATTGATGAAATGAGCACAAAAAAAGAACGCGCTTATGCTTTGCAATTTATTCATTTATTTATCTCCGGCGAATGGATTTATGTTACAATGTTATTAGTAAAATGAGTTTGTTATTGAAGTTTGGTGGTTATTTCCAGCGTTTCAACAATGAAAAAATAATAACAACAACAAAAACATTGTATAAGTTGACTAATTAAAGTACGAATGCGATAAACTCTAATTAATCTAATTTTACTTTAAACTGACGTAACTTAATCATTATATCACTCCAACCTAACCTAATATAACCTCATAAAAATTTTAAAATAACTTCAAGCTATCCTAAAATTTAGATTCCTATAACCCAAGGTTAAAACATTAAAATATCCTAAATAATTTATACCGGTACTTATTCAATCACAATTTTAAAATTATTCCTATAATATTTAATTTTCCTCTTGTTTATGTTTCCACGAAGTAATTAAAAATTAAAATGAACACATATTATAAACATAAAAACAAAGCCATAAAATAAGATTATACAAATTCAAAATCAATAATATTTTATTAACAAATATGTAATAACGTAACGTAAATAACATAACCTAATGTAGTCTTTAAATATTGTGATATTTGTTTGATTGAAGATAAAATAGGTAATAAATTGAATTCTCTGATTGTATTTGATTTATAAAATTTGTGAATAATGTTAGATATAAAATAAAAATGTAATGGAAATGCACGGAAGCATATTATAATTGATAAAACAGAAGCTTTCAAGATAAATCAATAAATAATTACCGACTATTGAAACAACATATTTTCAGAATATTGATTTTGTCGATCGGGAGAGCCGCCGTTCAGTGGCTTCTTATTGCAAATAATAAAAAGGAAGTGCTCTTAGCTAACAGCATTGCCTTTCACCGGTAATTCCCTTATCGGAAACGTCGTTTCGCCCTTCTTCGCTCGCAGCTAGAGGAAGGAGAGAGACGGAGAAATAAAGGACCTTCTTGAGCGACGACAGGAACGCGCAAACACAGATGGAAAGGAACCGAAAGGTTGTTTACCTAAAAAGATGCAAAAATGTTTTCGGAAAAAATAATAAATTAATATTTTATTATTCATTCTTTACAGGTTGTTAATTGATGGCGCAGCATATTTAAATGCCATCAATCAAAGGCGCCCGCATGAAAGGGTTGTCATGGTAACAAAGTATAGACGAGTGTCACTAATGTCAAATTATATTCAAATTGGATTTATCCATTCTAAGGGCAACTCACAAATTCCCCTACGAGTACGACCCATTCGATTTCTACTGAAGTTTCCTCAAGGAATCATCAAAGGATTTTTTTGTATCCATTATAAAATAAAGTAAATAAACGACAAGAGTTTGAGCGAAGCAATACAAAAGTTATATTTTCGAAAAACTTTGCGTTCCGCTTTCAAAATAGAGAAGATCAACCGGTTTCTACGTTGGACCATATTGTTTTGACAGATCAACAACGCCCACACACCGCATGCCGCCGGAATGCGGTGCTGCGAAAACACAATATTGCATTTCGAAATTATAAACGTGATGGAAATGTGCTTTTGCGGAGAGCGGAAAATAATTGGAAGACAGTTTGCTGCTGACTTACCGGTTTTCCGGGCGCGCCGGCTGTTCTCACGATGTTCTTCAGCACAAGTGCGATGGAAAATATTTCGAGAGGAGACGACCGTAGAGGCACGGTTCTCTGAGCACACGTTACGCGTTCAGTGGGAATACACGCAACCACCATATTTGTTTGTATCGATTGAGCGTTGCCCTTCGCGAGAACCGAACGCAGATGGCGATACCGATCGCAGCTGTCAAATAGGCAACTGTAACCTGATGAAAAATTCGAAATTCAAACAATGCGAGTTAAAGATAAAATTGATTAAAATATTTCAATATTTTTAAATATCGTCCCTATAATTGCATGATAATTGAATATTATTTTAATATGCACGTTCTTAAGTTAAGGAAAGTTCAATATCATTTACTTTTTAGTAATAGCAAAATTAGTTAGCAAATAGCATGCAGTGTAAAACTATCAATCAAATATTATTTAAATTTAAAAATTCAAATTTGAATTTCCAGTGACATCTGCTTCTATATAGCTGAACGTAAAGTCAATATAGGCAACTTCATACGCAACTACAGCATAGAACATCAATAACCATGAGTATCATCATTGTAATTCTATTACTGCTTAGTTAATAGAATTATTAAATTAAATTTATTGTGTTAAATCTGCCAAATAACTATTTCAAATATTTTCATCTAAAGAATTCAAATTTGATAGATTTTTATAATAGGATTGGATGGTAACAAATAATAAAAGTTGCAAATTTGTATTTTTTTTCAGTATTTATTTATAAAGAAACAGTTGGAAAGTTTTATTAGTATTTTTTGTTTCCTTTTTTATTTCTTTCAATTTTCATTCCAATAAAACATTATTTTTCCACTTTCGGTAAAACACAAAGAAGAAATATCAACAGAAACTTAACAATTAGATTGTTTGCTCTCTCTTTTTTTCTATATATATATTTATTTAAATATAACATATAATATGTATAGGAATATTTGTTTTCACATTTTTTTTTTTTTTTATACAATTATTAAAATATCTAACAACGAAACCGTGAAATCGGAGAGATACAAAACCAAAATAATAGAAGGAATTTAAGTATAATATGTACAATAAATGTGAAAGTAAAATGAAATTCATTCAATTGATCATGTGTGTTATCGTTTTTCGAAGTCTTGGCAGTTTAATTTGTATCTTGCTTTGGAAAGAGCACCTCGGATGACAACTCACAATCAAAATACTCGATCAGGGTTGCTTTTTTTTTAATTAAATCACACGATTTACACCTTTTTCCAAATGTATTTAGAAAAAAAGTATGGTCTAAGACTTTCGTCTTAATTATTGGTTAATAGTATTAGTTCGTCCACATGCATATTTTCTTCTTTCAGTTACAATTTTTTGTTCGTTAGTTAATAAATACGTGTATATTATATAAAAGATTCGCATTCGATTAACGTTACATATGTACAGAGAAATTGTTACAAGAAAATTTACAAACATCGACTCGATTGGAATCGGTCCAAGTGTATCAACTAATTTATTTACAAACGATGCGCCGGGGTGATTCAATGGAATCCATTTTGCGTGATGAATGGATGCAATCTCGCATGGAGTAAATTGGGACGATTTCGTGCAATTCGTTCGTCCCAAGGAAACAGAACGTTGCAATGCTAATCTTCGCTCGGTAATGTTCTCGCTTTGTGCATCGAACTCAAATTCTAGAGATTAATTGAAATTATTGAATCACCCTGTATACACAATGATGATGTAGGATGGGAAAGGAACAAGTGTGGAATTTTGAAAACGGAAATCGCACTCTTATTTCAAGGGAATAGCGTTTATCTTTTGTTTGTTTGCTTTTTCTAACGTGTTTTCTTGATATGGTTTCAATTGATTTAATCACGTGAAAACGATTGTTCAGGTTGCTTTGTAAAAAGAAACATGCAAGTTCTTAATGTTATGTAAGTTTCGTTTTTTTATTTATTTACAGATGACGCTGCGGCCTTTCACTTTGCGTAGTCACTGATTCACTTTTGTTTTTAATTTGTTTTTTTTAGGGAGTTTGGTTAGCATTCAATGTAAAAGATGGCGCACGACTCGAATTCCTATAATTGCACGGAGACGAGGTCGCAATCGAAGAGCTCGTGATCGGGGGTGATGTCGGGTTTCTGGGGCCGGCAGCACTCCCCGCCCGTATGCTATACAGAGATCTCCTGGATCTGTACCCGCTTCTTCATGGTTCCGGACGTCGGCGGGTTGCTGGACGTCCGGACCGGCGGTTGAGGCTTTTCCCTTTTACCACTCCCGTCGTGCTTCTGGAGTGTGTTATAGCATGGTGGCTTCTCTTTGCGGTCAGAGACGGGCGGCGGCGAGGATTGCCTGCACGTCGTCATGGGGATGTTCTCCGTGGACGAGGCTATCCTCGCCGGTTGCCTTCCACCGTGGTTCTGCCGTCGCCGGTCGCGCTCCCTCTGGTAGTAGATCCCAGCGAAGATGAGCATGTTCAGCACGAGCAGAAGACATCCCACCCCTACGGTCACCCCCAGAGCAGCGGTGTAGCTGTAATAGTGACGCGTGGCTAAGCGTTGCAGAAGCTCCGAATCCTCCGTGTCCGCTGCTTCGTCCTCATCTCCTACGACATCCAAATCCAGAAGTTGTTCATCTGGAGTAGTCTGCACGCATTCCGCTTCCTGATTGGCATGCGGATCCGTCATAGACGCAGGATGCAGAGGTGGCGGTAGACGCGTGAAGGATTCCGCTCGAACTGCCCCTAAAATACATACAATAAATCAAACTTAAGAACGATGCAAAATATTGGTTGAAATGTGATTTTGCAAATAAAAGGTCGTTAAACGCTTGCGTTTATTTGCGTGTATCGAAATGATGCATTCGTTTATTATTTGTATGTGAACCATAAAAGCAATTTGCGTAAAAATGAAGCGACAATTAATATAAAATGTAATGGGCGAAATGGAAACAAACGAATGACGTATTTTGTTTTGCGCCGGATGAATGATGTAATAAAATAAAAATAGTTTCAGTTCAATTAGTTATTTGGTTTTGGAATGAATTCGAATAATTTTGGAGTGTGTCGATGATAGCGCCATCGAGTTGTTTTTTGTTGTTAATCTGATGATATTGTGGAGTGTGAAAAATGATGCTTTACCAGCGTAATAATGGGGCTCTCTCTCGTGGAAATGATGATGCCTCATGCTGACATCTTCATCGCCCGGCTGATGGAGCTGAGGAATTAAGTTCAACCAGACGGCCATCTTGTGACCCCTGTAATGGCTCCTCATCTTCGGCTTCAGCGCTGCAAAATTACACACATCGATGAAAAATTCATCACGACTTCGGAGCCATCACCAACACCGAGGGCGGCGGAAGGGAAGATTGATAACGGGTTGCCGAATGAAGGGTGGATGAAAAAAAGAAAGGAAAGGGAAATTTATCTGCCCGCATGCCCGTTTCTTTCGTGCGGAGCATTTGTCATTGTAAACAAGACACCGTCATCTTAAACAAATGGAAATAAAAAGGAAGGACTCGAGGAAATTGATCGGGCGAAGAAAGTTCGATGGTTGGGCTCTCACGTCGTTGTTTATGGAGTCGATGGCCGATTTAAGCCTGGCAAAACCCCGGCGTTAAGTTGTTCCAGATTAATGGAGGAGAGAGGTCCTAAGTGGAAACACGCCGCGAGTGACGGGGCGGGCGGTGGTGTAGTTGTTGTTGGTAGCCTCCCGGACCCTCTCAGTCCTTATTTATTAATATCCCATCCCCCAACCATCCCTCTCTCACCTCCCCCCCTCAAACCCTAAACGCATCATCGCCGTAGCCCCCGAGGAAATTTCCATAACGCCGCCGCCAACATCAAATATTAACCCATTCAATGTATATACAACCATATTTACACATTTGCATACTTTGCGCTCTATACACATACGCATCCATACACATATAAAACAATATTTACGGGCGCGGAACGGATTTCATTTAAACGGACAGACCTAATATCGCGCCGTCAATTTTCGCATAATAGGATAACTTTTAGTTCTGTTTATTGTACGCTGAAAACTTTCGCGAAATATAATCGCCATCTATTGACACCCATTGTGATTTATAACAAGCCGCAGTTTAAACTACTGCAGCGATATTAAATTTTCTTTCTGCTTACATCATTTTACCATATTTACTGAATTCTATAGATTCAGATTATATTTGCTGAAAGTTAGGGAATTTGTTCAATACTCATCATTACAAAACCTATTTACAGATTGCCACTTGGATGTACTTCAAGTTCTAATTTGCCAATTTGACCAGTATGTAATTTATTCAAAATTACAAATAAATAATTAAAAATGTTATTATATTTTTGCTAATAAATGTGTTTTTTTATGTGTGTGACCTACAAAATTATAATAACTTGTGCATATTGGATATAAAAAACACTTTTGTTTACGGATCTGATGATAAAGGCAGAAGATATTAATATTGTAATTCGATTAGGAAAATGTTTGTCGAGTTGGAAAATGTCGGTCGCGATGAATTAAAGATGGAATTTAATTTCCCCGCAGACGAAAGAGGGTGCGGAAGTGAAAGAAAAGAAAACGGGAACTTTTCTTTTCGTCCGCCACCCACGTCACCATCAAGTTAGATTGCCTATACCGGATTCGTTTCGGATTTCGCTCCTTGTTTTGTTCGATCGGAAATAATGAAAGCAAGTAATTCGGAATTGATAGAAATCGAATTTAAAATTCAATCAATGTGTTATTATAGCGTGGAATCTTCTGGTGCGCTTCAGGCATAAGAGACAGCGTGCTTGCATAGCCGGAAAACAAACGTGACGCCATCTGTCGACGCATTCCGTACTTCCCCGAGGAGCTATCCCGCTCCGACCATCGAGTTTAATCCGGCTAATAATAATTTAACTCTTTATAGAAAACGTCGAGGCTTATGCGTTTAATCTTATTAAACGTTGGAGAGAATTAAACGTTAGCGTTGTTAGGGGTGGCGGGCGATATAATAAACATAAACGGGCCTAAACTTAATCAGCTTACGGCGCGATCAGACAATGCATTGTTATCTAAAGGTGTCGACGCGCCCGTCCTCCCCACGAACGTAGGGGATGGTTGGTGCGTTTATCCAACTGGAAATTAACTTTTGAAGAGGGAAAAATCCAATTTCAAACACCTTAGCTTAAATTGTGCCATTAAAAGTGTTAATTGGAAGTCATAACTACTGTTTCGGCCGTTAACGAGAAGAACAATTCTCTTCTCAATTATTTAAGCTGATGATAGTAAATTGTGAAATGACGTTTTTATAGTATTGACGATTGAAGATCATGTGTGATTGTATTATAGTTGCTTATTAAAGAATGCATATTAACGAAACGCACAATGCGGAAGAGAAATTTCAATTTGGCGCAGAACGAGAGATGCGACGAGCAAAAAAGATTTAACATTTCAAACGGAACACTCTCGCTTTTGAACAAACCGATATTGGCCGGCCGCCAATCAATATCAGCGAGAAGAAGAGAATCGAATTCATCGCAGACTATTTCAACTATTGCATTCCGTCTGTATCGTGCAAATATAAATTCTGGTTGAGCGATTGGAGGCGGCGGTGGAGGCGGCAACGACGATTCATTAAAACTGTCAATCAACGGTGACAGTCGCAATCTAGCAGGAATGATGACCTAAGGTATTTATTTCGAATGGGCTCACGTTCGTCCAACGGAAAATCCGACTGGAAATGAAGAGGAAATGGCTTACCGATGCTCAGGTAGTATTGGCTGCCCACTTCGTAGGGGTCCCAGTTGATGCCTTTGTACCGAGTCTTCTCGCGAGCCGTCCCATAGTCGGGGATGTCTGCGGCTTTGCTCAATCCCGGACCGTTCGGATCGCCGCTCTTCGCGAAGTTGCTGAGGAAGTTCAAAGCCGCCTCCGCCACCCCCATGTCCTGTCTACTGAAGTTCTGCGGAAAGTTAGGCAGCCCACCCACCAGTGGTAAGCCTAGCAGGTACGTCAGATCTTCGCCGCGCACGCTTCCTAACCTCTGCAAATATAAAAAATATAGTTTTAACAAGACATAAATTCATCAGAAAGCCCGGCTACATTTGGCACGTCTTGTTACTCGCCAGTCACAATCTTAGAATACAGTTCTTAGATTTATATTAAATAAATTTCTGAACTTAAAATCATCAATTTATTATTAATTAAAAGGTTTGATAAATTTTAAAAGGAGATTTCGTTTATTTTTTATAAATATCTAAAATGGTTATTTTATTTTCTATTATAAGAATTGTGTCATTTTATTTTTTGTTTGGTTGTAAGATGTATGTAGTACTGGTTGTATAATCAATTGTAATACCTGCGGATAATCGCTCTCCTTGGTTTGGTATCCGAAGTGAAACAGGAATGTTTTGGCTCCGCGTCTCGCGTGCAGATATCCGACTCGGATCAAGGGTGAAACCGTGTGTCCGTCGCTCAGAGCTTCCATTGTCGAATCCCTGATGTTAATAGGATGCTGGATGGGTTTATCCCAATCCGTGTACTCGTTCCTAACGGCGCTGAAGATCTCGTTCAGATGGTAAACGTATGCGTTCCTAATATACGTCCTCAGGATCCTATTGCGCTGATCTTCCTCGAAACCGTACTGTATATCGTTGGCATTGAAGTCGTTGTAACTCTCGGTGGTCGTCGTCCCCAGCAGAAGTTCGCAAGTGATGAAATTTTCACTGGCGTGTTCCATCGCGTAGGCCGGATCCGGCGTTTCCGGGTCGACCGGAAGTGATGGAGCTATTCGAGGCATGAATCTCACTGATTCCATCTCGATGTCCAGCAGCACCTGCAGAGGTCTGAAACACGATTTTATTACTTCTTCATATTCATAACGCGACGGTAAAAATCGCGGAGCAGACGTAATAAAATAAAGAGAGTTACACTATAAATCCGAAGATATGAGTCGTTCATTTCATTTTCCAGCAGTAAATCACGAGACATTTAAAGAAAACGGGCGTCGTGAAAGAAGAAAGGCGGAAAAAAAAATAGTAGTTCAAAAAAATATAGTCAGTCATCGAACCGCCATCTACATAAGCTCACAGAAATTATTATTTTTTGTTTTATTTAGTTTGTTTAGCAACAGTTTCCAAAGTGGGATATACGTTCGAATAAATCACGTCCGGAAGTTATTAAACATGCATAAGTGCGAAATAAATTCCACTTCAGCCTTAATACGATGTTTAATAAAATAAAGTATAAAGTTCAGCTTCCGTTACAAGTATACCAACCGTACACAAACTTCGGATAATAGTTACCGTTCCAGTCCTCCACCATTCATTAAGTTTTCTGACTTCTTCCCTTCAGTTTTGATTGGCTTTCAGGAAACTTAACGGAATAATTCTCTCTAGTTGTTAAATACTAAAATAATTTTGTTTCCGAGTTAAAAAATGTTATATTAGAGTTGAGAATTAAACGAAAATTGTTATAATTTATAAGATTGGACAAAAAGAACTTGAATGAAAGTTGACTCGGAAATAAACGAAGGGAGCGATTCATTGATGATCCGATTACGAAATCGAAATCTCCGACGTTCAAATAATTTATATTTCGGATCCATTTCAGATAAGAATTGATTAACATTTCGAGCGTCGAATGGGAAACGTTAATTTGAATGTTGTCTCTTCGCAGATCGAGTTCTATTGTTTCAAGAGGCGCTTGGCAACAGCATCAATAAGCAAACAAAACATACTAGCAAGGTTTTTCTTGTTTCGACCGTCGGATAGTTTCGTCCGGACAATAATTCATGTCTTGTTTGAGTTTGTAATTTAGTGAACTCACTATTATGTAATGCGGTCGGGCCGGCGCGGCAGGCCGTTTTTCATGCAGCAATTACGGACTTTGCAGGCGCCTACCCACCCGCCCCTCAGGCAGCGGCAAACTTCAAAATGATCGATTACGTGTCGAGACATTATCGACACATTTTCTATATGCGTGGAGGTGGCTGCTGCAACACGAAATTACCCCTAGACTCTATTTAATATCGGGCCGGGTACTTAATCACTCACTTCTGGATGAAAAACCGTGCGAAATACCTAAGCCGATGGCGCGCTACGTAATTAAACATATTGCCTGTGAAATTTAATGAACAGTTCTTTAATTACGCAATGATTCGATTCGTCAACTTCCGCCTAGGCAACACACGATGCGTTAACTTAATATAGACAACTCTCTCAACGAATTCTCATTGATGGAGTGAACACATATTTTTTCCATATAGGCAGCATCTGTAGCTTCAATATTTAAAACAAACAAGCGATAATTTAATAAATCAACCTCTTCTATATAAGTAAATATATTGACCTTCCACTTGCGGACGTATTGTGGCATATTTTGGTTACGCCTCTATAAGAAAAGCGTCAAAGAAGTTTCAACGACAATTGACAGCTCTATGTATAAAAACAAGCATCGTTTAACTAACAGAAACCGAAATTTTAATTTCATAAAATATTTCACGTAATGTTAGAAGTCTGCTAAGCACAAATGGAGCGAACTGTAAAAGAAGTGAAACTGACACGGGTAGATGATTTGCAGCTTCCTAATAATAATTGTCAAAGTTCGAGTGGTCGAGCGGATCCAGGCCCAAACTCTACGGGCTAAATTTAATTGGATTTGCGCCAACAGAAACCAAAACCAATTGGACGAAATTCACCCGACAACTACTCCGCCGCTGCCGCCGTCTATGTTGCAGCCACCTCTCATCGCGAATAATTAAATTATACTTTCGCAATCAAATTTCCCGTACGCCTGAGGCAACTGTCAAAAGTCCGTAAGAAGAGAAAAATACGAAAACCGACCATTACGTGGTGAAATTCAATTGATCAATTACTTAATTTCTTTAAATTTTGAATTACTTAAATATGGAAAAAATGATGATGATAATAAATGATCATTTAGAAAACTTGACATTTGTTCAGTGACAGTTGACGCATGACAGTTATATTTAGAATTAAAATTTTAATTTTATTATGTTTGGCTTTGCAATCTTAGTTGATATTGGCTAGCAAGTGCGTGTTGTTGTTGTTGTTGGACTTTTTGATTAAAAGCCGGAATGTTTGCAGTGCAGAACGTAAACACGAGTATGTGTCCACTACTGCGGGGGCGGCGAAATTTGTTTGACGCAGTTTATTATATTCCATGTTGTTTCTCTTTACCTTGAGCGCAGACACGGTGCAATGTCAACATCGTCCTGGAGCGGAGATTTCTTGTGCTGGTCGTCGCCGCCGCCGCCGGTGGACGTGGGTGGTGCATTGCTTGTGGAGACGACGACGCCTGGCATCGGTAGGCAACCGGTCTGCTGACCGACGCTCAGCCTCAGGGCATCCGGATTGTGGGTGGTAGCCCAGGGACTGAGAGCTGTTCCGCTTAGCAGGACGACCCTTCTGAACAAACCTGCGGATAGAGAAACGTCAATATTATTACAATTACGGATAGAAAATAAGTGCAATGAAAACAATAGTTTTAATTAAAGCTGTAAGATTTTACCAAAATTCTTATAATTTTAATTAATCCTAAGCTACAACTTGCTGTGTTAACTTGTTTGCATATCGTGGTTTTTGTCAAGATGATAAATTCATTATTTTATGTCAAGGGTGGCCAAACTTTTGATTTAAATTATAGGCGGCGGTCTACCAAAAACAAAGCAAAAGTTACGCGGTCGATTACAAATTTCTAATTTCTATTTTATTTTTGTAGTATTTTTATTATACGTTTCCCTCATTTGCAATAAAATATATTCGTTAGTGGAAATGCTTTCGTGGAAAACCCTTTTTCTTATTTTTTTTTAACGAAGTTGTCGGATTTGGCTGTCGGAATAATTTATTTGCAATCGGAATTAATTTCCGTTCCGCGTCGGCCGACCGCAGAAGCGGACATCTGGCGGCGGTGTTCACCCTGCATTCCGTCCTAGGTCCGATCCCACTTCCTTTGTTTCCACGTTTGAGGCCCTTTGCGCATCCAAAATATTTCTATTAAATAGAATATAATGAGACGAAACCTCTTGAACGCTCAAAAAGCAAGCTCTTCCATTTTGTCTGTTTCCTAGGAGACTTGCTTAATGAACTGTGGAAATTTAACACACGTGATGTACATTCACAATTTATAGAATTCAAAGCATCCACCTTTGCGTTTTTCCCAACATTTTTATTATGTTGATTCCGTTTTTTTTTTTGCATCCATATTACGTGCAAATATTTTTCATCTCCCATAATTGGGTTGCTTGACGACGACGAGTGAGCATCTTGTCACAGTGGGTCGCAAATTTCAATTCCTTTGGACATATAATGACTCTGTAAATGCTGAGCATCATTGATGGAGCATCAATTAGGGAGTTTTAAATAAGCTACATCCCAGATAACAAGTATAATCTACATGCCATAATAGGCTGAAGCACGGCGGAGGCTGCAGAGGGCCAAAATAGTATTGGAAGATCAGCATCGCAGAGCTGCACTAAAGTAACCGGTATTACTCTAAAAAAAAAGGCAACCCCATATATCCTATCATTTTATTTTCTTTAATTTTCCAACTTGACAATTGAACGCCATCTATTGTTGTTTCACAGCAATATATACAAACAATTATAATTTAGTAATTAAACGTTTGACGAATGACGTCTAGGAAAAAATAATTAAATTGCCTTGGACGAAGCAGAGCCGCAACGAGTTTTATTTGAGCGAATAACATTTTTTTTAGATCTATTCTTTTTTGTTTCATTTTTTTTTGTTCGTCGACCCCCCAATTGTTTCGTTCGGAATTTTTACGCCGGCAATAAAGGAATTTAATAAAAATCATTTTATCGAATCGCAGAAACGATTCTAAGCCGAGAGCGTTCGCTTCAAATACATTTAGCCTTCAATCTCTTTATACCCAATGTACGAGCAGCGTTCGTTCTGCCTTCTGCAAATGTTTCGGCGATGGTTTTTGACGGTGCTCGGTTGGCATAGTAAGTACACTGTATGAAAATAAAAGAGGGCGCTGATATAAAATATGAAACGATGCGATTTACGACCATTTCCCATTCCAGTTCCACATGCACGTATGTGTATTTTTTTCCTTTATTATTTTTTTCGTCCCTTAAATTTAAATAATAGCCCTGCTTCGCAGATTTCTTTCCTTTTTTTTGTCTCACTCTTTATACCCTTTTATTAAATTATACGTTCTTTATTGGCTTTCGCATAATTTGCATATCTTGCTATATATATCGAGGTATATTTTTATTTTTATTATTTTTTTGAAGGGCAAAATTGAATTAGCCAACATAGTGTTTTTTAACATGGTTAAACAGTAGTAGGCATTCGACGGAATGACATGCTTTCAAAGGAATTTATTCAGCCACTCCACCAGAGGGATTTCCTTTGTATAAATAATTTATTATTCTCCTACGAAATTCAATTTCTTTGTGTTCACCATTATTTTATTCTTTTGAATTTTGTTTTTTAAATAGCATAATAGCTTATCGACAATTCAACTTCACATTTCTTTGGATTTCACACTTTTTCCATATTTCTTTATATATTATTTTAAAATATTTAGTTTTCCAAGTAAATCAAAACCTAAATACTCTTTTTTTTACAAAACGAAGATAATAAGGTAATAGATTATTAGATTTACCTTTTGATGATGGTGAGACGAAGAGAAGATTGGCAAGTGCTGCGCCGGTATCGTGACCCATGAGGGTGACCCTGGTTGGATCACCGCCAAAGGCACCGATATTCCGTTTGATCCATCCGAGTCCTGCTGCGATGTCTTTCATGCCCAGATTTCCGCCCGATGGCGGATCACCACCGGTGTCCACTTTGTACGCTGCTACCGGTCTCGTCCTCAGGAATCCTGCAAAAATTACATAACGTTCGCATCATCAAATCACTCAGGAATCATTTGTTTTTTTTTTTTTTAATATTGAAACAGTGAATTTAATTTCACTTTCCATCCGCTAGGGCCGGAATTATTGTCATAACAACAATACACAATACATAAATGCATGGATAAAGCTATATTCACGAATTTGTATAAAACATTATTTGTTTTATACAAATTGTGAAATGAAAATTCTCCAATACTTTTTTTTTCAAGAATCGAACTTCTGCTTTTATTAAAGAACCAAATTATGAAAATTTTAACGCATTATTGTTTTTTTTTTGTAAAATATATTGAATATTATGCAACCAAATATGCAAACGTGTACAGTTACATACAACAGTTTCGTATTTGGTTGTTCAAAATGGGTCCGCAGATGTCATCAATTGCCATCTTTCTTACAAATCCAATGGTATTTCTTACATTGCATTAAAATTAATTTAGAAAGTTATGATTAAATTTGTTCTCAAATTCACATTGATTTTGATAGTCACTAGAGACGCGACTGCATTCGAAACATCATCATCTCATAGATAATTCATATCATTGCAATCATTTTATAATTGAACTGAACTGTAAAACATTTCTTCTTCTACTACTTTTTTTTTGTTGCATATTTGACAGTCTGCGAGCATCGTGAATGCAAATGTTAAGATAATTAATTTTGTTAGAGATTAGTTCTGAAGCATTGTGTTTGAATTGGGTTATTTCTTGGGTGCCGTGACGCAACGAAGATTAGTATTTGTTGAATGGATTTAAATTCGGAGCCCCAACAATGAATGAATGAGTGAATGTGGAGCGGCCGATTAGGCGTCGTCACAATGTATTTATACGTACATAACTGGAAAGGTAAATTGACAGAGAAACTTAACTCTTAAAGCAAACAAGCGGAGACAGGGGATCCCCCTAAAATTAATCGCATTGCGGAGTAGTGGCTGCATGCAGCAACAATTAGTCTGTTCTCCTGCGATTTTCCGTACCAGAAACCTGGTGTTTGCGCATGCAATCACATCGTAGAATCATCTTCCTCATCCCCTTTGTGTACAGTCTTCTCCGTCCACCCTATGTCTTCTCATATTTGGAGCGTCAAGCTCAATGGAGACGCGTGTACGGCTGGTTGAAGGGAACTTCGCTGCAGCAGAAGTTGCCGACTTATTTCCATAATGGAAATCGGTTTAACAAAAGCCAAACAGGCAGGCTTACCAACTGTAACCATTCCACCCTCACTGCCGCAGTGAATCCAATATCGCATAATCATCGCTCACCCAAAACTTGAATCCTACTCTCTCTCACACTAAGTGTATATACTAACCTATTATGAATCCTGCTTTGATTGTACAAAACTTTGAATTAACTTGTTTAATTTCCATAGTAAATAGATTGTTGCCCAAGAAACAGCATTACAACCTATTAGTGCTTTTCTCGGTCTGTTGTCTTTACTAATAATACATTTTCACGCAAACAAAGATAATTTTGAAACGTTTCAACTTTTTGTTTGAAAAATGTAACAAATTTACAAGAAAAATATTAGTAATTCTTCAAAATAGTGTTTTTAACTATCATTATTGATTCTACAAATAAGTAAAATTATTAGTATTTTTCAAGTATTAAGTTGTTAAAAGCCCATAAGATTTGAAAGTTGTGGTCGCTCGCAAAGTGTTAATATCATCAAACGATCCAATACAGATACGTTAAGAGTATATATTTGTTTGGTGACATTTTAACAAACCATAAACAAATATGGAGCACCAACAGTAAAACTAAAAAAAATATTATCAGGTCAGTTGGTTGCCAACAAACACGAATAGAAAGGGGTATGTATGTAATTCATCGGAAATAGCACGGTCTCTCGCTTCTCTATTTTTCTAGATTTACGATCGTCTCGCGATATTTACTGTCGAATAAAATAAGCGCGAGCCCGAAATCCCCGGAGCCGTCAAGTTGGCAATACCCAACTACCCCATCCACCCTCGGCCACTTCACATGTTTAACGTCAGCTTTTGTTTTATTGGCAAACATAACGGAACGAGTAAAACAAAAGTAGAAGAACAAACGAAAAATAAATAAAGGAAAGTTGTGATTTGAATTGCCAACTTTATCACTGTTATTTAAAAAAAGGTTGGTATTAAAGCCGTGTTGTCTAAATAATATACAAATGAAAGTGAAAATGAAATTAAAATCTTATTATGCAAATCTGTTGGTACGAGTGTATTTACGAAATTATGTAACCAAAACGTAAAAGTGTTTTGTTTAATTTCTGTGTTTACATTTTTTTATTGTAGTTGTTTTACGTGAAGTGTTTTGCAATTTTCATTGGTTCAGTGTGGATTATTAAATCCTTTAACGCCGCCATCAAATTACGTGCGGAAAGATCGCGTAATTTTAATTAAATCTGTCGAGCAGTTAATAAAGATGGAGCGTAATCCCCGAAATTAATTTCTAACTAGTGCAACTCTCGCTAAGGTTTGAAATTTATTAGTTCCCACAAAAGTCCCGGTGCTTCGGCAATTACGCCGTAAAATCCATCAATTCCGTGAACACTACTTACTAGGCGACTTGCATTCTACGGTATTATGCCACTTTATTTTTTATAAAGTCACAAATTTCTATTTAAGCAAGTGTTTAAAACGTGAAATATTACAAAAAAAAATAGCAGTTTGTTTGAAACTTTTAAATCGTTTTCCTTTAAGCGAGAAAGTAGCTGTAAATTACTTTTATAATAGTTTGACAGTTTTAAAAAGTAAATTTGTTGGTTAAGTTTTCTGAATACCAATATTTTGTAATTGCATATTTAAATAATTGTAAATCTATTATAACAAAATTCTATTTTTGAAGCAGTAAACTGTAGTTAATGACTTTTCTAATAGTTTTCAGAATGTAAATTTGTTGGTTATGTATTTTATTAATACCAACATAAACCATAATTTAAGTACATTTTATAAATTGTTTATTTTAATACTCGTAAATCTAAATATAATTTGACACTAAAATATCATTCTTAATACCAACATAAACTGGTAAACCTTGTAATGTATGATACTCTTGAGCTTTAAAACGAGCATACATAATGTCTCCTTAAAGATATATTGCAAATAAACCTATTGTGTAATATGAAAAAAATAGAATATTTTCCGGACTGTTACTTTAATTTATTCCGTAGAATAAGGCTATAAATTCCCAAAATAAACTGCAAAAATATTTTAAAAAAGTTTTTTTTTTCGTATGTTAGGGAGTTTTATTGTTTCCTTCGTATTATTTTCCCTTTGTAAATAATGATTTAAAATGCGGATGCATTGAGGAAACTTGAGATTAAGAAAACGAATATTTTGTCGAGTGTCAAATTTCGAGGCAAAGAAAATAGAAAACGCGTATGCATTATTTTTCTTCGCTTCGTTTTTCTCTCTTTATTTACTTTACTTGTCTCGAGATCCTTGCATTTATTTTCGTGAGCAATTTTCGGATAAAGCTGAAGGATGGAAAGAAAAGGGAGAGCGAGGAAAACAAATATATAAAGGGGAAAAAAGTGGAACCCACTGGATGCGACTGGGAGTCCTGTCGGATCAATGATTCGTCGGAGGGGAGATTTGCGTCGCAGACGCATGTGTGTGTTGTGTATGCATACATATATACACATATGAACGTGCATTAGCCCACCCTCGATACACGCACACGTGAAAAGAAAATTCCGTTGGGGAAATTTACACGCGTACGTTTTACATAAATTCCGACCGACGTTTCCATACATTCGGGCTGAACCGAATTATTACGTGCGTGCCCTCTCTACGTGTGTGTGAACAACCACACGCTGTTATTTTTCTTTTTATTTTTTGCATTCCTTCAGACACCTACGTCTTTTCTCCATTTATTCTTGCATTTCAAAGACAGGACCGGCTTTAGAATATCCTTTGATAATAATATAGTTAGATGTCGTCTAGTGCACATGATAATAATATGAATGTCATTTGTCAATAATTGAAAACGTCACTTGTCATTAATGTGAACATTTTTTGTCAAAATTGCAATATGATTTCGAGATTTGACGTTAATTTTGTAGAGGCGCCACATACAAGTAATACGAGTCAGTTTTGTTATTGAAAATGCGTCCTTGAAATGTCTCACTCCGCAAAATGGTTTGAGCAGGTGCGATGGAGCCGCCACTGTGTGCGAAGTTGGGGGCGGCCCAGGGAGCTGTAACTAACTGCATTCGTTTCGATTCGATCTGCTGGGCCAAAGGATTTATATTTATTTTTATCTTGAAATTCAATTGAGATTTATTAAGGAACGCCATTCCATTTACCTTCGCCTTAAAGGGATATTTCTACTACTTCTTGCTGCACCACCGACTTCCCTACAGGCCTACTATATATATATCTTATATTTTTTTCGTACATCAATTTCAGTCACTGGAATAGTAGGCGAGGCGAATTATTAAAGGTTAATCTTCGGAAAATAAAGACATTTTATGCGCGCGATGCGATAATGCGAATGCTAGCTAGATGGCGTCGCGTATCCGGTTATGCAGCCAATGAATCGAGAGATAAGGAAGCCTTTTTGCCACCGAGCATAAATCACGCGCCATTGACGAAATTAAGTTTCCACTCACCGGAAACGGAAGCGCGCCTCCGATGTCTCTCACGCGTTCACGTTCATTCGAAAAGATCGCGCCCTCTCTCGGTCGCATTTTAACTATTAACGTTTTTGTTCCAATGCACAGAGCATTAAAAAAATTACGGATGAAATTTAAAAAATATGTATAACAAAAATGTCAACCGAAAAATAACTTCAACCGCACACGCTACACGAGCATAAAAATGAAAAATACCTACATTTAACCCAAATACTTTATTCATTATTTTTGTTGTTGTTATTATATCTCCGAAACTTCGATTGTTTTTTGCGAACTTTTTCGGTTTACTTTTCTCGAATATGTAAAACCTGAGGAAGAGGAATTTCCGCTCGGGCACAATTTAAATAATTTTACATTAATTTTCTCGTGGCTATGCATACATGATGGTATGCCGTAAATTCCGGCTTCGCAAATCAAGCGGCGCTGCGTAATTGCAATCGAATTAAAACCAGATGTTAATTGAGAGACAGCGCGACATGCAGATAGTAGAGTGGTAAATGGAAAAAGTTAAAAAACAGAATCAAAATTAATTAAAAGTTCGGGATTTTGGAGTGTTGCATTTTAGATTTTTTTTTTGCTTTCGCTTTTTTTACCCTTTTCTAGTTTTCGTTCATCTGTTTCGCTTAATTTATTGAAAACCGCAGTGTAACTCCGCAATTTTATAGGACGCCATCTATCGTCACTATTATATAACAAATTGTCAAGTATTATACATTTTATTTTTGGTGTTTTATTTATTATAAGGAAAAAATGAAGTTTATTTATGTATTAGGGCGGAAGGAAATGGTTTTATCTGGGCCTGAATAAAGTGGAAGAAAGCCGCGTTTCGTGAAGAAGGGGAGTCGATGCGGCGAGGGTGCTCCGGCTAATGGAATACAATAATGTGATGGAGTTGCCTTTGAGGTAACATGAACTTGCTTTACATGCGACACAACTCACGTAAAATTACAATTCTAAATGTGTACTTCATTGATTTTACTTTTTTTTTGAATATTGATAACAACTACAAAATCTATTAAATATTGATACACACAGCTGGCATTTTCAGTAGAAACTTAATTAATGGCGGATGTCGAAAGATATTTTCTTAAAACTGTCAAATAATATTAAAAATTTATGAATAATAAAATTATGTTAATTCGCTAATTCAATGAAATTTTATATATTTGAAAAACTATCATATTTAACTTACATTTATAGCATTACAGATGTCGTCGTTATTTTTGTAATCCGTAATTATTATCTTCATTCAAATATGTACCATATCTGAAAATAGCGTATGAAACCTAAATCCAATAAATTCATGTATTATGGTACTATAATTTAGGATACATAGTTGAACAAATGGGACATATCTGAAAACTGTAACAAATGTTTCATAAAGATGAATGTGTTTATGAAAAAAAAAATGAACAGCAACAATGATAAAACACGATGACGTGCTATTATGCGACCGAAAAATCACGACTGTTTATAGAGTTGCCTATCTGCGGATTTATGCGCTTATATCGTTTGATTGTCGTGCGCCATGGAGGATTGATACGGCCGCCGCTCGGATTTATGGGTATCGGCAAATTTGGCCAAACAAAATCCGGGAATTGATTGAAATCGAATCCCTTTCATCTCGTTCTTCCTCTCGCGACGATGATTTTCTCGTTTCCCAACCTTTTCCTTTCTTTCCTTTTTTCGTCCGTCCGTATTGTTCGATCTGCCACGTAATACATTTGTGCGGATGCAGCAACACGTAATTCACTGTTTGTTTGTCCGTGTCCGTCTGTGCATGAACCCTTCTGTAGTTTCGGCCCGTGATTGGAATCGAATTAATTAATTAAAATCGATACGTGCCGCATTAAAATGGTTATGTGTATGAGCTTGTGTGTGTTTGCATGCATACGTATGCATCGGATCGACCGAGCGCGTAAATACGGTCACATACCCACCCTCGCGATCGCTCGCTCCAACAAATACGATAAACCCGTACGCTGTTTGCAATTCGCGGGGGGTGGTCGTTGCAGGGTTCACAATTTTGGAAAAGGTCAACGCGGTCGGCCCTTATGCCATTTGATAAATCGAGCCCGAAATGTGCATGTGTCTACCGCAATTCGGTTTCAAGAATATCCAAAATTTCAAAAAAAAAAGCAGCAAAGCAAACATTTTTTGTGCCGGTTTCGTTCAAGGAAAAACTATTTTTTTACCTGTAATTGTGCGATTTCAGTTGGTGGGTCGGTCGCGGCAAAATAAAAGTTGATTAAGGATAGCTTAATGGCCCGTCCGCTAATGGACGGACTAATTGCGAAAAATGGATGGACATAAAATACACACAAAGACACGCATTGACGAGTGATGGACAAATCTATGTTAAAGTAAAACGAACGGACAAAAATGAAACAATAAAAATAAAGTCATTAGATTATTGTTTTTCCCTTTAAAAACAATATATTAAAAAAAATATATAATATTTAAAAACAATATATTAAAATTTGATATTAAAAAAGTAAGTAAAAATGTTGCTGCCTCAGTGTACATTAATAAAATTACCAATTAAAACAAGCTTTATGAAACAAAAAAAAGGGCAATCGGAATTGATCTATCTGTTCCAGTTTCCATGACACAAATGAATATATATATAGTAATATGTATATGTAAAGCACTTACACTTTGATCAAAGCATAACATTAATTGGAGCCGTATCGAAAACCACTTTAAATACAGGTCAACAAGGAGGAAACCCAGGAAGCAGCCGCTATTCAGATTAAGTTACAATGGATGGATGCTAATGGAGATAAAGTAGATAGGCGCGCTCCCAGGATTGCGAGCCACGTATAAAATATGAACGAACATTTAATGTGTTTTAGCGAAACACAAGGTTTACCACAGACCATCCATATTTATATCAGTTCTCAAAGAAAGCCAGAAAGCACCGGTATTCCCGTAAAAATTGCATGTAATAACCGTTCTTCAAGAATTTATTGTGTAGATAATATTAAGTATTGTTTCAAACAATTGTATTAAAGCATTCTCAGTTTGCAAGGAGAAAATGGATGGATTTGTTTGCAGCGCCATCTCGTGATGAAATTTCAGGTAACACGCGCAAATGAAAACCGCATCTTTCCGAATTAGACGGGATTTTGCAATTAAGGTTGGTTCGAAATTGCGCAGCTATTTCGAATAATAAACAAGGAGCTGCGGCGGCGGCGGCGACAAGGAGATTTTTGAGGGGTGGTCGAGAATCCAATTTGCACTTGATTTAATCTTCCTCGGAAACCAATCAAATTCCCGACTGCATTGTTTCTCGCTTCTTCTTCTTCTTCTTCATCTTTTTGCTTTTATTTTCGTTCCCTCAAACTCGCTACGTTCTTTTCGGCGCCAAAATTGAAATTAGTGATTCGCGAAGGTTGGTGGGGACGGGGAAGTGCTGGATCCGCAGGCGGCGGATGTCACGTACGCCAGACGCAATTACAACTTGGACGGGGAATGGCGACAAAGAAGGCCCCGCCAAGTTATAATAATCTTGAGGGCTTTTCTTCCGCACGCCTTCGCCTCTTATTCTTCATCTTCTTGGTCCCGTTTATTTTTTTCTTTCTTAAAAAAAAGAAGAAAATAAGAAATCATAGTCTCCTCCACCCTTTATCCTTATTTCATCATCTCCCTCCTTTCAACTTTCGTCCGCGAAAATATGGCTAATCTTGGTGGCTGCGTGCCCTCCGGTTGATTTATATTAAAATCGAAAAACGCTTTTAATATTTATGAAGCCCCCGGCACGAGATTATTATTATCATCATCATCATCATCCTCACTATAACCTTCCACTCAGGTAAACGTCGTCGTCATGACGACACAATTATATTTCAATCTGCTAGGCTCGCTTCCGTTCGCGACATACGGATTGCGCCATCTCCCGTCCCAATATTTAAAGTAAATGCAATATTCGTTTTTTTCATTAACTTTTTCGTCGGAGCTCATTTTGTTTCATTTGGGAACAGACTTTGATCGTCGTTCAAAGAGGGTTGCAATTAGAAACAAAAGGACACGAACTATTTTATCCAACCCGCATCACCCGCCTCTGATCGAAATTGATGATCGTCGGAACATCTGCATGGAGAATGTAAATTAACCTTTTTAATCATCACTGAAACACCTACATTTGCATTGATTTACATGCATTAGTATTTGAAAAATAATGAATTTGTATGAACATTTTATAATACAATACTAATTTAGTGCAAACAGTTTGAAAACACAACACAATACAAGAAAATCACTGCCACATCAGCTTGTGCTTATAAATGTACTTTTAATTAATTTAATTTCCATGATTGATACATAAGTTAATTTGTATAATATTGTATAAAACCAAAATTACTCGAATTTTTGTAAGTTTTTATTACTTTTACATTAAATAATCTATTGAAATTTCATCTAAACTTTATTTGTTAATGTTTTGTTAAATTAAAAAAAAAATTCAGTTGTAATTTATTAAAAACAACATAATACTAACTAAATGTCAATAATCGGATTAGATTACGACGCTATCTGGTTGAAAAGTAAACAATTTTTTTTTTCGCGACTGTTGTTTACTGAAACGAAGCATTGTTGTAGTATAATGTGCGTTCGGATTGTGTTTACTTTGAATATAGTTTTGCTTTGCAAATATGCTAAATCGAAGAGGCGCGGAAGGATGGAGTGGGCTGAGACGCAGACGGAGATATATATAAAAAAAAAGACGAGAAGCGTTCTGTATTATACAAAGCTTTAGATTTGCAGTGTAAACATTTGATGAATTTCGTAAATTGAGCGCGTCTGGGCTGCGAAAAGGGCAAATATTTAGATTTATTCGCAGAGCGGAGTTGATGCGAATCTTGGATGAGGAGAGTTCGGCATCTCCGGAGGAATGAATATGAAGGAAAGAGAGGGGCGAGTTGGTAATTTGCTTGGGCCGTACTTGAGATAGCCACGAACATGTTGTTAAGCCTCCGGGAGAGGCCGCCCTTAACCGCTTCCAGCATTCCCACCCCCACGAGTCTATTTAGAAGCCCCACGGGCCGCGCGACTTATCTAAGCTAAACTAATTTATAATTCCAGTCAAGAACAAAACGCATTGTTTCGTCCTCGCGCCATGAATTAGGAAAGCTTTGAGAAGAGCAGCAGTACTACCGCGTCCCCCGTTGTGTTCTGCCTAATATATAGACTACGTATTTGATTCTTGAGAAAGTTTCCAGGAAGGAAGAGAAGAGCTCTGTAAAAATGGTTACATACCTAGAAGTCCTAACCGGAAGTTGAGGGTGACGACGATTACGTGGCCGTAGGATGCGAGGACGCTGCCGTCGTACGGATTTCCTGAGCCCCATTCGAAACTTTCGCCGTGAATAAAAACCAGAACGGCGTACGGAGCCTCCAGTCCCCGATTCCCTGCAAAACAACGCAACAAACAACATTAGAAAACAGAATTAAATGCTCCGCTCTCCAAAGTACTTATGGGATGAATAAGAGAAATATATAGAGAGAGAGAGAATTGGACAGAGGCAAGGCAATTTCATGCTCAAAACTTTAACCAATAATCCGAACTAATATTCTCGTATAGCCGAAATTCGAACTGGGCCAGAAGTTTACACGAAGAATGTTAATTATCCGGACAAATTTAATTCAAAATTCGATATCCGTTGCCCGAAAATAAATTCATTTTCAATGTATTAGTTAAGTAATTAATATTTTAAAAAGATTTATTATTTATTTTGGTTGCAAAAAACGTAAAATAAACATTTTTTTGTTATATTTACAATTAATTTTAGCTGCATAAACCATAATATTGAAAGATATTGTTTAAAGTTATATTGGTTGCACAACAATAATATTTCTAATATTTTTTTTTTGTATATTTTTACGAACTCAAAAAAAAAACTTTATAACTGATGATTATTTACATTTAAGCAAATTTTAAATTTATAATCTCAATTTAACTAATAAATGAGACAAAGTATGAAATAAAGTTAAAAATAATACGTTTCTTAAAAAAAAAAAGTTTGCCTTTGTTACGCGTGATTTATGTATATACAAATTTCCTCTTTTTCGTTTCTCTCTCTCTCTCTATATATATATATATTTTTATTGGTAAAGTTTTCACTATTTTACTAGCGGCGAATAAAACATCTTAAGCTTCCGGCGAAACACAGTTCTTGTTGGCTTTAAATCACACCGACTCGATCAATCTTCATGCCTCTCTGATGACCTGACCATAAATTTCCGCTTTTTCTCTCCCTTCCACGAAAACGTATAGGAAACGACGCAGAGGAGATTTCGTTACGAACATAAAGAATATACCGTAATTTAAGATAATTTTACTTTATACCATAAGATCGTCGATCAATTGAAGCTCCGCCATTAAACTTATTTACAATTTCCATGACATCCGTACCCAAAAAAAAAAAGTTGGTTGAAGTTTGATCAAATATTTAATTGACATTGATCAATTGTTCTGTTATTTCCATGGTAATCAAAGTGTAATTAGTATTATTGAATAAAATAATATAACTTCTGTATATTAATTTTAATGATGCAAATCAGGCAAAAGATAATCCGAATTCTGTGTAATTTTGCGAAAATCGAATGGGATCCAGGTCCGACGTGCTGTTGAAATTTAAAGGGTCAAAATAACGGACCCGATGACCCTAACGCCCTCTCGTATGTCTTCATTAGAGTGCGATGGCATGGATGGTGCGAGGTCGTCCGCAAGGGATTAACAATGTAATGCATGGGAATCCCCACGAATTTATAACTCGAACGACATCGGTGCACCTTTCCTGTTTGACAACGGATCAGTTTCGTATTGTTCAGATTAGGGATGTTTGGTTTTGAAAATACGAAAAATGAAGTGAAAATTATATAATATTGCATTATGCGAGGAATGGTAACTTAACTAAATCTAAGCTAACCTATCTTAAAATTTGCAAACTTGCGGACACAATTTTGGTTGTTCTAAAATGTTAAATTTTGTCGATTCTTTCATGCATATCAGGTTACATTTTCAGATGCACTGAATTATTCAGTAATTTCGTTCTCGGTTCGAGAATGGCAAAAAATAAATATTAGCATTTCAGCGAGTGCGAGAAGTGGAAGCAGGCGGCTCTTTGCATTGTACATCAATGTCAACAATTCGGTGCAAGAAGATAAAGGCATTTTAGACAAATAGAACCGACAATGTACAATAGTTGTTCCCTCGCAACACAGTTAATGGACTTTTTTTCTGAAGAGACTCACACAATAAATATATAGGAAAGACGACGAGAAAAACAAGCGAATAAAGAGAAAAAAAAAGAAACACATTACATAATAAGACTATTTTCATACAAAGGTGAATTGTTGCTGATAATGCTGTAATGTTGTTATCGTTTGTAGCCGCATCCAAACAATTCTAGTATAAATAATTCCGAAATGTAAATGCCAGTTGAAGTGGCGTTCGGCAATATGCGGAATTAAAAGTGCTACGGTTGTTATTCGACATTCTCTTTTCCATGACGATATCAATTATATTTTGGTCGAATAAATATATAATGAATGTGCAACCATAAGGACGGTTGAACCCGAGTGAAATTTTAATTTATCAAATTTTCTAGTTTTTTTTAGTAATGTTATTTATGTTTATTATTGCTTATTTTTCCAGTCCAAATTCGTGAATTCGATCAATTTAGTTTAATTATACCATATGCGAAGAAGTGGCGCATATATCCGCCCGTTCAAAGAAACTGCGCAGATGAAAATGCATCTTTGCGTTTCCGTCCACGAAAGCTTAAAATTTATTGAAATATATGTGTTCTTTGTGTTGCATATGTGTATTCATGTTCTCATGGTCAGCTTCATCTAATAACTTACGACGTATTTCGATTTGATAGTTTGCGAAGTAATTGAATTTGGGGCGTTAATTGAGTGACGGATTAAACATAGGACAATTACGCGTTAAACAACGTGAGGAGGAAGCAGCGCAGTGTGCTTTAGGGGGTGGCGGAATCGAAGGGCGATAATAAGGGAAGAAGTTTAATTAATCCGAGGGTCGCTTTCGGTCCGAGAGCTTAGCGTAAATTCCCATCCATTTCCAGGTGCGAACCGGACCGGAGAGAAGCCAATTAGGTCGATGGCAATTAATCAATTTTGCGCTGCATACCACCCTCCTCTCAGCTCTGTCAAGCATGTTGCATATACTTGTTTATTTATTTCGCTGCAATAAACCAGACAGCAATTCCAATTCCAAACTCGGTTTTGAATTAAAGTCGTTACTTTTCCCACTCGCATGTCCATACTTCGACAGTTGCGCCGCAATATTTACATTTTTACGAAATACCAACATCGAAAAAAAATGGTTGTATAAAACATGCATTTGTTATTGCTTGCTTTTGTAAATTTCCTCCGTTTGTTTTCAGTATTGGATGTTTCGTTGCTACGATCGAAACAAATGCGGAACGCAAAAAAACAGCTCGTTTAATTGTCTTCACCCTACTACAGTTTCCTCTCGAACCCTCAATTATCGGCAATCTCCCTCAAATTCCCGATATAATGGTTTCCCAATCTATTTGCATATAATTATAGACATTAATTATAATTAAAACGGGGACGTCGCAGGAGAAAAAATAAATAAAAATTTCCAATTCCATTCGCTAATTGGATATTCCATCCAAACATTGAAGAAAATGAATGGGAATATATAGATGAAATCGAATCCTAAATCGAATGCCCGTTTGGACGTTTCTAAAAATGGAACACCATTGTTTTGGCTGTTAATTATTTTGAATTACTCTGTGTCCACGATGCACCAATTACTGCTGTCGGTGATGTTTGTTTTCTTTGTGGTCTCGCAGTAATCATCATTTGTACAATACAATTAATGCGAATTTCAACGTAATTATTCGGCATTTATTGATAGGATACATTAATTTACTCTGTAAGCTTTCTTCATAGTAACTTCAGGCAACCATACATACAGTAAAAATAGACATATATATATATATATATATTTCTGTAAAAAAAACGATGAAAATTGCCTATCGCTGTATGCGATTTGAAGATTGAATATATGTTTTATGTAGGAGGGAATACGGTATATATTTAAGAGTAATTCATGTAACATTTTGGAAATGTGCAGATTCCTCCAGATGGGCCTTACAAATTCTTGGATCCAGATTGCCGTGCAGATGGATGCAAAGCCAATAACGCGTCCATCACACGCAATTCCGCAAGAACCGCACGTCTATCCCACGTCAGGCCGTGCCCCTAAAGCACGAATAAACCGACCATCGTCACAAACGAGCCGTACAAGATTCTCCTTACCAGATATCTTCAAACCCTTGCTCGTCCCCGTTTTACTTCGCATCAAACAAACCAATGACATGTGCCTATTGACGGAACTTACGAACATCTGCCGCGTCGGAACATCAAATATTTAACAGTATCGGCTTATCTCTCCGAACGCCGTCGGTTATGTTATCTTTTTACCACGCGAAGCGATGTTTAATGGTTGAGATTTATTAATAATTCAATTGCCAGTCATTGTTGCAGAGGCCCTGTTGTAGCCTCATAAATGGATTTTAGCACTTATGTGATTAGGAGCTAAGTTGATTCTAATTACTGTAAATATCATCTATAGGAATAACTTGAAATATTTATAAATATGTTTTTTGATATGATACACCTATGCTAATTAAGTTGCATATAGTTATTGACTATCAGATTTATATGGGTATCAAATAATTTGTTCTACTTATAGATGTTTGAATTTAAAAAAAAATACATGCTTTAGAGGTGAAGCTAATTATAAATAATTTTACTAATCAATTTATATCTTTGTGCATGTTTGATAAAATCTTGGATTACTCGTGCTTAGATTGATGTACGATAAAATAAAGTAAGAGTATTGATTATAACTGGAAGAGTTTCAAGATAAGATATCGAAATATCGATTAAAGAAGTAATATGAATACCAATGGATCCCAGGGATCAATTGGCAGGTTTCCACCGTTGTCACGTGCACATTTCACGCCCTGCCTTTATGAAAATGTTAAAACAATATTCCGCGGAAATAAATAACAAAAGGGGTGGCGATGAAAAAGCCGTTAATTATATTCGCTAGAAAAGGAGCCAACTTTTGTGCTCTCCGACTTTTCCGTTTTATTTCCCATTCGCTTATTATTATTATTATTTGCGTTTTTCTTGTTTCTTATTCTTCCCTCTGTTGCGTTGCAAATTTATTTGGAAATAATAGTTTTCTTAAAATTCGCTTCTTCTGAGAAATAAATATGCTTCCCAGACGAGGCACTCACTTTTTTTCCTTCTTCTCGTTTGCCGAAATATGTATGAGGCGGTTTAAATGTGGAAAGGAAAATAATCCACTTTTTTTTCGATTGCGCGGAGATCACTTGACCTCGCCGCTCGTATGGTATAGGAGATCAGATTAACCTCAGCTTTTTGACCAGCATCCTTCAGTTCAAGGAAAGAGCCTAGGAGCGGGGAGAAAATAAATAGCTTATACGTGAGTATTTGGTTGTTGGATTTATATATATATATTCGAAAGCTTCGCGTGTTATGCATAGAGGGCGACGGATGGACAAAGAAAACTCGAAGGGATTTCCCTTTTAATTCAGTTGTTTCTGCTGATGTTGTAGGATTGTAGGTGGCGGCGCGTCGTAATGGGTTTTTGTTGTTCCTATAACCAAAAAAAAAAAGAAACGAACGTTCTTTCGCTTGTTTACTGCCGCCGCCGGAGCCAGGGTTTCATAAGTCGGAACAAGTCGAAAAAATATATATATATATATATAGTGAAGCGCGGCAGGATGCTGTCATATGTGTGCTGTTGCAGATAAGTCGGAAACAATTCATTCGTGCAAAACATTCACACGATAAATGTTAGAGCGCCGCAGCCGCCCCCGATGGGATGGCACTAAATAACATCCGCATCTGCCGTCCCCTTTCCGAAAAGGAAACAAACAAAACAAACAAACGAAGAGAAAAAACAAGCGAGTTGAAACAAAATTTCTTTAGAAATCTCTTTTTGCCGCCTTTCGCGTGTGTCATGGGATTAGCGCCGAAGCTGGAGTCGGCGATACCCGCACTGTCTGCTTCCCCCAAGGGGATCCGACTATCTGTGCACCGCGCCTTTCGCAAACGGCAATGCATCAGACCTGAAGGGAAATTATTCTCATCCGCTGACTTATCTATGGATAACCTAAGTTAACTTTGCATCATTTTTATTTGTTATTATTTGTATCATTAAAATTATATTTTAATAACATTAAATTATATTATTAACCTCATGTTATTTTGCTCTCATAGAATCATATTACGTTCAATGTTAATGAGGTTTGACAGTTCCGTCTGAAACAGACTAGATCCCAAATGTTTTTCATTCTACTCTTCAGGCGACATCGATATCTATCTTCTGATTAGAAACGGGGGGAGATAGAAACACGAAAAGGGAAAAGACTGAAAGAAATAAAGAAAAGAAAGTAAATATAAGAAAACCATTCCGAGCCGTAAGCTTTTAATTGGCAAACCGGAAATAAAAGTTGCTTAATTGAATTTGCATTTAGCGCGCTCCAATAAAATCGCCGGTGCCGCCCCTTTGAGATTCGACGGGAAGAACTGCAAAAAGAAAAAGTGATGATGATGGGGGGATGAAAATAAATTTTCATAAAGTGTGAGAGAGATAGAGGAAGAAAAAGTAGAAATAAGATAAATACGTATTGCTAATGGGCGTCTCTGCGCATTTGTATGTTTGTTTGCATACGCGCTGCACCATTCGATTGCGGCGACATCTGGTTTTAATTGCTTCCCTAATTCAATTTTACCATCGGCGGAGCTGTTTCTCTTTTCCGACATTTTTTTTTATTTCACCCCTTTCACACGAAAATCTCAGTTTAATCTTCAGTTAAATGCAGAGATTCAACATTAAAATACCATTTGCCGCAAATACCACATAACTATCATTGTTTCGATTATAATTATACTTAATACTTTAAGTAGATTATGCGAACTTGTTGAAACTGCAAGTTCTTTAAGTTTGTCAGGTCTTCAATGTAATGCAATTGCGGTGAATTATTGTAAATTGATAGCTTCAATGAAATTGGGTTTTGTTTAAACGAATATCGATTTAGGCCGTTCATAAAGTCTACTATATTGAAAAGAATGAAGAATCCGTATTCATTTTTATTTTCTTTATGGATTTTCGCGCGTTGATTGCGGTTGTGCCGAAAAGTTTCTGGAACCGAATTATAAAGGCGGCACGTGTTCTCCGGGTTACATAAGCACCTGAATTATGCGCGATTCGGGTATTTGGAATTAATCTTTTCCATTCTTAGATTAGGGCACGTAGCCGCGCGAATTCCGATCACGTTTGTCCCATGTCCCTGGACGAACTCTGCCCTCCGAAACGGCTTAAAGCCAACCGAACCACCAAACAAAAACGCGTAACGCAATTAAATTGTTGCCGGAGTAAAATGGAATGGCCTCATGCGATGCGACCTGCGGAAGCAGTCTCTCTTTATAATACATCACGTGTATGAAAACATGAAACGGATTTAGGACAACAAGTGTAGAGATGAATTTGATGGCAGAGACTGTGTAATATTTGCAATTGGAATATAAATATTGGTATTTCGAATTGAACTATATTTTTGTTGAAAGGCACCATATAGAATAAATGAGATAAACGAAATATGTTGCGCATCGTTCGTGATAATATTGATTCAATAATACGTTGGATGAGGACGGAATAATTAGCTGCTGAGCGTGGTTGAATGCGTCGCGTGAAAGCATAATATTGGGGGATAATAGTGGAGCGAAAGAAAACGTGTTTAGCGCTTGGGATTTTGTTTCGTGCTCGTCCGATGGGTCGGAAAAGGTGAAGCTGAGGGATTTTTGTAAAACGAGGGCGCCGCAAATCCGTAAGACCAAAACAACTTTTCAACAAGGAAGGGCAGAAATAATAGGGGGCGCTGTTATTCGTCGCAGGATTTGGAAGAGTTTTAAGGGGGGATGTTGTGAAAATTGATTTTCCAACAGTTTTTTTTCCTCTGCACCGTCAGAACTCATTCGATTCTCTGACGAAAACGTGTAAATAGTTTCCCGGTTGCAGGAATGTCCGGAGGTCCGCGTGGTCTGAGCAATGCATAATGAAACAGATAAGGGAGTAGTTTCGGTTTCCGAAAGTTTTATTAATTTATTATGCTCGAGAAGAAGCAGAAGCCGGAGCGAAGAAGAGAGAGAGAGAACTCTATTTTACTGCACACTCTATATAGATATATCTATCTATGTGTGTATATATATAGAGTTTAGGGCGAGTGTGTAGGGCGTAATAAGATTGGAGCAAGTTTTCACTTGCACATTCGTTATGCCAGCTGGAAATAAAATTACGACATCAGAACTTTCAGATAGATTGGAAGGAAGATAGTTAGATGGAGGAGAGCAGGAGAAAAGGCAGCGCTTCAATTAACCGCAAATTGTCTTTCAGAAACAAAAACAAACATCGTCGCAATTGACAACGTCAAAAATCGAGCGCGTATTTATTCCCATCCACCTCGTTTCAAGCACACACGAACGATGACCTCCCTTGCTGTTAAACGTCAGTGGCGTATCTGCAAACGTCTGATGAGGAACGCCTCGAACGCCGTCCCAAAACCGGAAGTTACGACGACGACGACTACGACTGAAGTTGTTGCTGATAAAGCGGAGAAACCGAGGACCCAGTTCGCCGCCTCCAAGACATACGAGAGCCTCTGCAAGCCGCTGAAGAAGGCCAAATTGGCGAATCCGTTTCCGGAACCGGTTAAGCTCATGCCTTCTGATAAGATAGCAGATGATGAGAAGGCTGAGAGAATGTTTTCGGAATCGCGACACTCCACCGAGGAGATCATCAAGAAAGCCCACTGAGAAGTCCAAATGCAATCAAAATAATTAAAAAGAAAAAACCAACAACAACAAGAAACTTCGTAAATTGGTATGTGACTGTGACACTTCAATAAAATCACCTGTGACGTATGTGTTGCCTAATGAATAATTAAACAAACCACTGAATTATTTATAATACACGTAAATTCGTGAAATTATATGAAATTATTTGTGGTTCATTTGATATTAACTATGATTAGAAAGAATGCATTTGTCATGACATGGAAAGAAACTGATTAACATCAGAAAAAATACGATTTGCAGGACTTCTGCAACTTGTAGACTAAGCTGATTCGGCTTAACCTTGATTCATCCGAGTACATTGAGTTGCCTATTATTTTTTTCAGTGAAACCTAGACGAAACACGCGAACACTTCAGAGAGTTAAGCTTAAAACAGCACAAACTCCACTTAGGAGTTTCTCAAAGAGTCACGAGCAGTGCCTTATTCGTCATATTATTAAATCTACGAAACGAAAGTTCCTCCATGAACACCGCTTAAACACTTAAAGTATTAGAGGCCGAAGTTCTCTCTGTGTTTTTCTTTACTTTTTTTTTTCTCTTTTTCATCATATTCTCCTGCCAACGGTGACACTCAAAGTTTTCGAAGCACTCTGCACAATTAGCGAATGCTTATCCCGCGGTCCTCTAATAGATTAATTATATGAAAATATTTACGCCTGAAATTAAGAAATTAATTTCGCGAAAAATGAATGAGGGCGATAGATACAAGATAAAAATAAAGGAGAGAAGAAAAAAAAGAGAAGAAGCCTTTGTTGGGGCCCGTATTGTCAGACGCGAAATTCATTAATCATCGAATAAATTGCGTAATTAATAATTTGCCTTTGAGCTAAGATTTATGGCTTCCGTAGTACGCAATCATCGTTTATTACGTTGAGGATCGAAGACCGGATTTCGAACAGACGGGCCGAAGAAGCCAACATCGATTCAATAGCGTCGTTCTTTCATTTTTGTCTCATAAAATTAAATATGTCGAGAAACGGGAACTGAGGAAGACAATTACGTTTGGAACTTTACGGAGATTTTTTTTTCGCAAATTACGAAAAAAAATATAAAAGCAGTCAAAGAGTCAAAGAAAAATTTGCGCAAATAGGTGTAAATGAAAGCGACGTGCAAAATAAATAATGCTTTGCTGAGGCAAATTTGATACCGTTCCGAAACTCCGGCTTCATCACGGATGCACCTGCAGTAATATTAATACTTCATCAAAGCAACTGAACACGGATTCGCTTTTCGCTCAAGAGCGCAACACAGAAACGAAAAAAGGCCTATATTTGCTTATGTAATGTGAATATAGGATCGCGCAGACCAAATCAAATACGCTTAGGTTTTTTAATTTTACCTTTACCCGGATGGAACAAAAATAAGTTTAATATATACGTGACCAAATAATTATTTAACTCTTTGTTTGAATAGCAAAAAATATATCGGTTGCCTAATATTCTTTTTCAATTACATATGAAATTGTAACGTAAATTATTTTGTTTGTTTGAAGAACCGCAGAGACTAAATAAAATAATCTAGCTACATGCATCATTATTTTATGTTTCTCTGCACTTAACGAGACAACTTTCAACATTTATTCCGTCGAGAGAGACGGTTAATATTTTACGCATCATTTCGTCCGCAATACCGACATTGTGAGTTTTGCCAACGTATAAGCGCGCATGGGGCACATGGGAAATGTATTTTACTCTAATGCATAATGTTTAAAATTGTAAAATGTAAAGCAGAAAATTAGACGAAACTGCAAAAATTAAATTAGATTAATGCGACGTAAGCGTGAGCAATGAATAGTAATGAAAAGTTTGACAACTTTAAAATTTTGTATAAACTATTATTGCAGTGGTGTTAAAACATTAGTACAAAAAAAAAACAACATACTAATATAATGGACCCAACTCAAATTGTGGTCATTTCGTATATTTTTTTTAAATTAAGGAAACAATAAATATGAAATTTAGAAATTTTAGGTCATTTAGTTTATGTTGATTTTGGTATAAAAATAGTAACGTTAAACAAATATACAGCTGCATTTGCATGGCTGCATAATTGCTTGCCTAGCGATCATTTCATTTGCTAATTTAATTAGAACGTTGTAAATGCATATGTAAGACAAACTTGCTTTGATTTAATTAATCTAAGATGTTTTTAAATGATTTGATTATCATTTCACGAAGTTCAATTTGAAATTGAAAATACGTTTTAAAATTTACTTTGAAATTGTAACGATAAGTTAATATCAACTAAACTTTTGAAAGCAATCATAAGTGGTAATTCTTCTGTAAATTTATTCTGCGCTACGAAGAATTCAAGATAATTTTAAAGGATTTCAATGTTGGAGTTGGAGTTATGTGAAAGATCTGGGTGTGCATTTCGAATCGGACTTACCGCTTCCGGGCACGTAGATGTTCAGGAAGAGGCAGTCCTCGCTCTGATTCAGTAGCAGGGGAATGAGTTTCTTGAGATGATGATAGCGCCCTTTGGGCATGTGTAACAGAGCTAGTGTTCTGTTGGAGATGTCGGGAACGCGCTGGGGGCAGACCGCACCGAAGGTGTCTGCGAGACGAGTACCGGGCCAGGGAAAGGGGGCGGCCGGCGGTCGGAATCGCTGGGGGCCGATGGGAGCGGCAGCGTATGGCACCCCGCGGAACACCTCAACCGGTTCTAGGTGTCGCGAGTTGAGCTCGAGGATGATGCCGCGGATTGCGCCCGTCTCTATCTCTACGATCCTCGAACTGTAGCGAGGTCCTGCGGAGGCGGTGGCAGCAAGTGCTGCTGCTGCGAAAACCATCACTACGGCGGCGGCCGGCCCGTTGCGGCGGACACGTCTCGGACACATCGTCCGGGCATCACTACACCACCGTCCCCCTTCTGCCACCACACTCACATCCTTTACACGTAAAACCTGCAACAAAACACATGACAATTAACAAGACAACTAACAAACATACATCAAAAACAAAGATTCATAACCTAAACTTATTTTGCGTTTGCACGGCGGATTTATCCGCCGATCGTCCGCTATCGGTTAAGCGTTTCGATGGTTCTGTGTGCGCACACATTTAAATGACAAATTGATTGCAATCTGAAGAAAAATGAATGAAAAACAATGCGAACGGACGAAATACGTTGCGCGCAAAACGAGAAAACAAAACAAACGCGCAACAAGATAAATGTTACATTTTCTTCCTGATTACTCCTATTTTTAATTACGCGCAGCCATATATCATTTCGCCGCCCTCGGCGACGTTAATAATAATTTTCAACCGAGCATTATATATCTATATATACGCTCGTTTTTTTTACCGTTCGAAAGAGAGACACGCAGCGGAGCAGAGAAAGAAAAAAGGAGTATGCCAGTGAAAAAGAGAGAGAGAGAGAGAGTGAGACTGAGAAGTTTCTAATATGTGTCGAGGGGTGGTGGGTGGCGGAGTCGCTACAAACACGTCCGCTACCCGCACGATCCCCGCACCGAGTAGCCTACTTTGAAAAATGCCCTCGACCGAAACCGCGCCGTGCCATCCCTACGAATAAAAAACAAGTTGAAGAAAAAAAAGACTGCCGGGGGATGTGAAAAACGCGTCCCTCAAGTAGGCTCTGCAAACTTCCGGTGAGTATCGCGGATACACGCGTACGAGATGGAAAAAAATATTTGATATATGTTCCGGTTGAAACACCATCAACTATAATGCAGAAACTGACATTCCACAATTTTATTGCAAATATATATTATATTTATTTTATTGTTGGTTCCCTTTTCGCACGCGTACATATGAAAAACGACGATGAAATTTGCGTGCAATAATCGAACCAATTGCCAACTGGAGATAAATAAATATTATATTTTCGACACGATTCCTTTTACATCATTCGCTTTTTCGTACCTCTATTTATAACAAGTAATTGTGCATGGTTAAGGGAAATCCCAATAGATGGCGTGTTTTTTTAAAAAAATATTTGAGGTCTGCGAACATGTGTAACAATGGAACAACTTCCGAAGGGCATCGTAATGGAAACAACGATCTGTAATTCCGGTGGGAGCGTTAACGGATATTGATAATTGGTTTGCCACCATACTAAAGATGACTGTAACTAGGTCAAACTAAGTAAACGTAACGTGTTGATTGTCCTCGAACGTATCATTGTGTGAAAAGAATACATAGACTTATAAATATATATAATCAGCATTTAAATATTATTTTATGTTGCATAAAGTGTTTGCTTTATATATAAATGATTTTATATCCAAATTTCATAATTGGCACAAAATGTTTATAAATATTACTAACTTATTTGCAAATAGCAATGTAAATGAAATATAATTCAATTTTAATGAACAATACTATTAGTTATTTATTTAATATATTTACATGTCAGTCGCGAGTAGAAATTTCATTGTTACAATAATGATATTTTATTTCTATTGTTTTTTAATTACATTTCAACATTATTCCAACAAATTAGGTTTTCCCCAATATGAAAACAATTTATATGTAAACTTTGAAATCAGTATATTTAAACAGCAGAAAATAATAAACTACTTTGATTAGTCAGGTTTGAAAATTTCATTTCTGAAGAAAAATGTTTAATATAATGGTTGCTCGAGCCTCACATTATGGCGGATATATCCGCCGTTTAACTGTTTAGTCCGCGTAATCGACTATCCGTACTATGCGAGATATTGCTGTATTAACAATGTTAATCAATTCAAGTGCCAATTATTATTTGCTATTAGAAATGGCAGCTTGTCCCCGAGTGTCGTAATTAGTTGTAGAATACTAATATAAAACATTTTAATTTCATTCATATTTGAATAATGAATATTTATTGCGCATAATTAATGTGATCACATCCATGTAGTGTGAATTCAATATATTTCATCTTGTAATTGGTAATATATCGTATTTCCCCGTAATATATACGAGTTTCGTTGAATTTAATCAAGATTGGTGGCATGTCGCAATCAATCTTGTTTCCAAATGACACGTATCAATAGGTGAGCGCAGCGTCAGCATAATAATACATTAGGCAACTGTTTACGCATCGGCGGTTGCGCATTCACCTCTGCAAAATCAACAACAGTTGCGTTCATTTTTTTTCACTATTTCTATTTACCGCGTTGCACGGTGCAACATGCACTCAACATTGCAATTTGCAGATGCATAATGAAGATCGCCGAATGGAATTCATTGGCGGAAGCAATTCAGGTTGCCTATAATAGGCGATTAATTAAAACGCATTTCAATCTGCAATCCAATTAAACGCAGCAAATACGATTAGCGATTATCTGGGAGAGAGAAAAAATACGGTGTTTTTTTTTAGTGATATGAACATGATGTAATGCGTGCATCATCGATTTGCTCGGAGACGGATATCCGGATGGAATTTATATATGCGAATCGACACGAAAACAAAACAATTTTTGGTAACACCTCCCTCGGGGGGATAAAGAGAACGCGCATCGCAGGTGGAAATAAGGAGAGCCGGTGATTGATGGCGTTTGAAGTGGGAGGAATCCCCCAACGGATGCCGTTCGATTCCTCACCACCATCTCACCAACATTTGATAAATTTAATTCCGGAAGCGCCCTTGTGCCAATCGAATAAAAATAAATGCAAAGGAGCGAACACGAATTTAGGATTCCAAATGTTTTTTAACACTGAAAAAGTTACTAGCTTCCTACAAAGGCAAGCGTTGTCGTAAGTATCCGAGATTAAAATACGCGAGTTTCAGTGAAATTTTCCAGAATCGAATCGGAAACGAAAAAAAACAACATGTTTTATAACGCGTTTTTTTTTCTACCTCATATTTATGACCCCGACTGCTGTAATGGACTTTTAATGACACTCTCTCACCCTTAAACGAAAACGCTACAATGTAAAGCGCAAAATGATCACAAACACCAACAAAAAAAAACAAAGACGAAGCACTGTCAACGAATAAATTCATGTAAATTAATAAACGATTATGCGTTTTTTTTTGCCTGCCTTCCATTTTCGGCGCAATTATGTTCAAGCCTCAAATTCAATCCTGTGCGTTGTTTAATTTCGCATTCTCGAATATATTCCACATTCGATTTTTTGTTTGATATAGTTTCCGCGTAATTATTGGGAAAATGTCCGGGATTAAAATGGATGTTATTAACCGGCAAATCTGTATTCATAATCCGACTTTTGACTGGTACATTGCTCCACCACAATCACGCATAAATTGCAATTAACATAAACGATTAAATATATTTGTTTTTGATTAAATCGCTCTTCGCATGGAAACATTTTCCGATCAAAAATTATTATTATATGTTATTAGTAGTTAATAACAAAAAAATAAATGTATTTCATTTATGCATAATTACAACCATTACAAATTATAAATATTTGCTGATTATATTCAATCTTTTATATTATATTCTGATTATATATACATTTTGCATTTGAAATATTCAATGTGAAAACCATCCCTAATCACCCTATTTCAATAAATATATATTAATCCATATGCATAGAAACATTGTTGACAATAAAAATACATTTGATTCAGATATACTCAAGCGATGACATTCCGTTATTTTAATAGTGTAAACAACACTTTTAACCTATTTCAGTAGATTGCTACATGCAATTTGTGTTTTAATGAATAAAGTTAATTGCATTATAAAGTTATATTGATTGGGTTTGAAAGATGTACATGTTTGTGGGTAGCATGCCGTAATGAGTATCTATGGTTGTGCATCGGCGATATCGTGACCAATGCGGCTAACCGAATCGCCGCAAGCTGAAACATTCATTCACATCGATTACTCAACTTTCGGGGATATTAAAATCGATATGAACATCAGAATCTGGCGATTCATGTGCAAATATTTCGGAATCCAATTAGAGATAATTACGTTATGATTTTCTGGTTTTCGGACGATAGGTCAGTTTGATTGGGACACGTGACAAAGTGCAAAGATGTTCTCCGGGAAAGTTGGTTCGCGACTCTGCGCGATTTTCCCCAGTGACACTTTAATTAAGGGAACGGAACGTTGGACTGAGGGGGGATGCAAGAGGGTGAGGCAAGACCCTTATAAACTCGCCGCCACCGCCGCCGCTGCCTCCGACCGGTTCAGTTGTCTGTCCGTCCGTACCGGCAGTAATCAGGCCGCAATTCCACTTACATTCCCTCGCATTACCTCCATTCCGACCATTTGTTACGCTCGGTCCGATTTCAAATTACCGCCTAAGCCGAAGCCCGCCCGACCTCCACCAACCATTTCGCATATTAGAACGTCGAGACGTCGGTTACGGAGGAATGCGTTGCTGCGGTTGCATAACCGTCCCAAACACATTTCAAAATTCTAGCATGTCCCGCAGGCATCCTGCGAATAGTTAATATATAAGAAACTACGAAGGTTACACCAAAACTTTATAATAACTTATCGCTTATCTTAAAAAATCGATACGAATTAATTTTAATTTTTTTAGCACTTCCGCTTAATTTACATTAAATTAATTTAAATGATGAATGAAGTGGATAAATAGTTATTGTCTGTAATATAGGAAGCGTGTAAATTGATATTTATTGACGTTACGATGAGGGTCCAGTATCTAATATGTGGTGTATCGTTTACATGGGAGTATTGTGTTGAACGATGAATGAATAAAATGATTCGGCGTAAATGTAATGTGTTTGCAGTGTTGACACCATTAGGTTTACGATCGGAGCGTGGGTCGGCTGGACCATTGTGCGGAATTCAATTAACTGGTGTACATTCGGTTGCCTAATTGCGAATAATAATTTCCGGCGCGGACGGATGCGTGGCCGTACCCCCGGTTATGATTTCGATGATTGGGAAAGGGGTGGATTGACGGTGGGGTCGGGGTTGCAACGGTTTGCGAGCGAGAGGACACATCTTGCGTGCGTATAATTATCGGGACATTTGGCGTGTTAACACTGGCCGGACATTGCGACGGGTGCGCCACATAATGTCGATGTAATCGGCCGTGATTGATGTCCGTCGAGACGGCAGGATGTACGATACGGCCTAATCTCCTTAGGATAACATTTCAGGATTGAAAATTGCGCTCCTTCCATTTAGTTTCATTTTTTATTATTCCTCTTTTTTTTTTACTGGTACATTTCGGATGGGAGCGAAGCGAAATGGAGCAGGTAATGCTATAAATCGGGATAAGAGACTATTCGGAGGGGATACATAAAAATAAAACCGTCGGAGGCGACGGCGGTGGCGGTGGCGGACGCATCTTTTATACATGGGTGTGCGGTTGCCGCAAATTGACTGCGACTACAGCTGTAATTGGAAAAATATGGAACATTCCCAACAGAAAAAGGAACAACGGTTTATGGAGTTATTCATCAATACCTACAATATCCAACTCATGCATATATGTAAATAATACAAAGAAAATAAAAACAACTATTTAGAATTAAATTTTTAAATCTCAATGTAAAATTGACATATCTGTCAAAAATTTAAATGTATTTGAACAAAACAATAGAAATTGAAACTCTTGATTAAGTAGATGAAAGGGTTTAAGGATCAGGCGATAAGGATTTTAATGATGGTTGTAAAAAGTAACCATAAATCATGAAAACAGGAAATCTTGTCATCGCACTAATTAAGGTCCTTGGGAGAGGAAGGGTGGTTTTGGATGGAAGTCGCCTCCACCACAACGGGCTCAATAACGGCCGACTTTACGAGCCCATCGAATATTATGAGAGAGCGCCGCCACCCTTAACGACTAAATAAATTTGCGGTTTAATCCGCTCTGCCACCGCCGCCGCCCCGCGATTCCATGTGCATGTTCTATGCATAACGTGCGTGCGAGCTAGAGAATAGTCGTTGCCTGAGGGGTGGGCGCGCACTGGAAATCGATTGATTCCAATCAATCGACGCGCCGCAGAAAATTGATTCCGGTTTGGAGGAAGCGGGGGCGGTTCGGACGTGTGTTCGCTAAGGAGCTTTCTGAAACGTTAATTGACTACCGCCATTCCTCCGAGAGCTCATTATTAATCGCACAGGAATTAAGTTTCCCAAATCGATAAGCCAATTTTAAAACAACGCAACCAATCACTCTCACCTCGCTGACGTGTTGCCTAGTATGCTGCATTAATCTTGTTACCTTTCTTTTTCAACAAGCTGCATTTTATGGGACAAAAAATTGATGTTAATTATAATTAATTTAAAATAAATTTAACTGGATTAATCTAAATTAGGTACATTTACATAAAGTTATGTTGGATTAGGTGACAATAAGTTATATTGGGTTAATTTGAATTTAGATGAAATGTCACAAAAAAATAACTTTGCAACGTAACTGCAAACTTATTGCTTTTATTCGTCATACATCGATACAAAATAGTTTCGATAAAGAATCAAAGATGATTTACATCAATTTCCTTTTGAATATTGTAGTAACCGAAGAACATCAACCGGCAGAACCGTTTTCCATCGATTCGTAACTCCTGCAGGGGCAATCTGCATACCGTATGTATAAAACTTCCCTTATTTTTTGATGAACGCCAAATGGATGTACGGAGGGCGGCGTGCGTTACTCGAACAGGAAACAGAGATCGTTTATTCATTATTCCAAATTTATTTCTGATTTATCGCCAAAGAGAAGTTTCCCATTTACCGCTGCGAAAGAAACTTTTCATACAGTTCAAAGTCCATATTTCCCCACGACGGAAAGAAAATAAAAAAATTTAAAAATATTTTTATTTATTTTATATATATATTTATAAATGTAGATATATCTATATAGATATAGATAGATAGCGTCGCATTTGTTATTGAAATTGCATAAATAAACGCGCGTTCACTCTTTCCGGTTTGATAAATCCCGGGCATTTGTCGGGATCGGCGCTTGATTTATGCTCGTTTCCCGTGAATTAGGGCCTCGGGAGTGCACTTTGCGCGAAGACGCTGCACATTTTTATTAATGCCTCTCCCTCCCGTTTAAGGTATATAAAACTTTTACCAACGCAACAACGATAACCGTAGATATTGATTTATGCATTAACGTTAAGATAATACCCGGGGAAATTTTAATGGGTTCGAAGTTGTTTGATGTATATGTTGGAAAATAAATAAATAAAGTAAACGATGGACTTAAGCAGCTGCACCATTAAAGAATCGTTAGTTCGAGTGCTGAGGATAGAGGGCGCGACGGTTTTTAGGTTTGTATTTGCTTTAATTGTCTCAGGCTTTCGAGTCTTTATCTGCGGCGGGCGACAGAAAAAGAAAGGGCGGCCCCGGATGGAAGGAAACTTTAATTGGCCAAATATATACTGTGTCTCTATACCGCCACTGAAAAAAAAATAACAAGAGAGAGAGAGAGACAGAAACAGGCCGACCAAAAACTAGATGTAGAGAGCGAGGGAGAGAGAAAGAGAAAATTTAATGTGTCCGCCCCGGCGCAGAGGGATGCAGAACTAAACCGCAGTGTAAATCGAAAGAAATAAATCACAGCTTCTTCGCCGAATAAAACAATGGCAATAAATCACCGGAACGGACAAACAAACGAAAAAAGTAAAGAAACAAAAAAAAAAGAGGATTGGCGGCAACCAAACATGTCGACGCGTGTCTCGGGGTGCCGCTTTGCCATTCACGTGTCGCGCTTTGATTAATCGTCGTCTACGGGTAGTTTTCGTTTGTTCCTGTTCCTCTCCCGAAACCGTAATAATCGTAAATCGCATTGGTCCCGCTTTGCGAGACTCCACGGCCACCTTTACTGCAGTTTAGAGTTGTGTAATCTCCAGCGGTGCAATAAACGCGGCGGCGACGTCCTCGTCTCCGGGGCGCCGTCCCACCACCTTTTCGCCCCATCCTCATCATCCACCAACTTCACCACCACCGCCCCTCCTTTCTTCTCCCGTCCGCTCCCGCCTTTCACCTTTTCTCATACACACCCCATAAACCCGCAAATATTTCACCGCAACCATCATAACAATGATATGTGGACGCGAATATATCGCCACGTCCTTATGCATGCCTCCACTTGAATTATTTCCGCGCCACCGGAATTTCTTCATTTTCATACCGAGCCGCAGAGCGCCAGAGTAAAGGGTACGAAGGGTGCAAGAGCGAGGGAGAGAAAATGAGGAAAAAAGGAAACAGAGGAGAAAGAATTTTCAGCCGCCAGAGACGCTTTTAGTATATTGAAGAGGGATGAGCAGAAAGAGAAGACGCGTTTCAGTTATTAACGCAATTCCGGCAATGCGCATTTCCTGTTTCATCTCCAGGCACACTCTCACCACTAGACATTTTATAATGATGCCTCTTCATATTATGCGAATTGTGCTGTTGATCACCAAAAAAACTCTTATATATGTTATTAAATTATAAAGAAATACATCGGAGGCAATAAGTGTTTGAGGTCCTGCGCCGGAACTCAAACACTTGGAACTCACGTTACGTTCAAGGTCAAAGTTAGTTTGCAAGTTATCTTTTCTAATATATAAGCAATCATCAATTGCACTCAAAGTTGTGGCAAAATCAAGAGGACGCTCTTAATATTTGATGCGAATATACAGCAGTAAAAGTTTTAGCCGCTTCGTCCGTTGCCTATCTCTGCTCAATTGATGCAATAAAAGGAAACAACTTGCGGATTTCCTTTACGCAAAACGGAAAATCACGGATCCGTATAAAAGAGACTCCAGTAAAATTACGAGCGCTCACTTCAATCGAATAAGCATTAAAACCGAAAGCGAAAACAAAGCGTCACGTATTTCCGATTGTTTCCGCTTTTTTTTTTGTTTTGTTTTTGTCACAGAATATTTATGGTTTTTAACACATATTGCGTACGAAACAAATCCGGAATTTTTTCAAAATAACAATAATAATAACTTTCATTGTTCTCTTTAATCCTCCAAACACTCTATTGTGCGCAGATTTAAATATATATATATATATTTTATTTTTCAATTTGTTCACCATATTTTATATCTATATATATATATTTTTTTGGTATTCGTTAGTTGGGCAATTAAATTAATTGGATAGTTACACGGTGGGATGGTATGTACCACTTATTCCGAATTCGAGTTCAAAGTCCGATCGTGATTTAGGCCACCGTTTCCCAATAAATTAGTGTTAGCATTATCATTCAATTGGAATTCGCCAATTTGCCGACCTCCCGCCCTGATTATGCGGGTCTAGTTCACCTGCCGCCGCCAAACGCCGATCGCACGGAAGGGAAAACAAATACGCGCATAATTGGATCCTTAATTAGACGCTCAATTGGATTCTACAACTAGATAAAACAACGAACTTTATCAGAATCCAACAATTTGAAAGACTCAGTGTAATTTAGCTGTTATTTCTAATTCATATTAATATTATTTAAATGTGTAAAATCTCCGTAGATGGATAAAATTCATTATCTTATTAAATTTTATTACTCGAATTTACGTTCTTTAAATTACATGCATTTTCTCTAAAGACTTACGATTGTTTACTAATATTTCCGGGTAAACCGGAAGTAGTAGAAATTTAAACATTTAGCATATTGGGCTAATACAATTACAATTATTACTATTTTAACTTTTCTTGTAATTATTTATGTTTAAAATTGTTTAAATTGTATTTCTATACCGGTGGATGCAGTAATTGCAATATTTCGATTTCCAATGATGCTGCTTTGTTCCAATTATAACTTTGATCAGCCAATTTGCACAACAATTGTTTGTCTTTTATATGCACCAGTTCGATTCGTGTATTGCGATGCAGATTGCGCGTGTATCGACGTGGATTATCGTGCAACATTTTCCGCTGGTGGTTGTTTGTAAATTATGTGGGCGTAACTCTAATTTGCAAAACGGACAATTGGACGCTAAGCACGCATAAACACAGCATTCGGTGAATGTAGAGGGGGGGTGGCTCGCAAATCTCATTCCGAGACTTTTTCCATTCCGGCTCTAACTGAAATTTACTGACTCGCACGGCGATCAATTAATTAGCCCCAATTTGCGAGCAAAACGTGAATCATTATTTTCCCTTGGATTAGGAGACCGTAACAGCGTATAGTCACTGAAACAAAGAAGAAAAAAAAACGAAACAAACGCACAGGCGAATGCTAATAAACCGCAACCTGAATTGCGAACCAATAGAACTTCACCGCTGGGACTTACATCCGGGTACCTTTTGTTCCCGTTTTAATGTGCTTTTACGCCGCGCAACGTGCGTTACCGTTTGCATAGCTATCTCCTCACAATGGCGCAGCGCCATCTATTATACGTTTTGTCCTATTTTGCAGCGTCGAAGTCAAATTTCGAAAAGCAAACAGTTTTAATTCGCCATCGGGTAATTTTTATGCCGGAATTATAAACTAATATTTAATTCTCCATCTCAGCGTCCTGTACTTTAGAAGTTAAAGATTATTATTAGTTCTTCTTTTCGTGGAGGTAAGTTTCGTGTTCGCGAGAGGTTGTACTTTCTTTTTTACCGTTGGCAATAGAAATATTCGTTTGCCTGCGAGCGGCAAGGAAAGTTTCGCCCGTTTTCGCCAGGCACGAACCTCGTAATTAACGGGAACATGCAATTAGAACGTTTCCATCTGGAACTGGAAAACTCGCATTATTTCCATAAACATGAACTTCCAGGGCGCAGATCTTCGCATCTATTCTATTTATACGCGTTCAAATCCGTACAATTATTATATTAGTATTTTCCATTGCTGATTTTAGTTAATTCTCGCCTGGGAATACTTTGCGCGATTCATTGAATCGGAAACTGAATGCGATTCGACATTTTGATTTTAATTGGCACCTCACTTTAAACAAATACATGAAATTCTGCAGTGTCGACAAAATGTGACACAATTCTATTGCTATTGTAAGACTTATATTTAATATAGCTTTTGGACAATGTTCGTGTCCAGATGTATCGTGTGAGGACGACGTTTGCGGGATTAAGACTGATGGCGCATCCGAACTAAACTAAACAGGGATCTTGGATAGATGGCATCTTTACCGCTGGTCGCAAAGTAAACAGCGTTCCGGAGACGACACGATGCAATCAGTGAGTCGAAACATTCATTAGTCTCCAGACACTCCGCCACACAATTGCCAGTCACTTTATTGTCAGTCCGCTTTTCAAGATACAGTATAGAAAAATAAATAAAAATTTGCACTCATATTATTATTAGCAAATGTTACGAAATATATGTTATAGTATACGCTAATATTTTAGCGAACTTTTTTTTATAAAAATCAGATTAGCCTCATTATTATTTTCATTTCATTTTACCATACTTCCGACGTACGAAACTGCAAAAACTGAAACTCATTCATACGTAATAATATTGGATAGATATATCTGCATTGGGAGTTGAACGGGCGGAGAAGTTTGAGGACGCGATATGAAAATGTTGTAAAGTTTGATGGATGGAGGAGTTTACTGCAAATTGGATCCCAGTCTTAATTGATGATTTAATTCGCAGGCGCGTTTTAGTGCCGTCTAGCTCCACTCCAGGAACAGCGACCGTTAATCGACGATAATTGCACTCTGTTATATCTATATATAAGTAAATCTATTATCGATCAGAGTAGGTAATGATCTAGTGGGGCGATTGTTTTAAGCTGATATTGAAGAATGAATTAATGCATTAACCCATTCTTTTTTTGACACATTAGTTAGCATTTTTCAGACAAATCTGCAAAATGTTCTTGTCGTATGCATTCTATAGAAGAAATATAAGTTGAAGTTTTGTATCTTTATTTTTAATAAAGCTTTAACGTTATTCTTGTAGATGCGCTACTCATATTACTATAATACGGGTCAAGCATAACATATGGTATTGTTGTTTGAAATTGTTGTCAAATTTGGGTAAATCGTTATCGATTATGCAACAGTTTAATCATCGCTGCGGGACGTTTGGCAGCGCAAAGTGGGCACCGTCCGTTTTTTTTTTTTTGTTGGCAGCCGACGTCCTTCAAGTGGGCAACCAAACAAATGGAAAAGAGAGAAAAAAAATGAAATAAAAACCCTAATCGAATTCACGCCTGGGTCAAGTGCTTCGACACTTTACCAAAACTTTTTGTTGCTATTCCAAAAACCAACCTCAACAAAAAAAATATTGAAATGGATGGATCCTCAGCTCGTCGTTAAACGGCGCATATTTCCCCTATTTTTTTTCGCTATTTATGAATTTAATGTAAAGTAACGTTCTTCGCATTTTTTGCGGAACGGTTTAAGGGCTTTATGTCCTGCCATTGAGCCGGGGTTTGGCTCGACGGATGATAGGATGAGAAGGACCAAAAGGACCTTTAACAACACGACATCAGCAGACACACGGTTCTCTTCTCTCTCCTTCTCTCACGGTTTTCCAGATCTGTCCCTTCTTTGGGCGTTATGTGCACGTCGATGATGGGGCGGCGTTTAAGTTCGCTCGGCCACGTAAATTGCCTTTGTCCCATCCGACATCGTCTCGAAGATAACTTTGATCTCTCCTCTTCTGCAGCCACTACTGCTTTTACCCTTAGATATCATACTGAGAAAAGATATAGCTACACTCCTTCCCTTCAACCCGACAACATCGTCTTGATATTAATATTACTGCTGTTGGATACACGCAGCGTTGTAAAGCCAAATCCCGTATCCCCGAGATAAACATTTATTTTGACAATCATTTGACTCGACACATATCGGATTACAATTATTCTGGATTTACGCTGCTTTTACGTAACTCATTTAAGAACTCCGTCTGAATAAGACTGTGTTAAGGACATAGCGAATATAATTGCCGTTCGTATGCTAGGGATTTATGAATTTACTATAAAATATTGTCAGACTGAAACTATTTAATGGAATTTTTTTCATGCATATATATTTTTTTAATTTCTAAATTTATTTATATTTTGTATTCAATTTTAAAGTAATTTCCAGTGCCATCTGTGATGCGTTGTCAAACTTTTTTGTATGACAATTTGTATAAAAGTTGCTAAATTATTTTTTAGGTAATGTACATAGCACAAACATGTCAAGTCATCATCTTGAAGGTCTCGATTGGATGATTAAAGACATCTGCGGCGCACTGCCACTTCCAGGACGACGTTGCCAAATTTGAATTTGATGTTGCGAAACGTCGTAAAGACCGGAACTTATGGTTTTGCATGCGGTGTAAAGAGGAGAGAGAGGGTAGATGCTAAAACTGCCGACCTGGGGGAGGTTAGTGGAACTTAGGTTCTGGGTTATGCGGACCAAGTGGAAGTAGCTGTTGGCACCGTAATGGTCCCTCGCCGGTGGTTGCGATGCAACAATAACAATAACAATTACTCCGGTTACGGCGTATCGTGGCAACTGTTCACTGCATTTTATTTTCATATCCTTTTCTCTCTCTCTCATCGCTGCACAATATACAGACCAGCGGTTCAAAACCTGAACCCTCCCTCCAGCCGGTAACTGGCCAACTTGTGAACCAATTAAAATCGATTGCCTTCATCGAAAACTTGCTCTAGCAGCGAACCGGAAAATAAAAGAACTGCCAACTGTTTTATGAATGCATTACAGGGAAAACGTTCTCTTGCTTTCACAATCTCGGTTTTATTTTACAGCCGCAAGTTATCGATGATCCACTAAAAATCGTAGATTGGATGTTTTCACATTCACTCATAAATATGTCACATATATTTGCATATATCCATTTGCATTATAATCTGAACAAACTTTAAATTATTTTTAATTTCATGATAAAGAAAGAAATTTTTTTTTTTTTTTTTTTGTACCGTGCTTCATCCTTAATGGATGAGCTTTTCCCATTTAGCTGCGTCCTGTCGACGCCATACGCCAGTCACAATCGGTATCCTATAGAATAGGATTTTTAAAGCTTGAAATTAACGTTTTTTTTTTTTTAATTTTTGGTTAACTATAGGGATGTGTGGGTGGCGAATACAAAGTTGGCTAAAGCTTTATAAACTTCTGGGCGATTCTCTGCCAGAAGGCCGTCAATGGAAGTAGGCAACTGTATCCTCATTAATACTAGCGAAGCTACAAGAGTGTGAGTGGCTGCTGCGTGTTCTGGGCACTCAAACAGGACGTGGTTCACTGTTCCCGTCTCTCCACAGGAGCACCGATCGGTGTTGGAGAGTCCAACTCTGTGGAGATGCGTTGGAGCAAGGGTATGTCCAGAGCGAAGCCTCGATAGGCAAGACACCTGGACCTTTTTGTAAAGGCCAGTATGTACAAACCAAGGCTTTGGAGTAATTTGCCTATTGAATTGAAAATAGTATTTTCCTTTACATGAACAGTCGCTTTCAAATTTTTGCTGCCATTCTGTCAGAGCGGATCGCCTGATCTACTCGAAGAAGTCAGTGTGAGGAATCTTGATTTCGAGAGCTACCTCAATACAGTGGCCCTCGTTCGCGGCAGAGTCTGCCAGTTCGTTGCCAGTTATGCCCTGATGACTTGGCACCCAGCAAAGCTCCACCTGAACTCCGTCAGTGGAAAGTCTCTTAAGACGATTTCTGGCTTCTAGGGCCCAAGGGTTCGACTTTGTCAGGGTCTGTTTGCTGCAGATACTGCTTATTGATGAAAGGGAATCGGAGAACACTACTATGTTTCTGGTGCCGTGGATGCTGGAGGCAACGTTTAAAGCTCTGCCAATTGCGTATAGCTCAGCGGTGAAAATTGAGCAGTTAGATGGTAACTTTCCGCACTCGCTTATGTTCGCCTCCGGGATAGATATTCCATAAGTTGCAGATCTGGGGTCTTTGCGAATAGAACCATCGGAATATATCTTTAAAAACCCTCTGTAGTGTTCGTCCACAAACTCCGAAAACATCTGGTTAACGATTAACTCAGAATTGCCACATTCTTCTCTTTTTTTAGAAAATTTCCGAGTGGAGATTTGCAGAGGCTGAGCTGGTGGATGCTCATACATTCGATCAAACGCCTTATTATCAATATGTGATTTCATGATGTCAACCTCCTCCAAGCAACTGATGATCAGAGGAACTCCTTTCCTCATCCAATAAGGTCTCCTTGAGAATGCCTCCGCAGCGGTCACTACCGAAGGAATAACGACGGACGTTCCTCCAATGGCGATGTTTCGAAGCAGAAAAGAAAGAAATGAAATGACATGACGGCTGTCAATTGAAACGCCATCTTTATCACAACTTAGAAACATATTATATTAATTTCAACAAATGTCATATAAATTAAAGTAGATATTTTCTTTTTTCTTAAATATTTTCATTACTAAATTTTTATATTTGCATGCGATTTATAATATTTTAAAGTAAAAATAATTAAGTTACTAAAATATATATCATCAAATAAACAATATTACAAATTTCCGATTTTCTTCAAGTATTTTATTAGTATGTTTCAATACACGATCGCCAACTCTAGAAACTAATAACACGAAACGAAGTTTTCCCAAGTGGGTTGTAACAAGTGTCTCTTGAAATGTAAACGTACTGGGAATAAACTTGTTATTAAAAAAAGGCCGAATGTGTTGTTCCATTATTTTTTTATTTCGTCTATTTGTATGTGGATTTAAGCGAAAACAAGATTTTGTATTTGCACATGCACTTGAAATGATCGATTTTCTCCACTCGGCAAACATTCTATATTAAATATTCAATCATATCGTAGTGACATCAATCGAAAAGCGAGCAGATTTTAAGTAAAACACAAAATATAATTTCCATCAATTTTATAGTTTGATGAAGAAACAATTTACAAATAAATAATGTAAAAATTAGAGAACGAGCGACAGATATATTCTGTCATTTACACAGGAATTTATGCAATCTTCGAATCTTAGTTCAGCTGCTTTTCATCAAGCGCCAGTAGTCTATTTCAGACAGAGTTGTCAAATTTCATTGATATGTTTCTTTGGAAGCAAACTAAGTTGAGGTAATGAATCTTGTTTCCTTGAAAAATCTTTAAATTTTAAGCAAAAATAAGATTTTTCTATTTGCGATGTACATGACATGATCGATTCCAATATTCCATCTGAGCGCATTTTATGATATGAGATATTCAATCATATCGCAGTTACATCAATCGGAAACACGTAGAAAAAGAAAGAATAAAACAAAAACTGAAATTAATATAGGAGACGAATGAGGAACAGGTGACAAACGTCGTTAGGTTTTAATTAAATTAAAAAAATGCAATTAAATGTAGCGTTGGGAATGCAATATCTCGTGGAAACGAAGCAATATATGAAAAATTGCGACAAATAGTTTGTCAATCCTCAACGGACCGGAATTACAAGTCCTACAGACGCCCTTTTCTCATCGTGCAATGGATTGCGACTAAATCTGAAAGCGATTTAATAAATATACATTTCCTAGTGCGCGACCTCAATTTCCAATCGAAAACCAATGAAACTGAGAGAAAAATAAAGTGGAGTAAGGAACTGTACGTATTTACGATCAATCGCTGCAATGTTATCTCATGGAAAATAGAAGTAAGGATAGCAAATCTAAGGAACTGGCACGATTGAAATGAAATTCACGGAATATTTGTCGATTGAAATAAACATGAAAACTGTTCTTATCAAAATGAAAGATGAACAAATTCGAATATTCCATTTTCATATCACTATTTATTCAACTTTAAATTAATTAAATTCAAATAACGCAATTGCTTTATCTTAACATTGAAGCAAATAAAGTTGCATAAATTAAATAATTTTTAATTATATTTTATTAAATAATAATTATAAGTAAACAATTGAAACTTATGCGTTTTTGTTCGTAAATTGCATCACACAATATAAATATTTCGCTGACGAAATAAATTCAAAACAATAACCTGACAATAACCGCAACCCACTCGACGTGGCAGCATTGCGAGTTGCACAAGTATCTTTTTTTTAAATACGTAAATATTTGTTCCGCACAACGTAAGTTAATATTTCATCTCCAAAAATGTTCATAATTGAAAAAAAAATTAATTTTCGCACTTCCCCCGGTTCTGATCCGCACCTGAAGAAGTATAAATTTTTGTTCGTTAATTGCGTCGCATAATACGCGAAAATTCGTTCACAAGATGAAGTCGTTCGCTTCCGGTGCTTCACAACAACGGCAACCCACTCAACGTCGCAATGTCGCTTGTTGCATAATTACCATACTTTTAGCGCCGTAATCGAGTGGCGAATGGAAATTCACGGTCGTTTGCATAGAGTTTGCTTCATCCCCATCGTCCGCATTTTTTCACCCTCCATCCATCGTGTCTTTAAAATCGAGTTTGCGCGTTGCGTAATTAAGTTTTTGGAGTGTGTGTTTGCTCGGATGGGCCATTAGGGTCCATTAGTACGTTGCAAAAAAGTGCGTGACGAAGGGAACTCGCGGTTTTATAGTGTATTCGGAGAGCCGGATAAAATTTTTTCGTATTCATTTTCACTGCGCGAATTCGAAAATTGAAGTTAGTTTAGTAGAATACAAATTTTTGGAAATCTAAATTTTGGTGGATAAAGTTTTTTCTTTTATTGTTTATCTAGACAAATATTTGCGCAAAAAATATATTACGAAATTTTAAATATTGCCATGAGAATTTTTCAAGTCCGGACGAAGTTTGAGATGCCGTCTCGGAAGGAGTTCATCGATCTGTTTTTTCGCGACTTTCCTCGATTCCTCCCAATTGGTTTATTTGGCTTTAATGAAATTTATACATTCAGACACGAAAACATTTAGATATTTCTCTATCTCCCTCTCCTTATATATGTTATTTGAGCGTTGTTATTTCAGCTGGCTGGCAAAAATCGAGCTCCGCCAATAAACCGGAAGTTTCGTGAAGCCATTCCGCTGCGCATCGTAATTGGAAGAGTTCCGCGCAAAAGCGTTTTTGTTTTATCTGCGGAATGTAAACATAATATTGGCGGGGGCGGCGATGGAATGCAGCCGCCTCCTTCTCGCAACATTCACTCAATTCGAAAATCCATTCGCCTCTTAGCGACGGCAACGGAGGGTGACGGAGGGTGACGGGTGTAGTTCGGGGGCGGCGACGGAGGCGGCATTGCCTGCTGCTGCTGCAACCCTCGCGCTACTCTCGACAACAAACAATTAGGTGTCGCAGCCAGAGAAGATATCTCAATCACGCACACACAACGACTACATCCAATATCCACTTCCGCGCAATCCAAAATGCAATACTCTCTGCATTGTACATCATTCGCTTTTCAATATACGCCGTGTGTGTACACAGGGTGCAATATGCATGATTCGCAATCGCTCGTCCATAACTATTTCAAATTCACGACCTCTCCTCGCTATGATTGACGTTCGAAATGCCCCAAATAACGAGCGCACGTTTTTCGCAAATAAACCGCATCCATACTTTATATTTTTCAAATAACTAAACTATTTACACTGCAATCACTAAACTATCATTCATCAAATTACGTCAATCATATCAACTATTAAACTAAGTTAATTCCTCAAATGCATCTCATAATATAAAATAACGGCAAAGCATAGACGTTTCCTGTTTATCGCAATAACGACAACCCATATTAACATCGAAGCGTATCAAGTTGCATAATAAAAAAATAATTAATTTTTTTAGCCTATTCGTTTAAATAAAATATTACAATCAAATCATTCAAGTTACTAACGTAGACAAAATCAACATGATATAAATGTACTTTTTAAAAATATAAAATACAAATGAAAGTATTTAAAAAATACAATTTTCTGTATTCATATAGAGCGCAAATAAATACATTCAATCATCGAATATAATTTTGAATAAACGTAAAATTCAATGGCTTCCTTCATCTACTTTGAAAGACTCTTAATGAATACAAATACTTTTTTTCCCATTCACTACCAAACTGTTATTTAGTAAAAAAATCATTCATTTAATTAGTCAAAGATTCAAAGGTAGACTAATTAATTTATCAAATTAAATGATATTTCTAATTGTAATTTTTTTTTAAATAAATTTGATGTTATGTGAAGTTGAATTTGATATTTTGAATTTATTGGAATGAGAAGCAATTACAATTGTAAAAATATATATTTAACCCTTTAAAGACACGCGGCGAATTTATACGCCCAATCCTTAACACAAAAGACTAATTTTATCAAAAATTGTTTGCAAAGCGGAATTATCGAATCTTAGTTCAAATGTAGCAGTCAGTAAGGCGCCACTAGTATTTTTCAGATGGAGCTGTCAAACGTCATTGATATCTGGGAAATAAATAAAAAATAGTAAAATAAAATAGTAAACAGTTAAAAATGTCCGTCCGTAAAGACTTAATAGTGTGTTACAATAATTTAGTGTTAATGTTTCAAATTTTATGTCGGAAAAGCTTTTAAAATTTATTGTTCACATGCACTATAGATTCGTAATGAAAATGGTCGAATGGAAGTGGACCACATGGTAAAAGGGCAATGAATGATTGAGTGTGCGCGAGAGAGATAGAGAAGGGATATTTCATTGAGTTGGCACTCCTTCGTGTCGATTGAAATTAACCTTAAAATGCTCGAAACGTGTGCACGTAAATAGCCGAAAATGTTAAAACCGGATGTGCAAGTGCGACTGTCGTCGGAACGGCTGGAGCGCGTGTATACGCGATCATCCGGTGGATTTGCCTTTGAATCCGTGCAATTAAGCGATGATGAAAATGAAATGCGGTTTCGAGGAATGAATTTTGAACGCGTTTTGTTGCATTGTGCCGAATGCCTAAAAGCCCGTTCGCAATTTATCGGACGAATGCGTAAACAATGATGGCCTCATAATGAAAAGGCCCGCATTTAATTTATACCACGCACATGGAATTTGCTTACTCGTACGTATGGATGGTTGAAGTAAATCAAACGAATTTCGTAAATTTTTCTCTCGCCGCCACGGCCTCACACGTTACGTGCGGTAAGTGAGACGCATCGCGCCGACGAAAACTTTTCTAACGAAATTATCAACTTTCCAACGAATAAAAAACAATTTAGAGGGCGGACCAAAAAAAAATAACATATAAGTATAAATGTGGAGTAAAAAGAAAGTTTCATGCGAAACGAAAATATATATATTTATTTAAAGTTTTCTTTGAGCGTCGTGGATCATCGATTTTCGTTTACGCTCCGCGATGAATTAATAAATAACGCTGCCGCCGCCGCCGACGCCGTCCGACGATAAATAACTTTACTGGCCATTTATTACGTAAACCCATAAATTAAATGCGCATTATGTAACGTGTTGCGCAGAATGCGTTTGCAACCGTTTACCAGCTACGCACATCATCGCACTTAATTTTTGACAGCTGTCATTTTCGGTTAGTTCACGGTGATGGCAGAGATGTCGCTCCGCATCCGAGAACAAATTCATGAAACGTGATTATCGTTTGAAATCGATGAAATGTAATTTAAATTTTTATTTTGTTCTCATAGTTAAAGATGACAGCTTTAAGTTGCAGAAATCACTGGAAATATTATTTTTTTAATAATTATTAATATCGTACACTTTTTTTTTACACGCAAGAACTGCCGTAACTATCGTAACAAATGATATTCGATACCCATGGCAACAGGATCTGAGACCTCCGCAATCAATAAAATAGTAATATCATCATCGTAATCATAATACATTGAAATATATTTTCTGCTACATTCCAATTTTCTTCAGATTATCCATTGAATAAGTGTATTTATTTTATTTGTAAAATTTTATTTAACGCAATTTGAAAAACAACATTTCTTTATTAACTATAAATTGTATACTTATGTAAATATATAAATTAAGTTAAGATCTGGTCTCGGTACCTACTTTAGTGTTAATCATTTTGTTTAACTTTTTTGCAATTAAATATTTATTTAGTACATATAATAATTTCATATTTCACAATATAAAAAAAATGGAATTAAATATTTGTTTACTTCAGAAATTCGAAGGATCCACATGTTGCGACAGAGTTGAGCAAAAGTAAGAAACGAACTTCATCTTCGACAAATGTTTACTCAACCACCGACTAAGTATCTTGCGTATTCCCAAAGCGAGTCCGTTTTGGCACTCGGTATTTAATATTTCTTCAACCAACATTCCCATGATTTTTTCCACTCTCTCTCAATTTTCATTCCATTTTTTTTTGCTTCTTTCGAGTTTTCCCCGAAGGTTTTATTTCCGGTCCGCGCGGAGGCGGCGATGTCGCTGTCCGCCGCACTCCGCCATGAATAATGTCGCCGAACCGGATATAAGGTAAATCTCCATAAATCCCTTTTTATTGCGAGACCGCAATCAATTATTATAAATTCAACGGCTCGGAGCGCCGCGACGACCCAAAAACCTCCTGCAGACCACGGCCGAACACCGAGACCAGACATAATTTCCGGACTTTAATAACCACCGACCCCAGCGACATCCGCGTGCAAAATCAATGGGCCCCAAATTTCGAAAACACACGCAAAAAATACATCGAATTTACGGGAATTTACGACGTTGCACGGGGAATTTAATTTAAATAAATTAATATTCAACATTGGGAGCGACGAGTAACGAGTAACTCACCAAAAACGACCAAAAAAAAAACAAAGAGAGGAAATGAATTAATTTGATTAATTTATTTTATTTGGCTCTCATTGCATAATTGACGCATCGCGTCAGGGGGCGAAACAATTGATAATTAATTAGTTTTTTCTATGTCGTTTGTTTTTTGTTTTAGCGCTTGGGGCGGCGGTGCGTGTTTCGCTCGGTCCGATGGCGATTAATAATACCAAAACAAGAATACAAAAAAAAACAAGAGAGAAAAACGCAGCCGCAGAAAAGAGAAACACCGGTTGTAATTAATTCTGCAACTGCCGCCCCCCGCATCATAAAATAATGCTCGCAATGAAATTTTAAATATTTTTTTCTTTGCGAGTGCAGAGATTAATTAATCGCGTAGGCGGCGACGTGGCATCGTGTTTTGTTCATCGCAGACCAACGATAACACGCATTCGCGTATGCTTTAAATAATTATCGCATCCGCATTTCTGAATTTGCCCCGGAACTTTTATCGAAGTATTTATTTATGCATGGGCGAATTAGATTTGGGAATAGATGCCCCCCCGCTGATGCCGCCCCCGATGCCATCAATATGGATAACATACCACTAGATTATTGTGCGCGTTGAAATTGCCTACGCGTTTTTGTGTCCATTGTTTTCGCATCGATTTTTCAACCGTCTCCGTGTAAACCGTTACATTACGCAAATGTTTATGCCGCCTCCCCGCAAAACAGGAAATCTATTCTCCATAGCATATTATTCCGATTATCTCCGTTTTCCAAGCCTACAACCCCCCCTCAAAAACCCCTCAATCTAACCAAATTGATAAACTTCAGCCCCCAAATACCCTTCCTGTTATCAACGCATCGTCCGTACATATTTTTAAATTCATTCATTCAGCCCGCACTTCCGGCAACGAGGTCGTTTGTTTTTATTTTACGACGCAATTAAAATTTCCCTGTCACAATTGACATTTGACATTCCAATTATTCCGGAAATTTGCATAATTAAAACCATAACTCCGGATGCTCGTCCCGCTTCAGCGGATTACACCACCCTCAGATCATTTTCCAACTTGTCACCATTTGACAGCACTAATTTGTTTTTTCTCTCTCTCTGACTCTAACCCTGTTATTATCCGACACTTCCATGCAACGTATCCGAAGTGTATATTTAAAAAAGTCTAATGTCAAAATTGACAGTTAAAACCAGATGAATATCTATTGTATAAATAATTTTTATTCTGATTGCGTTGAATATTTTTTATGTAATTTGTGGATTATGTCAGTGTGAATTACGTAATTTATGGAAACGCTGGAAGTGAATTGCGTAGAAAGACAAATCGTAGGACTTTTTTTACGTTTTTTTTGCACCTTGATAATTCAATGTTAAATGTGTCAACGTGTCATTTATATCTTGCGCGCGAGAGTGTTAAACAAAGTGTCCAATTAATCGTCCGGAAAGATGGGTCTTTTTGTTCAAAGGCGGTGGCGGAGAAAAAAAAACAGAAGAAATCTTAAACAAAAAAAGCGGTCGGGACTTCTTGGGAGAAATCGGTCGAGAATTCGTTAATCTGGGTTTAGAATGGTGGTGGTCTGAAGGAAGGGGCGGTGATTTACGGCCTTTGGACCCGGGGGCGGCTGCGGCGGCACTCGCTCGAATTGTCATAAACTCCCGGCCGATGCGTCTGCATTTGAATTTCAATAATTAACAGCGGAATTCTGGCGGTGGCAACTCTCGATTCCGGAATCGACGGGTGTTGTGGGGGGGGGGGGGGCGGTCGGTTGCATCCCGTTTTTGGGGTGAACGAAAAATAAAACTGCAACAATGTAGTTAATCTGTCTGAACATAAAGTTCTAGACGAGGGATGTGTAAGCATCTTTTGGTCCGCCGCCCCCAGAGCGTCGGCAGATATAACGACGCCGTTAATATCTTTCTTTGTGTGCCGACTGCCGCCGCCCCACTTCCTCCACTACACCGCTGAAAAGGGACAAAACCTACGAACTCGATTTTTCAACTACGAAATACGCCGAGGGTGAACGAATAAAATGAGATGGGGGCGGCGGCGAAGACGGAATATGCACGATGTAAAAAAAAACGTAGTATTCGCTCGCAGCTAAACACTTCAAAGATTTCTGACATTCCTGCACCAGACACGTCATCCACTTGGGGAGGGCACACGTACCGCCCTTCGTTCTCTCTCTGCACTCTCTGTTTTTTTTTGGTTTGGCGGCGGCAGGAATTTTAATTCCCTTTGTGCTGCTACCGCCGCTCATAATTATTTTGGTTAGAATTTTTGATATGCCCTCAGTGGAGCAAAACCGCTACCAACTCATTCATTTATTCTGCCGCTTCCACCGCCGCTGAATACACACACACGCACATACACATAACCGACCACTTTTAATTAAAATCTAACGAGTTAATTACGACCCGCAACATACCGGTTGCCTCCCTTAGCAACTACAATAATAACAACAGCAACAACAACTGTTACGAACAAAAGAAGTAAAAAAAAATGACGCTCGGAAAGGGAGAGAGAGAGAGAAAGAGAAGACCATTAAAAAATCTATTAACACATTGACTGCCACGACACTTTTTGAAAAAAATTACCCCGGGGCCACGCTAATGGGGTATGTATGGCGCTATCGTACAACAGAGGGAAATCTGGTATTGATCTATCAGATCAAATTTGTTCATATGCCACGACCCTGAGGAAAGGTATAAAGTGGTACCGGAAGCTAGGCTTAGAGTATTTGGTAGGTATTTCACTTGTGAATGCTTTTGTAGTATATAAAACAGCAACTAAATGGTTTCGAGAAGAAATAGCATCAAGCTTGCTAAATTTACAAAAAATAAATAAACACGTCAAACCCAATTGTCGTAATGTTCATGTTCTAAAAACTAAAATGGATGAAAATAATAAAAAGGTACGCCGGATGTGTACTTTGTGTTATGCAAGATTAGAAAAACTTGTAGGAAGTACTGCTATAAATTACTAAAATAATTAAATTGTTGTTATTTCTCTTATTTTTTGAGCAGTGCCAAAACCAATATACCAAAAGTTTTGCCAGAGGCCACACTTTAAAACACTATAGTAAAATAGCATAGAGTGTCCACCATATTTCTCCGACATGGCTTCAACTGAAATACAACGTGTCGCACATATATGGGTGACGGAGCCCACAGTGATCAAAGTGGTGTCACCCATATATGGTCGACGTGGCAGTCAATGTGTTAAAGTCAATTTTAGTGGGCGTCGCACGAGCGACAGGAAGTTGTTGTTATTTTTTTATATGTACACCGCATATTCGCAGCGACATCTGTCGATACACTTTTGCCGCTGTCAGTCATAAAGTAAAACAAAAGTTGTTACAATGATGTGCAATGATTTACAGTTTGCTACACTGCATCTACGGGAATAACGTGAAAGTGTTTTCAAAAAATAAGATTCATCGATCAATAAAGCCTTACTAGGAGTTACACTTGAACAAATATATGTCGGATATATCCGCCACTTGTCGGTTTAATACAAATAAGAAAATTAAAAGTGATCTTTTAAAAGATGATGTTAGATAAAACCTGCGTTTTATTTAAATTCATTATTGTTTTGTGTGCATTTAATTATATTCGACAGATTTCAATAAATGTAAAGTAGGAAAAATGAAAAATGAGTTTTTGAAAACTCGTTTTTCAATACATCTCCAAATAAAGAAATACAAATAAGAGGATTAAAAGCTATTGAAATTCGATACGAAAAGAACTTTTTGCCATCGGCAAATGCGCTTACGATATTTTTTCTCTTCTAAAATTTCTTTGTTTAAACTCTGCCAATACAGTTTTCGTTTCGCGCATTCCTACTTTCGTGAAGCAAAAACTTGGCCTTTGTACCGAAGCGGCCGCACAACAAAAGCGGTATTTGCCGCCGCCTCCAACCCCTCTCACGCGCATAGTCAACTCCCTGTAGAGAACACAAAAGGGCCTTATTCTGAACGATTTTCGGGGCTAAAAAACAAACATAATTTTAATCGGTTGCGTCGTGAGTCGTCGACGGCGGTACTTAATTACGCTGACGCCGCCTCCGAAGGGGGAAATCTTATTAGTATAGGTAGGAACTTTATTCGGGCCAAAAGTTTTGCGTTTGGGAGAGTGGAAAATGAGTGCAGCGAGGGCGGCGGATGCTGACGCTACCTGGGCGTTGGAATACATGTGTGTGTGTGTGTGTGCGCGCATTACATATATCAACACTCATCTCTCAAACTTAAAGCCCGATTAATATTGCCGAGGGAAGGAAAACGTGTGGATCGATTCGTCAAAGACATTCCCCTCAGGTGTTCCACATCCGACGCGAATTCAGACGAATACTAATAACCTAAGCTATGTGAACCCACCGCTAACATGAACAAAAATGACATCAATTCTCAATCGCGCTACCAATTAATTGAGAGATTTATGTGAATTGACTGCAGCGTCTCTGGTGACTACAAATAGAAGCTCAACTATTCTAAATTATTTATGTGTACATAACTTATCCATTGTTAAATAAACGTGCAATGTTACATATTGAAAAGTCATTTTGTGTCACATCCAAGCATATGCTGTCAATTATTTCAATTGTTTAATGTGAAAACATAACGGGATATTGTTATGAATTTACTAAGAAACTGTGGCGATCGATAAAAACTTGGTCCGTTTTCTTCAATTTTCTAGTTCATATAACCGAATTTATATGTTGTTACGTATAAACTGGAGGGCATCATTGTAATCAAATCTTCGCAAAGTTCTCGGGAAAATTGGCAATAAAATAAAGGAAACTGCTGTTTCGAGCGATGGACGAGAGATGGGAGCGGCGTCGTTTCTAATGGTTTTCGATGCTCGGCCATCGTTTATCTTTCGGCCAAGGAGCTGAAAGTTTTCTGCGAGACGTGAATTTATTTACGCCCGAGAATGCGAATGCAAATGCACATCCACTCCAAGAAGAATTCGCGTACGTCATTTTCCTCGCAATCTCCATTTAATACGCCTCTGCAAACAAAAGAAAAATACGCGCGCACACATCGAATGAGTTTCGATAAAAGAATAATACATTTTCCATTATATACTTTTCCTTCCTCCAACGGACGAAGGAACATCGATGTTGCTTCCTCGGTTTATATATTAGGTCCAGGTGCAACGCGTTTCCCTTTATTATTCAATATTATATCAATACCATTGCTTTATATTTGCATCTGCTGCAAACCAAGACATTTACCTTATATGAAACATCTCTATATCTTTTATAAAACCACGAGAAAGTTTAAAATATATAAAAGATTATCCAACATTCATAAAAGTTTTGTTTGAAACCCGGCGCTTCCACCTTTTTTGTATATAATTAAACAAAAAATACAACATATTAAACACTGGAGTAATAAGAGTTGCAAACAATTAAAATGAGTTAAAAATGCAAATAATATTATTACATTTTATTTACTAAAACAAGAAATTAACAACTGATAGCAAAACCATATGCAGTTCGAGAAGTTAAAACTAATTAACTGCACTTTTCAATATTAATAATTAAACGAAACTTTGTTCGTCAGATTATATAATTAATTGTGCATTCAAAGTACACACGCCACTAAATTAAATTCACAAGCAAATATTAATTTCAAACTTTCCAGTTAATTATATTGTATTCATAACTTTTGAATTTGAGCTTTTATTAGTTTTGATACTCTATCACCATTTTACTAAACTTTTCGCTGATAATACGCATCAGTTTCGCTTTTGGTAGTTGAAAAACGTCCTTCAAAAATGTTGTCTTCAAATTATTATTAATGATACTTAAATAAAGATAATGAAATTAGTTAAATATAGGAAGTTCTTATATTGATATGTATTTTTTTTCAAGAGAAGTTTGCGAGAATTGTATAAAATCTGAATTGGAAATCAATATAGTTCTTGACAAAAAAACGTAAATTGGCAAATAAAAGTAAGTGTTACAACTTTCATTAAATTTTATATATATTTCGTGAAAATTGGATTGATTTTCATTTGGAAAACAACATTGCGCATAATGATGAATAAGTTACGTTGCATTTAGTAAATTGGTAAAAATAAAATGAAATAGTGGAAACATTGATTTTGTTGCGATGTAATTGATTGGATCAAGCACAGTCCAGTTAATTAAGCGTCGACTAAAAATACGTTTGATTTGGTGCATTTGTCTTCTACGCCGAATGTTTGTATGTGAATTCAATCGTAAACTTGGTTAAATACCCGGAAACGCAATATATCTGGAAAACCGGAGAAGTACTTTATTCTGCAATAACCGACATTTTCTGTATTCTTTTAAATAAACATGACATGTGTGCGATGAGTTGCGTTCGATTGGGTTAATAGTGGAGTATGAGATGTTTCAACGGTTGCATATTGTATTCATGATGCGGTAAACAGGAATTACGGGTGGTTTATGTAACCATACGACAATTAAAACTAGTTTAATGACGTTCACGAATGGTGTTGCTGCAGTGGGAATCGTTTCGATAATATTGTCGCACCGCCGCCCCCCGATTTCTCAATCGCGTCACGTAAAGCCACCCCCGTCCGCGCCCCCTTAACCCCTCGCAATGCTGACTGGAAACGAATAAAAGAGCGAGTGGCCTGACCATCGCCACAGCACGGAACTGATTTCGACCTCTTTCGCTGCCGCCCCCCGTTCAATATTTAACCGTGTGTTCTGTTTTTTTTTTTTGGTTCGCTTCACCCCTATGGATTCGGCCCTGTTTATATATATTCACAAAGGGGCTTTCGGCTATTTGAAATTTTAACAGTTACATAAATAAGGAAACGACACTCGATCAATCACTGGCGCCTCCCCCGCAGGAATATTTCATGACGCGAACCGAATCGTAATATTAGACTACCAAACGAACTCGTAACAGAACAAAACAACGAATGTATAAAAACAAAAGCTAACCACTATTCAGGACCACCCGAAATTTATGCGTCAACGAATGGGAAACGGTGGGGGGCGGCGGTGGCGCCCTCTAAATCATCCACGTTTAATTTATGGCTTTTTAATTGGAACGTCCAGCGGCCGCCTCCGTAAATTGATTGTTTTAATCCACTTCATAAATGTCTCCGATTTATACCGATTTGCACACGATTACATGATGTTCCCTCTCACACGCACGCACCCTTCATGAAAAGAAATTTAATACTTCTATTTCCGTCATTAAAAGTGGTTTTAATTTGCCGGAGAAAGGTTGACCGGAGGCGGTTTTAACATATCCGGTTGTCCGGAAGCACATATGTGTGCGAACAAGGTCTACGTACAAACTCGATTTCATAACCGAAATTAATTATGCATCTATCTTATTTTGCCGTTTCGCGGAAAATTGTATTTATGCGCGCAGTTTTCCGGCCGCGGTGGAAGAAATAAATCAAAATGAAAATAAGATGGATTTTGGTGCTGCCCCCTGCGCGAGAACGGCGCCGCGGATTGTGTGAATAAACTAACTAATGGCCCTTCACCCGCACCTAAGCTATTTTCGTCCAGGAAAATGGAAGAAAATTCAATCCCATTCAATTTTCGCACGGCTGCCAACAGGACAAAAAAAAGTAAAAAAAACGTAATGACAAATAAAGTAGAGAAGCGGAGAAATACACGCAGAAGCGAAGCAACATAATGAAACTAATTTAATTTCCCATTATCGCCCTTAATTAATAAACGAACCCAAACCTTTATTACATTTTTTTTGTCCTTTGCTTAATATGAATTATCTCCAATCAAAACTATTAGTAACCGTGTTTACAAACGAAATAAGCATTTCGAGGTTATAAAAAAAAATCAAATACAAGTAATTCAATTTAGATTGCGATTGAATGACGGATATATCCGCCCTATTTTTTTAATACAGAGGATTTCTGCAAATTTATATGCAATGTTATTATGAATCTTTAATAAATAGACATAACGTCAATCATAACAAAATGTCTATGAAAAAGAAGTAATACTTGCCATATAATTTGATGATTTTCATTTCTACAGATGCACTAAATATAAATGTTTCTATAATAAATGGCATATAAGAGATGGTAAACCCAATATGCAAGATCTTATTTCTCATTAATTATTGTATAATGTGGAAGCAAATACATTTGGTAATATAAAGCTGAATCAGCTCCATCCTTCCTTCTTGAAAAAAGCTCTTAATACGCTAATGGCGATTGCTTTAAATACGTTAGAAAAGTTCCGGAATTAATTAGCTCTGAAGTTGAATAAAATGTATGCCTTGTACGTAGTGAATATGTGTGTGTGTTTGAGAGAGTGTATAAATGCGAAACGTGTGTAGTAAAATTTCCATTAATTTTCTTAAAGCCCCATTAATCTATTCGCGAGCCGTGTGCATTCCGCATGCAGCCCTCCAGAAACCCTCGGGGTGCCGAAGAAATTCTTAGCACACAGCACGAAATATGCGATTTCCCGGCGCACGGCTCGGATAAGAAGTGGAAGAGGAGGTAGGATGTGAAAGGGGTCGGTTGGATGGAGCGAGAGTTTAGACGCCGCTGCCGCCGCCACTCCCACCCATGCAAGTCGGAACAGTGGGTGGTTGGTAGTAGTTGGAGGGTCGCTAAAGCTCCGCTAGAAAGCCTAGGCTTTTGTCCTCCACATCCTTTGCACACGGGGCACGCGAAGGCAGAGCAAGTCTCGACAAGGACTACAAGTTTAAATGTAGTATTCGAAGCCCCGAAAACTCCAGCTAAAATCATGAAGTTAATAATAGTTTCGAGGCGCACGCCCGACAGCCAAAGAGAAAAAGGGTTTATTTAGTTTTTTTTTTTTGGAGCGGAGCAAAATGGACAAAACGAAGAAATGAAATGAAGACCCTCGAGGACATTTAATCAAAAAAAAAAGATGGGAAAAGAATGTATATATATATATTATTTTTTTACGAAGCAATTCCGCTTCTACGACCATAAAAAAGATGGAGGAGGACGGGACTTCCCCGTCCTCGGTCAACAATAAAACTTTTCCTTTAACCCAACCCATTATTACTTTCCCTTTATCCAGATATATAAAAAGGAGAGAGTGAGAGATATACGAATTCTGTGCAGTTTAATTGGGCCGGATGAATTGGAACAGGATCTTTTTCGCAGGAAGTTTCTGCTAATTGCGCAAAGTTTTTGTTGCTTTTTTTTAAGGGTCGCGCCACTTTCGCAGAGTGTACGAGAGACGAAATAGGACGAAAAGAGAGAGAGTGCGAAAGGAGTGGATGCGGAGTTGGCGTCGGCGGCACCCTAATCGTTTGTTCTGCAACAGCTGCCGCCTCCACTTGACCGCCACCAGCATCCACCTCACTCCACGCACATGCAAATTGACCTTTTATACATCATAATATACAACGTGTATACAAAATGTACCGACAAGAAAAAGTTACGACCAAAGAGAAGAGGCAACCTAATTAACATTTTAAGCCGGCAAAAAGCATGCGCTTTATTTACGCGATATTGCATCATTACTTTAATTAGTGCAGTGGAACCTATCAAATGAAGCATACATTGTGTGCGCATCGACGTTATGCATTGTATAATGAATATTTATATTGATATTTAAGATTGTAGAATCTTAAAACCTTATTAATATGATCAAAAGAGAAAATCCTGAAACTTGACATACTTGAAATGTTATTGGATTATGAAAATGTAAATGTGCAGAGTTTTAGAACATTCATTGTATAATTTTGTCCATTGCAGCGGAAGCGTCAAAGTATTTATTACTTTTCTTTATTACTAGAATTTGGAGAAAAAAACGTAAAGCATTAACCAAATAAATAGTAAAACTAAATGTATGCAACCGGAGTACCAAAGCGACTGCGAGTGTCATCTAACCGGAAAACAAAACACAAAGAAAAACGGTTTAATATCAAATAAAACGCGTTTCATTCCACTTTTATATTTGATATATGAGGAGCATGTATACATTTTTTTTTTCTATCGTCATCTGACGCCCTGTGTACACGCGCATTTCGTGTCCCGTTTTCGCTACGTTTTCTTTTTTTTGCATGTTGTTAATTTGGAATTCTCCTTTGAAAGAGGGTGCGCGCGAAGGGCTATATGTTTTAAAGCTCGTGCATGTAGAGTGTGTTTCCCATGTAGAATGGTCGAGGGTTTCATTTGCGCGCGTCCGACACCTCCGCCATAAAGGCAAGCTTCAGCCGGGACGGGGGACAACCGCGGACCACCGGTCCCCACGGGGAAAGAGCTGCTGCGACCCCGAGCGCGCGAGTACGCTGCTCATAATTACGCGCCCTTTTACATTCGCGCCTCTGCAATGAATTCCAACTGTAAACAAAACGTTGAAACAGGATGAAAAAAACGCGAAAACAGCGTCGCAGGACAAAAAAATTATTTAAATTGAAAATCTCGCGAAGACCGCTCACGCACGAAAACCGCTTCCAACTAAATTGGGTCGCATCGTTGGAAGTTTCTTCTAAACTTCCGGTTTCCAAGCGAAACGCTATTAGACTTTTTTCCATTCGCATCAAGACGTTCCGTTCCACAAGATAGCCAAGTATCATTAAACTATCAGCTAATTAGCTGTATTTCCGGTTAATCTTGAAATTAGATTTTTACAAAACAAAAACTATATATTTTAAACGTTAATTATAGATTTTTACTAATTAATTTTAAAACAAAATCTAAAAAAATATTCACGAAACAAAAAACAGTTTGATTAATAATTTTAGTTTAAAATTCATTCGAGTAAACGAGGCAGACCTTTTTTTCGTGTTCATTAATTTGATCATAATCTTTGTAATTCGAAGAAATAAAAGACAGAAATTAATTCTCCAGTTAACGGCGAACGTGTTCTTTCTCTAAACGCAGACATTTGTTTTGACCGTTGTTTTTTTTTTAATAACAGAATAAGCAAGATACAGAAGACAAATGTAATATTCCAGCCGAATTATGTAACATTAAAATTTAATTACACCTTCAATGCAAATAAGGGTGAGCTTCTTTCTCTCGTAGTCCGCGAGGGTGGAAAGTAAATTAAGGATTACGCATTTTTTCCTCTCGGCGTGCAGCAAACCGTTTGGATTTGTCATATCGTGCGTTCTCTATTTATTTTGTTCATCCGCGTGCTGGGAAATGGGAGTCACAGAGGGCGCTCCTCCAAAACGTCGGGACCTGAGGGTTGGAAGCGGTCGGCGCGAAGGTAAAGAGATATGAAAAATGGGGCTGCGATTTTTCCTCTTTTTTTTTGGGGTATGAGCGCGAGCGGAAAATTTACTGCCCTGCGAGTCCTCTCGAGGGGATGAAGACCAGAACACCGTCCAAGATAAATTCCCCCTCACTCTCTTCGAAACTACCCCAATCGGCCTTGCAACACAACCAAGTGTACAGTGTGCAAGAGAAATACAGCGAGAGAGCGAGACAACAAAAAGCAAGTCAACAAAAGTAAATATATAGTAAATAAAATGTACTGCACCAGTGATAAAAGATACGACGAGGATGTAATAAAAATATACATTTAATGCACTTTAAAGCAATTTAGTTTGCACCGAAAGCCGCGATACAATGGAAAACTTTACAAATTGAAATGTCCATGTTAATAAATAGGTTTTCATGGAAATTAAATATAAATTGATTGAAATCGCAGTATTTATTATTTGTCATTTATTCGGTTTAGAGCAGAATACCATTACAATTATTTATTCGTAATGCAATGTTCTTTACGACACCTAAATTAGATCGCTATACTAAGTAAATAGTCATATTTATTAATACCTACAGTTAATCGTCAAATATTTCCAATTTAGTTAGCATAATATAATTAGAATTGTTTATAACAATAGGATAAAGCATGAATAATGTGAGTGTGTCAAACGTGTTGTGATTTTGTCGATATTTGACATGAGTGTCAAACAAGTTAAACGTCACTTTGTGGATCTCATGTAACGTTTTGTGTTTCATCTTTTATCAATGGAACCGACCGTGATTAAAATCGAGGAAACTCTCCGAGTCCAAAGACTTCTGCACATCTAAGCATAAGAGAGAGAGACGCTGTTGTAAAAATGATGAGTGTCAGGGGTTGAAGGAGGTGAGCCGAAAAGTCGCGGAATGAACGGAACAGTTCTGTGTTTCATTTTCCGAGTTTGGCGATGAATTATTCAGTTCCAAAAATTGATGTTGGAGGGCGGCATTCCTCAGTTCGACAGATCGCACTACCCATTAATAGATTATATGAAGAGAGAAATCTATATTTCTCGTGCAACTCTTGTCTGTTTGCTTCGAAGAATCAAAAAACATTAACGTCGAACGCACGGGTTGACTTTATTACTGGAAAAGTTTGCCGTTCGATAAATCACTTCGCAACATCTTTGTATTCAATTTGTAAACCGATATTCTCACAATTAGGAAAGGACTCGGCTCGGCGATATACGATACAGACATATCCTTTTTACGCCCAACGCAGAGATATAAAGGATACTTCCATAGATAATCAAAATGAAAAATTGCATCGCACAATTTACCCAACTATAACCTAGAAATCTAATTGTGGCAGTGACACATGTCATAGCTTTGTTAAGGTTGCAATAACGAAATTCTTATAGACAAATCAATATCGTTACCAAATTATAAGAAGTAATATTTATTTTACAGAACAAAAAATATTGTAGAGAAAAATAATCAGATTTCTGCATAATAACAAAAAAGCTCTAATAATCTCTGTAAGCTTTGATGCAGAAAAGCAATCGAAAAAAAACTGATAGATTATGTTTTTCGATGTCGTTCGACTAACATTATTTTTTGTTCGTTACATTGCACGTCAATCACGAAATGCCAACCCCTGTGATCATTTCGTAATCTAGAAACATCGAGGCGAATTGCGAATATCGCTTTCCAATTGAATTACGCTCGAAAATCAGATTAATATCTTTGACACACTTTTGATCGTTTGTACCGACAAATAAAAATCGTAAAATAATTATTTAAAACTGAATCATTTTTTAATTCAAGCATTCTTCAAGATCTTATAATAAATCAATTGAAAAGTTAACTTTATTAATTGAAATGTGCATGTATACAAATAAATTATCATAACTCCCATGTGCAAAAATAAACAGTTAATAAGTTACATAAATTTAATAATATTTATTTGTAATATGATATTCTTTACGATACCCTATTTTTATGGCTATGCGAAATAAATAGTTATATTTCTGGTTAAACCGGAAATAAAAAAATCCTCATATTAAATAATGGTCAAAATATTAATTTTTAATAAATTTCAGAAAGGAAAAATGCAAATCAATTGAAAAATTCGAGTTACGAGAATTCAACTTTGTAAGAATTACTAAGATTTTAAGAAAAATGTTTATGGTGTAAGAAAGCACTTTCTTCATATTAACTTATTAATATAAGTTTCTCTATAGAAATCTAATATTTTTATCTGTTAAGTATACAAAACGAGTAATTTGTTGAATGAAGCACTTGAAAAATTAAATGATTTTGGAAAATGGAAGCGCTTTTCATTTTATTTTGTGAAATATTATTTACTTTTATAATTCACGAGAATTATTTTCAAATAGTTAACCTGTTTATATTTTAATCATAATTTTGTTTTGTTTAGTTCAAAAACTTTCATAGAAAGTTTTACATACATACGATGTTATGTTTCAATTAAAATTGTTTATTCAATTTTTAGTTAAATGTTTCTCTCATAAAAAAAAGCATCCAATTAAATTTATTTTGCATTGTAGATTTTTAAAAAATAAAATAAATATAATTTTTCATCCAAAAAAAAATTCAAATTTAATTATTTCGAACATTGTTTCCCGTATTATATACTTAAATAATCTTATTGAAAATTTATTGAAAAAAATAATTAATAATTTAGGAAAATATGAAATGCTATTTTTTTTTTATAAATTATTTGAATTAATACTTTTTTATAACCAGAAATAAAAGGAAACTGAAGAGGAATTTAAATAATTATATAACTTGAAATGTTGAATTATGTGAGTTATTTTAATAGAAATTTGAAATTAAAATAAGAAAGAATAAGAAAAGGAGTAATTTTTTTTTTGCTTTTATTTATATGTGAATAAAAAAGGAATTACCTTAATTAGCGTCGGCGGAGCGAATTGAAAAATAGCTGGAAACGAAAAAATCCACACGATTTAATGGAAATTCTATTTGTTTAATTTTATGGTTTAAAGAGAAGTCAAAATCTGTGAAACACTCGCGGTTATCGAGATTCGCGCACGTTCAATCACAAAAAAAATCCACTTGTACTCGTCGAAAAATCGGAGGCGGCGGTTTGCTGCCTTCAGAAAAATCTGAAGATCGCGATATCAACGTTACGATGCGATGTACACCGGGCAGAGTCGGTCGCAACACTGAAGAGAGTGGCAGTAGGATCCGCCGCTACCGCCGCCGCCGTTTGCCGTCCCGTGGAAATCGATTCCGGCCGCCTCCGCCGTCGCCGCCGCTTCCACTCGCACCGGAGCCAGGATAAAGGCAATAAATAGGGTCAGGGAGAGAAGGAACACATAGACGTACACCGTCGACACACGAAATAAGAACCAAACAACAACATCAACAAAAAGATAGAAACGAAGAGAATGGACAGAAGGAGAAAGAGAGATAATGAAAAAGGTGAACGACGAACGGATTTCAACCACCTCCGATCTTAAATAATAATAAACATAATAATAATAATAACCTCCTTTTCTTGTGTGCTAACTTTTTGAATTCTTCATAACATTCTTAACAAAATCAAATAATTGTTTAAAGTTTAATCACCTGTAAGAAACAATCATTATCATACAATTTGCAGAAAAACTTAAATTTGTATGTATCTATGAAAAAAATATTCGGACGAGTGGCGGATATATCCGCCTATATTTTGTATTGGAGACATATAGCTCAGTTCAGACGAATCTGTCAAACATAAATGTCATTGATCGTTAGATGTTTCTCCGATAGCAAAATAAGTTGTGGTTTCGAATCTTTGTTTCTTTTTCATAAAGTTTTAACGTTGTTCCTGTAGAGGTATTACTAGTATCACCGTAACATAATAATGTGAAAATCTCCGTCTGCAAAGTCTTAAACTTAATTCCTATAAACTGTTAAAATAATATATTAAAAAGGCATAAACAGATTAAGAAAATGTTTAGTGGGGTGAAATAAGAGGATGAGGAGGTGAAAAAAAACAAAACGGCGGAGAGTTGAGACGAACAAGAAAAAAAGCGTAACGATTTAAGCTTCTACCGCCCCCAGAACTGAAAACACAATCTCGTACAATAATAATAAGAAGGAAACTTGTCGCGTTTTATCTTTGATTGCGTTTTTATTCCGCGCCTCTCGCATTTAGAGGCAATTCCGTTCTATGTAACAAGCACGTTAAATATCTGCATTTTCAAGTTTGTTTATATGAAGATAATTGACAAGTTTGTAGTTTTAGTTAATATATTTTAAATGTTGATTTTCAACAGTATAAAAATTTGAATGTTATTTATAATTTTCTAATTTTAATTGGTTTTCACGAAATTATTCTTAAGACTGACTAATGTCACGTTTGAAGTTCGCGGCACAAGCAGATATTCGCAATTATATGTAGAAATTGGTTTTTCATTTTCAAGTTAGATTTTGAGGAAAAGTTCATAAATGGGAAAATCGCATCGAAATATGATTGGGATCCGTTCACAAAATTCGATGGGTATCCGATGGACCGAACGTTACGTCGCGTCCGTGCGGAAAATCGCCAATCAAAGTATCGGGTGATCAGAACCAAAAAATCTTTCCACTGTTCTCTGATGATTTCTTCAGGACTTTCATCCAGAAATGTATGGATTCGGATGAAAGCATCAACTGCAAAACAGCCGCGGGTCCGCATCCAACCGGGATTATTTGTGCGCTATTAATGCTGCCTCCGGGAGGAGGCGGCGGCTGTAGCTGCTGTGGTTCTTCAAAGGCACCACCAACAAACAATTGAATGTCGCCGTTCCGGAATCGACTGCAAACACAACACCTCGAAGAATTGGGGGAGTGGGACGAATGCAGCAGCCGTCCCTGCATTGTACAGCCAACCGAGGACGTTGATCACAGGTTGCCTCGTATCACTTGCTAAATTGCATAACGGCCTGGCTTCATTATAATCGCTGCTAAATCCTCGCGCACGCATGCAATTTAATGAATGCCCTCATTTCGAAGCGGGCGTAAACCTTTGCCGCCTCCGCAGCTTCAGCTATTGCCACCGTCACGACACAAAGACAAAAGGAAATATTAATAGCCAGACAATGCCATTTACTTATCAAAACGGCTTCGCTCCGGAAGCCCGAGGCTGTAATTAATAATATAAATAATTAGTCAGAAGTTTCGCAGAACTCCATTCAGCACACGTCATCGACTTTGAGTCTACCATTCGATTATCCAATAAACTAATTTAATCCTTTGCGAATGAAGATTTTCAAGCTACGCATTTTCAACTTCTGTGTATTATTATGTTGTGGCGTATTTTGGTAACATTAGTGACGCCTCTACGTTATTCCGGCATAAGTTTTATCAAAAACAAGGATTCATAACCTCAACATATTTTATTCAATGATGTATGACAGCTCCGTTTGAAAAAGACTAGTGGAGCTACCTACCATTGAAGTAATCCTATGTGTAAAGAATATGGCGGAATTTTCCGTCATTCGTCTAGAACAGCGGTCGCCAAACTTTTTCACTTCACGGACCAGTTAATTCATAATTTAAATCCCGCGGACCACTAATAGGATTTTTCAAGTGTTAAATATATTTATAGAAAAAATTGTGATCAAAGAATACATAAAATGTACCTAGTTAATAAAATGAAACTATTAATAGTAACCACGTTATGAAAGCTTTATTAATAAACCATAATAAAATAAACAAAAATTGTACAAACAAAACATTTAAAAGATGGTTTAAATATATCAAACTTTTATAACTTGTCACGTATTGTTATGAATTGAATCATGTTTTAATGCATCTTAAAACATAACTTAACATGATGAGTAAGTATATTCCACATTTTTCTGCGGACCAGCGAAATTTTCTCGCGGACCACTAGTGGTCCGCGGACCACCACTTTGGCAACCGCTGGTCTAGAATATAACATATAAACGAAAATTGCAATCAAATACCAGTAATGAAATGTTTGCAGCTAATTAATTAATTCAATATTTAGAATATACAAATTTTAATGGCATTTAATTATAAAAGAAACGAATGCATATTAATTTGATATTATTGGATTTAACAATGTAATCACAAAATCAATTAGGGTTCAGCGTAATTTAGTTTTTAAATACAAATAATAAATTAGAATCGAAAAAATACGAGTATATAATAATCAATAATTAATACCGTAGATCCAATCAAGCGCAACTAATTCTCGCGCTTCAATTATTATTATATATATTTTTTTAAAATCTCAATAAGAATCCGTAGTGAAATATGAAAAGAAAAAGAAAAGCAAAGAATAATAATTATTTCCGAGGCTACATGCCTTTCGGGGGTTTATTCAATAAAACTGAAAAAGGCGGAGGAATCTGATTTAATGTTATTTGCATAATGAGATATCTTTCTCGGCGAACGACTACAGGATGAACAACGAAGGAGACGTAAGCTAAATCATTAGCGATGATTGGACGCAGAACGCCCTTCGATTCGAAATCGAATTAAACCAGAAACAATGGTGAAATATTTGCTTAAGAACACGAATAAATATAAAAGACTTAAATTTTGATAAATAAATCTATATGAAAAAATATACAAAGTAATTATAATAATAATCTAAATAGTTGGTAATAATATGTGAATTCTATATTGGGTATAGTGCGAATGCACTAATAATAATCACCTCGGATTAGTTACGTAAACTAATATAATCGTCGTCTAATCTCAGATTACTATGTTTAGCTAGCACACGTTATAAACAGAATTACAATTTTGTATTTATAAGTTTTTGTATAAGAAACGAATAATTATATACAAAATAAAAAAAAGACCAAGTGGTCTTAATGAAATTATTTTGCTCGACGCTCGCTTTTCTTTTTATTGCATTTTAAGCAGCGCCCTCTTAGGAGATTTGCCCCCCTTCCGCCGTCGCCCCCGACGTTCCGTTTCCTTCTGCTGCGCTCCTTTTTTTATATACATTTTTCGAGGATGTTAAAGTAAGCGCCCCATATGAATTATTGATGAGTCGGTCCCCGCTCCTTTCCACTTCCATCCGGAGATATGAACGGGCGAAAGAGACTGTGTTTTCGGGACGGAGCGGGGGAGAACTCGGGACTCCATATGGAAATTGGGCGAGGTCGCGTGCCGCCTTTACCTTCGCCCGCCCCTAGGAATTAATTTAAGCGCTCGCGCCTCACTTGACTCCACTCTCTTCCTCACATACACATACACACCCGATTCCTTGCATTTATTTATTTCGCATATTTTCTCTCTTTTCACCTTGGTTTTCCTCCTTTTTTTTTGTTCCTTTACTTCCTGCACTTAATGCCGACGCCGACGGGTTTATCGTCTGGACCGTGCGTTGCCCGGCTGCATTATTCTGAATAAATTGCGAAAGCAATAAAGCAATGGCATTAACTTACCGTGGAAACGGGGACGTGGATTTTTCATTTCGGACGGTTGGCTGCATTGTTTTCGCTTTATGTAATATAGCAAACGGCAGATTCAAATTGAAGTGTTCTTCCAAAGACACATTTCCTTTGATCCAAGTGCAATGACCACGAACAATGCAAACGTCGGACGGAGACTAATACGAATTAATGAATAATGTACAGAGACTCAAGTACTATGACGTTTCATTTCTGTCGAAATGTATAATTTAGTATTGCAACTAACTTTGTTTAAAATGTATTATACCATGAATAATCTCGTATGAGTTTAATAAATTTTATAAATTAAACGTCAATAAAAATTATAAACTTGTCAATATTTGGTGCATAACAAAAAATTGTACTTAACTAAATAATTATTAACGATATTGACAACTGTCCAAATTTGACATAAACTACAATTTGACAGTAGATTATTTGTTATCGTACGCATTATTGGAAAAATTATTGTTATTATGAGAGCACTTTTATTAATGAATATTGACAAAAGAAATGTGAGTAAAAATGTTCGCTTTTCCGCCGTTCGATGGACGTGTAAATCTAGACTAGGTCGTGGATAATCCGCTTACGGGTTTAAAATCGCTGACGCGACGCGATTTGTTTTCCTTCGGAAAAACGAAAATATTTTGCATCCTACGGAGGCGGCGATGAAGCATCGCAGCCACCGCGACATAAAATATAAGGTTCGAGTTTATGAATGTGTGTGTGTGTGTGTGTGTGAGAGAGAGAGAGAAATAGATTGGAGTGGGAAAAAACGAACGGAGGAATAACAAGTGGGCGAGGAAAGGTTTAAGTTAAATAATAAAGCCGGAAAATAGCGGTCCCAACAAAAGGGGAATTTTTCATTATTAAACCATTAAGAGGGATTACGTTTTACCAGTTTTATCGGCCTCCGCCGTCTCCGGGTCTCCGAGTCGCGACTCACGGGCTCATTTAATAATGTGTTTGATCTGAAGTTGCCGCAATACAAGTGGAGATAAAAGTGGAGGACAGATATACGTGATGCGATGCGAGGACGTGGGGTGGCGGATGGATGGGTGATGGGGGGTGGAGCGCGCGGTGTGCTGGATGTCACAATGGTCGTCGTGTGTATGGGCGGCGAGATTGAAACCATTGTGCGAACCCACTCTAGCCCAAATTAGATTACTTTCACACAGACACATATCAAAATCTCTTCCTTCTGTCTGCTCGTACGCCTTATTTCCTTCCTTCCTTCCGCATTTCCGACTCCTCTATCTGCACTCGGATTGCGAAAGGGGGCCAAAAAGAAGAAGAATAAGAAGAAAAATCATATATAATATATAATAAAGGACGTAATTGATAATATCCTCTCACTTAAGCTTCTCTTGTACTCAATTTTTGGTGAATGCTGAAGAAGAGGGTTGTCGGGAGGAGGTGGTTGTCTAACAAAGGAGGCTTTCCCTCCGGGGGACGATTTATAAAAGGACCCGAGGCCGGCGGCTCCCGCCTCCTTCGTTTTTGGTATCGACAGGTTGGATGAATCGGTGCGAACGTTAATCAACGGATTATCGCACCTATTAATAATCCAAATTATCCGGCGACGGCGAAAAGAAAACCCCCAGAGGATGAAAAAAGAAAAAAATACACACACTCATTTAGTATGAGCGTGAGAGAGACAGATTGAGTGGCTGAGATAAAAGGGAAAAATTATATAATTTAAATCTCTGTTGGTTCAAACGCATCCATCAAGGATTTAAATCTTTTCATAATTTTGCAAATGATCTCAATATGCCACTATTTCAAAATCGTGATAATTGCAACATTAGTAAGTTGAATTATAAAATTGAATAGGTTGTAAATAAATAAATTCGTAAATAACTTTGTCTGTACACAGTATTTATGTCTTTTTATTTGACATAAATGTCAAAATGACATTTGAAATATGTCATTTTGACATTTGAAGTATATAAAATATGTTGTTTCGAGTTCAGGCGGCGGTTTTTGTAATTTAAATACGTCGGGATTAAGACGTGCGCCGCCTCTAATCAACCTGACGGTGCGAACACATGGAACGGCATTTATATTCCGTGAGGCCATGATGAATGGGCCCGACGGTAATCCCGACATAAGCTCGAAACGCGGCGAGGAGGACACACTTGACACCGACGCCTGCCGCCTCCGCCATCGCCGCAGCCGCCGACACCGCAACACCTAGGCCATTCATCACCCGGATAGTGAGCGACTAAATTATTTTTTAGTAACCTAACCCACCTAAAAAAAAAGAGGAAAAAAAAACGAACACATAACCTCACAGACCGAGAGTCGACCCGGATTAATTACGAATGATGATGGATTAGTCTGCTAAGTCGGAAGCGATTGCCGTCTTAAAGAAGAAACTGTCTGTTGAAAGTAATTTTAATCCTGTCTTCCTTATCAACGGTTTAATGAAGCAATCGAACGATTAACGAGATTAACGACTGCGAACACCCGAAAAAACAATTAATTATTTTTCTTTTAATTAAACTTACACCAAAATCCATACTATCCTCTACTCTACCATTTTGTTCTCGTAGATTTTTTCGGCTTAATGAGTTCCGGAATTCGCAGTTATAATTCAGAAGTGTGTTTGTGCCCGGCCCTTTTCTAGCTGCTGCGATTATTTTTTTTTTTGGCTTCTCTTGTACTCCTCTCCACTTCTTTCATCTCTCGTTGCCTTTTGCCCCCGTTGAACTTTGCCAAGTTTGGAAACGACGGAGGCGGCAACTGCCCCCGCCGACGCCGCGCCCCACTTCTCGCACACAAACCGGATCTAATTAAACTAACACGCTAGAGAAGAGGAACAACTCTCTGCGTTTAAATTGTTATGTTTAGATTTGATATAATTAAAATGGTAGAAAACCTCAGAGAGCGAAAAAGACAGAGACAGAGAGAGAGAGATGAACAAATACTACACATTGGCTAAACCCCTTCACACAAACGTTCAATACCATCTATTTTGATAGTTGAAAATGTACTTTTGAAGTCCTTGTGCTAATATAAAATGGAAACATAATTACTATAATTTATTTAAAAAAAAATATATTGGCAAAAAATTGTATATGTCTGCATAAATCGAAAAGTACTCGAAGAAAAAAATGCGAATAATTCATTGAATTTCGAAACGTCTGTCAGTTATTGTTCGACGTTTTGAATAATAGATGGCGCGTTAGTCTAAGTGTATTATCGGTCTTGTATTTTTTCCCTTCAATTCTTTTTTTTTTGTTGTTGTTGCTGTTTGAAGTGCAAACCGCGAGAGCTACCCCCGGGGGGCTTTTGTTATTGTTGTTGTTCGGGAATTGTTTCGATATCGATTTTAGGTAGTCCGAGAGTGTTTTCCGTTTGTTCGACGAAAGAAAGAATGGAATAGAAAGAATAATGAAAAAAATCGAATCTTATGGTGAAGGGATGGAGGATTCGGTGAGTGAACGAGAGAACGCAGGTAAGAAAACATTTAAGTGGGTTTTATGTCTGATGGGAGCAGACAGTATCAATCATGTGAAATGGAATATATTTACGATTCTCTCGTGGAGTTTCGACGATCCTAAAGTGCATGTAGGGATGTGCTTCGAGAAGGGATGGCTATGGATATAGCGAGTGCAAGAAATGGAAACATCGTCGACGTCGGCGGTGGCCGATCGCCCACGGCGGATGGAGAGATTCTGAAGAGAGAAGCGCAAGGGGTGGATTTCAAAAACGTGTGTGTGTGTATGAGAGAAAGAGAGAGAGAGAAGGGTTGGTTTCGCATAACATGTATTCCCTTTTAAGACGGAGGGAATCGCTTCCTCACTTACGCGGGTTCATAAAAATTTGATGACGGCATTTTGCCGGAGCGCGCAACCAAATTTACATCCATGTTTCGGTGGCCAACAATTTCCATAAACAATCCGATACACGTACATTCGTTGCTAGTAGAGAGAACTAAAGGGTGAGAGAGGGAGGAAGAACGAAAAAAGGGTAGACCGAAGTGGAAGAAGCGGCGGAAAAAGAAAACTGGGAGAAATATCGTGCAGCACGCGAAATACACAGCGCACTTTATGCACGAAGAACATTTTCACCGTAAAAAGAAAACATAAAGGTAAAAAAACAGTCGACGTAGGAACATGTTTCTAAATGTTAATGCGTCGGCGTATTTGAATTTCAATGAACGTAAGTTTTTTTTTTACGATACTTATTTTAAGTAATCACTCCAGTCACCAGAGGCTCTAACATCGAAGATGATCTATCTTATTCGTGAATTAATATGACCAATCACAAAAGGCGTTGACATAAAGAGGATGTATTTGCATTCGACAACCGTTAAATGAAATTTGAATGTATGCGATCGAAATTAATAATTCAATAAAATGAAAAACAAAAATTGAAGAGACATTTTTTTATTGAAAATATTAAACAAATATTTATTTTAGTTGAAACTTATTTAAAGATATATATGTTGATACACAAAGGAATTAATTTTAAATTCAGTAAAATAGAAATAAATTCTAAGAAATTAGTACACAAAATTATTTTGTATGCAGTTTTAAAATATTGGAACAACCAAATCTCAAACAGTCTTATAAACTATCTTATTAAGAAGTATAAAAATTAATACTAACATATACCAGTTAGTTGAAATTTCAAGAAAAAATGTAATTTATTACCGTTATTTTTCAGTAAAATTTAAAGATTTGCGTACTCGTGACCCGGCGCATCCACCGTAAAATTTCACACAAAAGTGTTGTGTGAACCCACTTTAATTTGATTGCATTATAAGTTTGAATATTTCGCTGGAAAAAATATATAAAATGAAAATAATATATAAAAAAATAAAATAGGACCGGGGTTTTCCAGAAGTTAAAACTTTTCTGCTTCTTGTTGTTGTTCAAAATTCGTTCTGTTCGAAACGCATCGTTTTTCTCGGAATAATAAGCCTTACATATTTAATGCATTTACGTATTACTTTTTCCATACATTTTTTTTCCTTTACTGAGAAAGAATCTGCAAATTGAATTATGAGAAATTTCAGCGAAGGAAAGAGCTGCGTTATATTGAATACGTAAAAAAAGAAGAAAACAAGACGATGAAGAGAAACAGGAAGAATAAAAAAAGAGTCTGCGGTGCATTGAATAATGCAAAGTTGGCTTGTAATTAGGGAGCAGGATTGTGGTGGCGAAAAAAAATATATCGAGCGCAGAGTGCGGAGGAGAAAGGAAAATCGGAGAATAAAGCAACGAGGGAAGAGTTCGAGGAGCGAAAAAAGTGCGGTTCGGTGAGCGTATGTGCATGGAGGATGGAGAGAAAGAGAAGAGATGTGCGTTTGTGATGGGAGAGAAGGAGATGTGGTGGAGAGATTGATTGCGGCAAGCTTTAATTCATCAGAGCGAACGTTTGAAACAAAAATAAAGAAAGAGAGAAAAAGAAGAAAAAAAAAACAAACAAAAAAGTCGTGATATCAATGCCAAAAGCAAACAATGAAAAGTGCATGGCGTTGTTTTCTTTTATTATTACCTTTGCAAATATTAATTACCTATTGTAACTTTAGCTTAAAGAATTTTTGCATCAAAAGTCAACTGAAACTTTTCCATCTCACTGATATAAAATAATTACAACAAAAAAAAAAACGATGATGGAGTTCCAAAAGCTATTATAATTTGTCCCATATTTTAATTTTTATCAGTTTTTTTGAAATTTTGTAATAATTATTGAGTATTATTATATTGTAGCGTATTTTGGTAAATGATAACTCTATAGGAACAAACAACATAACAACTTGCATTAAATATTGCATAAGCGTAGTGTCCTGTGTAAAGGATATGGCGGATATATCCGCCGATTTTAAAGTTACAAATATTTATTAATAAATAATAATGTTTATTAAAAAAGCCAATACAAAATAATGCATTGTGTAAAGAACAATTGAAATTAATTATGAATGTAATCAAAGCTAGTGTGTTTGTTTGTTACAGACACAAAAGCTGAAAGAGATTGAACGCAGTGTAGTAATTGTAATAATTGCGTTGGGAATTCTATTTTCGTGCAGAAACGAAACTGCTAATTAGCGTTTAGCACATAATTAAACGCGTACGCCTTCGGTGCGCGCCACTTCGGCACTAGACCGACCATTCATCTATAGACATATACATCCATCCATTCAACCATATCTCAAACCGATTCCATTCCATCCCCACAACGAAACGATCCATCCACCGAATTGTACCCAAAATACCGCCGAAGCGATTGCGTAATTAAATCCATGTTTCAATGCTAATTAATTCATGCATCCGGACAACATCAGCACACCTCAGCTCGATCACAGTTTCAAACTTTAGTCCTGCTCGAATTTAATTTGGAAATTTTGAAATGTCAATTACTAACTGTCAAATGCAATTATCAATTTATAATAACTGTCAATATTCAAATTGCAACTGTCATAAAAAATATGTAATCGTAGTATATCAGTGAAAACAAATTTTGGTAATAAGTTTCGAAAAATAATTGCAATATGACTATACTTTTTCATATTTGATAGATTTTTAATTAATTTTAAATTTTCGAAACGAACAAATCGAAAAAAATTAAAACCTATTTGCAAGCTTGATTCAAAAACGAAACTATAAAGTAAAGCAGTTATGGAAAATGTAACAACACGGTGGTAAAGCTTTCATCTGCATACTAAATTATTGCGAGAGCACAAACACTGCACTGGAACCGGAGTGGGGGCGGTGAATAAACAAAAATAATATAAAAAAAGTAGCACAAAACCAAAGAGGACAAAAAAAAACATAGAAACAGAGAAGAGAGAAAATTGGAATGACCGCAACAAAAACAAACGTCAATTCGCATTTGATTTTTGCGTTTGAACTATGGTTTTGTTTTTTAAATGAATTTTGCATATTTTTTTTTTGTTTTCACCGGTTATGCAACGTTTCGTCGCGCAAAAGAGTAAACAATCGGAGAGGATGGTGTTTTTTTTTTGTTTCCAGTACGCGAATCCAATTATATTCTAATATCGAGTTAAACAATTGTTTGTTTACCGGATAATGTGATTTATGCGCGGACAAAAAGCGTGGGCCGGGTGTTTTGAATTATTAAATTTCACGCGGGTTGCGGGAATAACATAATTCATGGACTGCCCTCATACAACCTACAGCAACTCCCTCACATCAGCGATGATGGTGCCTGTTAATTCATCAACATTTGCAAAACCAATTATTATTAACGTATTTTTCATTCATTGTTGCTGCTTTTTTTATTTAATTTCTGCTGCTGCTGATCGATAATTATTTTTGTTTATTTCAGCGAACATTGCAATATTCATCCGTCTCTTGTTTTTTTTACCATACATTGTTTTTATTTATTATCAGCTCGCTTTTGTTTCATCGATTTCGTGTTTTTTTTTTCATATCCGCGTTCATTTTTTTCAGCGATTTTCACGTATTTGCATGCGCCCACGCTAACTACGATAGTATTGTCCTCATCATTAATTCATTGGGTTTCCGGTCGTGTCGGGGGGGGGGTGTGAGGTTGCAAGTGACCAGTAGCGAATTTTCCTATTTTATTTATTGTTGCCAATTTTAATGTTTATATAAATTTTCATAATTGTCCACGAGCTTTATCGACCGTGCTGCAATTTATTGTTCGCATCAAGTCACCATTATTTATATATGGCCTTTGTTTCCTAAATAATATTGTGTTTCAATGTTTTCAATTTTATTTGTAGATATGCATTTCAATTAATTATTTTAATTTTAATAAACAAAATTATATATAAAATAATAATTATGCAATAAATTAATAGCAAATATTTAAAGTTAACTTGTAAATGAAGTTAAAAGATTATTGAGATCAATTGTAAATAAAAGTAATTTTAAAACTTAAGAAAGTAACTAAAAGTTTCTAAATTATCTGAAAATGTAAAAAGAAATCAATTTAAGTAAATAAACTGAATATAACAATTGAAGATGAAGATTTTTATATATATATATATATATACGTAATATTTTATTTATAAACAAGAATTCAATTTTTAAACTTTGCTAAAAAACGAATTGCAAGTATTGGAAACGGTTTCTCTTTGCGAATTTCAAACATTATCAATATCTACATTTTGGATGAAAATTAATTTTGGAATTGCGTTTTTCAGGGCAGCAGTAATCAAGTTGTTTCTTGTTATTAATCTTTTGGTGTGTTTGATGCTAATTGAGAGATTCGTATTTCCACGGTTCGTAATATACAGAAATATTGATATCGAGAAGATGCGCCGTCACGCACCACCACTTATACCGGTTAATGGGAGCAATTATCACGACCTAGTTATTCCATTGGATTTGTATATCCGTAACAATATAGTATAAGTTTAGACATAGCATTGAAACTGTTTAATGTTCTTAGAGAACGTGGAGACTGAACTTAAAGGAGGATAATGAAATACAAGAAAGAAAGTTGAATTATATAGAAACTCAAGAAAACTGAAGGACCTTTAATGAAATAGCAGAAAACTCATAAAAACTCATAATGAAAAAGAAATAAATATGAAGAAATATAAGGAGAGTAAGTAAAAAGTAATAAAACAAAAAGAAGTATTAACAAATAACTGGAAGTAAAGAAAAAAAAATATAAAAAACGTTATTAGAAACCGATTGTACATTAATTTGACAAAAAGTTGGGTAGTTATTTATTGTTAAATTATTTTATTCGTCTATTTTATATGTAACCATTTTTGGAAAAAAAACGGCGGATATATCCGCCATATTTTTTACACATACTGTTTTTGATAAAGCTTTGAAAATATATTATGTATTCGATTTTTGCATAATTTAATTATATATACTTATTTCCTAGGTTTTACAATGATACTGCGCAAAGTGCTAAACGTTCTTCAGCACTTACTGGACATGCAGTGGTGGTGGTGTTAGTTACCGAGAAATTAAGTTGCGCGTAATCTGCATAAATTTTGGGGAAATAGTAAAGGTGGGATTAGGCGTTTGCTGCCTCCCTCTCATTTTCCAGGTGTATTATCGCCGTCGGCGGGGGGGTTAAAGTTGTGCGCGCGAGGTTTAGCCTTTAAGCCTCGAGATGCGAAGCGAAAAAAAAAGAGAGAGAGAAACTAATTCGTGTTCCAGGAGCAACTTAAAACAAAAATACGTGCGCCGCATCCGGCCTTACGAACAATTCCGTACCGTAAACTACACCCCTTACCCCTAGCCCCAAACACATTGTCCTTTTCCCTGAAATTTCCTTTCGACCTGCGTAAAGGATTAGCGACATCTCGGGTGATACATTTTTATTGCTTCTATTTCTTCCATCGCAATTTATGTGATCGTGACGTATGTTAAGCAATAACAATTCGATTTCTTTCTTTATTTTTTTCGGATGGGAAATGTGAATTGGTCTCGAGGAGCCGATAAAATGTAAAAAAAGAGGGCGATAATTAGATTTGCAGCCGAATATTAAAACGCATCGCACCCCGTTGCCCAATTTACACGAGATACCATCCATTTTTAACCTCCGCTTAAATTAAGAGTTAGGACCGAAGAAAATCCGATTTAATTTGCTTTACTACCATTCTCTCACTGTATCCCATCCTCCGCAACGCTCACGATCTCTGCTCTTTATTCGAGAGGCTCAAACTTCATTGAAATTACTCTTTGCATTCGCATCAATAGTCTCATCATCATCATCATCAATACTGAGCTACATTATCTGAATTTAAAATATAGTAAGTTGAAATTATTGCTTCTTTACTGAAAATTAAATATAAGAGTAACAATATTTTTAAAAAAATGGCGAATATGTTACTGCAATTTTTCTGCAGCACCCTGTAAAAATGATATAACTGGCACCTCTGCAGTAAAAAAAACTAGTGGCGCCTCTATATGAACTAAGATTCAATAACTGGTTTTGCATAAAATTTTGCATAATCCTAGTATCCTGTCTAAACGGATAGGGCGGATATATTCGCCGCTTGTCCTCAAATGGTTAAATATAAAATGTATTATTCCAAAACATGAGGATATTTATAAATGTAAAAAAAAATTGATTTAGTTAAATTTATTGTGATTGAATGAATGTGCGAGAAGAGTAGTTTGTAAATAAAATGTTATCATTAACACGTTTTACGGTAACTTATAAAACTATTTCGAAAATAAAGATGCTGTAGCAGTTATACGGGATGGGACTTCATAAACAATGCATTCGTGTTTAGCACTTGAGACCGCATTTTCGTATGGAAAATGCATAGAGAGACAGAAGAGCGAAAATTGTCCATAAAACAAGTCGACAGTTCGTGAAGTGGAGTTGCTTCAGCGCCGCCAACTATTAAGATATAAATTCCCTAGACATCGGTCGTTCTCTACGTCTACGTAAGTATGTGTGTTTTTCCGAAGCCTTCGCCGCCGCCGCCTGCGATCTCATCATTTATCCGCAGCCCTTATCGCGGCGCAATTTTTCAGGCCGTTTAAACGTCGACCGTCGGGGCTCTGACCCACCCCACGGCCCACGGCACGTTATTAAGATATTTCGCAGCTCGTGCCGCCACCCCCAATCGCAAGCGCCCTCTCTTATCATTATTTTATTATTAACCGTCCGACACACATTCGCGCAGACTGCGACCGCAGCGAGGGATACTTCCTGACATCCGGGCGCTCTTTGTGCGTCCGACAGGCAATAATTGGAAAACCTCCTAATTGGAAATCTTTAATTACTTAATTCGAGCGGCCTTTTGATCTTCATCATACTGACCAAACGACAATTTGGTAAAAAAAAGGATAAAAGGTACGATCACATACCGATAATTGGCTCAAGATTGGCGAAAGCAATTGAGTCTTTATTAATATTGGCAATATATTCGTCTAGACTCTAGACCAGATTTGTTAGAGCCATAAAGCTTTAATTATTATTGGTTATCTTTAAGATATTATGTAATTTAAGGTACCTGAAAACACATTAAATGAGAATCACTGATCCAAAACGTGAATTACATAATTGTAATTGTATTTTTTTTATAAACTAATTATTACTAACAAAATTAAAATAACAAATTAGGAAATTTATATTTTTGAAAATTAAATCTTCAGTAACGTTCGAAAACATCTGAATGTGTACAGACAAACAAGACATTAGTTCAAATTAAAGCGACGTTTATTCCTTAACTTACTATTCTCTTTCGTATTAATTAGTTTTAAGCGTTTTTGTTCGTTTTCAGGTCGCGCACGTTCGTTTGTCTTTCTCGTGATTTTTTTTCTTTGTTTGTATTGTTTCTTATGTTTTGTTTGTATGTGCAGACGCGATCGAATGGAGGCGGCGTGTCTCATCTCCCACCTCCGTTTAATCCTGTTCCGTGAGTCTTTTCTTCGTGCACTAATGAAGCCAATTAATAAGGAGTAATTAATGAATAATTTGTTACGAGAGAGTCGCAGCTGCTGCAGCGAAGCAACCACCGCCACCGGTGACGGACTCACAACATGGAAATTTTAACAACAAAAATTGCTGTTTTGCAAAATGTTAGGTTCCAATATTTTTGTATTGAATTGCGGACGCAGATTGTTGAATTGTCAAAAGCGAAACTTCTATAAAAAAAGCACGATTACTGCACCACCACAATGGCTTTGTCTACAATTTTCATAAGCGTAGGGCGGATATATCCGCCATGAGTTCGTGAATGGTTAATAATCATTTAGAGTATGAGCTTTAATAATTCTTGAGTTTCAAATTTTTAAAATTTGGAAAAAAAAGAAAAAAATAAGCCTAAAAACAAAGGTTTACGTCGTGAACCTTAATGCTAATAATGTATGTAGCGACAGCTGAGAATCGGAATGCTGAAATTACACTCTCGACAAGTTTTTGCATCCGCCCCTCTCGCATTTGAAGTTTCATTCGCTAAGCCGCCCCTCATCCATCCCATGTCACTTGATCGAATTAAACCTTTCCACCTGCAAAATAGCCTGCCGTCCGGTGGCGTTATCGCCGCCCCATTGTTAACCCTCGTTTTTGCAAGTTCGTGGGACGGCGGACCTTTCATTTCGACTCTCGACTTCTTATACATGTATATCCAGGTATGTATATATATATATACATATATATATATATATATACATATATATACATAAATGTATAAATTGCCATTTCGTGTCTGCCAAGAAAAAATATCCCAAAATAAAGAGAAAAAGGCCCATCGCAATGATAAATATGCACACTTCCATTAGGAAGAGACGCGTGGGTCGCCTAATCTCGGGATATCTTATGCATTGCATAATCAAGTGAGACCTGCTCCGGTGTTTTTATTTCCGCACGTTTTCCTTTCTATTTTTTTTTCGCTCTTGTCCTTTCGGGATTTCTGCCGCAAGGATACGTTTCACTCTACGCGAGAGTGTTCGTGTCATATATGTGTGCGGCCCGAAAACGCCGCGTGCAAACAATTTGCAAACAAAGTGGAAACACTTTTATGCAAGGCCGCACATAACAACACACACATACACAGATAGAGAGAGAAATCCGCGCCAGACGCTTTTCCACTCCGTCTGCTGGGAAATCTGGACTCCCAAAAAATTCGCCCACATCAAAAAAAAAGAAAAGAAATTCCGAGACTTGGGTCAATTGTTGTTCCTGACGGATCAAAGGGTAGGCACGAGATTGTGCATGCATGCATGCGGGCCAGCATGTCCTATTTCCGGTTTCCACCCTTCCCCTTTCGTTTGTTTGTCCGCTGTTTATATCCGCGCCGTTACATGCAGGGGGCGGTGTATTTGAGTGTGTGTGTGTGGATCGTTTTGGGGGGATGCGGAGGCGGGAATCGGATGTCGGACAAGCCGCGGCGCCGTGTAATATTCTAATTGTAATTAATGGTCTACGTATGCGCGTCGCAAATTTATCGCCCACCCCCACCGAATTCCGAATTTAATCAACAGAAACCCTCAGGATCATCAGCCGCCCCCGAAACGTGCTCCTCCGCCCCACTTGCCGTACCGCACCTTCAAGATTAATCGCCATTCGATAATCTTCCGTAATCCAAATAATGTCCACGATGTCTATAATCCGTGCTGCAGAGGCAAATTCTAACTGCAACTGCTATTACTCTGATGAATAGCTGGTTGACTAAACGGATCTTCTCCAAAGTGCATTATTCGTGAAGATCTTCCTTTAGCGCTGACGATACTGGAATATCCGGCCTATTGTATTCATACGTACAAAGCCATCGACATAATAGCTTTGAATCCGTATAATTATTCTGCAAATAAGAAATATTCTGCAATATTAATTACAAAACAAGCAACAAACTAATATTCATTTTTATATATTTTACCATCATTCCGCGCAGAATTGCATAAATATTTTAGAATTAAAAGTTAAACAAAATTTCATATCGAAATTGTCAAATTTGTTTGAAATTCGTATAATAATTTGCATAAATTGAAAGAAATATCAAAACGTCATGTAGCGATTACAAAATTTCATGAAAAAATACAATTTATTTATCAAATTTAAAAATTGACTTATTGAAAATTTTAAATTGAATATATTGCGTTATCAATTAGTTTGTAATTTCATGTTGAAACGATTATGGGATGGCGAAAGTCGTTATTTCGTGGGTGGCATCAACGAATTAAGTCCGAATTAGGGTCGGACACCTTTTACGGTGGAGGGATTGAAGGGCCACCGTTAGAATTTAATAACGGTGCGCGGTAAATTCCGATAGAAGTGTCTGCCTGATAACCTCCGGTTAACTTTTAACCCAATAATGAGAAGACCTCAATTGAAAACGGTGTACGAAAAGGGTTAAAACTTAAACACCTTTTAATTCGACGTTTAGTATTAGCATTAATTTAAACATTTTAAATGTATTTTACACATGCAACTAGTTATTTTAAGCACAGTACAATTAGGTTTCATGTGTACCCTGAAATGTTAATTTTCTAAAAATATCGTAGCAAATAATAAAAATATCAACAAATTGTAAGTTTCTTTAAAGTAAATTGAATTGAGATTTGTTTGTTATTTGGAACACAATATATAGCGGATAATTTGTAGGTTCCAAAAAGCATTTGGTTTTGGTGCCGGCGTTTGCACTTATTTCGAATTGCAAACAATAAAGATGAAGAGGAAAAGGGGAATTTTAGGAATGTGTGAGTGTGTACGTGTGATAGAAAAATGGTTAAGTGATGTTGGTTGTCTAAATTGCGTTAGAGAAATGTTTCCAATTTGTGCCGAAGTTTTCGCGTATTCCGGTGTTCCTTATTCGAGCGGCATACGTGGCTCGCATTGATTTGGGCAATAAATTCCGCTCAATCCATAAGCCTTCAGTTTATACAATATATTATACATTAGCGAGGCCAATCCAATTTTCCGACACACGAAGAAAAAAGTTCTTTTTTCCACCTCTTTCTATCCAACACTTTCGCCTCACTCTTTCTCCCTCGATCTCAAAACTCACACCTCCATCCCACCTTCGACCGTTGTAGCGTACTTATACTTTCCTCATCCACTCACTCAGCCGACTACAAGCTCACCAGAGAGTTAACCAAACAACGAACGGAACGGCACACGCAATCATTACGTGGCGCTTTCAAGGAAATAGGATGGGGATCGTCATTGCACGATGCCAAAATTTAAATTACGCTCATACGCGGGGGTGGCGGTCGGGCCAGAATCCTTTGATCGGGGCAGCGCCAGCAAAATAAACAAATTAATTTGCAACACGCTCATCACAAACGTACACACAATAACATACACAACGGCAACAACATTGTACGAAAAAAAAATTATGTACAAAGACTTGTAATTGCCGCCGTCTCTGCTGCCGCCTCTTCCTCCTTTCCGCACACGCAACACAATTACCAGCAGCGCGCGTTCCGTTGCATAATTTATCACATCAGAGTGTACAAATTGAAAATTGCCAACAGCCGGAATTTGAATTCTAATAAGAATTTCGTCACGCACCGCGGAGCAAATCGGGACCCCGGAGGCCGTCTGCGGGATTGGATTCGATGTGCCGCGAAGGTGAGGGCGGCAACGAACAGAAAAATTATACAACTTTTTGCATACTATTCTCTCTAATTTTTATTTCCAAAATCCAGACTATTTAATATTATTACTTTTCATGACAAATATAGTGCTGCCACGTGCACAAACTGAAATGAATGTCACCATTTTTGTTTTTTGTTGTTGTTTATTTTTTATGATTATGGCCACTAAGATTTATAAAGCAATTTTTTGTTGCTAACGATACTATTAATAATACGAGTTGCTAAGGATTATTTTTCCATTTTAATTCGCAAATATTCTTTGAACGTTAGTTCGTTTTTGTTGTCATCTACACTAATTAATTATGACCGTATTGTGAAATTTACATATTTTTAATGGGGATCTTGTTAATATTTAGAATGAGACATTGCGGTCATATTTTGAAGGGTTTCTTTTATTCCGGAAGCGCCGATTTCCCTTTATTTTCATTTTTTTTGTGCAGCGCTCGGTTACAATTTCTCATTTTTTCTCTATCTTTCTCTATGTCTCTCTCTCTCTTCAGCATGTAATAATAATTGGTGCAAATTTAATGGGAAATATTCATCGGACGTCGCCTTAATTACAATATTCTGATCGATACAGACTAACGAGTAGGGAGACGCGATTCTGAAGAGCGCAGCAATTAAATGCAGAAAAATTCTGCGACAAGAAGCGAAATAAATGTTGCTACAAAAAAAGAGTATTATGGCCGTGGTCGAAAATAGTACGCCACTATTTAATCACCTCTGTTTATGTTTTCATTAGTTATGTGTTTTTATAAGGTTTTACAAAGAACAGAGACAACAGGAATTTTGTTTGCGCAATGCATGTAATTGAATCGCTTCTGGTTAATTTAATGCGAAAGCAAAAAACACCGACAGAAGGCGCTCCCTTATTTCTGGGGATTACGGTGGCAACCGTTGTTGCATTTCGACCGTTGTTTGTTGCATGAAATTCCGCTGTAAATCTCGCGGTGGCACGCGAGATTTTATCGGCCGCAGTTGGCCGTTTGTTACGTGGGTCGGAGGCGGCTGTGCGTCCGGAAAATCGCGCCGCATTTCCACGTTCTTCGCTGCACTCATCCCCAAACATCTGTTCGGAAACGAAATTGCGACCATGACATGATAACTTCATACCATCGTCATACCTTCTTTGTACGAAAAAAATAAAATTGGGCCCGGATCCGATTTTTGGCGTTTGTACCCGAATTTGATTTATATAAGCGGGGTGAAACTAATTGGAGATTCAATCGATCATCGGTTTTCCTGTAATTAGCAGGTGGAGGAAGCGCCGTAAATTCTTGGAAGGGATCGTTGCATGGCGAAATTCCGGCAGCGTCGCGACGCCTCCGAAATTGAGCCATTAAAGCGTAATCTATGTCTTCGATTGTTTTCTGTTTTTGTTGCCTGCACGAATTCGGTGAAAGGGGGCGCTACTGCAGCTCTTCTCGGGTCAATGAACCATCTTCTTTTACACGAAAACTATAATCGTCTCTATTGAAGTTGTTACCAATATTAGTGTATACCACAAAAACCTATGTTGGTAATCCTGAAAAATATTTACTTCTTATGTCAAGGTCACACGAATCATCACTGGAAAAATGTAACAAATTAATATAATCTTTACTAATGCTGAGATACGAAATTTAGATTTCAATCTCAGTCAATAAATATAATGTATAATTCAGTAAATATAGAAACTTTATAATTAGCTACAAAAATGAATTATGTATTTGTGTTATTTTGTTTCATTATATACTAACCCCTCTTCGTTTCTTGAACGACGGGGATTACTGAAGTTTATGGATTGGAAAAGTTCTGCAGCGAAAAGGAATCCGGCTCTAATATTTTACAAGCGGATTTTTTTTTGTCGAAACAGACCTACCCTCCTCTACCCCTTTTCTTTATTAACTTAAGAAAGTTAATTACGGGACCGTCTTTCCGCTTCGCGTTTTACCTCCTCCTATAGCTTTTGCGCCTGCGAAAAACAACCTGCTTATTTTTTTGCTCTCACTTTCTTTAAATAATTAATTAATGCCATAAATTAAAAGACCCTTAACATCTATATATGAATGTATATTTTCTACTTTTATGCTAAAGAAAAGATTGCTCATGAATTTTTCACTTATTAATTAGCGATGGAGGAGGAGACTTCAAACGCAGAGCAAGAACAGTCTTTTAATCAGCGGGAACCCCTCGTTTACACACTAGATACGTCAACAATATTTTTTGAAGAACCCCTGCAAAAAAGGCCTACGGAAGAAATAATTAGAGGCTTCTGTTTTCGGGATCAAAAAAGACTCTTTATCAATTAACCAATCTCGTGCTGGGCCTATGTGTGTGCGTTTGTTTAGGGTTAATTGAAACCGTAAACGCTTCCGGTTTTATCACTAAATTCGTGTTTAATTCTAATTAGTCTGGGCGGTGGGTCGGTTTTCGGTAGTCAATGATTGTGGTTAAGGGTAGGAGCGCACGATGGACGTTTTAAAGATAACGTTCCCTTTTTCATCCACTTAATTGCTGGATGCCCTTTTTGACAGGTCCCGTTGTCACCGCGAAAACTTTTTAGTCGCATAAAAGTCGCTGAAAACGACAGTAATAACAGACGATTCGTATCGTCGGTAATACGAAGAGATAAAAAGGGAATCAAAAAGGGCGGATCATCAAAGCGCGATTAATGATGCTATCTATAATTAAACGCTGCGGCGTCTCTATCAACAAGGAAAACAACGCCCTGGGCAACGTGAGAAGGGGTTCCAAAAAACGAATACGATATTTCGCCATTTGTTAATTAATAAACGCGAGTCTTTGAACGGCAAGTTCTCAGTTGCCCGTAGCAACGGGAATGCTTTTTTTTAACGTTCACCGATTTCCACATTATTCAGAATCATTAGTACTTTGCTTCTCAATTCTTTAGTTTTGGTAACTTAATTTGATTTCTTTTAATATTTATATTTTCAATGCAAATATTTGACAAACAATGAGTTACCTCAATGGTCTCAAGACTTTTTTAAATTTCACTTTATTGAGAATTTCACTAAAAATTAGTTATTATTAAAGTTTTAAATATTTAAAATGGTAATGAAAATTAAAGTATTTTTAACGAAAATATGGTCCTAGCCAAAGTTCTGAATTCATAGTAAATAATGTTCGTAAATTAGCAAAACCATTATCCAATAGCGATGAAAATTCGTCAGAAATTTTAGAAGATTTAAATTAGGAGGATTCTTATATTCTCTTAAAAATCTTATATTTTATTTGGGGATTAATTTCAGTTACATTTCAGTAATTTATTTAAAACCAGTTTTGTATGTACGTATGCAGCATAGTGTGTGCCATCATCGAATCTTGATTTAACTGTAGCTCTTAGTGAGTCTGTATCAGATTTAGTTGTCAAACGTCATTGTTATTGATTGTCATATATATACAATTTTGCATAAGCTTAGTTTACTGTGTATAGAATATGGCGGATATATCCGCCGCTGTTGCGCAAAGTGTTACATGCAACTGGCACTAAGTTTGCAAATTTCAAATGGTTAAATAATATTTAGTGCATTATGATAATATTTAATTTTAGACTAAAGCATTGAAGTAAAACGAATTTGTATGTCCATCACTGCACGAAGAATGTCTGTGGATAGAGAAAACGTTTGACTGATGTTAATTAAATATCATATTTCGGAGGCGGCACTAGTCGCCCAGTGTAATCATTTGTTGTTTGGGCGTTTGTTGTGTGTGCTCGCATTATTGGTGGATGTGTGTATGGGGAACAATTGATTTCCGGTTCGGGCCGTGACTGTATCAATCAAATCGCTAATCCGGGGGTTCGGTTGTTGTTAAATGGGGAGACGGGGAGGATAGTGATGCTGAGGATGTGACGCAAGGTAGGGGGAGGGGTGGATATATATCTCGACGGAAACACGCCGCCTCCGGTGCGCCATTGTACATCCCCCACATAATGCTGCCTCCGAACAACAAATGCGCGCGAAACAATGAGACCCCGCAGCCAATTAAAAACGGATCATTTTTACCGCGGTCACCAGAAACAAACAACTTTCCGCCGCCGCCAGATGGCGCGCAACCGAGGATATAATTGAAATCTCGTTCTAATTCTCTGTCTCCGTGTGCGAAATAGAATGGTAGTTTTAAACAATTTGTAAATAAGCGATAAGCAGTTGTAAAACTTTCGTTCTCAAGCGCACAAATTTCGGGTGCCTCCTTCCAACTAGATAAAAACTTTTTAATACTGCTAATCCATCCATATTTCCACGTGCCTCGTCGACCGAAGGCAAACAATATGTGCCAGGCTACCACCACCACCCGCCTCCAACCAATCCCATCCTAAACACAACGAAGAACCCTCCCGTTTTACCAATTCACTTTAGAAACTACCCAGGCTATTTGTTCAAGGTAAACACGCCAAGATATAGCGATTTCAAACTTTTGCCCCTGTTTGCCCATTAGCTCAAATTTCATACAAATATAATATATATATAAATCGCAGAGGAGAAACGCTGATTTTGATAAGGATAATCGGTTTGCCAACAACGCTTAAACCGGTTAAACTCACAGGAAAAAAAAAATGCGTATATTTAATGTTTGTATCAGCAGCAAGCAAACAAACTTCCGCGAAATTATGCTCAACAATAACTGTTTAGTTATCCGCAAAACTAATTGTTTTCCCTATGCAAATAACTAAATTAATTAATCGAAATCATCTATTATATACAGCGATACTGCAAATAGATTTCCCGATCGTTAGTAATGAAACAAACTAACAATGAATAATAGTTAATATTACATAAGCTGCAAATCCTGTTAAAATAATATATGTTCACGTGAATTTGAAAAATCAGCAAATATTAAGCTTCTTATTTATATGAGTCTTTGAAACCTGAACCTTTTCAGCGAAGATCTTACTAATTTTTAAGAATTTATTTTCACTTTTATACATTAAAATTTATTTTGTTTTGAAATTTTCAAAATTAATATTGAATAATATATTCTCTAATCAACACTTTGTTCCTTGACAAATTGAATTAAATTTGATTATGTAGACCTAGAGAGTTAGTGCTCGCAATTACCAGAACTAGGCTTTTCCGGTGTTGCGTGCGATGTGTTTATGCGGAAAAGCGGTATTAGCGCTATCAATACCAATAAAAGCTGAAACTCCTCTGTCTGCATGTCTGTCTACTATCTCTATTTTCGCGTTTCCTGTTCGTACACATCTATGCAACGTGCAGATATGCACACAAACACACACACACACTTACAACTATATATACATATATATGTGCACTCTATATATATATGCCTCACTCGTTCACGTCCCTCTACATTCATCGGTTTATCTGCGCTCTGCAATATCAATTTGCCACCGTGCTTTTAATTACACCTAAATTGGATGCCGCACAAAATCAAAATCTGCTTTATCTTAAACAACAACTACTACGTGGCTGCTACGTCGCGCCAATTACCAAAAAGATGATAAGATGATGAGATGAGCCCAACAGAAAAATAAAGTCTATCTTTGGAAAACGTATTCAGTTGTTGAGGAATGCCTTATACCTCAAGGTTCAATACTTCGTCCTTTATTTACTAATTACATTATTTTTAAATAAATAATTTGAAAATTATTGCTGTTGTTCTTTTTTTAATCGAACTTCAAAAGTTTTGAGACCGAAATGGGGAGCGGAAATTCGAACGCAATACAGAAAAAAAAGTTTAAAAAAAATATATTGAAAAGTAAAATAATTGCAATCCCAACGAGTCTGGAAATTAATATTTCAGAGTTTCATCGTCGACGGCTGTAATAAAAATAAACCCGACGAATATTTCAACGTTTAATAATGTTTGCGCTGCGAAGATTGAAGATGACCGAGCGAGCGCACTTTCAATATTTTCATTCCCAAAAAAAAATAATTAAAACATAGGCAATATCAATTACGTCCAATAATTCATAAATATTTATTTATTTTGCGTTATGCACTCAGAAGCATCAATACACAATTTTGGTAATATGAGTGGCGCCTCTTCAGGAATAACGTCTCAGCTTTATCTAAAACAAATATTTATAACCTTCAATTATTTTGCTCCCAAAGTAAAGGATAGGGCGGATATATCTGCCGCTACTCCGAAAAGAGTTAACATAGTCATTTTTTTTTAAGTACTGCATCTATTAGTTACATTTATGAAAGTCATAGAGTTAGTTGAATTTATTAACGTAATACTAATAAATCACTTTAAGTATCCAAACTACTAGACTAATTACTGAGACTCGGTAACTTTCACATTTACAAGAATTTCCGACTTCCCGAAGGTTTTCTTTGCTCAGAAAGAAAAAACAATAAATATATTTGATTCAATTTAATTTCGCCGAGGCGTTTACACAGTTTTGGGATTTGGATTAAGTGTGAATTGCACTAACGAAAGTCCCATGCCGTATACTTTCGTTAGGGCCCTTACGACCTCCGTGCTTGCATTCTGTATATATATATATGTGTATTTGGTAGGAGCGTCGGTTGCAAGGGTTGGGGATGGGCGTCGCGACGCCTTAATACATGGGGGCACGTAAAACAGATATAGCACTAGCTTTAATTAAGCCTCCTGAATAATTAATCTGAGAACTAATGATAATTAGCGAAATTGCGCGAAGAGCAATATAAAACAAATATTTTGTACCTCCACAGACTTTCATTTACTTCCCGTTTCCCATATATATAATTTTTCTTTTTTTATTTATTTTTTTAGGCATTAATCTACATTCCTTCTGCCCGTTAATGCAATTTTGATGAGAGAGTCATATATTTCGAAGGAATCGCATGACGATAATCCTACATTAATTAATATAATCCTTGTAAGCTCCGTTGTGACGTAATTTAAAGTTGGTAATCCGATCTTTAGATATTATCTGGACCAGCATCCACTTTTCCTAACATTTTATTGATCTTTTATAGGTTAGAATTAGTTCATATCAATAGATATAATTAAATTTGCGTTTTACAGCTTTTACTAAATTTTGAAATGCTTTTGAAAACTTTACTTTTTGTAAGTTAGTTTAGACAAGTTTTAATCTAACGATTAGTGATTTTCATATACTATTTGAATTATCTTAAACCAAAAAAAAAGGAAATACAATAACAATATAATCTTACTTTGACAAATAAAATATATTACTTAACCTAAGATTTGTGTGTGTATTGTGTATAATATGAAAAAATAAAATAGAAACATAACCTAAATTTGACAAGATAATAAAACCTAATCGTTTAACGTATTAGTGTATATCCCATTTTAATTTTCATAACCTAAAATACCAGAAACCAAAATAGTAACATAATGCAAATTACATCCCGAACTTGAGACCTAATCTCAAATATGCGGATAATTTCATTGGGAGTGCATCATTCTAAGTACAAATCTATACATATAGAGAGTACACTATTGTATAGAGAATACAAAACATTCCAACATCGAAGCAGTATCGATTTCGTTACATTATTGGAACACTTTTGTTGCTTCTTTTAGTTCACTTCTTTCTCTACTTTTTTTTTAATTTAATTAATCTTCCACTCACTTTCGCTTTTGTTCGAGGCCCGAGCAGCCGTTTATTTTTTACTTTATTTTGGGCACAAATGAAAGTTTAATTAAATTCCGCTGAACGTTTCAATTACCTAACGAGAGTCAGAAGGAGAGATGATATCGTTCGCGAGATGGAAATATCTTTCGATGAAGATGCACACTTTTCAACCTCCTACTTATCACTTTTTCCTCTTCTCCCACTATCGCCAAACGTTTGATCCATTAATCCGATCCTCCTTTCATATTATTAAAACGCCACTTCACATGAAATTTGCCCGGAAAACAATTCCGAGCCAATCTAGATTTAATATTATTAGTTGGTAACGACGATGATGAGATTGAAGAGAGAAAAAATAAATTGGACCTTCACTTTTATTATTCCCCACTAGATTTACACGATTCCCATTAATAGATTTTCACGGTACTTTTGTTTTGATCTATACATGGCAACAAGAACTAATCTAATTTGGAAATAAATATTGTGATGGGTAGACTTACGAATTAATAACACATTTGTTTTGATACAAATAATTGCAATACAATTAATCATATTAAATCAAAGACAATTATTTTTTACATTTATTTTTTAATAAAAATGAAGTTCCATTTATCGATAATAACAAAAACTAATCTAATTTAGAAACTCGGTAAATATAGCATTTTTAGAATGAATGAAATTTATCCATAAAAATACAGCCTATGGGAAATTTTTACGGTTCATTTATTTTAATTGGGAGAGTAGCTCCATCTAACGATAATAACTTCACGTACAATGACTTGGAAACTTGTAAGCTAAATCATCAAGACTTAGATGAGCAGAAAACTTGTAAACCAACGTTAATCTAAAATTGGATCTAACCTCATCAATCATTTATGTATGATACAATCTAAATTCTAATTTAGAGAAAATCTCAAAAGCCAATCTACAATAACAATTCCTGATGATAAAACTGAGTAAAAAACATTTCTGTTTCCTGGTTACAGCAATTTTGTTTGTACTTTATAGTTCGTTAGGTAACGCGTTTATTTGGAAATTACGTGCGTCTTTTTATTTTCTTTCTCCGCGTGTATGTGTACATGTCCTGTATTGTATTTTCCAAGCTAAAGAATAGATTTCGGGATTTCCGGTGGGCTTTTTTAAAGAAAGAAAGAAAGTGCAGGAAACGCGGTTCGAGGAATTCCGTTCCAGCGCAAAAAGCCCTAAAACCGCGGAACGGGCTACAAAATAGACAGAAGCAAAGAAAATAGAAGAGCAAACACGAAAGGGAAAAAAGGTAAATATATAAACAAATGCCTCCGCGCCACGGAAATTCACCCTAAATCTTGCACCCACTTTACGTACTTTCCCCAACTTTGCTTCTATCCATTTCACCTGAACAGTAAAAATTAAGCACGCGCAACGCACCCCAAAACTTAGATTAAAATCGTTCCAGTTTTTCTTTTGTTTCCAGGTTGGTTTTCGTTTGTTTGCTCCATTTTGGAGCAACTTGGAATTTACCGTTTTCTTCGTTGGCAATGCGTAATCTTGTCTGGTGACAGGTGAAACTTATGCACATGCATTTCTATAGAAGTTACGTGACGCGAATTGTTCGCAGTCTACTTATCACACGACGAACGAAAATGGAACGAAACGCATATACAGAGTGTTTCAAACATATTTTAATATTTAAACACCTTTCAACATCAAAATTAACAGAGATAATGACAAGACGTTTGACAGCTTAGTGATGCCTCATTACGAGCTATTATTGAACTATAGGATTATATTCGCCAATTATTTGCACTTCAATTATAATTTATGTTTTATTTTTTTTATTAATAAATTTTAATTTTTATTTTGTATCAATGTTAATTATAATAGAATCGGTAATTCTCCGTACAATTTCACATAGTTAACAGGAAGTTTACAAGTTATAGGATTGGGAGAGCGAGTGTGTACGCTTCATAATTAGTTCTGATAACTTTCGGGATCATTTGAATCTCTTAGTTGATTAGAACCAATGTTGCCGTAACTCCGCGGGGAAATTGAAACTAATCAATCAAAATTGTACAATTACCTAACCGTATTCGAGCGGAAGATGCTTATGCATATTCACATCTACAACTACAATTTGACTATAAATAACTAAAAATACTTAAATATTTGTGTTTTAGATTTAATTTAATCGTGTGAATTGCTTCAAAAACTGATTTCATTAAAGTTGTGTCTTTTATGTGAGCGATAACTTGAGAGAAACTTACTAAACAAATCAAAGGAATGCGGTTTTGACTTTGCGTATTAAGTGGACCAAGGAGGATGAAGAAGAAGCAGTAACACTTGGTTAGGAAAATTGACTTGCCCCGACGATAGGTCGATGCGAAGGGTGGAAACGGTTGAATTAATTTTATTTGCTTTAGAGAAATTCAGTTCGCTCAACTTGGTTGAAACTGAATTAACAGCTTTGCTTTTAATTAATCGCAATTTTCTATTTAACAAAATTTCTAATACAAATTATTCTATACAATATATAGAATAAGTAATATACACATCTATTTGTATATAAATGAATTTTAGCAAAAGTCATGAAAATATTATTGATTCATTAATTATAGAATGGCCAGATTTCAATAATTAATTAATGCGGCAGTGTATTATTATTCAGTTAGCAAAAGGGCCTTTTGTAGTTTGAAGCAAGCAATCAAAGTAATTGGATCGCAAAGCCGTTTAAAAGATTACATGTGAGCCGTCGCTCACTTCGCGCGACTTTGTCTTCGAAAAGTCTTAAAAACGAATTAAAAGCAGTAAATTTTCTGGAGCGGCCTAGACTTGCGGATGAAACTAGAAGGGAAATGCTCGTCGAAAAACTCCAGATCTTAAAGTAGAAAGGGTTTCCAGATTTTCCGTAGAGCGAACGTCGCGCCGCTTACCCTTCCATCCATTCCTTCCTTAAACCGAACAAATCCAAAATCGATCAAGGATTATCTCAGTTTATGCAGTATTTATTAATATTTATTTCTATCCGTGTTCTACCTCCATCAGTGAAAGCGTACTGATTGCTATTTTACCACAAATGTGAATTTAAACTCCACGCTTCAGGGGAACGTTCACATTTTTTAATAGCGCTAATATCGAAAACCACCCATGCAGAAAAAATGTCAACTTTGATGACAAAGTGGTTTATTCATGCTGCAAATCGTGTTCAAAATCTAACTTTTTTTTTGTCGTGTGTAGTAATTCCTATTTTACGTGGCTAATTGAAACAGAAAATTAAAAACGGTCAAATTGTAATGTATTCATAACGAAACTATTATTTATGAAAATAAAATTATTGTTTGTATTTTTTTCTTTTTATTCCGACTATATAAACTATTAAAACTCGTTCATAATTGATGTTTTAATAATTTTAGTATATGTATAACTTATGCAAAATTACCGTAAATGTCAAAAACTAAAAAAATATCAATATTCATATGTTTGCAAAAGTAAATTTAGCAAATTAGAAAAATACTAAATGCAAACAGTACCGTAAATTGTCGATTATCAAGTAATTAAATATCAAGTTATGCTTGTCAAAGATAATCATGCCATTATAAAAAAAATATTGCGTGACAAGTAGCTTTCTTTACAAATTTACAAGTTTGTTTACAGCATCAACTGCTTTATTGGGATCGTCAAAAAAGTGACATTGGATTATCCGAGTCAATTGCGCAACACACACGCATCGCACTCAAAGTTGTCCATGTTGAAAGGCGGAGATTATCGTTGCGAAAGAGGGTGAAAAAGATGTATAAGAAAAAGAAAAACACGCCGTCGGCAATAACAGAAATTTTATGCCTACGCAAAGAAAGGGTCAGAGGGATGCGCAAGAAAGAGATGTAGAGATTAATAATATCCGGGGAGGTTTTTTTCAGAAAAATTTAAAGATTTTCGGTTGAGGGACTTTCCATCGGCGATAAATCACGCGAATGAATGGAATTGACGAGCGTGAATGAAAAAAGAAACGGAAAAAAGGAAACGTGTGAAGTAGAAGCAGAAAAAAAAATTATATTTGGGGATATGAAATCCTGAAAAACGTCTCGTAACACTACATCATCTAAAAGTAAATAAAAAGAAAAAATGGAAATAAACGTTTCAATTGTTTGCGTTTAAAATGGTTTTACTTTTCAATAGAAATTTGTAGTTTTCGCATAATAAATCCGTTTCGGAAGTTGACGAGTACCAACAAAATACTAATTGGACCATTAAATTGGTGTTAAAGTTTAATTAGATTTTCGCGAATCTAGTCACCGGAAATGTGTATGTTCGCGCGTGCGCGCTCTGGCATCTACTCTTGCTACTCCCCTCTTTGGAACTAACGCGTCTTAATCTTCCTCCCGCCTGAATTATTCTAATTAAAACATACACAAGTCAGCCCGAATAAATATCGCTTTCTCCACACTTTCCCCTATTAACTCCAACAACCGAACCGAACTTAACGAACTTACTGCCGGCGCGCACTATCTGCAAAACGCGACAATCCAATTTATTTCTAATTACGGTAAACAACAAGCATTAACGCAAAAAGTACTCTATCGCATTGCAATATTAGAACGGTATTTATATCCTGCGGGCGTCGGAGGAAACATTCATTTCTCCAAAAACGGGGAACGATTAAGCGAAACTCGCGCCGCATATTTTGGCATATTTATGCGTGGCAATTAATCAGCATGCGGCACGAAAATCTTATAATAATTTGTTTTTGGGAAGATCCCAGTTTTCCGCTCGGTTCTGCGGTGCCATCTACACGCTGTAATAATGACATATATTATGATTGCAAAATATTATAAAAGAGCGGCGTAAAATACATTGTTTTTCTTACAAAAAACGAGACGAAAATCGTAAGTTCATATCTCAAAAAAATAACAGTGCCATCTACAATCGCAGACTACAATGGTACTAGTAATGATATTTACATAATTGCATTACGATAATGCCAACATAAATCGTTTAGATTTAGTAAAAAGTAAATCCACTTAACTAATTCCAATTAGAATTTAATTTCAGTCTATTAAATTCCTCGTCTCGGATTGAATTAAAGTCTTGCGCAGCCGTTCCTTGAACTCCGACCCATTCTTTATTACATTTTATTATGCAAAAATGAATTTGTTCCCTTTTTTTCACCCTCAAAGCGTGTTCATTTCACAAAGCGTTCCCTTCATGCAACTTTATTGCTGCCGTCGGTTTCGATATTGTGTCCAGGCGCGTTTCGCGACCATAAATTCTCCAGAAAACCACCCCCATCCCACACGGGTCCGGCTACTCTTTCTTTTCTCTTCCCTTCAAGCAATCCGCGTCGCGAGTGGAACGGGAAGAAAACAGAGTGCAGAAGCAAACGCACCGAGCGGAAACGGAAACGAATATACACGACCGCAAATAGAGAGAAAAGGAAGACGTTTTGGGCTTTGCGAAAGAGAACACAATAAAAGCGTCTATAAATTTTATAGGCATTATCCTCCGGTTCCATCCTTCTGTTTTACCAACCAGGTACGACGCACACGGGCTGCCGACTCGAAGGAAATAAAAATTGTCCAGAAAATAATAAAAGCATGCGAATTGGCAAAGCAAAAAAAAAACGGAAATCCGCATATTTATATCCGAACGCTGGACGTAAATTCCGCTCTTGTAAATGTTCTTTATTGTATTAAAGAACGAAGGAAAAAATATTTAACCATTCCGTTGGGGGAAAAATACATTTAAATTTCTTTCTAATCAGATTTTTTAAATTATTAATAAATAATAGATTTCCTATTAATTTAATGTAATTTATTTAATACGTATTTAAGTCGTCCGTAATAAAGTTAATAAATATCAAAACCTTTTTTTTCATTATTTCTTTTCTGAGCTTTTATAATAAGAAGGGGTAGTCGGTACGCTTTCAAATTATACTTTACGTAATTTCTTTGGGAAAATCCAATTTTTGAAATTATTGCATTGTGCGGATGCGCTTAGAGGCCGCTCCTTGTCTAGTTGGCTTTTTCGGCTTTTGTGGCATTTGGCACACAAAGTATTCGAAAATTAAATTTAAAATTGCATTTGCTGCAACTTTTCCTCGTCCTCCTCATACCATTCATTCATTCTATCTTTCTTTCCTTCATCCTCATCATATATATTTTTATTTTTTGTTTATTTCGTTCGCTCTGCGCTTTGCGTTGTTAGCAGACAGAGACGCGATGCACCCGCAACACAGTAAATTACATTCGCGAGGTGACAACAAAGTTTTATCAAAACATCTAGAAAACTGGATTAGCTCGAAGTGTAGGCAACAGTTGCCTGATGAAGAGCAGCCAACAACGGATATGGATTTCATTAAGTAATGTTGCACGTCGCATTTCCGTTTCCTGTTGTGTGCGAGCGATGAGGGTAGTGTGATTTTGGTTCGTCGACGTTCAGGCTATGCGGCCGAGATGCAAATTATTCGCTCGTTACATGCACGGCGAATGCATGTAGAAAAAAACGGACGCCGACGAGGATGAAGAAAAAAAATAAATCAAAAAATAAAAGAACTAGGTGGAATAATGGAAGATGAAGTTGCTGTCAACGTTGGCGTGCCTGTTTACAAATTTAGCTTCGCTGCATATTAAACATCGAAAGAGCGTGTTTTATTGGCCCATGGTTGGAAAGACTGGCGGAACAAAAAATATATTTTTAGTCAACAGCGGCGACCAGATATCATCACGTGCTATACCCTAATTTGAATACGTGTATGCCACTTGCTTTACACGCCAGTAGCAAGTGTTACCGGCGTTTAATTAAACATTTCCACACGTTTTCCAGACTCGCCGACATTTTTACTTTATTGCTACTGTTTTTATTACACATACACAAATACTAAGCCTTATAAAAGAAGTAATTTAATCGGCCGTTTTTTCCTCCTTAATATTTACACAGGAGAGCATGCATATCAATGCAGTCATTTTAGTTCTTACCGAACCGCCACTAGTTTTTTTCAGACGGAAGCGTCATGTTGAGGTTATGAATCTTGACGTTCTTCTTAAATATAAAACATAGTAATATACAGCAGTTTTACTTTTGACAGTTAAAAATGTGCCTCTAATGTAAAAAAAAAAATTAAAAAATGGTGGATGCGCCGGGAACTAGTTATATATTTTATGTAACTATTTTATAATAACATTATTATCGCAAGTCAAATGTTAATGAGTGAAATTTTAAATGAAAACTCAAAAAGAAATAGAATAATCAAAGATTGTTTCTTGTAAAATGATTAGTTTTATGATGTTCTTGCGGTGGTTTTTCCCCATTTGTATCTGGGTGATGCCGGTTTTGGAGATGCGGGTCGAAGGGCATGAAGTATTCAGGCGTTGGGGAGCTTTTAGGCCGAGCCCCAAATTCATGGGGAAAGTTCCCGGCGGGGGGATTTCACGCAAACACCCCTCATATTATAAACTCACATACAAAACATGCATGCATGTATACATATCCGTCCCAAAATACGCCCTTCTCTCTCTGTCTTATACCCATACAAACTTCCTTTGCTATTCGCTCTAATTACTTACAGGGTGTAGCGAAACCGCATTCAAATTTCAGCGTTTGCATCAGATTACATTCTACTCCTTCGTCAGTGATTCGCGGATTATGCCATAAAATATACAGCATGTACTTCTGGATATTCAATATTACTAGGTAAATTTTACAAAACCCTAGTCTCCAGAGTACATGCGTATCAGAAACTTCATATTCTCAGGAGATACGCATAGATTGTTATTTTGCTGAAACGAGCTAATTTTCCCTTAATTTATCATTAAAATTCTAGAATTATCCTTATAATTAAATACTGTTCTTAACTAAAATTACATATTAAAATTAATTGGTATAAATAAAAGGTATAAATAAAAGAATATTAAAAAACTTTAACTCTATTAGAAAAATAATTCAATAAAAATCGTAAAAATTGGAATGGAAATTTTATCCAACAAAATAAGTTGAGTCCTGATTTAATTGAGATCCATTGAATCGCATCCCAATTAATAGTCATTGAGATGCGATTACTATATTCAGTTTTTGTATTGGCAATTATCAGAATATAACAATTAAATAATTAGAATTATTTTTTTTCTACTTTTAAGTAATAGAGTATGGATGATTTTTTGTTATTTAATCATACCGTTGAAAGTTAAAAAAGAACTAAATGGATTAACTCTTTGATATTTAACCTCCTCACAAATAACGTCAATAACCTGAAATTTTTTGCTCCTAAACTTTTAATTATAGATAACCAGTATTGCATGTAATTTTTATTTGTCTTTTTTTTCATTTTTAGTTGGTAATAATGTTACGTTATGTAGATCTGTCAAAAAAAAAATGGAAACGACATGCAGTTAAATTCTATGGACAGCTGATGTGATGCAATTAGATTTAATTGGTTTACGTAACACTCTGTAAATGACTAGTGCGTGTGTATGTGTGTTGAGAGGAATTTGAAGTTTTCGGTGAGGTCGGATGGTTTTGGGGTTTCGGTTCGGTTTGGTTTTCCTGTGGAAAGTTTAATATTATAGCTGTCGGTCCCGAATTAATTCTGCTGCCGAAAGGTCATTACTATTTTACATGTCTTTTGATGGCGTATTCCGGCGCCTCGACGTGATGAGCTCGTATTCAAATTATATTATCACTTAGCTTTAGACTGCGATCACTACGACGACGACGATGAGTTCCTTCTCTCCTCACCAACACTCTCGCAAATTACCGAATCCAATCCACACGGAATCCATTCACTCATTAACGATTATAAATTAATTATCGCCGACTATCTAATCTCCGCCAACGAAACACCATATATTTATATGGTTACTATGGTTTCGTAGACTTTCAACGTCACCGCCACCCCTAAAAAGTACGTAAACTCATCACGCGCGAGCTTATCATATCTCTATTAGAAGTTTCCAATTTAATAATTTATATACCAATTTATTACCTAATCTCCATTATGTTCGAAAAGTTATGTGCACTTACGAAATATGAAAATTTAACGGTAACTAACTGTTTTATTCAACATAGTTGGATTATAATTCTATAATCGGCGGATATACTCGCCATATCCTTTACACAGGAGACTACAATTATGCAAAATTATATGCAAGGCAATCGAATCTCGGATCAACGGTAGCTCTTAGTGAGACGCCACTAATATTTTCAGATGGTGCTGTCAAACATCATTGAGTGTCGAACAAAAATGTTAGTTTGATAATTGAATATTTCCGTGTTAATTAAACTAATTAATAAATTAATTAACTGCTCGTGCATGTTGGAGTTGTTTCCAATTTGAGTTTAAGCTGAAATCTGTTATGTGTATACACAGGCCGTACATACGTAACATACATCAGGTTTCTGCACTCCAACCAAACCTGTGTACCCGTTCCGCAGCAAGTTTGGGGTTCGACCATTCAGGGCTTATTACCTTCGCCCGCCTCATCTACCTTAACCTATCTCACTGCAACTGCCTACTATACATCCACTATACATGCAGGCAACTCGACGTCTCTACATATTGTAGTTATATCCTGCCATGAATTTTGAGTGCCCGAAAATCTCAAGGGCCGGAGCCGCTAACGACCCGAAGATTTACAGTTGATCATAACCCAAATCCCAAAGTCGATAAGTAAATTTTGCTTTGACTTGAAAATAAAAGTTCATTTACATAATTAATTTTGACGTGACGAAAAATTCTAATAAAACTTTGTGGATTGGCGAAATTGAATTATTATATTTTGTGTCGACAACTGACGGTCCAATCGAAGCTCATGTTTCGTTTCATAATCATCGTTTTTTTTTGCATCATTGTTGTTGTTATCGCGTGGTACAGATTTTTCAACAGTGGCGTTCGTTGAAAAAACTCACTCCCTAAACCCCCTCTTTTTGCCGCATGCTTTCCACCGGTGTAGGGAAATTGAATTAATTTTCCGGTACCGAAAACAATTATTCCGAAACGCAATTGCAACGAAATAAATTAAATTAACGGCGGTCGCGGGGACTGAGGGAGGTGACTTCCCAAGCATCCCTACAATGAGGGGAAAACAACCAAACAAAAAATCATATGCAGAGCGCTGAATTTAAAATAAATTTTAAAAAAAAACATGAACAATTATATATTCAAAATAATAAAATTGCGCGAGAAAAATGAATTAAAATAGCGCGCAGGCAAAATAAAGTGGAAACAAGTGAACGCCGTTTTGCGAAATACATTTTTATTTTATTTTTTTTTTGGTTGGTGTTGGCTGAGAAGGAACGTGTGTCTGCGTGTATAAAAGCTTCGTGTAATTCGATTAGTCGCCGTGTAAATGGCGGCCGGAAATGGCTCTTAATTGGCGTGGGGAAACTCGCTTGTGAGAGAGAGAGAGAGAGAGACGGGGGTGGTGGTTTGCTTGCATATTTAAAGCTCCTTTTTAACGTTTCCTGCTTCCTCGACGAACAAAAAAAATAACACGTTGCGAATACACGCGTGGCAGGAGGGATGGTGGAATGCGTTGAAATCCTTAAAGCTCAGCTCAATTTATCAACCCTAATGCGATTAGGACTCGCGAAAAATTATTCGGAACATTTCAATTAACACGAATAATTTTTTCTCTCTCATTCCTTCCTTCCTTCTTCTCACTCACAACCGCCCGGTTTTTAATCTCCACCACCCTCTGTAATTCCACGTAAGACCGCGCTCCGCCGCACGCGTTTTGACAGCTGTCAAAGCCGAAGATTTATGCCCGTTCTATGGGATTCTTGCATTTACTTCGCAGCGAATTAAATAGGATTCGATTTGGAAACATACAGACTTTATTCATAGAATAGTTTGCAACCTCGATTTATCAATGAAACTGTTTGATAACAAGAGGAAAGTTTTGCCATCTTATATTATTTTCATGCTACATTTAGTTTTTGTAAATTTAGTATATTATTTAAAGCTATATCATTATTAATTACAGATCTATTAAACTAATACTAATACTAAGGTAATCATTGATTAACTAATAGTTGTTTTAGAGTATACTAAAAACGCGATAAACGACAAGCTTCGTTCCGGAATTGCGACAGCTGTCATATACAAGCGTAATATACTATAAACTGTTGAAACGATGCATCGTGTCTTGCTGAAATGACGTTGGCAATTAAATGAAAGTGTGTTTTGCGAGGATCGTGAAACCGTGAAAGAGGGAGATAATCAGGACCATCGATGCGGATGGGATTCGGTGAGAGCAAAGAATTGAGGGATGCAATGTTTGTCGTAAAAGCGGACGCAGTTTAGAAAATTAAAGGACGGTGTATTTGTCGGTGGCGATGAGGAAGATAAAGCAGCAGACATAAGCGGCCAAAAAGGAAAGGAGGTCGAAGGGAATGAAAGAGAGGACGACCGGAAAGGAATTGGACCGCCTCCAATTTCTTTTATTGACAGCTATCAAAACATAAATTGCACGATCCTTGAATTCACCGCGACGCGTGTTTCCTTGACAGGTGTCATCTGAGCAAGTTAATCCTCATTACGGTCGATCTTAACAGTTTACCACCGTTTCATCCCATCGACATGTGCCACGAACGATTATTTTACATTTACTTTTTGTCAAATATACAATTTTCAAAAATATCCTTATAATTTCAGTCTCATATGTATCTTAGGTTATTATGATCAAACGATAGAGCGGATATATTCGCCGCCCGTCCGGAAAGGGATAATCATTGTATATTTTATGCAAGTGCATAAAATAGATTAGAATAAATTGAGACCTGTTGAGCATCGAACTAATAGATTTCTTTCATGCGCGTTTTGAACTACTAGTGTATGTTTTTTTTTCTTGCTTCGGCGGTGGATTTCAACCGCCCCCGGAGGGCTGTATTATTTACATTCGCATGCATAATGTATGCGTCCTTATGCGAGACGATGGAAGCAGCAGCGATCCACATACTAGCCGCGGGCGGCCGTAATTGCGGGGGAGCGGCAGAAGCAGAGTGTCGTCTTAATCATGGTTCGCCTTTGTAACGTCTTGGTAATTATGCATTTGAATGCGAATCGACGAATAGCTGTCGCCACCCCCTCACCATCGCTCGCAGCAAAGACGGAAACTCTTGCTGGGGGCGACTGAATAATTCACATACTCGACGGTACAGAATGTGTACATATTGAATCAATTCAACTCCAATTAATAGTTGGGACAATTCGGTCGATTTGCGGTGGCGTCTGCAATAACGACATCGACGGAGGTTAATTAACTTGGATTTTTAACTTTTTCGATTACGATTCCCGCTCGGCTCTCGCGAGAAAGATTGCTTAAATATTCCGAGAAACTTTCGGAGGGTTTGGCCCTTTTCGGACGGATTCATCAAAAGCTAATCTCGTAATTTTGTTTCGAATGAGGAGGGTCGAAGGAAGTTGGAGGTCCTCATCGCCTCTACCGCCCCACTCCGCTTTAAAACGCACGGCGACAACTTTCGACGCGTCAACTTTGCGAAATTACTTGATGCGATTTCATTCATACCTGCTGAATACGGTACAGTTGAAGCGAAAATTTCCTTTTCGCCGTTTTCGTTTTTCTACTTGATTCAGCCACTTCCATATACAAATATATTCTCAGTACTCGGAATATTTCCAATTAAAAACGATTGCATTTCACGTCAAAGTTTTACGAGGTCAACAAAATAAATTTACATGGAAATAAGCAATATCAAAAAACTAAAATTCGAAATGTTCAATTAAAGTCGAAATGTTCAGATTAATTAATGAGAGATGGCGGAATATAACAAAAAGTAATTTATCAAATTTACGTACATAAAACTTTTCAATTAAAATCTGAAAAAATAAACGACTACTAATTAATGATTGCAAATGTCAAATAACATAAAATTAAAATTTAAGAAATAAAAACTTCTTAAATCAACGAATATTAACTAAGAATTAAAAAAGTAAAATTGTGACTTTAATATAAATTGTGATTTCAATAAACTTAAAATCGAAACGTCCATATATGGACACTTCATAACTGGAAATAAAACATTAAACGTTAATTATGCTGTAAGAGTATCAGGGATGGTATTGAATCGCTCTTTTTTGCCTCCTTGCAGCAAGTAAGAGGTGGCGGTGTGGGTGGTTGAATTGGAGTAGATTTAGCTGAGGGCTGCAGTCACGTGAGGAGGGATGTTGGAGAGGGCACGAGGGTGTCGGGACGTGAGCTCTGATATGGTCTGAATATATGAACACAGTTGGGGTCGCAGCGTGCATAGAGATGAGACCCCCGCTCACAAATTGATAGATCGCACGGAAATATTTATGTGCCGAAACAGATATTGAACAACCTACAGTAGAGAAGCAGCAGCAGCGGCGGCGGCGGCGTCATACGAAAAAATATTGTGTTCGACAAAAAAAGTATATCGGTTGAACGCATTTTCGCTGCAAAAAAATTATCCCTATTTCACTCGAAACGCCGTAACCCACTCCCTTTGCATTCACCGAACACGGCTGCCAAATAAATAGCGAGAATCTGCTGAAACGTTGTCACCTGTCAAATCAACTGTCATATATTTCTTTTGTGCATATGCACTCGCGATCCGACCGTTTGGAGGTTACTTATGAAATCATCATCAACAAAAATGAAATCAACTAATGATAATTTATTGCGATTCACATTTAGCATGAATATAAACAAATCGATTATTGTTGCAGCCATGAGATTAATTAATTATTGTTTGTTTGTTTTTTTTCGTAAACGTTGCCATAGAAAAGTATTGGACAGGATGTATATTTCATTTTTTTTTCTGTTAATTTTGCATTAAATTTCAATAAAATTGAAAAGTGCTGTAGAATTAATGAAACGTGTGCAGTGCTCCTCTATTATTTTTATTTGTTCCTGACTCAAAGTGATTAATCACGAATTGTTGCCGCTGGAATTGAACACCGAACTAATGACAGGATTTATACTGCATTTTCGGTTAATTTATTATTAATTGTGTGCGCCCGGGGCGCATTTATAATATGCATATTTTCGCACAAGGGAAACGTTAAATAACAATTTGCCGCACACGCACAGAGACATCCTCGACCGTTGAATACCGGAACGCGCTTAATTTCACAATTGTTCGGTGTAGATTATATCGAAAATCCAGTTACGACATCTATCGGTGTCGCTTCATTACGTTTCTTATAATATTACTATAAATAAATAAATAAATATGTCAAATGCGTTTCGTGCAAATTATTTGACGCAATTAACTTTTGATAATCACACCACGAGAATCGACCAATAAAAAAATATCAATTTGATTTACGTAAATATTAATTAGCATTATTTGTAATTAATTAATTTACAATGTTAATGGAAATGATGGCACTATCGCCTACGCGCGAACGCCGAATCGACCGATTTAATGAGTTTCGTTTCGCATCCGCTATAAAGCGAAAATTAATTTAAGTCTATTTGAGTGGTCGTGTGGCTAACAGAAGAAAATAATAATTGAACTCATGTGGTTAGATACGAACAAATCAGCGTTATTAGTTGAGCGGCGGATATATCCGCCCTAGGTTTAATTCATCGAATTTTAGTTGAACGTTTCAACCCAATATAGTTGATATTGATTGGAGATGAATAAAATAGATGGACGGAGAGATGACGACGATAAGGCGATATTGTGTACTTATATGTAGAGTGTATAAAGCGTTCGTTTAAAATTCGCCCAATCCGCTTTTCCTAGTATGCATTTTCCGTTTCCCTAACTGCCGCTCGGGTTTTCCTACTCATACTCATTGCATGTAAATATATACACACACACACACAAACATATGAATATAATGCACATGCTATAGACGATGAGTGTTTCTTTACTTTCTCAAATTTAAGTTACAAATAAAATGTAAGATGAAAAAGACCATTAAAAGTATCAAATGGAAAACGTCTGAAGAGGAATGATATAGAAATAATAATGATATGGCACAGTTGCAAGCAGAAATTGATCCTAATTGTATACAACAAATATGCAGTTTAATCTAAACTGCTGTTTTGATTTTTGTCAGCACCGTAATATGGATATTTGCCTGAAAGAATAAAAAATAAATTAATATTTCAAATTTTTCCACAAAAAAAAAATACAAATCTAACTAACATTTTCATGAAAAATAACAAATCTAACTTAACTTTTTCATGAAAATTAATAAATTTAACCCAACTTAATAATGAAAAAACCACATTCCAGCAGAACAGTTTTTCGATGTTTTGTAGAATTGCAGACTTTCGTTATTTCTAAATCGTGTTGTCTCTTTTTATCCTTGTGTGAAAGAACATCGAACGTTTTCAGTTTTCATCAACGTGCGCACATGGGATTCAAGTCGTCTCCTACGGCCGCAAACGTGAAATCCATTACAAAATTTAAATCACAGTGAACACAAGTGAAATCGCACAAAGGGAAAAAAAATAGTACAACGGTGAAGGGACAAAAATTGCGAAGAATGGAGAGGAATATAATATGTTTGGAACCGGCAGGAATGGGGACGGCGGTTACTACGTGCTCGGATTTTCCGAAAAAAGCCCAAACCAAAAACCCAACTCCTCTCTCTTCCTCACTTGAAACTCGCCGCCTTTCCACTCCCCCAAAAACAAAGTAGTTTTTAAACAACACGCGCGCGCCCTCCTCTGAGCGAAATTTAATTCCGAAAGTCGGGAAAACGTCCGGGCAGATAGGAAACGAAGATAAAAAAAACAGTAAGAGAGAAAAGGGAAGAATCGAGCAGCAACAAGAAGAAAAAGAGAAAAGCAGACATACGGCAAACATTAAGGAAAGCGAAGAGAACGTTTTAATTCGAGTCGTGATTAAGGTAACTGCTTCGGTAAATTGTATTGTCCTGTGAATTGTATAAATTACTTTATCCTCATTTTATAGAGCGGAGAAACGGAATTCCAGGCTCATTCTGCCGATAAGATTTTAACGCCAGCCTTTATACCTTTCATTTAAATTTGATGTTCGCTGTTAAACTCAAATTATTTTCGAATATAAATGTAATTACCATTTCATTGAAAAATTTAATGTAAACCATCTACGGACGAGCGGCGAATATATCCGCCACATCCTTTATGCTTATTATTAAAGTAAAAGGCACTTCCCTCTTGGAAATACCTGCCTACACTTGGCACGTCCTGTCGACGTTTATTGCAATTTACAATAGGTTTTTATTAACAACATTACATACAATATAGATAAGTAGGAATCCCTGGGCAGAGCCTTCATTATAGGTTGTAATTCAATATTAATCGAAATTTGTATATTTGCGCCATCTACCATCAACTGCAAAAGTTCAATGAAACAAGTCAACGCTGCTGATAGAGCACTTTGTTTTAGAATTTTACATTGCGTTATATCTTTAATAGATGTCGCACACATTTGACTAACTTTATAAATATATTTTACAACAAAAAACTTGAAAATTAACGTAAAATCGTAATCGAGAAATTGTCTTGAAGTAAGATTTAAATTCTTGTTTTTTTTATTATGGATTGTTTTGCGGAAGCGTCGCTTGCGCAACGGCGCCGACGTCGACGTTACGAGCGTCGTCGCCCCTAAATATTGCCCCTGTGTTTGAGAACACGTTCACAAGTCTCTCCAGTCTGCGTATCGAATTTCCCGTGAGCCGACAACATTGCGAGTTTTTCCAAACCTCCCACTTTTTTTACCCGTTTTCCTCTTTTTTTTTTTTGGTTTTTGCCCTATCACGTGAACTATCTACGACAAAATCGGACCTCAGCAAAGGGTCCGACAAAGTGGAGAAAATCTAAAGATACCAAAAAAAATTGGACAATTTGCCGCAATCTGCAGAAAAAGGAAGAAGAAAAAACGTATTGAAATGGAAACGATGAAAGCAAATGTTTTTAGCTGAAAGGAAATATGTCAGCACATAGTCGTAAGTATTTTTATTTTTTATCAATTTTCGTTACAACAATTCTTTGCATTTTAAATGCTACAATTTTGTAGAATTTACATATTGATTATGCAATGAAATATTAATTAGCTGCTATTAACGTGAAATATTTCATGCTTCGAAAATCGATACCGAAGAAATGAAACTACGTCATCAAACGAATTATTTGTCTCAATAGTTCAGTTTTTACGCGTTGCATTTGTTTTATTTTTAAATCTGCCGTTCCACCATCGCCGCGATGATGTTTTAAACGTCAAAATTGACATACCCATCTGGTTTATAGTATTGCGCTTATTTATACGATTGCGGATGCGCCGGTTGCACAAACAGTGCGAAAGCGAAAGTGACAGTTTGCTTCGGCTGCATTGTACGCGCGTTACAATATTACATTATATCTTCAGTTCGCTCAATGAATTAACAAAAAAAAAAACAAAAAAATACGTGACATGTCAAATATTTAAATTTTGTATATTTAATGAGTTCAAAACTGTATCAAGCCTTTGTGTTTGTAACAATGAATTCTACGCGGAAAGATCAAAAGAATATGAAATATTTGAAATTTAACGTTTCTATTTCGACACGCACATCAAACGTGATCCAACAACAAAGAAAAATTGATACATTTTATGCAAGTTTAAGCTAAATGTCCAATTCTTTAAATTTTCATTATATTAAGTAAAATTAGAAACTTTTATCATAATTGTCAATTTACAAATAATAATTGACTTTTATCATTTATTTTTGTTTTACTGAATTAAAATGTTGTTTTGTTTTGTACTTTTCAAACCTGACTACTGCTATCATAGAAAGATAGGAGACTATACTAATTGCAGATATTCCGTTTAGTTGTTCACAAAATAATTGCGTTTGGTTATAACGAAATACTGAATATTAGATAATAATACATTTAGAGATAAGATATTTTTTTTTTTGCATAGATAAAAAGCATGCTGTAACCTTTCAACAGTGTTTATACATGATTCAGAGCAAAAAGTGTTGGTTCCACAAATTGCGCGAACTGTAATTTCGCGGTAAGCCAATAAATATTTATATTTAATAAAAAAATATACATTAAATAAAAATATCTTATTTTTATTAATTATCGGTTATTATTGATGTTAATAATAATTTCGTTTTAAATATAGTTAAAAGCAGCGTTTCCCAATTTTCGGGTAAATTTTTGAAAATGACAGAAGTGACCTTGAGTCAAAGCGAATGAAAAATGTCAGTAAATGTTAAATAAATAATTACAAATAAAATTTTGTGTAAATTTGGTTGCATATGTGAAATGTGTTTTGGAACAAACTGATGAGCGTGAAATTTGATTTCAAGGTCTTAAACAATTGAAGACGTACAAAAAATATATATTATGTTAACTGTAATTTGGTAAATAGGATTTTATATGTATGACTTCTTTTTGTCTGTTATAATGAAATGTTTACGCGGATTTTCCTATCGACTTTCATAAATATTGATTGTGTGTTATTGTTGAAGTTATTGAATCAAACCTGTTTGATGTATGAGGAAAACAAAAAGTATTTGTTAAGCGATTCATTGTATTAAAGTATTTTTTCACGTTTGTATAGTTGTGTTTAGTGTGTATTGTGCGCTGTAAACATAAAAATTGATATGCTACATTTTTTGCTGAAATTCAGTAATTGATTACACGACGGAATTGAAATGCGAGACACGAATGTACAGGAAGAGCAGAAAGCGAGCGAAGCGGTAAAGTCCAAACGTTTGCAGTGTGTTTGCTCGGTGCGCACGGTTGCGTAACGATCCTTATCTAATTATAAACAGAAACGGCAAGATTTCGCACTTTCCTTCGAAACGAAGTGGATGGACTGGATGGAAAATTGGTAATGCAAATAAGCGGCGCGCGTTCGGAGGATGCAAGCAACGAACGGGTCCCGAAAATTTATTTATTTTACAACGCGAATCCTAATTTTAGTCGCGAGCCGAACGCGCGCTGTGGTTCCGGCGGCCTGCTCGTTCCTCCGTTAAATTTGCGAAACGTACAGAAGGAAAGGGATTCTTAATTATAATCTATTTCTCTGTCCGCACCTGTTCCAGATCTCAAAGAGTGACCAAGTTTGTCAACGACTGCAGTTTTACTTATTAGTAGTTTTTGTTTGATTCCGCATTCGTCGTGGGATCCCGCAAGGATGGACTGGGCTTACAGCGGTGTCAACACGACGGTGCCGCGAAACGCGGGACCTGAATGCGCCGACTATCTGGATCCGACTTGGAGATGGATGGAATCCGTCGTTGTTCTTGCGGGATGCTTCACAACCTTCTGGTGGTCTTTCAAAAGGATTTCGTTACCGAGAGCCGCCGATTACGTGCGAAGAGATAGGGGAGGTCGCAGGGCGCTCCTCGTCCTCATGTCCCTCATCTGGGGCATGGAAATCGGATACAAATTTTCATCTAGGACTGTGATATACCTCCTAAATCCCTGTCACGTTACAACGGCCCTGCAGGTAACAATCTCAAACACTATTCATACAAAAAAATAAAACAAATCTATATTTATTTTTCATCCCTTCTAATCAGATCTACTTGCTGGCTGCGTCCCCCAACAAAATGGTAACTGCTGTATTCAGATTCCATCTGAATCTGCTCAACGGCCCACTTTTGGCCTTCCTCTTCCCAGAAACAGACTCTAGAATAGTAAGTAACCCATCAACTTATTCGATCTTACTTACAACCCCAAGTTGACGTTAATGCTAAAGTACACTTTAATTAATTAATTTTCACAAAATCTATTCTCATTTCAGTTAATTTATATATAGCAGATTCAGTCACTTTTATTTTGTTTATATTCTGGAACATTTCTTTCAGCAATGAAAGCGCACATTCGCTATTAAATTTCAAAAATTCATTTAAAATTTAATTTTAAACTTTCTTTTTCTTTTTTAGTAACAGTTTACATTTAATACGTCTTTAATTTTTAAAATTATTTTAACTGAAAACAATTATTTCACGACAGTTGCACATGACAGTCTACATTTGACAGTTAATGTGTCAAATTCGTGATGAATGTTTGAATAAAGCAATTTATTGTTATTTCATATAAAAAAACTTTATATACTTCCAAGAATTATCTTTGAAATTTAACAATCCTAGTCTAACTGAATATTTTATTTGAATTTCATGTTTTTAGCTCCCGTTGGAGGCTGCAATTTATTGGGTGCAGCACGGGATGATGTTCGTTGTGCCTTATTATCTTCTACGACTTGGCGGTAATTCAATTTGAATGGTTCCATCTGTCGATTATTAATTCGTGTTAATTTGTCCATTTCTTAGGTGTCTACAACGTCGAGGAATTCTCGGACATAAGTTGGAACGCCCTCAGTTATAGTGTTAACATTATATACCATTACGCAATCTTGCAGACAATCGCCATAGTAAGTAAACAATTTTATTTATATTTCATTTATCACATAATCATTTTGTCACCTACATGTTCACATTGATGATTGACAGCTGTCAGTGACCGTTGTTATATGCTAAAGTCGTTTCTAATTTGTTTTTGGGATTTGTTACAGCCAACTCAGGTGAATCTGAATCACATGATCTGCCCGGCAATCCTGGATCCGTTCGGCGGTCCTTACTACAGGATAGCTGCTGTCGTGCATCAGGCCATCCTCTGCCCACTGATGTGCAAACTGTTCTGTTCAGTCAGTGCGTTTTTCTTAACGAAGTTTTGGCCTACGAAGGTGAAAAGGACTTTGTGCTGCGAAGTAGCCGCCCCAAACAGCAACGGCGACATGACGACGGATCAGAATGGCCGCCGCCAACATTCGGACTAATCCGAAGACCGAACAAAAGTAAAAAAAAAAAAAAAACTTAAGTCTCGCGATTTTTGACTCGATGAAAAAAGCGTAAATTATTATTAATATTGTTGCAATACATGAGGTTGTGCCGGAAAATTAATTAAATCGATTCCATTCAGTAATTATTAAGTCCAGTTTTAACAATATATTTAAATGTAAAGAGAACAAGTTGGAATCTATTAACTAATTAATAATAACAAGAGAAATCTAAAGTAGTGCAAAGTCATTTTTACAAACAAATAAAAAACACACGTGTAGCGGGATGAAAATCAAAAACGAAATTGATTCATCCCGTTTACTCGGCTAGCTAGATTACTCTGAGGTTAATAAATTTAGCGTTATGTAAATAGTATTTAACACTATTTTAAATAATGATAGGAAACTGTTACCAACATTAACAATAAATTTAGCGTCTTTGATAACGCAAGGCAAGTATTTAAGCAAAAAATTATTCGATTTTGTTTCTTCTCATTTCGTTCATAAAATTAATCTTTTAGTTTGTTACCGAACATTCCTTTTACTTTATAGTTTATAATCTGATCTATTTTAATTCGATTTTAAAGTATCCTAGTTATTTGACTCTATGACGATGTTTCAATGAAATTAACTAATTACACAATAAAAACACGCAGTTTTATCGTTTTTGTTCTTTTGTTTGTTAATTTTTCCTTTTTTTATTGCTATCCATAATTCGATACAAGTGAATTCTTATTACTGACGAGTGGCGCATACATCCGCCCAATCTTTCAAATATTTTTTATTGATTATAGTGGTGCCGTCATCGAATCTTAGTACAACGGTAACTCCTTAGTGAAGCACCGTTGGTCCTTTTCAGGCGGAGCTGTCATTCATTTTCTTTTTCGCCTGTGACAATTAGAAAATGCGTCCTTGAAAAACTTGAGAACCTAACCGCAACCAATAAAATTAAACAGATTCTGACAGTTCTTAAAACCATAAACAAATTTAAGGAGAATGTGATCAGGTAAATAGGAAGATAAAAAAAACTGCATTTGTTCTCAATTCTTTTATATATTTATTTTTTTTTTCTCTGTAAATTTTGATTTTCATCATTATAGTTATTATTTTCTTTGTTTGTGATAATTTTTTTTTTCTCATTTTCTTCGAATTACAGCGGGGAAATTCGCCTACTACTCTTAAAAAATTCTCTCAGTTCGCTCTCTTTCGTCTCGCGCACAAAACAAGTGAATAACAATCAAAAAGAGAGAGAGAGACAGAGAGACAAGCTCATCCTACAACTAATCTTCCCCTAATTTATTCATTTCTTTCTTAAATCTTGAAACATCTCTTCGAAGATTAAATTTTTAAAAATAAAACAGAAATGGAAAAAAAAATAATAATAATACATGTTATAAATAATATAAGCTTATATAAAATAAATAACAATTCTTGAAAATATTTAAAGCGAAATAACAAAGAAATAAATAAATTAATCAGTTATTATTGAACGTTTCATAAATCTTAAAGTAAATAATAGTAACATAACTCATCTATAAAACAAATGAGGAAGAAAAGTTTTTAGTTTCTTTATTTTTTTGTTTTTCTTCTTATGTTTAATATAAAATTGATCGTTTGTACGATTCATACAATTTTCTTTCTTTCTTCTTCTTCTTCTTCGCAACAAACAAAACCTGCGATTGCTTCTTCGATAAAGCCGTTTTCTTATAATTATTTGTTTATTAAATTTCTCTTTCTTAACAATTAGGGATTACTTCTGTTGTGTCGTCCGAGAAAATTGAGCAAAAACCGGAATTAAACGTTCCGGCTGAAACACGCGAAACAAAGAAAAAGAAGGAATAATTACAATAATTATCGTTTGCTTGGGGTTCCGCGGATACGTTTAACTCTTTTTGCCCGACAAAGAGGATTTTCCCGGAAGGAAGTAATTTCATTTAGAATTTGCTTTTACCATTCAATATTTCTTTATATATTTTACAAATACTTATGCTTATATATTTATCGTTAAATAGTTACTTATTTATCTATTTATTGTATAGAAAGCATCTTCAAAAATACCTTTCTTTCTCTACCAAATTTCTTTTTCATTCTCTTTCTACATATCACTCTGCACATTTCATCGCTTTTTCACAATTATCCTAAAAGTCGCTTATTACTTTTCTCTCTTAAGTGTATAAAAAAAATATTAGGCCAGAGTATACAATTCAATTTTGTTTCTCTTCTCTTCATTTTTTTCTTATTCAAAATACGCAAATTTTCTTTTTTTTTTTTGTGGAATGTTTTCATCTGTTTTCTCTCCTCTATCTTTAATTTAAGGGTTTCTTTAAATATTATTATTATTTAATCAAGGGGTTTTGAGGGTTTCGGGGTCTAGGAATGCCTTTTTGGTCCTCTCTAAGAGCTAAATCTTCAGTATTTTTTTTCGCTTCTGCTTCTTGTGGCCTCTCAGGATTCTAGCAGATAGTTAAGTAATAAAGTGGCGACTAAGGTCGTCGCGCATTCTATTAATGTCGGACACAGATAATTCCTCCTATGCTAGGTCTGATCCTCCGTTTCCGGCGGATACGGCTGCTGCTGCTGACACTCCTGGTTGCCACAGTTCCAGGACAAACGTTTGTGGATACTAGAGTCCTTCTCGTTACTCTTCTGCAACAACCAACAACAAATCAATTATTTACAGAACACGATCAAGATTAGAAGACAAACCTTGATGTCGTCGACTGCGCCAGCCGTATGATATCTCTTGTTGTCGTTGCGATGAAATCGCTTGGTAAGTGCCTGCCGGTGCTGCCCTCTGCAAAAGTTCTCCAAAGGCTCAGAGGAAGAGCTGCTGCCAGCTAGAATACGTAATTATGATATCAGTTCTTTCTTCTCTATGCGCGTCCAAACGCTAATAAAGGGGGTACAAGAAGAAAAAAACAACGGAAAAAAGAAATCAAGAAAACAATGTGCGCCATGGAACATCCAATAAATAAAAACAAATGTAGATATGACAAGATTTTAAATCAAAAAGCAAAAGAAAATAAACATTGAAATACGAAAATCGAACGAAAAATGTAACATTGAAAAATAATGAATAATTGCTCACTACAAGCATTAAATGGTTCAATTCTTATATACGCATCGATTCAACATTTGAAACAGATTCTGCTTTTAGAGTTAGGTTAGATTATATTTATAATAGGATCTAATTGTTTATATTTGATAGAAACGATTAAAGGAATATGATTTTTGATGCGAATACAAGAATTTAACCAATCAAGTTTTTAATAGTCTAGGAGTGATATATTTTTTAAAAATTTAATCACAGATTATCCAAAGAAATACTTCCAACAATTTTTATTGGACCAAGATTTTATGAATATGTATGATTTATTGAAAAAAAAAATCAAACTTTGCATGAATCTGCGATTAAGTTAACTATTGTTCGTCTCTGTTCGTATGCAGGGTTAGAAATTAAATCTGAGTTTTGCTCACCAAGGAATCAAATTGCGAGTCTTCTTCGCTTGGGCTTAAACTTTGTTATTTGTATATCTCATTAAATTTCTATCAATTATTAATTGTTATTATTTTTTCTTTTATGCTTGATTCATGTTTTATTTTTCTGCATATAAGGCACAATTTTTGTTTGTTCTCAACGTATTTGGAAGAGATCCGAAAGACGCAAAAGATGAATGAAGTTAAGAATACTCAATGACGTTCTGTCATTCTCGCTTTCTGTTTATCTCTCCGTCTGTTTCTGTCTCTCTCAAACGGATTGCAAAAAAAACGTTTGTTTTGTTTTGCACAAAACACCTAATGGAGCGCGACCATTTTGTGGTCGCAATTTATGTCGTCTCGCAGTTTTCTTCTTCTACGAACGCGCAACGAAATGTAGGAGCAGATGGCGGACAACGAAAAAAGAGAACAAGAAAGAAATAATCACAAAAGGGCAACCCTTTTTGTCAATGTGTTTCTGTGTGTGTGCGAGTGTCTGTGAGTGCCAGAGTTTCGAATCGAATTCTATCACATGAAATGCAACCCATTTTGTACTTTTCTTTTCATTACTATGTGCATTGATAGAGTTTACGGGAAATGAAGAGATTAGAATTAGCACATTGTTATGGTCCGATTCGAAACTTCAAACGGTGTCATGTTCCAGCCGTCTTTGTCACAGGATGCTTCCTGATTTTTACCTGCGATTATGGGAACGTCAAAGTCGAAGCTGGCAGGAATCGCGCCGCCAGTGGCGCCCGTCGACGTCACGTGGCGCGTTTTAATTAGGGGCGGGTTCTTACTTTGGCTGATGGCCAATCCGCGCCGCAGATTGCCTCTGGTCGGTGAGGGTGGGGGATAGCTGATGCCGCGATGGGTGGGACTCAGCAGGTGGCCGTTCTTGGAAGTGCTGGGCACCGAGAGTGTGTTGTGATGGTTCAGACTGAGACTCAGGGTGCCCACATTGGGTGAACCCAGTACCAGGTTGGGCAGGCTTTGCCCTAGACTGTGGGTACACGGTTGCACGGACAGCGTGTTCGGAGTCTTATTGAATAGCCGGTGCTTGAAGGAATTCTTCTGGGAGACGGGCGATTTGTCAGGTGGAAGAGGCTGCACCCCCTCATCGCTCGATATCGAAGCAGTCCTATTGTCGTTCTCCACTGACACGGCACGAGAAGCATCCTTCGCCGATCCAATTGATGATTGATCGTTCATCTCCACGGAACCACTGAGCAATTACATGAATTAATCCATCAATTCGAGTATATTTTCAAGAAGTTACCTGTGGCTATGTGCAAGACTTGAGACTCGACTCGCCCTCGATGAAGTTGCCAACGGCGACCTCGGCGCCAACTGTAGACAATGCAGTTCGTTATCGGTGGAATATTCGAAGCTGTACTCGGTATCCAAACTCTCTTCATTCAGATAACTCTGCTTGGCCTGGTAATACAAGCTTTGCGCTTTGGCAATACCGTCCTTCCAACTCTGCAAAAATGAAAATAGTCATTCCTAATATGGGACATCATAAAGATGGAATTTCCTGAAGGAAACGTTCTTGGTCATATGTAAAAATTTTACCTTTAGTTTCTTCGGATCGTTATTTTGCAGGAGAAATGCAGCAACGGCCATGTCGAACTCGTTCTTGTAAACGCAAGCCAACGTCGGCGTCTCCTTGTTGATCTCAATGACAACCAATCTATCCACCAAGTACGGTTGCCTAACGACGCGCACCGTTCCGCCCTTCTTCGTCGACGACTTGCACACCAGCAGCATATCAGTCAGTAAGAAACAGTGTACTTCCATCTGCAACAATAAATTAAAACAATATTTACATCAAATTGAAAATGAAAAATTGAAGAAGAAAAAAAGAGCGGACGTACTTTGGATGTGCTGTTATCTTTGAGCTTCAAATCTCCCTCCAGCAGCAGATGCCGCCTCCTCTCCGGCGGACAATTCAGCATTGGCTTATTCAAATCCAGCTGATTGTACGACTTCAGCAATCTCTCCAGGTCATCGTCTTTGCTTTCCTGTAACCGATCATTACTTTGCATTAAGTTAGATAATTACTAGTAAGAATAGACTAAGTCTAGGTTTCCTGCATGGAAATGATAATTATATTTGTTTAACTTCTTACCACGATGTCGTAACTTTCGATTCTTGCGATAATTCCTTTCAAACGTTCGTTGTCCTGCTTCTGCTTCAAACTGAAGTTCACGTTGATCACGAAATCGTCGACAGATCTGATCTGAAATTATCGAGTGGAACAGTTAATAATTAAAACAGCGTTCGGTGATGAGCTTTGTACCATCAGTCCCAGATTCTCGCGTTCCAACTCATCATCCGTATTCTTCAAAATAGCTTTCAGCAACAGCCCGTACTTGGTCAGCCTCTGCATCGGCTGCACGAGTATATCCAGCAACCTCAACCGGTTGCACTCCTTCTGCGCCTCGCACCAGGCGAGATACGCCGTGAAGAGTTCGTTGTGCGAGAGATTCTCTCGAACGTAATGCTGGCATCTTGACTGCTCTCCGCAGAATTGGTAGTATGCTTGAAAACTATCCTTGATCTTCATGAAACCTTCGCACATAGTTTCCACGCATGCCGGCTGCTTATAATTTCTCATGTCCCTAACCAACGGGAAAAGACTGTTTCCCCAAAAGTGCACGTTGGCGTCCAGGATGTCTCCGATGTTCGAGAAGAGCTTAGCGGTGTCGATTTCCTTCAGGATGTTCGATGATTGCAGGTTTTGCAGACACGCGAGAAACAGCTGAAAATTACAAATATTTAGCTTTAGCTTCAATTTTTAATAAAGCGTCGCTTCTCCTTACATCAGTCACGACCTTCAGCGTCTTAATGTACGCCACCTCCGTTTTTATTAGTTCCCAAAGAGCCGTTTGCTGCTTCTGCTGCCGTTCGCTTAATTCTAAATAATATTTAATGCATATAACGTGAATGCGTTTTCTCGTCATTCTCTTACCGCTAACATCGATGATATGTCTCCAGTCATCCTCGAGCTTGTAGAGCGCATCCGTCGCCTCGCTCTGCCCCTGTGGATATACCTGGCATCTGGGCACTCCGAACTTGCTGTAGTTATGCAGCTGCTCGATTAGCTGCTCCATTATCTGCTTCGTATCCTTCAGAAGAATTTGATTAATTTGAATTAATTATGTATGTAAACCTACTATAACTCACTTTGCTGTTTCCAAAGAGACTCGACCAACGCTGTTTGCCCTTCTTTGTGTCCACGTCTTGAAAGCATGACGCATCCTCTGTGCTCGAACTGAAGAAACTCGTACCTTTAGGTCTTGTGTTCTGTAAACACAATCAAGAAATAGAAACACATACATTAAATAATTATTAACTTCAAGTTGGTAATTAGATCACATGAAAATTCATTTCAGGCTGTCCTGCATGAGTACCAACTTCACTAATCCTATCTAAAGTCAACGTATTTATATTGCATAGAAATATAAATTAATTTCAAATTTGTATGAAAGTGACACGCTTTGAATGCGTAATTTTCGTATTCATTTTTTTATTTGAAACCAATACGAATGAATTTGCAGTTTTCATGAAAACAATAAATGATAACATTCGGTATTCCAACGACGTTCATTCATATTGTAAAATGTTTCAGGACTACCGATTGTGTATGGGAAACTTTGTATGCGTATTTTTATATCAATACTAGCACTCACCGCAGACAACTTCCTGGAGTGCTGCCCTTGCAAGGACCCGAATTTGATCCTGGAGGTGGCGCCATCTCTATGAACGATCCGCACGTGCTTGCCGACCAAGCACGCCGTGTCCTGCGTGAGCGCGAGCAAGGATTGCGAGCCTGTATCCTTCTCTATGAGCCAGGCCTCGCAGCAGGACAGATCTATGCTTCGACCCTCGCACAATTTCGACAAAGAATCGCTGCAAAACAAATAAATATCTATATATTAAACGAAGACAACAATAAATCATAAGAAATGAAAAACACCCGAGAAATGGATGAAAATAAAACATAAAAAAGTAAAAACAGATCACGCAGACGAAGCACATTAAATCGCTGCCTCGAACTGCCGGATTAATGCCCATTGTTGCCGGAATGAATAAAATGCGAGACCGTCGAAAGCTCTTCGCACAATTCCCTCGCAAAAAAAAGCTTAACCGTAATCCTTTCGAAAAAGAAAAACACAAGAAATATTTTTGTAAGATAATTTCTATATGTATCTGTGCAAAAAGAAAACTCTTGTCAGTTTCGCTGACAAAATGCAATTGTTTATTTGTTATTTATTCATTTAATGGTAACTGTACACTATCCAGTTTTATTATAACTGTGGATGTACATATGGCGGATATATACGCCATATTCTTTACACATGAGATTTCGCTAATGCAAAATTGCATGCTAGGCTATTAGGTTGGCGTAGTTATCGAATGTTAGTTCAACGATAGCTCTTAGTGAGGCGACACTAGTCTTTTTTAAATGTCATTGAAAATTCGGTACGATTTTGAATTTAAAATTTAGAGAAAAAATCCATTTCATTGTAAAAGTGCAATAAATAAATTTAAAAATGAGAAAAAGGATCATACAAATTTGGTACATACTTAAAGTAATTTAAGTAATGCATTAGAGTCTTTTGATCTGAAAACTTCTTCACGTACTTTTAGGTCGTTAGATGATAGACGATCATTGCTTAGGATGGGAACTTTTTAAATTGAAATCGTAAATTGATTTATCCCCACAAGTTAATAAAACGAATGATAGAGATTTGATGTGTGTGTGTGTGAGAGATTGAGAGAGAGAAAGTGAAATCTATATAACTATATAGGGCCAGAAAGACGTTCGGGATGAGTGGCGAATCGATCAGCTGATAATCAATGAGCAATTCCCCTCGTACTTATCTTTCAAACTCAATAACTGTCCGCCTCCACTAAATGCGTGAAACAAGAAAGCGGTAGCCGACAGGACTTGCTTTTTCACTCCAATCCTTCTTTGCATATTTTTTGCTTGCTTTAACGCCGTTCAACTAAAATCGATTTCTGAACTTGAACTAATGACGCAACGACGCTTACATCTGTGTGCATAAAAAAGCAAACTAATATGCGCATAAAACAAACAATCTGTCGATAAACACCACATAAATCAATATTTAGCCAAATTTGTACATATTTTGACAAAAGTTAAAAAAACAACAATTATGAAAAAGTATTAATGTTAAAATGTGTACTTACTACAAGGTGATACCTCTACAGGCCGGGTATAGTTCGAGCTCATCTGTGGAATCTTCGCCAATATCAAAAGTCACACTATAACATTCGCTGCTTGATTTCTGTAAATTAACGAATAGTAATTAGTAATTCAAAATGCTAGTAATTTATGTGTTACTGTTACAATATTTACATAAAATATAAATTGTTATTTTTTTGCTTATCTCTAAATATATATTTTTTAAAACTAATATAAGCATAGCAACGCTTTAGCATGTTCGATTTTTATCCGCTGGTCTATAAATAAATATATAACTAAAGTTTTGTAACCAAAACAACGTGTTTGCATGTTCGATGGTTGCGCGGCGGTGAGTACATCTGATTGCCTAAAATAAGTTCGTGGAAAATGTTACAACCGTGTTTGATCCACGGCGACCCGAAAATCGGAGGGTGTACAAAACCAAATACAATGCAACAACGGGTAGTGCGAGAGGGAGTGAGATAAAAGAAAAAGGAAAACAGATTTTGAGCAAACGTTTCACGAACCCTGCTCACGCGATAACCTATTTATCGGATTAAAGATGATATGGATTAGGCAGACGAAGAAGAAGTAGAAGAAGAAAAAAAATGAAAAAGAGAAAGAAAAGGAGTAGAAAAAGAAATAACAATAACGTTTAGTGTGACGTTGTTTTTAACCTTAACCGTGTTTGAAACTTGCGTCCCGATTTCCATGACGACGATTATAATCAAGCGAGAAATTATTTGAATAATTATCCGCAATGATCGGTGTTTCTTTCTCTTACCATTTTCATTCAGTCTTGCTAATTTAGTAAAAATAGTAATAGTAATAAAATGATGAATAAACTAAATATTACCGTTTCTTTTATTCTAATAATTCAAAATGCGTTTATGCAAAATTGGATGCAAGGCTATTGTAGTTGTGGTAGTTCAGCAGTAGTTTTTAGTGAGTCGCCACTAGTATTTATATTTAATAAATTGATGCTTTTGACATTTGAAAATGTTGTTGCTGAAGATTATTTGCCTTATAATTATCATTATTAAAATCTGCAATAAAACTTAAAATTTTAAAGTTTTAATTATTTTTTTACGTTTGCCAATTATTATTATTTTGGTAATTTTTTTTTTTGATTAAATGGGGCCGTTGGAAGTAAAAGCTTGGAATCCATACAGTCGGGAGTTAATAAATAATTCCAAGAGGGGTGGAATATGTGAGTGTTGGATCGCGGAATATTCAGCATCGATTCCGTTCAGAATTCTTAATTATGTGTCGAGCGCAAAGTCATCATTTATTATCAGTTCATATGGTTCGATCGTTCCGTGGAAGGACCGGGATTGCTCTCATCCCACCTCCCTCAACACCCAACCACCCTCAAATAAACCTTCCCCCTCTTAGTCCAGCCCAGCAATATGAAATCGACCAAAAAGGACGTCCACCACCCACAGCAAACATCAGAATGGATTCGACGTTTGAATTTCTGCGTAATTAAAATAGTTGCTTTAACGGATGGAAACTTGCCCCATATATCCCCAAAAACAGAAACTCTTATTCAAGCATAACAAATTCGCATACTGATTTTATACACATCGTGTATACGTATATATATATATAACAAGCAAAGGACCTTTTGTGTCGCATAGAAATACTGCGAATGGCCATTCCCTCCCATTCTTCCTCATTCAACATCTTTCATCTTCCTTTTCTTGGAACGCGTTTCCCTCAACAATATCCCTAAGTGCTTTTTCTCCCTTTTGCTCCCTAGCCGTCTCCGAGCATCCAGAACCGCGGCGCGGCGCGGCATTATACCTTTTTATTATTTTTTACGGCGCCCGGTAACCTCCATAAAACCCGTCCCCGTATTTAATTTATCTTTACATAGTAATGCACACCCTCTCCAACCTATCCGTTCATCAATCCATCCTCCCCAATCCACACCCATCACGCATTACAATCATTATTACATTGAAACGAAGGCAAGGAGCTACTGGTCTTGAATTCCGGGCCTCTTTCTTTAGCGAGGTTATGCAACCAGACTTGCGCGTTTAATTAAAGTCTCGCTAATCCAACTAAACCGAATTACGCGAATCCTAATTGGTGGAAACCGTTGATTGTAAACGTATCCTTCATTCGCCAGACACGTTTGTTATTGCAACTATTCGCCTATTATTATCTGATAGCTGTCACATCAAAGCGAATTCTGTTTCAACAATAACTTTCAATAAATTATTACAGTTCTCGTATGTGCCGGCTCTGCAGTTAATATATATAATAAACTAACTAAATAGATATTGAGAAATGTTTTCTTTCATATCATTTCACCTCGTTTATTTCCAAATGATATAGGTAAATCAATTTGCCCGGGATTGGCTTAACTTCTTCTCGCCTAGCGCAGACCATATTATACCATCACCATGACGACGGCACATAGTTTGAATATCTAATAAATGCGCGTTTCGCAACACCGTTTCGAAGCGATTAAACTAAGTGCTCGCGAAATCCACGTAAAACGTATCTTTTGAATTCCCTTCGCCGTTTGCCGATTTCCCATTGCACACGCACGCTTGCAACATTATACCGCCGCACCTTGCACGTTGAAATGAATACAACTTAAGTGCTTTTTGGAAAAATCGAAAAATGAAATCCGTCCGTTGACTGTGAGTTTTAATCAATAGTATCTACAATTCAAGATAGATGGATTAGCAATTAGCGGAAATTCAATTACGACCCTTGCTTCGATAATGTACAGTTATTTGGATATTTCGGTTACATGCTACTGGGGCTCTCGCACATCAAGTGTCAAATTTTCAGCGCCGACGTGACTTTTAGTATTAGATTTTCTCTTCGCTTCCATTCCTTTGCCTGTCAATTTTATGCATGCATATCGCTGGTTGCGTTCTCCGGCTTCTGTGGACGGCTACTGGTAATAGGATTTGGGTTTCGAAGATCCACCAGCAGTGCATATAAAACTTGTATATATATATATATGTTTGCAGACATACACAGGAGTGAAGGTGAGGGTGAGTGAGAGAGGGAGGAGTGAAGAGATATCGTCGCCGGGGGGAATTGAATCGATTAAACGTCTAGTCGGCGTAACAAACCGCCGCTGCCGCCGACACCGCCACCTCCCTCCCCCCTCTCATACTGCCGCCCTCGACACCACACTAATTTTATGACTCACCTGTGATCTGGTGAGCATGTGCCGCCTCTGGGGAGGCTCCGGCCTCGACGGGGATGGCGTATCCGAACCCGGAGACGGAGGCACCAGAAGCGGCCTGGTGCAATCCGGCTCCGATCGGGCGTCCTTCAGGTGAGCTCCTTCAGAAGGCGCCGTCTCACCGCTCGGACGCATGTTCAACGTGTCGAGGTGGTTCAAACTCCTCGATCGCACCTGAAACAAACAAAACAATAGAAATTACCAAGTCATTAATTCAAGTACAGTAGATTTCAAAACAACACAACTTTGTTAATTCATTTCACTTTGAAATAAACTTGTCATCAAAAATAAATTAAATTATCCGTTAAAACTCTCAAATTCCAGATAATATGTTATTCAGTTCAAAACCGTAATTAACAATAAAAAACCCTATGCGAATGTGCGGCAGATATATCCGCCAACATTATGCTTACGCAAATTGTATGCAAAACCATTGTATATGCTTCTTTGAAAACAAAATTTTGATAGTTAAAAATACGTCCTTAACAATTTTGTTACATAGAATAATTTTAAAATATAAATAAAATAACTTAATTTCACTTCAGGATATTAATGTGAACAAAATAAACTCAATTCGAAACAAACATTGTTAAGATTAATAAAACAACTAACTCGCATATCACATTCTCCATTGACATGAATCGCTTCAATTGTTTCCTTCGGCTTTTGTTTCGACAATTTCATTCGTGTTTTGTTTCTGAATGAATGAATGTAAATTGTAAACCAAAATTAATTGCACGAAGGAAATTCAAGAATAATTGAGAACGTTGTAAAATTTTAATTATAAAAATAAGAACACAAAGTTTCTTTTGTAACGAGTTTTCGACGTTATTAATTCAATCGCACGTGTGGATGCGCCGGGTTCATGTCAAGTATTATTTAATTCTTTCGGCAGTTTAAATGAAAATTGACGGGTTACAATTCCGATCAGATTCAATTATTGAATGTCAACAATCCTAACTTGTCAATAAATATTTATTCATAGTTTTAGTCAAAAAGTTTAAGAATTCAAATGGTAACTAATAACAAAATAAGTAATGAATCTAAAATGATTTATTCAATTAGGTTAGGTTGCAACTAACCATAACCTAACCTAAAACATTGTTTTATATTGATGCGATCCGTTGATTAAATAGAATAAATTAAACTGTTTTATTGCAGTCTGGATTGAATTTAAATTAATTGACTATTTACACACGAAATATCCGATTTAAATAAAATCGATTCACCTTTTGCATTGCACGTAGACTAGAATCGCCTAAATTAATCGTATTTCAAAGTTTGTACAAATTCGTTACGAATGATAGAAGAAGAAGAAGAAGAAATGAGCGTGTATCGAGTCAAAGAGTTGTGATTGATGATTGGTCAAACAAAATCAATTCTACTTGCGTCATCGCTCCACCTTCGCTATTCCCATTCGGCAAAAAAAAACAAAAGAAAACTATGGACGTAACCAGAAGTTTCGGTTTCCAAGTGCGCAAATAATGGCGGCGGAAATGAGAAAATAAAGCTTATATCTGTTAAGTTAACTTTGAACATCCGCTTCTTCGTACCATTAATCAACCGGAAGAAAAAAATAATTGAATTTAATTGCGAGGAAAATTCGCGATCGTGTAATTAATACTCTCGATCGAAGCGCACGAAATTTAAATAGAAAAGATTTCGTGTTCTCTTTTTTTCAATTTTATTTTGCGTCTTCCTTTTCATTGCATCTTCCTCATTTTGTAACGAGTTTAATGAGTTGAAAATTGATCTTTCGCTGGTTGCATTTTTTTGTATAATTCGGCCAAATCCGCCTTTCGGTAATTAATTTACATAAACTTAATTATGATACGATGTAAAATAATGAACATAAGTATATAAATATAATAATTGTATCAAAAATAAGACGGATATATCCGCCGCTTGTATAAAAATATTTCAATATAAATATAACTATTACGAGCAATTGTAATTTCAAAATGCAATTTATCCAATACCTAGGGCATTAAAAAATATTGTGACATTGTATAACTAATGCGGTAGTTATATAAGTCAGTAATACTTTGCAGATTGAAATAGATTGAATGCACTAATGGATAAACTGCAGATTATAAATGTCAATATCTTAATTGGTAGTAATTGCTGAGAATTGAAGATCTAGAGTGCAGCAATCATTAGTTTTAATCTAAATAGTCTATCGGACGAAATGGAAATTGCGTAACATAATTGCATCGCGCATTCGCAAATAATAGTTAAAAATGCATAAAATTCATAGGTTTTTAATTATACGGGAATCAAATTAAACTGCGCATCAACCAATGATGCAGCACTCATACAAGCACGCAAAACACTGCTGCGAATGGGGAAGCATCAATTCCCTCATCATAGATAGCGGGCGAATTTAATTACGAAACTATGTCGCGACCACCGCAGCTCCACTCTGTTTTCCGCATTAATATCGAGTCTAGGGATATTTTTTTTGGATGCGCTGCTGCTTAGAGGGGAAAGCGTTAATGCAATCTGGATCTAATTAGAAACTCAGAAGTGGATCGTAATTATTAAGATATATTCAATTTATGCAACCCCTCGTGCACGTATAGACACGTACAGCCATCACCTCAACGAGAAACCATTCGAGGAAAAGCTAGGAAAATCCGAGCGATTCAATTACCAATGTTAATGCATTTCCACCGCCTCTCAACGTCTTTGATTTTTCCGCTAAATTAACGGGGCCGATCGTCATTCGCACTTTCCATCCTGCCCGAATAAATCAGCTCACAATGAAAAGGCCGCTGGAAACGAGCTTTACCCTCTTCCAAATGGATTCACATAGCGAAATCGGGCCATCCCTGAAAGCTTTCAGTAAATTCCGCTTTTGCTAATACACAACATTAAAATCTTACAACAATTCAATACAAATTACATTCTTCTATTGGTAAGACTGTTATACTACCAATCACTAATATTAAAGATACTAAAATTATTTAAGGACGTATTACCAACTATCAAAAGCGTAGCTTCTGTGTATAAAGCTTTGTAAAAAAACAACTTGAAAAGTTTAACTAACGATGCACGAACAAAGAAGGTGGTTTTTTTTTTAACTAATTGGGTCACGATCCGTCCGTAATCGATGGGCGATGATCAATTTGCATTAATATAGAAGAGGGAGTTAAATGAAAAAGTTGGGACATTTCAGAATGCACGGAACGCTGATCAATCTTACGGTAATAAATCAAGCCGCATGTTTATTTATTTCGTTCGCCCTCTAATAGAGCGCAGTCATTAAATATCATCAATCACCAGTCTCTTCCTCTCCTATTTATTATTTTCATTATCGTTATTACGATTGTTGTTTCCCCAATTTTCTTTCGGATTTTAGTCATCTATTATGTTCACGTTGCCACAACTTCAAAACGCAACCAAGCAATAATTATTGTCTATAAAATTGCCTATAAAAAAATGCATCGCAAAATCCAATAAGAAAATTACGTTACTCAGATCAAATTAAACCACCACATTATGGTTTTATGTCAAATAATTAAAATAAGAAAAATAAATGTAAAAACTGTGTAATGTAACAATCGATTTTATTTCCTCGCATCAAAGACATTAATTTCTGTTCGCATTGTTTATTTGTAATTATTCATCGAAAAGTGAAGGAGATGGTTTAACCGAAAGACTCGCAACCCCACGAACATCCGTGCTCTAACGGTCGACCTCTTTACAAACAGACAGGAAGTGGGGTGGCCTTTATAGGCTTCGATTACGTTTTCCTTTTGTTTTCGCTTATATATTTTTTAAAGGAATAAAGACAAACGAGACAAACGAAAAGTGCACGAGTTTCATTTGAAAGAAAAGAAAGAGTTGCTGTAGGAACAAAGGAGATGGTTTCTGCAAAAAATAAATGAAAACAACGTAATCAATAGAAGACTCATTTTGCGAAATTGAATGGTAATTTTTAATTAAGAATTAATCTCAAAATTTTATAAATAAATTCTACCGCTACTTGTCAAGTTTTTGTACAAGTAATTATTACTTTTGAAAATAAGTATACAATCGCAAAACGGATCTTAGTTGTAACTGTTAATTGCAACTTTGATAGGTTAGTAAATACGCTTTAATACCTAAATCACTCTCATGCTGTATAGGTGATGATCTCATGGACTACTACAGTTCGAGCTCACCTGAACTGTAATCCCATCGCCCTTCCTCCACACGATTACGTAATTTCGACGTGCGAAAAGTCCACCGTCCCCCAACCTAATAATCGTCGACTAATTTAAATACCAAATGAGTCCGATGATTACATTTTCAACAAGTTGGCGCTAAATTACCTGCATATGGTTAATAAATCATTTGTTCAAAATTTTGACAGCTGTCAATGGAAATTTACATATATTTTCTAAAAATAAAATATGATATAGTTTTATTTTTCATAAATCAAATCTTGCGGGCTTAAGTCTTGTGTTCCAACGGTAACAAAGAATTGCCACGCTAAAACCTTACAGTTCCCCGAACATTTCAAAGTTGGCAACAAAGGAAGAAAGCAAAACAAAATCGCAACGCGAATTGACAGGTGGGACAATTCTCCACCCCCACTATATTTGTATTATGCTTTTTTGTTGTCCCGTTCACTTGGGTAATCTGTTACCTTTTTATTCCATTCCTTGTGCTTTTTTTTGTGTGCCTTTCTACCCCCGCAATATTCCCATTTCCCATTGTAGGGTATTATTTCATTGTGGGGAGAAACGGATGAAATTCTGGCGAAGATTATTAAAGCAGAGGTTTTACGTTTCGGACGATCCATAAAACCTATGAAAAAATCACAAATTCCCTCGGAAACAACGATCCGAGGGCTCAGAAAACATCACACTGTCGCACCAATAAAACGATCCGATCGTAAAATAATCGCGAGTACGAGACATTCAAATTTCCCGCCGTACATAAACATTTTTTAGGTTTTGTTTTGATAGGATACGTATTCGATGCGTATGCATAAATATATCATTAGCTAATTGAATAATCCAGTAGACCAACTGTAAAACTCCATTATTTTCCCTCCTAGCGCCGTGAACTTCTACCATCGCTAATTGTATATCAATTGTTCTCCATTTTCGCCATATTTTTTTTTTTTTGAATGAAACCATCCGTCCGCACCGCACTTTATTTATATAATTATGCGTACTGTTTTGTGTTACAAAAAAAAAGTATCTGCAAAACACCGCTGGATGCGTTCCAAATCTCCACAATGAATGAAAGTATTACAAAATTTATGCCGAACATAAATTATTTCGATGCGTTGCGAAACAACGATAAAAACATACGCTCGATTCAGGCAGGGACGTGCGCTTAAAACTGTTTGAATTATATAACTGACGCATTCATGACAGCAGTCGGATGTTGACAGCTATCAAATTTGACATTTCATGTTTGCGGTCCATCATTAATATTAGGTCAGGTAACATTAACATTTTCATTTTACACCCTATTTTTTGGGGTGGCGCATGGACTAATAATTTATTAGGTTAGGTTATCGCAGTCCGGCCCAATAGCCGACGATAACGGTGTATGCATTGTGCAAAGTTCGATAAAATCATCACTTCATTAAGGAACAATAGCAATGATGCAAAGTTTTATCTAGCTTCACCGGACGATGAGGTTAGCTTTAATTAACCAAAACTTTACAAAGGATGTACATATTTAACGAAAATGATTTTGTTAATGCAACATCAAAGCTGTATCAAAAACAAAGATTCGCCACACAAATGGTTAATACTGTAGAAATTTGTCGTCTGTCATAAATTTCGTCTTGAGATTTATTTAACATTTAACAAAAACTGCAAGAAATAAAAGAATAATACAAAAAGTAATGGTTTAAGAAGAAAATTGGAAGATTGAAATCCTCGGATGACGGATTGAATGATGCAAGGTAATAGGAAATACGAACCGAGTTAGCGTTCATTATTTCCCCCCATTTCCAGAGCATTTATTTCGATCATATTTACCTACGTCTCCATTCCGACAAACTAACTAATTAGAAGATGGAAACTTTCCGTTTTCGGCAATTGCCATTGTAAAATTTCCATCCGGGAATTGAGTGAAAATTGAGTGCTAACATGCAAATGCACTGGCAGAAAACCGACACGACAAATGTAGCCGTTCATAATCCAATTTCCAGGCTACCGTCACAACAGGATTAAACGGCTGATATAATCGGAAGTCGACAGGAAATTACGACGCCATCGGCAAACTTCATACATCTTATATACATCTACAGGAATTTATTCGATTTACATACATACATTCCTACATAAACTTAGTTTTTGCTTTGTATTTTTTCCTTTACGAATTATATAGTTATTTCTAAATATATGAAAAAAAAAACGCGCTAACAAACTTTACTTTACTGAAATGTAAAACTAAAAAAAATATTCATAAACATTAACTAGCAGTTATATATTTGTTCAGTTTTCAATAATAATCAGCCATGATATATTAATAATTATATACTTATGTGCGTCTACGATGATAGTTCATATTATTTATAAGTAATTTTTATTAGTTACATATATTAAAAAAAGGCACGAACGCTATAGTTTGACGTGGTGTCGTGTGTTGCCAACATAAATCCGATTCGGATTAATTAAGTTGTCGCTTTAATGTTTCATCCGAGTGCGCACCGCAAATGAAACGAATGATTTTTTCGTTGTTATTGTTGCGTGGTGTTGTAGAGGGATTTTGGGCGACAAATAATACAAATCGCCCATATAAATCTGCTTTTCGCCCGGGCTTACGCGTGTTTCAATTTAATCATTTATGTTCGTTCGGCCGACGATTTTTTATTGTTGTATTGTCGACCTGCTCCACCGCACATCAATTCCTCTCTATCATTCCCTCTCTTATCCATAAGCGCATAGACCGTTTGTCGGATGAATACACACGCAATAGTTTCGGTCCGGAGCCGAACGTGACACGCTCGGGGGTGGCGGCTGCACAAATCCCTCACAATCTCATTAAATGTATATATCTCTAACCAGATTGCCAAAGCCAACCTGACCGCAAATGCGTACAAAACGAAGCAAAAAATATACGTCGAACACCTTTTCTAGCGAAAAACGAGGAGGGTTAGTGCGTCTAGTGAATTAAGGTAGTCCTGCCGACCGCGGTAACTGCATATCGGTCAACACCTAAACGAAATGTATGCGTTTCCCATAGTTTTGTCACAAATCACATGAAATCATAAATAAAATGGAAATAGAACCTAGCTATATAATTAAAATAGGATTATATTTATGAATTATAAGATTTACTTGAGATTTAAATAATGTATTAGTAATAAAATGTATAAATAACGATATAGGATAAAACTTCAGGAAATTGATGACTTCTAAAGCGAACGAATTCCTTAAAAAATGAAGCATTCACGATTGGTGCGCTTCGACGGTCGGATTTATCAGCCGTAAAGTTTATTGTTTGCGCAAAAGTTCAGGAAATCGTGCGAGCTTTTAGTGCGCGATTAAAGCTTCTCATTTTTCGCGCGCCTTAGATGCACGTGTCATCCGTCCTCGGCAGCGTCGCGACGCTTTTAATGAAGCGGCGTGAATGGGGAGAAACGAAGTATCTCGACGTAATTAACTTTTTAAGCCATTTGATTTCGAGGCGAATGAAATTGAATCGGAGAGGGATGACTGGCAAATAGCGGAACGAAAAAATCGCATTCGACGAGTGCCAATTAAAACAGGATGAAGCGGGGGTGTTGTTTGGTTCTTTCGTTCGGACTTTTGCATGTGTGAGCATTCGCTTTGACGATTATATTATCATTGTCGGCGGCATTTAATCAATCAAATTATTTTGAATTCCGCCTGGAGTATGAGAGAGAGAGAGAGAGAGAGAAAGAGAGAGGGTGGATGGGTCGTCGGTGGAGTGGCGACGATGGGTGGATCGGAATGGAAGTTGGTATTGTGTTGTGTCGGTGGGAGGATGGGAAGGCAAGTAGGATGGAAATCGATAAAGTCCACTACAGTTTTCTCTTCTACTGTCTCAATCCACCCGCATTCACGACTAATTCCCGCTTAATGATAATCGCTTTTCAGTCGTAACATAAAAAAAATACATCTCAGAATTTTATCAACGATTATAGCGAAAACCGTCAATTTTCGTATAGCTAATTAAAAACCATAAAGAACAAATTCGAATAGAAAATAAAAATTAAAATACAATAAACAAAAAGGTGGATGCGCCGGGTTAACATCAACATACTTGTGAAAAATGTTTACATAATTTCATCAAATTCAATTAATTTATTTAAATATGGAATCATATATCATATTATTATTTATTAACATAATAAATGGTGCGAATATACTGGGTTCAATCAATTTTATAAATTTATTCAATAAAACTAAATGAAAATTATATGATTTACATAATTCATATGGAATACAATATTACATTATTTACTGAAATTATTTCTACTTACGTAAAAAATAACTGAAAAAACTTTTTAGAATTGATTAATAATAAATACAATCTATTTCAGTTATAATATGTTAATTTTCATCGAGTTTAAATCAATAACTCGGAATTTATATCAATCGATTTTAGAGTACAGGACGTAATTATTATTTCATTCTTCGAATTTGTTATATATATATTTTTTTTTTTTATTAGAATCCAGATCAATCGATTTTAATGTTATGTATTATTTTAGTCTTCAATATTTCCACCTATAATTGTAATTTAGGTGAAATTTTCGTTTTTTTTTTTGTAAAATTGATGATTTAATTAAATGCAGTCACAAAGAAATTCCGAAAAATAGAAAACAATTTTAAAGTTCCCCCACTGGTTTTATTGAACATATTCTTGCCTAATGGTGAACTGTATACGTCTATTCATTTTTCTTTCTATCGATGCGAGCGAAAAATATTGGTCTGGAAATGTAAATAATGATCTTTTTGGTTGCGTATCGTTTGGTTGATTTTCCATTGAGATTGCGGACGTTTTTAGAAGTTTCTCTTGGGGGATGGTTTTAGGGTTGAGTTGGAGTAATCGATACTAGTATGAGTGTGAGTGTGTGTATTTCCTCTGATAAATTGCACGCGATTTTCCCGACGATACGAGAGATCCCAATGCATAACATTTCGCTTAATGGTGCGCGTTTTGGGTGGAAAGGGTGAGGCAAGGGTTTGTTTAGGGGAATCGATTTTTGAGGGGTTGGTAACATCGTCATCGGTGATGTAGGATGTGATATGGAATGTAGGTTTTTTGTTTGTTTTGATTCCCTGAAGTTTTTACCTGCATCTTGCTGACCGGCGGCGAAACCACGAGGAAGATCCGCATGGTTGCCTTCAGGAAGTCTTCTCGGTTCTTGGCATCCTTCTTCGGCGGAGGTCGTCTCTTGAAGCTGCCCAAGCGGGGGATCGACCTGGAGTTGCTCTTCTGCTTGATCATCGTCGTCGAAGTTAATGTTGCACCGCCCCGTTTGCCGCCCTCACCGGCGCACTCTCTATCGGAGGGCGGCTCGTCGCGGCTCTTATCGCGTCTGAAAAACCGCACCGCCGCCGCCGCCCCCTGAGTATGTGTCAGAGAGTTCTTGCGTGAAACTGAGGGTTGCGAAGGATGATCGGAGACGGCGGCCGCAGCGGTGGAGGCATGCCGCTGGACGCGCCTCTTGAGCGACCCCACGAGTCGCCTCCACTCGTGGCTCTGCTCCTCGCCGCCGTCGCCGCTGCTGCCGCCCTCCGGCACCGCCTCCACCGACACCTCGCGCGCTATCTTAACGCTCTTTGGGGCGAAGAGTTTCGCTATGTTGAACAGCTTTTCAGAAGGAAAGAAATAAAGAGAGCGCCGCACACGTGCACGCACTCACCGATCGATCTATTCCGGCGATCAAAACTCTGAAGAAAGCAAAGAAAAACATTTATAGAACACGTCGTTCTACAACGTTCCCCAACCATGTTTTATAACATCTAACATAACTTCATTCAAACATGTACGATATGAAAGCATCCAAGTGGTATATGATCATTGGCTGCGAAACAATAGAAAATCGTGAAAGCAAGAGAACGAAACGTTTTCTGCACTAAATGATCCATAAAATCTTATCGAGCGAACATCTCTCCATCCTACTAAAACACATTTTTATATCATATCAAATGATATAAAACACTTAAATATCAGTAATTTCATTTCTATATTTAAAAAAAATATTAATAAAAATATATTGTAGATTCTTTCATTTTCGTCTATAATTATTTAACTAACTGCATTACAAATATTTAAGATAAATTTGGCTACAATAAAACTTTAAATAGTATATATACAAAAAAATAAAAATGTAAACCTATTATCTTTAAGAGTAATTGTAGAACGTAATGAATACCAAATTGAATTGTTCTCGCAGGATTTAACGAACCGGACGAGTGGAGGACGTTTGCACGAGTCTTTTCCCTCCACCACCTCCATCCAATTACAATTAACTCGTTTCGCCTTTTCGCACTAACAAAGGCCGGAAAACCGGGACACCTTCCTCCCGGAAGAATCCTTCTCATCTCTCGCACAACAGGCAATTCAATCTCCTACTAACTTTAACCCTCGGCGCACTCCCACTATATAACTCGCAATCCAATCGGACGTGTAATTCGTAACGAAATCGTTCGAATCGCATTTCCCATGTCTATCGTTGCAAATAATTATTTCAATTACAAATGTTTAGTCCGTTTACTTTGGATATTACAGCAGTTTCGCTTTCGACAGTTGAAAATCCTCAAAACGTTAAATATGTTTATAAATATTACCATAAGCTATGTACAGGTAAAATAGCTATACAAAACACGTCATAATATTTTAATATTAACAGTCAGTTAAATTTGACGGATAAAAAGAGTTAATTTCTCGAAATAATCCATTATCTACAAAAAATGTTGATAGATGAGAATTCTTTGTTTTTTTTTATTAAAATTATATAATTTATATAAGATATATGTAATTGTTGATATTTTCATAGTTTCCAATATCGTCGATTAATTAAATGGAGAAATGGGAATGAAGAAAGAAGAAAAAAGAAGCAACACAAAGTACAGCTCGATATTGAAATTGCATATTTCGATGAGCGAAAGCGAGCAATTTGGACAATATAAAATCAATTTCCATTTTCATCGTAGCGTCGTTTTCTGCAGACTGGGACTCTGTTTTATTTAAATTATGCCGGACGTAATTGTTCTTTATCGTTACGATTCACGTTTAACCATTGTATAAATATTACGAAAGTGAGAAGATGAAAGTACAAAAAATACGAGAAGTAAAACATAACAAGCAAGTGTGTCTGAAGATTAATTAAGCTACGGCAGGTTAATTAAATCCATCCGGGAGTTGCCGGTTGTCGCACACTATAATTTACTTTGTTTACAATTTTCTTACTTGTTTGCTTCGATAAACAACGTTCGGTTTTAATTAGCGTTTGGGAGAATGGAATTGTACGTACGAAAATTGCAATGAATACGTTGCCTTTTTTTATTCTTCCTTTTATTGGCGACGTGGGGACAATTTCGGGTGTTTATTTCTAGCATTGTTAGGCAGTTTTGGGATGAGGGCCCCGGGGTGATAAATTTGAAGCCCGCTCCCATCGCGAGTTACAACAGATTTATGGGGGGCGACGGCGGCGGTGTGTGCATGAAACTCTCGTTTCTGGCGGGCGGGTGCAAACCGCCCTCTGTATAACATCCCCCCGTCCCGCAATAACGCTCATTACAGCTAGGACCCAAATTAATTGCGAGCAATTTGCAAACCGATATGGTGCCGGAAAATTTCGCGAAAAGCGCGCCATCGCCTTTTTGGGCATTAATCGCCTCCTAGCTCCCAATAAAAACACACATCCCGGAAATTTATTTCTCCTCGGGAATTACGCATTTCTCAATTTAATTTTACCGGTTTTGCGTCATCCGCAGAGAATAAACCTTGCTGTTTCAACAGATTTATACGCTGAGAATTTCCTGTTCCACCCTTCGCATTAAATAGATTGCAGGTATCCCATTTAACCAATTGCGGACGATCGGCGGATATATCCGTCATATCTTTTATATTATATCGACTATGCTTATGTAAAATTGTACGCAAGGCCACTTTGACGACGCATCAAATCTTAGTTTTAAGCGAGACGCCACAAGTTTTGTTCATGTTGATATCGAATTATGACATTATTTCTATAGTAATGCACAGCGGTTTCGCTTTTCAGAAGTCTCCGCTCACAAAGCGTTAATTCTACAGAATCTATAATTTAATATTTCAGTCCTAACACAACGTGTTCGAAATTATGAATTTAAATTATATAATTTCAATATTTAAATTTAGTCCTAGTTTGCAGATCTTCTCCAGTCAATGCTGCCAAACTTACACACTTCTTCGAATTTACTATTACATAATCTAACCCAAATCGAAATTACAAACAATCTATATATGTTATAAAATAAGTTTCCCAACTAAAGATTATTTTTCATGGGAAAAAATTGTATCAATAATATTTTACAAACAAATATTTTTGTTCAAAATAAAGGTTGTTTTTTTCATAAATTGATTATGTTGAAGAAATCTTCAATGTTATACTGTCAACATAAAAATTGAGCAAGTAAGAATATGGTTGGTGCATTACAGAGCAATTATATGATGGTAAAGCGATTAAACCGTTTACGCGCAAAATTAATTTCGCAAACTTAACAAATTAAACGACAATCTTCGAGTTAATAAAGTTGAACCGCGAAACCCATTAAAAGTGGCCATTAATTTCTTTTTCTTTACATTCATATTTCCCAACGAAACCAACTTCGAACTTTCTCTCTCTTTCTCTATCTTTTCCGACGACAATTACAGCGTTTGCTTTTCCTCTCTCTTGCATCGCGGTCGGGTTTTCAACATGCGGGTCGTTACAGCAAGTAACAGCTCATTTAAAGTTGACGATTTTCCGAGTTTCCAACGAAACCCGCCAACGAAACAAAACAAAAACAAAAAGAAATATGGATGTGTCGAATGTAAAAAGTCCTTACGGCTGATATTAACATAGAGGTTTTGGTTTTGTTTTCCCATTTGAGTTTATGTTTTTAGATACATTCTGTTATGCTGAAACTTGTAATCTTTAATACTCTAATCGTGGATTGCGATTAGGGAAAGATCTAATAAGCTAATTGGATTCTGGAGTAAAATGAAAATCCATTAATTAAAAATGAGGACGAGCGGATGCTAAGACGTTTGTAAAAAGACAGTCAGAGTGGCGAACGGGGGTTGAATTTGGGGTGGACAGGTTGAAGAGAAACGCAGCTGGTACTTACATATAAGGAAATTTAAATCAATTATTTCAAAGAGACGGAGATGTTCCCTTCTAATTAACTCGCACAGACAACGGAGACGTTTTCCTTCGATATATTCGCTTCCGTTTAATCATACCGGGAAAATATTTGCGTTTTCTTCTATATTTCTTTAAAAAAATATATTTCGTCATTATAGTTAAAGTTGAAACAGTCAAAACAACATGTATATGTTCGAAAATTGGAAGTTAATAGTTTATAAAGTATTAAAAGTCCGTAATTCTCCTTATCGCGAAGAACGACGGGTTGTCTACACATCCCCTCATCATTTTTCCTCATCCCGCAAGAGTGTTGCCCTTTTATTATCAGGTGACATTTTAACACAATTAACTCTGCGACCGACCCCTCTAAAAGGATCAAAATAAATGCCATCCCCGCTCGGCTCGTGACCAAATGAAGGAGTCATGTTATTCCGCTCGCTCGAATCTCCCGTGATTTTCATACGGAATAAAAAATTATTTGTGGGTTCGCCGGAAAACATCAAATATTAATTAACTCTTCCACATTCCAAAAAAAAAAACTCCATTTCGCTCCTCTGCTTTATTAATGGAGGGCTTAAAATTGCTCGGAAATAATTGCTCAGCAAATCTCGAAAAGGGGGAATAACTCTGATTTTTTTATTTGCAAACTCACGAATGGCCTGGCATCATAGAATGTTACAAAACTTAGTATGCTGTGTAAAAGATAAGGCGGATATATCCGCCGCTCGTCCGCATATTAAAATTGTGAATATCCGCTTTACAGATTTAATCTTGTATTTGATATTTCTACTATATGAACAAACTTGTAGTCATTTGTCATATAGTATAGATGATGAGTTTATGAAGCTTATAAAATATTTTTATCTGGTAATTTAAACTTGAAACAGTTATAAGGGAAAAAGAAAGAAAATCGAAAATCGTTTCGGTTTCAGGATTACGTACCGAATATAATGCGCGATTATATCTATAACATCGACGGCAACTGAGTGGGAAATTGAAGCCAATAAAGCAATTTTCCGCCACCGCCGGAACATCCATTTCCACTCACGGTCGCAGCTCGATCTCACCTGTTCCTTTATTTATCATCATTGTTTGATTGATTTCGCTTTACCAGCAATACAAAAGTAAATCGACGAAAACGAAAAAGAAAAAAAAACAGAACGAAGGATTGGCGGATTACCTCAGCGTCTTCCGCTTTTACTAATTACGATTTTAAGCCGGTGAACAGATTAATCATTTACATCTGCAATTAAGCTGAAGAATTGATTGTTCGATGGGCTCAAAAAGTATTCAATATAATTTCTCAAGTGGAAAAATTAGAATTCTATTCAATAATATTTAGTAATTTCAATTCCAGAATTGAAAGTAAATTAATTTCCAATTATTGGTGAAGTTAGAAAAAAATATTGTAAATTAGAATTGGCGGATATATCCGCCTAATACTTTACATAGACGACTGCGCTTATGGAAAATTGTATGCATGGCCATTGTGGTGCAGTCAGCAAATCTTAGTTCGATGTTATCTTTTAATGAGGCGCTATTAGTTTTTTTTAGTTACTAATCGTCTTAAGCTTCGCCGAGAGTAAAATATATTAAAAGCGTGGATGCGCCGGGTAATATGTTATTAAATTATTAATAAAATTGAAAAATCTGCATTGCTATAATATTATTAGTAATGAAAATAATTCTATAAGATAATTGCTAAAACTTATTTACTTACGCGTTAAAATTAATGTAAAATTGAGTAATGTGGATGGGCCTGGTAGTAAATAGGTTATTATTTATTATTCTTCATAATTAGGCTAGTCGTAGAAAATTCAACTCATTTACTGCAACATATTCGATTTAGTATAGTTTTGTTTCTTTTTATAATTTCATTCATAGATGAGATTTTTTTAAGAATTCCGAACGTTTCTTTATAATTTTGTATGACATAGTGATATCACATTCATATTCAAAAAATTTGTAAGGACATATAAAATTCCAAGTATAGAGAGGAGAAATGTAACTTCAATGATAAAATTTTTGAACGAAATAGTTTATTCAAGGATCGAATAGAATTCTGAGATATGTTTTATATTATAATAAAAATATACAAAATCAGTAAACGAATAGATTGATTGGTGAAAATAAATGAGGTTAGGATAAATAAATAAATAAAATATTAAAGGATAAAACCGCGTATTCAGAGTAAGTATTTATGGCAAGTCAAACGGAAATATTTTAACCAGAAATTCAGCAATCTAATTTTTTTTGTATCAGAAGAAACTATTTCAAATTTTCAACTTTAAAACAGTTAATTTTTACTTGATATAACATTTGGTCTAAAAGCTACCAATCATGAACTGAATCCAACTACTTACAAATTTGTATTATTTCATTTATAATATCATATATTCACATAATAAAAGAAGAAGTTTCTTCTTTGAGGCACCGAATGAAACGAAAGTTTTATTTTACTATTACGTAAACGTACGTCACTATCAAAGGTCTCCCCCTTCGTGAGCTACAACTTTATATCTTTGAATTATAAATGGGTGTGCGGCAATTCAAACGAAAAATCTTCTGCGATAACATACGCATTAAATAATGAAATGTTGACCTGAGAAATAAAAGTGTTGCCTATACTTTAAGAAAATTATTGATTTTTTGTTATATAACTAAATATTGGGATTAAATGTAGTACCAACAAATTGTGTATAACGAAAAATATATAAATTCTTTATATGTAAATCAAACTTTTGAAATCTGCTCATTTTATAAAGAAGACTTAACATTAAAATGATGATTTAACCTATTATGTTTTTACTAACTAATCTGTTGTTTTTTTGTTACTTGTAAATCTCCGTCCGACTTGTGATTATGCAACTTCGTGCGTATAAATCTTCGGTATAATTAATTTCGCGTTGCGCTCGCGAAATAATTACCTCGAAGAAGACGCAAGAGGAAAAAAAGGAGGAACAAATAATTTGGCAACAATATGCCGCGGCGTATGAAATTTGCATAATCCCGCGGTGAATTTCAGGGTGCTGCGAGTTACCGGATTTAGATTAGTGCGCATATTTCTGCATTATTAGTTTTTTTTTTATGTTTTTCTTTCATTTCTAGATTCGAAAAGTTGATTAATAATTTTCTCATAATTTCAATCTTGAATTAATTTTACCATCAAACTGAACATTTAATTGTAAAATGTTAATATTTAGCCCTTCATGGCGGATATATCCGACTACTTTTATACAAGGCCATTGTATTTGATAAAGCTTTCCTGTAGAGGCGCCACAACAGAATAATTCACAACAGTTTCGCTTTCGACAATTGAAAATGTATCCTTAAAAATCTCCTTCCCCAAGGGAAATACAGTTGTTTCTTTTGCACTCATTTGCTTCTTTTTCACTCGACTGTTTTCGTTTGACCTTGGCCACCAATTATAATCAAATTAACCCAAATTTCGCAATTGGCTTTCGATACGAGCAGGAATCAATTAATTCATCATTGTCAACTTTGAGCTCATCCCCCATTGACATCGTTTCCAACTATCCCTCTCTCTGAAATTGACATATCAAACCCAAAACGTGGGACAAAGAGGGAGAGACAACAATAAATTTCAAATCAAGCCCCAATACATATCTTTTATTTGTGAACCGAAACAGATTGAATCCCAACAAAAACAAAACAGAAAAAAAAGGTATATATAATCCGATTTCTATTGATATCGACGTCGAGAATTGGGATGAACGCAATATAAAATAAATGCGAAAACGTGCACATAAATTCAGAAATATACATCATTTTTTTTATACGGTTGACAATTATGAAAATTAATAAATCTACTGAAAACTGAATCCAGATTATTATTATTATTTTTAATGAAATCGTTAATAGAAATTTGCGAAATTTGCGGTTATTTTGATTTTGGTGTTTGCTTTTTTTATGATGAGATTATATTTTTACTTCTCTAGTAAATGGGAATGAGTATAATTGATTTAGTGCAGATATATAAAGCTTTGTCTCTTTTGCTGCCCACCGCCTTGGGTATTGAGATTTATGCCTCGGCTAAAAAGTTTCGGGCACGAAACTGAAAGGGGGGAAAGTTTTCGAAATAATAAGTAAACCATTTATCAGCAGAAGCAGAAACGAGCGATATTGACTGGTCGGAAAGTTAAATTTCACAGCGTTTACAAGTTTGAGCGTGAAAAAAATATAGATGTGAATAATGAATTCAAGAAATATTTTTGGGATTAGTAGAAAATTAATTATACGTTGCAATCAATAATTTAGTTAGTCGATGATCGGAACATCAATAATAATTGGGGACAGTGGTCGAAATCATCATCATCATCTTGTAAATGATACCCGTCAAAGCTCGGATGGGATAACTTGCTCCGAAGTTGTTAATCAAACAACTTGAGATACTGCGAATAATACACTCCAATCCTCCCGTCGCAAATCCCAACATCACGCTTGATGAATAGTTAAAACGATTCCCTTACACTACAAACTTACATTTTTTTTTATTTCTTGGTTAGTAATATTTTTTTATGAATAGTGTAAGTAACGATTTAAGATAATTTAAAATTGAATAGAAAAAACAAAATTCGTACAATTTTTAGTAACATTTAAAAAAATAATTTAACAATAATTGGGCTTAAAGCGGTTACATAATAATATCATATAACATAATTGCTATCCTAAATAATCTCATGTTTATTTTTTTGACTCAACAAAAAACAAATCCACGAAAATATAATTTGAATCAAATTATTAAAATATAAAGACTCAAATTTAAGAGTTATAATATAAAGTATTGACAGATATGTTTTTCTATATTAATATTGTTATTGAAAATGTGAATTTTGAAAAAATATATTTTTCAATATGCAATTAAAATTAATTACTGACTAAAAGCAAATAAACTAAATATGTGTGTTTTAGGAGGATGAAGTTTAGAATTAAAAAAAAAATCCTGATTTAAGCGTTAGCTTAAGTTAGTTATAAATTATTGTTGCGAATCAGATTGAATGGTTCAAATATGAATAAGTAACTAAATTTAAACACAAAAAAAAATGTGTAAGCCAAAGTGTCTTCAAAATTCGTTATAGTAAATTAACCTACGTAACTTACTTAGATGTTTAACTTTAGCGCATGAAAGAAAAAAGTTTGCTTGTCTCGTGAAATTCGCCACCCTTTTTTGAACTTAATTTATCAAAAAGTAATGAAATTAAATTAAATTGTTAACGCATATCTTTTTTGTTTTGTTTTCACTTTTTTTTATGGTTACTTTTTGTATAGATAAAATTATTGTTTAGCACGAATCACACGCGGTTTGTTTATTTTCTCTCTGTGCAGTAGTTCTGCGTTTCATTTGCTTTTCGTGAATGCGGGAGAAAACACGCGCGTCAGGCGTCTCGACGGTCGGCGTCCGATGGTGAGACTGGGAGATCGTAGAGCCCGGCGCGTTCACCCTCTCCCCTAAAGTATTTCAAGTGTATGTGTGAGCGTGCGTGTCCGTCTGTGTGTATATGTGTGAGTGCATGTCTGCACAAGGGGTGGGATGATGATGAACGAAAAATAGAAGGAAGAAAAAAAAATCGAGCGAGCGGGAGAGGAGCGTGGGGGAGGAGGAGGCGCCGCCGACGAGGAGAGATGCGTGGAGGCACACGCCGCCACCCCCTCTGGTAAAAAAATTTAAAAAAAAAACCGTTCCAGAAAACAAAAAATTGTACAAACAATGCAATGCCGCCCCTAGTTGTTGTAGCGAATTAAAATATATATAATTAAGCTGAATTGTATTACATTAAACTTGAAAATTTCAATACTTCCAACGATTTGAGTAGAAATTGCTGAAAACAATGATCCTTATTGAATATATCAGCAACGTGTTTATAGGTTTCATGTTTATAAGTATTACTACTTTTTACAAATTATATTTCAATTTCTTGGTTGATTGCTTCCTGTGTGACTAACTAAGCTTCCGCTCGTCTATATAACTAAGAAAAATATTTATTATTCAATATTACTTATTCTAATGAAGTTTAATATCATTATTTCTATGCCCTAAACTATTCGCAGATTATCGTGCACTTTCGGTAAATTTCATTAAATATAGTATCGACGTAACTCCAAAATGTCAAGAGTTTTGTAATTAACGCGTTTCTCGCGAATACCACATTTCCGTGCTTCCAGTGAAATTATTCATAATCGAAATTATTATCTTCAAAAGTTTAAATTTAAAAAAATATAAATGTAAATTTTATACACATTTTTTTCAAGTATTGAATGTAGAAATTCAATTGCAAATTAGTTTTCTGTTCATTCATCCAAACGACTATTTAAATAATTAATAAATAAATAAATAAATTTATTTCTCACTAAATTTATAATCCTTTCAACTGACAAAAGCGAAAGTGCTGTTTATTATTATGTATTGTGTGGCGTACCTCATCTTTTTAGCATATCACAACAATGTTGTTTGTCCTTTACGTAGAAGACATGTAAATGATAGGGCGGATATAACCGCCGTGTGTCAAATAAGTTTATTATACATTTATATTATTAAATATACGTAATATTCATAGATTAATAGAATGTATGAAATTTCTTACTAACCGTAGATATTCCGCTGCTCCAAATTTCAGTTTATGAAACGGATCAATCGAGTCGGCCATGCATAATGGATGCAAATGTTTTATTAATGCGATCATTAAGCGCATCGAAAATAGTGCATTGTATCAAGTAATCAAACTGCAACGCATGCAAAGTTCAAAGAAATAAACCGATTTATATCGATCCGTATATTCATATACTCCGCTTTCCACAACACCTCCAACCCATCTCCCATTTGCGCAACAACCCACCAGCTGACATCCACGAATGAGATGGAATAAAAGGAAATCAAATAATATCAAAGTCGCAAATCGCAAAAATGTAATTTATATATAAGAATGATATTCGAGACGCTTTTTCATATATTTTCCCTCCGCGCTGGCTTTTCAATTATTCTCGTCCTACATGTCTTGTGGATGCATTATTTCATTTTCCGATAATAAAATATAACCTAACCGTAAATATTGGAAAATACCTGGAAATGCAAATATCAAATGAAAAATATTTTTATACACGAACCGAATTTCTCGGAATTATTCCAGGCTGCAGCAATCTGAGATGATTATGCCATGTTGTATTACAATTGAACCAATCAGAAGCAACAGTTTCCGATTATTATTTATTTTGTAAAACTGAACCAATTACAAACTGGAAATAAAATAATTAATCATAATCAATTTTAGAACAATTGAATATTTTGATCGTCTTGTTTTTTTTTTCACATTTACTTTAAAAATTAAAAAGATATTAATTTAAATTCAACCAATTGAATCAGAATTCTCAGTCATAATTTCGGTGCACCTTATTATATTATATAATATGCAAATCAAAAAGGTTTTCCAGTTATTTACATAACTTCCATTAACAAATTTTAAAAGATTATACAAATTGTAAAATAAAAATGATTCAAATCGATGTATTGAGTGTTATTATTATAGATTAATGTACGGATCAAATTTTGGACGAATATCCACCATTTATTGCAAATACAACTAGGCTTACAGTGTTTAAAATACGTGCATGAAAAATCTCCATTTGCAAATGGTTAATGTTAAATAACGATACGAATCAATCAAAACCCTTCAAATGTCATTGATTTTTTCGTTTCGCTGAACCTAAATAAAATCTACCCCCAAAACCAAAACCATTCACATTTACGCAATATTTTTTCGCTCTGCGATTGAAAATTTCCCATTAGACATTTTCGCTTTCAGGCTTAGTGTCCTTTCAGCGGGGCGACGCTCGCGACATTCACGCGTCTCCAAACAAACGAGAGCCGAAAATAAACGGGGTTTTGCTGAAATATTTTCGGGGGGAGGACGATGATGATGATTATGATGATGATGATGATAATGATGATGGCAGTTAAAGCGCGGGGTAAAAAGGAGAAAGTCCTTTCGCTTCTCCGTCATTAATCTTTTGCGAGCGTCGCCCGCAATTTAATAACTTACATACATCTGAACAGAAGCAACAACAGCAGCAACGATATTCGATGAAAAGGAGCTTCGAGTGAAAGTGAATGAAATTAAAATTGGATTAAGGAAAAGGCAAAGCACAAAGAATAATTGATGTACGTTGGGACGCGTAGAATGGCTGCGGTTGAGGCAATTTTCCGGGACGCACAATGCCCACGACTTTCCTAATTACGTAATATATTTTTGCCCAATTTAATAATTTAGTTTTTCTAATAGAAAATCTCACACAATGTATACTTGCAATACAATAGAAGTTTCCATTGATCGTTGCCCTAATTGAAACGCCATTGTTGCTTCTTGACCTTTATTGAAAAATAGGTTAATATCTTATTTTTCGCTAATTTCATTCGACTGAAAAAAAAATATAGAGAATTCTAAATAATTCTAAATAATATAAATAATTTGTATTTTCAATATTGATTAAATAATGAAATTCCTGGTAATATAATTCCAACAACATATAATTATAATTAATGTAGTTCGCAGAATCGAAATCGCAATTAGTTGGTCTGTAATCCAAATATTATTTTTTTTGTTAAATGTATTCAGTTTTCAAGTTAATAATTGATTCGCAATATAATTTGAACTGATTAATAAAATATTTTAATTGCAACATTAATTTTCAATACGATCAAAGAGTGGAGAAAGCCAGAGAAAATTAATTTATTCGTATTTAATTCGCAAACACGTCATGGCGAAAATAATTAGCGATCCCCGCTTGCACTGTCACTAATAGCAACCACCAACAATAGATGAAACAAAAGGGAAGCGCGCCTACGTTCAGCGAAGGGTTTGGGTTGGCGAAATGTATAATAGGATATTTTTAAGTTGTTTGAATTCCCTTGAAGAATTATATTCGAAACAAAAAACAATGACGAAAAAGATAATAATCACAATTATAATAATAATAATAATAATTGAAAAGCCTTCATTCATTGAAATCTCGGAAACGACTAATTAGTGTCCCTTGTTTGATTTCGTTTTGTTGTTGCCCTTTGTTCGTTGAGAAGAAGAGATCGATGGATGGCGCTGAGGTGACAGAGAAAGCGCGCGAAATTCGAATCCTTTTTTGTTACTTGCGTTAGTTCCAGTCGGTTTGCTCTCATCGAGATTAATTTGCCGGCAGTGATAGCTGCAGGATAATCCGTACAAAGAGGTATTATAGATACACGCTTACTATATAATAATAATAATAATGATACAATGTATGCGTGGGTGTTGGTGGAGGGGACATTATTATCATGATAATCATCATCATCATCATCATGGGTGGCCGTTCTCATTATGTGCAAAAGTTATGGCGCTTTGATCAAAATCCAATCCTCACGCACACATCCATTATGATAGGGAGCAGCAGTGTTGCCACCACCACCACTCTCTAACCTAACCTATAATTAGCGCAGGCAAAGTCTGTTAAATTTCATATATCCAACCATAACACAAAGAGAGAGAGAGAAAGACAGATATGCATGTCTGGTAAGAAACTAAGGGTGGGCGCGATCTTGAGGGTTTCGAAAACATTGAAAACACAAAACCACCCTCGCAACATCCATTAAACGGGGATCAATTTAAGCTCTTCGCCATCCTCCTTCCTTAGCTCCCTCACACCCTTCTTTCCATTCTCTCGTACCACGGGAAAACGCACGCCTACACCACCCAACCCGACCAATTGCCCCGAGAAAATTCAACAGCCCCATCTCTTACGAAATCAGCCAAGTAACCGAAAATTATTCCGACTGCACGTTTACAACGAAACTTCATTAATTAAACGCGCGTTTTTTCGTATTATTAATATTACCGCAATATCCAGTCAATATTTACACATTCGATTTCAAAATTAATTCTACAGTCTTCAAAGCAATCATCAAAACCAACAACTATATTTGTTTTCATTAAAACATTTCCATTTACAATTACTTTTCGTTACCTTGTTTTCTTGTTTTCGTTATTTCTTCAAAAATATTGCAACTGTAAATTTTAGTGGGGTGCCAGATTGAACATGATATTGTAAATCCAAAATTTACCATTGTCCATCCGCAAACCGCATTAAATCTCTTATTGAAAACAATTTCTTTGGAGCCTCGTCTTCCGCCCCATTTCCTTCGAATATCAATTAGGGAACGCAAAATTGGCGCCTCACTCTCTCTCCTTCTCTACCTCCCAAACTTTGCAGTATGCAACGAACATTCATTATCAGTTCAACGCTGTAACTTGGCGCCTCCCAATTAAAAGCGTTCCCTTCTTGCATATTATTATGTTCTCTTTCTCCATCCTTCGGCGTTACTACTAATCCTTCGGTCGTAGGCGGAGGAATTAAGTATCAGCTACACACACACACAAAGAAAAACCCAAATTCCTGCCGCTCTTTTGGCCCCGTTCCAAGTAGGTCCTCTTGGGGCCGCGGGACGAATTCTGATATTCCGGAAAAAGCCGATAGCAACAGCATCATCTCTTTCGCATTCTATTTACAAACTCGCATTTCGCGCGGACTTAATCGTGGGAGAAAGGAGGAAACACGGCGGAAAAGAAAATTTACGACACTTGGATTTACCCGGAGAGACGACCGCCACGAATAAAACAAGAGACGAGAATGTAAGTGAGAATTGAGCAGCTGGGAAGACGAGGCAAAAGCTTAACTCCGGCAACTTTTATTCGACTTTTGACATTCCGTATAAACTTCGTCCCTTCTATTTACTTATTGATTTAACACAAATTTTTTACAAAACACGTACAAAATAAATCTTTATAAATAATTGATAACAGATCCAAAGTTACATTTGCCTAAAAATAAAATATCACAAATCAAGAATTACATAAATTTAAATAAAGCGCCAACCTTCAAATTTGAATACACAAATGTTGTTAATATGTCAGCCACAATGTTTTTAACTTGACTTTGTTATAAACTTACCGAATCATCATCGAATGTGCGAACCAGATGAGAATTGGAAACGATGGTGGTCCGGCTCTTCTGTCTGCACGCGTTGTTACGTTTCAACTTGGCGCAGCCACTTCCGGCAGACCGGAAGCTGCCGTTCGCATATGTTCGCTGTTTTCCATCATCAGAACTGACGCTCTGCGGTCTTCTGCGACTGAAATATAAACGCACCACATTTAACACAAACTCCAATTATAATTAAATGCGGCCATAAAAATGAGTATGAGAGAAAACGCAGAAGGAAACGAATTTTTGTTGTTTCTGTTTATGCTTCAATCTACAACTATCAGTAAAACATATAAAAGATAAGACTATAGATGTGTATTGAAGCAAACTTAACCGTTTGCGAGTCGCAGGTGATACATCCGTCATATCATCTGCGCAGGAGACTATGCATATGCAAAATTGTATACAAGTCGATTGTGGTGGCTAACTCAACAAATCTCAGTCTTCATAAGACGAGACTTTACCAAAATACGCTATAACCTAATAATACACAACAGTTTCATCTAACTACTAAATTGAGTTAGTTAACATTGCAGAAATGTAAAATTAAATTAGAAACTTTCTTCGATTGAAGGATAGAAAACAATGCATAGAATCAGTAGAACTGTGATGTGTTAAATGAAGTAAAACATTGCGGTCAAAATAAATAAATTTAAAAAAAAATTCTTGCTCGCATATGAATTTTAGATAATTGTCGAGACGCCATCTGTGTTTTTATATGATAATTATATTTGATAGATTTCGTAAATCCAAACCTATCCTCTACTAATGGAAATGATAATGTAATAACATGTTAAATTTCTTATTTCTTTTAAATAATGTGTATTTTTGTATAATTAATATATTTTGCAAATTATTTTGTTTATTACAAAAATTATTTTACTATCGAAATTGTATGTTTAAACAGTTAGGTGGTAGTAAAGTGTTTTCTTAATATTGGTATGTGCAAGTGGGCAGTGTTAATTAGAGTGAAAGAGATAGCGAAATTGAAAAAAAAAGTGGTACTCGCATCGCACTGAAATATTCAAAATGTGAATGTAAAAGGGGGATGGATGTAGGAGCAGAAGGGCCACTTGAGATCGAGATGAAATCGCAAATATTTGCGCAACGTCGACACAAAGGAAGCAAGAGATGGAGAAAGGGAGGATCCTTCTTCTCTTGTAGGAGAGCTGTGGTAAAAAAATATATATATGTAGATGGATATAATATGGGAAGGCTTCGTTTAATCTGTGTCTCAGCTTTATTGATGTCTTCATGTGAGCGTTTTACATTCCACGAACGTCTTTTGTCTTCTTCTTGTTAACGCCCCCCTTGGATGCCTGAAAAATGAGGAATCGAAGTCCAGATGCGACCGCGAAAAGTTTCCGAAACATAAACGCGGATAAACTTTTCCGGAGCATGAAAATCTTTCGCAACCTCTTAGTATTATTGCAAAAAAACGAATAGAAAAATGCATATACAGAGACAAACGCGAAACTCGAAGGAAACTCAAAACAAAATTTACATGAGAAATGCATTGTCTGATAGCGAGCCGGACACGCGAAAGCCGCAACTGACGTAACAATTGCATGCATGACTGTTGAGATCTTTGACACCTCTGCAGTATAAAAATATCTCAGACAGTAGATATTTGTTGCTAGATTAGAGTATTTCTGTGCATATTTATTCAGTAATGGAATTCTAAATTGAATTCAAAATATGACATATTGTAACAGAGAGTAATAACACATATGTAATAACACATTTGGAATGACCGTGGCCGACAAGAAGTTCTTCATGTGTACGTGGGAAATCCTGCGACTGAATCCCAGTTACTGCAGCGACACTCTAATCCTCATTTTCTTCGACCTAGCTACTTCCTACTACAAAAGATTCAACTTCGAGGACATCCCCGATCTGACTCTGCACGGACTGAAGGTGATGAGGCAGGCAGTTCTCCGTCATCGCGGATTACACAGATAATCTCCGCTCATTTAGATTCTCTACAATCACACCATGAGTCTTATACCAAAAGGCTTGTTTTATATTTGTAAAAAGTAATAAAAAAATATTTGTAATATTTCAATAATTTAAAAATGTATAAAAATTGCAAAAAAATATATAATTCTTAATTGAAATATATTCGCACGATTTTTTTCAGATTGTTAAAACAAAATATATTTTAAGTTAATGAAAAATAGTTAACTTAAATTCGAATAACTGATTTAATGGAATTATGTTCGAGAATTGATATTTTTCGATATTACGATACGATTTTCTACTGAATTGAATTGTCAATAATGTAATAAGACCGAAATTGAGATAGAATTATTAAATGCACGTGAAACGTCCGTCCGATATATTTATTTATATTACTTGAATTTAATTCACGGTCGCCCCGAAATGTGTTTAGGCATATTTCATGAACGCCGTCCGATATCCGGCGCCGGAAATTTACGGTCCCGAACGAAAGTAAAATAAAATGTATTGCCGACGTTCCGGTTCTCTATTTATTTCTTCTTTTTCCAAACGAATGTGTACGTGTTCTCGGCTCTCGAAAGGAAAGGGTGTAACGGATCAAGCCACCTTCTCTCAATTTATATATATATATATATATGGATACACACATTCATGTAAACATATATATGTTTGTGTGTGTGTATACGGGCGGCGGCGGCGGCGACGGCATGTTACGCCGTTTCCATTTCCGATTACAAATTGGCGTGCATTCAATCTCGAGTCAAACGGGTGTACACGTGGAAAAGAAGGGAAGAGAGTGGAGTCGGCGGATTCGCGAAATCCCGGATAAAGTCTGCACGTGAGCAAAATGGAAATGTCACTTACATATTCACATTTTTCTATTGTTTGTTTTGCATCCTCGTGCCTCTAAATAAAGTGAACTTAATCCATACATCAAAGTTTTCCAAACAATTCTACGTATTAATTTCACAAAGTAGCTGTGAGAAACTGCTGTGTATTATAATTATTATTATTGTGTAGCATTATGTTGTCTTGCGACGTATTTTGGTAACATAAAGATTCAAAGATTCATAACCTCAACACATTTTAATGACGTTTGACATCCCGGTCTGGGAAAGCAAAATGGCGTACTCTTCTATGAAAATGATAAGGCGGATATATTCGCCACTATCTGCAAAAGGTTATTTTATTGATACAAATTATGAATAATGTGTAGATTACACAAAAGTTATATTTATAAAATATGCAAACTCATTGAAAGTCGAGAACATATTACAACTATAATTCTTAACAACAAAACATCGATTATGTTGTATTTCTTTATTAACGAGAAATCGATCGAATCTACTCACTATTTATGCGTGGGACTCGGTTCTGGGGAAACGTCCGCATTGTCCGCATTCAACTGGCTCAATGTTGGTAACGAAACGGCGCCCGAGTGTTCTGAAACGAAAGCATACAAAAAAAAATATGAAATAAATAAATAAAAACTTGTTAATTAGCAATTACTTTCCCAAATAGAAGAATTATTATTTAAGTTCGACTCGAACAAAGCGAAGTCATAATTAAATTGAATTGACCTTTCAGGCATTTACACATCAAAGTTATTTTAATTAAATGGCATGTACAAATCAATGCGCTTTTAGGAATTTATACATTACGTATACATTAATTACAAAATCATTGATTTCTACGGTATACATTTGGTGAAATAAATATGAATTAGATGATTTGATTTAAGCTCCATCTCGTGATTGAACAAATCGAAAAGTAATTTGAAGTTCATAAATAACAAAACTATCATTAATTAATGATTTTATTTAACCGCCATCTCGTGATTAAAGAAATCAAAAATAATATTATCTTTACAAATAACCCAAATATTGTTAACGTTTAATTATAAAAAAATCAGTAAAAATGCAACAAGAAATATTTCAAATTTAGTTTCAAAAACGTAAATAATTTTAATTTCTTAAAAGAGAATTGTTGCAGGTATAGTTTTTAACGAAAATAAGTAGAAATTAGTTAATTCGATTTGAGCGCCTTCTCGTGATAGTCCGTTAACTACTTCAAGAAAATTCACTTTACAATTGCCCATACAATAAAAATAATGTATTGATTTCTTATTGAATGCAGCGTTTAGCATTTACAATGTTAAACTCGGATTTGGTCTATTTTTCGATGACTGCAAAGCACGTGAGAGATATAACATACATTTTATTCTCTCTCTAAAGAGCGAACAAATTAAATAATTTACATATCAACTTTTTTATCGGCGGAATGTAATCTTATCAAACATTGATATCGATGGATCTCATCGATCGAGCATTTTCGTGAAAAACTTACCACTTTTGTAGGTTGGCAATGTCGATGCGGCTGCATTGCAGACACCGGAAACGGAAGTTCCCCTCGTCAGTTTCGACGGCCTGCGTGCATCCAGCGAGCCCTGAGAACATGAAAATAGTATAAATAAAATAATGAGGCTTGTAGGGGGTTGAGGCGAGTAAGGAAAGAAAGAGAGTGAGTATACGAATGAGGGATGGTAGTTAATCGGAAAGGGGAATCCCCACAAGAGCATTGAATAACAGATACGCGGTGTTTCCTTTTTTACGGAGGCAGCGCCGAACGTGCATACTTATGCAGTCACGCGTGTTTGTGCTTTGCGTTACGCAATCGCATCAAAAAAAGGTTTTTTTTATTAGTATTACTCTGTTTGCGTATTGATCTGATAACGGGCCGTATCTATCTTTATGGTACATTCAGGCTCGCGATTCTTATCGAATTTTTTTTTTATTATTTAGTGGAATGTTTATTTAAATATTTGCATTAAAAATATGACATATGTGTCAAATTAAATATTAAAATTAGGAGAGAATGGCACAAAACCAAGTGAAAAAAATCAATTATTAAAAAAAAAAGATAATGCCAAGTTATATTGACAGCTGTCATATCTAATTTAACTGTTATTATATTTATATAAATATAAAAAAAAACTAATAATATATTTAAATATACAACCTAAATTGAATTCATGATATATTAGTGTCCAATTGTCATCTATGCCATTAAGTTAACGCTATTATATATGTTGTGTTGACATCGCTCAACTGTCAAAGAGGCCACGCGTTGTTCATTTCTTAAAATTATTACCAACCTTCATTCATTAAATCGAACAGAAACTATTTTTTCATCGTTTTATTTTTATGTATATATATATATATAAGTCGATTACGAATTTGACAATGGTCGAATGTGTGATTCATCCGCAATTCTCGAATAAATCGGTCACCGCCAAACCTGTTCCTATTTACATTTCACGCAGTTCACGGTTATTTTTTTATATATATATATTTTTTTTTTTAGAAAATGTATCAGTCTTTTACTATTTTTAAATTAAAGTGCATTTACGTGTTTTTGTATATTGTCAACATATTTGTGCAAAATAAAAACAACAAAAACTCAACAATTAAAGTTTTAGATGCAGTTTTGATAAATAAATAATTGTAGTTTGATTAAAGAAATTTTAATTTTTATTCGATTTGAATATGCTTGTCCATTTATTTTTGTATGCATCCTTGACATTCTTAATTTCGCCTAGACTATGAAAATATCCAATTAAATGAATATAACCACTTTATTTCTAGAATAATGTTACGCAATTAAAATATCCAGTTTCTTGTTTATGCATAGCTTTTATATATTTGTTTAAAATTATCACTAATCAGATAAATTACAAATATATTATTGTGTTTATGTTATTCGATTTTCATCAATCGTTTTTATTGAATTGATAATCCACAATAACGATTTACACATAACTACAAATACAATTAGTTATAAATTTTTTTTTTATCTGAATAGAGTACACTTTAAAATTTGAAATTAAAGAGTGATGAAAAAAAATGTTAAATATTTTATTTAAATTTGTTCACAGTAATTGATTGATTATCGATGTAATTTACATTTTACAAAAAGCGAGAAAACGGAATTTCTTGAATGCTTATCTATGCAAGTCACAATTGTTATACAAACATGATGTATTGAATGAGAATCTATTTTTAAAAGAATAACTATTATGTATGGTTTTTGTAACCCACGCAGAATGATTAATGCACATACTTTATTTTCTATAATTGAACAAATTAACATTACTATTACTATTAAATTAAGTCACAAAAGATTGACAACTGTTGGCATATGCAAAAATTGGTAGAAAGAAATTTGATTTTTTTTCTCTAATATCAAATTAAATAAAGTTAGAAAATATTGACAGCTGTCAAAGTCAAATTTTGTTATAGGATTTTATATTAAAAAGAAATGAGATAATTATACAAATTTCTTAAAGTTGTCAATTGCATGTTCCGAGAAAAGCAGATATGAAAATTCAAAGAGAAATGAATAGTTTGAATTGTTAATAGATGTGAATATCGCGAATAAGTATTATGAATGCTGTTCTATTTATAAATAGATTGGTAATCCACGTAAAATGATTAATACTTAGTATTCAAGGAACAATGATTTTATATTTTTATCATTGGATCCAAAATTAATAAGGTTTACGAATTTATATAGATTTTAGTATTAGGATGATTTTAAAGATCATTTTTTTTTTAAATAAATTTATTATTCTATGAATGTGAAAATTAAGTGAAATTTTTTTAAATTTTTCGTATATATTTACGAGTTGTTATTGTTGTAAGTTTGTTTAAGAATTAAAATTAAGTAGATCCACGTGTTAAAAGCGGTTGTATGATGTGTCATGTTCAAAGTTGTGTAAACGCGCAGACTTACACTGACAACCATACTCTGCGTCCTCCAGATCTTGTTCCTATCTTTCTCATTGTCATTGTAACTGCAGTTGTTGAGCGCATCGTAATTGACGAAGCTGAGGTCGTTGTAGGAAACGGCGTTGTCAATCTCGACCAGAGACTGAAGACTTTGCGCCCATTCACGATTCTTGCTCTCCGACAACTTCTCCCTGGACTTGTCGATCTCGCGTTTCTTATTGTAATCACGAAAGCTGAAGGACCTCTTGAGGAACTGCGCGCCTTCGCTCAAGATCTTTTTCTTAAGGAACGAGGAGTTTCTCTTCAGCGGTTTATTGGAGATGTCGACGGCCGAAGCGTACATTCGTCCGCCCTTCTTCAGCTTATCATCTTTTCTACCGAGAATCATCGACTTTAGCGATAGCTTGTTCTTCTTGACCGGCTTTCTGGTGTTCTCGTTCTCGTCGACTTCTTCGTCGTGTTCCTCGAGGGAGTAGAGGGAATCGCGACGAGCACCGCACTCGGATCTCGTATCATCGCAGATGAGTCTCTTGGTAAAGTCGCAGTAGAGATTGTAAGCTTCCAGGCAGTCAGAATCGTTGATTTCGTTGCAGTTTGGACCGAACCTCCTGCAGGTCGTCTCTACAGCTCCGTCGTCGCCGGTCATGTCCTTCCCCCGTTCAGCGCATCAGACCGACCTTGGCGAAGCGATAAATGCTATTTACTAATTTCTTTCAACTAGCAAATAGTAATAAACGCGATAAACCGCTCGAGAAGTGCGGAGAGAAAGAAAGAGAGGGGACAAAAAATAAAATAATTGAAAAGAAACGTTAAAACGCGCTCGATTCACATATAAACTTCACTTTCCTTTCATCGATAATACACAAACACATAACGAATTTTATTTTCTATTTTTCTTCAATTTATTACGTAACCGCACACAAACTTTAGCACTTGAAGCGAAAACATCGACACGTTTAACTGAACTTAATTTTTGATCCTTCTCGATGTTGACGATCGTCAGACGAACTCACATTAATTTAGATTGATGGATACACTACACCACACTACACTACAGCCACGCACAAACATAATACACGAATTTCCCGATTTGTGGATTTTTGATAAGCGAGAAACGCGCTCGTTATGCACGGTTTTCGCGAGCGAACTGCTGAGCCCGAACGACCGAGCAAAACTGTGGCGACGTCCAAAAAAATAAAATTGGAATGGAACGTCTATATTCACATATCAAATTCGCTCAAAAAGCGTGTGCGATACGAACGGAACGCGACACAATCAACAATCGAAAACCAAACTGACAACAAAAACAAACGTAAAGAGAGAAATGACAATCAGCTATGCGCGTTTGTTATTGTTGATGTCGCGACCACCTGGAGGAGGAGGGTGTTTCTTTGTCGATGATGATGATGCTGCTGCTTTCCTTCGCACCGCTTTGCCGAAATATCATCACGCTCGACCTTACGGAAGGTTCGGTTCGGTCGGTGCGGCTCTGGCCCATCGCCAGAGCGCCGCGATTTGTTTCGACCAAAATTTTAATTTTGGACACGCGATATATAATAATAAAACGCGCGCCGAGAATACGGGAACCAACTGAAGGTAAAACTAATGTCCACACGAACAAACGTTTAAAATTGCAGTCAAAATTAACTTCAAACTCGATTGTGCATCGAAACCCATTCAAAAATCCCGATATTTACTTGCTAGCAATGTTAATAACAAATGTTAAAATAACATATCCGTCACTGAGGACTAAATGACAGTTGTCATTTAGGATAACTTAGATCATCTGTGTATACAACAGCGCCATCTATATCCTTACTAATTCAAGGATAGTTTTTTGTTAATGTAGACGCTATTCCAGTATTAATATAATTCATATACTAATCTTAGTTATAAATAATTTTATTATTATAAGCAAGTTAGGACGTTTCTAATATATTATTTAAAAAAATCACTGACAGCTACTAATGATGTTCTATAGTTGTTATGAGATGTAATAATTGTTGACTTATTATTATGGTTGAATTAGTTAAAGTCTAAATATTGCAGCTGTCGTGCAAACAAAATATGGTAAAACAACTCAATTTTACACTTTTAAAATTGTCACATATTTAAAAATGTCATGTTTTGATGTGTTATATCTTCCGATATTATTTACTACAAATTAATGTTATACACATACATACATATATATATAGAGATAAAACAACAAAATAAACTGTAACACAAAGAGCGCAATTTTTTTTTTGACGTGCTTTATCCATTTAATTCCCCATGATAAATGCGCACAATTAAGGTTATCAGATAGCGGCTGACATGAAAATTTGTTTATCGCTGATGTAACGAACGAACGAAAGTATGAAATAGAGCATCTAACAATTGGATCGATTACGAGATAAATTCATTTAGTATGTATTTTTATTTTTTTCGATTTGAACGATAGTTTGAGGTTGGTATAGAAAATTTAAAATTTGCTCTCGCGTATATCAAAAAAATGTCCATAATTTTTTTGTGCAATCATTGTTGATCGAAATCTTATCTGTTGATTTATTTATTAAGTTGTAAACGTAATATTAAATCAATTTCTATCAAATGGAAGGACGCAAAGTCTATGATTGCAAAAATAATTTGACAGCTGCCAAGTTTAAACGATGCGTATGATTGTAAATGTTGTGGTCTTCACTTGCAGAAAAATTGATACAAATTTTTAAAAAAATATATCAATTGGTCGAGGGAAATCGTGCGGTTGCAATTGGAAGAAAATCTATGATGCGCTAATAATTTACAGTTGTCAAGTTTATACAATTAATAGAGCAGATTACGTAAATAAGACATTACATAATAATGTGACAGCTGTCAAAAAAGAGTTACCAAACTTGAGGAGCGTTATGTTTCGGTGTTTGTTTTATTGCAGGACGGGGTGCAGTGGTATTAGAAGCGGTGTGTGCATAACCTAAAAAGCGATGTTTATCGTTCGATCGGCGGGACATTTAATCCATCGTGATTTTCGAGCCTCCGTCTTCGTCCTTGGTAGTAATGATCTTGTTACACGGCGCGGTGCACGGGCCGGGGGTGAAAATCGCGAGGAACGCGAACCGGAGGCACCCCCGACTACAGCGCTCACGCTCCTTGAGGGGTAGCGGCGAAGGGATTTGGGTCACGGAAGGATTTTTGATCCACCCCCCTAAGGACAGCTCGTCTTTTTTTTCCCTCATTACGCTCTAAAACATTCGAAGACGTTGATTTTTGTACTGTAATTAATAGCAATCGGGTGGTATTATGCAATGTCGCTCGAAAACATCCCTTCTACGACAAATGATCGTCATTAGGAAAAGTGCCGAGTGTTGCATAACACACTAACACACACAGCCCCCCAAGACCCCCACTCATCCCATCAACTTTGTTTGTGTTTACCCCAGGCTCCGCCCATCGTCTAAATTTAGACTACTGCGATTTAATTATTTCGTAGACAAACTTAGTTATGTACAAGATTATTACCGCGCATAACCAACCCTCGCTGTAAAAGGGAAACGGTCTTGAGAACCAGATTCACCCGAAAAGTATATTACCGCACCTCCTCTAATTGGATCCCCTCGAAACGACAACAAATTAAACATTACCATCAGATTTACGAAGACCGCAAATTTAACATCCCTCCATATTAATGAATAATCTCATTACAAAATACTCGCTTACTTTAAACAAATTCATTTAGTTTCATTAGGAACAAGTTAATCATTTTCTAAAAACTCAATTCTTGTATACCGTTTAATTTGCAGCCTAATGGAAACAATAAGATAATAATAACCGATTTCCGAATGACGTTATCGCACCGTTTGACATCACGGCTTTATTAATCGAATTGTTTTCTAGCCACAATGAACAATCCAATACGGATTTTCCTTCCGTTTTCGGTCCTTCCCGGTCACTTTTATTTACATTTCAGCGCGGTGAGTCACTGTGACAAAACGCTATTATCGCAGAGACCACAAAATGATCGATAATTTCCGTGATTCAAATCTTCGTTCCTTTTTTTCTTTCCTTCTTTCTGTTGATTTTTTTTTTTAGATTTTCTTCGCGTTGACAAACGTTTTCGCCGACGCGAATAGCAGCCAAACATGTTCCACGCTATTTTTAGATACAGATGTAATAATTATGTATAAGCAAAAAAAAAAAAACGGTGAACGAAAATAAAATAACGAAATAGCGAAAAGTAATAAACAAGAAATGGCAATTAACAGAAACGACTTTAGAATGCCAGATAACGAGAGCTCGTGATAACGATGATTTAAGAATTGAAAATTGAAAATTACGAATAAAAAGTGATAAATACGATTTTTCTTCCGAGAAATTTGTATCAGTTCCCTTGTATACATACAAAAATAATGGAAATGATAAATATTTCAATTGTATGAAAATGTCTAAACATATAAATGTCATCACAGTAAGAAAATTAATATGTGACAAAATGTCATGACCAATGTCATGTTCATTAAAAATGATTGTAAATCAGCGTTTTTTCATCCTTTTAAATATATTTGTAGTTAATCCAATTACTAAGAGTGTTATGCCAGTTCCTCGCTTTGACAGTAGGTGACAACTATCATTTCTCGAGCCATTGGTTGAAAAACGCTGTTCTAGACCATTACGTTCGTGAGATATTGTGATATTGCATAAATGTAATTTTAAAGTTATTCAACGCTAGCCATTCAATTATAAGTGTAACCAACTTCTGTAAACAATTAATGGAATGCATGCAACCAAGTATATCGATATGCATGAGTTGCGAACAGCAGGAAACAAAGCCTGCAACGAATGTAGACAGGAACGGTGGATGCGGGGTTGTAAACTATTTTACGGGTATTGCGAAAGAGGCAAGCAGTAAAAGCAAACATCTGAACAGGTTTCGCGGCTCGTAATGCCGAATCGTTACCGTTTTATTGGCTCGAAGCGGATGGAAATTAAACAGAGGGTGCATTTTCTTCCAACCTCCTTATTCCCATCTTTTTCCTTCTTCTGCTTTGAACATCTTTCATAGTATTTCCTCCTCATCCTCGGCCGTCGTCGATTCGATGTGTCCGGCGGAAATTTATGAATTCCGGCGACAAATTGGAAGCGGCAAAAGTTGTGCAAATTAATGCAATTCGCGTAGACCCGCACTTCGCTCGATTTGCAACGAGAAAATGACTAGAGAAATTGCCACCACCGTAAATTCCCATTCCTGCTCGTAATACCGCTAATTCAATTGTGGACGTTACTTAACAATAGAAATGCGAGTAGCAAGGGTCTAGCAACGAAAAGACAAGGATCTCAATTTTAACATCAACCACTTCGCAATAACTCATAAGATAATCTAAACCACATTTTAGTCAAGAATGCGTAAAGAATATGATATAATCCAAACTATAGATATTTGGTAATTCACCTTCAAGTAAAACTTTTATAAATTCTCAATGAAATTCAGTAAGATTTTATAAAATTACAATTAAATATAGATTTTTCTAGACGATATTTATTCCATTAGATAAAATAGATGGACTTCAAGTACGCAAATCGTGTTAAAAATAAGTAACGTTTAAAATGCTTTAAATAAAAATCTACAATAATGAAAACATGCAGCTGTCAGTAAGTCGACTTTTCACACGCAGAAATGATACAGATTGTACACCTATATGACGCTTTAAATCGAAATTTAAAAAAGAGTCATAAGTAACCTTGATTTATTTTATATATTTAAAATGACAGCTGTTGCGTGTATAAATAAAGTATGCACTATTGAAAGAGATGGCTCTGTCATTAGTTCAGTTGTCAAAATAATCTCTTGTTTTATCAACATACATGTTATTTATACATTTCTAATATAAAATAAAAGCGATTTCTTTTTTAAACTGCTATTCGTATTGGATTACTGCGAATAGTTTATTATTTTTTTGACACCTAACCTATCTGTCAATTAAGAAAAGTCACTTAAGATAATAATAATTAATGCGTAATAAACGTGGCCTATAGTTATTTTTAATTATTAATTTTAGGTATTTCTTTCGTTTATTTAAGCAATGAAATAATTTGTTAACGTCAAAGCAATTAAAGTTGCCTAAGCTTATTTGTTGTAATTTGTTGCTATGGGTTAACACGAAGAAAAAAAAATGAATGAAGGCGCTGGGAATATTGAAAATCTATATGTGAGCGAAACCCATGCGTTTCGGTTTTAAGTTTATTTCTGTGCCTGGCATGAGCACGCGATTCGTTTGCCAGTGGAATAGTAATTATCGAGATACTACATCTCGTTACCCGAAAATAAAACGAAAATTTCACAATTTCGTGAGCACGGAATGGGTTGAGGGAGTTACGAGGTGAAGGAGGACACGGAATTTCGTTGTTAATGAAATTCTAGTAGACGCGTATGCAGTCATATTTCAAGGATTGAAACGTTATATTAGTTGGTGTTTACGCACCTCAAAATTGTACCCGTCTTCGATATCCTCAGAATAACAGCTCTTCTCGTCTGGAAAAAGAAAAACACACAAAAGAGTATATTAGTAATGAAAACAGGTGAAAATAACATCATAACAGAGAATGGATCTGCTGCTCTCGTTGTGTTTGCGTAATTTGCGTCGACGCGTCCGTCGTTATTAATACAATCCCGCTGAGAAGGACTACATAAATCATGATGGTAGTCGTGATTTATAGTTCGGGGATGATGCGAACGAACAAATGAAAAACAAGCTATTGTACTCTCTTCATAAACCCACCCACATTTTATCCGAGAAATAAAAATGTTTGCTTCGAGTGCCTTTCGCACCATCGAAAACGAATGTAGATATTTTTAAAACCAAAACTATTGGCATTCCAATTGATCTCGCTTGGCATATTGACAGACGCCTCTAACATCGGATCATTTTTTGTGTATTTTTTTTTTATTCAACCGCCTCAGATTTTATTCGCTTTGATTGAGAGAACAAATTTGAACGACTGTTTCCATCTGGAGATGCGAATTCAGTTTAAAAATAATGCAGGGGGGAAAAATTAAATAAAATCGAAAAGAAAAGAAAAGGAAAAACGAAATCTAAAAAAGTCGTTTTGATCGCATGAATGAAACACTAAACTGAATGATCGGCAGTTCGAGTTTAAATTATGCTTTCATTGATAAATAAAAGTAATTATATAAACGAAAGAATAATAAACGAGCAAGTGTTTATGTACTTGAAAAACGCTGAATTGTTAGAGCGTCATAAAAGAAGCGTGATTGAAAAAAAGTTTTAAATGAAGCAATTTGTAAATTTATTATAAAAAATTATAAAGTGAACTCCATTTTTTTTCAGGTCTTCCAATTTCGTTTATATTTTGTTTGCATGCATAATGAATGCAATTATTTGAATGTCTTGCTTTATATCACGGAATTCAGGGAATCAATGGTGTTGTGCAAGCTCTGGAGGAGAATAGAATAAAATATGTTGAAGTGTATCTGCAAAGCTTAACTGAAAGTGAAGCCTCATTAGAAGCAATACTGAAATCGATAAAATGTCTGCAATATCCCTCTTACGCCTAATTATGCATCAAACGCCGCATGCCCATTTTCTTTGGCCTCTCTCACTGGATGAAACCCGAAACTCGCGTGAAGGTATTAGAAGGAGGTGGAGGTGGATTCAGTTCCTTAGGTTCTCTCGCGTTTTCGTTTGAAACTTTCTTCGGGACGTGCGGTTGTCTGTATGTTTTAAGGGTAGTTTTTGATGCGGAACGTGAACGAGCACTGCATTAGAGAGGGGGCGGCTGTTGGTGGCGGCGGTGGATATCATCTTCGGCCGTCGCACATCCCCGCGCTCACCCCTTTTGCACCTTAATACACGTACAGTCACGGCCGTCGACGCCAATGGAAACACAACAAATGGACACAAGTTACAAGAAAAGGGGGGGTGGGGGTTTGGTGGTGGAAAACAAAGCACACGCACGTGGATGTGGAGGCGACGTTTTTTTTCTGCTGAAACGCGTACAAAGAGCTAACGGAATTTTCTTTTTCTGGACCCACTTTGACTTTGTACTACAATAGTTCTAAAAGCAAAAAAAAATCTTATAAATAACAAAGTCTTTCAACTGTATATACATACATTGTACGGTATCTTCAAAATAACAATTTCCATGACAACTAAATTGGTTCAGTCCTTTGTTAAATCAGGTGAATGCCGGTGACCTTAAAATAATTGCTTTAATTCATTTTTCATTTCAGCTCAGCTCAACTGAAAAACAACAATTTCAAGTTGACATCTGTCAAAAAAAAGCGTGTAAAAACTAAACTAAAACAAATGAATAACTATTATTTTGAGACATATACTGTAAAATGAATCAATTTAAAAAATAAAGATTCGCTTTTCATGTCCGTGTATTTCAAAGTTTAATTGGATGCAAGTTTCACCGCCCGCTATACTAGAGGGAAGTGATGGGGCGGTTGACTCGGTCGGTGGCGTAGACCGTATTGTTATCGCGTTTTGAGCCAACCACAAAGAAGCTATTAAAGGACAATCGGGGGGCGGCGACGCCCGACAGTCATCTGTTTATCTCGTCTACTTAACTCCTCTCCGAAACTCTCGGGGATCTTAAGAAGGTTGAAATCAAGACGAAATACACTACAACCCGAATAAATAGTGAATAATTAATTTGGGACAGTTGCATGTCCAACCATCAATTTACAACATGTTATTGTTACAATTTCATAATTTATTTTTAATGAAAAAGTCCTTGTAAAATTAAATAAAAATAATATAAGGTGGATATTATATTATTTTCATTTTATTCGCGCATTCCTTCACCGGATCGATTACGTCTTCGATTCAGCAAAACGAAAGCACTTTAAATTTAGCTCACTTTTACCTTCCCTCCTCGTCCATGACCGATTTCCGACGTCTCCTAATAGGATCAACCTTTTTTCCCCCATTCTCTCCGACGCTAAAATCTTATTCGAGGGGTTTACGTATGATTAAATAAAAAATATCTCCTTTCGACTCGCCAACTTCAAAAATAAAGATTCTAAATTCCGTTTCTTCTAGACATTTTCTTATTACTCTCGCGATTACAGACCATGTCCAACATACATTTTTAAAATGTTCGCTAATATAATTTAACGTCAACAGAAAACAAAAATTGCGCCAAATTATGACATTTCAAATACTCAATTAATAAAAATACAAATTGATTTAAAATAACTTTTCATAATTGGTCATGTTGGAACTTCCAATTAAAATAGTAATACTTCTTTTATGACACCATACATAACTGTTGAAAATATAAACAGAAAAAGTAAGGAAAATACACTTTTGTATTTCTGATAACATAACATGATATTTTTTTTTCAGATTAAAATTTAAAAAAAATATATATGAAACGGTACACGTATTTTTTACAAGTGACGTCCAATTATGAGATATAGCATATATATATATTTGCATGGTTCAGCTCGCTTCCAGGATTTCTCGAGCATGCTTGACATTCGTACTGAATTATATATATTATATATTAAACACTGTCTTTTTTTTTAAGTTTAATTAGTCTTAGTTTCGATGTAACAACATACATTATATTATTGTAATCCAAGTCTGTGAATGTAGGAGTCACAATTTTAATTCCGGAAATGTGCATAGAGTGGCGAATGAGGGAATGAGATGAATGCGAATTGCTAGGCCGAGTCCGGAAATTTGCATACACTTGATGAATGTCTCCAAAACTGGACTACACCGGTTGCAAATTCACGTAACTTCCAGACCAATTACATAACTAATGTGTTCTGCGCGAGGTGCATATTTCACGGTTGCGTTTTATTCATGCGAAACGACGATGACTCGGACTCTACGTAGTTTTGCAATTGATGGAGAGGTGCATCCTTCAACTGGAATTAATACACTCTATGCAGTCGCTGCACTAACGTTAATTAAATATAAACATTTCACATTACATTTCGTCGCGTTTATATAAATTACTGTACTGCGTTTCGGACGAGCGGCAGATATATCCGCCATATTCTTTACACATGAAATATGCATGGACATGGTGGTGACGCTGTCATCAAATCTTGAACGGTAGCTTTTTGTTATTGCTTAAACTTTAAGGTTAATTCTGAAGAGGCACCAAAACAGCTGTTTCGATTTTGACAGTTCAAAATGCGTGGGTTAATATTGCATTGATGTATGAAAAACATATAGATTTCATTGATTTATGTTTAACAGACATTGCTGTGAATTACCAGAGGCTTAGTATTCAAATATAAATTAAATAATCAATTAAATTAATTACGTAAAAATAAATATTGAAAATTTACTTGCAAAACTTGACATTTGCAAAAAACCGTAACCAAATGTCAAGTCAAAACGAACATCAGACAGGTCAATAAACCTCCGCAATTCTATTTGCGTACCAGAATTTATCGTGCGTTCCTTCCTTCCCTCTGTATTTCTCCTTGTCTTCCTTTTTGCTTCGTCCTCGAGAGCAAATATTGATTCCCAAATGTAAAATGTCAAGTCCTCCGAGGCTCTTTTCCATCTGCATCCATAACATATCGTTCTGCGCATTTCAATTTCCTTAATGCGTACAAATAGTGGACTGCAACTTTTTTTTAAAGAGAGCAACGCCGGTTGCATACAAAAAAGAATTACAGGTGCATGCAACATAGTCACTACAAGCGACGAGAAGTCCTTGATTAAAGTGGAAAATCAAACTTTATATACAGGGTGGATTTTGAAATGTTAAAAACACAGCTTTCTTCATTGCGTTGAATTATAGTTTGAATAAGAAATTATAGTATCAATTAAATAACTAATAATTTTCAACTATGAAAAGCAAAACTTTTATTTGTAAACCAATAGAACCAATTTCGAAATCAAATGAATTGTTCCATTCATACGTAACTCAAAGCGTTACTGACATGGCATATGATATATTTGGAGTAGCGGTGGATCATCCTGTATATGTGTATAAAAATTTAAGAGCGAATGCGGAAATTTGTCACTCACCCCCATCGCTCGACGTGCGTGTTTTCCGGTCGCGCGAGGGTTAGGGTGAATTTGGAGGACTCGCGAAACTAGTCGTTAGGGGTAGATGGAAATATACAAGTAGATGAATAATTAAATAATTGAGTACTTGTATGCGGCTGATAAGGGCATTATTGTCGTGTGTGTGAATGCATGTATTTTGACAAACGTAATTATAAACCAATTAATGTATGCATGTCCAACCATGTGACTTTTTTATTTCAAATTAATTTCATGAACTATATACTAAACGTTAAATATACGTCAATTGTCGCTATTGTTATATAATGGAAACTTGAAAATGAAAGAAAATAAATGGGGTATTCGTAATTAAAGTAAACGTATTTTTTGGTTTATTGGGCTTTAAATGTAAGTCAGATAAGTTACGTTAAGTTAGGTAAAGTTAAATTGTCAAATGTCAATAAAAAGATGTTTCTATTGTCAAACAACGGAAGCGTGTAATTTCCGTCACTAATGAAATCAAATGTTATATGTTTGATTAGTTCGATGACATAAGCTGATTATTGCTATCGATGGCATCAGCACAATAAAGCCCATCAATCCGGCGCGCATTTAATAATCATCGATCGATTACCCTGTCACTTTTGACAGCTGTCAATTATGTAACCCTGAATGCGTGCGAATCAATCGAACAAGCCGCAGAGTCCAAAAATAGTAGGAAAAGGTTACCACGAACTTCAGGTCAAAAATATCATTGAATCTATTAATATAGCGATACTATCAGTATCCATGACCGGGCAAAAGCAGCCCTTGAATGTAAATCATCTCACTTATCTGTGACCCCGTTCGTTTCCACGGGCCACTCGAAAACTTCGGATCCGCCACCTCCGACCAACTTCTTGCGACGGACTTCCGATGAAAACTCGAGCCGGATTCCCTGGATACATTATTAATATAGCGGACGCGACGTTTCTTCCGGTTTCTCCAACCACTATAAGCCGATGAGCTTAAATAGTGGATGCGGCAACATTGCAAATGAAGACAATCGGTATACGAGATGGTCGGACAAAGGGTTGCTTAATCACACGTCCGCCACACTTGTGCCAGACTAATTTCAACCGGAAATGCTCACACACATGCATCAAACGCACAAATGACCTTTAATTACTAGCGACGTCGGCAATTGTATGGAATGCGAAGCGCTGCAAAGTCACCGCTATCAAAAATCTTGGCACTCATCTGTTTTCCTATTATATAAGAGCACTTGGATTCATTGAGAATTAATATCAACAATTATATGAATTGACACCTGTCATTTTACGTAAATTAATTTCGCCAATTTGACTATTCTTTACTTAATTCTATTTACATAACTATATAAATTTGCTGTAACACTCATAAACATTTCATGGAGAGGAGACCATTTAAATAATATCCCGCTCATTCGTTTCCTCCTCAGAGTATACTTATATTCCCTTTCTTTTGCATAAAAAAGAAATAATATTATTATAGTAATAAAGTTGGATATTTTTTGGTGCAAAAAAAGTATGTGTGCAAGGAGAATGGGCCATAAGTTTCTTTTCTTCCACCCTCGCTGTCTTCCAACAGCAAGTACGGGACAACATATAAGAAGGAGCTAAAAAAAACACTAACGCAACCCCCCTGAACTGTGGGCCCGATCGTAAATTTATCAAATATTGAATGGAATTCGCCGAGGGTGGAGCACGAGATGTGGAGTTTAGGGTGGAAGCTAGATGAAAAAAAAAAACGTTTCGGTGGTGGAAGGAAAAGCCGCATAAATCGAATTTTTAAATTAAACTGAGAGGTCTCCCCCAGGTTTCTCTTAGTTACGGTTTAATATGTTTGCAGATGAATGCAAATATCTCTGAAACGGAATAACAAGAACTTTGAATTTAACATTTAACTTTATTTAAAAGTTAACATAATTTTAACAATAGATAAACACTATTTGTGCCACGAGACAAAGAAATTAAATATGGTAATATTTATTTGAATTGGTACACCTGATAAAAATGTTTCACTCCTATCGTGCTTTGTTTATTACAACGTGTATAGCCTTGCAAACAATTTTGTGTAAGCGTAGTCTCCCGAATAAAGGATGGGCGGATATATCCGCCGATGGTCTGTTTAAAGGATGGTCTATTTAAAGGACTACCTAATAAAATAAACTATTTATATAATACAATCAGCGAAGCAAAATTACTAACAATTATTTGACAATCAATCACAGAATGCACTGTCCGATCGACAAACAAATGTAATTACTCGAAACCCGAACAACAATGAACCAAATTTAGTTGCATATTTAATATATAATAATATATTAATTAATGATATATATATAATAATTAATATATAATATACATAAATAAATTTCAATTAAAACTTCGTTAGTGAAACGAAACGTTTGCGTTAATTGGAAAACGCAGCAAATGTCGAATGAAGAAAATTATGAATGCAAAAATGTTAAAAAGTTGTTCGACTTAATTAAAGTAATTACAAGCAAATATTTGGATATCAAAATAAACCTTATACGAAACATCAACAAAAATAGAACCGGATCGTCGTGTTGAAAACGCTTTTTTATGGATGAATTTTCAAAGTGAATTCGAGTAGAAATTAGGGGTAGGTTGTAAAATGCACACAATTTTGCGAATGTTTGCACAAAGGGAGAAAGTTGAAAATTGGATTTCGTAACTTTCCGGTAAAAGAGAAACAAAAATTGAAATGGATGTAGTATCAATGGATGTAATTCGTTAATGTTAAGTGTTTATTTGAGGGGACGGAATGGACGTTTCAAAGGAAACGGCGCGATTAAAATGTAAAGCGAAACTGTTCCGCCGTTCCCCAGTTTTTCTTTCGCATTTAATTCCGACTTTTCTTTTCATTACCCTGCAGATAATCAAACTTTATACGTGAAAATGTGTTCTAAAGATTTTCCTGCAAATTGCAATTTTTATTTACGCTATAAAACTTCAGAGCGCTAATTTGGTTGCATATTACGTAAAAAAAAATTATAAAGTTTTACTCATAATATATTCACATCTCATTTTGATCTCTTTTCATGTCTGCGATCTTTGTTATTTGTTATCGTTGCAAATTGTCGGTCTGTATTGCAGATGAGACACTCGAGTAATCCGCTTAGGAAGGAGGATGAGGACTCTTGACCACATCCTTTCCAAACAGTCTTCAATTAATCCCGAAATTCCCGAGGAGAGACTGCGGTGCTCCGGATTTAATCAAAATCACTCGCAACAAAACATCCACATCAACGAAAGAGATTGACCACCACAAACAACAAACATAACGCTTTCCCTTTTAATATGAATAACCGCGAATCCCTTATATGTTTCCGTTAGTTTTTTTGTTGGCAACAAATTATATTTATCACTTTGTTTATTAGTTACTATAAAGATACTTGGTTGTTAGTAATTCTTACCTGCTGGATGGTAGATGAGTTGATCCAATTTTTGTATGGATATCGATTGGAGACCGGCCAGAGGACCTTCGGCATGACTCAAGAAGGTCCCTCCGACGCTCCACAACTCCCTATCTCGGTCTCTCATTTATTCTGCAACGAAATAATCCACAATTAGAAATATTGCTTTCAACGATGATATTAAATATTTGTTATTCAAACTATTATTTTACTGTCCTGAAATCATAACAAATTTTAATTATTTTGAAGACGTGCGTTTCGGCCGCAGGCCGTACGTAAATCGTTTCGTCAATATGTTTAAATTAATGATAATTATACACGATCTTTCTATGTTGGGAATATCTTCGGTATTTGTGTCAAGGTGAAAAGATCTCTTGAGAAAATGCGATTTTTTGTTTGTTTGATATTAACGCATTATTGAATGGGTTTCGGTGCACGGACGCGCGATTGTAGCGCAGTTTTCGTAATTTCTACTCCCACGACAATTTCGGATAGAACAAAAGGAGAATGCAGCAGCGAGCGAGCGAGGAAACAGTTAGATGTGTGCGATTCATTCAATTATTCCCCTTGACGGAGAATCGATGCTATCGAGATGAACGTTCGAGACATTTCGATCGTGCGTGTGCGGAATAAACGGGACTTTCGGACCAGCTTGAGGTTCTCTCAACGTATTGAGCTGAGGAGAAGAGTTGATCTCTGAGAGCTGGGATGGATGTGATGTGCAAGTTGAAGAAACGGAACGGCGAGAAAGAGTTGCCTCCGGGCACGACCTGGCCCCCGCCGTTCGCTCTCTTGACTCCTCTGACCTCCTTCCTACAACAGCTGATCATCCACATAACCATCGACCACATTATAACGTTTGATTTATAGCAGTTTAAAAGTATCTTGATATACTCAATGATTCTTTTCATATAAAAGCTTTTTTTTATACTCATCGGCTATAAATGAAATAACAGTTGTTAAGAACTCTTGTTTATTACTAGTATAATAGTTACTAAAGACAATTGTAAATTGGTACTAACGCTTCCTATATTACTAAATACGCTTATTGGATTCATAATATGATATTTATTAAGGGTACTACAAATCATTTGAATGTCATTATAATCATTTCTAAGAAATTATTATATTTCTACTAAATTTACTAATATAGGAAATAACTACTTAAACGACGATTTGTTTTTGAAAAACTATTTGACATCAGTATTAAATTAAACGGAATATACATATTTTTTAGAACGCGCCGATATCAGCAAATTCGGACGATCCGTCAAATCTGACGTTTAATTAACGCGACGGGTCTCTTTCAGTCATCGTTACCAATGTGTTATTTAATTTTCCTTTTTCGTACTTCCGTTTCTATTTCTTCGGATCTCGTAAATAATTCACCGGACGAATCCGGATTATCGCAGGAAAGAAAAGTCCACGCTGATCAACAAATAAAACGAAACGCGTTGCGCAACGACACGAAAGTTGCATACGCAATTCTGCATGCGAATCGCTAGGAAATAAATAAGTGGATGGAAACGGCGATTGTTACGCAACGTCGGTTAGAAATTGAACGTTACAATTCCGATGCGTAACCATAGTAATTTCACCTACGTTTCGTAGCGCTTTTGTTTCGTTCCAAATTGAGCAGAGCCTCCTACAATTGAATTTAAATTAATTTACAAATCATTTTTCTTAAAAATCAAATGTTCGATTTTCTTAAAATTTTCTATTCAAAACACCAGTAATTAAAAACAATTTATGGAATAATAACTAAAATATTTCCCTAAACTGTAAATATTTTTTCATGAAATATTTCAAATTGAATATCGGCTCTTCACGAACGTTAAATCTTCATTTATTCTAAATATTATGATGGTGAAAGCGTTTTTATTGCGCGCTTCGTTTTCAAGCGAAGTCGATGTAACGGTCCGCACATCATCATCAACATGCACCCAATCTAGTCTTAATTAATCTTAAACTAATCTAAATTAGTTTCCGAAGAAGATGAGGAAAAAAGGTGAATTCGCTCAAAGCGCGCGCGGTTTTGAATAATGCAACATTCGCAGGATCAATTAAGAAAGGAGGACAGAGTGAGGAAGAAAAAGGAGCATTCCCATCCACATAACTTTTACCTTATTAAATATCCGATATCGTCACGTTGCGATACTAAAATCGAGTTCGGAAGTTATGTAATAACTTTTGCACGATTTCTCATTTGTAATTTATACTTCTTCAGCAAACGTCTCCTCCATTAAATATAGGATTACCTGCACATCCAAGTTATATAGCGCAATATAAAATTACTTAAAAGTAATTTTTCGTTTGTTAATCGCAATTTATGTCCACAAAAAAAGTAAAAAAATAACATTATTGTTCCATACATTTACCAAGCAATTTACACAACGATAATTCATAAGTTTCAGCAAATTGCGGTTAATTTCCGTCCAACTATCGAGCAAAGTAATGAAGACTTAAGCCGATAAATATTGCTTGTACGGAACTTCGCTTTTATTAATTGGACCCTTAAGGCTTTCGCTGGAAGAACGGTCGAGTCGCTGCGATTATTAGCACTTAACTATATGCGTCGGGTGAAAATTATAAAGTTTCCGGCGTTCGTTGTAACTCACTTTGGCCGACCCTAGTGAACTAATTACAGGCGAATCGAGTATTATGCAACAACGCTCGTTGAGACCATTTCCGCATCGACCAATTTTCTTGCCTCTTTTTCTTTCTGCGGTCATTAGAAAAGAGCAAGAGAGAATAAAAAAAATACGCAACACGGTTTAGATTCCGGCATTCATTAAATTAACGCTAATTGAATAAATTTCAATTAAAACCAAATATCTAGGTTAATTTACTCTAGGAAAGCGCTTTAGATTCGGACACTTCGAATTAAGTTATAATTCGCATTTTTTTAAAGTTTAAGTTAGGTTAACCTAAGCTTAACCTAACCTAAAAATTAATTAACCTAAAATTATTTTCATTAATTTTTTAAATAATTTAAAAATCGTATATATTTTAATTTAATTTTTGCACATCTGTTATTACAGAAAATGTAAAAACAAAATTAAAAAATATATATATATTCTTGCTCTCGTATTATTCGAAAAGTATATTGCATTAAGATATATTAATGCATTGAGAAGTGTTAATTCAATTTTAAGTTAAGTTTAGGTAATATTTGATTAATCGACAATTTTTGAACATTGAGAAAAATAAAATTTCCGAGGATCATCACGAGGAAATTTTCTTGCCCCCGTTTATTTTATGAAGTTAATTTAAGGTGATGTTCTGGGTCATATCGAATTTTCGATGCGAATTACGGACCACTCAAATGCATAAATTCTATTATACATCGACTAATATACAATTTAAAATGACTTTCGACGAATCAAGTGGTGTGCAAACAAAGCGATAAATCCGTTTCATCGCTTAACGGCGCTGTTGTTTATCCAGCAATTCGGTAGCAGCCCTCCATCGATGTGTCGAATTTTACGTAACGCGTTTTTGTTCAAGTTTATTTGATTGTCGAGCGTGTCGAGTTGCATCGAGGACAAAGGGACGCGAATTCCTCTCTTTCTCACTCTATGTTTTTCTATAATTCCATCTCGTGTCTCTCTCTCTCTCGCGCGCACAAAATCATTCAGCAAACGAATACGCTCTCCGTCTCTGCATAACAGAACAGGTTCGTGAATGAGATTCATGTAACACAGATACCTACATTCGATGGCCCGGCCTCGGATTCGGCGCCTCAGGCCCAAAAAAAAAAAAGAAAAACAAAAGAAGAAACAGCTTCCTCGACTGTTATTCATTTTATTTTTTACGTAAACGCGACCGGAAACGTTACTCAATCAAGAGAACGTCTTCATCCAATTAAAACACATAAATTAATTAAAAACATCTGCAAACCAACGAAACCAAATGTTACCAACGGAATTGGAGCGTTCAAATTCAAAATTTGTAAAGTTACGCAATTGAACCGCTCCTATTTCGCATTGTTCACCGTTTCGCATTCGAAATTTCCGATTTATTTGCAATGTTTTTTTTTTATTTATTAGTGTCGGAAGAATGGTTTTGTAACCGGTAGTTCTATACTATTTAGAAATGCGTAACACGACCTTGGACTACGTGATTTTTTATGTTCGATAGATTTGAAATAAGTTTTATGATTTATCACAATTTCATCGTTGTTATTTTCATATTTTCCCAAAATTTCAAGTAATTTTTCTTAAAAAAAAAACTTGAAGTGTTCGATGAAATACAAATCATCGGGAATGTGAATTAACAATAATTGCGTTACAATAAAACAGATGTTAAATGAATCAAAAAAAAAGAACAAGGCCTTTATGTAATACGATTTCATGTAATAATGCGCTGTCGAAATGGAAGAATGGAAAGTTTTATTTTTCTATAACAATTTCCTTACTATTTTTTTTTTGTCACAACGGTTAAAGATTTTGCAAAAATGTAAATTCAAACAAATTCATTCCGTTCATTAAAAAAATAAAAATATTATTAGAATATAGTTAGTTCTAAAATTAATTGCGAAATCGCGTTTTCACCGCGCATTCAAAATTATGCACTATTACATTATTGACCGATGTTAAAACAGTTCCTGTTACCTCACGCAATTATTGTTACACGCATTATGTTTTCCATTAGCCAAGAATTATCACATTGCGTTTCATTGCATTAAGTAAATTTCGTAATAGCACTCTTTAAAATTACGCCAATTTAAAGTGATTTTTTTCAGTGATTTTGGATAAATTTATTTTCAAGATTTTTAAGAAGTTCAAGTTAAGAAATGTAATGAAATTATGTGGAAAAATAAATTAGCGATTTTGTTCCATGAATTAAATATTTTTTATCAACAAAACTTTTTTAATTGTGAAAAAAATGTAAATTTTGCGACTTTCAACCTACAAAAAACTTTAATTAGGGAAATCCAATTTTTGTTTGAAACTAATCCAATCATAAAAGCATAATTTTAATTTGAATTAAACTGAAATATTTTTTTTATCCTTATATTTTCTCGTCTATTGAATGATGGATTAAAACGAGATTCGTTCTTTGTTTTGGGTTTTTGACCTAAATACAAAAGAACTACCGCAAAGTGGTTTCATCGTTGGCGGCAATGAAAATCGGTTTAAATAAGTTGAGCCGTCGCGACCCTTAAAATCGGCGCACCGTGAAAGCTTATTAAAATCCAATTAATCCGATCACAAGTTTTCTCGAAAAAAAATTAATAAGAACTTACCGAGAAATTAGAAAATAATCCAACATGAATTCAATCAACCGACTTTTTGTTTGCTATTATTTTGTTTTCGGTTCTCGAGTTTGAGATCACTTCGATCGCGTTTTTATTTTTTTTATTTAAAACAATTGACCAAAACAAAAAACAGTTGGCGGATTTCGTGCGATCGATGCAAGTCGCGGATGGAAACTGGAGTCGGAGAAAAAAAAGTGGTAGGTATGAAGTTCTTCGGTGGTGACCGCGGAACACGCGAAACGCAAGCCGCGCGTTCGTTGGTGAGGCGAGAAGAGAGAAAGAGTAAATATTTCTTTCTAATTTTTTTTATTTTTGTGAGTGTCTTCTGTTTGGGAGGAAGCTTAAACACTTCCGGAAACAAAATACAAGAATCACCACTATAATAAAACATTGATGATTAAATAAATTACAATAATAAATAAATTTCCTTTTCACTTATTATTTTCACAAAATTGATTAAATTTATGCAAATATAAAAATGTTAATATGAAAATGATAATAGAATTTTCAATGTAATAAATGATTTTTTTATGCATTTTTGTATGCATTCAAATTTAATTATAACCTTTACTTTATAAAATTGACAGTTGATCTGTGAACGAAAAGTAATAAATTTAAATTATTTCAGGCGTATTATTTATATTTAATAAATATAATATTCTACTCTTTTTTCCACAAAATTTTTTCGATTTCTTCATGTTACTTAGATCTGACAAACAAATATTAAATATTTGAGATAGGCTACCAAACGTACTCAGAATCTTTAAAATTTCTTGTTATCTTATTACTATAAATTATTCGTTATTTAACTCTTTCGTTTTGAATTAATCTTATAAACACTTTATTGTATTGGTGATAAATGTCCTAAAATGATCGATTTCTCAAAAAATTATCAACATTTCAAATTTTAGGTTTAAATTTGATCTTTCGATAGAAAATCTAACAATTTTGCATTTGTATCAGAAATAACTGTTTATAAAATGGTTAATTCAAATTTGGCAAATTATAGAATTACTTTTGCAAATTTTACAAATTTTTAATTATTTAATTTTAGTGAATGTTTAAAAAGGAATAGTACAGTTTCGATGAATGCTGTAGGTTTGTGAAATGTTTGAATTGGGAAGTGTAAATCAAAGTATGCTTGAGTGCGTGTCAGATATTTGTGACGTGCGTGAAGAGGTGATGCAAAATTAAAAATTTTAAGGGATTGTAATTAAAAAATGAAGGGAATCTCGGGGACGGATGTGAGACCGGAGAATCCGGCCAAGGATTCCAACTGGCTGAGCATCGCGACTTTCTGGTAAATAGTAACTTATTATGATGATGCGAGGGCGCGCGCTTATTCTGCATCTGCAGGTATTCGATAAAGATATTCAAAACTGGAAGGAAGAGGGACTTCGAGGAGGAAGATTTGACGAAACCGCTGGAGAATCACAAATCGGCGAAGCTGGGTGACAAATTGTCGAAGGAGTGGTGCAGGCAGGTGGACAAGGCGGCGCGATCGAAGCGCCGGAAACGGAAGCCGAGTTTCCTGCATGCGGTGATGAGGTCCTTCGGGTGCGAAATAGCTTGGTACGGCCTGGCTCTTGGTTTAATGGAGTTAGGTGCTCGCATCTTCCAACCGCTATTCGTCGGTCTCATCATTCGTTCGTTGAGCATCGAGAACAAGAGGAACAACAACACGTAAACCTGATTTTCAAATCTGAATTCTCGAGTGAATTAGCACATTTATCGGTTTGCAGGGACTCCAATCCGAAGTACTTCACAAGACTCATCTACTACTGGGATAAAAACCAACCGAAGATCGAACTGGACGAGGTTCTGCTCTACGCTTTCGGATCTTGCATGTGCAGCATGGTTGCGGTTTTGGTGCAGCATCCGATCTTCTGTTTGCTAAATTTCCTCGGGATGAAAATCAGGATCGCGATCTGCTCACTTCTTTATAGAAAGGTAATTAAATCCTAATTTCCCAACAACTAAATTCTTATTTTAATAGTAAATGGTACTTGTATAACCCATCTAAATACTATCCACAAAATAGTTTTCTTAACTCTCATGAACTGTGGGAATTATAAGCTGATGGAAATAATCAAGCAACTTTAGTTATAGCGACTGAAAAACAATGTCATGTCAATTGTTGAGTATACTTTTTATACTTTTCACCATGACTACAATAGCTTGTTTTGCAAGTACTTTGTGGAATAGCAGACTTTTAGTATTTATATAATTTATAGTCAATGGATTGTGTTTTAGGTGTTACGACTGGATACGACCCAATTGACTGGACAGATGATAGGGAATGTGATAAACATTTTGTCGACGGACGTGAACCGTTTCGAGCAGCTTCACTTCATCCATTATCTCTGGCTTGGTCCGGCCACCGTCGCCGCTTCCCTATTCTTTCTGTACAAGGAAATCAACATAGCCTGTTTCATAGGCATGTGCCCGGTGATGTTCTGCATCCCTCTACAAGGTAAATATGTATTCACGTTCCATGTTTCATGATTAACTCGTCGATTGCGTTTACAGGTATTTTCGGTATCCTCACCAAGTACATCCGAATTGAGACTGCGGTGCGTACGGATAGGAGAGTTCAGGTGATGAACGAACTAATTCAGGGCATCCGCGTGATCAAGATGTACGCGTGGGAGTACGCCTTCAGCAGATCTCTGGACAGAACTAGAAAGTGGTTTGCTGAACGTTGCACGATTGGGCCACCGTTTCTAATCGACGTTTCCTTCTTCTATTTACATTTTTTTGCAGACACGAGATGCGATCTCTGATCAAGGCGTCCGTCATCAAGGGCGTGATGATGTCGCTAATCCTGTTCACGACGCGTTCGGGTCACTTCTTCTCCGTCTTCAGTTTCGTGACTCTGTACGACGGCAATCTGAACATCGAGCAGATCTTCTTTATCGTGTCGTTTTACCAGATCCTGAGGATGACGATGACAGTGTACTATCCGCAGGGCGTTGGACACGTTGCCGAAATGCACGTGGCCATCATCAGGATCACCGATTTTCTGCAGCTAAAAGAGACGTACATATCTAATCCGGAGCCGATGGACGCCGACTGGTTAAACAAGAGGGACCTCTACAGGAACTACGAGTTGTATTACAACACGCGTTTCTCCATCTCGTCGGCCCGGGGTATCAGCATCAAGAATGCCAGTCTTAAGTACGGCAAGTTGACAGTCCTCAGAAACATTAATCTGGAGGTGGTGCCAGGCATACTCACCGCAATCATTGGTCCCGTCGGCTCCGGAAAGTCTTGCGTCCTTCACATCATCATGAGCGAGCTTGTACCATACGAGGGCACCGTCCACGCAGAGGGCACCATTTCCTATGCCAGTCAAGATCCATTCCTATTCGCAGGTAAGTCTACAGCAATAATGTGCTAGTAACCGCATGTACCACATTGAATGAATATTATCAATTTAGGATCAATCAGACAGAACATCCTTTTCGGACAGACGTTCGATAGGAGAAAGTACTACACTGTTGTCAGATGCTGCGCTCTCTCCAGGGACTTTTCGCTTTTGCCATACGGCGATAAGACCATAGTTGGCGAAAAGGGTATATCGTTGAGTGGCGGTCAAAGGGCGCGCATCAATCTGGCAAGGTCGATGTACCGGGAAGCGGACATATACCTTCTTGACGATCCCCTTTCAGCCGTCGACACGAGCGTCGGCCGACACATCTTCGACGAGTGCATCAATGGATATCTGAAGGATAAGATCGTCGTGTTGAACACTCACCAACTGCAATACCTCAAAAACGTCGAGCAGATCGTTTACCTGGACGACAACGGCCAGATACTGGTGAAGGGGACTTACACGCAGGTATTCAGCGTTGTCAAGGACTTGGAGAAACTGGTGGCCAATCAGGAAGAAGAGGATGAAATCCCCGAGTTAAAGAAGGACGTGCGCCAATCGATGTCCATTGTGGCGAAAAGCGTTGCATCCGGACTGATACCGGTATTAGGTGTAATTATCGAATCGCGCATCAACTTTAATCGATGTTTTTCATGTTGCAGAACTTGAGGGAGTTCCGCGAGATGCGAAGCGAAGGCGCCGTAGGATGCGACGTTCTTGGCGCTTATCACAAGTCCAGCGGTCCTTGCTTCTTAACATTTATCCTGTATATGCTATTTCTGCTGGCTCAAATTGCTGCAAGCGTTTTCGACTACTTCATCACCATTTGGTAATCTCTCATTTTGTTTTACAATCTACATACAATCAGAAATTAATTTACAGGTCAAAAGTGGAGGATGGCTTATTCTATGGCGAACCATCGGCAAAATTGCCTGATATATTCAAGGACTGTAATCGTTTCAAGTGCATAATTATGTGTGCAGCAGCTATAGGCGCGACAACATTCATATCGCTCTTCCGGTCGTTCTATTTCTACACCATGTGCATGAGAGCATCCGTTGCGTATGAGTCCCGAAGTTTTAAGCTATAAAACGCTTTATCGACGGTTTTCTTTTTTCTTAGGCTACACAATACCATGTTCAACAGCGTTACCAGGGCCAATCTGAGATTCTTCACATTGAATGCTTCCGGTAGAATTTTGAACCGGTTCTCCAAAGACATGTGCGCCGTCGATGAGATGATGCCCTACGCCATGGTAGATACCTATCAAGTAAATATACGTTCATCTAGCTAAAAATGAGGAACTTAATAATTGAGGACATTGTAGATCCTGTTGAATTTCGTCGGCGTGATCGGTCTGCTGTGCTTCATTAATGTGTGGTTATTGCTCTTCACGCTCTTCATCTGCTTCATATTCTATGTTATCCGAAAGTTTTACCTGAGATGTAGCTGCAGCTTGAAGCGGCTAGACGGAATCGGTTTGATTGTTTCAACTGCGTTGGCAATTTCTTAGGTGATTGATTCTGTTCCACAGCAAAAAGTCCGGTGTTTCAACATGTAAACGCCACGCTGCAGGGTCTGATGGTGATCCGGTCACATGGAAACGAAATGCTACTCGTCGAGGAGTTCGATAAATTTCAGGACATGCACACGAGCGCCTCCTTCATGTTCATGGGAGTGTCGAGGGCATTCGGCTACATTCTCGATCTCATCACCGTCATCTACACCGGCATGATCATATACTACTTCATCCTGATGGACAACAACGACGGGGCGAACATCGCGCTCATCCTCTCGCAATGCATCGGTCTCACCGGTATCTTCCAATGGGGCATGAGACAATCGGCCGAATTCGAAACGCAGCTGACCGCAGTGGAAAGGGTGCTAGAGTTCACCAGGATCGAGCCCGAACCACCCCTGGAATCGGTATGCAACAGTTCCTTTCATTTGTAAAAGTTAATAAATATATTGATTTGATTGCAGATTCCTGAAAGAAAACCCAATTCGTTCTGGCCGACGGAAGGTGGCATAGAATTTCAAAACGTCTTCATGAAATACAGCTTGACGGAGCAGCCGGTGCTGAGAAATATGACCCTCTACATTGCACCCCAGGAGAAGGTGGGAATTGTCGGGAGGACGGGAGCTGGAAAATCATCAATGATCGGGGCTCTCTTTCGACTGGCCTACATCGAAGGCAAGATCATCATTGATGGTGTCGATACCGGAAAAATTGGGTTGCACGATCTCAGGAAGAAGCTGTCGATAATACCGCAAGTGAGATAGATGTTCTATATATCATATTTGAAGATATCGTTGATTGTAAATTGTCTTTTTAGGAGCCGGTTATATTCTCGGGATCGCTCCGTTATAATCTGGACCCGTTCCATGAGTACAGCGACATTATCTTGATGTCCGCGCTATTGGACGTGGACATCAAGCTAACGGAGAATCCAAGTAGGTAATGAGCGACCAAAGGGGGTTCCTTCGAATCTATGCTGGTATTTTCAGACTGCCTCGACGAGTACATGTCTGAAGGAGGCGTCAACCTGAGCGTCGGCTCGAGGCAGCTGGTGTGTCTCGCACGAGCCATTGTCAGAAACAACAAGATTCTCATCCTCGACGAGGCCACGGCGAATGTGGATCTGCAAACGGATAACATCATCCAGCAGACTATCAGATACAAGTTTTCCGCATGCACGGTTCTCACCATCGCCCATCGATTAAACACCATAATGGACTCGGATAAGGTGATGGTGATGGACGCTGGACAGGTCATCGAGTACGACCATCCGTTGATCCTTATGCAGGACAAGAATAGCATCTTCAGCGAGCTCATCGCGAAGACCGGTCATCAAAACGTCGATCGCTTCTACCGGATTGCTAAAGAGGCTAGTTGCACATGTCCACTAATTTATTCAAAAAAGATAATCTTCTTTTACGTTTCTTTTCATTGCAGACGTACGACGCTAAATACAAAGATGGAGTATACCAAAAGAAGACAGTCAGTTCGGATGATTTGAATCCACCTGATTCGGGGGAAGATGAATAATATTAATTAACTATAGTTTTTATCATGTTTTAAATCTATTCTATATATTAAACAAAACTAAAATAAAACTTTAACCATTTTTAGATGACCGAACCAACAGATTCGAGCACTTTTAGATGCATCATCGAAACCAAGCTATTTCCGTAAAAATCATTTGAGAATAATTGATTTTTACGGAAATAGCTTGGTTTCGATGGGATAAATTGAAGAGAAAGAAAACGCGTACGCACTAGTTAGTCTGTTTATTACATTCAATATAAGGACGAATCGAACTAAAAAGTAGAAATAAATACATACTAAATGTGGCGCGTTCGCCGCGCCCAAAAGGACAAATCAGGGCGTGGCGGCCGAAGAGCCCGCCCTCCTCGGAAGAAAAGAATCGTATAAATTCTCCATAGAATACACAAATACCCAACAATTATCGATTGCAGATAGAAAAGAAAAACACAAAAACAATTTTTTTTCCTCATATTAAATTATGATACAACAATAGTTTGTTTTTTTTTATTACTTATTACTGATTTTTTTTCTTTATAAGGCTTAACGAGAATTGCTTTAGTTATTCAATGTTCATTTTTTGTTTTCTTTCATTTTTTGCTTTTTTTTACACATTTTTTTACATACTTAATAGAGTAGTAGTACACAGTTTATATGATCATTCTTTAAACATTCAGCGTATATCTAAAAATTATTTCTAAATTAATCTCGCATGACATGTACATAATTCGGGGGGATGGGAATAAACAATGATTAAAAAAAAACAGGTAAATTTCAGTAAAACAACGAATCGCAAAAGAAATAATCATAATAGTAATAATAATAATAGTAAACTGACTCGAAAAATAGGCCCTGGTTTTCCATTCGGTGAGGAAACGAAAATCGAATAAAACTTAAAACAGTAGACTACTAGTAGAACAAAGAGATATATCAATATGTACAGAAAATAAAAATATTACATAATAATAATAATAATTACAACAAAACAACGCTTTATTTGTTTCCGCTTCATTAATAGTTAAATGATTAGTGTTACGATTAGGCAGTCGATTGGGTTGGATTTGCCGATGCGCGCAATTCCGAAAGTTATTCATCAGTTTTATAAACACTATAATTTTAATAATAAGGGTTGAGAGGTGAGTGCGGCGGTTACCAGCAACGAGATAGTAATCATCATGCATTATTATTATTAGGCCAGAAGAATGCGGGGAAGAGCGCGGAGGCGCTTACTAAATTGTTTTTTTTTTAACATCATTTATTTAATTAGCGCGACTAATAAAATAACTTAATCTGTAACTCAGTCTGTAACGTTAATTGTAGAATGAGATGGGAACAAAAAAAGGATAAAGAATGGCTGAAGAGAATCGACTAAATAAATAAGTGTATAAATATCGAAGCGACGCGTTCTCTCCACCACTTCAGGTGTTGCTACGGTCAAATGGGGCCGGGATGGGGGGGTGGTGGTAGTGTTGGTTGTTTGTTGGCGTCCGTATTGAAAACAAACAAATTCTCAGTCGAGAAAACAAATTAAATCAGCAAACAAAAGAAAGAAATAAAAACGTGTTTCGTAAACGGAGAAGGTTTACTTGTTCAAATCAGAAATTCAGAAAGAGAGAGATATATTGAGAATTAGGGGCGAAACGAAAAATAAGAACTTAATTTATTGCGTATTATTACTAATGCTACTAAATTCAATTATATGTACATAGGGGTGGGTATGGGGGTTTTCGGTCTGTATTAATGATAATCAATAATAGTAATAATTATAATATTAAAAAAACGCACGCACACGATCCTTGCAGACGCATTCTACGCACTAAAATCCATCCCACTCGTACATATTCTACTCTTGAATCGTTTAAATTAAATAAAGTTACTAATTCGACGATTGTTTTATTCATCCATTCATTCACATGGGATTTTACGCGTGTGTAAAAATGTGTTTTTCTTGTGCAAGTGTGTGTGTGTGTGCCAATTTATTCGCGTTTAAGGAGTAATAAAAACATAATATAGATCACAAATGTACATACTACAGCTTTGGTAAACAGAATAATAATAATATTTTTCAAAGTAAAAAAAAATGTTGGTTCAGTTAAACCCTACGTCCTCCATCGTTCGCTTTCGCTCCTCTCCACGCGAAAACAAAGATAAGTATGAGAGATGGATGGAAAGGAAATGTTGTAAATAGAGATGAGAAGAGAGTGTAATGTACCAACGTTTTTTTTTAACTTTTCATCCATCCTCTCTCTATCTCTAGTTTCTTCCTTTACTAATAAAATTGCTTTGCTCGATCACTTCTACAAAGAAACACAAACCAATTTCCTCGCATATAAATAATTCATATAGTTTGCTCATTTTCTCATTTTGTTTCATTTTTTTTTGTTTTGTTGTTTTTTTTTGGTCTCACAACTACTAAAATTAGGTGACAGTTTCGAAAATCGCCCATCCAAACAAAATAATTAATTTAACATTTTTGTTCGCTTATTTCCTTTTTCGAAAACCCTTCACCTTCTCTCTCTCTCTCTCTCTCTCTCTACTATTACACAAAAACGCTCCGATTTGTTGCGTAGATTATATAAAGTTACTTTTGGTTTGTTTGTTTGTTTTCTTATAGTTTTGTTGTTGTTTTGTGTGTGTCTGTGTGTATTATTTTGTTTTGCTTTTGTTTCGTTAGATACATATATGTATATGTATATATATATAAATATAACACACGGGACGTTCTATCATCATAGCACGGACTAATCAATCTCTGAGTCACATCCTCCGCCCCTCCGCGCGTACACTTCCGTGCACATTTTTTGCGTGACCAACTTCTTCGCCGCCGACGCCGCAGGCTCTTCGTCAACCTGGTTGTGCTTCCGTCTCTTCAGGGATTGAAGCTCGTCGTGCGTCCGTTCTTTGCGGAAGTCGTAGACGAGCGGGAAGATATGCTCGATGGCTGCTTGCACGTGATCCACGCTCGGCGCTGAAAAACGTAAAACAATTAGAAACAATTGACTAAAGTGTAAAGAAAAGAACGTATCATCACAAAATTTCAAAAATTCCACAATTCATTCTGAAGAGAAACGCACGTTACCGCCAACTCAGTCTTATACAAAAAATTCTAATCAACGAATGAAACACTTGCACTTAATACTCATCAAAAATTTCACAATTCCGATTTTATTCTTGTGAATTCGCATTCGTCATAAAACAAAATCTTAAGAAAAAACATCGATGTATTCACGATATCATGTTGTTATTCAAACTAACTACTTTGTTATCTAAATATTGCAGCAAATAAAGCATCTCCACTCAAGAAATGATTGACAATATAGTTAAATATGCATAGCCCTTTGTAGCTCATGTCCACTTAATACTAATATAACGTAAGAACCGATCTTAGTAACATTTTTCATATATAATAAATCAATTTTATAACCCTATTTCCTCCAAATAAACGATTTCGAAGAAGAAAATAATAGAAAACGTTAATAAATGTATACTGAAATAGCACTTTACGATACAATTTTTAATCGTTTTTCAACTGAAATGCAGAAATCTTAAAAACAGGACTCCTCTAAAAATACATGTTTGAAACAATGCGACTTTCAAGTTTCATTCACGCTTTCCAACAAAATAGTGTTATTCATTTCGTTGGAAATGATTTTCCACAAAATCAGTCACTCAACGATAATTGCTTGATAAACAACTTTGTTTATAATTAGTTACTTTTTTTGGAGGTTGATAGTCATCATTTCAGTCGTACTTTTCATTTAAAAAAAAAATCATGAAAATAATTCACACAAAAAAAAATAGAATTACCTAATCGAGATTATGTCAAAAGTTAATCAAAACATTAGCGATAAGCTGTCTTCTCACTTCATATCTCTCTCGCTTTCATCGTCTTTCTAGTGCTTCATCAGCAAATGGAAACTTTAATGCCCGACACCCTTTATGTCGATAATCCATTTTCAACGCTCGTAACTGAGTTGCATTTCCTTTTACAAAATTGATTTTCTCTACTGATGATAAACAAGATGTTTAGACTGTTACTCTTTAAAACATAAACTGTATGCTTTAAGGAAAAGCAATATCTAATGGAAATGATTAACGAAAAGCTCCTTCAACTCAAATCGATTTTCCTGCAGATGACAGAGTAATAAAACGAAGGATTTTCATTATATAATGAAATCAGTCGATGCGGAAGAAACTGATTCACGGTTTTCCGAACCGTTTAAAGCTATCCGTACAAAACAAACAAATTCGATTAAATTGTTTTTGATCATTCACGTCATGCAGTATCATTTCAACGGATTTTAAAGGATGATCATTTAAAAGAAAAAGCAAAGATATTTGCTAAATTTGGAATTAATAAAGAAAGACAAATTATAATTTTGTTCATAAATTTGGAAACTTACAGAAACGGACAGACTAAAGCGCTAAAAAATCACATGGAACATGTTTTATTAGCTACATGTCAAAGTCAGCTGTTTGGTAAAGTAAAGACAATTCTACTAATGCGAAACTCGGAACAACGAGCAACGAGTAGTTCATAGGCGCAATTATTCAAAGATTGCTTTCTGCGTCTATGTTAAGAGGGCTTTAACTCGCTTAACAGGAAGATGTAACTGATGGGCTTGAATAAGAAAATACAATGAGGATGTAGTTGTATGCACAGCACATACAAATAGCACTAATAGAAATCATTTGATATGGCAATTATTTCACGTCCCCCCCAAAAAAAAATCCCCCCCACAAAAAAAATGATCAAGTTTTGCGTTTCATGTAGCAATTAATGAAATCATTGTGTTATTTGATTTATACATTAGATGATGAAATTATTGTTGCCTGTAAGACAGTGAGTTGTGAATGAGCTCACAAAGTTTTTATTTATTCGAGACATGTCCACGTTTGGAATCAAGACCTTATTACCGGATTAAATTGAAGATACGGCCTGGAACTGTGGGGGTGGTGGAGGTGAATGAGGTTTAATAAAACTCCCACGAACTGATTTTCGAGATTATACGTGACAGGGTATATGATCAATTCGACAATTGGATATAGAAAATGAATGTAGCGGGATGAATCTTCCGCTTCGCGTCTCTGGGTTTCCATCAGAGCAGCATTGTCATGAAAGTGTGGTGGAAATGCATTATCGATCTGCATGTGTTCTCGACATACCTGTGACTGTGATACTCCCCGTTGAGAATATTTTGAGTGTTGCTTTGGGTTGCTTTATTTTGTACGTGAGGCCAGGATGCAGTTCGGGTTCATACCTGAAAAATGCAAAGAAATAGAATTGATTACGATCGATTACGTTTGCTTGTTGCTGGAGGATGATTAAGCAAATTGCAATTTACTTACTCGGCGTTTCGGTGCTGCTTCGCGAATGTGTTGATTTTGATGCCGAAGGGCATGCAGCACGTCCCCAGAACGTTTACCACCCTGTAATTGTTGAAGCGCACGTTGAAACCGAGCTTCTGCAGGCAACGCGCGAATCGCCGCGCCGCGATCTTCGCCTGGATCTCGCTCGTGGCTCCAGTGCACGTCACCTTCCCCGAAGACCAGATGCTCGCCGTCGTGTACGGCCTTCGGATCTTCATCGTAATCATGCCGTTCTCCTTGCGGTACTCCACATTCGTGCCGTTCAGCGCGATCTCGCGCAAGTTCAGATGACACCTCACACTAAAACTACACACCACATTGTTGATCACAATGTCTATTTCCGGTTCGTCAGCCTGTTGCTGCTGCTGTTGCTCCTGCTCCAACACCATCTCCTCCTGATACCCCTGCTGCAAGTCTATCTCTCCTGCGGCCTGTAGGCCATGCTCCGCCGAAGCTACGCATCCTGTGTTTACGACGTCCGAGTATCCGGTCAGCGTCTGCAAGTCCTGTACCAAACTGTTCCCATTCGACAACGACTTTATACCATTCTTATGAATAACCGTAGCCATCATTCGGTACCGGCTTCGCGAAACTAGCTCACACTCTCCGGATTCGCAGCGCACACACGCACACCCTTCGTACTGGCACCACTCCCTGAGAGAAAGAAAAAAAAAACAAATATTTAATTAAATTTGTTCAACATAACACGCTGACACCTTGCTAATTAGCAAGAAGAAGAAAACCGACAGTTAATCACACTGTCAGCATTCGAATGACAAACACCAAGGACACTCATGGATTTTATTTGGATACAATTCAAACTTAACGCTTAGACCAATAACTGGCTTCCGGTTTCATCAGGTTGCATAACGCACAGCTTCAATTTACTAACCGGTATCTAAGGTAATCAACATATATGGGTTGCATATGCATATAATTAAATTTGCAATATTTTGTGCATTCAGTTTCAATTGTGGTAACACTTGAATCAGTTACAGAAACGCACAAAAAGTTTAAATTAAATATTGAGGAATAGATATAAGTTTGGTAGTAAAGTTTGATTACTGATGATGAATCAATTAAGTATATTTATTATTCCAGACTCATGCAAATACCTTAGATGGAAACTCATTTGAATAACAATTGGAAATCCAATTTCGACTAATGAATAGTGCACTTTTGTTATAATCATAGATTACTAAATTGATAACAGTTGCTCTAATCAATCTAGGAGGATAAATAAAACCCGAACTGTGAATGAGTAATTATGCAAGTAACAAAAAACAAATTATAAGAATCACTGAAAATCAAAACGTAATTCTTTTCAAATACGCTCATAAGTATATACAAAAGGACTGTTGACCTCACTACTTCCGTCCTTTATTTTTAGCACACTGCAAGAAGTTTTTATAAACAAACATGAGAAGTGTGAATATCTGGGTTCGAGAAGATGCGACACGAAGTTGGAGCACATAGATTATTGATAATAATTATTATTTATAATCGCTCATTCAACCCTTCGAATTGGTAAAAAATTATCAAAACACAATACTTAAAATTTCCCGATGCTCCAAAGACTGAAGTGTTTTACACAGATGTTAAGATTTAACAACGAAAAACGTAGGTTGAAGTGTGGGTGATTTTCATATGTCAAAATAGCCAAGTTTTAGCTAAAAAAAACTAGATTCCAACCCGAATAAGAGAGCGTTAATGCAATAACGTGGCTTTCGGTTGGGCTACAAAGATGATAAACTTGTCAACCCAACTTTTACCTGCATTCTGAAAGAGATACGAAGACTAGAAGATAGGAAAAACTTATCAGGTAGATATATACAAAATGATCACACATTGATAAGAAAATCGCACCTGCGTACACATTGTTAAGATTTAAGGAAGTTTAAAGTTTAAAATAGAATATACCGCAAATACTTAGTCATTAGTTGATATATGGTGCGGTTTGTTTTCATTTTTATCAAAATAATAAAAAATCATAAATGATTAAGCGAATAAAGAAACTGATGTTAGTTAGTAGATACATTTGTGAAAAGACACATCCTATTAACAACTACAATAAATTGGAATAGTTCGATTTTCTACAAATAAACATAATATAATACCATGCTTTAAGAGAGCAAAAAAAGTATTAATTAAAAACGTAAACAACTGCATAGAAGCTTACGAAAGTTAAACATTGCCGAAGACACCAATACTTTAACTCTTATATTTGTTTTCATTAGTATACAATAGTTCTTGGCAATAAATTTAGTTTTGTTTGAAAATAAACTAAAAGATAACAACATTCATGAAATGACTGAAGCAAATTCAAACATCAACGTGAGTTGACTCACCTGAAAAAAATCAAGGAAACAATGTAAACTTCGAAATATTAGTGTATAAACTAGGATAAACTTATCTAATTATAAGTGTTTAATTATTGTTTCAATCGATAACCGGCAGGTTTATGGTTCCTGAAATATTTAAATAAGAGGAAACTTGTCACCTCGTATTTGCAGAGTCGTGAAGATGATCGAATCTCGCGTATTTTTAGATGAAAATAAAATGTAACTTCGCATGACTCAAAACAGTTTTTAACCTAAAACACAAACTTAACTTGCAACTAATGGCAGTTAGCAAACTGAAATGCTATGCGACACCCATCCTGAAACGAACTGCATTTTAACCTTAAACGTCAGAGAGAGGGGAACAAAAATAGGGCACGAAATGTGAATCACGCAATGCACTGCAATTGCGTACAGATACTGATTTTTTTTTTATGAATAAAAAAAATATTTAAAAAAAAACCGTTTAGGATATTTTCATTTGCTGAATAGAAGATCTTTCTTTTGTTTGCAAGTGTATTAACCTATCTTCGTCAGCCTCCTACTTCTCGGAAGGATCGCAGATTCTAAAACTGAAAGTATTCTTCGGGTTTAACCTAAAATAGGGAGGGAAACCATAACAAACACGTAAATAGAACGGTTGGTTGGGGGGAAGAAGGGAGGGCGGTCTCCAAGCATGGGGTGTGTTACTGAGATCCGGTGTTCCAGAAACAAAGGACGACCGACCTTCCCTTGGCCTACGTCGATTTCGCAACTCCGAAACACAATTGGCGTATCGACGGGGGAAATTTCTTCTCTCATTTTTTTATCGTTGCTGCATGTCTTGCTATTCGCAATTTTTCCATGATACTACGGCTCTCTGCACAGTCCGCGCGAGTGTGCAATACATGTATATATGCGTGTGTGTGTATTTTTAATGTGTGCATGCTAATGTGTGTACGTCTGGTGGTATGTGTGTTCCATAATTTTCAGGCGGTGCTGAAAATGATGGATAGGAGACAGGCGGCGTTCGAAGACTTACTCTCTTGTGCTGTCGATCAGCGCGGCGCGCTTTGCTTCCTCCTTATAATCCTTCCTTCCTTAGGGCGTTGAGAGCGCGTGTCCTGTTTTTGTTCTCCTCTTTCTTGCCGTTTCTTCTTCTTTTCGTTACCAATTAGCGAGTGGCATCGGTGCGAGAAAACTGGGGCCACTCTCGTGAACGACGGTGCGTGTCCTCCTCGCAGGATACCTCAGGATCTCCTTTTCATCTCTTCGTTGCGGCGAGATGAAACATACACACACACACACGAACGGCACTCACTCTCTTCACTGCGAAAACGCGTATTCGACGGTCGCACACGGCAGACGAAACTGAGCAACTCTACGATGTCTGAGCCACTATCTATCACCGCGCTGAGCTGAGCCGCAGAACGCCAAACAGGACCGCCGACTGTTGAGCAGGGGCACCACACTTGCCGACCAAATCCAGAACAACAAAAAAAGAACTAACAAAAAAATCACCAAATCCTTCGAACCGCAAAGACTTCAATCACTCGCTCTTCACCAAACAAAAAACTTGAGAAACCCTTCTCACCGAAAGATTGCACCAATACGAACTAATTTCCGCACAGCTTTAATCCTAAACATCCCTATATATATCCGCACTACAATTCTTAAGGTTGGCACCTATTCTAAAGATAGATCGTACTTTTCGGAATCAAACAATGGTGGCGCTGATTCTAAATTCAAATCAGTTAGTTAATTACGATGCTAAATACTATTACCATTATTTATTGATCTGAAAATTTACTTTACACTAAATGTATTACTCCTAAGTAATATTAAACAAATAAATTGCAAAATTACCGCGAAACTTTGCAAATTTAACAAAGAAAAAGCACTAGGAATTTTCAAGTTGGCAACGGCCCGAACTTGCAACGTCAAAATATTCAATATTACATAACCAAAAAAAAAGTGGGTATTTGCCACTTTTTGTTAACAACTTTCGAGGGGTAGTTTTTTTCGAAATTTCTGCGATAATGTCAGGTGCCGTGCAGAGCCGTGGTTTGGTTGCCCTGTTCAAGAGGGGCTGGAATGAGATTCCCGAGGTCATCGGCAGCACCTTCATGGGTATCATCGGTATAGGCCTGAGTATGGGTGGCCTCTACACCTACTACAAGAAGGACGGCGACTACAACAAGTACAAACTGGAATACACAGTTATCAGGCATGATGACCCAATGGCCAACAGACTACAAAAAGTCACCCGGACTGTCTAGATTTTCATTGTTATTGTTGAGCAACCAACGTAGGAATTTCTTGTAAATTATTAAATAAATATATGAACTACATAGAGCAAATGGTTCACTCAAACAAACCCTCCTTCAGGTTTTCCATAAATTCATTTACATTGGTACTTGCAAACAGTGTTAATTCTAAAATTTGCATATAAAATATTTTTTTTGTTTAATTTTATTTAAATTTTTGTATAATTATTTATAATAATCGTTTTCTTCTTACAAATCAATAAGTCTTACAAAAGTAATTCAGCGATCTTAAAATAATGAATTATAGTAACAATTACAAATTTTGTTTCTTCATCATATTTTCTCTTTTTGTTTTAAATATTAAGAAAGTAATGAAACAATAATTGTAACAATATAATGTTAAAAAGTTGTTTAAAAGAATTAAAGGGAGAGATGAGATGGATGCTTGAAACAAACAGAAAATATACTAGAAGTGAAATTGCAGAAAAAAAAAATCGGTTTTGACTACTTAGTTAATTATACGAAAGTAAAGATTGTTGCTGCTGCAGTTTTCTTTTCTTCTTTGTTTCATTGTTATTTTTCCTTGCAATAGATTATGTACAGAGATTTGCTTTTACGTGTTTGTTTTTATTTCTTGGTACGTTTTTTCTGTTCGTCCTTCTACGGAAAGAACGAAGCTTAATGTTAACACCACGAGAAGAACGGGCTTTTATCTTGGAAGCGTTGCGTGAAGTTGAAAAATCTGGAGGTGTGTTGACCCTGCGACCTGAAATCGAAAAAACAAAACATGTAGTTTTTGGTAGACGTTTGCTTTTTATTTTCGAGTTAATGACTCGAAAAAGGAGGTAATCAAAAATCGGGGTGGTGTAAGAGGATGAATGCAACTTTAAGGTTGGTAGCACAAGTATACAAATCCTGATTGGGGAACGAAAAATAAGTATAACTTAAGATGTTTAAAATAAATTAAATGTTTCACATGGAAATCATTAACGAAAAACTAGAAATTTATCTCGCATATGTATTATTTCAAAAATAATGTTTTCCTTTAATTTGCGCAAATTATATACACTTTAAGTAATAGGAATTGGCCGAGTGAAGAATTTGAAGATATGATAAAAATTAAACTGTATTTTATGAAAAAAGTAAGTCTATAAGAGAGATAAATACTTACAGTTTGTTACATTATTTTTCTCGCATTTCCAATCCTGCTTATTAATGGATTTCTTGCGAGCCACTTTCGGAGAGGATACTTCTAAATTTACGCACACAGTTATTTCCATTGTATTTTCTTTCGCAAATTGTTAATTCAATGATTGCAAGAAGCTTCATGTATGAGCCATGACCATTAAATTTGGAAGAGTGCGGTAACAATTAGGTTAAGTCTCATTGATGAGAAAACTATTGTTTATGGGAATTATATGGAAATGTGGAATTGAACCAGTTTGTTTTTTAAATATTGTGAATGATTAAGGGAGACCTTTTTTTTTGAAGCATTAAATGCGGTTACTTAATTGCTAAGTGTTTGTATAGTGAATATTCGATTTTATGAGGTAGGTAGATGTGATTTACGTACTTTTCGACAACGACTGCCGGCATCTGTACGAGTTGCACCGGTGATTTACCATCTCGGAGGGCCTGTGTAAGATTCAGGATTTGTCCACGCATGACGGACATCTGGCGCTCGAAGAGTCCCTTATCGAAGCCCCTGTCCTGCTTGAAGAGCAGATGAAGATCGTCGCATAGGTCCTGCACGAAATTCATATCGCCGAGATGAGGCAAGACCAGATCGCGGATCTCCCTGCTGAAGGGCACCTTCGCCTGCGGAAGCCACGCCCAATGATAGGGATAGCCGCGCCAGCTGTCGGGATGTTTGTACGGAAAGGCCAGACCGTTATCGATGGCGGCTATCCGGATTTCGGGAAGCTGCACCAGGTTCCAATCAACCAGGTCCACCTGAAAAGCGAAAAAACGACGTTGTAATCAACAAAAAAAAACCGACTCCGGTTCCGCTGTCCCGAGGCTGTCTTATGACCGAGAGTTGATTGCTGTTACTGCGTATTTACATGTCGAGAGATGTTCTTTAGAGATCCGTTGGTGTTACCGTGGAGACCGACCTGAGTGGCGACGGCTCCTCCACCAACTCCTGCTGCGGCTCCGCCCCCGTTATTTGTGGTCACGATCTGCGGCTGATCGTACTTGATCAGCCAATTGTCGTTGCCTCTGTCTGTGTTGCGGATGATGTAGTCCAGAACGACGAGTCGCTCGAATTGAAGTTGGAATTTCTGCGCCATCCACGCCGGCAACGGCTCCACCTCGAACCGCCTCAGCCAATGGTCGGCATCTTTGAAACCATCCACGTACACTTGAAAAGATCCGCTCTGCGCAAAATAAAAAAAAATACGTTCAATCACTCTAAACTTAACTTTCACATGAAATACCTTGGGCGGTAAACCAATCCTATTGAATCTCAATCCAACATTCGGGAACTGTTCCATGATGGATCGTTTAATTCGTGCCTTCTGCCTATCTATCCGCGGATAGTTGAACGTCTCCGACACCAGTTTTACCACCTGCAAAGGCATTTTCAATAATAGCAAACGAACAAGCAATCTAAGGAAGAAGACGAACCCTAGTTTTCGGCACGATGTTCAAATCTAGCTTGGTGTCGACCAGAGAGGCGGCCGCTTCCGAGAGGTATCCTTGATTTGGTATAAGACAGGAACGGCCGAAGCAGCAAGGGCAGCACAGCTTATGCATCCATTTGGTCCATTTCGGATTCAACCTACCATATGGTTCCTCGTCTTTCGGCTTGAAAACGCCTATAATTTTCTTGAAACAAAACCAAAAACAATAAACTCAGTTAATATAAAAACCAATCACAATTTGAACACATTTTTTTAATTCAAAAAAATAAACATAATGAGCTTATTTTATTATTTTTTTATTCATTTTTTATTATGCATTGTTTTTACTGAAGATTATACTCAAAACTATCCAAGTTGGCTTAAACCCAAATTTTAAAATACTCCAGAAACAACGAATATTGCTCAACATTAAACTTAATTTTCATTCCATTTATTTTGCTTTTAAATAAGCAACTTACATTTAAAATGTATACACCATTAATTAAATAATTAGAAACAGATGAAAGTCCACTAATGGAAATACCATACGGAGCTGCAAATGTAATAAAGTTTTACTTAATCAATGCATTAATAATATGCACAAATCGGTCAATTTATTGGAGATAAATTGATTCATATTTTTATTTATCATTAGAAACGAAAACAAATTAGTCATAATTTGCGCGAGTGATGCAACTGATACATCATGCGAAAAAATAATAATATATATATAAATAAATTAATAATATATACTACAAATATGTAGAATTTGCGTAATCATCATATTTGCATAGTATGAAATTTCGTTATCGGAGGTAAAAATACCATTTGCTCATTTTTTCAACGCACATTATTCAAACTTGAAAATAATAATTATGTGACATACATTTAAAAAAAAAATGAAATAATTAGAGTAGACTTTGAACATTTGCAGTTGGTATAAGTAAATAATCACGCTGTTGAGAAATCTATTTTAAAACATGCGATCGTAACAATATTAGTACACTAGACGACAGTGTGCATGTGCGAAGGAATCCAAACGTTGCATTTAAGAGGCTTGAAAATGCAACGTCCCCTGTATTCCTTCCGATCGTGTACGCCTTGATTTTGGTTTTCTACAGCGACTCCATGGTTTTAAATCGGTTAAATTTGGAGACGTGTCGTGGTTTTGCAGGCGATTAAATCAACTACGACTAAAAACTAGTGATAACAAAGACCAACAAATTACTGGAAAACATAATAATATCGACCTACTAATTGCAGAACATGATAAATACATAAACCTAGTTGCTATCGACTATTAATAACAATGTTAAACTGTTAATACTCAATTTGTTGAGTGACGAGTTTTCTGATACTAGAGATACTGATATTTAATATCTTGCTATGCGTAGCAATCAATTGGAATTGTTATTTGTAATAACTACTGACAACCAAGTGGGCACGTGGCCAGATCTAAGTTGAGAACAACTGAAATTCTATTCAACAGAACAAATAAATAAATGAGCGAAACTTACGGCTTCTGGATTTTTCACGAAGTACGACCCGCTCGACCCCTGCGATATCCTCTCGGGGTAAATGCCATTGTCTATGGCGGTTTCTGCGTTCGATACGAGGTCACTGAAGAGCGGATCATCTGCAATAGATTAAAAATGAATAAATTTATCAATGCACGATGAATTCGATGAGTCGTATAGTCCAATATATCTAACTTGACCTCCTCGCTTCAACCGAAGAAAGATAAGGGTACACACGTAAGACAAACAAGACTCGGCGCTTGATCTTCGATAAGCTAAATATAAATAGGATTTAAAACAAACTGTGCGATGGAATTATGAACCTTTGAAGGTGTTGTTCGGCAATATTTCAAATTCCATATGTGGAGCAGAAAGCGCCCGGCCACATAAGCACTTTAACACATGTTTCCAACAGTTTATTGGAGAAACGTGCACAATAGTTGCCGGCTCGACACGAACTGTGCGCGAAACGAAACACGAAAAATAACAAGAGCACAGGTAGCCTTAATTATGCAACTGATAAAAACAGCGTTATTCCAACTATTCACTGTGCACATTGAATATGACTAAATATTGATTTTACTAAATTAAATAAGATTTAATCCAATTACGGGATTATCGTCATTCCTTTAACGTACGTAAATAAGTAAATTTGTTTCAGCGTGACAAGTAAAAATAGAAACAATGAAGTTCAAAATTGAAATGGAAAAATAAAAACAAGTTTACAAAATAAACAAGTATCAGTCAAACTGACCTGGGAAATGGTTGTATGTGACATCCATGGTGCCGAGGAGAGGCTGAGATTCCCTGTTGATATCAGGTAAGTCCAGCACTGGCTCAAATGTAACATCAGGCACCAGCCTGATGTCATCTGAGGAGGATCCATCTGATTCTTCATCAGCTCTCAAGGCACTTGTGCAATGCACCTGGCAATCCACTGTGGTGCTAACCAGAATAGGCACTATCTCTGCATCAGTTGCACTCATCACAGCAACATCCACGATCACAGCCACTCAGAATGATTGTAATAATAACAACAACAACTGTGCAACAATAACATTTAACTTTAGGAAAACAGAAACCGATTCGCGTTTCAATCCTATCTAGATATGTACTATAAATTATCACATTGGCTCATTCCACTGCCTTTCTCTCTCTCTCTCTCTGTCTTACTCTCAATATTTCTATCTCTGTGCCCCAAGGTTTTTTGGTAATTGAATTGTAGTAGCTAATTGGTAAATAGTAGAATTATTATCACTGGTTTTGGGGCTTGGACTGAGGGGCATCTCTTCGACGATCGCACGCACAACCACTAAGGCTCACGAGCGCGCGGACATCTTGCGATATGGACTAGAATTTGTATTATCCTTTTCGAGATTTATCGCACGTACTGAGGGACAGAGATTACAAAATTAAATCTCTGCGATAATACTCTCGGCGCTCTACGATCCCTCACTTTTGACAGGTGTCAGACGACAATGAAATAGGAACAAAAAATACACATACTCACTTGACATGCAGGGTTGCCAATGGGCGGAATGAAAACAATTTATGACACTGGCAAAACAATACACATAACCTATGATTGTTTGATAGAGATCTTTCGGCACCGTGAAACAAATAGTGAACAGAGTTGAGTTGATTGTGCACGATTTGCGACTGAAAATGGATATTGGAGAGTTGCTGAATTACAAGGTAGACTTTATTTAATTTATTTTTTTGTATATTTGAATGTATTTTTGTAGCCATCTCAAGCAGTCAAGAGGCCTGCTGAAGGCGATGAAGAGGATAACGAGAATGATCATGATAAACATAAGAGGATGAGGAGGCTGGCCAGGGCTAAGGCAAGCCGTATGACTAGACCATCATCTCCAACACTTTCGATTGCTACAGTTGACACAATCACTGATGAGGAGAGGGCTGAGATTCTAAAGTTTGTGGAAACTGAGCATACAGAGGGAGAAATTTTGGATGAAGGAGCAATCAAAAAGATTGTCCTCAATTTTGAAAAGCGATGCTTAAAGAATCGCGAAATGCGCATCAAATTCCCAGAATCTCCTGAAAAGTTCATGGAGAGTGAAGTGGAATTGCATGAGGTTCTACAAGAGATGAGGGTTTTAGCTACGGCTCCAGATTATTATCCGCTTTTGATTCGTTTGAGCGTAATTCCCAGTCTTCTTGAGCTTTTATCACATGATAATACGGATATTGCTGTGAGTGAAGATTTATTTCTTTGATATAATTGTTTATAATTATATAATTTTTAGGTGGGAACCATTGAATTGCTGCAAGAAATGTCTGATGTGGATATCCTGAATGAATCAGAGGAAGGAGCTGATGCATTGGTGGAGTCGCTCTTGGAGCATCAGATAATAGCGCTTTTGGTGCAGAATTTGGACAGGTTGGATGAGACTGTGAAGGAGGAGGCGGATGGGGTGCACAACAGCTTGGGAATTGTTGAGAATTTGACGGAGTTAAAACCGGAGATTTGCAATGAAGCCTCCAAACAAGGTCTGCTGCAGTGGCTTCTAAAACGTTTAAAAGTCAAAGCGCCTTTCGATGGAGTAAAGTTATACGCGAGCGAGATTCTATCCATTCTGCTGCAGGATAACACACATAATCAATTGGCTCTGGGAGAAATGGATGGAATTGACACTTTGCTGCAGCAACTGGCTTTCTACAAGAAGCACGATCCCTCCAATGCAGAGGAGCACGAGCTTATGGAGAACTTATTCAATTGCTTGTGCGGATCCCTGCTCTCAGTTCCCAACAGAGATAAGTTTTTGAAGGGAGAAGGACTGCAATTGATGAACTTGATGTTACGCGAGAAGAAGACATCCAGGAATGGCTCGCTGAAGGTGCTGGATTACGCAATGTCTGGACCCCACGGTAAGGACAACTGCAACAAATTCGTGGATATCCTAGGGCTGCGGACTATTTTCCCACTATTTATGAAGACTCCTCGTAAGAACAGGAAGAGGGTGTTGTCGGCGGAAGAGCACGAGGAGCACGTTGCTTCTATTATTGCATCGATGTTGAGGAACTGCAAGGGTTCGCAACGACAGAGGTTAGTCAGCAAATTCACGGAGAACGACCACGAAAAAGTGGACAGATTGATGGAGCTGCACTTCAAGTATCTGGAGAAGGTGGAGACTATCGACGATGGGACTGATGAGGATGAGTCGTACATGAAGAGGTTGGAAGGTGGATTGTTCACTTTGCAGCTAGTGGATTATATAGTGTTGGAGGTCTGCAATGCAGGACCTGCGAGCATCAAGCAACGCGTGGTGCAGGTGCTTAATCTTCGGGGAGCTTCTCTGAAAACCATTCGACATGTCATGAGGGAGTATGCGGGGAATTTGGGAGAGGAGGGCGACAAGGAGTGGCGAGACCAGGAGCAGCAACACATCCTACATCTCGTCGACAAATTTTAATGATAGGAATTTTCAATCTAGTTATATTAAAAGATCCTTTGGTATCCAATTGGGTAATAATATGTATACCAACAATATCAAAATATATATATATTTGATAAAAATAAAATCTTTAAGTTGAAAGAGTCAATTTTATTTTATTTAAAGCAAAATAGTCCTTGAGAAGGATATGAAGAAAGAAATATCAATTGTTCAAAAATATATTTGAATAATAATCATAAATACAAATTATTAAATAATGTTTGTTGTATAGATAATTCCTTTCAAACAGATTGCATCAAGTTGAAAGTAATCGGAACAAAGAAAACGAACATTTTTATTCTCGTTAAATCTTCGCTCTTCGAAGACAAAAAATAAATAAAAGAAGAGACGTAACGTTACAAAATACGGTCTATACAAGTATAACAAACAAGAAAAGTCAGTGTTATCAGCAACTGTTCCCATAGTTATAGAACAATAATTATAATCCCGTAACAAAAAAGAAAAAAACGATACTTCATTCGTAGTTTTAAAGAGTTTTTTTTTGATGTACACTTCACAACCCGACGACAACCAACTTCTTCAAATTGAACACTTCATTCCATATGTTATTACTATTATGCATCAGTCCTGCCCACCCACGTTAAATCGACAACCAAAACGTGAAAAATGGAAGAAACAACAATTGAGAAGAGGAAATCCACAGAAACGGAGGATAAAGGTGATCGAAAGCACAACAAAATTAAAAGATAAACAAAAAAAAAACGTAAATGTATATAATATATGTATATTAAATATAAAATGGCACAGCATTTCTTCTTTATCCGCCTTCCGTTAAACTCATATGAACCAATTATCTCTCATTTTCATTTGCCCGTTAGATTTGCCGGATAGGCGGCGGTGCTCTAACCATCTTACACGAACCCAGAAGAAGTTATTACCTGAATGGATGATTCTCATACGACACGTGTGGCATTGTCCCGAAACATTTTCTCTCCCAAAAGTTCAACTCAAAAGCAGGAGAAAGAAAACAACGAAACAAAATATTAACTCTCTAACATTAAAAAAAAACTAATGTGCACACTTTTAAACAATAAAAATAATAATTCAACCGAGGGGGGGCGGGGCAACCAACGAAAGGAAAAATAATGTATATATATATATAAAAAAATATTTACACCACTTACAAATTTAGTTTTTCGCCTAAGATTGTTTTACTTCAACACTCAACCAACTTCATTTCACTTTCTTTTTCTCTTATTCTCTTTAATCCTGATGAGAATCAGGTGATGAAAAAATATTTTCACCGTAAATATATAATTATATAATCTTTTTTTTGTTAAATTATTATTTATATATGTATATATATAGAATTCTTATTTTTATTTTTACCTTTTTTTGTATTTTTAATATGATATTATGTTTTGCCTGGTGGTCCTTTCTCCACTTTATACATACATATATATATATATATTATATAGTAACAATTTCATATTCTTTCTCTCTCGAAAGTTGAAAGCGCACAACAACACTCTTAAACACGCACTATCTGTCTTAGAATTCCCCAATAGATAATTGTCGTCGTGTTTCGGTTTTGCATCCCCCGTCTTCGGCGCTTAAGACAGATAAAAGGAGTGCTGACCCTCGGAGGCTGCCACCTTCAGCTTTTCGCGCATCACTTCGAGGCTAGAGTAATCGGGAAGCTTGAGGTAGTTGACGCACGTCATCACAGAAGGAAGGAAGTCATCGGGATTCATGTTTACGTCCAACGTCCGTCTCACTACGGTCAGTGGTGGTGAGAGCGACTTGAATCCTGAAAGTAAATGTAACTCGTTAATAACTTAAGTCACTGGGAAGAAGATATTAGATGAACTCACCTCCAACTGGGAGCCTGGGACTTCCAGTCAAGAACTGAACAAACAGACGCTGCTGCTCACGATCGTACGAGCTGAGCACTTCGAAAAGAAAGCGAATGGCACGAGAATCCGCCGTGTAACCGTGGTCCGGTCTGCAACATTCCATTAAGGTCTTCACGTCCCAGCCAGTAATGGCATCTCGCGGACTACCGCAGAAGACCGCCTCCAGCTCCTCTGGCTGGAACATCCGCAAGTTCTGGATGGGAAACACAGACTCGAATCCTTCGCGCAATGCCTCCATCTGTCTGTTCACACCTTCGAATAGGAACCAATGGTTCACGAGGTTCGTGTACTGATGCAGATTGTGGATAGTCACGCTTGTCACGCGTCCATTCTTGATAAGTTCGACGTTGTGTCCGGGCAAAACAAAATCTATTCCTAAATCCGTTATCGAGCATCCATCGAATTCCAAAGCTTCGATCTACGTAGATACAAATAACGTATTAATATACCTGACATACATTTAAAAATATAAAATAAGCAGTTGCCACCAACCTGTGTCGTTTTATCTGCGGCCGACAACTCTGGGTTCGCCAGAATTGCGTCCCGTTGTCGCACGATATCCTGCATCTTCCTCAAGGTCTTGTGAATATCCGGAGTAATATGTGCCAAATCTCCTAATCCCAGGCTATGCTCCTGTCCTAACAACCATCTGTAGAATGTTAGCGAGAACGGCAAGTCCAGCTGTGGATTACAGAAAAGTATATGAATAACACATATGGGCTGTATTAGAAAGTTAATTCTTCCTTACCATTCTAGAATCCATGACCGCTTTGGCCATGAACTTGCCCAAAAAGCGGAACTTTGTTTTGATTTTAGAAATCTGCGAGACCTTGGCTCCTCTGGCGATCGGTGCCGGAAAAAGGCCGACAGCGTTATGCACGTAATCGCCGGTATTTTCGGGCGCGTGCCAAAGCTCCAGGTCGCACTTTTGGAGTTCTTTGGATACGAGAGCGTAAAACTCTAAGGTAGGACCTAAGCCGGTTCCAACCTCGTTTTCATATTGCACTTCAAGCAAGGCCTTCGAGGAGGCTAAATCCTGCATCACTTGTTCCGCCTGTTTGAGAATGTCCTCGCGGGAAATGGTGCGTTTCCTTCGATCCAAGCGCGGCGTTACGCGTTCTTGAGAGTCAGTGCTCGTCAACTCCGGGGACATGTCGAGAAGACGTTGGAGTGCCCTGTCCCTATCGAAAGAGGTAGCGTAGAAAAGTAGCTGCCGTGTCTCGAATGGAAATAGGAATGGACAAACGGAGGCGATCTGTTGTAACCAGTTTGGCAGATTTCCAGTCATGATCACCAGTGGATCTTGTAGTTGACGGGACGCCTTCGCGGCAATTTTACTATTTAGAAAGTCTTGCGTTGGTAATATCGTCCTGATTTCCACAGCCGGGTAAAGCGTGGTCCAATACATGTTGATGGCGTTCAGTATTCGCAACAAGCAGAGTACTTCGAGAGAAGCATCTTGAATCGTCACAGTTTCAGGCAGGGAAGTAACTAGGAAAGGCGACAACGGCGAATGCACAGACGGAGTCATACCATCGTTCCAGAGATCGTCTCCTTTGCGGCGAGATGCATTTTTACTGCTGGAGCCCTTTCCTTTCCTGCTTGAATGGGTGGATGAGCTGCCGCTTGAGGTTGACTTTTGGTTCGGCGCTGGTTCCTCTTTGAGTGGCCTGTAGTAGATAGTGTGGGTCTGCACCCAAACCCCTGCATGTCCCAGAGGAGTCTCGTTGTCTGTATCGGTTTCACTTTGGTCATTGCCGTTGTTACTAAATTGTCGAACCGCTTGGTAAACGGTCATGTTATAAGGCAAAACGGTATTGCCAATGAGGAACTGTAACTTGTGTTTAGATCCGGATTGCGAGATCACAACCGTCGCGAGGGTATCCTCGATATCATCATCGGTATCACCGTCATCGCTGTCCGCGCTGTCTTTATCACGAACACGTCCATAACCTCTCACAACCAGATACCTCTCAATTGCCTGTACAAGAGCCAGTGGATCGATCTTTACCGTACCGCCTTTCCACTGTTTCAAATTGGCGCACTCCGGATGGCGTTGCAAATTGCACTTCAGTTGGTGAGTGTTAAAGAACTTCAGAGCGCTGGTACCGCCCCTTCCACCACCGCTGTTTGCCGGAAGATCATGTACCTTTACCGGGAATTGCTCCAACTGTGAAACGCATCCATTCAATTTCGAGACTAACGCTCCCATCCAGGTACCGTTTAGTTTCTCCATCGTTCCTGAAGTGGCATCCGCTTCCAGTGGGCAATTAGCGAACACGTTCAAAAATATACGTAATCTTTGATCCCTATCGATTGATCCGTTGCCAGCTGCCAAGTACGAGAGTAGTGCCTTTATCAAACCGGAATGGTTTACCTCGAATGGGGAAATATCTGATTCGATAAGAATTTCGCGCAACTCGCATAAAGCACCGCCACATTCATTCGTTGGCAACTTCTGGATGCAGGCTTTCAAACGCGAGAGCACGTTCATAGCCGGATGTTGTGTGCCTGTTAACTCATTTCCGGAGTAAGAGTCAATAAATTTCGTTGCCTGAAAAATAAAAAATAATAAATACAAATAAGCTACAAAAACTTTCCCATTAACTTCCGATTAAAGCAATTTAAAATTACCTGATCTCGAATCCATGTACGTGTTTTCTCCCTGTTGCCAGCTGTTAAGTTGGAATTTGATGTGGATTTGTTGAGGCAGCTGGTCATCTCCTTGCTGTAATTTCTGTCGTGCGAAGAGGAATTCATGTTCCTACCCCAGTGGGCGGGATTGAAATTCTTTAAAAAGTTCGAGGCCTTCGAGGATCCAGTGGAATATCGTGGTCTAAATTAGAAGTAAACGTTAATTCCGTTAATTTAGTGAATTGAGTATTTAATTAAATTACTACCTGTTTGTAGTAGAGTTCGTTGGTGTACTTGCAGAGTTCGGCCCGAGAGAAGCAGTTTTCGTAAAGATATCTTGTATTAAAGAAGGTGCCAAAGGTGTTTCATCATGTCGAGATTTTGAAGATCTACCGCCGCCACCTGCACTACTTCGTTTACCTGCTCTTTTACGTTTCAGAACATCGCTGATACGAGCATGGGATGGACTCGGAGAACGAACCTCACCTTCAACAACTGCAGTATTTCTCATGTGCGGTTCGGGCGTAGATGTGTATAGAGCCGTGCTCGAAGGACCGGTGTTGGGGACTGTAACGGCTGTCCCATTTGGGGTAATATTCACTTTGTTGCTCGAGGAAGTTTGAGAAGTCCCTGGTTGCGAGCTATCCATGGAAAACGACATTGCACTAGACGTTGCCGATTTCGGAGGGCTCACACCTAATGGAACATCCGGATCAGCGAGCTGATTGATTTGATGCATTACACCTTCGCGCCTGAAGTGAACACCGAATACGTCCGGTAACTTCGAGATCAAAATCTCTGCCATCTGCAGTGATCCTACTACAATTCTCAAGTCGCTAGAAGCCATCATTCCAGCAATGTGGCTACTGACTACCTGATTTTTAAGCACTTCTTTTAATAATTCCGGGGTGGCGTAATAGACCATTCTGAGAAGAGCTTTCAGACATTTACAACGGACTGTTGGTCCTGCGCTTGACGAGTAGACCTCGTATAGAACGGAAAACAGTGATCGGATAAAAGCAGCTGCCAATCCTCGCTCTTCCCGAAGACAAGCGACTCTGGCATCGCGATTCGCTGAATTCGGACGACTTCCTGCTGTCATCAACGGTTCACTGGTAGGAGTGATTTGCGTATTCATCGGTGCAAATCTTCTCTGAACCGGCCTTGTGGTTCCCGTGTCTTCGTTAATTTGTTGAAGCGAGTGGAAGTCTATGGTATAAGTGCGACCCAAAGTGTTCAAGCTGACTTCGTCATCGCCATTCATGTGAGCGGCCTCGATCATCCTGCTGTCGACAGCACCATACGGATGCCACAATCCCCTATCATCTTTCCACTGCCAAGTTGGTTGATCTTTACCAACATTTGCGGGCCTTTCCAGTAAGCCATCAACGACAAAGATGCCGTCCGTTGGCAGCTTGGGCATCAATTCGCCAATTAGAGCAGTGATCTCGTACAGCTCCTGAGGCTGTCTAGGCACTAGTTCAACTTCATCTTGATTCACTTCCACCGATCCGGTCAACAAGTATAATAATGTTTCAGCAATATTCTGCTTCAGTAGAGTCAACGCCAGATCTGGACAGTTTGCGCACATGACGGACAGCATTCTGAGAACAGTGATAAAAGTGCCGGTGCTAATTACAGGTGGAGTAACGACCAGTAACTGCTGTAGATTTGTCAGCAAATCGGTACTCGCTATTTCCTGCAGTCTTGCTGGCTCCAATTGAAAACTGTCCACTAATCTGCTGAAGGCCAAGCAGACGCTCTCAACACTTTTCTTATCCTGTTGTGTTAAACGGTTCGCCAGTAGCGGTAAAGACTCGCCAACGTACTGAAACTCTTCACTAGTCAGATTTAGACAACAGTTTGCTGTTACAGACAGAGCATTTCTCTGCGCATTGATCGAGAAGAAGTCTAAGTACATCAGACATGCGGCAACTCCCCTCTGTAAACATTAATACACATTTTGTTATTCATATTAAATCAATATATCCACTCATATTACAGTCAACTCCCATTCAATAATTACTATAAACTTACAGCTTGTAGGATTGCCTTCGAGTGTCGTCTAGAAAGCATATCAAGAGCAGTAAGCGATTGCTCCGCAACATCCATACATTGGATCACTTGAAGCTTTTCTAAAAATACCGGAACTGCATCTACTACGACCGCTGATGACCGCGGAAGTGCTTCCATCATGTACGTTAAAGCGCGACAGGCGTGATTCATCTAAAATAAATAATAATTATTCAAAGACTGCTTTCTGAAATTGCGTCGATAAACTTACAATGTCAAAATTATGCTCCATTCTAAGTAAATTAATCAAAGAAGGGACAACTTGCTTGACCGGAAATCCGGTGAGTGTGTCCTCGTTGCCCATCACCAACATTTGGCACATCTCAATGACCGCTTGTAATTGTTGCCCTTCGTCTCCAGTGGCCTGCAACCCCTGTAGCAATTGCTGAGCCTTCGTCGCAGCTGAAATACAACATAATATTAAGTATTATTACTGGAAACCACAAGATAAAGAAAATCAACTTACAGCTGTTGGCACCCATACTTCTGTGCAACAGGTGCTGCATCCTTGGGCCAAGCGCGCCGAAAAGATGAGGAGGAAGTCCACGAGCTTCGAGAAGAGCCTGCAATCTTCCGACTTCACTGTCGTCGCTCTCCGAGTCGGCGCCAGGACCGGAAGGACCTCCACCACTCGCCATCGCAAGAGTAGCTTCTTGTGGAGAAGGTGGTTCGTCTGAAGCTACGAAAACAATACAAAATTGAAAATTATTACCCCATGTACACTAATAAAATAAAACCACAAACTAGGAAATATATCTGCTATATCAAATTCATAAAACAGAGCGTAGTAATCATCCAATAGATCCATCGTACAAATTACAAATGATATATATGTATTATATGTAAACCGAAAACAAAATCAGGAAACGAATGACTTTGACATCACTGATTGGGAGGATTCGTCGAAGTGGAAGCTTTTAGCATCATCGCTGTCAAATCTGGTACTATCACTTTATATTGACGAACACACACAGGTAGTATGCACACAAAACGAGGACCTCCTCTCCTCCGATACCTCGATTTGAGTTAAAGCCGGCGAGGAGGTGGTATCAACAAAATAATCCAATGACAGATAATTTAACATACGAGAGCTTGATACGAACCGTCTTCGATATTCGTTCGCGTTTCGATAACAACAACATGAAACAATTCCAATGACTGAACGAAAATAAATAAAATAGAAGCAAAGAAAAAAAATCGGGATCTAGAGCAGATAAACATGAAAAAACGGAACGGTATTGTAGCAGCAGTTCAAATATAGCATCCAAGGTCGGTGGCATTTAAAAATATTAGTTTGTTTCACGCGAAATGTCCGATTTTTATGTGTGTTGATTATAAATATGAACAGCTAATAAAATATAATAATCGTTTACATTCATATATCGTGTCACTACAAGAGAAATTATGAATATTTTATGACTTTTCTGCAATATGCTATGCAATATATAATGGTATGATTGGTAAACTCAATGAAAGTCAATACTAATGCTACAAATCATTGAACGTCTCACTAAAAACAATGCTACCATTTAACTAATGAACATGCATATGAATCAACATGTCGATATATTGTATAATAGTAGTTGGTGCATTCGGTGTAAAGTTTACCTTGTAGTCCATTATTGGGAATGTCAGATTGGTCGGAAGCCATTGCAGGGGTGGCTGGGACAGGGGCAGGAGCGGCCGCTCCCACCTTATGTTGGCGGGACGCTCGGCTGCTGCTGCTGGAGCCTCGGCCACCACTCGAACTGGCACACGAACCCGTTGTTGCGTTGTGCCCTGCAAAGCAGAGAATGGTAACTGATTACACAAGGCACACTATGCAGTATTCTTCATACAAGGCAATATTTTCGGTAAGATATGCCATCGAACGCAATAAACAAACCTCTGCACTTCGTATTGATTCGCCTCCTTCGGCTGATCATCATTTCTAATATTTCTTTGTTGTTCACTATGAATCATCATATGCAACGTATGTGATGATATAAGTGATCAAACCTAGACTTGCTTACTCGAACTTCGTAAATATTGATAACAGCTGTATTACTTATCGTTTTTCTGTTTTATAGATAAAGATAAACAAGCTACTCGATTTTAGTTAGTTCAGCATGTATGTTCTTTCTTGCAATAAGTTAATTACTTTAGATTTTACTCTATTACAATACTGATGAGAAAACATTGAACCAGAATAATGTTATGGTTTATTGAAAATTAAGAACTTGCTTACCTTTGCTATTGCGAGTGCTGCGTCTGAGAACGGCGCCGCTGCGGGTGAGACGTGAAGGCTCCGAGTCCTCCCGCTTGGCCTGATGACTGCTGGTGGCCCCCAGTGCTGCTGCAGTCTTCCTTGCGTTTAGGTTATTATTATTCTGATTGTGCTGTGGCTGTTGCGGTTGGGAAGTAGACGACGCTTCCTGAAGCGACTTAATGCAAGAGAGGGTAGATGTCAAACAGGTGGGAGCCGTCGATGGTCGAACCGGATCAGAAACGCGACCTTGACTCCTCAGCGGGTACTTGTGTTGGCCGCAGTTGGAGGAACTGCTGCTGCTGCAACTTGCTTCGGAAGATGCGCTGAAACTGTTCTTGCTTCTGCCTTTCCTAGGTAAACGTGATGCGATCTCCTCGTCCTGTACTTTTGTGCTGGCACCACCACGTAATGCGTCTACGGATTTGCGGGTCTTGGGCTTCGTCGTCGTAGCAGATGTTGATGCCGAGGTGCTCGGCGTCGAATCCAAACTGGACCTGGTGCGCGGTTTTGAAGTTTTGCCGGCGGCAACCGCCTCCTCACGCTTCGACTTCTTCGTTGTTTCTGGAACGATAGCCGCGTCCTCGTCCTTCAAGGTATTGTTATATCTGGACAGCCGCTTGTTATGCTTCTGATTGGTTTGTGAATTGGTGGACTTGGAGGCGGCTGCGACGACGGCGGCGTTGCGCACGTCCTCTGTAGATTTAGATGACCGACCGGACGAGCCGGATGGTCTGTTAGAGGCGGGTTGGTGATGGCGCTGGTGTGTCGTCGATGATGCAGAAGACGACGATGCCGTCTGATTGCGGTTACGATGAACCGGGGAGGATGGCTGTGACGGGGGAGGCGGAGAAGGTGTCTCCGTACGAAGTCTTTTGCTCTGGGCAAGGTGTGGGGGCAGCGCACGCTTGCGGCGGCTCGTGCTGGCACCAGCGGTGGCGGTGGCACTAGCTGGATCTGCCATAGACGCTCGCTTCACAGCACCACCCTGCAGCCACACTCATTCCCTCGTATCTTCACAGACAAAATAATTGACCGTAGCCTGCAACAAAAACAAAAATTAACTTAAATCATCAATGCATCAACAACAAAAAAAACATTAACATGTACTAATAATTGTAAAACAAAGCTAATTGCTTACAATAACTGATTAAATGTTTTGTGATAACTTGGAATTACTAAGCCTAAATCAAATTTCAATTGTTCTAATTTTCCTCACAGAATCTTTGATATATGTACACTCAAATATTTATCAATATTATCAATTTTTAAAGCTTCTAGAACTACAAGACAAACTAAAATCAAACCTTCTTAATTAATACTATACATTGATGTCATATAGATGTAATTTCTGATGTATCAACTAAGAACAGGAAAACATATATTTTTTTTAATCACAAAGACAAAATGTCAACCTGTCCTGTTCGATGAAAATTACTATTTATAAAATATGTTGAGTATAGTGGACTTACCAAATGAAGATGTGTAAGTAGCAGATTAAAATATAAATACTTTAACAAACAAATTAGGAGTATGATAAAATAAAAATAGCACTGTTTTCACATACAGTGCAATATGCATGCAAATGCAATATTTTAAGGTTAACAATTTGACAATTGGATGCAACTGCATTTGCAGCAAATCATCCGGAAGAAACAATCACTTGAATATCTTTCATATGAGGAATCACAGAAAATGTTAAGGATATTATAACTAACGTCCATTTTGCAACAATGTTTTACTTCTAGCATTAATAAAGATGATATATGACTCATTTTGTAATAAATTCCACAATCATTTCCAATTGACTAAATTTGCATCTCGAACAAAATAAATTGCATAATCATTAAATTTATTACAAATGTTATATTTTTATAAAATAATCTTGTTATTGTAATGTGAAAGTTAAATATAAATGATTGATTGAAAATTTAAAAAATAATGTTATATAACAATGGGAAATTAACAATGATTCAAGATGTTAGATAAAAAATGAGTTAATTGTAAATATGTTTGAAACCAGAAAATAGTTTTATGATTCTATTAGTCAATAAGTATATAAATTTATAGGTTTTCTTACATGTTAATCAGCAACTGCAAATTGTTATTTGTATGCAACTGAATGTCAGATGCCTTGGAGGTTAATGAAAGAACTGATGGTACTTGATCGAGTGACACATGAGTATACAGAAAGAAAAAAATGACACTTGATTAAATGTCAAACAGAAATAATAGTAAAAATAATGTTTGCTATATACCTTCCTCTTGCTTAAAAACAAAAAGGAGGAAACACGAACAACTAAAAATAGACACAACAATTATGCCTATTCCAAAAGAAAGAGAAGAAGGCGAAAACTAATTGTCTGAATGCAGTGATTGCGATGAAGAGGAGAGTCTCGTTCTGCTCGGTTCAGTGACGTTCCAGGTCTAAAAATAAAATCAAGATACCCGAATTCGATCAGACAATAACAAAAGAAGCAACCGTTTCCGTCTTCGACTACGATGAAATCGCGAGGGGGGTGGACTGTTGGATAATCGAAGCAGCGACCAATCGCATACAGAAGACTTGCACTTTTTCACGAGGGGGGCCAAACTATGCACAGAAGAACTGCACTAAACTTCATTTTACAGATGTTTACAACGCTGCCATGTTGTTCAGTCGAGCGGAGAAACGATTCAGAATTTGTTGCTAAATGTTGTTTGTTTGTTGCGCTGTTTATATAATGTTACTACTGCGTTCACACACAACAGAACTAGCGAAATGCAAATTAAAAAATGTGAAGAAAAATAATAAAGAAACATGGATAACAGCAGGCATTAGCAACACCATTGTTTATGAAAGAAATAATAAATAAATAAAGCTCGATGACGCACGGCAACACCGCAAACGTATATAATAGCACCATCTAGGACGATGCATTCTTTGTTCATTTTTTTTTGCTATATTTTACTCACTTGTTTTTATGAGTGTTGTTAATAAACTTCTCTAGGCGCATGGGAGAGAATATTGTTGATAGGTTTACGTGTATCTATCTATGTGAAGAAATACGTTACCGATTCTTGGCACCATATCCAGTAGTTTCGTTCGAGCGAGAGAATTTGCTCCTTGGAAATACCGGATCCCAGCGTAAAGTTCCGGACTTCAACTGAACTATACTCGAACCCTTTGCTCTCTCTGTTCCCCCTAGACCAGAGTCCTTCTTCTCTGTTCCCCTCTACCAGCTATTATCAAATCAGCAAAACTAATCCTCACGCACACTCCGCGCTCTGTTCTACCCCAAACTGTCAAACGACGATAATGTCGGAGATCGAACAACAGGCTACCAACATTATCAACAAAACAGAACCAAACAATACTAGAAAAACTAATTAAAAAAAACGCATTAATTAAAACAACAATTTCTTTTTCCAAGGAACTCCGCCTATGTACTTTCACGCAAACGAAAAGTAAGAAGCCATTCAGAAATAGAACGAAAAGAAACCAACCAGCCAAAATTATCGATTAGGTTGGCAACACTGAAGCCAAAATCACACAGCACGCACGCATCGTTTTAATTATCTTCATCATCCTGGATTCGTTTATTTTAAAAATGTTTGTTTATTGCGACAACCAAATGTATTCTAAATATTCCAACGAATGTTTTATTTGTCTGTCCACCTATCGCTCACCAGATTTATTGTTTTAAATTATTAATATATTTTTTTTATTTAACAACACAACATGTTTATTTTTATTTAGTCTGATGGAAAAAAAAACGTTTATAAATGTGCCTCGAATTCGATGCTTTTCGTTACGGGCACTGCGAAAAGACATCAAATATGATGCGGCAATGTGGGTGGAAATCAAAGAGAGAGAGAGATGGATAATGGGGGCGGTCGCGCGGTGGCGCCATCCCGCGGTACTCTGCAGCAGCAAACTGCTCTTTAATCAATTAAAGGCCTCCGGTGCTTCAAATTGTGCAGAGTGCATCTGCGGATTCGAATGAGTCATGACAGATGCCGTCTGGTGTGCCGCACCTGCCGTTTTAAAGGGCAGCAGGGGAAGTCCCCAGGGATAACGAGATGTGTTGTGTTTTCAGTTCCGTTTCAAATTGAATCTGCTTATCCAAACATAACTAATCAAAAATATAACGAAATGATGCAGATTTATAAAAGAAAATATTTTTTCTTACGAATTACGAAAATCTTTTACATTATTATTTGCAAAAAGTATTATTCATTACAATAGAAATAATATTCACCTAAATTTAATGTAATTTATAGCAATAGAATTTTTTTAAATAAATTGTTAATAATGTATCAAATATTGAATCTTTCAATTATTGAATATTTTCTATAGATATAAATGAGTATTTCTAAAAGTATACTTATTAAATTTAAATTTCGAGGAAATTTTTATAACTGGTTTATATAATTGTGATACAATACATGTAGACGATCGTATAAAAGATTTGAGTGGAAAGGGCTGATTGTAAGAAATAAGCAAATCGGGCTGGGATTTCGAAGGTACACAATAATTGTTATATGGAAATAATGAACGGCATCGTCGTGGTGTGCGTGCGTGTGTGTGTGTGTGTTGTCGATCGATCGGATGGGTCGTTGGGTCGTCCAGGAGAGAGGAAGGAAAGTCTGGCGCAGAGAGAGCATCGCGAAAACATCCCCCGGGTTCAGTTAGAACCGGGCCGGCAGTTCGTGAAGCTCTTGCCTCTGGACTAGTCGCATATTCGTCTCTCAATCCCCGCACGAGAACTCGCTCGCTCGCGCTTCTTTTGAGCCTTTCGAACGAATCCGTTATAAAAACGAAGAAAACGGCTAACGTAAAGAAATCGCAAACATTGCAGGAATTGTAAGTGCGTTTAAGTTTTTTTTTTCAATGTTTCATCAAAACTCACGGTATCTTCTTCATTCTCCTCTACTCATGATTCGGGATTCGGGGGATCCGCTGCAGTTTCGAAAGAAGTGGAATCACTGAGCTACTATTGTTATTCTTTCTCTCTTGTCACTGACAGCGCGTCACTGGGAATTTTTCTTGATTGGTCTTTGTTTTTGTTTTTCTCTCTCTTTTTTTATTGTTGTTGTTGTTATTCCCTTGACGCTCGTGATTTTGTTGTTGTTCGGTCCAGAAGAAGGATGAGGTTTCGTGGGCCGAAGATGGGAAATATCTGAGGGTCGTGCTGGCACCCGTTGCCGCCATGGCCGTCTGAAAAGGGTGCTATGCGTTACCGGTCCGCGACGGCGACGACGAAGCGGACTTCCTCGCCTCCTGCTGCTCCTCCGCAGATCCTTCCGCTGCTGCTGGTGATCGCACTTGCACCAGTCGGCACCCTCTGCTCTGTCACCCACCAGCAGACTTTGCTCGTCCTCTCCGAGCTCTGCCACCATCGATTCACCCTCGACGAAGGCCTCAATCTCTTCGCTAACTTTTCCTTGAAAATGGTCCACACAAAAGGTAACTCTTTTCATCCACAAGAAATACGTGCATTTTTGAACTGCTCTTCTTCCGCAATGAAGAATTCTGCGACGAGGATTCTCTGTGGGTGCTGCAACACGTTGCAGCAGGTCATCCCATCTTGGGCACCCTCAGGCCAGAACTCTGCGCTCCTGTACACTACTTTTCCCTTTACCACAACGTTACCATGGCTATTTGGAATTGTCCACAGGTAAATACATACAATAATTACAAATTTCCATCATCAAAATTCATCTTCTGTTGATCAACAGAAAAAAAAAGACCAATCATTTAATTTCATCCGATATTTCCAAAACTTAGCTAAATGCCAATGTTGAGAATACTCAATTGTTTTATTTTATTGAATTTACTTCAATTGTAATTTCTGTTTTTTTTCAATAACTATATTAATGGACTTAATGGACAAAATGTAAATGAATAATGAATAAATTAATTTTATGAAAACAAATAATATGAAAAAACTAAATACTTGAAACTACTCTTTCTATAAAGTTTAATTGATTACCGATATTTCTGCTTAAAGAAATAGTAAACGTTCATGCAAACATCTTTTACAAAAAAATATATTGAAGTTAAAAGCTTTTCAAGCAAATTGGAAACATCATTAAAATGCACGGAATTCTACGAGCGAGTTTCACCTTTTTATATTTTTGTATCTATATTACGATTCACGTCTCATGGATAATGCAATATCCTGATTCCGCTTAAAGAAATAAATTGAAAATGGAAAAGCGCAGATATAGATCTTTCTTTGAATTGTTGTTAAACGCGTTTCATTGAAAACGAATTAAGAGGGAGAAGATTTTGATGAACTGATCCAGTCGTAATATTATTTATTTTACTTTTTTTGACCTATATTCTTGTAGATGTATCATGAGTTACGACGCACAAAGACAGTGGCGTACGTCTCATGTATAATTCAATACTCATTCTCGTTCAAGCGTAAAAGAAAAGAAATGGAAAATTCGCATGAAAATTATTTCAATTAATTGGAAATATGCAATTTGTTAAGAAAATAATGTGTTTCATTGAAATTTAGTATTTTCGTTCAGCGTTCAAACATAAATTGAAATGCTAAAGTGGATATAAAACTTCTTGTAAATTTAATCCTTTTGTGCAAAGAAAGAGTTTATAATGCTGAATGCAAATAAGAAACGACTTTATTAAATACAAGATTTAATTGATTTATTAAAAAAATCTGGATTTCAATAATGTTCAAAAATACTTAATTTGTATATGAAGTAAAATATGCACATGCCTTTGAAAATGCCTTTTGTTTTAAATTTGAAGTAGTTTTAATAACGATTTTCCAATTAAAAATTCGGAAAGAAAGAAATGATGGTGGTGCTTGTATAAATTCAGGGATGAATGAAAATAATTGCATTTGCAACTGGCTTTATTAAAGAAGTAATTGGTAGTTAAGGAGTCTCTCCTCGAGTCTGTTTACGACCATACATCTACACGTGTCCCCTTCAAGGATCCTCCTACCTGTTTTTTTTGTTCATCCTTCTTACCCTATTTACTACGCTCGCTGTGATGTCGCAGGATTCTGAGGAGGAGGAAATAGGAACTGCAGTTAACGTCAACATCGGTAGCAGCAGGAGGAGGAACATCAACAATTTGGGACCTTCCGCCCCATTCATAGCTAAAGGATTCGCGACCCTCGTCTCCTACATGAGGTGGAGATCGATTGCAATAATTGCTACCAGTGAGTAGAAGCCATCCGAGTTCATTCTTCATCGCGAAGAAATTAATTAAAATTTAATAAATTTGCTGCCTGCTAATTGGCCTCGCGTTAATTAAGCGTCCGTTGTTTCCCATTCCAGGAAAACAGACAGAAAACGTTATTTATTCTTCATAATTCCTCCACTTTTTTTTTGGTTTGTTGCCGTTACGTGGAAATCTTTATGGTCGGATATAAAAAGGACGCTGATAGCAATCCAGAACCGCCAGAGGCAAGGTTATTTTACATACTCGGGAATGCAGAGCGAAAAAAATAAAGATTTACATTTATTGCATCGCATTCTCTTAACGGGAAAATTGTACCAGGCGCATCCACCAAGATGAAAGTCTACAACATTTCGTTCAAACAGATTTTGTAAACTCCCGTTTATTATATCAAGTGTAGCACTAGACGCATTGTAAATCCGCAGTAAATTATTATATTTCCGTTTCCGGCAACAATTCAGAACTTAACATTTGCAAAAAAATAATCATTATGTCAAATATATATATATATTCATCAAATTGTATCTAAGCTTGGAAAAATAAATAAATATCGTTGAAAATTTCATAAAATATATCCATTTAATTTTAAAATAATTTAGTAATAAACTAAATTGATCATAATAACATTTCAATTAATTTCCATTAATTTTGCGTCGTTTGAAGATTGTCGGATTGCGGTTAAATTCAGTTGCAAATATTAGATCTCGCGTTGAAGTCGGAGATAATGCAATCGCACTAGCACTTCTTAAACGCGAAACTCAATTACGTCCGGATATAATCGTGTTTGTCTTCCACGACTGCGGCATGCATAAAATTGAAAAGTGCGTTGTGCAATGTTCGTCCTTTTTATTTTGCTTTTCGTTGTGCACCGTGGATGCCCAATTATCATGGGATGTTAAATCCCTTAATCCCGTTTGGAAACTTTACCGCTTTCTGTTTGGAGTTCGCAACGCTATAATCAGCTGCATGTGCGCTTTTGTAATGTATTTAAAAAAAAAGACACAACTTTTTTATATACTTTTTCTTTTGATGTTGCCCGGCGCATCCACCTGGGAATATTGCAGCTGGACAATTACATTTACTTTTATTTTATGCATAATACGAGCTTTTGTTAGTTTCAGTTTTTCAAACCAATAATTAAATCTGCTGCCATTAACAGTTAATCTATCACCGCTGTCATCGAAAAATGAAACTATTAATTTTTTGTTTTATGTGAATTACCGAAATGTGTCCTCGTTACGTTTTTATTTGGAATCAATGATGTAAAGCGTTCATTTATAATTAGCTTGGATTGAGTGGGATTGGGGGTAAATTGATTTTGATGTGGTTTAGGCAGCGGTTGGTGGCCTAGGCTGTCGCAGCTGGTGGCTATCCAGTTGAGGGAATCGGGTATCGTGGCGAGGTTCTACGAGATCGTGCCTCACGACTCATCGGACGAAGGTATCGAACGTAAACTGGAGCTACTTCGTCGCACCCCTTGCAGAGGTTAGTTTTTAGTGTATTTATCATCTTCCTCTAGGTCTCCACGTTCGTCTCTTCTCCTTTCAGCTATAGTGGTTTTCGCCGCTGCAGACGCTTCCGGTCGATCCATAGTGGCAGCACTGGACCGGATGCGAGCCGAAGAAGATGAATACTACAACTCGCTCCTAGTGCTGATGGACATCTCTGCGTTACCATCGTGGACTACGCCGCTTCTGGAAACCGACCGCGACTCCACGACCATCCGAGAAGATATCATCAAAACAATATCTTCGGAAACAAAGAAGTGCACTCTCATCTTCACCGAGGCGGAGGTGCTGCAGCAAAGTTTGGAACGCCGGATCATCGGGAGGATCGCTAAACATTTCATAAGAACCAACGAGTCCTGGACCGAGGGATTCGCGCTCGTCGATCTCAAGGAGGACGACTCGTTGAGGCGTCTGGTGTCTTTGGACTACAAGAACGATAGCCTCTTCGAGGCGTTACCGCAAGTTGAAAATTTCGAGGAGTGGCTTGCCAAGCACGTGCAGACCGAAGATTGCGATGGCTGCGAATCCAATCTCGCTCACATGCTCAGCTTCGTCATCATCTTCGTCTGCTCCTGCTTAAGTCTATTCATCATCTTCGTCATAGCTGCCATCGCCCGCTACCAACTGCTCAAAAAGAAAGTCACCAAGGGACCGTACAAAGTTTTGCTCACCGCCACGGATTTCGTTTTTCCCCAGATCGCAGACAGCCGTAGGGTGAGTCCAAAAAGACAAGAAAGAAAAACAATAAAATATTATTTTTTTTTCTTTAATATGGCCGTTCATGTATTTTTGCATAAGCGTAATCTCTTTAATTAATAATTTTCTTGATTTCTAATTCTTTTAACAACATCAAACGAATCATGCACTTGATTAAATTGTGCAAAGGCATATATTAATTTACTGTAAACTCAACATTATCGAAGAGACGAAGCGTAACTTTTTACTTATTTAAAGTAGACTGTGAAATATCTCCGCTTTTCAGAATCACGTCCCTCCATATTATTCTTCATCCACCCATCAGATTGCGAGTAATTAGATTGTTCTGCTATAATTATTTTCTTAATTATCTCATCCGAGTTTTAAAAGCAAACGAATAATTAAAAAAAGCAAAATTCGCGTTTCCTCCGTTCGTACAAGTTTATAATTGAAAAAATGTATGGGGAAAAATTATCTGGATGGACAACAACAACAACAACAAAAAAAGCTCTCGCCAAATGGGTTGCTTTTAATTATCCACCCTTCCGTCGAATTTTCCTCGTTGATCACGGGTAGGGAAAGAGAGAATTAGAAAAAAAGTAGAGGGTTTGAGCGATTTTTATGGGCGGAATTCTCGGACGGGGGCAAGAGGGCCTTGTATTTACTCGCCTAAATGGGGATCTCCGTAATTTATCTTATCCAGTTTCCGAGGCTTCCGTCTGTTTGCACGCAGGAGGATGAAGAAAAGGAGGACGAGGAGCGAAGAAATCCGAAACAAAAGTCAATTGCCCCACGTTGGTCTCCAGGCCGAGTTGTGCGACTCTCCAATTTCCTGTCGCCCTTTCCTGTTCATTTCCTTCCTTTCGCTAAAGCAATGAAACGAAAAAGGAAAAAGCGAGAGTGGAGTAGAGTCGGAAAATAATGGGGAGGATGCTCGTCCTTAATTGCAGCGATAAAATCAATCGATAACTGTTTCTTCGTCACGATATGACGTAAATTATTTAAAGACACATCGATTCGTTTGAGGTCGCCCTCATCAATAATTTCCCAATTTGGCAATGACATTGTGGTTTAAATATGTACAATCCCAATCGACAAGTTGACAATCGATGGGTCCTTGAATTCTTCGGACAAAAAGGCACTAGTTCTTCTACGCACGGATCTTGCGAACTTTTTCGGCGCTTCCTCTTTCCAAGTCCACACGCGTCACTGGGTTTTGGGGGGGTTGTCTCAAAATAAATGCATAATCGATAGCAATCCCTTCCCTAGCATCCCTCTCACGCAATGGGAAAACTGCTTCTATGTAATCTTCGTCTCCGAAGATGAGACAGAAATAAAAAAAAATATATGGTAGATCCAAGAAACACTCTGCTCCTTCAATTGTTATTCGGATAAATCTGAAGAAAACAAATTTACTCACTTCCCCTAACTCGTCCTTTTTCTTTATCATCCTAGGAGGATGCACGGTAAGCCTATTACAGCCTCTTAAATGCATATTCGTTTAATTTCCATCGAAATCCTCTCAACTCCCTTCTCATCATTTTCTCTCTCTAATTCCATCCACTCCTCTCTCACAATTTCAACTTGACAAGTTTAATTGAGTTTCTTAATTGCGTATTTCGGCGATCAAATCCGGACTTGACCTCCAAGCCTCATCCATTGTTAATTCGCGTTGAAGTAGAACGAACATTCTCAACCTACAAAATTTACAACTAAATAATAGATGATTTAAAAATCGAATTTATAAAATCTTTTTGTTTGTTTGCAGAAATTCAATTTAATTTAGTTTCTTTTCATTGCAAAATACTTACGCATTTCGTAAGTTATTTGAAGATCAGTTCTTGGCTTTTGTGTCGCCCACGATTTGCAGATCCTTTGACTCTCTTCAGTTGAAAGCATTTTCTAATAAACCAATCTAATTCTAAGTCAATTTCCAATCAAATTTACTTTTTTATACTAAACTATTTATATACCTTTATTTTTTATTAGACTTGATTCTCTCACATTTTTTTTACATTTTTCAAATCCTTAGGAGACGGAGATTTCTTTTGGACGCATTTTCAAATGTGAAAAGCAAAACTATATAAAATTAAAGAATCATAACCTCCTAGCGCCTCAGTTGTAGTTAAAATTGTGAAAAAGATAAGGCGGATATATTCGCCGCTTATCGTCTTCACAGTTACAAAACATATAAAACTACATTATTAACTGACATTTTCATTATTTTAATAAAACTAAATATCTGAATTCTTAGTTTAGTCAGGTATGTTAGATTAGTTAGCATTAGACTAGGAGTGATTAGTGTAAATTATATTAGAGTTGGGTTAGGTTAAATTATGCTCGTAATAGATAATTTATTATTTCAAGTTTTAATCAAAACTGAACATTCTGAAAGTAATTAAATCTTAATACCCTTAAGAAAAAGTATAAAAAATTATTTAATAGGATTTTATATAATATTTTTAAATGTACTTATTAACCGTTAGTCATGTTTAAAACCTCTTAAAAAATAACGATGTTCGACGAAAAAAATAATAAATTTAATGAGGATATTTGTCATAATAATCGTAATTACGGCAGAGCCGAGCGTGAATTATAATTTCGTAGGGTCATTAAATTAATCTTCTCTATCTCCATGGAGCGGATGAGACATGTTACGCACTTGTTTTTCTTCGTTCCTTTGTTTCGTAGCTACTTGGAAACAGCGAAAAAAAAAACAAAAACATTCAAAATGGCAGTTAGGTTCATGATCTAACTGTCAACAAACCCCCGAAGCACCGCAGCACATCATAGGCATTTTAATAAGAATAATAATAAGTTGTTTTTTTCTTCTTTGCCAAAATTGAAATTCCGAAATTCCGGGAAGCGAGAGACGAATTCGTTTTTAATTTGGGGCACTGGATGGGTTTTCTGGATTTTGTAGGTGGATGAAGGGATTGAGGCGATGCTCTGCTGCTGGTTGCAACAGTTGCAGGAGTTTGGGGGGCCGGAAGTCGATAAACCCGATTTATTGCAGGGCTCGTCGGGGGGCAACGCGAGGACTCCGTTGAGGGGCGGCTCCAGTCCGAGCATAGCCAAGCAACTCATCGTCGATCCGCGCGTCAGATACAACGTAAGTTCACACTTTAACTGTCATATGTAATGTCACTTTGACAGCACAACCAATAGGTTAATGTGTACATTTACCCAATCGATGTATACAATATGGCGAATTAGTCGAATTTATATGAAATTTGAAATGCTAAATGTAATGGATTTTTGTGTGTTTTAAGGGCGATCTCGTCCAGATGAAGCCCATCCTGACAGGCGGAAACGTCGAGCTCAGGGCCAAAACGGTTGAACTTCTCCTGGTCCTGCACGGTCTTCGGCATGAGAATCTCAATCCGTTGATCGGATGTTTGGCCGAACCGCCGAGAGCTTGTCTGGTGTCCGAGTGGTGCGCCCGCGGTTCTCTGCAGGACGTCCTTCAGCAGGACGACATCAAACTCGACTGGTCCTTCAGGCTGAGCCTTCTCACCGATTTGGTCCGGGTGAGTCCTTCGACATAAACTTACTCCCTCCACCTCGAACTCATCCATCCAGACACGCAATTAACGGGCCCAAATGGATTTATTAGGTCGACGAGAATCTCATATTCCCAATTCTAATTTCCACGCTCGATTTTCCTGCAGACAGCGCAATTTACCATCCGTGGCAATTCTACGTTCGCCCGGGCACACGATAATAGTTAAAAGCGAAATCCTCCAAATCCTCTCTCTTTCCCCCAATTTTATTAGCACTTAAAGATAGAAGAAAAAATAACAATCAAGGCATCCTTGCTAAGCACTTGTTTTGTGACAGCTAGAGATTTAATTGTTTCCAAATTCACAGCATAACTGCGTTTCCCAAAATAGTATCCCTTCATAAATTGAAGGTTAGTAGTCTAGTACGTTGTAAAGCTGCATCTACACAATATATGAAATATGTTATCAACATTTTGTTGTTATGCCATTGATTAGCGGTGACATTTGCAAATGCTCTCAAATCTACCAACTTAATTAAATGAATTAGTTTTATCATATTTGAAATCACGCAGTATAATTCACCTTATCCATAATAGCCGTAAATTTAAAATAAATATAATTATGTTTTTTTTTCAATGTAGATAATAATTTAAGTAAAGTTATATTAACACTAATGCGAATGTTAAGTTTGCGTGCTGCACAGACATACTTCGTTCGTTTCGTCTGATGTACCCGGCCCCAAGTTGTCACCGAATGTAACGGAAGAACTTCTGCTGGGATTCGTGCAGCATAAAAATTAATTTACCAAAAGCAGAAAATGTATATAGAGTTGGTAGATGCACGTGAAACTGCATGAAAACACGCATGCAGATTCAAGCAAAAATAGAAACGACTAATCCTAACCTAATTAAATATGTGCTCCGAATTTAAAATTAATCGAATTTATTTCTAATTACATTTCGTTATTTGGCTTCAGTGTTTTTCCTTTTCTCAAGTTTCCGTATTTGTTTTCTTCTGTTCTAATTAGATATTGGCCGCATTCGGTAATCCAATCTTAAATCGATCGAAACTCCAAAATAATTATTTTCTTCTCTCTATACTGTCGTTTAATATTAAATTCATTAATGCTAATGTCAACCTACGTTTAGTTACAACAACAAAAACATGTTGCCACGTAATCGTATAATTCTGGCGGAAAACATTTGCAGCGAACTTATAAAAGTTAATGTCGCCGAAGGAAACACGGAACGGAAAAGTGAAGAATGTTAACGGGACGTTAAAGTTACTTGAAGCAATGTGGAAAGTCGCTGGATGAAACTGAATCGCGAACGAGGTGAGAAATTGATGAAACGTAGGGGACGACGGCATTTAGAATGACGAGACCTTAATTGAGTGGAAGTGGATTTATTTTGGCGTCGCGACGCCTATTTGATTAACCGGCGAACTACGTGATGGGCCTACGTAAAAGTGTTCTCTGCTTTCATCAATCCTTATTTTTTTTGCTTTTTTTCACTAAGTTTCTTCAAAGTAAAGTTTGCTCGAAGCGCACACTATCTGTTAATGTCGTTTTTTAATTTAATTTTTCGTTAAAAAAAAATCATTTGCACGATCCCATTACCTCGCATACTTTAAAGTAACGCTAAACGCATTATGGTAAATATAAAAAAAATCTTTGAAAGAATCCTTATGTAATTAAATTGAATTTGACTTCGAATTTCTGCAAGAGAAATTCCAGTGAAATGGTCGTTTGCTTAAAATTATTGATAAATACATGTTTGTGTTTACGTTGTTCCACACTAGAATTTTATATTGATAAAAAAATAATTAAGGAATATAACTCTTTCATGATCTTATTACTTAATGGATTAGGATTACGGAAAACAAAAACATTTTTATTAATTATTATTAAGAATTACTTTGACATTATTCATATTTAAAAGTTTGGCGTTTACGTAACGTCAAATAAGTTTTAAAGCATTGGTAATTCGAAGCTTTGTATTGGATCTTGTTACTTCTGGAACAAAAATGGTTTTATCTAAGTTTTGGATTACGTCATTTACGATTTGCTGTTGCGTTCTGCTAAAATGAATAAAAGGTTTAAATTGATAATTAATATTTTTATGTTTATATGGAAACAGTGTTATTGGAAATTGGGTGTGTAATCAGTCAGTGCTAAATGCAGTTCATTATGTAATGGATCGGGATTGATGGAGAGAGGAGAGGTATGGAGAATGGCAATTAGCGTAGATTGGGGGGGATGGGGTGAAAATCAAGTCTGATACGTCAGCTTGTGGGTTCGGTTTGAAGTGAAGAGATTGGTAAATCAAACGTTTCCAACCTTATCGAAGCACTTCGCTCCTGGAACGTGGTGTACATTAGTACATGCATTGTCTCATTTTGAAAGGGTAGCTTAGTTATCTGCGTGTGTTTATATAGTTTCTGTACATAATGTACATATTGATTCGCAGCGGTGCATTTCAATTTCGCGGAGAGCGCGCGTGTTGAAAAGGGATGGAAGAGTGGCCTCACCATCATCCATTCTCCCTGCTTTCTATAAATACGTACGCGCACACATTCATATAGGAGAGACACACGTATTCGCATCCTTTCAGATGAGTTGAGGCGGTAGTAACAGCAGGGGCGGCGGTTTGCAATCAATAGTTTCATATCAACATCCTTCAAATGAGATGTACCAGCCTTGTTTTTTTTTCTTCTTTCTTTCGTTGAAATCCCCACGAGCATTGGTCGGAGTAGATCATGATGATCATCATCATTATCATCATCACGATGACGACTACCAGAATCCTGCGAGCTGACGCACGAATTAAATGTTTATCTGGGTCTCGGCTCTCGGATTGATTTGCTCAACAGGTGGAGCCGCAGCCGTCCGTGGGGATTTCGGGGGTGGCGCGAAACGCTCCCGCCCGGATTAAAGTATAATAAGTTTTCGTAATTGTCGCGACTATTCCCAAGGGCTAGATGCAATAATTGCTAAACATTTCGTGAAAATTCATTTTCCATTTTGCAATTTAACGTTTATTCCGAAAACTAAAAGCGTTTAGCAACGAAAAGCTATACAAGATGAGCACAACAAGTAAAAACGAAAATAGAATTAATCCGAATTCCGACGTCCAATTAGTCCGAAAATTCCACGTGTGCGCTAATTGAAACAAGCGTTCGCCTGAAAATTCTCTGAACTTTTATTTATTTTTTTTCGTATTAAGCTACGTTGCGAGCATTTTTACGTTGACTTGCATGCTGGACCTAATAATTTTTAATGTACAACAACTGACCGAACATTTTGCCAAATTAGTTTTCCGTTGATGTACACAAGCAAAATTTGTAATTACTTGTTTGTTCTACAACGACGTTTCAATTTGAATAAAGTCCAATTACTGAACAAATAACTATTAATAGTACAAAAAAATTAACGTAAACAATTATACTAACAAACTATATATATATAACAACTTTTATGTCAGTTTAAGTACATGAAATTTGACACATCTAAATAAAGTTGACAGTTGACAGGTTGAATAGAAAAAGTTATCAACTTCTGGTGGCGACGAGAGGAAGTCCGTGGGGAATGTCGGTTAAGTGAAACAACTCAAAAGCATAATTAGGTGAACTATACTACATAAAAGAACAAATGCATCAAAAGTTTAGTTGCTTTAATACTAATACTTTATATTTAAATACTTGGCGAGAAAGAATATACAATTGAAACAACAGTACAATTTGATCATTTGTTTTGATAATAAGATTTGCATGACAATAATTTACGTGGGAAATTTGAATGACTCATTGTAATTTGATTGGTTTGAGTCGCATTGAGTTCGATACTCAGAAGTGTCAATTCAATATTATTAATATGTATTACTAAGTGTACATCCGTCCCGGACACTTGTCCAAGCGTAAATCAATACAAATACGTTCAGTTTCAGTGTATTCCAAGGATCTTTTAACCCATCGGAGTCGTGTTTCGAGATATTGATGCACTAGTGTTATTAATATATGTAAAGAAAAGAGAAAATTGACTTTTCCAGTCTGAATGAAAATGAGAAACTTTTTCAATTTAAATATTACATATTATACATTCACCGGTATTTCGAGACGGCTTATTATTAATATTAAAAAACTAATTCGAGGAAAAATAGAGATTTTCTAGAGAAAAATACAAATTGGATGCTGTTTTCATTATATGGTTTCCATGGTGATAATATAAAATGAGTCCGGATTTACGACTGAATTTAGTTCACTGTTCGAAGCAGCGCGAAATTTAGACCCGGATTCGCGGAAATCAATTTATCCGTCCATTCTGTTTGTTCGACGAATGCGTGGGTTTCCTATATCGGCATATTAAACAATTAAATCCGTTTAATTCGTCAGCTGATTCGATTATTGTCAACCGAATCGCAAAAGCTTTCTAATCACCTGTCCGGTCGCATTTTTCATCTCTTTTTCTTCGAAACGGGTACTTAATCCTAGCTAGAAAATTCAAACACTTTTTTATTTTTGTTTTTGGAGGATAGAACGAAAAGTTGATTATTTTAACGAATTTTTAAATCTCCTCGTCAATCACGAAATGATATAAATTTTTTTTTTGTATAACTTAGGAATAGGACTGTTATCAAAACTTGGACAGTTATGAAACCATTTCAATTTTCATAAACAAAAGGTGATTAATTTGTATACTGTCACGGTTATATTGTTTTTTTTTTTATAAATGGCGCACATGTAAGACGTCAACGGCACTCGATAGCAACGTTAACTTTTGATTTGTCCTAGAATCATTTCAACTTATTTTTATCCCAACATCGTATATCCCATATACAACAAACCTATCAAACATTTTTATTTTCTTTTTGAATTTTCTAGGGCATGAAATATCTGCACGCCAGTCCGATCCGCATCCACGGCTTCCTGACGTCGCGCAATTGCGTAATCGATGCCAGGTGGGTGCTGAAAGTCACCGATTACGGGATGCCGGCGTTCTACGAGGCCCAGGGGATCTCGCCGGAACCGAAAACCGCCAAAGGTAAACCGCAAGATAAAAAGGGATGAATGCGAAAAGAAAACTTAGTACAAAATACAAAAATAGCACCGAAAAAGAAAATAGGTACAGGCGGAGGAAAAGAAATAAATAAGTTTTTTTCTTTCTTTCCTCCCTTCTGCGTGTTTGTTTGTATGCAAATTTGTGACGCAAAGTTTTGAAAGAAAAGTTGTGAAAGTGAGTGGGTTGGGCGTCGCAGCGAGCGGTCTTAATATTGAAGAGGAGAAACTGAAACTTTTCGCTTCGCCCTAGCTTTTTGCAATTGTAATTATTTCAGCATCTGATATAGGATTTATGTGTGCCGATATTGACTTCTTGTAACTTTTCTCTTTTTCTACATAATTAACGAGAGAAAAAGAAAGAGCGTCACCTTTCGAAAAGTTTTTCGTATAAATCACAGAAAATTTACTTCGATATAATTCCATAACTGTTCGATGGATTCGGTGTTTGAATTATACATGTGGCTGTCATTATCCGTTTCGAGGATAAATCAAAATACAAGCTGGTCCTCCACTAGATTAGTGACGTTTATTGATAACGGTTACAACAAAAGTTTATGATCGCACCAACTTTGTTTCAACTATTTTGGTTATCATGTGTTATTAAGTAGACACATAAATACATACGTTCTATCTTTATAAATTTTGAACACAAAAATCTTAATTTTTATTTTTATTTTTTTGGTTGACGAAATCTTTGTAAGGAAAGTTTGTTTGCGAGCAAAAACTTCTTGATTTAAACTTTTCAATTTTCTCGCAACTTACTTAACTATTTTAATTGGAAAATGAAGTATTTTAATTGATGTTATTTGTCAAACAGTTGATCTTTCTCCGATCAATCAAAGCTCCTTTTCGCCGGGCCAACTTTCTTTCTTCATTTGTTTTTCTTGGATGTGTGTGCAAGTGTCTCGCCCATCGTAATCGATGCTCGGCAATCGAGATTTTCGTTTTTCTTTTAGTCGTCTCCGTCTTATTCTGTTGACTCTGCGATCGAAAGAGAAGAGGATGGAGAAGGAACGGACGGATTGATGGGGTGGTCGTTAATCATTCAGGAGTACTCGACCCTTGTCTGGTTTCGTGGTGGCCGTGAACTGGTCGCGCCGCTAATTGCATGTTAAATATTTAACGAGCCTAATTAATTCTCGTCTGCTGCAGAGCTGCTCTGGACCGCGCCGGAATTGCTGAGGCATTCGAGCCTGAGGAAGAAGGGCACGCAGCCCGGCGACGTCTACTCCTTCGGAATAATTATGCAGGAGGTCGTGGTGCGAGGAGAGCCCTTCTGCATGCTCGCACTTACGCCCGAAGGTAACGCAATCATCGAATCCAGACTTCCGCAATTTCTGATAATTGAAATTCACTGCTGCACTTATATGAATACAGTGACAAGCAAAATGTCAATAGATCAATAGTACTGTGGGAAGTCCATCTTTAACATAAATTAGTAAAAAAAATATAACAATTATTCAAATTATTATAATTATTCTTCTAAAGTTAAAATAATATAAATCAATATATACATATTTATTGAAATCAAATCTTAAAATTAAAATGTCAGTGGATCTAATAATTAGATCAGTTTCCGAAAATTCAGCCTTCCGACTAATTACTCTATTTATTGCTTTTGAGCTGCAGAGATTATAGAGAAGGTGAAGAAGCCACCTCCATTGATCAGGCCATCGGTGAGCAAAGGAGCAGCGCCGCCCGAGGCAATCAACATCATGAGACAATGTTGGGCAGAGCAGGCCGACATGAGGCCGGATTTCAACGCCGTTCACGATCAATTCAAGAAGTTGAACCATGGTAAAAAGGTCAACATCGTCGACACCATGTTTCAAATGCTCGAGAAGTACTCGAACAATTTGGAGGAGCTGATCAGGGAGCGCACCGAGCAGCTCGACATCGAGAAAAAGAAGACTGAACAATTGCTGAACAGGATGCTACCCAGGTCTCTATATTAAATTTTTAATTATCAGTCATTAATGTTAATTTGGATTGAGTTTATGGCTAATTTTGAATATTTAATCTATTTGTTTGTTTAGTTCTGTGGCGGACAAATTGAAGATAGGAATGCCGGTGGATCCGGAGGCATTTGCTGAAGTGACCATCTACTTCAGCGACATCGTTGGATTCACCACAATCTCGGCCCACTCTACGCCCTTTCAAGTGGTGGATCTTCTCAATGATCTGTACACGTGCTTCGACGCGACGATAAACGCCTACAACGTGTACAAAGTGGAAACTATCGGAGATGCTTACATGGTGGTCGGAGGACTCCCGGTGCGAGTCTTAGATCATGCCGAGCAAGTGGCGACGATGGCATTGGATCTGCTGCATCAGAGCGGACGATTCCGCATCCGACATCTTCCTGGAACACCTCTCAGGCTGAGGATAGGTCTGCACACCGGGCCATGTTGCGCCGGAGTCGTCGGCCTCACGATGCCCAGGTATTGCCTTTTTGGAGATACAGTGAATACGGCTTCCAGAATGGAATCTACAGGTGAGTTGACTCTAACAAATGAAATATTAAAAACTATTCGGACACCTTTCGGAACATTCAACAATTACATTATGTCAAATTTTGGTGGAATTGTAAAATATAAAATCTTTTTAATTACTAGGGATTATGACTAACTAAATACACTGCCGTGTATATTTTGTTTGCTTAATTTTAATTATGTAGTAATAATAATGAAATGAAAAGCACACAATTCAAACTTCGCACAACGCACTTGATTTTTTTTTTGGTGGAATGGAGGACGCGCTCTTTACACTGCCATGCCTTGCAATTAACAAACGTAAACCGTGAATTAAAATTTCATCTGTTAGCATAATGTACGAAGGTTTATAAGCAGGGATGCGTATAAATGGCAATTCCACGAAATTGCTTTCATTTTAATTACTATTACTTTAACACGGTTTTCATTTTGATGAATTTCAGTGTTAACTTGTTGTTCATGCAGGTTCGGCTTGGAGAATACATCTTTCGGAGGCGACGAAAAGTAGATTAGAAAGGGCCGGTGGTTACCAACTGGAATATCGTGGTCCAATTGATGTGAAGGGAAAGGGAACGATGCACACGTACTGGCTCCTGGGCAAAGCTGGTTTCGATAAGCCACTTCCGGCACCGCCGTCGCTCGAGTAAGTTTCCAAGTTAATTACTATACCTAGTGAATCTAATTTTCTGAATTCTACTGTTATATCAAACAGGGAGAGTCACGGGTAAATATAATCAATATTTTCGCATTGTTTGTATTTTTTGTTTGTTTGTTATATTTTGATGGTGCAGCTTGGATGAGAGTTTGATCATCTGCAAGTCGAATTCGGCGAACGAGGTGTGCCATGGATGTGATGCGAGTCCCAGCGAATCACGAGTCCTGCAGCAACAGCAGCAGCACGAGGACAGGTAAAAGATTTTTGTGTGAGTGATGGCCGCGACTTCCGGAGAGACGCTAATCGCAAGAAATCTCAGATTCCAGGATCCGACCTTCATGAAGAGCATGGAGTGCTCGAAGTTCGCCAGTCTGATACGAGGTCAGGACCTGGACCATCCACTGCACCACATCGTGAAGAGCACCTCCAGCGACACTCCGGGCATATCTCTGGGAACGCCGGTGTCTGCGAGCGAGGTGGCCGCCGCACTCCTCGGCGCCTCGACCAGCTCCCTGAGCGGATTCCGTGCGACACGACCGAGACGCATCGAGGAGGAAGATCTCAGCACTCCGTACAACCATTACAAGTGTCTCAGTCCCAAGGATAAAGTTAGCAAACTTCTGCGGAGGCAGTTCAGTCTGGACCGCACCGAGGAGGTGCACCAGGAAATCGTCCACAAGGCGGTAAGTTTCACTCGCAAAACATAATATTTGACATTTTAATTGATTGACAAATTATAATACTAAATATTTATACAATTAGTTCTGAATTAGTTAAATACTGAGTCTGAAATGGCATTGATAATGTTCTTTGGTAACGCTGCAGCTGAGCCCTAGGTTATGCAAGCAGAACTCTGCCGGAGCGGCGGACTTGGAAAAAATCGAGGAGGCCCCAACGGCGATGCGCTCTTCTCCAACGACGCCGGCGCCTGCAACCCTTCACTGCTCACTCTCTATATCAGTAGACTCTTTGATCCACTGAGGACTACGTCCCTGCAGCTCTCTAAACCATTAATCGTATACTCCAAACTATTTGACTATACTCCCTCTACTGAAACCTAACACCAACCCCCATCAATGATCGCATGTATTACGACTGACAACTATATATGTAATCACCGTATAATTATTATAATAATTCTATGGATTTCTTGGTAACTTTAAATCGTAAATATATACATTCTAAACGACTACTTGTGGCGGATGACAACTCGGGGAAAACTAACCAAATAAAACGTTATGATAACAAAACACATATCTGAAGCGAAAAACAGTTGATGTATATCATACAAATAAAATGTCATTTTGGATAAAGGAGGATGCGCCGGTTAAACTTATACAGTAATATAAACCAGGTGCAAATATAAACTAAACGCATATTCAATGATGGCACATTAGTTTGTGCAATAGATACGATTTATCCAATTACGAAAAACGAAATTTTTATTTCTTTCATTAAACACTTGCCAGTTTTTCCCGAGGGTAACTTGGACACGGTTTTAGTTTGTATACTGACGAGCCCGAGGCTTGTTTCGATTTATTCGAGCAGAATTATCTAACAATTATATTAAGTATACCACCTTCCCATTTAATACAGCAATACAGTTGCTTTAAATTTGCAGAAAATCTGACAAGTTTTGGACATACTTTCTCTCCAAAATCCAATTATTGAGTGGTTAATTCTAATATTGGTGGATGCGCCGGTGTTTATATTAAATATGTTTACCATTGCTGCAGAAATTCGCCGCACGTTTAGTGTACACACGATTCTATATCTCGATGTATGTGATAATACAATAATATACACATTATTATATAAATATTATTAAATAATATAAATGAATTATGAGAATTAAGCAAATGAGAAGAAAAGGAACTTAAAAGTGAACAACAAATGGAAAAAACACTTGATTTTGGAATGTTTAGACAATCAGTAAATTACATTACGTTTTCGGTTCTTTGCTTATCGTCTTCTGTCTCAATTACGTTTTCGTAAAATCTCGTTGACTTGCAGAGACACACTATTAAAGAAAAGTTGACGAACATCACCCAAATTTTACGTTAACGCATGCAAATTGTCATTTTTAAACCTCGTATTTGTCAAACGTCAATCTCAAATTCGAATTAGTCATCTTTGACAATAAATAAAGTCATTGCTGGCAGTAATAAGAAAGTCCATGTGCAAAATAAAGAATGTTATTGGCAAAAAAAAGCATTATGTAAATTGTTTTCTAGATTCAATGACTTTGACGTTCTTAAATTTGACAATTGTTAAGTTTTGTTATATCTTTTAAGCAATTGCGTTTGCTTCTCGTTAATTTAATTTATTGAAAATGTAATATAAACAAATATATATATATATGGAATGTTATTAATTTAAAATTTTATTGAGAAAGCAAATGATAAATAAAATAAACCAGAATTTATATTATCTATTATATATATATAAATATATTTAAATAAATAAATATACAATAACAGAGAGAGAAACACGTGTATTAAGACAAGTTTTTTTAATGAAAACTAGTAATATTTTTTCTTTGCGATTTATTTCGGTACGGTAATAACATAAAAATGTAAACATAAAGATTAATATTTGCTGTCTAAAAAGGACTTTTAAGAATCAAAAAGAGAAGAGAGAGATGACAAAATAAATAAGTATATATTATAAAGTAGAGGTTTGATCCAAGTCTTTCCCACACATATAGACAATCCCCTTCCGAAATCTAAAGAATTTAAGCTATAAATTAGCGAGAAAAAAAGTAAAATTATTAAGTAACTAAATAAGATACGTATCAAGAATTTCGAGAAAATAAGAACCGTAGTGATGAAATATGTATGCAGGAACAAAAAAAACGTTTCCTTTTTTTGTGTATTTATTTACATGTATATTTATGGAATAGCAATAAAAAATGCGTCGAAAGAACATACTGTGTACATTGAGATCGTAACGATTATGTATTTATTCTAATAAAACCACTTATGCAAAATTATCTTAATGTTTATTTACTCTGTCCCTTGTTGTTATGGTAATTAAATCACGCCCCACTTTGTTCGCTGGATTTATGGAAGAGATAAAAATATGTTAGTTTTTATTTATTTTTTTATTTTCAATTCAAAATAGGTCCTTAACAAAGTATTACAATAAATTGAAGATGGACTTCTATGAAGCGTTAGAAGCTCTGGTATTGAAACTGTTCACTGGTGGTTACTGTGAAGGTACTAGATGTGGGTGTGGCCGTGTAAGCGTGGAATGTGCTCTGCTCCGTGTGATCTTTGGGTTTATCGGGCGCTGCTTGCTGCAATTCGACAACGGTGAACTGAGGCACAACCCTTCTACTCTGCACATCATCGACCAATTGTTCCTGATTGCTGGATTGTCCTTCTTCACCATGAGACGCGTCCTCCAGATCGTCCTTGTACTTCGCGCTCATCTTGAACTTTACAGGCGTCAGATCGGTGGTAGCAACAACAGGCTCCACCCGATGACCGCCCTTTAAGTCTGGCTGTATTTCCATCCAATGACCGGTCGTTTTCCTGTGTGTCTTCAGCTGTCCTGATTGGATGAAGCGCGCAGGACACACCCCGCATGCGTATGGACGTGATCCGGTATGCCGTCGCATATGTAGCGCAAGATCATTGGACTGCGTGAAGGCACGCCCACAGAGGTTGCACACGTACGGCCTCTCCCCCGTATGGACTCTCGTGTGTCTCAACTTAAAAAAAAAGCAAGCATTACATTTACAATGATGAAAAATACAATGGTACATACCAATTTGTTGCTCTTGTTAAACGATTTGCCGCATAAAGTACATAGATAGGGTTTCTCTCCAGAATGCGTCCTCTCGTGGCATTTCAGATCGTGCGATCTCGGAAAACCTTTGCCGCACTGTTTGCACTTGTAAGGCCTCTCTCCCGTGTGCCTCCGCATGTGCACGATCTGCAAATAAATATTGAACTGAGTATCTAACATATACTTCGTCCTGTATTATTTACCATATTACTGGAATTATTAAACTCTTTGCCGCAGTAGATGCACAGATGCAACTTGGCATTATACTTTTGCCCAGTGTGCGTCCTCTGGTGCGTCTTCAGATTGTCCAACCGATTAAACGTTTTACCGCATTCCGTGCAGACGTGCCTCTTGTCCTGCTGAAGATGGATCTTAATATGCCGCGCAAGATGGTCAGACCTGAAAAACAGTCTATAGAAGAATTGTCTCGCAATTGGTGAAAACTACCTTTTAAACTCCTTCATGCAGACTGAACACTGCAGCACCTCCGTAATGGTCGGCATGTGCTGCTTGAGATGCCTGATGAGGTGCTCTCCTCGGCTGAAAGTTTTTTTGCAGACGGTGCATGTGTACGGTTTGTTGATGTGATCCTCCTCGTTGTGCTTGTCCAAGAACTCTTGCGTTGCAAATGATTTATCGCACTTATCACATTTGAAGATCAGCACGGCTCTGTGCAGCGTCATGTGTCGGGTCAAATGGTTTGTCCGAGAGAATTTCGTATTGCATACGTGGCATTCGTGACACTTGGCTCTCTTCTTGATCGTTTCCTTCATTTCTTCTACTCCTTCCTCGTCTACTAAAAAATCACACAGACAGTACAGTTTACGACCTTTCTAGCTTTGGAATTGCAATCATCATGATCGCAAACTCACTTTGTATTTCAATTTTAGGAGTCAACACATCCTCCTCGTTCATAGATGAACTGTTCTTAACGAATTCGCTCAATGGAGTATCACTATCCTCGTCATCCTCCTCTGCGATATCATGCTCGCTGCTCATGTGGTGATCGAAGCTTTTCTTGTATTTGAACTTTCGATCGCAAAATTCGCATTCCATGATTTTCTGCAAAATCAATCCTCATGAAACAAACTATGCAACCCAATTTACACAAAAAAGACGCACCTTTCCGCTCTTCTCGTATACTTCGTGCGTCGTTTCCATGTGTTTCTTCATCATCGACGCCTTAGAAAACGTCTTACTGCAGATCTGAAATCGCAGGTTGTTTAATTATAAAAAGTCAATTTATGCGCACTCTTACGCTGCAAGTGTTGCCATTTCCTTGTCCACCATGTTTCCTCATATGAATCTTCAAACCTATTTTCGAGTTAAAAACTTTCTCGCACTGCTCGCACTCGAACGATGTAGCAAAGTTTTCCGGTGACGGTTCCATAGTTTCATCCCCAAAATCCCTATCATCATCATCATCATCCATTGCATCTTCCAGCTCATTTTTAACCACCAAAATGCTCACTTCATGATCCTTTTTGTGCTCCATCAATTTCTCCACACTATCAAAATGTATATTGCAATGCTCACACAAAGTCTGATGAGTTTTCATATGCTCCTCCAGCTTCTGATTAGATTTGAACCTTTTATCACAATGCAAGCAAGTATCCATTGCATTGATCAAATCTTGCCAAGATGAGCTTGAAGCAATGCCATCTGCATTGCCATTGAGAGAAGCCCTAAATGTAGCATCAGATTTCTCGCACAGTTGTTTGAAGTCAAAAGCAATGATCACCTTCATTTCACACTGCAAACACAGAGCTGTGGGTAACCCATCTCCGCTTTCAATCTGCAAATAAACAAAAAAAAGAGTAAAACTAATTCTGAAATATGAAAGGTTCTCTAACTTTGATATTTGAAAAGGCCATGATCATTTGAGCCAAGTGTGTGTGCTGCAGCACCACATCTTTGCTCGTTGAAACATCTTCGCCTCCTGCACTTGTGAACAATTGCCGTATTTCTCCGGCAACGCACATGCACGATCTGCACAGCTTATCCATTTTCATTTTCGTTCCCATCGGCTCATTAACTCCCATTAAACATTTCCAATATAAATCTTCCACTTTCCGACAATAAAAATAATGCACTATTTACAAATCGTCCACCCACTGACAGCTGTCAGTTTCACTGACACCAACAGACACCAACTTCACAACACATCAGAAACACAAAAGCAAAAAAATTTTTTTTTTGAGATTTAATTAATTCGCATCAGTTATATATATATATCACATATAATTAAACTGGATATAATTAGTTGTATAATTAAATTGAAACTAAAAACTTGTGTCAAGTGTTGCCAAATCTGTCAAAAATAATATAACTAAGCTTAACTACAGCATAACCTAAAATAACGTTACATTATTTTTTCTAGCTTGTTTTTATTAATTTCGTTAAAGTGAGTGAAAGATAACGTAAATGGGAAAATATTCAAGCGACTCTGATTATGATAAGCGAAAAAAATCGTACAAAAGCAGTAGTAGGCGACGGTTCGTTAGTCAATTATTTTAGTTATTTTGTTTAACTGTTGTTTCTTTATTTGCAGATCTATCTCCAGTAGTTCAAGTGATTCGGATGCCAAAAGTCGAAGAACAAAGGCACGACACAGGTCGAAAAGCAAAGATAGATATAGCAAATCAAGGTAAATGTATATGGTTAGTTCATTCCTGTTTGATATTAATTGTTTTGATTAAAGTGGAATCAAGAGAAGCCGTAGCAGATCCAGACAGAGGTCATCAAGGTACAGGGGTACTAAAGAGCGACGGACCTCTAGGTCTAGAGACAAATATAGATCGCGCAGATCTAGATCCAGGTCATATATCAAGGAGTATGTGAGCAAGAAGAAACGAAGCAGTGATTCAGAGAGCGATTCCAGTAGTTCAAAGGATCAGAAACGCTCCAGTAAATCATCAAATAGTTCAGTTGATAAGAAGTTGCTTAATAAGAGTCAGGTGAAACCTGTGGAAGAATCCCTGCCCGTTGTTGACATTAAAACTCTTGATGAGATAAACACAGATACTTTTAACCCCAAACCATTTAATTCAAGTGCAAAGAAAGTAAATCACAATATTGTTATTGATTTGAAGAAGCAGATTATCAAGGTGCCAGAGGTCCAAGACACAGCTGCAAATGAACCAGCAAGCATATTTCATCATAGTGTAAGTATATTTATTTAAGAGAAACACTTATGATTACATTTTTTTTTTGTAATAGTTGTTTCAGAATGAGGAAGTGAGGATTGAGAAGTGGGTTAAGGAGTTGTACAGTTACAGACAGAAAGCGCTCCAGCAGGGCATTAGTTCGAGAAAATGATAAAAGTTTCATTTAGTTTAGTGGTTGTGATCGTCGGGATTTTAATTTGGTTCATTCGCGTGGATGAACCTATCTCCAAGCACACTGATCTGGAGAAATGCCCGTTCTGCTACGGCCGCGGCTACTGCAAAACGATGAATACATTGCGGTTAAGGTTCGAATCGTTCGGTGAATCCGTGAACAATATGTTTGGTGTTAAAAACGTTCTCTTCACCAACGATGGGGTCGTGTTGAAGAAGCTTGGCCACGATAAGGAGATCGACGAATTGGATGCAGTTATTTGCGCCAATCACGGTTTGCTGCGCGGCTGTGATCTACGATCGATCCAATCGACGATCGATTATCGGGAAGCGATTCGCGAGTTGCTGAAACGGGGCGTGGCCAACTTTAAGGTTTGCCCGAATCCGAATCTATTTTTGGAACACGTCGAGTATTTGATGGACGACGATGCGGATTTCTTTCAAAGAATGTGGATGTTTTTGATGATCAATCCGGAACCGATAATCTTGCAGGTCGGTTTTGCATTAGAATGTAGCATTATATACTGATTATGAGTTATAGTTATTGGACGGTAGCGGAAAACCGGTGGTGCCTAAGTATTTTGGGGCGTGCGGTCGATTGGTGGCCGTGGAGGATGCAGGAAAACCGTTGAACGATTTCAAAGATAACCGATGGTTGGATCGCCTCAATCTGGCGTTACAACTTCTGCTAGCTGCAAAGAGCCTCACCGAAGATCATCCGTACTTTAGGTTTTACTTAACAGATGTATCTCCCGACAATGTGGCCGTCGACGATGATCTGAACTTAAAGATCATCGATTTAGAAAACCTCATCGTTGTCAATAAAGAGCAAAGCGGTAAGTGAAGATGCATCGCCACATCTCTCGTTCTGCATCTTTCGTTTAGTTCAAGGCCTGAAACATCATCATAGCGAAGTCTTCAACTTCGACGGATTCGCCTATTCCGAGGAGGAGGTCTGCGGCAGTTACATCAGCGACCACAACTACTACGCTGTATGCAAATTGCTCATATCCAAGAAAGCCGAGTGGCCTATGATGAAAGGTGGACTTTTGCACAGCATTCCCCAGGAAATAGGTTCGGAACATCCCGAATTGGAGACGATGATCGAGCTGTGCGTGGAACCAGTACAGAATTTTACTAGATTCGAAGTTGCCGATGATCTCATTGATTTGTTCCAAGACATTCTTAACCAATAAACTTTTATCACCATAGCAATCATTGTTTTATTTATTTGTTCTGACATTTAATCGGGTGGCGTTTTATTTAATTATGGCTTACGTTGGGAAATTTAAAGATAGAACACCAATCATTTGTCCGGTAAGTTAAATATAAATCGATCTATTGAATCTGTATTCATTGTTTTGCGTTGAGGCCGGCGTGCCGTGCAAAGTCGATGGATCGATGCGCGAATGCTTGCGCAATTATCCGACAGATGACGCCATCGTCGGGGTACTCAATCAGGCGGGGCTTAAACGGGTGGAGCCGGAGCCAAGGAATCAACGAATGGAAAACGTGCGCCATCGCGGCGCGTACCAATTGACGCGTCCTGTTTTGAATCCTCCGGAGGAGACGCGATATCAGACGCTACTCAGGGATCTCCGAGAAACTGTGCTTGCCGACTACTGGAACAAAGAGCTGGGAAAAGGACGCGATCCAACCGGGGGTTTACCAAAAGGCATGAACCCTGGAATCATTACTTTCGGAGATAAAATCCCACATGGTAAATAGAATAATACAAGATAAAGCATTTAACTTTTGCAACAAATTAGATGTTACCATGAAGGAATTGGTCAATCCGCCAAAGTCAACATACGAAATACAATTCGAAACGAACGAGTTTCATGAAATGTACAAGAAGTCTCACAACGATTACTATCCAGGCGAAAAGATTAATCGCAAGTATTCTTAAATCAAATTCTTTTTTCGTTTGGTACTTTCTGAAATGGATTAATACTAAAGTTACGTCAAGGAATCGTACGATCCAACCCGTCGATACGGCATGAAAACCAGGTACGATCCGCGTGGAATTTACGCCAAATGTGCTTTGACGAGTGCCAATTCAGAGCCGATTATCGCTGTTAACCGGGTGCATGCGGATACAGTGGAACGCACCAAATTTCAATTGGGGAAATGTTTGATGCCGTATGGATATCAGCAACCTTAGTTAGCTTTTTACATTTAATACTGCAATTTGCAGTATTGGTAACTCGAAAGACGTACCGCAGGACTTCACCTACGGTAAGAAGTACAATCTTCCTTTTCATTGCGTCGAAGAGCTGTTGAGACCCGATCTTGAACCGTCTCTGCTGAAGAGGGATTTTCGAAAGTGGATGCACCATTTGAACCGAGTTCGATGCTTCCTGAGGAAACATCCCACCGATCTGAAAGATATCATTGAGCTATGCAGGTCGTTCGATGAAGTTAATAATGACAACATTATGCCAATGGTATTGATGATAGTTATTAATCGCTTTTGCAGAAACAAAATGGTTGGCTTGATTTCGCTCTTGTTTACGATATCTTGAAGAGGCACCAGATTGTCGTAGAAGCGCATCTGCTTTTACCACTACTCGAGCTCTTCGGATTCTATAAGGATGGAATGGTGGAGTTTACGGCGCTCATCAACTTCCTGAATCCCCAGGAAGAATTACCAAATTTCGGAAAATTTGACGGTCAATAATCATCACCGTCAATTAATAAAATCATTCAAACATCTTTTCTAGATGGCCTCAGCGTCAATTCGCATTATTTGACGACAAATGAAGCTGCTGTTTTGGACTGCTGGAGGATGGATAATACCAGTAAGTATAGGAAACCGGTCAGTAATTTAAAACTAGACTACTTTGTTTGATACTATCTAAGTAACTTACGGAATTACTTAAAATTTGTACTAGACGACAAAATAGCAGGAGTACCATCGAGGAGATTGGATATGGACGTGGTTGCTCTTCATCCATTGCAAAACAGATTCGAGGAATGCAATTTATCATACGAGAGCAACGCCGAAATCCTACTCAATCCCAGTATCTTCTCCAATTACCAGTTGACTCACAGAGATTTTTTCCTGGTAAAAAATAGCTTTAATTTTATCCACCAATTAATTACAACTTGTTCTTGTAGCCAAGGGAACCACAGTACCTTCAAAAACTGTTTGAACTCGCCGGCTACCAATTTCCGAATGACACCTTTCAGAAACTATGGAATATCGGCATGGACATCGACAAAACCGGAAAAGTCTGTATAGACACCTTCAGGAATCTTCTGAAACGGACGGCTCCCATTGAGATTGTGGACCGTCCGCTCGGTGAATAATTTGAAAAACATTTTTTTTAATAAAAACAAATAAAACTGAATGTAAATAATATTCTAAGATTATTTATTTTATCCCTAACAAAATCAAGAATTACATTTTTAGTAAAAAAGAATAGATAAAAATTAGATTTGGAGGAGCTGGGATTTGAACCCAGGACTTTCAGCATGCGAAGCAGACACTCTACCACTGAGTTACACCCCCGACATAAAATTATTGTTTAATAATAATTAAGAGCTTGAAATTTGTTATTTAATTTAATAATTATTTATTAATAATAATTCAAATGATTTACATGAGAATAAAAAAAAAATCATAATTTGGCGGAAAGATATAACCTATTGCTTGTTATGGTAATTGCTATTTTCATAACGTAGTTGGTATACCTGAGGTGCTGCAGTATATATATGGATACATGCTGAGTAACTAACCAAAATTCACATTGTTATTCTTTGTATAATTGAGGTTAGTTGTGTTTTTGTTTGTGATATTCGTGTAATTTTAATTATTTCTTATTTTGTAGTTTTGTTATTTCTTGTCTTCATAATGGCCGATGAAGAATACGATGGTGACGATGTTGGTGATGATTTCGATGATGATGTTGAGGATGATAACATTGAAGAGTTGGAGCAGCAGGAGGAGGAGGGTGATAACATTGATGTTTTAACTCCGGGACAGGCTGGTGGAGGTGTACCAAAGAGCAAGAGGATCACAACCAAATATATGACAAAGTATGAGAGGGCCCGAGTGTTGGGCACCAGAGCTCTGCAAATCTCTATGTGTGCTCCAGTCATGGTCGAGCTTGATGGAGAAACTGATCCTTTGCAAATTTCCATGAAAGAATTGAAGCAAAGGAAAATCCCGATCATCATCAGGAGGTATTTACCAGACAACTCATACGAAGATTGGGGCATTGATGAGTTGATCATTATTGACCATTAAAATGTATTTTGTATAATCTATATATTACTTAAAATTAAATAAATATGTTTTTATATTAGTTCTATCTTTTATATTTGTCTTAAGAAAAGGCATTACATGTCATTTAATGTTGGGTTATGGTAGTTTGTTTGGAAGAATGAAAACAAGCTTTAACTTGTCAAGTGGCGCTCATGTTGTACATGAAATTTGAATTTTGACAGCTTACGAAAGTTAAGTAAACTGCGTTACAGATTGGTTAATGGTTAGGTTAAAGTAATTTAATGGTAAGTGATAGTTTTTATTATATTTTTGAGGAATGAAAACCAATTTAGGTTTGAATAAAAACTACATATCAAATAATATTTTCTTTATTTCATTTATTTTCTCTTTGTATTAAATATATATAAATACATTGAAAGAAAGCGCGTCTTCTTGTTTTAGTTTTTTTTTTTGAAGCCCGGAATAGTAGTAATAGTATTAGGAAAATAAAATTAAAAAGAAATTTCGATTGTACGACGAAGGTTTTATAAAATGAAATAAATAATAAGTTGTATGTTTGTGTATATTGCATAATAATATACAAGAAGATGCTATGTATCATCAAAGATAAAAAGTAGAAAAACAAATAACACACGATTACTTTGTTTCTTCTTCATGTTTGTTTTGTTTTAGGAGAGGCGAGATCTTTGTATACGATTGTATAAATATATATAAAAAAATTGTCTCGTATAAAAATCTAAAAACTAAACAGACACTCACTCAGTATATGTAATATATACAGGGCGGCGCAAGCCCAGCGCGTAGATCGGAAGGACACAAAACAAAAATAATCAAACAAACAAAATATATAAAATAAAACAATATAAATATTATGAAACAGCCTTATCACTTAATACTATATACAAAATTGTAAGTATTTCCAAAATAATGTAAGGATGAACTGCGTCCCGCGACGACGACGACAACTAGAACTAAAAACACGGTTGGCATTATTTAAACCCCTGTATACTTATATAATAATATTATTAGTGTTTTCTTCTCCATAATAGTAATCAATAATAAACATTTTACCGCCGCTCCAACTACCATCGTCTCATCCATATAATTTCTTTAATTCATTCATTGTTTAGTAAATGAACGAACGTTACAAAAAATTCCATTAAAAATTTCATCTCTAATTGTTTCATTCTAACTAGAAGCACCATAACGTTAAATGTTTGACATTTAAAAAGGAAAAGTGAAACATAAAATATTCGTAGAAGACGAACTGAAATAAAAAGTAATTCTCAAGTGAAATTATTTACAAATCATATTTGTTATATGGTTATATAGATATAACTATATATATATATTTATTTAGGTTAATCAATTTTTAGTTGTCTCCTTGGAGAGTTCTTGGATTCTCGCAAGGAGAGCGCGCGCGTTTGTAAACGAAATAATCGTCTAGAAATAAAGACTTAATAAATGGCACGATATCAAATAGTCTGTTTTTGTTTACTTATATAAATCACAATATAAATGTCATTCTTTAGGTTTTGTTGTTCTCCGTTTTCGGAGAGATCCTTTAGTGCATTTTAACCGAACTCAAGTGCGTGGTTTCACTTCGTTTCGGAGGCGGCGGAGGCGGTCGTCGCCCTCGTGACATATCTGCCGAATTCCGCACGTGCACCGGACTGCAGCTGTACTCGGCCACCTCGAACACCCTGTATACGTTCTCGTAGAAGTTGTTGGCCCCGTAATGCTCCTGCACCCAATTGCTGACGTTCGTCTCTTTGTAGTCGGGAAGGACGGCCGGCGGATCCCTGAAGCCGAGCACTTCATGCGGCGTCGTCGCCGGCTCCTCCTTGCACTTTTGCGCCACCTGCCACTTCTTTCGCATGACCCGTTGCAGATCCTTCAGGAAATCCGTAGGCGGATCCTGAAGCTTCTTCGGACTGGACAATCGCGTGCTCTCCGACCTTTTCGGAGGTGGTGGCTTTTTCGGAAGGATAGGGGCTACTGGAGGTGACGTTGTTGCCATCTCCTGAAAGCCGCCCAAATTGAAGCTGATCTTCTTTTTGTTCTTCTTGGGACTGGTCTCGCGCTGTGGCAAACTGTCCGAGTGGTAATTGGTGGCGGAATGTCGCATCGAGGATCTCAGACTTCCGGAGTTGGGCAGGGATTTGTAGTGTTCCTCGGTGGACAGATCGAAGACCTTGCCTTGCGTGGGCGTGCTCGATTCGGAGTCGCAAGTGGGCGTGGGCGACATGGTGGGCGTGCGTTCCGGACTGAGCACATTCGTGGGCGTGGCCGTCGCCGAGCTGTCCTTCCTTCGCCGTATCGTACCGGTGTCGTCGTTGGGCAACGGCGGCAGCGACATTAGCGAAAGTTGGCTGCCTGTTAGCTCATTCTCTGAGAGTGGCGGAAGATCGCTCGGAGGCGGCGGAAGGCTATCCAATGATTGGTTGGAGTTGTAGAGGTCGGGCGGTGGCGGCGGAAGCTGCAGAGATTGGCAATCGGCGTTGATCTCTCCAGTTTCTTCCGGTGGCGGTGGCAGCGATATTATCGAGTCAGTCTGCACAAATGCACATAAAACAATCAAGAACAGTAATTACAAAATGAGTACAATACGGTGATACCATGGGATTGGATCCGCTTAAGCATTCTTTTGGTCTTGGTTATATCCGTCAGAGTTATTTTAGGAATCTACGGTTAGTGTAAGAGACTAGGTTAGAGCATGCAAGAGGGGAACGTGCAAGAAAGATACTTCTGCGAGTTTATACGAACCATGGAGGGCATGTCCACGATGCTGGTCGGGCTACGGATAGTTGCATGGGCGGAATCCGGCGAGAACGAATCGCTGCGTTCGCCGAACGGCGACGCTCTCTCTCTCACCGGCGTGCCGCACAGTGGACTGGAATTGCCGCAGAGGGGCGTGGTATTTCCACTCCTGTTGCCCATCGATTCGATGGAACCGCGCGACTTGTACGAATGCTGTCTCTTCAGCGTTCCCGAATTCGAGCCGGAATCGTCCGAGTTCGATTTTCTACGGCTGTGTCGTCTCGTCAGAGTTCCTACGAAAAGAAAGAAAACATGTTTAAATAATGAAGCATGAAACGGCATTTACAAATAACCAACCTGTGTTTGTGTAAGAAACTGGACTCGTTGGTAGAGTTGCATCCACCTCATCCCTGGTCTCACCAACCTCCTTCAGCTGACGTGTGATGCTCGTCAAAGGTAAACTAGGTTTCATCGATGGCTTTCTTTTGATGGTACCTACTCAGAAATACATTATATATTATTGTAACATATATTTCTATGTCTAATCAATCAATAATTTGATTACTCACCCATGGGAAATTCTGAATCGAAAGCATTTTCGCAGCTGGATGGAGCACCATCTGACATGCACCCGCTGGAACTTGAGCTGCTAGCCCTGCTCAATCTTCCAGAGCTGATCTCGCTTGGCGCAGAGGAGTAAGTTTCGCTTTGTGTGCCATAGCCATCGCTCGCTGAATAACTAAATCTGATGGATTAAAACAGTTGTAATTCGTTTTAAATTTTACGTTTCTCAGAATTTACCTTTGAGTTGGGGTCGTGACGAGACTGGGAACGGCAATGGAACTGACCGAGCAACTTCTGGCATGCGCCAAGAGGTCCAAATCTTCCTGCGCCAATTCATCCATTAGACACCTGTAATTGTCCATCAGCTGCTTGCCATACTTGGCGATCCTAATTCCGACCATCCACTTGTCCAAAGTCTGCTGGTCCTCTGCGCATAGGTATTTGATGAACTTGGTGCTCTTCGGTTCCTGAAGTCGCGGATGTTTGATGGCGAAGCAAAAGTCTGTGGGCGCTTTGTATTTCTTCTTCCAGCCCAGTCCGTAGTACATCTGGTTCATGTCGAACGTGGCGAGACAGACTAGATCTTTGGTGTTCTTCAGTTTCTCCTTGTGCACGTAATAAAGACCGGACGCCCTCAGGACGAAGTAGTATTTCTTCCAGCCCTTCTTCGATTCCGACTTGAGGTAGAGCGGACCCTCGATCTCGGGAATGTGTAAGGCGGTGGAACGACCCGACGCGAAGTAGTCCTCCAGAAGAAGGCTCCTCTGGTGCTCATCGTACTCGACGATCTGTCTCTTATCGCCGGAGCCTAGCAGGAAGCGTTCCGGTTGCATAAACAGCACCGTCTTCTCGGGCCTTTCGACGAAATAGATTTTGTTTTTGGATTCGCGAGTCCACAGCAGCAGATTCTCAACAAGCAGCTCGTGATCCTCGTAGGTGCGTTCTGTCCAACAACAAAAGAAAAGCAAGAAAATAAAATAAATTTTAGTCGTTGTATTTTTGTTGATGTTATTCGAATGCTTACCCATATAGAGGTCTGGTATGTGCTCGACCAGCGCCCACTTGGGATCCATTTGCACGTGATTCTTGTCGGCCAGAAGTCGGGTCACGTGATCGCAGGTCATCTTCTCATCGACCAGCAGGGATTTGGCCGAACCGTCAACCGTGAACACCTTCACGAAAAGCTTCTGGATGTTCGCCTCTTTGATCTTCTCCATGGCCATCCTGATCTTTTCTGCTTTCACTTTGGTCGCCTCATCCTTTCAAACAACGATACATTTACAATGAACTATGAATAAATTGATGTATTGGTTTTAAAATTCTATGCAACCGATTAACCATACATAAAACGACAACAAAATGCAAAGGAACTTTCCAATTTTGCCATATAGTTTTTACAGAAAAATTATTTCGTTTCATTGTACGTGGTAAGATAATGTTTGTTAATTTACCTGAATTGGTAATTTTGGTAGTTGCAAGGATTGTGGTTTGGATCCGCTGCCGCCGCTGCTTGCCGAAGACTCGCTGGACAACATGCTGACGGTGTCGCTGAATGCGGAATCGTTATCGGGGGAATCCGTCCTCCTGTCCGAATCCGCCTTCATCATGAGCGCTTCGTCTGCTGGATTCATCCTCGGTCCCTCCGACGAGGACCTGATGTGCGTGCGAGATAGATGCTGACTCAACTTCTGCGAATCTGAAGAAAGAACTAATTAAAATATCATCATTGAATAACGTTACGAAGAAGAAACACCAACCTGATTGCCTCTTGACATCTCCGATCTCCTTATCCACCTGCGTCTCCAAAGCGCACAGCTCGCCGAGGATGGCATCCAGGTCCACCTCGGGCGAATCCTCCAAATTGGCCATGGAGAAGCGGTAACTGTCGATCCGGGGGGCACCGATCTCCGCGACGTTCGCTCTCAGCAGGTGATTGGTGGAACTGCTTGCATCCAGACCCTGCGTAAATGCAACAAAAAAAAAACAACGTAAATTAATAAAGAAAATAGGGCAGGGTTTGTAATACGGACAGTTAGTTTTGCATGGTGTCAGGGGATCGAGTGAATGGGCGAAGATGAACTGGCGGTAGGAGGAGAAGGAGGAGCAAATGAAGTCATTAAATGCATTGATGTAATTGCCGCATGAGCGAGTGAATTCAAAGTGTGTTGAACTCTTTTTATTTCTTTCCTTTTATTTGTATTTCCTCTCTTTCTCTGTCGCTCCCACGCCCAACTCGCGAGAACCGCTCCCATCGCCACCAGAACAGCAGCAGCAGCAAAAATTTGCGATTTTCGTTTAATTGAAAAGTTTTCGGTTTCGACGAAGGCGTAGCAGAAGAATTGCGCTCCGTCTGTCCCACGTGAATTGATAGGAAACGTGCACGTGTTTCCTGTTACGCTCTTTGTGAACGCTGCGCTGCGCTTAATTGTATCAAGCACGTAAACCAATTGAATCTCAACATTTCTTCTTCATCCCATAGTAATATAAAGCAAACCGTTAAAAAAATGTACCCATCGAGGTGTCTACGTGCCAGACGCATTTTAACGCTGTTAAATGTGATTAAACGTGACACAATTGCAACGTGAATTAATTCATTTGAATCTTGAAAGTCTGCATTCCACACATTACATCTCAAATACTTGTTAAACTTAAAAACTATTTAATGCGAATATTAAATATACAATTGGTGCTTAAAAGCTATCAAATTTCGCAAAAAAAAAGGAAAATAAAAAATTCTAACAGGAATGAGTAATTTCGGAATTCGAGCGGAAATTAATAGGAAATAGGCAACACATGTTTTCCATATATCGATCGAGCTTGCAAACGAAGGGTGACTAAGCAATAGAAGTTTCAGAATAAAATAACATTCAAATTCAAAATTATGATTTCAGTAAAAATAAATGTTACTCTTGAAACTATTTTCAAACTATGAAACAAGTTTAATATTATTTCAAACAATTATATGGCGCTAAATACAATTTCATATTTAAAATTGTAAAATTACATTGATTTTCGCATATTTCATCGCAAGCATATAATTTAGTTTAGTTGATATAAATTAGTTTTTAGTTAAATTTTAATATTGTCAAGGAATATACGCTTTTGTAGATTTCGCTGGACAACGGTTTGTTACGTGTCACCGGTTATTGTGATGCGGAGTTTGAAATGTTTCGTCTGCTTCACTTTGGGTTCCGGATTTGTAGGAAATGAACAGGAAATGGGCAATCGCGCAATCAAGCATAGTCTATTTGTGTTGCGTCCAATCATATTGGTATTTGTAGGGAGAGGTTAGTAATGCGAGTAGAGATGATAAGGATTAATGTATTCTGATTGAGGTAAGAGGTAGTAGTATATCGATTCGGTCAATAGTTTGGAAACTATTTGGGGGGACACGGAGTTACGACCGAAAGCGGCGTAATGTCAATAAAATTGTCTGCGGAATGGGAGGACATGAAGGAAGGAGGACCTTTCCCTAGAGCCTGCAACGAGTGCGAGACCCGGATAAATTATCCATCTCCTCATGCTACTGTTGTTACTCCCGATTTACCTTTCCGAATTTCCATGACTTGAACATCGCAATGACTGCAATCACAGGATTATTATATACAGGTAAGTCTTTCTGAACACAGCACTGGGATCACCCCAAAAAAAAAAATAAAAACTTTTAGCTTAACTTTTAATGAACGCACTTTGTGTTAACGACGATGGTCGTGAGAGTTTGTTGTTGTTGTTGTAGCATCATCATCCGAGCTTATGAAGAGGTGCAGGATGCTGCTGAATATTGGATGGAGTATTTAATTTTATCGCGCCGGGGTTGCTGCGAATGCGGAGGCGGCGGCAGTGGCGGTGGCAGTAGCACAGCCAGCAGCATTTCCCCCCCTGACGTCACCGTGTACTGAACCCGGGAATGTGGGCAGGCAGGATGCTACACGCGCGGCACGAGGCCCTCCCGCAGGATCGGCAGGATTCGACTCGAACGCCCGAACGGACCCGGCGGCAGCGGAGGCGGCGGCAGCGGAGGCGGCGGCGCCGACATGCAAATTTATGCTAATGATTAAATCAATTGCACCGCCGCCAACCCTAGCCTCGACCCTGCCCCAAGACCCAAAAAAAAAAATTGCTTACTTACAACACCACCGCCCGACCTCAAAAACATGTCCCACTTTTCAGAATTTCAGTAAATTTTTAATTGGACAATACGCGCTATTTCCTAATGCAAACGTCAAAAAAAAGTTAATGCTCGAAAACATCTGCCATAATTAATGTCAAAAGTCATACATCAATTTTCAAAACACGTTAATTAAATTAATAAAATTAAAGTATTAAGTTTATTTTAATATTATCTTATATTTGTTCACAATTGATGTATTGCATGTCCATATTTTGTTGCTTTAAATAATTATTGATGATTCCATTGATGTTGTATTTGTGAATGGTGTCTGCATAAACGCTTTTGAAGTAAACTAATGAGTTGTTCAAAGTAAAACCTGTCCGGCCAATATGAATACACGGAAATGAAAAGGTCATTATCTGCAAATTAGAAAGTAATGGTCTGCTCCCATGTAAAAAAAGGGTTGGGTTGTGCAATCCGACGTACGTGGTAGTAACGTGCGGTACGGCGGAGAGTATCCTGAATGAGGAATGCGCGGAGGAGGTTGTGTAGGGAAATGTGTGTGTTGGTCAGTGATAATATCGATTGTTCTGCGGGCGTCGTGCGCAATGGTTGCGAATCGGTGGCGACGGCGACGGCAGAGGTGGAGGCGGCAGCGGATTTTCTGATCGCATCCAACCCCCCGAGGGATTCGCAGAGAACAGCGAACGCAGAACAGTAACCGAGCCTGACCTCGATTTTAACGGTCCAAAGGCCCTCAAGCCAAGTCGGATTATATACTCCTCCTAAGAGCTCACCGCAACCTCGGTTCCCGCTTTGTCCTACTCCGCCCTTCGACCCAGGCCGATGAAACAAACACACACAAACGTAAAACAAAACTAGGCGGAAAAAAAGAAAAAGCAGAAATTGGGTCACGCGTTGAGTGCGAAGGGAGGAATCTAGGAGAAGAGAAAGAGAACTAACGACACCCTGAGGGTGGTGCAAGTGATCCGGTGTTAAGGACAAGGGTTTAAATGAAGCAGCGATTCTCTCAACACGCCGCCCCCAACGAGCGGAATTCGTGGCAATAAAGAAATGGGTCGCAGCAACAAGTCTAATACCTCTTTGTTTCAATCTCGCACTACTTGTTCCAACATTTATACACCACTCCAATTAAAAAAAAAATACAAAAATTTGCGAATGACTGATCTAACAGGTTACAACTCACACATTCACAATTTGAAAGCTGTCATAAAATGACATATTATACGATATATATATATATATAGATTATTTGTCAAAATTTTGACATATATAAGAAATTTGGTTTATTTATTGAGAATATGTTAAGTAAACGATTGGAATAAACTGTACGTATTGCGAAATTCTAACGCTATATAATTCAATTAACAAAACCGTATTTAAAATGATTTCTAAGTGCAATTAGCATGTTTTAATAAACTGACGTTTACTAATTAGTGTGAAATCCAATGATTTCGTCTATGCAGAGGAATGGTACGAGTTAATGTATTTGAACATATAGAATTACGAACCATTACCGATGGACGGTCTTTTTTTTTGTCAAAGCAATTAGGTAGCAATCTGAAATACCGAGATGAATGCACAAAATAATCTCTAATTATGTCTCCGGCGTTTCGAGATAATGGCAGAAATTCCTCCTCATAACTATTAATTCGTCTGGAATTAATCTAGGCGTATAAATAGACGGCAGCATCGGACTTAACGCTCCGTAGATTTATTATGATTTTTCCGTCTATAAATACGGCATCTCAGACACTCGAAGAATTCACCCAAGAGAATCCCAAAAGCAATGTCTTTAACAACAGCAACAAAAACAACAACAAAAAATCATCGCGTTATTTTAAGAAAAGTTGAAAATATCTATCAATAAAATTTACAAGATAATTTATTTATTGCGTTATATACATTGAAATTGTAGAATTGAACAAAACAATACTTTCATTTTCATAAATCTAATGCTATATATTGCTATATATAATGGATTTGCAGCTGGTGCTTTTCCTCGAGTTTTCCATTTTCACCGCAGGCACTCCTTTTTTTTCTCGCTCGCACCCTTACTTAATCTCATAATCCCCCGCAGAGGCGCAAGCATAAGAGCGGAAAATGGAAACGCACTCTAAGCTAAAAATCCGGTACGAACAATAACAGAGAAGAAAAAAAAAACGTGAGTGGAGAGTAAAAAACGTGAGTCGCGACAAAAGAAATTGAATTAATTTCGAAACATGTTGGGAAGTAGCACACTTTTAATACCAACATTTAATTACAAAATGAACAAGAGCATTTTTTATTTTTTTTTTGATAATTTGAATGCTTTCTGAAATGTGACGTTTTCAAGACCTGTCAAAATGTAAGTTTACCAACTTGAAAAATATCTTATTGTGTCATTTGTAAATCGTGGAGAATGCATCAAGAAACTTCGAGAGGTTCCAGTTTACCAATGGCGCACGTTTTTTTTTGTATTGGGATTTATTTGCGATTAAAGCATGCACACGTACGTAATTCGAGACCGTTTGTTTGTTTTGTTGCTGCGGTTTGATAAAACTATATACGCCATTCCTTTCTCCCCTTGGGGGCTCAAAGATCGGATCTCTCGGTGCACAGGAGAGTGTGAGAATGAGAGGCATTGAGAGAGAAATAGGAGAACCGCATATGCACGTAAAGTCGCATAACGAAATAGACGGCCATTTGTGCATTCGCTCTATTTCTGGCGTACGACGACGGAGCTGTGTGCCTCTTTTTCCCTCGTGCAATCCATAAAACCGCCGCATCTGCGACAATTATTTATAAACCTTGAAAACGCCAGAGGAAGAACAAGAGGAATAAGAAGAAGAGGCGCCCGCTGGTCAACGAACGCAACCCCGAAACCGTTGCCAACCTCGAAACAACATAAAAAACAACAACATACATATATATAGTATGTGTGTGTGTGAGCCAATGAAAGGAACGGTTTTGTGAACTCTGGCAGAGTGCGTGGCTGGGCATAAGCTAGATAGGGCACGACACATCGCAGTTTCGATTTAATTAATTTAACGTCCGTTTCGTGGCTGCGGCTAAACTTCTGATACCAAAAGGAGGAAGGAACACGGAACCAAATAAAAAAAAACAGAAACAACTGTTGGCAGCACTGCGGGAACTTCGTGAAAGTTTCACCGTTACATAAATCATCTGGCTTTGATTCGAATCTGCGAGCGTTTGCAAAACAACGCACATTTAATTCCATTTTGAAAGTGCACGAATTTGATTTAGTGTACGCCATTCGGACAATCTCGACCTCACTCTACTATTTTATTTTCAAACAGAATTTCCTATTATCTGTGTAGATAGATACGACCATTAATTTATGACCTTCCATTCAAGGGTGTTCACGCTGCATTTCAAATACAAACAAAATATTTACAGCTTCGCATAAATTAAACGTAACTCTTCTGATACCAAAAGGAAGTAAATGAAGTAAAATGTTATCCATATTTTTAATAGCGACATCTATAATTTATTTGGTTATCAAAGTTTGAGAGATTTTCAAATTGTTTAATGAAGTAGAAGAGTTAAAATTTTCGATGTTATTGGATGGCGGTCATAAATTAGAAGTTGGAGATGCTTTTATTAAGTTGTAGTGTCGCCCCGCATCTCCATAGACAGAAAAAAGAGGATAACACAAAATAGACGAAGGGGAGTAAATTTAGAAGAGACTATTTGGAAAGGAAGCGCACCTAAAAATAGTGTCTTTATGGGAAGTGAGGAGTCTTCTTCTTATGCGAAGAAGCAGAAGGGAACAACGAGTGGATGGCTCGAGGTGGACACAGGGGGGTACAGACTCAATTCATTCGGAAAAGGACGTAAAAATAGCCGTTTGCCGGTTATTCTCGGAAAACTCCCCTTCTGAATACCTTCCGTCACCTTTTGACAGGTCGCCGCGTTGCCATGCCGTCATTTCCCATCTTCAAATTACGATCAAAACGTCAACAATCTCAACTGCGTCAAAGCAATTAGAATGTAATTTGTTATTTGACTAGTTCGATGGGGCGAAACAAATTTGGCAACGCCGTGGTTTGAATAATTGAATAAACAAATGATTTTGAATATTGTAATTTTATATTTGGAGAAGCGATGAATTCTCAACTCAATGTCAAACTATAATTTTATCTAAATGGATGTTAACGTCGCATGTTCGTTGATAATTAATTCCGTAGAATTATTTTTTTAATTACAAGCCCTAATCAGTACACGATAAGTAAGGGCATAACAGAAGCATCGTTCCGGGTCAGAGCCTTGACCCGAAACCATCCCTCAACTCATGAACGCATTTCCAAATTCCATTTCAAGTGCAATTAAGTTAATTAATGAGAATGCGGGCATCCCCTCTGGACTCTCCCGGTGAAGGATTCGCTGCGGGGACGTTTCGAAAACGATCATCGAAAAAAAAACATCATCGCCGATGATGCAATTCGCGCGCCTTTGCGTAACAATAATCAAAGCCGCATCTGTTCGATGAATGAGTTAAAGTCCAAACTGTTAATAGGGAATACGAGAATAATAATAGCTGTGTGTTGAAGACGATTTCGGTTGGGCGGAATTCAGTACAATCGCACTTCCTGTTTTTCGATAATGCACCGACTCGCACTCAGTTTATTTATTTATTTAGTTTTTCGTTATCTCGCGACAACTCCAATGCCATTTCACGTATCTGCTGAGGAAATTACACTGCAGCAATTACGAATTCATATAAACTAAACGCTTCCTGGATTTAGGCCAAGAAGTAGTCTCAGGTGTTATTTGGGTTGCATAATAATTCTTGACATTTCTCTATAATAGTCCATATGCTCTATAATATAAAAAAAATAATTTGAATTTACTTAATTAATTTATGTTGTTACATTAATATTTCTTAGTGTAAAATAATTTCACTGACAGTATTTTTAATTAATGTCATTAAGTGTCGTTTAATGTCATTGAGCATATCTATAATTTGACGTCAATCATCATCATCATTTGACGACGAATGGTGTTATCTAATGACAGTAATCACGTCCATCAAATGTGACATTGAGTATATGACTTGAGGTTAACATTGTCATCTGTCAGGGATGGAGGTTTTCATTTTGAAGCGGAAACAAATCGAGTGACGGCGGGGAACGCGATTTCGAGGGGTTCCTAAATTAAGGGTAGCCAGATGAGTCACGCGTCCGATCGACGAGGGGTGCGTCGGGACGCTGTGCCACTTCCCTGCATCCCCGATGCACGGACACGACACAAATCGATACAAATGAAAACGAAAATGTCTGGATCGAGCAACCGTCTGCTCTTAATTCCTACTTCAACTTTAATTGATCAATCAACGGAAGGCACGTCCCAAAACAATGGACAACTATGAACAGCATTGCAGAAGCTTACTTCATTCAGTGACCGTCTTATAAACAATACAATTCTCTTGACGAAGATAACTGTAATCGAGTATATTCAAATATATTTTACGAATATTTCTCAAATAGTCTACAATTTCATTATTTATTTTGACATTCATCAGTAATAGCAATCAATCACCAAAAGAAAATAATAAATCTGACAGATATTTGACATTTATAATTTCAAAATAACAAAAATTTTACGTAAAATTTATAGTTATAAAACAATACAAGATGGTGGTCATCTATTGAAAACAAATGATTCTGATAACGACATCGATCTTATATAAATATTTGCGGCTCGTTACTCAATTCTAATCTCTTGTCGCCGGATGGCGACTGACACACTCACAGTCATATGACTTGTTTTCCGCGATGCGATTGCAAATAATAATTATTGTACCGTCTGCAATAAATATCGGCGCGCAGCGTATAAATATTATGAATGTCCTCCTGGATGTGGTCGCATGTATTGCGTTTGTGACAGTTTTGAGTCAGCGATCCGTCAGAAAATAAAACGTGCGTTTGCACAAAGACGTCGGAAATCGAGATAGCAAATTCCGCGAATTCCACGCGAACCGCATCATTTCATTTCCACACACAAATGCATTATTAGTTAATTAAAAGAACAAATGAACCGAACAAAAGATTAAATTGAAATGCATCCATTGAAAATTGCAATGGACGTTCTTTAAAAATTGAGTTACTTTGTTTTAATAATATCTTATATACTACAGTAAGTTTATCAAAGAAAAACAAGTCAAAATATGTCAAAAAACGAATTCGTATTGCAACCATAAAAATAAGTAAAATAAAACAGTCAATAATTACTAATGTCAAAAGTCAATTTTAATCATAACTTACCGTAAAAGTTACCGAATTTAATGACTTACAACGTTACATTTTACATAATTAAATAATTAATTACGACATAAATAACCATAAAAAAAGAAAAACAACTGTCAATATTTACTACTGTCAAAAGTCAGTGATACCAATAATTTGTATGATATGAACTCATTTGTGGATTAATAATATAAATTATTTCCATCTTTGGTTAACATACTGTTAATATACATTTACCTACGGCCTTTGAACCAAAAACGAAAAGAAAAGAGCTGCATATAACTGCGGTTCGAATTCTATTACTATTCTCCTATTTAAATTCCGGGCATGAAACTGAATCGAAAGGAAGTGAAAATACGTGAAATCGAAGGGAAACACATCCTGTATTTATAACGATTCGTTTAGCAATAAAACTATATATAAATACCTATTCAATCTAATAATTCAATTGATTTAATTAAGTTGCGATTAAAGTATAATGAGAATGATAAAAAACATTAAAAACGTAATTAACTATGATTTTATAATAGCAATAATTTAAAATTATAAAAATTCTATAAATGATCAAATTAAAGAATGTGGAATGAACCGGTAAAATCATTGATATCGTTGAAAAATTAAGAGATGCCAAGAGATTTAATATAAAAAAAATAGATGTCCCTGAGAGTAACGACTTCGACCACATGTGTAAACAATTGACAACATGGATGTTGTTGTTATTTAATTTTAATTTAAACTTGATTTTATGATTGTGGGAATGTTGTCGAAAGTAGTTAAAATTAATAGGAAGGAGTTGAAATGGAAATTAATTACATTTAAATGAAAATTGTGTTTTTGTCTGTTTTCGTTGGATGATCACAGTTATGCATACCGATTCGGTGTCGTAGCCCTCGCATTTTCCATGAATGGGTTCCGAAGATCTTCGTATCCAAGACATGTCGTCTCCGGGTTTAATAATTTAATTGATGATGATATTAAGGGATGAGCACGCACTTGATGACACAAGCACACACAAGAACAAGAAAAACTTGATGAACTGAGTATGTAGTGTATAATATTTACATGGTACCGAGTGTATAGAGAGACAAGCGTTGCTCGCGTCTTGGTAATCCACTCGCAACTAGTAGTCCTAGTCGCGGAGGAGGAAGAGAGGCGAAGGCGCACTAACAACACCGAGTTTACACGCTGTGAAAACGAAACGAAACTACTACTATCGAATGGTTGTTGGATGGAGGATGGAGGGTTTGTACCGACAGAAAGTGAGAGAGAGAGAGAGAGAATGAGGCGGAGGGTAGGAAAGGTTCTCGTCTCGACTCTGTCGCTCGCTCGCCATGTGTTGCTCGATGGGTAAGCCCTTAGTGAGCGAGCCTCAACACTGGAGGAAGAGCAGAGGGTGCGGAGAGAAGGCAAAAGCGTTACACACAGGACCGTGTTTAGAATATATTATTATATCACCATCGGCCGTTCGTTGTGGTCGAAAGAAAGGAGACGTGGGCGGATGTCGAGGAAGGAAATCCATTGCCGACGCCGCCGAGAAAGTCTGCTCCATGTTAAAACCAAACGCAAACAACGGCAAAAGTGTATGTTTGTTGTTATTGGCCTCTCGCATTTCCAGAAGCTATTACCTATACAGATATTCTCGAAGACAATCTATACCTCCAATTGACAGCTACCATTACCAACATTTCATAAAATAACTTTTCAACGTTTCAGTTGTCAATTGTTCATAATAAAAACATATTTTAGATATAATAATATTAGATCCAGTAATTGTGTTGGATCTAATATTAAAAAAAATACCACAAATCCAAACAATTTCATCATTTCCTAATTTGTCATCAGTCATCAACAATAATATTTCAATTGTTTCAATAGACCAAATTAAAAAAAATATTAACCAACATTAATTTATACAAATTTATACATATCACAGATTGCTTACAAATTACCAACTTAATCATATATTACGAATTACGTAATGACAGCATGTTTCGATTGTTGAAAAAAATAAAGTAGTAACGTTTCTTTTGACATTTTCGTATATACATTGTCAACGTCATTAGAAGGCATAGACTATATATAAACGTTACTTTTATGACACCCAATTTTTCCGTTCTCATACTTTATTATCAATGAAGATAATTAAAGTGTTACAAGGTTTATAATGTTTTTTTTAAATTAATATGCATTAAAAATAAATAACATAAATTTTCAATTATTTAAATTCGTTATCTCTGAGAATTAACTCATTCGATAATACCGATAAATTATCAATAGACGTGCGATAAAGTTTACAAAACAGTTATAATTATAATGAAAATCGAAATAAAAAATAATAAAAAAAAACAAGTTTCCGTATCGCTTTCAAAATTGAAATATTCCAGATAAAATAAATAATTGTAATTATAATTCTACATATTGTGTGAAAATAACCTTAGCGAAATTAAGTAATAACGCTTCTTTTATGACACTCAATATCTATGTAGTAAACACACATTAATAGTTAAATATCTATTAAATTGCGTCTGCGAAACCGATGCGTAATAAAAAAAATCGAACGCGCAATGTAAATCTTTGCAAAACCATCAAAGTCAGCGAAATTTGCATTTGATTCGTATTGACTTTACGACGCAGTAAATTGAAATACCCGATGCGGATTACGATTTTAAAATGAAAGTGATCCAATTTTAGTTTTTGTATTTGACTTTTTACAGTTTCGGCTGGTCCTGTCCTGTATATTTTTCTTTTTTTTGGGGGCGAGGGTACTTGAATGAGTGTATCGAAAGCTGTGCGCGTGAATAATGAAAGGAGGGTTGTGAAGAGTAAAATGAAGAATGGTGGAGAGAGAGGAACAAGACATTCTGATGAAATTTGAGTCATCCGAGGAGACCTTCGAAAGGCCAACGATTTCATCCGAAAAGCGAGACGCTAGAAAGAAGGGAAGGAATTCCAGAAATGCTTAATCTCGTCGTGTATTCATTTCGATCTCGAAGTCTGCCGCGATCGAAGACGTCCAACAAGAAACCAAACAACAACTATCAAGTAATTATTATTACTAATTGGTAATAAAAAAAAATATGCTTATAAATGATTTATCGGAGAGTGCAAATCATTTATAGCGTTTATTATCGAAAGGTTAGTCTGTCCGACGATTCTCTAACCTTTTTCGTGAAGAAAGAGAACAGCACGAAGAGCGCATGGAAATATTACCGGAACCCTCAGCAGTTGGCAACAAGGTGGAAACGTCAATAAACCGGTGACCACTTTGTTGTGCACTTTATGGATAGACGAAAGCGCGTAATGAAATTCGCCATTGTTTGCTAAAACCCTTTATGGTTACGGCAGAAAAAAAAAACAAAACAGAAAAAAAACTTGCATACCTTGAATATCCTAGCAACGCGAAATAACTGAAAATACACCAGAATCACTAACACTCTTACTAAACTTAGTTACTAACTAACCAACTATGCCAGTCGATATCGTCGTTTCGGGGAAAGTCACGCTCGTGGATTGATAAATGAACGAGGATGAGCGAGACGGGTAGAGATAGACGAAATACACAACAGAACATGGTCATGACTGGAAGATAACATTCTATTGCTGGTATGTTTACGTTGGGAGCGAGATAAGAAACACAAATTTGTGTTTTATAACGAGCCCACGGTAACATTCCATAAATATTAAAATTATCACCGATGCAATTTCAATTTGATTACAAAATTACCACAATCTCATCCAATTTCAATAAAAATTAGTTTCAGTTTAAAGTGGATTCTATGTTTTGTTTTCTCTTTCTAATAAATCTCAATGTTATAGTATTTATAGTCAATATTGAAAGTGTTTTCAGTGACTAAAAACATTGTCTTAATATCAATATGAAAATTGTGTTAACCCCAATACGTGATTTACAAATTTCATGCTTTGACATTTTATTGAAACGACACTAAATTGACAGAAGTGGCCAATGTTAAATTGACAATTAAATAGAAAGTTGTTTAACGTTTTAATGATGAAAATACCAAAGGAATTTGCATAACATGTAATTAAGTCTAATTAGATATTTGCATAACATCAATTGTCTAACGTCCATTCGAGAAATCTAAGAACTAGGAACACCTAAGTTTAAACGTCAAATGTATGAAACACATTCTTATGTATTTTAATAAAATGTCAAATTTTGTTGTCAAAATGACAGTTAAAGTGATTATTTATGTTTATTACTAAATCTAGTTAATTGTCAACCTAAGAAAACTCAAAATTTTAAATTTGTTGTAGTTTAAATTATTGCTAAAAATAAGGCGTGAAATTTGATCGTCACGTTTGACTTTTACCTGTGAAAATAATCGTGTTTCAACCAGTTTCGTATTCTTGGTCATAAATGCGTGATAAATTCGCAGACTGAATTTCGGTCTAGTGGCTCAAAGCAATAAATGTTCTTATTCGAACCTCGGACTATTCAAGTAGTCAATGAACCATTTGTAAAAGAAAAATAGAAATTTGCAATGATGCCAATTAATATTTTTCTTTGTAGGAATGTTTACGAGGAGAATAATATGGAACGTGATTCTTCCATCTGCAACGATAAGCGAATTTTATACGATAAATGCATTACAATAGGTTCAATAGAAAACGGAACATATAAATATGCAATTGTTATCGGACAAGTGAGCGCCGCGGAGCCATTGTTCCCTCCCGTCATACTTGATAAATCCGTGAATTCCATTGAAAACTATACAACTGGACTATACGAACTGCTTGGAATGTGAACGCAAACAAACAACATTGGATGACGATCGGGATTTAGAAAATGGCGAAAGCAAAAATCAATTTTCGTCTTCGAATTCAACAATGCGATTCGAACAAACCGTTCGCGTGTCAATCATTGAACTGATTTGTTGCGCAACGGATTACGTATTTATTGTTATATTATTGATTCTCCATTGCCTGTCAACTTTTTTGTTGTTTATTTTGACTTTAGCATTGCGATGCGATTCGTCGAAAAATCTTGAAATCAGATATCGTAATGAAACGAAGGAAAATAGGCTTAGAAACAAGATTTCCTTGGCTCTCGTGACATTTCAAAAATCTTCGTCACACTTTATGTTAATTTCATTTTCAACCTTACAACTAACGTTCCGCAAGACCGGCTCTCGGCGCCAATAAAATGGACGATACGATACATCTGTATAATATAACAATAATTGAATATAAAAATATATTTATGTTAATGTCAGTCAAATTTATTAAATTTATTATTATTAATTAGACATTCTTTGAAAATATGCTATAAAAAATCTTGTTACAAATTGATTACATCAACAATTGTGTCAAAATAAACAATTTGACTTGTCAAAATTGTTACGCCATCTATCGAATTACTCGATGCACTTGATATTTGTTAAAAAAATAATTAAGTTTAAATACGGGAGATGTAACCTCGATATCGTATTTGACAGGTTCTGTTTGACAGTTTAGGAGCGTTCGCTTTTACGAGTTTGGAAAGAATGTCGAGTGGTTCGTGGAAGCGAGATGCTGCGGTGCGCGCATTGTTATCAAAACAACAATGAAGAGCGACGATGGAGAAGTTGAGGAGTTACATAACGGCGTTACTAAATATAGTCGTTTTTATTTTATTTCGTTCCTCTCCGCTTCTGCTCCTTCTTGTTCGCGACCACGCCGTGACACAGATACCGCGACGACCAACGTTCTTTTCGAGTCCGTTTGAATCTCGCCGAATGATTATACAGATTGTTGTAGATTTACGATTTAAAGGACTGACCGTTCTGGATTTGGATTGCTGATGTCCGCTCCTTCTGTCGGTGTCGAGGCTGAAGCGCTTCTGCAAGAAATCGCGACCTCCGGTTCCTGCTGTTGCTGATGCGGTGCCTCCTGGAATGTCGTCCTGCCTCCTCGCCGGCAATTTGACCTGTCTATTGTGCACGCTGACCACCCTGTAGTGATCGTTCTCGTCGACGATTCGCGCCCTGAAGCTGCCGCCGCAGAACATCTTCTCGATCTCTTTTAGGAAATTTTGGATGGACACCACAGACAAGAACAGCGTTCACTTCAAACAGACATCACTGACAGTGACTTTCGTGGGCAAAAAAAAAGCTCTCTCTCGCGTCCTCCGACGACGGACAGACAAAGACTGCGTGGACTCGAAAATTCTTGACCATGTGAGAGAGCGTGTGTGCGAGTTTGTGGTATGCATCAAGCGGCAAACCCGACCGACGATCGTGCTGGTATTGAACAGAGCGCACCTTTCGTGAAGGAAAAGGACGAAAACCAGTCACGGTGAGAGATGGAATAAGGGCAGGTAGTGCGTGTGAAAAGGAGACGGAGACCAGAAAATCAATGCGATCTCCTCTCTCTTTCTCTGTTTGCCTCGCTTAATTTACCTCGAGCCAGGTAAAAATGCCGTGTGTTTTTGAGCGAGTCGCGGAGGGGAACGAAATGCGAATGTCTCGCTGTTGTTGTTGCTCTTGCACGAAAAAGAACTGCTGCTGATGCTTGTGGTGGTGGTTGTTATTAATAAGAGACGGCTGAAAAACGAGAGAGAGGTACAATATAGGTACCGGCACCGAAGACGAGAGCAGATGCCGGAAAGAATTACATTTTATTTACATCTGATTATTATTCGCAGCCTACAGTTTTCCACAGATTATCTTCGCAAACAACCACTCAAACACAAACACACACATTACATCAATCTGTCCTACATCCGCATAGATTCACAAATATCATCATATTTGACGTTCATACCTGTCATTAGATACGCCATCTATAATCCATTAAGAAAGCCATTTTTTGACGTATTCGGAATGCCGAAATAAACATATTCACCACCCGCCTACAATTTTACATAATCTTCAGAAACAACCACACATATGCATTTATGTATCAATGCGTTCTCAAAATGTCCTTCAACTAAACGATAAAATTGACAAACTGAATTTGACATATTGGAAATGTCAAAATATGTTTGACACGTTTACATTTATTGTTAGATCTCGTATCAATGAAATGTCAATTTCTAAATGTCAGATGATCTTTACAATAGTAAATTTGAAGTTGACCTGAGCTGTATCAAAGATAAACTGTTTCTTTATATAAAAAAAAATCTCTGTAATTTAAAATTCTACGTGCATTCATTCAAATGCAAGTGCGAAGTAAGTACGAAACGCGTAGATCATTTCGTTTGTATGCGTGCATGCGTTGTTTAATCAAGCCGAAGTAATTATATGGCGTTTGATGTGGGTCGCCGGGGCCAACAAACCCGAAAAAAGCGTTAATTACGCTTTATCTGGTAGTCAGTTTTCGGTTTCGGTACTACGGGCATCAACGTGACGCAATGAAACGGACATTGAAAGCAAATTCAAATTTCGGAAGAAGAAAAATCGGATATTCACAAAATCACTTCGAAAATATTATAAGGAATAAATGAAATGTTTCACTTTTGATAAACAAGCTGAGACTATAATCTAATTTATCTGTTCAATAATTATTTGTTTGCATATATTTTTTAACCTAATTGAAACAAATTTACAAACTTGCATAAAATTAATATAAAAATGCCAAATGTATTAAAATCTAAAAATGTCAATCTGTCAAAAACAAAAGTTTTTTTTAGATTGTTGCTTTAATAAACAAATAAACAATTTGCAACAATCTAATTCATAAGGGTGCAACAAATAAATTAATATGAAAATTATATGTCAATATAATTTATAAAGAAAAAATGATACACTTGACGTAATGCAAATGAAAACAAAAGAAACTAATGTAAAATGCATAGCCTAAAGGTGAATCTTTTGTTTCGTGGTACGTGGAAATTGTGGCAGGATGAAGACAATGTCTAAGGTTGGAAAATAAGTCTCGGGATGGCGTGAGTTACGTGAATACGAAAATGGAAATGGATGTGTGTGTAGTTTCTTCTGCTCGGATCCTCTTTGTACGCCGCTAAACGAATGATGGATGAAAAAACGTTGAAATGGATTTATGTAGTTGTAAATGTTCTGTGGCCAAGATGGATGATGAGCCGCACGAGTGGAATATGGTAATTTTTATTGTTTCTAACTACGAAACTAAGCGCGCGTGGGCGACTCGAAACCCGTTTTATACACACAATTTATTTACTTTTTTCGACCATTCTTCCTCCTCTATTTGTTTAACAGCGTATTTTTATTTTATTATTTTCGGTTGGTGGCATTGATTTGTACGACAAGTGAATTATGTTTCATTTAGCAATATTTTTAAAAATTTTACGAGCCTTTTTCATCCGAAGATTTAAAGATCGAGAAACATGTATATTTTTTATATTACCATTTTTATTACTGTTGCTCCATGTAGTTGGATAGTAACTATACATTTTTCATTAAACACCTTTTTTGACATATACAAAAATTATAAAAATAATTGAATTAATTATTGTAAACAAATAATTAAGTTACTTTTATAATTATTATTATTTTTAAGAATTAACCTCGCTTTGCATTAGGATAAATAATAATAATTAAGTGCATTAATTTCCTACAGCAATGATTCAACAACACGATAATGTTGCAGAGCAACAGTGTCCTTTCTTGCGTCGAGTTACGTGCAATTGAAAATATTTATTAATATGTTCAAAACAAATAAAAATTAATAAAAGTCAAATCACCATAGCAACTTGCGTGTTTTGCTTATAAATGTTTCATAGATTTTTTTTTCTGAACGAGAATTGCTCATTATTAGAGGGCGGAGGAGACGTGCACGTGCCCTTTTTTTGTGTCCATGGTCCACTAATTGTTTAGATTTTCGGTATGGCAGCTGCATATCAAACCAAACCCTGCCCATCGATCCGAACCATATGGACACCGGACACCGAAAATGGCCCATCTGGTATTTAGAACGAAGACGAATAGACGGAGATGCAGCGAACCCCTACATCACGATGAATTGCGGGCACTAAACTATTTAAGTTTTGATTAACCATCCTCGTAATCTTTGCGCCTTCCATGCTCGGGACAGCTGACAGTCGGAAAAAGGCAAAAGTGAGCTAAAAAAAAGACCAACAACAAAAAAAAGAGCGAACCGGTGAAACTCGTAATAAGAGGAAGCGAAGAAGAAGAAAGAAGAAAAAAACAGTACGGACAACAAAATTTAAGAAGATTTCAGATTTCCGCGGCACCTGCCGCAGGTGTCCGAACTTTTGCGTGCGAATAAAAAATCCGAGCTGTCTGCCCGATTTACTTCATCCTTCTGCATTTATTTTCATTTCCGTTTTGCATTTTTACTATTTAAAAAGCGAAAGTTGTTAATGGCACACGCAATAATAATAATAAATAAAGAATGAGAGAGAGAGCGAAAAAAAAAAGGAAGTTTGGATTGGCGCCCACGGAGAGAGCACCGAAAATAACGAATTTGAGTCATCATAGATGACGCGATTACTCCATCTGCTTTACTTTAAATGACGCTCAGTTCTCTCGCCTTCCTCTGCACTCCACATCTCACACTCTTCTTCATTTTGCTCTTGCTTTTTCTTTCCTCATACGAGTGATTTACGCGACTGGAGCAGTAGGCGCCAATCCATTTGTTTTTTTCCATTGTTTTTTGTTTGTTTTTAATTTCCACTTTTGTTTCTTCAATACTCTCCTGGGATCATTAGGTCGGGTTATTGGTTTCAAATCGATAAGGACTTTGTTAATCCGACACCAAATTCCGGTGATCCACTTTCGCTGTTTGCGCAAACAATGACACCAGACGTTAAAAATTGATACAGCAACGAGATAAAGATAAGTGTCTGTGTGTCTGAATATCCCGCAATTGTTTCAGTTCCAACGACGGAAACGTTCGTTCTAATCGTCGCTCGGGCGATTCCGAAAATCGGCTTGGACTTGATCTAGGTCAGTTTTGAAAACGTCATGTTTTGGCTCAGATATCTTAACGGATTCGTTTGTGTAATCACATCAATTACATGGCGCTCTCTATCTTTGCCTCAAGACATATAGAACTGGTTCAGCTGCTGCTCCAATCAAATTGTTAATTACCAATTAAATATTAAGATCTAGTTTATAATAACGCATACTAACTACATATTTCATTTTGACAGCTGTCATATTTGAAAGATGTCATTTTATTTAAGCTATCATATCTTATTGTTTTATAATAATAATAATAATATTAAATGGTAATTATTATCACAGTGAGCATTTCTATCAAAAATTGAGAATAAATTTATAATGAATTGTTTAAATTCATTATGTATTAAAAAAAATAAAAATAATCCGCAAAACTTATGCGCATTTACATAAGCATTAAAATTTACATATTTATTGTATATAAGAGGAAAAAAAAATACAACAGAAACAAACTAAGCAACAAGGTGACAGCGACTTTAGATTCTTATCTAATTACACGGATATCTCATTACGATTCTTTATACTCTCGTAATATTCCTGTGGGTTTGCGTTACATTATTATTTTTTGTGTTTGTTTGCGGTTATCTTCTTCGTTCGCGTTTCGTGTTTTGGTTTAAATAATATTTTCAATTACATCTTCGGCGGAGAAGAGCAGGTGATGGCGGAGGCAGGTCTGATATCTCCGGCGCAAGGTGCAACCGAAGGAAAACAGGCAGATGTTCGGACACGTGTGCCCTCTTGGATCTCTGCTTAAAATCCATACGGAAAAATAAATGAAAAAGGAGAAGAGAAAGACTATTTTAAAGTCGACCAAAGTGAATAGGGAGAAGCTGTGCATCGAATAATGGGTGCGATGATTGGGTCCTTGTCCTTATTATATGAACTTCGGGTTTTTGTGCTGGAAAATTGAGTGGATAGAAATTGAAAATTGTAATTGTTGTATCAGGATTTTTTTTCCATATCGATATTAATAATTCGATTTCATACTTTTCGAATGTTTTCGGCCGAGACGAATCGCGAGCAAACGATTTTTAATTGAACATCAATCGAACCAATCGCCGGCCGTGGAATCAAATAGTTACGCTTCGCGATTGGTCCGTTTGAAGGCCACGAATTCCTCGACCGTTTCTTCTTGCATTGCTTACGTCTATCATCGCGGCGCTTGTGATGCATAGAGGACGTCTCGTCCCTAATTATTGCGCCAACGAAATGACAGAGCCGAAACATCTGTCAAAGTCTTTGATTCGAAGAGGGCTTAGGTAACAAAAGGATTGATGCGAAAATAATGACATTCGAATGGCGTTTCGCAAGAAATCCCTTAATCCGCGACGGATTTAATACAGATGCGGAGAAGAGGTTAATCGATATATTCGATTTTGTAACTTTTACGCTCAGTATACACGAAGCAGACGCGGATGAAATGATAAAATCCGTAGATTAGCAAATGAAGCCGATCTCGACCCTACGACGTGTCAATCAGAGTTGCTGACTCATGGCGTAAGCGGAAAAAATACATGGATTCTTTGAATTCCATAACCGCTATTAATAGAAGCGAAGAGTTGTACTTGAAACGGTCTGAAACCAATTAAAGTAGTTTGTAGTCTCGACTCCAGATTAACTCTTATGTGGTAATTAATATTTGTATATGCAATAAACAATAATTTCGATTAAAAGACAGATGTCAATAGAAAATTAATATATTTAGTAAATCTGAAAGACCACACAAAAATACTTAAAATGTATGTTATATTTTAAGGACAGATCGTGGAACGTTGACTAAACACATCCAATATATCAAATCGGTTAATTGATAGGTGTCAATGTCAAAATGTCTTTTTGGTCTGAAAGATACATCACGATGATATACGTGGCGTTTGCAATTTAAACGACACAGTAATATAAGATTATTGTTTCTAATTATTTGCTGAAAAACAAATATATAATTTGAATATGTCCAGGAGAGCCGAGGTCCTGGGGATTCGGAACACGTGCGAGAGACTCGCACCGACCTAATCCATATTCACGCTGCATGTGCGAGAGTGAGAGAGCGATGGGGGATAGAAGAAGATGTGAGCGTTGTTCGCATTCACACACAAACATAAATACATTTGCATCCGTTTCCGGTCTAGGGAAATTATATTTGTGCGCGACAGTGTCGCAGCTAATAACCTCGTTTCAGTCGCAGACTCCGGGAGGGAGACGGATGTAAATACCGGAAGAGCAGATTTCGCACACGAAATAGAAACGAATTGATTAGCGCCCGTAATGTGCTATACCAATCAGACAAGATGTCAAGTTCTCTCCGATCGGCGGAAGTCGTCCTGTGCGATCGCACACCAATTACAGACGATCGCCAGAAACAAACGGCTCATTACGCAATTGCATGAATTATGCAACGACGCATCTCGCGACATTTCAAATTGGATTCCCATGCCAAATGCTAATTGATTCTGAGAACGAAGTAGTCTTCAATATGCCGCTGAAATAAGCGAGTGTGTCACGCCATCTGTTGGCAATGAATACAACTTTCGAGATGTAGGCAACTTACGAAGCACCGCTGTTTGTTGCAATTGCAACTCAATTAGGTGGCGACATCTGTGCCATCAGAATCCTCATCACCGAATGGAAATTATATCTTATTGGACTAAGTGTAGAAAGGCTCTTCCCACAGTGAAGAAGCAATTTGAAGAGAAAAAAAAATATCTTAGCATTAAATCCAATTATGTTTAAAAAGTTTGATATTTATAATTCCCCTATCATTTTAATTGATTAAAACATCAAATACCTTATTTATTTATTTATTTTTAGAAGTGATGCAACTTTAATTTTTGCACGCAATAAAAGTTTGTTAGGATAAATGATCGCGTTCACGTGTAGCTTAAGGTCTAAACTTTGCGAATCACCAAAGTTTCCCGCTGTCTGCACAGTTATCTCCCCACTGCCAAAATATTTATAGCTTTCCTCCAGACGGTATAGAAAATCAAAAGCAAAACATTGCAAACAAACATAAATAATCGAGCATTAAAAATGCACAGTGAATTGAGCGAATAATCAATTTTGATATTTTGAATTGTTCAGGATAATTATTTTTTAAATGTTAATTGAGTTGCATACACGACGAAACGTAAACACGGAGATGGTTGCGCTCGCCTACGCTGTTATTAATACACTCCTTCAGGTATAATTGGACACAAGCGAGTAAACGCCAGAAGTTCAAGACCACAACAGATTAGTGGAGTGTAAACAACGTTTACGTTTTATTTTTTGATACAAGATTTATGGCATGGAAATTGCACCGTTTCTCAAACCGTTCGATTATCAATTGATTTTTATTTCGAACGTTTGGTTTTGCAATTACGAAATGCTATGATTTATTACATTCTGTGTTTTATTTATTGAGATTGGAAAAGTATATAAATTATTGCGTCAAAAAAAAATTGATTCAAATTATTATTTAGTAATTGATGACTAACGTGGGGCAACCCAAAAAATTTCCTTTAGTATGATGACGTTTCAATGTTTTAGAAGTTGCATAGGTAACGCAAACTTTTGGTAAACGTCAAAACAAAGTTTGTAATAGGGCAATTAGGGTGGGCGCGCATATTTTTTTTAATGATACTTACGCGCTAGAACAAAGGGTTTTCCGCCGCTCCGGTGCTTGATTGTTGCGTGGGCGCGGTTTCCGTTTTCGTTCTTCCTCTCTTCTTTTTATTTTTAAGTTACGTCCACTTATGCTAATGCCAACAGAGGGCGGGGATTTAATGGTCAAATCGAGATTAAGATAACATTTTTTTCGGTGATGGATTCATCGCGATTTGAAGTCTTCGCTTGCCGTGGGCGTGTAAAGAAGGGGTGAAAGGGGTAGGCAAAAGCAGCGAAGAAAACGAAGGTTATATATAAGATAGCGGAGATAGGAGGCGCATAATTTATGTGTACGGGCGAATTGCAATGCATCAGATAAGGGGGCGCCGTCTCTTGCAAACGCTTCTACCACCTGAGACACCTGAACGTGTTTCTTCTGGCTCCTCGAAATAAGGATAATTATGATTTCGGGATCGATGTCGGGACCGGCCGATGATTTCCTCGCGGCGAATATAAATCAGAGGCGGCCGCAATTACCGCCTCACATCGATTGGTTCCGCGGCGCGACGGTGGCGCCGCATACCAAACAACCCCCTATACCGAGCGATGCAACCAACCCACCCCCATCAACACTCTACCCCATGCACATAACAAAAAATTAATTGCCTATCCAAGTAATTAATAACGAGACTTACCCATATACATAACTAACGGCAAGAAAATTATTAGGCAAACACGTTGTATTTACTATACTTAATTTACTCATTAACATTACACTATAAACTTTTTTTTTAAATAATTCAAATTTAATTATATTTATGAAATAGAATAGCAATAAATTAGATAAATATTACATACAAAAAATACCACCTGCAAAATTAAGTTAATGCGTCTATGTTGGGGGATGATAGTGGCATGTGGCATCGATCGGCTAATTGAATTTTACGCGGAAGCGATAAATCCTCATGGAAGTCGCGTTCCCGGAAAGGACGGTCATTTGTCAGTTTTCCCGAAAACAAATGAAGCAGGGAAAGTGCAAAGAGGGAGAGAGCCGAAATCAAGAAGTGAATCACCATCATCCCCCAAAAACCGGAACGGAATCACGTAGGAAAAAAAAGAGAGAAGAAGACGATGAGAAATAAAATTAGAGGGCTGCAGTCGGGAATTCCTAGGTGAGTCACACGAAAATTTTCAGTTGCCAAGGAAATACAGATTCTATCTGCTGCAATAACGACGATAACGATTATAGGGAATAATCTTCACTATTTAGATCTTGGTTTTAACTGGCTTGCGGTACTGGTTAATCCACAATTTGCGGGTAATTTGTTTGAAAGTCGCTTTGTCTCTCTTGCCGCAAAGAGCGACTGGCGCCAAATAGGATGTAACTAATGGTCTTATTTTCACTTGTTGGACCTAAGCGAATCAGCGGGATTATCTGCCTTTCACGTTCAATTGAGAGGAATAAACCGGAAGGAAAAAAAGGAAAGCAAAAATGGTAGGTTGTAATTTGTAAGAACTAACATTTTTGACAAGCGTTGATACTCATCATAAAGAAATTATAATCTATTGGAAAAATTACATTTTTTATTTGGTGACTAACGTGGGGCACATTTTCATTGTACTGTTTTCATTAATCATTGCTTGAATGAAGTTGTATGTCAAACGAGTGAGTTTTTAAATTTATGTTTACATCTTCTTTAAAGTAGTATAGCTTCAAACGTGTAAAAAACACGTAATTCTGAATTCTAGACAAATTGTATCTAATGCGTAGGAACGTTCTAAGACCTAATAGTATCACGTATTTATGTGTATAAAAGAAGGATGAATAACCTTTTTTTACCTTTTCGTTAAGATGAACTCTTTTCATTGTAAAAGGATTAAAAAAAGGTGAGGAGAGTGCAGTGTAATGGCGGTGAATTGTAAGTGTTGTTATTGTGCGAGGGTCGAAAGCACGCAGGGGTTGTTTGGCACGAGTTCAGTGGCTCTGGAGCATCGTTGGAAGATAATGCGTCGTTTTTACGTGCCACTTCCGCCGGAAGTGGCGTAAGCCGTATTAAAAAGGCGAGACGAGGTAGAAAGAAGTGCGGATAATAAGGTGGAAGGAAAGGTGAAACAAAAGGAAACGATTAAGAAAATATTGGGGCCAAGAAAATCGTAAATTCCATCGCGTGGAATTTCAATTTCGGGACCGGGGCCGATTTGCATCCAATAAAGTTATTGAACGCACACACGACTACTTGTTATGACAAAATTTATGTTTCGGTCCTGCCCTCTCCTGCATGCAAACCGCACAGCACCACGTGAAAGCCGTTTGAGATGACTGCATTTTATAAATATATGGTTTATTATATTTGTACATGGTTCCAATTCTTTGAACGTAACAAGATTTTCGTATTTAAAGCTTTATATAAGTTGGTGTCAATCAGTCAATAGTTTAGATTAACTATAGAAAATACCCATATCAAGTATTATGAGTTGCCTTCTAAAAAAAAAGATAATTTACCACCATTCTAACATAATTATCAAAATATTTATAAGTTGGTAGAATGTCAAATGTTATCAAAAGTGAATAGTGTTGCCTATACTTAATCCTTATATTCATGATTTCAGAGTATAAAATAACAACAAGCAAAAACTTAAAAAAAAAACCTCAATAAATCGATAGAAGCAGACGAGGTTTGTAGTTTGAATATTTAGTGTCTATATTGATAAAGGCTGCCGAATGCTCTTTGTGTTGCCTATAATTAAACTGTCGGTAATTTGAACGAAACGCGGTGATCGAAATTTAATGAAACATAAAATATCCGCGGATGGAAAAACACAAAATCAATATTCGGTTCAAAGGCATTGTTTCGTGGAAACGACGACGGGGTTGGATGGATGGTTCGGTTGGTCGGCGCATCCGTCTCCGTCTGCTTTGTGATCCGTCCGAACATAGACAATGCACCAGAAAGAGACGGATGTATTGATACGAGAGACTGGAGGACACCTACCACCAACGAACAGTATTCGATCGCGCGCCAGTTCTGCATAATGCACATGCATATACATGCATGCATGCACATAGAGAGAGAGACCGGATCGCTTTCAATGCAACAATCTCCCTGGACTCGACTCACATACAAAATAATCCATTGTTGGGAATCAACAATACCGGAGTCTATTCATATCTGGAGGAGACAACGATGAAAACGCGAATAAAAAAAATATGCTAATGCGATGTGCATCGAAAGTGCACGCTGTCTGTTTGAAACGGCCGCATCGATAGATGGCGTTTTAATTGCAATGTTACCAACCTTGAAATACCAAAATTATTGCAATATAGAAATCAAACTATTTCAGTCACATTACTGTTATACTGGTTGCAAAATCCGCAATTTAAAATGATTAACATTTTGCAGATAATAAATAGATTAAAATACATTAATGTTTCAGTTCTTAATAAATAATTTAGTATTGTTTTTTTTTGTGAAATTGTTATTTATTTATAAAATAACATTTGAAAAATGTATAAAATATATTTGACATTTATATTGTCAAAAGAAAATGATAAACGTTTTTCATATTATGGAATACTTATAAAACGGAGTGGAACGATTACTCTTTTATATTCGCTTTAATATTGTCATGGCGGATGAAAATGTGCGGGCTTTGAGTAACTGGAAATTAATGAAGTTTTATATTGCGGAAGACAGTGGATAAATGCCTCCTCCCTAATAAAAAATTAGAGCAATATTTCTACCCCCGCAATTACCTGACTCGCAGCCGTCGGCGTCCCCTTGCGCACATCCGTCTGGGACTTAAATAATTTGATCACAACCGTATAAATCTGCTTCAAACCTGAACCACCCTCTCTCACCCACAACAAAAATACTCTGTAACTTGTTTTTATTTAAAAAAAAATCTTGTTTGTGATAAAATTTAATATTCTTCGCTTTGTTCCGACTGTATAAAGCACCTGCGGCCTTTTGTGATCTTTTCCTTTGCTCTTCTCCTTCTGCTTCCACTGTTTCGGTGCCCGACAGAAATTTGTATGCAAATAGTTGGCAGTGGGTTTCTTTACATAATTTGGTATGCCCAACATGAGGACAACTCGAGTTCATTATTACGACAATTCTTTTCCACAACACCAACAACGAAACGTGCGTTATTTTTTTTGGTCTTATTTCTTGGAAATAAAAAAGACGAGAGCATTTGGAAGAGACGACGACACAGACAAATTCGGAAAACTTAATAGTCGTTCGTCTCTTGTCGCGACTTCCCCCTTTTATTGCCTATTATTTCGATTCGAAGCCAATAAATATAAGCCGAAGCGATTTATATTTATTTGCTTTATTTTCGGTTGGGGAAGTTTGTCCTTTAGACTTTGGTAATGCGAGTAAATTACCAAAGTCTAAAGGACATGTTGTTCCAGAGAATCATCGACGGAGCTGAAAATGACCAAGTTGAAACAAGATAATTGCTTAAATAATATGGCGGATATATCCGCCACGCGGAAATGGTTACAATTAAACAGTTCATATAATTTCTAAATATTGTCGTTTTAGATCAATAGAAGATAATATCGATTGATTTCCTGAAATTGCAGCGATTTATTTAAACATAGATTGCTGAAATTCTATATAAATTGCACCCATGTTTGTTCAACAAACGATGCACCGAGGAAGTATTTACATAAAGAATGATCAGCGCTCGCAACGCGAGTCGGAACGTTTTCGTTCACTAATTAAACCTCAATTTGAATTATCGAACGGGATCTGAAGTGAAGTGGAGTAAATAAATAAGCGAACAAAAAAAAAATGAAAAGGATAAAAGAGAAGATGCATGATTTACAGTTACGCAATCGAAGAGGGAAATCTTGCACGTGCATGTTTGTTTCTGAAGGTGAGAGAGAGAAGGATAGAAATAAATCGTAATTACGCTAATTTCAATGCGACCCGGGGAATTAATGGTGGACGTGTGTTATTAATGATGACTTTACACCACTTTGTTTAATGGCCAAACAGATTTAAATATTCCGAAAAGTTTATTCACAGTAATCTTCATTCTCTTTAAATAACAGGCGCAATTCGATCACGACTCCCGTGCCCTCGCTTTTGCTTGCGTTTTACTTAAGTTGACCTTGATTACAAACATCTACTGCACTTTAATAACGCTGCAAGACAATCCATTCTATTAAAGAAACTTATAATAGTTCCTTCGATTTTCTAACAAATCATATGTAAAAATGACTGTTTATGAGAATTAAGAAATTAGACAAATCGATAGAAGCGCCATCTATTGAACAATAAATAAATATATAATTTTCAATAACACTGCAGCTAATTATGTACAAAACACATAATTCTATAGAATAGATGGAGCTAATATCTATTTGATAAGTTATGTTTGCAGTAAGTTGAAATTGAATAAAACAAATACTTATAAGAAAAAAATGTTTTGGTTAATTATATAGTAATACTGAGAATAAGTAGAAATTAAATCTTCAACGGTGATTGAAAATTTATAAGAGAATTATGTGAACTTAATTGGAGTAAAGAAACCGCAATTACGAAATGCACTTTCGCGTAGATCTGGTTGCATAAGTGACACCTGCGAGATTCCACGTGCGATTCGTTCGTTTCGCATTCATTCGCCGATTTGCATTTGCTATTTTTTCTGTATTCTCTCCGTTCCGCGCACCTCGAGGAATGAAAGAAAAGCGCAATTAAAACATTACGATCGTACCAATATGCAAATGATAAGGCTGTATAAATACACGTACTTTTATGGATACGAAAAGGCACGCATTGCACTTTGCATTATCATCGCTTGTATTTTCATCAACATTATCATTATTATTATGATTGTCTTTATCATCGATTGGCTTCTGTGGGACTTAGTCGTCTTTGTTCTGCAACAAACTACTGCGTTTCGCTTCATTTGCATGTCTGCGACTGGCAACAAGCAGGCGCCACGCAAAGAGACACCAAACACTTCTTGTGCAACTTTCATATATTCCGAACCGTACGAGAAACCACAAAAAAAAACAACAAGAATGCCCCTCGCTGTGAATGCATTGCACACGCGGAACCAATTTCGAAGCGGTTTCAAAATACGAATTTCATCAATTATTGACAGAGGCGTGAGGAAATTTCGACATGAGAATTGATGCATATGGTTTTCCTCCAAAGTAGGAAAAATTAACAGAATACTATTTGAAATTGTTGTTCGCTGTCAATGAGAAAATAATTGCGACAATTCGATTATGAAATTTATATATTATGAAAACTTGTAAAGAAACTGTACCTTCCAAATTTAAAAAATGTCATTCGTATTTGAAAACTGTCATTCGTATTTGAAAAATATACGAATTTGAATAATATTATACGAATTTGAAATCTGTCATTCGAATTTGAAAACTGTCATTCGTATTTGAAAACTGTCATTCGTATTTGAAAAATATTATTCGAATTTGAAATCTGTCATTCGAATTTGAAAACTATTATTCGCATTTGAAAAATGTTATTGGAATTTGAATTGTATGTGCAATTGTATCAATCCGGTGTATCTGTCTGTTCACCTTGCCGTCGGCGATGTTTTCCGTTCCATTCCAGTTCCTGATTTATTTATGCGCGGAATTAATTAGCGAGCAAACGCGATCGAATTTAATGCGGCCGCTGCTAAATATAGAGCGAGCCACCGTGCATTTCCGGTTTCCTTTTTATTTTCTTGCTTCATTCTTTCTTCAATCTCTTGTTTTCAACTTCTTCTACCGCCTCAAATCCGCACGTCTCACTCCGGTAACCAACCTCAGTTTTTGACAAATCCGTGCAGATCGACGCTCATTAAAACCGATTAACGTCGAGCAGTTTCTGTGTCAATGACACTGCGATTGCGACGCCGGAAGTAAATCGCCTCTTCAACAATCTATGTACAGGCATAAATACTTCATTACGAATTTGAATCATATCCACTGCGTGCGACAATAAAAGACATTACAATCTTTTGCAAATCATTGTGCAGCGACATGGAGATCTTTCTTTTCAGTTGAGGGTGGAATCCTAGATTTATATTCCTCTTCGGCAAATTCAGTATCAAAACAACCGACCCTCCTCTAGCAAGATCATTCCTCCCTATTTTTTCTTGCATTCTCCGCTCTCTATTTACACGCTGTTAGTCGAACTCTAGACATGGGATAAAATCTTTTCGGGAATGCGAATGGAATAAGGGGGATGATACAGCGTATAGGGGCATTGAGCCTTCCTTCGGGGCATATCCGAAAAACCGTAAGCAAACTAGATCACTCGTCGTTATACTCAACCCTCGCCGAACGTCAAAAAAATCAATTTAAAAGCCACGTGTTCATCGATACTTTCCACATTCTTATGACAGCTATTTCGAGTTGACAGTCCAATTTACATTCGCGTCGTGTCGGTTGGCATTGTCACGTTAAACGTCTAAAATATCAATGGAATTTCGTGATAACATGATCTTTACTAGGGGATTACAGCGTGTAACGTGTGCGAAAATTGAACCAAATCGAGTTACAGCAGTTTCGAAACAATATGACATAAACTGTCGGTTTTACAATTGATATATGTGCCAAATAAACTTTGATTTTAACCTGATTTCCGGTTATTAGTCAAAATATTTGAGCAGAGGATAAAAAACAGTTTTGACATTTGTCAAAAAAATCTAATTCTAAATATGCCTCTAGATGTCGGGCATGTGGATCGATCTAAATTCGGCAAAGAGGCTCTTGAAATATCTTATTTAGGTATTATCTTCAAAGTGTTACATGAATATATGTATAAGAAGAAGAAAAAAAGCATTTGTGGTCGTGATGACTTGCGCTATTTCACAATATCCCTTGTTGTTGTTCCACCATCGCTTTGACCCTTTCACTCGCTCCTCATCAGCACTTCTTTTTTCCCTCATCGCCTACCAGTGTTATTAACGCCCCCGTTCAGCAACGGAAGAAAAGAAAAAATATAATAATGATAACCCACACGTGAGCAATAACTCTTTTAAGAGACCTAAAAGAGTATACCCAACATTGTGGTCCTCGAGAAGAAAAGGGAGCAGAATCCTTCAACCCCATTTTACACCGTCAAACAAACACTCGTCCTTTTATCAGACGCCCTTTATCAACACGCCGTTATTTATTTATTTTCTCTTTTCTGCTTTCTCTATTCCTTTTTCGCGTTTCGTTCTACCATATTGGAGGTACGTGAATGGGAAGAAATTTGGAAATCAATTTTGTTTCTAATTAACTATCCTTTTGTGATATTTTAACGCGTCGTTAAATTTAGTGGAGAATTTCAGGACTTACCCCGACGAGGATGTTGAGTTCTCCCAGGTAGGCATCCAGGATGTGTTCTGGGTCAGCCTCCTGGTCCGAATCCCCATCTTCAGCTCCATCCTCTCCTCGGTACATCTGAAAACATAAATAAATAAGCATAAAAATATAAAAGAAAAATGGTCGTAAATATTATTTAGATGAAAACGAAGAAGTCCTGACCATATGGTCGAGCTGCGCCCCCGCTCTTCATCTCATTCACTCTCGATCGTGCATTCAGTGTATATTATATTATATAATGCGACCGGTCACAATGAGAACGAAAATAACGACACCTACGCCCTCGTGCATTTGAGTCTTTTCGATCGCGATCTCAGTTTCGAAATTAATCAAATAAGAAACACGGCTCCCGGGGGGAAAAGAAAGGAAAAACTATGTTTTGCAAACTCCCTCCCTCGGATAACCTGCTTTGCGGTAGACGATTGCGATTTTCCGCCCACGTCTCCTAGGCTATATTTAAATACACAAAGCGTGCCAGTTTCATGAATGAATTTTACTCACAACAATTTCATTTACACAAAGTCCATACACACATTTTCAATGCTGACGCCACAAATTTGATTTTATAAATATTGAAAAAAAAAAGATTTTCTTTTTGCAAATCAGCTTATATCACATATCATTTGACAGTTTCATTTAATAAGCTTTCTGTTTTATTTTTATCCATATAATTGAGACAAGTGTTTTTTCTATAGCAAAAAAATTATAACGTTTCTTTTTTTTTGGCGCTCTGTAATTGTTGAAATTGCAAATAATCTATTTCGTGAATTAGATTAGATTCAAAATACTAATTCGAAATTTGACAGCTGTCAATTTATTAGATGCTAGGTTATGTATTAAATTAATGCGACATCTACTGCAACAAAAATAAAGCTAATCTGACGTGCGAGTCAGTTATTGCGAAATGACAGATGTGTCTTCAGCACAATGTAAACTTCTTGGCGTTCGCACAATCTTTCAATTGAAATGAATTGCCCGAATTTAATGGCATCGCGTATTGCGAGCCCATCAAAAACGAAAAGCTCGTCAAGTTGAACGACACGAATTGCTACAAGGATATGCAATTTAAATTCCATAGGAATTAGTGCCAAAGCAGCCAACTTGAATGGCACACAACAATGGTACTAGTTTTTGCACTGGATAAGAACCAAAAAATAAATAAAAAGACCGGAAAGCGTTGTGCACTTGTTGCCATAAAGTCTTGGCTCGGTGTTGTTACTTATTTGTTTCTTTTTTTTACTTCCTTCATTTTTTCCCAGACGACTGCTACTAAATCATATCCATTTATGAATTCGTATTCCAGTGATTTTATTTTTATTTTTTCGAGTCGTTGTTTTTTTTTCTTCTTTTCTTTTACTCCTTACGGACGTTGCGGCGCCAGATGCGCCGTCGCCTCTAAAAATAGAAAGTGCAAATGCCCCCGACACACCGAGAATGGAACGGACGGCAATGGTAGAAGAAGGATGCGGATGGTACTGGAAGATGAAGGAGAGGAGAAGATTGAGGACGATGACGATGCGCTCCTCCGAATCGGAATTCAGCTAAATGCTAAAATTAACGCGGCGAAACGTAAATAGTAAATAAACACTTCCTCATTATTGCCAACCCATAATATCCAAAATCAATTGACGCCAGACTCCAATATTTGTGAACAACACGAAGAACTTAACCCAACAGACTTTTGAATACTGTATTATTATTTTTTTACTATAAAATTTAAGTTTCAATTAATAAAGTTTTCTTTTTATAAATAAATGATTGCCAACCCTTACAAAATAGAAACAAATATATCACCAATATACATAAAATTCAGCAATTGTGTCTGATTTTTTAATTATCATAAATATTATTAAGTTTGTGAAATTAATTGATTAATATATTTAATGTTCGTTATTACAAATGAAATTAATTACTACCTATTGATTAACTATTAGCAACAGATGGTGTTTGATTTAGAATTTCTTGTGTGTCACAATTACGGATTGATTAACTAAGAGTTAATAACAACAACAGCAACAGATGGTGTTGAATTTGAGATAATTTGGGTACCAATAATTACCGATTGATTAATGAAATGTTGAATCGGAGCAACAGATGATAACGTTATGATATGATAATTGACGAGTCAGGTTTGGAAAAATGCAAAAAAGTTGAAGATCTAGTAGTTTGGAATCAGTTAAGAATTGGTGTGTAGTCAATCTATATTAGTAAAGTTGTATTAGAAAATTGATAATGCTCTAGGGGTGTGTTTGATGCGTCAGTCACCATATTTGCGTGCGGTGATCGAAAATAACGAAAGGAATGCGTGTATGTAATTGCGCTGCTGGAGAGCAGGAAACATAAATCCGACCACATCGACGAGTTTCCGAAAGGCGTTTTGTGCAACGAAGGCGTCGCAAATCGCGCCCAGCCAGGTGAAAATTCGCGTTATTTCCCTGGATGTATCGGGGCCACTGGGGTGTTTCCGCTTCCGGAGGCGGCGGCAGCAGCAGTGGCGGCGATGTAGACACGGCCCCGATCGATAGTTGCATCTCCTCCGCCTTCTCTCCACCACATCTGCTGCTGCCACCATCGCCACCGCCACCGCAATCCGATGCACGCGGAACGAAAATATTTCGGTATTCTCATTAGAGAAACGAGGTCTCCTCGTTCTATGCATCGACTTATAAGAACGTATAGACGGGAGAGCCGAAAAGGGACCGGAGAGAAATCAGAAGGAAAAAAATAAGTAAAACGATGCAGCGGGATGTAGAAGAAGCGAATGATGGAATTTTTGAAACCATATTTGGGCGTCGAGTCCGAAAAGGTCCGTCCGACCCATTGTTCGACGGCTCCTCCGATCCTGAGCAGAAAATTTCGGGTTAAAGATCACATGGAGCCGGGACCGATAAATTTAATTACAATGGCTGCGGCCATTAGAAACAATGCACGCCATTCATTTAGAAATACGCGCACTTTCTTCTTCATCCTCCTTCTGCACCTCTTCACCGGACGGCTAAATCTATGCAAGCGCCGCGCCAAACGATCGATAAAAGATTACTAACATTCTTTCGCCCAACCCCAATATGGTTACCATACTTAAGTTGGTATCATCCGACATCATCATAATAACCTAATATCTGAAGCGCACCTCAAAAACTCAATTAATTCCTAGATATTCACATCAACAACAAAACGTAAAACATTAATTGAATCAATAAAAAGCAAAAATCACTTACGGTTTTTCTGTTCTTTTATCGTCTCTCACGTACCAATTAAAAAATGACAGTTCATAGATATAAACTAGTAAGTAACTAAAGATTACCAACTTCCATAAAATAAAATATCCATAACGCACAAGTTAAGCAACTCCCATGAAATTTAAAAAGAAAATCAGCTGAAATTATGTAATTATTTATGAAATGAAAGTTGTTTAATTATTTCATCAGTTTATTATCGTTACTGATTAACGAAAATACGTAATTTAATTTAATGAGTTGCAATTAAATTAATATTTTGTAAACAAATTTTGTAAATAAGGTTCAATTGATAATTTAGTTTTTATTTTAAAATAATTATATAGCAAAAACATCTAATTAAGCTTAACATAACATATTTTTGGATTATATTTTCGAAATTTTGTAATGAAAATAGTTGATTTGATTATTATTTTACTTCATATTTTTCTGTAAGGTGATGTTTATTTTTCTTATAGTAAAAGTAAAATTATGAGATTTGCACTAATAAACAGAGTAAAAAGTGCAAAATGTGCAATCAAAGGAAAAGCTCGATTAGCTGTTTGAGTTGAGAGTAAAGTCAATGAGAAGTTGCGTCCCACCAGATGAGTGATGTGTGAGAGTGTGGAGGAAAGCGCACAAAGTCCTTTTCGACTTTAAAGGCTTCTTTCACGTGTACACAAGCATTTGCGTTTGCTCCCTTTCATCTCTTGTAAAAATAGTTAAACTCTATATACGAGTGTGCATGTATGGAAGGGAAACGTGTTTCTCCTCTTCGCCGAACGTTTTTCGTGCTTTTGGCCAGATCAAAAGGAGACGGGACGAAGGTAAACATGACCGGGGAACTTCGAGACTACTTCTCGGAAGAAGAATTTCGCTCGTTTCCTGAGCAAATTCAAGAAATAATATTGGGAAAATTATTCCCGACAGACGTGTCAGCGACTCGTGAACTTTTCCGCGCTTGTTTACTTGCTCTTATCGTTCTCCAATTTTCTTTTGCCTCCATCGGGAAATTGATTTCGAATACGGAAAATGTAAACGACATTTCCCTGCGCTTTTCCACAATACATCGGGAAATTAGCCTCACCGTTTTTAATTGGTTCATCGATTCAAAACCTCCTCTCCCTTCACTTAGCTTGTGTCAAGCACAATTTCGCCAGCTAAAGTCTATTGGTCATAGAAAATCATAATCAAACCCATTTTTTGTACTATTCAACTGTCAATATTTACAAATTTCAAGGTTAATATTTAGTTAATATGTTGATGATTTTTATAACATTTGCTAATTTAATAATTACAAACGTTAAAAATATTGACTTTTCTTCTATCAACATAACGAAGTCATGAATTAACAGTACTCATAGTTATGTATTTGCAATTGTCATACATAAAATTGTTGACAATTCGTCTATCAATTGGATTGTCATCAAAGAAATGTTAGTCACTCTTGATTATTTACTTATTTAAACAAAATCAAAAATGTTTAAATTGTAATTATTAATGTTCGTTTTATCTATTTGTAAACTTCAAATTATTGACGTTTCATATTGAAGTGTTCAATTTAACAATATTTTTGTTTTTTTGACGGAAAATTGATAGAAATTCCCATTGGTGTCATCTATCATTTCGTAATGGGGTTGACGGGTGTCAGGGTGACCCTCGTTGCAGTCAGTCATTTTTCTTTGCGAGTCCCCCTTTTGGTTTGGGAACAAAAAGAAAAACAATGTTGCTCGACGCTTTCCCTCGTTGCTTTTCTTAGAAGATTGGTGAATGAATTAACGAGCTGCCGCTAATTAGTAGATGAAATAGAGGATCGAGCCGGAGAAAACGGGTTTGGTTAGGCCCTGAATTATGCGTCTCGATTGCAAGGAGGCAAGGAACAAAACGAAAAAAGAAAAAATGAACAAACACGAGCATCGTAATTTAGCAATTTGCAGTTGTTGCCGGCACGAGGATTTTGTCGAAACGACTACTTGCTGCGACTACGAAAATTGCCAGGAGCTAACGGCGTTTTCCCATTCGATCCGGCAGTAGCATAATTGATGTACTTAATCAACTGTTTTTTTTTTTTTAAAGAAATTAGTTCAAATACGATTTTTAAAATTCAATTGTTATAGTTTAGAATGCTCGTCAGAGTTTTAATTGGCATTCTAGAAATTAAAGTTAGAATTGTGAATTATTATCGTTTTTTGTATAGGTATATTTTAGAAATATCAAATTTTTACAATTTTAAAAATATAGAAAATGACAATTGATACTTTCTTATTAGAAATGTCAAATTAGTAGTTCAAATGTACCTATCTATAAAATTCTAAATATGTTTGTTATAATAATAGAAAATAGTTGCTTGTATCCATGGATACAATAGATTATAAAAATGTGCATTGTCAAACAATACATAGTTTTGCATCGTATTTTCCCTTTAGTATTGAACTATAAGTTGTAATGTGTTTCTGTTCGGTTCGAACTTAAAGACCCATTAGTTTATTTTAGTTATGCAATAGCGGTAGGAGAACATCGCGTTTGTTGTTGTTGCTGTTGGTCTCTTGTTGTCGAGGCTGCTGCGAAACCGAGCGTTCGACTCGTTCATTTTATTTTATAAATGGGTCGGTTTGGAACCGCTTTATGACCCACACTACATAATATACTACACTACACTTACTATATACATACACATATGTATACATTTTATACATTACATTTAATCCACGCGCGCTTAAATAAATTTCGAAAATTTATTCGACGTCTGCAAACGGCGAGTTTCCCATTCTGATAAATGCACTAATAGAACTGTCAAACGGCGGAAAAATGGCAAAGGAAGTCGAAAATAAATTCACTGTCATTTACCTCAGCAAATACGCCACATACGGAGAACACCGTTTTGACTAATTGACACATGTCCGAATCCGACGTTTTTTACATTATTCTGATCTAAATATTGTTATGAAACAATGAAATTGATTGAATTGTTAATATGCAAATGGAAGGGACTGTTGCCTTCTGGTCAATAGTTGAGAGGATGATGATGATGAGGTTCGGACCATTTCCGCAAATCCATTTACACAAATTCGCTCCACCTACCAGGAATTTCATTTATTCGCTCGGTCAGTTATTATAAACTCTACTGGGTCGATGACCCGTTGACCAAAAACTTGTTATTATCAAGATATTTTATTGTTATCATAATTATTTTTTATGTTGTCATAATTGAAATGATAATTGTATTAGGTTTTATTAGAAATGTCAAATAATGACATTTCATACTTAACCCATATTTTGATTCAGCAATGTTAGTAATGTCAATTTCTAATCATTTAAGTTGGCACAAGCTAAGTGTGGAGATGGGATGAAGAAGAAGAATTAAAGTATAATTTATAATAAGATTAATAAAACTATTATTATTAATTAATTAATTATAAAACGTCAAAGTATTTTATGAGCAGCGCTTATTTTTATATTTGTGGACCACATAAACTTATTAAATCTAAGAGAAAACAATGAAAACGGCGGTAAAAATAATTTAGTTCGTAGGAGAAATTTCAATGTAGAAACCGAATATAAAACTGGCAGCATTTTCATTTTTCTTCTGCGGCATTAAATTAAAAATTCCATCGTTGCTTCTACTAAAACAAAACGAGAAACGCGAAGCTCGTAATCCACTTTCTCCGCTCGTTTTACTCCTATATTTCATATTGCACATAGTTCATATTTCATCGAATCACCAGATCGATCCCATTGTTTCTCCTCCTTTATTGCTAATTGAAACGTGACATCGTTGAAGCCGGCCCTGAGCGTTGCGCAATTTATTTACCATTTCACTGGAAATGACCAAAAAAAATACTTCTTTTTTCTTTCGACCCACATCGTTTATTACCATCGATTTATAGTTTATTTCGAATCCAAACAAAACGTTGATAATTTCAAAACACACCAGACGAGAAGGCCACAATAATAAAGAAGTGAACGAGAACGTGATTTTAGTCCAATTATCATTGATCCCATAATCTATGTTCTATAAATGAGAGTTTTTTGTATTCTTATCCTTTGGGAACAAACGGCGAATATATCCGCCCTGTCCTTTACATATATGTAATGAGGCGCCACTAGTCTTTTTCAGAAGGAGTTGTCAAATGTCAAGCCTAGGAGTTGTCAAATGTCAAACCTAGATGCATATGTGTACACAATAAAATTGATCGTTCTTATTGAGTGTTAATTAAGTTTTGGAAGTTTTTAAGTTATGTTTCGTGTTTTGTTTGAAATGAAAGTAATTTAGTTACCAACATGAAAACCGTTTAAAAACGGCAAGAAGTGACAGATAAATAACCAAGAAATATGTGGAATTCGAAAGAAAGTGACAGGTAAATGAGTCGCGAAATAAAAAAAAACAAGATTATTCCGAGTATAGGAGAAATAAAGGAGTGAAGAGTACTTAGGTTCGGGGTCCTAGCATTCATCTTCGTTTTGAAAATTACCGTGAAATTGGGATGTCGTTCGTTTCGTTTTTCCTCTCATTCGTTACCAACGGCGTAAGATTAAAGATAATTGCGCGGTGGCTCAAGCAAGTGCTACTAAGAGTTGGCAATTTTGAAAGGCGATCTTTTCAGATGTCTCCCATCTCTCATCCAAAGTTTTTCTCCTGTCTGCGCTCTCCTCTCTTAAAAGTTTCCCGATGCAATCATGAGGAGCACGAAACGTCGCTCCGGCAAACTAAAATAAATGCAGCAGCAATACCAAATTGAATAACAACAAAATGACTAAGGAGTAAGTACATGCATTACGTATTCTCCGATGCGATGGAGGATGGTATGAAACTTGCGAATAGGGAATTTAATAATAACGCCTCCGAATCCGGAGCCTCGTTGCGCTGCTGACGTGTCAGCACGTCAGCCGCATCGTTTAATCGTCGGTTGGCAGCCCTGATCAACTGTCAACGCGGCACGGTATGGCATTAACGCCGGATCAACGTCGTCCCTTGCACAATAATTAAACGCATGCAACGGAAAATCCTCGCCTTCGATCGTAAATCTTGCACGATCGTAAATATTACCAACTGCTAATCAATTCTGCAATCACCTCACCAAAACGAGAAGAAACGAATGATTAAACGAAACATTGACAATGCGACACATTTCATGTTATGTCTATGTTACTATGACAACATGATTTGTCTGTTTGCTGCACTATAGCTATTCCAATGTGATAATCTATAAAACTAGTTACAAAATATACTACATATATTTATGCCATAATGTTACCAAATGATAAAATGCTTTTATACGATTTATTTAAATATAATGAATAAAATTATAATGTAATTAAACAATGCTAGCAATATATATGGTTTCAAATAAATGTCATCATTAATTGGTGTAAAAAATAATATTTTATGTAAAAAGAAAAATCTTTCAAAATTTTAACACTTAAAAGTAAATGCTACCAATATATTATATCTAAAATTAAAATCTATAATATTAATACCAACACAGAAGATACAGAAACGAAACAAAAATAAAATAACAAAACGATGATTATGTTACCATAGTGATTTATCTGTTACTACAATACTTTGTAGAAATTCCGATGGGACGGTCATTAGGGCGAGTTATAAACTACTACTGCCATACATAATTAGCGTGTAAAGTCGTAAAATCGTTTGGATTATCTCGGAAAACCGCTTGAAACGATCGCACGCGGCGCGACAATTCCGAATGGCGTGCGTCATGTTGACATTCAAATATAACCATGAATAAATATGTGAATATTTTTTAAAAATATTAACTTACTCATGTACTTTCTTTATTTCTCAATATGAACATCATATTTTTATTTCGTTTTTCTCGGATTCCCACAAATAAGTATAGCTTACAAAATGATATGGCAAATATATCCGCCGCTATTCCATAAATCCGAAATTGAAACCGGATGAAAACAAACAAAAAAGAAATAAAAAAATTGTTCAAATTTCAAATGAAAAGCTGACAGAGTGCCGAAACTACTTTGGAAATTCCAATCAATTGAAAATAAATATTTTCGAATGCAAGATCTCAACATAGAGAGTTTTTTTTTGCCTTGTCCGTAAAATGCGTCGCATTCGTCCTCATCCTCCTCCTCACATTCCCATTCGATTCAAATTAAAATTCAATTAATTTTAATTCCGTCCACTAATTCAATTGCCTTCGTATCGGTTTTAAATTGATCCGATTGCCGAGATTGCGCGTATCCAGCAGCTCTCGTCCACTTTAAATCGCATATAACGAACTACCCTTTAATTCGATTTTAATTCACATTACCATTCTTAGCGCTCAACAACAAACCATTCCATTCAGTAATTGTTACTAAGCAACGAATAAACAAATTATTATTTCCTATCTTCTACAAGCTTGAATATACAAATCGAAACTTAGCAACAAATATTTTTTTATAAATCTCACTAAAACATTTAATTCAGTTTTACAGAATTATATAACTGTTATCAACAAATAACGCAATAAATAAAGTTGGTAAACTTTCAAAAGTTAAAAAACTTACATAGACTGACATAGTTATTGAATAAACTAATAATTTATTGATTATCAATCACTGTGAGATTGTGATTTAAGAAATATGTAACTTAGCAACAAATAAACAATTGTCTTTTTTTTTAATCTACTACAATCTTAGATAACTGAGACTTACTAGTGTTATCGCGATAACAAATCGCGCAAATCCGATTAGGTTTGCGCAATTAACGCCACGGAATGTAGCATTCTTTCGACTGCGGTCGGGTGAAAAATAGATTGTATACTACTGATGGTACAGTGGTGGAGAGGGTTCTTGAAGCAACGAACCCCTCCGCATCTTGCCCATAAAGAGAATACCTGCATATATTTCCATTTCCATTTAGAAGCGGACATAGAGAGGTCTTTGTAATTTCGGTAAATGGAATTTCGGTTTAAATTTATAGCTTTTAATATGATATTTTCGTACTCGAAGGCCGCATATTTATTATTAATAAATCGTGAGAGGGGTGCATAGAAAACGCGTTTCGGGATTTTACTTGATTGAAACGCGCGTTTCGCGTATTTCGCTCATAAATTTAAAGTGAACTATAGAATATTTATACAGTTTACATTAACTCAATTATATTGGTTTCATTTAAAATTGTTCATTGTTTCCATATTTTAATAATGTTTTTTATAACAAATCTGATAAATCCATTAACACGCATTCGTTAAAAAATCGTTTGAGATAATTCATGGAATTTTCATTATTTGAAAATTAAGAATTTACAATTGTTTCAATAAAAGTTAACTACATACTAAATTATTTAACCAAGCTACTAAATTTAGTTAAAATCAATGAATCATTAATATTATTAATTTAATTAATTTTTATACAATTTCATGTAATTTTTTGCAATTCTCAGAAATTTTTATAAAAAGAAAATTATTCATGGCTGAAAGCAAAATTATTTTCCGAGAAAATTGTGCCGAGTGCAAATAACTGTTTACCTTCTTTCAACTAATCTGGACCGATGCTATGACTCAGCTCGTTGCGCAAGTAAATACACTAAAATTTAATTAACAAACTCAATATTTAATTCAATTTTCAAGTTTTTTTTAGCGTTTAGCATTGGTTGCGTAACTCTTTAATAAAACAAAAATAGCAACAACAACAACAAACTAGATTTACTTTCAAATTGCACGCGAACTTGATGCAATTCAATACAATCGTTGACGAGAAACTTTTCCGCTTCGCATAAAATTCGTAACTAACAAAAATAAAAGTTTTTATATCTATATGCAATGCAAATATTGTACATTAGTGATGTGCAGGTATGAATATGTTGAGTAGTGATGTTAAGTAAATATGGGTAAGATAAGCGAGGAGCGTTCCGGGCAGGAAGCGCAAACCGAAAATGTCTTAGCGAATTTGCTTATTAACATCTATTATGATATGGAGTTACTCATTTGTTTTTAGCTTTAAAAAAAAATAGGATTAGATCATCTCCTTCCGCCCTCGCTTTTCATTTTGTTTTGGTAACGGAATAAACTTTTTTTTTTAAATAAATTAGAAATAAAAATCAAAAAATCAATTGAAACATTGTCTTTTTTTAATATTACCTTATCGTAGTTTGCGAAATCCTGGACTCTGTACATCGAGCATGTATCGGATCAACAAAACCAATTCGCTTTTACTTCTGTCACTTGAAGTGATGAACTCACAAACTTGCTAAGAATGTTTATAATTTTCGCTGATTTTTTTTCGAATTCGTAGCGAGATTGTTTTATTTTTTTGGTGTCTAAGGACACGGATGTGTCGACGGGCGTGCGACGCAAGGACGAAGGTCGAACTGACTGAGCGGAGCGGACGCGGCCCGCTGCGATGTGCAGCGAAATGCGCGCGCCCCGCCGCCTCCACCGCCTTCGCCGCTACCGCCACCCGAGTGCAGTATTGAATAGTCGCGGATCGGGACGGGAAAAGTAGCTGGAATGATAAATGCAGAAGAAATAAATGTAAAAGCAGCGAGAGGTGAATTACAATGCACTGCAAACAATCCGCCGTGGAATGACGTAAATTTAAAAATCGAACAGTTATGCAACCCAGTTGACTTGTAAACTTTGGAGCGTTCATTGCAATTATTTGAATATTAATATATTATAAGGTATTAATTCCCTTCCCTGTCAAAACCAATAATAATTTGCGTAATAAATAAAAATCTATCCATGGATTCCAATGACATTCAAAAATAGCAATTGTCAAAATAAACGGTGATTGTCATTCGTAAAATTCGAGTGTGAACTTTTCGCGGTTTTCGTCCTCCCTCATGAAAATTCACGTGTGCGCACACATCCGATGCGTAATCAAATTCGATTTCCGGGAAATTGTCGGTGAAGATTTCTGCGCCTCTTACATAAATCATGAGCAAACGGTTGCGCTTGGAGCACGACTACGCGGAGCAGCTGCGGCAGGAAGCGGAAGAGGAAGATGACAAACTCAAGAAGCAGCAGGAGCGGATCTTCGCGCCGATCACGTGGGCCCGTTTCCACAACGGCTTTCGCATCATCGACCTGAAGGAGAAACACTTCGGAGATGTCATAGATTTGATCAAGGTGAGAAACGAATGAAGATTCTGAAGAAAAACTACTGTTGCCATTTGCAGGAGCACTACATTCCGGTTGAGGTGTTATGCAGGAACGCGGAGATAGAGGAAGACGAAGACTCATTGAAATCTTTCCTCGATGAACTCAAATTTAACATGCGAGACTCTACTTCAATCATAGCGATTCATGAAAGTATGAACATAATCATTTACCTATTTTTTCGAATAAGACGCACTCCAACTTAGAAACGTGCGTTTTAATGACCAAAATTTAATATAACTTCAACGGAATATCGCCGAAAAAAATGGTAACGTTTCTTTTATGACACCACGTATTAATCTAGTAATAATTTTAATAACTTGGAAAAAAACAAATTATTTCTATCACCTAGCAACACGATATAAAACAAAAACAAACTAACGTTGGCTTTGTGTTTGCTTTTCAATCGCATTTTATTTCTATTATTAAATGCCGTTATTTTCATTTCATTGTACTCTTGTAAGGTTCGAACGAATTGGCCGCGGTTCTGATATTGCGTATCGTGAACAAAATCGATTACAGTCGTGTTTTTACGCGGATCGCGTTCAACGAGGGCGAGGCGCGCAAGAAGTGCACGGCCATCATCAACGCCTTAAGCCGAAAAGTCGACGTCTACAAGATGATGAACTGCGACACCTTCCTCTACTACTCTCTGCTCTGCGTCAATCCCACCTACAGGCATAAAGGTAGATACCAACACCATGGTCATCACATCATTAAATTTACAAAAATCATCCGTTGATCTATGTTGAACATCACCAGCTCTCGGTTACCAGCTTATGAGGGTCGGGCTGGATGTAGCAGTCTCGCTGAAGGTTCCCGTTGTCATGGGGATATTCTCCAATTTCAAGATGCAGAAGGCCGCGCGGAAGCTGAACTTCAAGGTGAGCGCATTATTTTTTTGCTTTCTGTTTATTAGCAGAGATTCGTGGAAATGCTCGTATTACTTAACAATTATCATTACGCAAACATCCCGCTCGTGTATTATATTTGCAATTAGGTTGAACAACCTGCACTGCTGCTATCACGTAACGCCATCCATCAGAAACCGATTGCAATTTACGGACAGGAAATTGCGTGTTAATGGTCTCCGAACGTCTGCTTTCCGCATTTGTCCACTTCCATTTCCGTTTCTAATTTTCAACTTTACCGTAACGTTAATCAATTTCGATATTTTATTGCTCGTGTTATTTATAAGGATTTTTTCATTCATTTTATTTTGCTTTTTCGGATTGTTACGATTTTGTCCCTTTGGGAACCATTTAGAGATGTCGGTCATCGCAAGATGGATTCGCATCAAAATTGTGTCCCTAGTGTGTCGTAACCGTGGCATCTGCCATAAAGTTTGTTATTCAATACATAAATTTTGCAATTCTATTCAAATCAAAATAACCAAAGTTAAACAAATACAAATATTACTCATTTAATCTTCATTTTCAAAATAACTATCTTACGAATTTATATTTTCGTTGCTCATTTTTAAACGTCGAACGTAGGCAACTAAACTTGCAAATTATTTGAATTTTGTAATAAAGCAATATAAATAATACTATAACAAATGCTGTTTTACAATATTAATCAAGTAAATAAATTATATTTTTTAAAACTAATAATGATTTATAAAATAAATATTCTTAATAGTTGAAAAAGTTTCAAATTTTTAGTTACCCGGCGCATCCACCATAAATCAACAGAATATAATTTCAAATTTATTTTTAACTAAAATATTTCTAAAATTGTACTAATTAAGTAAAAAAGATGACATTTAAAGATCCAATTAAAATATTACTAAATTATTTCAATTTATATAATTGAGTCTAATTAGATTTTCAATAATCGGCGGAAGTGAATAAAGTTGCCTATTAATTCTTAGAAATGCCTAGAATTTCCGAAAATGATGTCAAAAGGATTCATAAATTTACAATTACAATAAATGTGTTTGTTTTGTGTTTATAAATATTAGAGAAATTTTTGAAGTGAATATAGTTGCCTATTGTAAAAATTTAAAATTATTTTTCTGATTGAGTAAAAGGGATGCTGAAAAGCTATATAAAGTTGCAAATGTAATTAATGCATCTACTTCTGTATTACAGCTGATTCAAGAAGTGAGTTATACGAATTGGAGGGATAAGAATAACGAGTTGATCTTCGGCGATCCTGGCGCGGGGAATTACTCTTGCGCCTTGATGATCGGCTCCGTACCACCAGGAGGAACGACTGACCCTCTGGTCATAAGGGTGTTGTCGCCGGCCGAGACTAGGGTCGTTCAACCGCCGAGGACCCGATTCGAAAAGCGGGACAAATTAGAACGATCCAAAAACCCGACTTCCACCGCCGCCTAAAGACAAAATCAACACCTCTCACCTGATCCGAAAACTTAACAATGTGCTCTGCACTACACCTGCATCGTTACTATCCTCTCGCGTATTTCTCCCACCTTCACCATATTATTCCTCCCCCCTCGCACACGGGGAGAGGAAATAAAAACCAGAAGAGTGTCGGTCGGTCTTGATCAGTGCTGCGGTGGATTCCGCGAGATAAAGTGTAAAAGAAATACATCGAAGATGACTTACCTATTCAGGTTAATTACGATCGGCTTGACGCTCTGCGCTTACGTCGGAGCCGATCGCGGACCCTTCGTCCAGATCAAGAATGGAGTCCTCAGAGGAACCTACATGGAAACCAAGAATGGAAGAAAGTTCGAAGGATACCTTGGAATTCCTTACGCCGAACCGCCAATAGGAGATCTCAGATTTAAAGTAAGCAAAACTTATTTTTCAAATCATAGCATAATTATAATCCTGCATAATAAAGAATAACTAATTAAAGTTCCCATCGAGAAAGATGTTTGTAATTATAGTTTCCTAATTACAATTCAAATTAATTTAAACACGTGGGAATTAAAGTGGAAATTATACATAAGAAAACTTAATCGTGCTGCAAACGAGTAATTTAATCCGTTTCAAAATAGGGATTTCCTAAGTTTGTTTTTTTTTCATATCAATTAATTTAAATTGTAAAGAAGCTTGTTACTTACTACATTTAAATAATTAACTAATCTGTAAATAATGTCAGTTGTCTTTTCTGTATGTGGTTTTGTTTAATAAACCGTATTTACAGTTGATTTGAGAAAGTTCAACTGGGAAAGCGAATGGGATAATAATAATAATACACGTATTCCAATTAGGTTTCTAGAATATAAAAAAAAAACTTTTACGCCAGGAGATCAAAACTGGTTTTGGTTCATCATCTTTTTTTTTTCTTTTCCATTCGTATAACTTTGGAGAATTTCTATAAGTTTTGAATTAAATAAAAAAACATGCATAAAATAACAGAATATTTTAATTATAGTTTTAAGCACATTTTGGTTTAATTTGAATGTAAATTATTAATAATTAGACCGTGTAATATTAGCTTTCATTTCACTATAATTTAATAGCAAAAAATGATTAATATAATTGATTTAAAAGAAAATATTACAATATTCTTTACCAAATTTTGTCTTAATGCGAAACTTATCTTTATAAATATGACATTTGTTTTTTTTATGAGCATAAAAAAAAGGAGAAATGAGGACAAGATTCCGGCATAGATTTCTCCCGAATTTCAGATAGAAATCGAATGTACATAAGAAAGTTAAAAGGAAAGAATGAAACGCATGAAATCATATAAAGCTGAAAAGTAATGCAAAAAAAAAACTTTAAATTGGAATTAAATTAAAAATAACATTTGCATTTTTTTTTAAATAAATCGTTCTAAGAAGCGTGTCATGAATTTGCGTTATTTTTCTTGTTTGTTTTCGCCTTTCATCGAAAACAGTAGCCACGAGAGAAGAAAGAAAACAATGTTAATAAATAAATAAATGAGATAACAAACCTTTATGTAAGTAAGGACTTCTTATCTTAAAAATGAAAACTTTACAGGTTGTATTTAATGTTTTCGTGATCCGCATGCAAACAGTCTAATTAATTGTCTGTATATTTCATTTCATTATTTTTTAAATTTACTGTTTCTGGAAATTCTTGAAACAAAAATCCTTATGTAAATCCAAGTAGTCTGATCCAGTGTCGCAAATATTTGCATTTGTTTCCCCTTTCTTTTATTTTTTTTTTTCAATGACTATTGCGTAATCTAGGAAAGGAGCAAACAAGATTTGCATTAATTCAATTCATAATAAACAAGTCAAGGGAATTAGCTCGCAGAAGTCGACAAGAAAATTGCAATTAGATTCGATTCTTTTGAAAATCGTCAAGGTGATTGATGAATTTTTAATTGGTTTCGCGTTCTCATTCATTATTAAATTTTTACTTCTTGCGGTTTCATTATTTTTATTGTCTTTACGTTTAAATAATAAGCGTCATAGTTTTTCTATTTTAATCTTTTATTAAACAGGCGCCGGTAGCCGCGAAGTACTGGAGTGGCGTTAAAGATGCGACCAAAGTGCATGGGGTGTGTCCACAGAGGAATATTTATACTAGGACTGATGTTATCGAAGGAAACGAGGATTGCCTATTCCTCAATGTCTACACTCCTAAGGTTGGTGTAATTGGTGCTATTTAGTGCATCGATGAGTATAGAAGTCATTATTTTAGATGGATGCTGAATCTATGGAAGTTTATCCGGTTATGATATTCTTGCACGGCGGAGGATGGTTGTGCGGATCCGGAAACTCCATGTGGTACGGACCCGAAATCTTATTAGATAGAGACGTAGTGTTGGTCGTACCCAATTACAGATTAGGTTAGTTACTGTAACCAAAATTATCTCATCGTAACAAAACCTGACCTAAAATTGAAGCAGAATGAATAAGTTTCTTTTTTTTTATTATTTCAGGTGCTCTTGGCTTCTTGACTACAGGTGATGAAGTCGTTCCCGGCAATAACGGTCTGAAGGATCAGGTTATGGTTTTGAAGTGGATCCAAGAGAATATATCAAAATTCGGTGGTGACCCCAAAAGCGTTACAATTTTCGGAGAGTCTGCAGGTGGCGCCAGCGCCCATTACCACATGCTCTCACCTTTGAGTCGAGGTACTTGATTAACTTTCAAATCTTGAATTTCAAATACAATAATTTCTTTGTTCAGGACTTTTCAGCAATGCCATTTCAGAGAGTGGAACGGCTCTCTGCCCATGGGCGTTCTCACCAAAGAACGAAGGTTTGATCAACAGCAAGAAACTCGCCAAACTCTTCAAATGCCCCACGGATTCTACTAAAAAGATGGTCGAATGCTTGAGGAAGATTGACGCTCGCGATATCATCGCAAAAGATTCAGATTTTATGGTTCGCCAATCAATATTTATTCAAAAATTGAGTTATTACAATTAATTTTTCAAGTTGTGGGATAAAGATCCGATGATTCCGTTCAAACCCGTCATCGAACCGGAACACAAAGGAGCGCTCATCACCAAACACCCAATTGAATTGATCAAAGCCGGTGACGTGGCAAATGTCAGTTGGATAGTAGGCTTGAACAGCGACGACGGAGCTTTGAGAGTTGCAGGTATTAACAATTAGGCACATTTTTTTAAAGATTTTTTACCAAAATATTTCTACATTTGTTTAGCGCTTTATGGAATACCCAAACTCATCAAAGAGCTGAACGAAGATTTCGAAAATAAACTTCCGGTTTCGCTTATTTTTGACAAAACAGCCGAAGATCCTACAACCATTGCCAAAGATATTAAACAATACTATTTCCAAGATAAAGAGTTAAATGCCGAAACAAAGCAGGCTGTTGTCGATGTGAGTTTTATATTTCATTATTACTTTTTTTTCCCAAATATTGAAGATTTTCTTTTCAGTTGTACACCGATGGTTGGTTCTTGAATGGAGCGGATCAGGCTGTCGCCTTGCACAAAAAATATCTAAAGCATCCTGTTTATTATTATCTCTTCGGATATCGCGGTGTTGCAAGTTTCAGCGAAGTTTTCGGTGATAAGCACAACGATTATGGAGTATGCCATGCCGATGAATTGCAGTATTTGTTTCCGGTTGCCGATGGATTGTTTCCGGATAAGACTCATACCGAATCCGATAAAAAAGTTGCCAAACTAATTACCACTCTTTGGGTTAATTTCGCCAAGCACGGGTTAGTTTTGGTCTTATTTCGTTTGTCTTATTTTATTAGAACATAGTTTATAATGATTGCATTATCAATAATTTCAGCGATCCTACGCCCAAGACGGATGATGTTTGTCACAAGAAATGGCTTCCGGTGGAATCTGCTGAAAGCATGGAATATCTGAACATCGGCGCTCACGATGACATTAAAATGGAATCGGGTCTGTACATGGAAAGGGCGAAGTTCTGGCGGAATCTGCCGATCAACGCCGAATTCAACGGCGATGCCGTTAGGGATGAATTATAGAAGAAAGAGCGAAGAAGTTTTAGCCAAAAGGATGTAAATAATACTAATATTTACGATGTAAATAGATTGAAACCATTAAAAAATACCATACTGGGAGTAGCTTCCAAATTTAATTGACTTATTTTCTAAAAACTATGATTGATTACTGCTCCTGAAACCACCTATTTGGAGGCCCTAGACTATCACTCACTGATCTTAACACTGTTTGAGGACCCATTTTAAACAAATTCAGCAAACATGTTCATGCCTAAATTCGCCACTGTAGTCTGTATATTATAAATCTTATACAAATTATTTTATACAAATTTAAATAACAGAAATTACATTTCGTTTCTCACAAAGAAGTAAATAAATTTCAATTGAATAGGCAACTTTTTGAACTTGTAACATCTGATAAACCGATTTTGTATATCGTCGTTCATGATTTTTTTTTGTATCATTTTTCGTTAATTTTTATCATTATAGTTTATATTCGAATAATAACAAAACAAATGTAAACTGCAGCAAATAAACAAGCTGATTTCTTATTATGGCAAGAAGGTGAGCATGATAATAACAAGAAGTGCAAGAATGTTGTATCGTTGTATTTTCAGAAAAATTTCGGTGTTTCGCGAAACGTTGCCACAAATCTTCGCTATGTTCGTAAAGAATTTGATTCTCGTTGGCTTCGGAATGACATGGGCCTTCCCGAGAATCACCGTCGATGGTTTGCGAGACAGCAGCGAAATAATAGAGATAAACGAGGATCAGGTGGTTTTGCTATGTGAGTTGGGAAAAATTGAATTTGGAATAAAAAAAGAAGATATATTCGTTTGTTTGTAGATAGTACGAATTTGTTTTTCGTACCGATCGGTTGCTTGGTTTCCGGTTACTTGTGTAAGAGATGCGGAAGGAAGAGAACGCTGCAGTACGCCAACATTCCTTTGGCTTTTGGTTGGATGCTGTTCAGATTTTCGAAATCTTTGTGGCAAATCTATTTTGGTTTAGGTTTGTTCGGATTCCTTTTGGGATGCATCGAAACTTCGGTGAGATTTGTTAAACAAATATAATTTAGTGTTGTAATTTAATGAATTCAGGTAATACATTACACGTGCGAAATATCGAAACCGAATCTGCGAGGATTCTTTGTAGCTTCGTCGACGCTCTTCTTCATCGGAGGTGCTCTTTTGGAAGATTTATTAAGTTTCTGCTTTACGTGGAGAGATGTAGCTTTGTACAATTTAATGATTCCTTTAGCCGCCTTCAATCTGGCTATTTTGATGCCGGAATCACCTCAATATTTGATTGAAAATGAAGATTTGATTGAGGCTCAAGAGAGTTTCGCTTGGTTTCGAGGTTGGGTTAATGCCGAAGACGTTGAGGAGGAATTTAAAGTGACGGTGAAGGAAGTTAAAAGCGAGGACAAAATTAATTTTTTTGCTGCATTTTCGTTAATCGTGTTCGTGTTTTTGGTGACGAGCTTCGGCGGTTCGGCGAATTTGGAGGTTCTGAAGATGGTAAATCCTTCGATAAACGACGTTTTTCTTAAGATCTTCGTGCATGTTTTGGAGATCGTCGGTTGTTTGCTGTGCGCGTTTTTGGTGAATCTTACAGGGAAAAGACCGCTCACCTTCCTCACGCTCATTCTTTCAATCTTGAGTTTATCAGCCATCGCGGTTTACGGATACACAAGAAGTTTATCCGAATCCAGCTGGATACCATTAACTTTAACACTGATTTTCTTCGTCTTTTCGCACGCCGGTATCCGAATCCTCCCTTGGATGTTGATCGGAGAGATCTTCAACCACGAGAAAAAATGTTTGGGTTCAGCTCTGTGCGCTGCCATAGCATACACCTCAAGTTTCCTCTCCAACAAACTCTTCAACCTAACCACCGAACACATAAATTTAACCCACGTTTTTTGCTTCTACGCTGCGTTTAATTTTGTAGCTTTGATTATCCTGTTTTTCGTTCTACCGGAAACGGAAGGAAAAACTTTGGCGGAAGCCGGAATCGTCGAGAGGAAACTCTCCCGACGAGAATCCGCTGAAGATTTGTTCCAGGTAAACTTGACGCGCGACGAAAACAGTTACAAGAAATTCGCCAATTTCGATTCCTCTATTTAAACAATAAAAACCCGTTGATCGTTATTAATGATGTTGTTTTTATTGTTTCGTTCTGCTTTTATTTCCAACCCGACAATTGTTTCTGCGCCTGCTCCGATGGTGTACAGAGGCTGGAGTCTCGAGAGGAGGAAGCGATTAATTGAAGCTACATTCGTCTAATTGGATTTGCAAGGATTATCTCGTGTGTAATTTGCCGTTAACACCTACCAATTTCGTGGACAGATAATCGGGGATTTTTTTTTTCGGTATTTCCTGGTATCCGAGAGATCGCGTGTTGCCCAATTTTCACGTGCAAAAAAAAAGCGAAGCCCGAAGAGAAACAAAACAAAGCGAAACAAATAAAAAAAAATAGGTGGTGAAGAGGGGACGAGGTTTGTTTAGAAAGTGAAATCAAGTACGGCGCGGTTCAGTCTTCGTCATTTAGTCGATTTGCGCGAAACCCATCAATCATGCAAATAGTTTTTTGAGTCTCATCTTTGAATTCAATCGCAAATTCAAAGCACAAACATGGTAAGTCTCTTTACATAAATATTTTTTCTTCGTTTGAAAATTGTTATTTATTTCATGAAGTGATCCAATCATCTTAAACGTTTATCTTTTTTTTTTTTTCTTATAACGTTCTTTAGAATTATTCATAATTTATTCACACTTTAATAACGAGTTTCTGTTTTCCAAGCAACACAATAGAAGCAATCATATTTTTAAATATCACATATTCTTATGATTTCGCATCGAAAACAGATATTGATTTTTACTTACATTTATTTTATTAAAACTACTTAATTAAGTTACGTTTAACAAATTCTATTATTTAATACAAGAATTAAACTCTAGATGTCGTCAATTGGAAAAATATTTTAAATTATGGATTTTCTATAAATATTCATTTGAGATATATTTTTTTAAATTTATTCTATCAACGCATAACTTTCACAAATATCGCAACAAATACTTTAATTGCATTTAATTTGAAACCTTTAAACTTCAAATTTCAGAAAGAAAAAGGTAAGAGAAAAGTTTATAGACAGTTTTGGAAAATTGAGAAATCTCTGCAAACTTTAATAAAAAATTTGTTTTCTCATTTATTCAGTTTAATTATTGTCAATTAGAAACACAAATATTGCACTAAAGGAGAAAAAATATTATTTAGCAAATTACAAAATTTACAACGTTCCCAGTAAAGTAAACACGAGATTTGCAACAATTTCAACAAATACGATTTATCTGTTATGTACATGAATAAATTGCATGATTGTAAAGCAATTACCCTTTTGTTCGAGGTTTATTTTCTTATTTTTTTTTTGTTTATTCAAAATGATTTAAATTTATAACTGTTAACATATCAAATATTCAATTTATTATTTTTCGAATCTGTTTCTTACAACTTACGATTTCTTCAATTTAGTTATTGCAGCATTAAATAGCCATTACACGATGTTAAATACTACCTAATACATAATGACATTTTAACTGTCATCTATTTTTTTTGACAGGTTTCACTAATATCAAATTTGAATAATGACAGGTTAAGTAAAACAAATTGAAGAAGAAATATATAAACTAATTATAGAAATGTTTTATTATTTACTTTGTTTATTCTAATTATAGATGTCATTTCGACAGATTTATAAACAAGGTTATATTTTTTCAATTTAATAAATATTAAGGAAATGTAAATAAACAAAAAAAAATCATAAGTTTGGTTAACGCAACATTAAAAATCCATTACCAGAAGAACGCAATTATTCTGGAAATACGGTTCAAGAAGAACGTGCAAAGAGTGCACGTACGAGCGTGCCAATGTCAAACAACTTTTAAATTCTAACCTCCAACGTTACCATTTCTTTGGACCTGTTGGCCCATAACCAAAAACGAAAACAAAAAACAAAATTTTAATATGGACTTATCGATTATGTAAGCGCTCTTTGATCATTTCTATTGCTGCAACGCGCATACAAATTAGACTTGACATTAAAAAGAGTATAATTTTTCCTATAGTCGTAACAATTATAATCTGCGTGTTTTGTTTACATTAATTGTAGCATTGAAAATTATCTTCTTCGAATTTCCTCAGGTTTTTCCCCGATATATGATATTCGTGCGCGCAATAAATAACACAAAACTTAAAAATAAACCAAAGAAATTAATTAATAAGTAAATATAAAAAATCATTTTGTTACACGTTTTTTTTTTCGTCTTGCCTTTTACTACAAGTTCGTATTTCTTTCGACCTAAGATCAATAAAACATTAAACAAAAACAACAACAACCACAAACCGTCAGTGTTACGAAGAGGGTCACATATTAAGATATTGTTATCGCAAGAAATAAAAATTCATCGAACATTTCAATAAACGAGACGCACTTATCATTCGAAGAAGGTCTTTGCATCCTATTGGAAATTGTGCAGAACTTGCCAGTTAACCTTCGACAAAATCCCTGAAATTCATAGAAACCGCAAATCATTTTTCATTACAGATTTCCAACATAATTAGTCCTATAATTTCCATTAATATTGAATGCAATTACACTTTTTTGAAATTTTATTATTCGAAATAGTGTTTAATTATTCGTTGCGGTTTTCGAATACAAACAAATAAAAAAAAATGGAATTTTCCTTCAATGCCATTCTTTGACCTATAATTGTCGATATTTTTGCGTTGATATTGAATTTATCGTTACGTAAATCGCACGGAATTTTCATTTTTTTCCTTAACGAGCGAATTCAGTTTCGGATTGCCGTGCTTATCGAGGAAATAGAACTTTATCGTTCCATTTTTTTTTAAAGCGCACCATTATGAAACTTTTTTTTTGTTTCATTAATTTTAATTTATTTATAATATCTTCCAATTGGAACTATTTTTTTTAGTTTTTTTTTTTAGATTTTTTCATATCATTTGACATTATGCAATGAGATTTTTTTCTTGAAATATATGTTATCTACTGTTAATTCAGAATTTTTTTTTTCTTTTTCAACAAATAAAATTTTATAATCTAAGTAAATGTTGGAAATGCGCACGCAATTGGAAGCCTCATTAAATTTAAATAGTTCTGCTTGAATTGCACGTTTTCACTACATTTTTGTTTAAATTACACGTTAGTTTTCACGTACTATTTTATTAATGTCTGTTTTTTTTTCTAAATGTTTAGCCATTAATTGGGCTCGTTATGTAGTTAAACCTTTTAAAATCTATGTTTTGCACTCAATTAACCTTGTCTCATTTGAACAAAATGATTTTTATGTATGCTTTATGAAATTAATTGTATATAATATTCCCAATCAACTTTATATTTGTTTTTAGGGTTTCTCGAGGCAATCCTTGCCGCAAGTCTTAGCGGTAACTGTGAAGAACATACTTCTTGTAGCTTTCGGATTAACATTAGGGTTTCCTACTATACTGATACCTGGGTTGAGCGATCAAAATGAAGAATTGCACGTGGACGTCGATGGAATTTCATGGATTGGTAATAATCAATTTATTTGAATTTACTATATTTTTTTTATGAAATTATAAATTTAAGGTTCCATCAATTTGATAAGCGTTCCAATCGGTTGCCTAATATCAGGCGCAATATCGCATGCCCTCGGCAGAAAGCGCGCTATGCAATTGGTCAACCTGCCGTTCATCGGGGCGTGGCTTATATTCAGATTCGCCACCGCCCCTTGGCAGGTCTTCGTCGCGCTGGCATTGACAGGACTCACCGGAGGATTCTTGGAAGCACCCGTAAGCTTAAATTATTGCTTTCGTTATTTGTTGTGTTTATGAAATATTGTAAATTCGAAGGTTTTAACTTACGTGGCGGAGATTGCTCAACCGAATTTGAGAGGGATGCTTTCATCCACTTCGTCTCTCGCTGTGATCAGTGGCGTGCTCACGATGTTTTGTTTGGGGACGTTTTTCCATTGGAGGACGGTCGCTCTCATTTGCACCTTCTTCAACGTAGTCTCCTTCATTTTACTGTTCTTCGTGCCGGAATCTCCTCACTGGTTGATCTCGAAGAACAGACACGATGAAGCCAAAAAGAGTTTGGCCTGGTTGAGAGGTTGGACCACCATGGAAGCTATAGACGATGAATATAAGGAGGTGTATAAGGAAGTTAAACAGAAGGAATTCGATGGTAACATGAAAGGAAAGGAAGTGCCGAATCGCTCCAAACTGGAGACCATCAAGCTCTTCGGAAAGAAGAACTTCTTCTGGCCGTACTCGTTGATCAGTTTCATATTCTTCCTGCATCACTTCAACGGAATGACCACTCTTCAAACGTACGCCATCCAGATCTTCTCCAGCCTCCATGTTCCCATCGACAAGTACTACGCAACCGTTGTGTTAGGAATAGTCGAACTGTGCGGTTGCTTGTTCTGTGTGATCTTGGTGCATTACATCGGTAAACGCGTCCTCAACTTCATTTCTCTAGCGGGAAGTTGCATTTGTTTCACAGCCGTCGCCACCTACGCCTACATGATAGACGTAAATAACTTGGAGTTGCCTAGCAACAACGCAACAACCGGTGATGGGCTAGGGGAGGTGTACCATGAATACTCGTGGATGCCACTAGTGTTTCTGGTTTTGGCCGCTTTCGTCACGCATGTCGGAATTCGCGTACTTCCGTGGATCTTAACAGGTGAACTGTTCTCGAACGATATACGAGCAGGCGCTTCCGGTTTGGCAGGAGCCATCGGTTACGTCTTCGGCTTCCTCTCAAACAAAGTTTTTTTGAAAATGGTCTCAACGTTAACGTTACCAGGAGTCTTCTGGTTCAACGCGGCGCTCTCACTCTTAGGATTGATCTTCCTCTATTTCTTCCTACCGGAAACGGAAGGAAAAACTTTAGGACAAATAACCGAACACTTTTCGGGCGGTAAAAGCATGGGAAACCACGTCCAAAGAGGCCGCCACCGTCGGCAATTAGAACAACAAATGCAAATGGGTGCAGTCAACGCAGCCTACGTTTCGGAAATACGAACATGATGATGTGATGGTTATAGCGAAAAGACTGTTTAGTAATTATTTGTTTCCTTTTTTTATAATAAAATATATAAATATATTACAATCCTTACAAAACTAATCTTAAATTAAAATTTGAATTTCACAGACTAGACGCGAAGCGAAGCCTTGCGAAACGCGAAATATTTACAATGGCAGCGATGCATTCTTTTCTCATGTCTTTTTTTTTGTTTTCTTGATTTCCTATCAATTTCATTGGTAGGACTGCTGCCTGAACATGGCCGAGATCTCCTCCATGGTTTTGTTCTTGGTTTCGGGTACTTTCTTGTAGATGAACGCCACTGTTAAAACGATGATTACCGTAAATATGATGAAGACGTACGATCCCATTAAATGCTAAAAGGTAAACAAATTTTAAGATTAGTCTTTTGTTCGTTGTTTTTGAAAGATGGGATTTGTGGTTCACCTGAAGCGGCAGGAAACCTAGTCCTACTAGGAAATTTGCGGCCCAGTTTGTTGCAACTGCGAGAGATGTTGCTGCTGGACGTGCGGATTGATTGAATAATTCGGATACCAAGAACCACGGAATCGAACCTGGACCGGTTGCGAACATGATTACGAAAGCCAGGATGAGCACTATGCAAAGATAGCTTAACCAGACTGCTTCTTTCTGTAAATTTAGAGTTTACGGTTAGTTGTTTTCTTTTTACATTAATTACTATTGGCTTACGGAGAAGTTCATTGCGAATATAAGAATGAACGTGATCACGCCCATTCCGGAGAAACCAATGAGCAGCAAGGTTTTACGGCCGGCTCTCTCGACGAGCACCAACGAAACGATGGTCATCAACACATTGATCGAGCCCATGCCCATGGTTGCGTAAGAAGCATTCTCAGCTGTTAAACCAGCTTCCTTGAAGATTTGAGTAGAGAAGAACATTACAGCGTTGATGCCGCTGAACTGTTGCGCCAACATGATGACAACGGAGATGATCAATGGAATTCTCAAAGAATTGTTGGTGAGCAATTCGCGAATCGTGACTTTAGAGACTAATTTGGAGGCCTCGTATTCAGCTCGCATCTCCTCCATCTCATCTTGAACCGAAACCGAAGGTCCCCTGAGCCAGGTCAATGCCCTTTGCGCCTCAATCTCCTTGCCTCTGCCAACCAGCAAGTATTTGGGCGATTCCGGACAGATTGGCAATGTGAACATTTGGAAGATAGATGGCACCGCGGTGATGGCGAGAAGCGTAGGCCACAGGTCCTCCGTGCCTAGCAAAGAGTTCAAGCCTAGGACTTGAGCAACCAAGATGGAAATGGTGATGACCAGTTGGTAGACCGATCCAACGGCTCCTCGTAGATTCACCGGGGATATTTCGGCAAGGTACATCGGCGCAAGCCCGGCGTTCAAGCCGGAATTGATGCCAATGAAGAATCGACCCATGATGATCATTTCGTAGGATCCCGCGCTTTTTGAAGCGCCCTCCAGGATAACAGCGATCACCACTAGAATATTGTTGATCAGCAAACCGCCCTTACGGCCGAAACGATCCGCCACGTATCCTGTAAATCGCACATTAGGCAACACATTTCGCAATAATTCAAAATCCTTCTTTACCTGTCATTACACCTCCAATCATACCACCGATGCAGAAGATCGACACCGCGATGGACCAAAGCATCGTGATGTGCGATTGAGTCGGAACCTCTCCCTGCGTCCTGTTCGTTATCACAGACGACATCCATGATTCAATCAACTACAAAAATCGAATTAAATAAGTTGCCAATTATCATGAAAAGTGAAATATATGTTTTAGATAATTAAAAGTTGGTACACTTTAATAATAGACATTAAATACAATAAAAATCATAAGATTATAATATCTGAAGTAGAAACACCCTGTATATATTTACAAATTGAATATTTGGTTGCCTAACGAGATAATTCAAATTACCAAAACCAAACTTGTATCATAAATCAACAAAATATACTTTAGAAATATATAATTACCTTTTGGGGATTGTTGAGAACGCCTGTATTATAGCCGTGCTGAAAGGACGATCCCAAAGCCGCCGCAGTAATGGCAAACGCCAATTTGGCATTTAATCCCTGCACAAACATAAACAGAAAAAATAAGGATAACAATCAACGCAATGGCAAACAATTGTACAGATTATCGTATTTTCCTCGCTCCACCCTCGATAATTACGTGTGCAAACGCAATCTGCAAACAATCGAAAACACGATAATCCACGTCGCAATAATAATAATAATATAGTTGATAATAGCGAAACGATTTCTGGAGTACCTCGAAATAATGATGTTCAGGGTAATCGTGTTTTCGCAATCGGCACGGGAATTTGATACCAGAATTAAATGAAAAATGATTATACAATGGATTGATTTATGGCGTGTGTTCATTAAGTTTAAATTTAGATTGTCAACTTGGTTGCATAATTAAAATTACTCTAATTAAAAATTGAAAACGTATTCAGAAAGCCAAAGCCTTCGAAGAAAATGATTAATTTTAATATATTTAGCTTCAAAATGTTAAAGTTCATTTTTGCATTGAATTTACAATTCAAAGAGAAATTACTGTAACTCAATGCTATTTCCAACAAATACACTTCCAGTTGGTCACGCTAATAGCAAAAATAGTTAATTCTATATTTAGTTTTGATTATCTTGTCACGAGAAAATAATACTATTATATTAATAAGTTGTTTCAAATTGAAACGTTGTAAAGTCTTCTTCGAAAAATATTGAAAATAAAAAAAAATTCTTATCAAATCATATTTTTTTATAAATCGCAGATAAATCACTAATCGAATCGGAATTGGAGCACGTTCCCATACTCCTATAAAAGTATTTCGTAATGTTCATCAATCACTTTCAACAACAACAAAAAAAAAAGATTAGAAAAATATTTTCGTTACACTTAAATGCAATAAATTAAATATTTGTGAAATGTAATAAATTCAAATTGTTTTCATTTTCATTATTAGAGAAAATTATAATTTTTTGTTTGTTTTCTGCAAACTTACAGCTTTGGATTCTTTCGGTTTTTCGGGCGGCGAAGTTTCCGCGTTGAAATTGATCGTGGTCAATTCGTTGTCTTTCATGGTAAAACTAGGTTTCTGTTCTTTAATTATTACTTGCTGCTTTTTCGAATTAAGTCGCACGTGTGCGGCGCGGCGTCTTCAGCGTTTGGAAAACTACTGAATGAATGTGTCGGAGGGCCGTAGACCTCTCTTCCGATCGCAGCGCATCGGAGGCACGTCTGATGCGTTATCTCTGCGATTGCGGTGGGTGTGTTCCTTACGTAGTAGCGCCGTGCAACTTACATTTCGAATTTTGAACTTTGTAATGTACTTTACTGATTAGTTTTTAGAAAAAAAAAACGATTCCATACGCATTCCATAGTATACTCAATGCGTTTATTCTGGAACACTTGAATCGGTAGCAATTCCGTTAATTAAATGATAAAAAACGGTTTTAATTGAGCCTAGAGACAACACCTTAGGCAAATATTAAGAAATTGATCATAATTTCAAACGCAAACACTCATCATTTAAATCAAAGCTTGTACTCACGCTTAAATAGAAACTTAAAAAAAACTACTGTTATTTTCGTTACAGAAAAACAAATTAGAAAAAAAAAATCTAATTTGGTTTCAATTATTTCAATGACATTCATACATATTGTTAAATAAAAATAGAAACTCAAATCAATTATAACAAATAAAAGTTGAATGTTTTTATTGTCAATAGTTAGTGTTTAAAAATTTGAAAAATAAAATTCAAAAAGAAAAATCATTATTTAAGAAATGTAATATATTATTGATCATGAAATAACTGAATTAGTTCTATTACCAATTGCTATTAATAAAAGTAACTGACAATTATCAATAAATTTTTGTATTTATCAAACGTAAATTTTCATTAACCAAACTTTATATTATCAAATGTCAATGTCAAACATTATATTATTTGAACTTTATAAAACACAAAAAGATGCGATAGAGAAGTGGACACTTGTTGAATAAATTTGATTAAGTCGTATTTGATAAATAATCGTAGACTTTTCGAGAAAATATTGAACAACTCACGTAATATTACTTAATTTCGGTCCAACGAGCGAATTACCTAATGGAACTAAATTACATAAGTCGTCGTAAGTGGAGACCACGAAATCGAATCAAGTTATATTAACGTATTCAAATCTGTGCAAGTAAAGTAAATTGAGGTTGAGGAGAAGGCGGCCACATTTGACCTTGTGGAATTGCTCAATTCGACCTTAATTTCGTGCTCGGCCACAAATTGCAATAATGAGAGTAAAACGGATGAAAATTAAAAATAAATAAAAATTCTATATAATTAAAAGCATGTGTTTGAAAAGTCCGTTAATGATATATTTAGAACTGTTCATGAAACCAAATCTCCTAACTGCGGATTGAATTAATGCTTGGAAATGGTTTTAATAATTGATTGTGCAAAATATGCTGAGAAGGTCTTGAAAAGGTCGAACGATAATTGATTGATATCAATTTATTATATTTAATTCAAAGTAAACAACGCTTTTGAAACATCGATTGATTTATGTAACAAATTATATTTGATTATGGTTTTTCTTCCCTCAATTGCGAGAAATGCGTTAGTTAAATGAGTTGACAGACAAAAGAGTAACCTTGGTAACCATAAGTTGCATGACCCCAATACGGCGTAACAATTGAAGTCTGTGCAGTTGTTCGCATTGCTATCAAACGCGGACCGGAAGTCCGCACCATTACAGCAGTTACGAAATTAACACAAAAAAAGCGCTAAATTTGAATTCGAAATTTTGATGTTTGTTTGTTTTTTGTTTATAAATTGCGTATCGATTTCGCGTCTAAAATTAGACACAATTATCGAAATGGCGCGATGCGTTTCTGTTTTGTTTGTTTGGTTCATCGTTTGTTCGATTTGCAACGCTTACCTTGACGTTTCTTCCCATTGCACGTTGATGGATGTTAGAGCATAAGACACAGATCGAACTTGAATCGAGGCGCGAACTTCAACAGTTGGTGAAGGAATGAAGAGAAATCGTGGGAGAGAACGCGCGAAAGTTGTTGTTGATGGTGTGTTTCAATGTTGTTCGTGCTGCGAGCGAATCCCCACGCATAGCGTCTTTGTCACTTTGTCCGACGATTCAGGCCCCCCTTTTTTTGCACGCTCATTTACGTCACATCTCTCAATCGATGAACCATTGATGCAAACTTTACAAAAACCCATGCATATGCAGATTTCAACAAAAATAAAATATTTCAACTGCAGCCGCTCGAAGTTAAACTAAATTGAATGGAAATAAACTTACGGAAAGAGAATTTTATAGAACAATTAGTGAGAATTAGAAGATAATCTGAGAATAAGGAATTTCCAGAATCAAGTTTAAAAATAAACAAATCGTCAATTTAGTTAATAAGCTTCAAATGTGTTTTCTGAAAATCTAGTCAATACAAATATCAATATAATTGCTTTTCCTAAAATTTTAAGAAAAATCGGTGATAATTTGAAAATATTTTAAGAATATTTAAGTTCAAAAAATTACTAAAAAAAATACATATGCTTGTGGAAATACCGATTATTTAATCGGTATTTCCACAATCAAAAGAAAATCGAATTTACAACCGCAATTTCCCTGAGAATTTGATAATCGCAAATATTCGCAATTCCTGAAAATGCAACATCATCAAAAAATACGTTATAAACTGATATTTAAATATAAAATAATTATTTTCGAAAATATTTTGAATGCAGATACATTTTTTTATTGTCAATGTATCACAAATAGTTTTAGTACAAATTCAACACAGCATGTTTCCTGTGATTGTAGATTATTTCGATTGAGAAGTGTGCGTGGACCAAACGTATGCAAAACAATGGCGCAACGCAACGGTGAAAGTGATATTGAGGTTACGAAAAAATCGTCAATTTCATGACGCAACTACATTTATTATGTTTTTCATTTAGAAAATAAATATAATACCAAAAAAAACAATAATATTTCCTAAATTTTTAATTAAAATCGTTCTACAACTCAACAGTCGTAAAATAAATATCAAGAGAAGAAATTATATCAAAATCAAATAGGAAATGTACACTTATTTTCATTATTTTTCTTTTGATAAAGTTGAATCTTTGTCTCATCGTTATTTACGATACTAGATAACGTGAGTAAACTATTCATAAGTTCCATAGAATTTTCATTGCGTTTTAGTTCTAGCAAATTCGTAAAAAGTCAAAATACCGTTTGCAAGCATTCAATTCTCAATATCAGCGAGCGTTATCGGTCACGTATTGAATGCAATTTGCAATGCAAATTGACTTTTGCACTCGCATATCGAACACATTTTCAGCAATTTCAGCAAACAAAAATTTTTATATAAATAATTTTTCAAAAAACGAACGTCACTTTTGACAACCTCAGACGAACAATCCAATAGATTTTATATATTTGTGTCTATCATAATATTTATGTTCATATTTTGAATGTGTTTACAAAATATCGAAATATTACCACATAAATAATTTAAATAAGTAAATGTCCAATGCAAATTTCGAAGCAACGTCACTCTTTGACAACCATTGACATTTCGTAAGGAATGTATTTTTTTTTTGTTTAATTTGTTTGATTTGTGTTTTATTTCCTGTTGCCTTAATCGGATTCAATTGAAATGTCAAAGGTTGACGTAACGGCTTGCAGCGATCGACAAAAAATAAATAAATATGAATTTAATTTAAGTAAAATCAATGAAATCATTCATTAAAGTAGTATTATTTGAAAAATAAATTTGGATGTAAATGTTGTGCCTTACCGATTTTTTATCCATTTTTTCCATGTTTCGCTGCTTGAAAAAGAAAAAAATCAATTGAAGCTTCATTTAAATATTTGTCATTTGAGTAGCTTTGAAATAGAAAAAAAAACTTGAATCAAATATTTGACTTAATTTATAAATTTAGTGAGTAGGTCATGGAAGATCGATACGTTGACGGGAAAATGTTATTAAATTTATAGGATTTCCTGTTGGAAATACGGACAAAAAATCACGTGCGAGTAAAAGGAAGATAACGTAAAAAGCAAACAAATAGCTGGTAGCTGCGAGTTACGAGAATGAGTTTTACCTGATGATTCGTGGAATTCGTTTAGTGAAGGATGCGGACGCGAATGACTTTCAAATGACCTCGGAGACGGGCCTCCAGCCGCGCCACGGATTCAGTCCAATCGGAAAACGCCACGTCACCGCGTTGAATTCCAATTAGTCGACGTCACACGCGAGAAGAGGGTCGTAGAGAATAACCGGTTTTTTTTTTGGATGTAAATTTTCCCTTCTGTGCCTGAGACGAAGCACGTAAATCGGTTTTGAAAAGAGTTCGAGGATCGATGATGGTTACGTGCGAGGGGGCTCGTCCACGTTCCGCTTCGCCATTGGTCGACGACGATGGGTGTGTGTGCGGCTGTTATTCTACGCGCAAGAACCCACCAAAACGCGCGCTAAATTTGGAAAGACGGACAAGAAAACAGCACATCTTCCGCACTTACAGCCGTTTGTCCGGAAAGTCTTCTCCTCGTTAAGCTCTCCGAAGAGTAAATGGGAATATCCATGTCGCTGGAGCTGCCGCTCAAAGATTTCGGTACCTCTAACAGATTCATGTCTTCGCGAATAAATTCATCCATCAGAAGAGACACGCACTCGCTCATTGCAATACTTGGCACAATGCAAAAACAACCTTAACCTTTCTATTTAGGAACGGAACAAAACAAATTCCGCGAGAGATTTATCTCGGAGATGTTGCACCGCGTTGAATGCCCGCACCGCGAATGACGAACGCCGCGACGCCTGGCGTCCGCTATTTCCGTCGACGTCAGACGCAATTAAAAGAAGACCCGATCTCTATTAATACGCGAAAAGTTCAATTATCTTATTAATTCGCCAAAAAAAGAAAACATCTTGTAACTCAATAAGAGCAACGATCTTCAATCCGTTTCCATCAATTAAAATAATGATTAAATAAATGCCAAATTTTATTATTTTACAAGAGGCAGCAAGACTATGTTGTTCAACTGGTTAATCAATCGTTAGTTAATGTCATTCCTACGGAAATAATTCTAAAATTATGATCAAACCGAATATAAATTACTTAATAATTAAATAATGCGTTTATAGAAACAAACCACGTATAATTAATTATTATTGTTGATAAATTGAAGAAAATATGAGGTAAGTAGTAAATGTATTTTTCGTAATAATTTGTATCAAGAGCAGAGTGGCGCAGTGGAAGCGTGCTGGGCCCATAACCCAGAGGTCCGTGGATCGAAACCATGCTCTGCTAGGAATATCTTTTATATTTTTTTTTGAAGAACATTTATTATAAAAATAAAATTAAATTACAACGAAGAGACAAATTTAAAGCAAAGTTATAAAAATACATAATATATATAGAGTTTCTATTTATTAAGGTTTTACAATTTTAATACATTTTTTTTAGAATTATTATATAGGATGTTAATTATTTTGGAATTGTTATGTATCCGTATTCTTAAATATATACAATTAATTACCTTAATAAAGCCAACAAGTATAATTCATCTTTTTATCCCCTTCCTCCTATCCTACAAACATATCTTATCAATAGTCTTACTTTTCATTACCACGTACATATTCAAGTATACATAATACAGATATATATATATATATATATATATATTTGTTTATACATAAATAAAAAAATATATAGAAAATTAAAGATTAATGTTAATTGAAGTTAATCAACAATCCAAATAGAGAAAAAAAAAATAATAATAACTATGATGAATCGTTTCATAATCAAAAATAAAACAAAATATATTTATTGTATCAAAGCAGGCGATGAAATCGAGTTTCTTTTTTTTTCATTTTGTTTTGTTTCTCAAAATTATACTTTCTTTTTTTTCAGTGGTAACTGTGATCCACAAACCCGTCCATTTCCCCTCTTTTAAACAACAAAATTAAAAGAGTTTTTCATTCATTGCCTATCCGAGCTGATCATAACGTATTTCACGGAATACGCGAACGCCGCGAAACCTACTATTAAGATAAAGTTCCAAAAACAGCTTTGCATGTTCGTCTGATCAGAACTTACTTTCCTTTGGCTTTGAGCCGCCTGCGCCGTCAGCTGAGCCTCTTTGCGCTGTACCAATTCCTCCTTCCAAAAGAAACAGAAATGTTATATGATGTCCGGTGCGTTAAGTTTAAAACACATACTTGCATCTTGCTCGTGATATCCGGGAAGAGGTCCTTGAACAGGTTATTCTTCAGATTGTACTCGATCGACTGAAAAGCTAGCTGCTTCTTTTCGTAGTCCGACGTCTCAATGCTACCCAATGTGGGGCTCTTCTCAATCTACAATAATTATATATGTAGCAGCAATAACATTTTGGTTAACATTGTTTTAATTGCATACCATAAAACTAAGCAAACCAGTGAGGATTGTTGAGACACTCCAAGCTGGATTCCAAGTGTCTGGGTGATAATCAGATATGCTCAGACACAATCTTGTGTTGATCTTGAACCTCCCACTGGGAGTGATCATGTAGATGGATGGGGGCTTAAATGGGAATTCCCTTGGGAATATGAGCCTTCCATGGTAGTAGCCTCCATCATATGGAGTTCCCTCTGGCCCGCAAACTACATAATGCCTAAAAGCAAACAAGAGTTAATATTAGAAATTAATAATAAATAGTGCAATTACCATTCCAGAATGTTGGCTGGAAGTGGCTCAGCTGTTATGTACGGGACTGGATCTTTCTTCAGCCTCAGGTAATCCTGCTTGAGCCTGGCCGTGGCAGTGCTTGGCTTTCTGTTTGACATCTCTCAATTTAATGCACTATTCTCCTCTCTAACTATCTCGGATGTAGTTTGTTTATGGGAATGTTGTCAGTGGGGAATGTTGCATATCAGTTATAGGTCCATGACCCAGCAGCTGATCACAGTGGGCAAAATAGACAAAGAATTTGTTGTGACAGTTTCCTCGTACAAACTCTGACGATCCTCCAATTGGAATGGAAATATGGAAACACTGAATTTGTGAGCAACTTTCGCGCACCGAGAATTCACTCCATTACATATGTTGTTTTGCCCCCACTGTTTCGGTATTTTGACAGGGCTCGAAAAGAATTGTGACGACTGTGACGCTATGTCAAACTGACGTGACAACAGCGCACTCTAAGATTCCCGCTTTTTCAATTTGATTTTAAAATCCCAACTCATTCAATAATTACTACGAACGCGAAATGAATTGCAATTTAGTAAAAATAGTTGTTTGAAAATCGTATTTTCTTATTTTTCGTTTATCGAAGTCGAAGAATAAGTTATGTAATATTTGGTATTATTGATTATATTATATTCCCCGGACGCCTAGACTCTCGATGCACGTGCATTTGTTATAATAATAAAATCTAGGCCAAAGTTCACCTGATTATTTGCCAATTACGTTTTTCCCATGGGCGTAACATGGGAAAAGAAAAAATAGAAAATTTCAAATTATGGAACAAGCATAATAGCACTACAATTTAATAAGATTTTTGGGATGCTATCCATTTAGAATTTTTCTTAATAACAAACATTTCTTGACATTCAAATTATTTTCAATATTTTTCAATAGTTTATTTATATCGTAAAGGTTTTAGAACATTTTGAAATCATTATTTGAGGGTCAACATTTTATTATTTCGTGATACGTCTATGGTTTGCGCAAATAGAACATGTATGTGGAAACGCGGTAAGACGTACGTTTATTGATATTTTGAATTTAAGGAAACTCTCTCAAAATGATTGAAATATATTGAAATGTTTTCTAATAAATTTATATTAGATTGGAATGTTGATTATTTTGAACTTAATGATCAAAATAATCAACATTGATAGTAAAAGATTTGATTCAACTGAGTGAGTCGTAGGTCTTAGTTTGAACAGTTGAATGTCGAGATGTCAGATCGAGTCGCAGTTTTTTCACTTGTTGCAAATATTCCTGAAAACTCGGTGCGTCGTCAGTGAAAACAAAGGAGTGAAGTGAAGGGTTTTGTTGAGCGTTTTGTCCACGGAAAGATTTTGTCTTCGCGGTGCGCAAACGAAGATGTCGATTCGTGCGTTCGGCACTCGGCTCTTCAGACATGGTCAGACCTATGTCAAACTTTTGTGCAAGCGGGACATCAATACGAAGTGCAATATTGCGGAGAAAATTAATGTAGTGCAGCAGACCGCGCCCCTCGATGGGGCCTCAAATACCAGACAGGTCATACCGAGGGCGTTTGCCCTTAGAAATGTTGGCCTTCAAGTAGGACTACATGCTCGAAGGATACTAATCGACAACGTTCTCAATAGAGTCACCAACACATTGGCCGCTGAGTTGAGGAAGAAAGCTGCCAGAAGGTGTGCCTCGAAACATATCCTATATGATAATAACACTATAATTTTGTAGAATTATGTATGGAGATTCCGGACCATTCTTTGCACTGGTTGGAGTCAGCTTGGCTTCTGGTACTGGTATACTAACTAAAGAAGAAGAGCTGGAGGGAGTGTGCTGGGAAATAAGAGTAAGTTCTTCAATTATTATCAAAATATTATATAAATTACTATTTTTGTTTTGTTTTTAGGAAGCCATTTCTAAGATCAAATGGAAGTATCAGGATATCGAAATCGATGAGAATAGATTCGAAAACGATCCGATCACGGTTAAAGATTTGTCGTTCGCTAAGCCCATTGCTAAGGGTGCGAACGCCGTCGTGTATTCGGCGAAGATTGCCGAGAAGCAAGAGGAGCGTGCTGCTGGGATGGCGGATGGAAGCTTTGGATTGGTGGAGAAAAGAGCGAAAACTGACGACAGCATTGACAAATATCCGTTGGCTGTGAAAATGATGTTTAACTACGATATCCAATCGAACGCCATGGCTATTCTCCGGGCCATGTACAAGGAAACCATACCAGCGAGGATGTACTACAGCAACATTGGCATCAGCGATTGGGAACTGGAGTAGGTCTATCCAGAGTTATTGTCATATCTGCTTATTTATGATTGGAAACTTACAGTTTATCTGACAGGAAGAGGCACTTACCTCCACATCCCAATGTAGTAGCCATGTATTCAGTGTTCACTGATTATGTCCCGGAGTTGAAGGGAGCCAGAGGTCTCTACCCGGCGGCTCTGCCATCCAGGATCTATCCAGATGGTGAAGGCAGAAACATGTCCTTGTTTTTAATCATGAAAAGGTATTAATCGATTTGCACATCAATTATTTGGTAAATCAAATATTGTTCTCGCAGATACAACAGCAGTCTTCAGGATTTCGTGTCCGCTTCACCACCAGCGATGCGCACATCCATCCTGCTCCTAGCCCAACTCTTGGAGGGTATCGCTCATCTGGTGGCCCACGGCATCGCCCATCGCGACCTCAAATCCGATAACCTCCTCTTGGACACCTCCGAGGGTCACGCCCCCATCCTCGTGATCACCGACTTCGGCTGCTGTCTTGCCGACAAATCTAGCAGCCTGAGCATTGCCTACGCCAATCACGAGATCGACAAAGGCGGAAATTCCGCCCTCATGGCTCCCGAGATTATTAATCAAAGTCCAGGAACCTTCAGTGTTCTCAACTATGCCAAATCCGATCTGTGGGCGGCCGGTGCAATCGGCTACGAAATATTCGGGCAAGTTAATCCATTCTACGAAAGAAAAATGCGAAACACCGATTACAAAGAGGAAGACCTTCCGGATCTTCCATCAGATGTACCGCTGCTCCTCAAAGCCTTGATCAAGAATCTTTTGAAGCGCAACCCAAGCAAGGTGAGTCACTGTTTTTATTTACACGCGATGTTAAACATTCTCGTTTTATATGCAAATACGATTCAAGGCAGCGCAAAATAATTACGCTTAAATGTAAATTGCCGTTGCGATAGCGAAGTCTCGTTTACTCCAGTGTTTCTGAAACTTATCGAAACCTGAAATGTTGATTATATATTTTAATTATTATTAATTATCCTTATTTTGTTTACGCAGTATTTCCGTTTCATATCATATCAGATAAACATTCATGGCGGTGCTGATGGAGTTGCATAACTTTATCGAATCTTAGCAAATATTTATTAATATCTGGCTACGTGGTAGCATTTGGCAAAGTATTACGTATTTCTCAAACATTTTTCGACATGTTTTCAATTAATTATCGTTGTTTATAAGTTTAACAGCAGAATCATATATTCTTGATTACATTTAATTATTACTGTTTGTTATCGTCGGTATACCATAATATTTCTTGTTGAAATTGGTTCGACTAAATATTGATGTTAACGATATTACGTTTATTTGCTGTTTGAAGAGGTTGGATCCGGAAGTAGCAGCCAATGTTTGCCAATTGTACCTGTGGGCGCCGAGTTCATGGTTGAAGCCCGGTATATTCAAATTGCCGACGAGTGCCGAGGTAAGATCGTATATCTCCGTAAGTGTCTCTTAATTGACCGCTCCCTTTACATGTGTTTCAGATATTGCAATGGCTATTATCGTTGACAACGAAAGTCTTGTGCGAGGGCCGATTGAACGGAGGCGGAGCCCAACAGATGGGAAGACGTACCTACACCGAATACTTGCTAATCTCCAGATTTCTGATTAGAGCCCGTTTGGCAAACATCAAAGCCGCCCTCAGCTGGATCCATTCCAATTGAGTCGTGACTCCGCCCCTTTAATATTTCCCCGTCCTCCTTATATTATTTACTTTCGTTTTAATTTATTTAGTTGTTTATGTCTCCATTTGTACTTATGATATAAATTTGATCACTTGGGTTGAGTCGGTAGCTCTCCTCATCGTAAATCTGTAATGTTTTACGAGATTGATCGAGACTCGATAGTGAGTGCGTTTGTAAATACGGGATTTGTACAAAATTTTGATGGAATGAAGCGTGTTATTATTATTATTCTTATTTTGTATGTAAATATTTACTGATTCATTGGAGATTATATAATTACTGTTAGATGGCGCGGACGCACGCTTTGCTTTATTTCTTTGGTGGACGGTCTATTTTTGGTTTTAGTTTCGAGATTTTTGTCGCTCGCCGTTGGAAATAGTGATGAAGTTTTCGGACGGATTTAGCCGGTCATAAACACAACATAATTGGGCCGTTTGTGTGTCAGAGCCCGACAGTTACGGGCCTGTTTTGACAATCGACACGAAATATGCTCGGTATCGCAAATCCCGCAGACCCTACCCATCACACTACTCCACGATGGTGGAGCATCTCCTAACGGTCCACGTGTTTCGTATAAAAATCGATAATTGTCGGAGACGCAAGACGTTTACATACATACACCCCCCACTAATGAGTGGCGACGAACCACTCTTCTTCTCTGGATCCCATAATGGACTATATTTAGATGGGGCTACTGGAAAATGATATAGTGGGAGGCTCGAGCAGTTAAAGTCACTCTACCGATTTATACCTTCCTCGTGTGTCTCTTCTTCACTAGCTGCTGCTTTATGAGCATATCTTCCCCCGGGCGTCCGTTCTCGGACCCATTGCAGCTCGCTCATTCCCAATGAATTTACTCGGTATTTCGCGCATACGGTGAGTGCGACTCTGAATGTATTTATAAAGAGGAGGCCGGAGTTCGGAACCGAAAATAAATTAATCGCACGTAACGATTAATTTTCGGGGAATTTATGGAAGAATAATATTTGCAGTCGCGCTCAAAGAGCGGCGGTACTTCAAAAGGCCGCCGCCGCCTGCTCCGATGAATGACATTCGCGTTGCGTTTGTCGAGCAATGGTTAAACGCCTAAACTTTATTACCCAATATATTTGATCCATTTAGTGCACTTTATTGGCACATGAAAATAGCAATCTTTCTTTGTGCCTCTCCAATCGTTGCTTTCGAGGCACATGAACTCAACACAAATTTCAGTCACCGTCTATAAATAATAAGTATTGGTTTTTTGCCTCGAGTTAATTTGTTTAATTAATTAAATGTATTCAATATCAAAACATTTTGTAAAACTTAAATCTCTATTTTTAAGTAAATATTAAAAATAATATGTCAATATAAATACTCGCTAATACTATATACTAATTTCTAACACAATTAAAGTACCTTTAAAAAATATTACTACATTTCAAATTTGGAGCGAAATGATATGTTGGTTGCATATACACAAACTCGGCAATTAATTATATTTGTTGTAACAGATGCACAACTAAAAATAAATTCATGCAACAAAAATAATAATATAACTGTTACAAAGGGCTATTGACCGAAGGCCTTTCTGCCTATTAATTATATATTATTAATAAAAGATTTTCTGAAATAGAAAACTGTGTAATTGTTTGATTATGAATTAATATTACATCTTGATAGTAACATGAATTTTTGAGACTTGGAATAAATTGATGTTAACAGTTTTTGAGAACCACTTGTCTTTCCTGCGTCAATTGAAATAAAAAGCATTTCGCGATGAATGATTCATATTTTGCGAAATTAGAGATATTATACAATTTTTGAAACTTAAAATTTACGGAATTTTTTTAATTTGTGAAACTTATTTTTATTATTATTCGTTAATTTTCTAGTTTTTTAAATTTATAAAAACTAGTATTTGATATTTGCTAATTTTTGTAATTTTCGATATATTTCAAACTTACGAAATTTACTGTAATTTTCAAGCATTTGAAATTTTCGGTATTTCTAAAACTTTTGAAATTTACAGTAATTTTAAACTTTTGAAATTTACGCTATTTTTCAAGTTTTTGTAATTTTGAAATTTACGGTAATTTTAAACTTGAAATATACAGCATTTTTAAAATTTTTGAAATTTACAGTATTTTTCAAACTTTTAAAATTTACGGTGTTTCAAAATTGTGAAAATTCGTTAAATTACGGTATTTTCATGATTTTATGAATGAATGAATTATACATTTTCTAGAAGTGATCAATTTTACATTATTTTTAATGGAATAATATAGATTTGGATTTAAATTTTTTTTTTTTTTTTCAGGAAAGAATTTTATTTGCTTTACATAGATTCTCAGTCATCGCGTCAATCTTTCTAAATCATTGCCCAAATCCGATTGTCCCATCGAGGATGAACAACAACAATTTGGTGTCCCCATTTGCGCAGAACGCGAGGAATAAACAAGTCGCCTGTGACACTAAACACTCTTATCCTCTCGTCTTAACTCCGCTGCACAAATAAACTGAAAATCATAAACATTTGTGGTGAACACTGAAAAATCCCTCCAGTTTTCCAGACGTCACTCGCGTTGCAGAAGAAAAATATTAAAAAAAAAAACAAAAGATTTTTTAAGTTTGTCGGAAACCGATCCGCGTAGGAAACGAATCTTCTTATAATTCTTCTCTTAACTTTTAAATTTTATTTATTTTTTATTTTCCGGTTTCTTGCGTTTCTTTCATCTCTCTTTTGCACGCTCGATGGTTCTCAGACGTCAGAACGACCGCTCGGTGTCTGCTGCCGATGCCAAAAGAAAAGAGAAAAGACGCGCTTCCAAAAAGTCTTCTTTCTCGCATATACTCAATTTTTTTTTCTTGTTCCTCGGACCGGAATATTCGCTAAAACTAATGGAACCTGAAACTGAGAGAGGCCTCCGTTTTTAGCGGCGGTCCCAAAATAAACGCGAATTTCCCTCGCATCGGCAAACGGTGAGGACACTACCAAAAAATAATGTATTTGTGTGAACGTGCCGCGTCTTCATTTATTATTGGTAGAGTCTAGTATCAATTGTATTTTTAGACTAGAATAAACACTAATCGTTTTGACTTAACGAATGATTTTTTTAAATTTACAATTTACCTAAACCTTTAAATGTTTGATTTATGAAATCATAAACATAATGAAACAGTAGACGGGAAGACTCCAGACAATATGTGTTTGTAATGTAAACATTTTTTTCAAATTTCTTATTACAAAAATAGTAAAATATGTCCATCGCTCGTCTGCAAATAATTAATTGATAATGAAATTAAAAATCAATTATAGAAATTTAAAATAAATTTTCCAGAAACGTCATTTTTGCAGATATTTATCTGACATGTGAAAAATAATGACTGGAAGCACAAAGTTTTTATTTTAATTATTTCTTAATAATTGATTACTTTCAAACTGTGGAAAACAAAAATTGATTGATTTTATTAAATTTCTGAAACTGAAACAATTAAGGAATTTAAATAATTTTTGCGCTTTGATGGATACGTCAGATTTGACGTTTAATTATGGAGGGATCCGAAAGTGACAGGCGTGTTTCACGTTTCCTTTTTTTCGCTTGTTTTCTGCCGGTAATGATATATTTCCACAATAGCGTGGATAAATTGGGTCCCCAGTTCCATCCTTTCTCCGTCTTTCTCTCTTTGGATGCGTTATTTTGGGACCACGTTTTTTTTTTCTCTCGTTCTTCTTTCGCGGCCGGTCGGGGGATAAAGAAAAAGTGAAAGAAAGAACCACATCCATAACACACAACCACGGCTAGGAGTGACAACGTCAAGTGCAATTAAAAGCGTTAAAAGCGGGACTTCGTTTCTCATGTGTGATATCGGAGACACGAACACCCTCTTTCCGATGATAGTAGATCTGTTGGTCGCACTCCTCCAACTCACGGTGGATCCGCTCAATTCATCCTTCGTTATTTTTTTTTCCTCTAGGAGATGAATATGCGGCCGCCGCTCTTCGAGGGGGCCAGACTAGGGGAATCTTCACAGAGATATAGAGAGAGCGCGGGTTTATATTTTTACCATTCCAAGAGAGAATACGGAGCCGAAGAAGCCCAAAAAAATAAATAAAAAAATATACGAAGAAAGAAAAAAATGTTGCGGGAAAAAAATTTAATGGAGAATGGAAGAAACAAGCAGGAGCGAAACGAGCAGGAAGATACGATCGATCGTAACGGATTCCGAGAACGAATCGTTAAATTTCAGGCAGTTTGACAGATGTCCGTGCGCTTTATGCAATGCGAGTAAAACACGAGCGAGTCGAATTACAGTAATTTCACATCGTCAATCATCTAATATTATTATTTTATATATTCATACCTTAACACTAACTGCAATACAGATACTTTAAAAACGATTTTTAAATAATTGTAATTATGTTTTAAATAAAATTAAAGTGATATCAATGTTTAACCTAATCAATTTTCTTATTGTTAGTTATTGCTGAAATCTTAAAAACAGTGATATTACTTTTAACCTATATTTATTGATAGTTTTTAACGACAGACGTTTTAATGTGACGTACCTATATTTTTTTGTTATTTTTTTTAAATTGATAAAAATTGATTTATTCAATTGTTAACCTATATTTGTTGACAGTTTAAGTTGACAGATGCATTTAATAACAATCAATTAAATTTTTAACTGTCAATAATCTAAGTTTGTAGCTTGTCAATTATAAACTAACTTTGATTTTTAGAAATAATTATAATGAATTCAATATTTAGTTATTATGTAAACATTTTTTTTATTGATTAATACCAAAAATTTATAAAAATTGTTTCAATTAATTATTAAAAAAAAAACGATGGCTTAATTAATAAATTTTGAATTGTCTGATATGTTTTTGAAATTCAGTTTTGCAAATATGTTAAATGTGAGCAAAATGTGTAAAAAGTTTTTGGAAATTTGCGATTCAATCGAAAAGTAAAAGTGACGGTCAACAAAGGGAAGTTTATATTTTCGTTAAAGAAAATGTTAAAAAAGACACGTATTTGTTGTAGAGTAGAAGAAAGGAAACGTGATTATTTGATAAACAGGAACGCCAATAAAAAAAGTGCTGACATTTTGCCAGTAAATGAGGCAATAAATGGACCGGACGGACGGGCGGGCGTGCGCTCGGTTTTTGGGCCTCTAAAAAAGTTTTTCGAGCAAAATATCACGCGATTTGGGCTGGTTTTCCCCAAGATTTTTCCTGACATTGGCATTGCCAATAACTGGGCAGCAGTGGGGAGTGACATTTATCACGTTTGAGTCGGAACGGGTCGACCGACCCATCATAACTCCGGTAGGGACAGTTACCTAACTCGAGTCATAAACACTAGCTGCTCACCATTATTAATACCTGTCACATTGTCAGCATTTTGAATTGAATTTCGTGGTTATTACCCAACATCTAGCACAATTATAATCTGACATCTCAGTAATTTACGTTCTAGCTCAATTGCGTATTGCGTAAATTACGATCGTCGGAGTTCGATTATAATTTAGAAAAAAATATAATTCTAAATTTTTTATTTCAAACAAAATTACGATCTTTCCAAATATTTGAAAATTTCTAAATGCAAAATTTAATTTTTTTGATTACTTAATTTGCAAAAAAACATTCAAATTTGTTTCAATTTATGATTTTCTAAATCTATCAATTATCTAAGAAAAATTAAAAATTCATTATTTTTTAAATAAATTATTTACGTATTGCCCGCATTTTGTTTACATAAGTATAGAAAGAGCCCTTTTTGACATTAAGAAAAAGTCTGTAACTTTGAAAATTATCTGCAAAAAGTACAATATTATTCACAATTTTTGCATATATTGAAATAAAAAAATATTACTTTGTTTTTTTTGTAAATCTATTAGTCGAATGGATAAACCCAATACAAGTGATGTTTGAAAAATGTCATTTCCTGAATAATTATAGTTTTGAGTATTATTTTTTGTTATTTTGAAATTGCTGAAATCGATGTTTCTCGAAATAAAATCATTAAAATTTGAGTGAGGCAAAATCCTCGGATGATTTATTTTGTGCGTTGCCTTTTCTGAAACCCGAAACCCTTCGATCCTCCGACTACGTCTATTTTTTTAAGTCTCTCGTTTGTTCCCAGCATCCCGTAATAATGAATGACATTTGCAGGTTCGTTCGTCCTTTGGTCCTCCGTTTATATTGTTTTTTTTCAGCCCGTCTGCATAAGTTTCGAACGATAATAAAGTGTGAAGAAGGGAACGTATAGGAAGATAGAAAAAATAAAATGGTGGAAAGATAAATGACCACCCCGAAGATATGAGTGAGGGTCTGGAAAACTCGTTTGCAGCATCCGAATCGTTTTACCATATAGCCATCCAATTGGACAGGTGCTCGTAAAGTACATTGGTTAACACCTGTCGAGTGTGGGCGGGGCTCAGGTGCGATTTTATTGGCAGGTGTACGCGAGGGCGGAGCCAGAAAATCGCGCGCTTTCATGAATGAATGGAGCACATGAATGAATATGCACGAAGAATTCCTTGCGTCTTGCATCTTTTCCTCGAAATTGATAAAACATGCGTGCCGCACCGCCAGATATCTGCGTATCTCTTCATCGCCGTTATGGGACCACCATAATTCATCCGTCACGAAGGGATACTGGCTAATTATATTCGTTCCGAAACAGAAATTTTCGAAAAGATTTCCACAATGGACGTGATTCTCTGCTTTGCGGAAAATCTGTCCGCCACATTTGCTCTTCCGACCTTTCCGTGTTTCTTCTCCGCAACTTTTATTTTTTATAACCCCTCAATTGTTTGTCGCCCAAATCACACATGCATCGCCAATAGGACACTTCGGACGTGCCGACGCAACCAGAGGCAGTTACGTTTTTATTACGTTCACATCTTGAGTGCACATTTTTTCCCTCTCCTACATCTCCGCTACGTACAATGCCCATGGCAGAAGAAAAGGGTAACAACTCGAAGAAGAAAAAGTTAAATGACCCTAAATGGATTACCAATATTATTTCCTTAAACATTTTTCATTGATTTCAATTTTTTTTTTATATTTCAGGAAACGCTAATAAAGCAAACAAAAGTTAAACTGAAGAAAAGAAAATATAAACTATTTCAGTATAAAATTGATTTCATTATTGGAAGAAATATAAAAAAATCTTCTAAATGCAAACTGTTATAATTCAATTAACTAAGTATAAGTAACAAATATTTGAAAAAATAAATTATCTTCAAAATTTAAGAAATTAGTGAAAAAAAAATGTATTATTCTTTTAATGAACTTCAATTATTTAAATTGAAGTAAATGTAAAATAAACGAAACTAAAGCAGAGCAATTTTTTATAATTTAATTAGCTGAAGATAAATGAAGTGTGAGTGAGCTTTAGCATACGTTAAAACATTGCATAAAGCAGATCAAAGATAAACAACACGAAACGGATTGCAACTTCCGTTTATTTACTTATGATCCAATGCTACCTAGAAATATCTCTTAAAAAAAAGTAAAAAACATATTGATGCGATTTGGTTAATAGAAGATAAACAAAGTAAAGTGCGAGATCTCATTAACATTTTTCACCGTTGCAGAAAGTACACAAAAATCAGGCTTATCTAGGATAAACAACACGAAAGAATTAAATGAAAATAACACCAAAACGGATTCCAACCATTCGCAATTATTTACAAAAACTTTCCAAACGTATTTTCAAACGTGCAAAAGCTTTAAGTATAATCTACAATTTAAAGTTAACTCTATTGTGTCAATAATTTCAGATAACTGTCAAATCCACGCATATTTTAGGTTGGATTTCTTAAACATCATATAATGTTTACAATTTATTATTTTTTTTACTATAATTTATTTTTTGTAATAATTTTATTAAATTTCATAAATGTTTGTTATTTACTTCAATTTAAAGATTAACAGTCAAAATCTGATGTCTCAATGTAAAAAAAAATCATCTGTCAAATCTTAATTATTTGTTGTTAGTTTTACTAAAAGTCAATGACTTTTTCAATCCATTCAATTATCGGATTGACAACATTTTAATCTTAAAGACTGTTCGACATATTTAATCCTAGTCTTAAACACACATTTTCCATTTACTAAACAGATATTTCTGTTAATGTAGAGATAATAACAGAAAGGTGGTGTTTTCATAAGAATTTTAGTTCCACATTGTAATCAAAAATTTCACGAAATTTGTCGAATCCCAAAAATATGTTAATGGCTGGATTTTCCCTATTTTTAAACAATCTGTCTTTGAAAATAAATGAGTGTCAATGATTAGAACTTATAACTGTAAACAAAATCAGTTGTAAAGATATCAATTATAACAGCAACTCGGCTATAACGTCATACGTACGTTAATTAAAGAGAATTATTGTATATAAAATTTTAATTGCGTCATCAGTACATTAGAAACACATTTTAACAAGTCGGAAAAAAAATTGAAAAAAAATAAAAAATGTATCAACAAAAATCGTTGCAATGAATTAGAAATCCGAATATTTAATTTTCTATAAAACGCAATAAAGTTTTGTTTGTTTTGCACAAATCCAGCAAAATTTCATTTTTCAACGTTTGAACCATGTTTTTTTTGTCATTAGCATTTATTGGACGTTTCGTAAAAACAAACGGATTATCCGTACTGTGCAGCGCAGATTAGTTATTATTTTAACACGTCGATGTCGTTAAAGTTCAATTTTATTGCGTCTATTCTGTAGAAATTGCGGGCAATAAAAATATTCGTGCACATTTTGCACAGAGGCGATGGGAAAACCCGCACTTACCTTCTTCAGCAGTTTCAGTTTTCGGAAAACAAACGCCGTTTTGGTAAAAAAATCACGTTTGATTTTCGCATATTTTTTTTTGATTTTTTCTTGAAAATTTTCAACGACTCATATTTTTTTCTATGGAAATAATAAAATCAATCCTCTTTTGTTTTACATTTTTTTGATTAATATATCTCAAATGTCTTTTGTTCTTAAGCTCACAATCTCATTAATGAAGAAAACTTTATAAAATAATTAACCTATTTTTTGACAATTATGACAGTTATTCGAATTTTACACATGAAATTTATTTATTTATTCTTAATTGTTTATACTTAACGTACAATATGCAAAACAAACATTAAACAATACGTTAAGTTGACAAGTTTTCAGTTACACATTAATTATCTTTTGAAAAAAAAAAGTTGATGCTTGATAAAGTGGAGTGTGTGATCTCATTAATATATGTTTTTTTTTTCTCATCTCATCTCATCTCGGTATACATTCTGGGAGAAAGATATTCGAACAGCTGCTCGTGGCTGGGGGTTTCTCTGATGCTTCCTGTGTGGATGCGACCACTCAAAAGGAAAAAATTATATTCCAAAATTCCCACCGGAATAATTAAACGCAAAATTTTGTAAACGTGGCAAAAACTTTTAGGGTAAAAAGATGTTGTTTTTTCTTCGGTTTGCAAACAACACGACAAATGCATTTACTTTCAGAAAAATGGCAACAACAATCATAAGAAATAGGAGCAGATGGAGGATATTTAAAAAACTGATTTTTCATTTTAATTTAAATTTATTTTTAATACTTTAAGAATCTGTATTTTATTATGCGCTACGCCTACATAGGATCAAAATATTTTGGACACTGAAACACTGAAAAAAAAATAGTTTCTTTATCACAAAATAGTAGTTGTTTTTTTTTATAAATAAATAAATAATAAATTTTAAGATATGATCTGTAAAAAATGTGTGAAACGTGGCGCTATTTTAGCTAGTGAATTTTCGCGAAATGGTAGCATTGGAGCCACACATTGTCTTCAAAAGAGCGCGGATCCGCGAATTTTATATCCCTGATGTAGAAGAATGTTGAAGTACCGTGTGAACAAATCTAGGTTTTGTTTTACGCATTTCGTTTAAAATAGTCTAAAACTACGAAAAAATTGAATTGAAATTAATTTCAAATTTCACTTTTTTATGGTCATTGATTGATGAGAGTGAAATGTGACATTTTCATGTTTTGCATGAGACGTGACTTTTCCACATTTGCTAGATCTGCAGTGGATCCAATATGAAACAATGAGTGGTGCAGATGTGGAAGGCAAAAGAAAGGCACCGAAAGAAGACAGGCACACCAATAAACCCGCAATTGGGGTACAAATAAAGTTCATTCGTGACAAAGCTGACTGCCAAATGTGGCAAAAAAGCCGAAATATCACGGAAAAATCATCAATGAAATACGTGTGTGGGATGTTCCTCTTCCCTGGCAGCATCAGCAGGAAGGATTTCGATCTTCGGAGCAGGGGGAAACAGATGGAGAAGGCTAAAACCTAGAGCAGACGGGTCCAGGTTTGGGCTTTACGATTGAGCTTATCGTGCAATAAAAATCAAAAGCTGCCGATCGCTTCACCCCCATCCGCTCAGGTGAAATTTTAAGGTGGTGGGGTTTATAGGTAAAAAGGTGAAGGTATATATATATTAACCTGAGCGCATGTGCGAATCATAGATTGTCGCATAATATATAGACAGAGCTGTTCGCAAATCTGCATAGCACAACTGTTGAAGACACAGCAGGTACACTCACACCATTGATATCATCAACATGAACATGCATAGTTACGAAGATAATTATATACCCACTACCGTCCAGGAGACTCAAATGTATTCGGTGTCGTCGACTTCGGCTCCGGTTCAATCGACCAGAGGTAGAAAGAGGAAAAACCCAGCGGATAATGGACCCGCGTCAAAGAGGAAGTACATTCTCACCGAGGAGGAACGTCTGCTGGTGAACGCCAGGGAAAAGCAGAGAACAAAAACCACGAACGCGGCCTTCGAAAAATTGAAGCAAGTCATACCTTCTTTGTCTTCTGACAAGTTGACCAAGGGCAAAACATTGGACCTCGCCATCAAGTATATTGGTTTCCTTGGTAAGGTGCTGACGAAAGCACCTCCGCAGGAAGAGCACCAATCCCAACAAACCAACAATAACAACGTGCAGGACATGAGAAAAGCTTTCGCCGTCTGGAGGATCGAGGAGCACGAGGACCAAGGTGCGCTCATGAACGAGCAAACCTACGTGCCGCAAAACCAACAGAACTACCAACAGAACTTTATGTAAATCGTTTAATGATTGATTAATCGTTTGCGATACTGAACCGTCCTCCCAAATGACCCAAAGAATTATAATATGTTTGTTTGTTTCTTAATCATCACTTTTTTAATTTTATTTTTGTTAACCAATTGTAAAAAAAAAATAATCATCTTTAATATGTTTGTAAGTAATAGAAAGTTTTTTTTTAATAAAATAATTATGTTTTTTAAGTAAATGAATGAATTTTTATTATAAAGATTTTTAGTCAAAAATTTGACAGTTTACGAAACGTCAAATATTCAAATTGAAATTATTATTCCGCTCTTAGTACGTAATTACGAAATTTACAGTTTTCTCTCACCTGGTTCAGCACTTTCTGGAAAATTGATCGATTCACTATTGAATAATTAATGCGACGATCTCAACACAAACCAACTTCAACTCACAATGGCGTACTTTATTTAACGGTATCCATAGTAACGCAATTATTTACTTAGGTAACTTTAGCTACTTAAAAATTCTTAAATCTTCTTAATTTCAAATGCAATCTACAATTTAAAGTTAACTGTCAATAATTTCAGATAACTGTCAAATCCACGGTTGGAATTTTTAAACGTGAAATAATGTTATTTATAATAAAAAATTAAACAATTTACTACTATTTTTTTGTAATCATTTTAATAAATTTATTCAATTTCATAAATGTATGACAACATTTTACTCTTAAAGACTATTAGACTGTTTTAATCCTAGTCTTAAACACATATTTTTATTTTATTTATCAGTATTTAGTAACGTTCTTCAAGTCTTGACTGAAACAAAAGCAACAAGCATCGATAACAATATTGATGTGTGCAACTAAGAAGACCAAAGTTACCGGTAAATTAGCATTAAAATTAACAAAAAAAATCAATTCTTAATTAAATAAACAATTACAATTCCAGTTTTTTCTGAAAACAAAAATGTGAAATAATGACTTATTATACAAATCACATCACTCAGACTTATTCGAATTGTCGTTCTTAAGAAGACACTTGTGAGTTTCATTGGCAGAAAGTGATTACGGTAAGCCGGTGTATAATTTTCATATTTTAAAACAACGATTTCCTTTTTTAAAAAGTTTTGTTAAATTTACGGTTGTTTCAATAACAGCTTGCCAACTTGTCAATTACGCGACCATCAAAATTATTATCATCTTCATGATGCATTTTCCTAAACTCTAGGAAATTGATGGAAAATTTAATAAAATTAATTCTTTACTTATAAAATAGTAATTTATGCAATTTATATTCTGAAAACGTAATTACGATATCATCTCTTTTTGGCTTATATTAAGAATTTACCAAAATTATCAGTATTTCTTGTCTTAATTTACCGGTAATCAGTTGAATTAATTTCAATCATACTTTTTTTAAAGAATAAAATGTGATAATTTATGTTTTCCAATTTTGTGTCCATTTTTGCTTTTCGATGAGTTTTGTTTGGTGAAGATGAGTCCATTGGTGATCGGGGGAGGCTCCATTTGTCGTCCGGCAGTGGCTTGAGGAGGAAGAGGAGGAGTGGGAGCGGCCGAGCGGAATCCGATTGGCGCGAGAGGCGGGCAGACGCGCAGAACGCATATCCGACATAAAAACCTGTCCATTCCCATCCAGTATCTAAACCATATTGCCAACGAGCGTACAACCATTTGGTCTGTCTGTTAGTCACTTGTACCGACCGCTTTACGTCGAATTGAACGAAGAACGAATCAGCATGTACCAGACGCGTGGTATTAACGAGAGCGCGTCGTACAGGCAGCTGTCGCCGACGACGAGCACCGGGTCCTACAACGACGACCAATACTCCCCGACGAATCTCATGGACCTGACCAACGCCAACGACAAGTACATCGTCCCAGTCAACACTATCGGATGTCCACCCAACAACAACAACATTAACAATAATAACAACAACAACGATGTCGGAGGAATCGGCGGCGGTGGCGGTGGTGGTTACGGTGCGGGCGGCTACGACGGCTACTACTCAGGTTACGACATCTACCGTCAACCCTATCACCACCATCAAACCGGTGAGGAGCTGCAGAAGTTCATTAAAGTCGAGGTGGACGTGGACGACGGTGTTCCAGTTCTGAAGACGCGCGGAAGAAAACGTAAAACCACCTTCGACGACGAGAACGTCTGCTCGTCCCGTTCGAAACCCAGAAGAAAATCACCTCAAAGCGACGAGGACATCCAAAATCAAAGGATCATGGCGAACGTGCGCGAACGCCAGAGGACGCAAAGCCTGAACGAGGCCTTCGCCAGTCTGCGAAAAAGCATTCCCACGCTTCCGTCGGACAAGCTCTCGAAGATCCAAACGCTCAAATTGGCCGCCAAATACATCAACTTCCTCTATCACATCCTCTCGAGTTCTTCGCCGGAGTCTGGAGGACACGGCGATCCGGACGTCATCGGCAACGTGTGCTCGTACACGGCGCACGAGAAACTCAGCAGAGCGTTCAGCGTTTGGCGGATGGAAGGTGATTGGAACTCGAATCCCTAACACACAACTTTGCTTCATCCACAAATAAAATCAAAAGAAGCGTCTGCAACAAATCATTCCAATTCGCGGTGCAAACAACCGAAGGACGAACCCTAACATCATCAAGTGACACTTACAAAAAAAACAAAACAATTAACAAGTGAAACAAAGAAAAACAAAAGTGCCTTCGAGAAATTCAGCGCCAACGATGATACATTATTTTTGTACAGTTTCTATCGTTTCTCCAAACATCTTCTTGTTGTTCTTCTTGTATTATATAACCAAACTGTAAATACTTTCGATGTAATTATTATCATTATTATTATTATTTGTATTTCGCTGGATAAAAGTGCAATCATACAATGTACATCAAAGTCGTCGTCGAAAGTCGCCGTGTGCTCAGTGTACGTAGTTTGTAAATAAAACGAAACTCTCCACTAACTGATGTGATCCAAACTTTTGTAAATAATTTTATTATATATTATATTTTTTTGACAATTTACTCGTTTTCTTTCATTTTTCTTTTCTCTCTTTCTCTCGTTTTTTTTTTTTTAATTAAAGGGAGACTTCGGGCGATAATTCGATACGATGTGAACGCAGCTGTCTCCCGTCCACCACCAAATGTTCATTAACGTTTTTTTTTTCTCTTCATCTTCGACTCTTGTCTCCTCCTTCTCATCCTCCTTTGTCGCACAGACCGATTCTCCTCTTTCATCTCCTTCACATTCCCATTTCATATCATTCTCTCTTCATCCTCCCCTACTGAGGTCCATCCTCCTCCTCTTCCCATTCATATAACATATATGCTTTATGTTTTCCGAAAACTCTCCGGTTTTCAAAACCCAAATGAAAAAATGAAACTATTAACGAGAACATCCTCATTGTGAAATTTTAATTAGAACCAAATGTTTTCTTAATTAATAATTTATTAATTTCTTTCAAATACGCATTAAAAAATATTTTAAATCTTTGATTTCACTCAATAAATCACTGAAATTTTTCATAAAATTAAATTTTAGCATAAGCTTTAATCTTTTCGTATTTTACCGAGCAGAAATGTATTACAAATATTGAGACCACACACGTAGTTGATGACCAATTTTAAAGATAATATCATGCCTAAATGATTTCAATATTAATTAATTTTAAGTTTATATCATTTAATTACATTATCTATTGAGATAAATCAGTTAAAAATAATGAAAATTGAATATATTAAGTTTTTTATTTTGTAATTTTAATATAATTAAATTTAAAATGAAAATTTTGACTTTAAAATAAACATAATGTTAATTTTGCTTTTTCTTTCATTTATTCGATAATTATTGATATTTTAAAATAAACTTTATGTTCATCTCCAGTGCATTATGTAACTGAAAACCAGGAAGCGTCTCCGGTATTTTGAAAACAAAATAAATAACGAATATTTTTATACATATATATATAAAAAAAATCTGCAACGTCCAGAGCGTAAAACGTAAGAAAAATAAACATCGCACGTCAATAATGATTGATTTACGTAAACGAAAAGGCACTCTCACAAAAGGAAACAAACGGCAAATCCATTTTGGAAAAAAATATTCTTTTGTCTATGTTTATTTAAGTTTAAATTTTAGTTTATTTGGTAATTTGATATCAACTGGTGTTTGGATAATTTATTATTAATTAAGCTTAAATTTGTTTATTTTTTTTTAATATTTGATTTGGCGGATTTGTAGGATATCATTTTTTTGCAACCTAATTAATTGACAGTTCTACAATGAAAGAAATCAGCTGTTTAAAGAAAATGGAAGAAATGTTTCTACTTATTTGAAGAATATTACGATAAACACATTTATTTTAATTTTATCTTTAAAAAAATGTATTTTTCAGAACTAAAATTTGTTGTATTTTGGACGAAAATGTAAATTGATTCTAATCAAGTTTAGAAACATTAAAAATAATTGGTGTAAAAAATCATCTCCTGTTCTAGGCTTGGTATAATTATAACTTACAAAAATTTGAACTTTCCAGAGATTAAATTAGTGGTGCTTGGAATTAACGTATTTAAATTGTCAAATTGAAAAACTCAAAGACATTGACAAACATTAAAATTTGTTGTTAGGTTTATTCTAGTCTAGTTCTTTAGATTTAAAAAATTATTAACCAAAAAAATAATTTCTTAAATTATTGTAATTTTTGTTTTTTTGAAACAAATTTAAGTTATTTTGTGAAGGAAACGAAACGTCGAGAATTGGCGGCAGAAATATGCGTGATTTACAAATACGTTGATTCGAGTGTAGTTTAGATGCGTTATTAAAAGATGAGTTGTAGCGTTTAAGTGCGTCGGTTTTGGCAAGTGTTTCGTTTCAGCTCCAAGAGTCCTCCACGCCTTTGTCCATTGACAAAATAAGTGACGTTTTAATGGTCAAACTCTGTTTGAAGAGGAAAAGAGGAAGAAGAATAAGGAGGAGAAGGAAAACGGCGTTCACCGCACGGACTAATTTCGGATTGAAGTGGTGTCCATAAGACTGCAAACAAAAAAAAAGGAAAGAAAGAGGCAATAAATGGTCGTTCGTCCTTCCTCCTTCGCATCATCATCGTATCGTGCATCCTTCTCATCTTTTCCGTCCGAACTAATTCCTCAATGGCCTGTTTTTCGCTCGCACTCGACTGGAAACAACGAGCGAAAGAGATGAGCAGCTGCAAGAGGAGGAGGAGGGAAGAAGATGAGAAGCGGTGACGGAGAGGACCGGAAATCAATTTATATTCCAGGTCGTAAAGTCAACTTTTACGTTCGGATTTTTCAGCAACTTTGTATCTCCCAAAGCCTGGCGCAGTTTTCAGTTCGCGCTCGTTTACTGCCGCTTTTTACACATACACACACACGCATACACATATACAAACACACACGCAAATAACGGAGAGGACGAAGATTAAAAGGCTCTTCTTCGCTTCTCCCGCACACTGAACCGAAGGCTATTTTTAAGCCGACAGTTCCATCTTTCTTCTTCCCGTTTCATAATTTCATATCGAACCGATTTTCATGTACTTCACGCAAACAAAAAAAAATGAGAGCAAAAGCAACAACAACAAAAACAGGAAGAGATGAATAAAATATTAAAGACCATCAGTTTGCAGTCTTAGATATTCGAGTCTTGGCTTTTTTCTTCTTGATGTTCATGTTTTTTTAATTTATTCTTCTCTGTTTCGTTAATTCACGTCGCGTTGGATCTTCGGGTAGAGCGGCTCTCTCAGTTGGAGGTCCGAAGAATCGGCTCCGAAATGTCGCTTAATTATATGTGAAATTCGATTTAATTTTACTCGGAAATTTACGGTCCTCCTCCTCCTCTCGCTCTCTTTCTCTGCACGGAACGAGAGGGGCGACGGTTATTTTTAAAATTTGTCGCAAACGAAAAATCCTGAGACGAGGAAGGACCCTACTCACAGACAAAAACGAAAAGTAATAATTCGAGGTGAAGACAAAAGTATTATAATAGAAAACAAAGAAACTATATTGTAACGCGATACTTGCCAAGTATCAAATGTTTGAATTTGTACTACTTAACAAACCTACATTTAAACAAATTTCTGTATAATCCATTGTGAATATTCATTTTATTAGAACTTATTTATTATTATTTAAATTAAAGAAACTTTGATGATAATGAATTATTCTCCTATGACATTATTTGTAGCCTGATATAAATTTTCGTAGAATAAAGTGAATATTTTACACTGATCGAAAGGAATGTGTAAATAGTTCTTTTTTTTAATAATATATTTTTTATACTTAAATAATAAAAAAAAACAAAAGGAATTTGAGTTACGTTTTGCGAGGGAAGAAAAAAACGTTGGCAACGATACCATTTTTTTTTGCCAAATGTCACAGTTGAAAGACGGCGACTTTGATATATACATTTTTTTTAATGCTACTTTCTGCAGCTTTACGAGTTATCTACGTGACAGCAACTAATAAAAAATAAATAAACGAAAATCCATGTAATATTATGTAATTCTGTCGAACTAAGTAATACATAGTATTTAGTAGATGAACAGATTCTATAATTTGAATATGTTTATTGCTTTAATTATTTATATGAAAATATTTCAAATATTTTACCAACAGATGGCGTCTTCTCAAACATCATCTCAGATAGGTGACCCATTGCTCAATTTGGTAAAAAAGAAAGAATCGTGTAGCATCGATAATCAGAAAATATCGAAAACATGTTTGTTGTAAATCAAAAAAGTCAGCATGATTTTATGAGAAATAATGAATATTTTTCCAAAACGTCAGAGATGTCGAGTTTCTATATTTATTAAGCGTTTCGCTATTTATTACGCAAAAATAGGTTTCGATAAATTTATGTCGGTATTTTCTTTTTATTATTTCGGCGTCTCAGCAGCTTTGGCAGCGGATTTCGGACGGGCCAATTGGCGTTCAAACGCACATTCTGCAACTCGGATTTGCTTTAATTAGAAATTAAAGACCTTTTATTTTTACTTACTTTTGTCACCTTACTTTCTAAAATTACGCGGAATACCGAAAGAAAAATCATTCATTTTTCTAACCTGTCGATTAATTAAACTATCAACTTGACAATTAAACTGTCAATTTGACATTTTATTTCAAATTTGACAGTTTAATAATATGATATTTATTATGAAACAAAAGATTGCTGGAAGTAGGTCCTTTTTCTATTATAAAACATACAATTTACAAGAAATATTCTTGTAAGAAAATTATATAGAAAAAATAATTTGATAGTCAATTTATTAGTTTTCACTCAAACTATATATTTACGCATTTAGTAATGAATACTAACAGACTGAAGACGTATCCATTGAATAAGTAATTAAAATGCATAAGCTGATGTAAACTGAGATAATTAGGAAATCGAAACGATTTTTTATGAAGACGTCGGATGTGATTTGTTTTAACTTTAACTTTAAACAAAAGTGAATCGATGAAAGCACAGCCTGCTGAGCAACAGTGATTAGCTTTCAAAACCTTGATGCATTTTCGTTCTGAAAATCACTTTGTATTTCCGGTTCGGCCATCAGCAGAATGATTGCTCGACTTTTTTTCTGTTGTTGTTGTTTCTTTTTCGGTGGAAAGCGAAATCCGAGCCGGTGGGGGCCTTTCAACATCGTCTCGACAAATAAATACACCGTGTTTTCATTCACTTCGCTTCTACTCCAAGTCGCGTGTTTACAACACGACCACCGGTTTCGTAAACATTTTCCTCCGCCGACGTTCTCTTCTTTTCATCCTTCTTCTGCACTTGATGCGTGTGAGCCTCATCCCCACAGAAAATCCAAACAATTTATTATTTCTGGTAATTAACGGGCGCGGCGAAAACGGGAGAACGAGACGAGAGGAGACACGGAGATGCAAGCAATAAAAAAAATATATATATTTAAATGAAGTAGACGAAGACGAGAAGAAGTTAAGTCATTTATGTGAACGCATCGTGTATGTTGTTTTTTTTTTCGCTTCTTTTTTATCTTCTCGTCTTTCTTCTGTTTTCTCGCTTCCTCTGTTTCCACTGGCTCCAGTGATCCAGCGAGTTCATCTCGTCTCATGTCCCATTTTGTGTGTTTTCAGTTCGATGTTTACATGGTAGATAAATAAACGCGTCGGGTCCCTCTCTATGCTCTGTGTTGTGTTGAATGTGTGTGTGTGTGTATGTATATTCATTAACTACTGGAATTACACACCGACTTTATGGCTCCGACGAAGCTAGCGTGCTGTGGTAACTGTTGCTACCATGACAACGATGATGATGATGACAACAACAACAGCCACCTTATTCCTGTTCATCCGATGCGTTAAGTTACGGGATGCGCGGAGACATCACCTACTCTACTCTCCTTTTTTTCTAGTTTTTCGCTTGATGTACCGAAATTGATGGTTTCCCTGTTTGGACGAGATAAAAGCCGTTTTGTGTCATGTAAGCTAGACGAGATTATGAGAAATGGCCAACTATTTATTAATACAAACTGACGTCTCTCGCTCGGAAACCGCGAAGCTCGACCATTTTTCTCCTCTCCAATCCGACCGCAAATGCCGCAGCCGCAGCCGCCACCCAACACCTTTCAACGATTTTCAAAAATACCGCCGAAGATTTACTCGACGATTTACTCTACAAATTGCAAACATTTAAAATACGAAGTGGTAGATCCACATTAAATACATTTCAATGTTATCAAAAAAAAAATCCTAATACACTGAACAAGTTTCAATAATCAATTGCGATTTACTATAGAATCAATACCTTTATTAAAACTATTACTTTGAAAAAGATATATAAAAAAAAAGTAAGATTATCTACAAAAAATCGATCAAATTGAATATTTTTGTATATTTTCAGTTGTATTTAAATATTCTGAAAATGTTGACAGCAATGAATTTCTTAATTTAGACCTAATCAATTAACGCAATAAAATATATTTATTTATTTTTAAAAATTTAAACTTATTTACAATGTGTGTGATTCTATGGAGATTTGCCTGTGTCAAAGTGACGTGAAGTTAAAGATGGTTTCTATTTGATTGGGTTATAGTTTTTAGTTTACATTTGCCTTTTTTTGGTATGAGCGATAAGTTGGGTAATTTCGACTATCTGTCGATCTTCTGCGAGAAGAATTCCGATGGTACGAAAAATCTGCGATTGAAGGGTAACGAGCTCATCCGTCGGATTAGATACAGAATACACGACGTGGATGTCGCGCGCATTTCCACGTATGTCAGTGTAGGAGAGAATATAGTCAAATTAGATTTAGCGTACAACTACATTACCGATGATGGCATCAACATCTTAGCTGAAGTCCTCTTGGGACGAGAGAATAACCTTGAATATCTGAACCTTGTGGGTTGCAACATTACGCACGTCGGCCTCCAGATGATCAGCGATAAAGCACCGACGCTGAAGCTGAAAACACTCAGATTAACGGCCAACAATATTACATCCAAGGCATAAATCTTATTAAATAGTTCTTAGTGTGGTAAACTAGATAGAGATTCGAATTTAGGGAGGACCGTTCTTCGAAAACATCCTGCTGCATGTGCCTACGATCGAGAATCTGGATGCCGGCGACACCCATCAGACTCTGGTCTCCACTCCGTACTTTTGCTCAAGCCTGCGCAAGGACATCGGCAATAACAGGTCTTTGAAGTCTCTGGACGTATCCGGTGTAATACCGATATCCTGCTGGCACTTCACGCTTCCGCCGCAGTTAGCCGATCAGATGGGAGAGCTCATCAAAGTCTCTGCAAACAACAAACGAGCATTTAAAAAAAAACTCATCCATTTAACCGTAGATGAACGAAACGCTCATCGAGATGCACCTGCAGAAGTGCAATTTCGATGGGCACGACATGGAATTGCTTCTGCTGGGGCTCGAAAGGAATACGACACTCCTGATGTTAGATTTGGGTCATAATCGCATCAACAATTACGGCGGGGAAGTGTTGAGTCGCTGGCTCATCAACGGACCTAATTTGCTCGGCTTGAATTTGGCTGGAAACATGATTGGAAACATCGGAGCAAAGTAATTGTTAATTAACGATTTTTTAAGTAATACAGAAAGATTTTTTTCCGATATCCAAGAGCTCTGGCGAAGGCGATTCCCGAAACCAAGCTGCGTCTTTTGGATTTAAGCATGAACCGCATAGAGGACGAAATGCTTTGCAGCATCCTGCACGGTCTTAAAAAGAAATACCGCATCAGAATGGTATACCTGTGGGGAAACAAATTCGGGCAAGCTTCAATGAAGGTATGCAACACAATATACACATACGTCTACGCTGCATTTTGTAAAAACTTTTGAGGGCAACTGCGCTGATAAAAGTGCCAACTTAACTCATTTGAACCTCAATATTCAAAAGTAGCAAACTTTTCATCATAAAAATCAGAAATACGAAGTTCGTCGGATTAAATAAAATATAACTTATTATAACAATTTGAGTTGCAAAATAATACAAACAACTGTTATAATTGATTGACAGAAAATAAATGATGCCGGGATAAAATGACGACCCTTTTATTGTAGGGTGTTGCCACGAGAATGGCAATGCAAACTATTTTAAAAAAGTGAATATATTCGCCGCTTGTTCGCAAGGGATTAAGAAATGTCATTTACATTTATATTTTTTCTGTTGATAAATGCAAATTATAGATTATGCAGATGCATCTTGCGATCGGTCTGTACGAGCAAGAGCACGTCGACTTTAAAATCTACGAGGTGGATGGTGTTCTTTATGTCGCCAAATATCCTAGTAACACTTACAAGTACAGGTACCATTGCCAGCTGGAGCACAAGGATGTGCAGGAGTTAAGGATTACCAGGAATATCGTCTATAGCGAATACTGCGATTATAAAGCGAAAGTGAATTTCCTATATTACGACCGCATCCAAGGAGATTGCTCTAATCCGCCGGAATGTTTTTAATTTTTGTTACAAATTTTATATATATTTGTGCATGAATATTTTATGGACATTCTATTCAACTGTACAATAAATTGAAACTAACTTATTTATAATTCTAAATTTACATGGTTTCTTAGATACCCGTGTTATCACGAATGAAATCATAGTATAATTCTGTACGCACTAGTCCAGTAATTCCACTTCTGCAGCTATTCTCATCGACGTAACTCACGATGCCGACAAGCACAATCTCCTTCCCTTGATATACAACAGCAGGTCCTCCGCTGTCGCCCTGCAAAACAAATTAAATTCAAAATTTTGTTACTTTGTCTCTTTTGTTTTGTTCTTTTTTTGTACTTACATCGCACGCACTGTGCGAAGGATTTCCGACTGCGCACAAAGTGGATTCATAAACGGGACTAATAATAGTGCTACACTTCGAGTTGGTGATGGTGGTCATCAAAACGTAGTTTAAGTATTCACTAACCTCTCCGGCTGCAGATTACGAACATAACTACGTGTATAAATTAATATTGATTTTGTTTCTACCGTCTTCGGTTTTTCCCCATCCGCTGACGACAATTATCATTTCTTCTGGAACAACGTTGCCCTTCATAGGAAGCTTTGGAACTGGTTGGATCCTATCGTTGAAATCGATGACAGTTGATGATTCAAGTAGAGCAATGTCGTTCTTCATGTTACCATCGTATTCCGGATGTACGATTACTGTACGAGCGGTAACAACGATGCTGCCCTCCTCGTCTCCATATTTTGTAGTCCCTCCTAACTTCATATTATACTTTAAAGCACTAAAATTAGAATGTCAAGTGAATATTAAAAATAAAATATAATTGCAAACCCATTGGTGCAGTGAGCAGCTGTCACCACCCAACGATTGCTGAGCAAAGTTCCTCCGCAGATACGCCAACCATTGGCCGTTTTGTACGAGATCAACACCTGCCATGGGAATTGACCAACGTGTGCAGCCTGTCCATCAATGATCCTATTGGAATCCGCCTTAAATCAAAAACTTAAAGTTAAACCAAAAAATAATCTTGACTTAATCACCTGGAAGACAGCGATTGTTGCAAAAGCGCAGAGCAGAGAGAGGAACTTCATTTTGCTACTGATACACCTTCCCCGATGGTTTGACGCCTTATATACCAATATATCATTTTTTTGCATATACAGTGATAATCGCAACATTTTTAAAACAAATTACTACACTTGCTTCAAAAATTATTTTTTTGATGATAATAATATTTCGATAATATCTCTTATCTCGTAATTAGAATATCATTTGAATTATGTTCTTTTAATGTTGACAGTAAAAAATGTTAAGAAGCTTAAACAATGCAAGATTAGATTAGTTCTATATTACTATGTAACTATCATCGATCATGATTATTTCCAAATTTTAAAGTTACAATGAAATACTTGCAACAAATAAAAATGCAATTATTTATTTAACTGTATGAGAACGAGCGGCGGTTTTATCCGCCATAATCTTTACAAAATCATATAATCTTAAGTCAATGGTAGCTCTTAGTGAGGCGCCACTAGTTTTTTTTAAACGGATCTGTCAAAACCATTGATTATCATATGGTTTTCTGGAATTCTGGTATTCTTGTAAAGACGGCAGTTGTGTTGTATATATAAAAAAACATAATATTTTTCTTCTTCTTCTTTCCGTCAACTCCTTCATTTGGCTTACGCAATGCGCCAACAAGCCAGCCACTGTCTTTATTGTTCCCACCACTTAACTCACTGAACTACTTCAATACTTAAAAAACTACTCCTGAACACGTAAAGTTCCTGGACGGATAGGTAACAAAAAAAAAGGGGGAGAGAAAACATAAAATTCAACGATTTTCGAACCGGGGTCTTAGCGATTTAGTACCATGGTTGTGGAAAGACCTCGGAAGGGAGTAAACTATTAAAATTTGTTGTTTGGAAAAAAGAAAAGGAATGCTTGGCTTAGATACTGGCCCTTGAACTATGTAAAAACGATAAGATAGCTCTATAGACTTCGAAATTCTCAGATTGAATGATGCATTTCATAGACGTTGGCATGGGAAGTTCGAGATGAAGCAAATGCTCATACAGAATCCCTGATGCTGCTCTGTTGTTTTCGCATTGAAAGAAAATGTGATCCAGTGTCCCCACTGACCCACAAATGCATCTGTCCGAGTCCTGCCACCCGACTCTGGCCAAATGCACCGGGGCCCGCGTATGGCCGGATCGCAACCTACTCAGCCGTGCAATATCCTCCTTTCTTCTGAATCCCATTTTCTCGAACCATGGTCGTCTGCTCACTAGTCTTCTGAAGTTGAAGTATGCCGTTCCCTTGTATATGCTCTCCATCTCATAGACCCTCTGCCATTCCAACAACGACGAGGCCCTGATGTGAGGGAAGATATCCCTGTGGTGTACCTTGATGTTTCTCTGTACTTCCCGATGTCCTCTAGTAGCCATTTCATCTGCCTTCTCATTACCCTCTATGCCCTGGTGGCTAGGTACCCAGCACAACACCACAGATCCTCCCGCCTGTTCCATTCTTCTGATCCCTGATCTGATTCGTACCACCCAGTGATTGGTGCTTATGTTTGTCACATTACTGGCTATTGACTCTATGGCACTTAACGAATCAGAACAAACAACCACCCTCTGGATATCGTGGGTTCGTGCCATGGATAGCATACAGCTCCGTCGTATAAATGGAGGCAAGATCCGACAGTCTACCCGCCGTTGCCACATTCAAAGAGGGGACATATATCCCGAATGACACCGATCTTGGTTCAATCTGCAGCGAGCCATCCGTATAGATTTCTGTGTGCGTGGGGAAGGTTTCCATCCTGAACTCGGTGAACGCTCGGTTCAGCAGCCACTCCGAGTCGGCAAAGTCCCTCCTGCAAAAAGGGAACCTGCAGACCCTGACTATGTACGCCTGGTCTTGAATAGCATATAATATTTTTGAAAACGTCATTTATGTGACGACAGTGCCATTTGTGACAGACTTTTGAACTATTTCGTTTAAATTCAAAATACATTATATGATTTGCATCATTATATGATTTCTAATCATTCAGTGACTGATGATTAATATATATTTTTTTTTAAATCTATGAATATTTCGTAGAATCTAATTTGTATTTTTCGATTCAATATTTTGAATTTAAACCAATTCCCATGACAACTATTAGGCAACATATCGTACATGCCTGTATTTGATTCCAGTATCATCATTCAAATTTCACAAATATTTATATCCTGCTTAACAAATATTTATTTACATATATTAGCACTAAGGACTATCATTCCTAACTCTTTGTATTAATTGTTGTGTAATTAATTAAATCCTGTATTTTCACGAATGAAATCGAGGTAGGATTCAACGCGAACGAATCCTGCGGGTCCTGCGGTGCACGCTCTCGCATCACCGAAACTCACGATGGCGACGTGCGTGGCCTCTTTGCCGTTCAATGTGACCACAGGACCACCGCTGTCACCCTACAAAACAAATGAAATTTTCTTGAAACCAGCCAACTCATTATGTCCTTCCTAACTCACTTTGCAAGTATTGTTTAGAGGATTTCCGACCGCGCATAGAGTGGAGTCCAGGATATAAATGGGATTATAATGAGTTTTGCATTTCTCATTGGTGATGGTAGTCATCGCAACATAGTTTAAGTAATCACTGCCCGATCCAACTGCAAAAGTAGAAAATAACTAAATGTATCAATTAAGGTACACTGTGTTTCTACCGTTTTCGATTTGTCCCCATCCGCTGACAGTGACCTTCTTATTTGCCGGAAACACGTTGCCTTTTTTAGGAAGCATCGCCGGTTTGATCCTGTAGTTAAATTTGATAGGAGTCGAGGTTTGAATAAGTGCGATGTCGTTCTTCAAGTTACCATCGTATTTTGGATGCATAATCACTCGGCTGCTGGTAACTTGGATGCTACCCGGCTCGTACTTATTCCTTGCAATTCCTCCAAATTTCAAAGTGTAGTTGAAAGAGCTAAAATTAGATCATTAGCGATTTGATTATAAAAATTAGAAAAACAAGGAAAACAATACTTATTGGTGCAATGGGCAGCTGTTATCACCCAACGATTGCTAATCAAAGTTCCTCCGCAGTAATACCAACCCTCAGGTCTTTGATACCTGATCAAAACCTGCCATGGGAATTCACCTATTTTCGCAGCCTCTCCGCCAATAATCCTACTGAAATCCGCCTGAAAATCAATAGTTAAAAAACTTCAAAGAATATTCTGGATTTAATCACCTGGACAGCAGCGAATGTTGCAAAAGCGCAGAGCAAAGTAAAGGACCTCATCTTATACTAACACATTTTAATGATGTTTTGACTCCTTATATATACCTTACATATTAATTAATATTTGTAAACAAGATTAAACTATTTACTTTAATTGTGTAAATGTTATTTTTTATATGATTTCTTAACAAAATTGCGAGATTCTATAAATTGTTTACGGAAAATAATAACCTAAATAAATTTCACTGCGATAATGATATTTCAATAATATCACTTCATAAAAACTCTGAGTATACATGCATCAGTGTAATAAATTGATAAATAAGATTATATAAACAAAGACTCGTATTTTTCTTGAATTTTGAACACGTGATAAGCCAAATTCAACTAAATAATATTTTATGCTTTTTTCATGGATGCTTTCTCCATTTTTCGTTTTTACACATAACAAAATCCATAATTTAATTGTTTTTTAACTTCCAATAAAATCACATTGTTTTACCATTTTAAAAACATTTTATTATATTTAACTATTTGCGGACAATTGGCGAATATATCCGCCTGCTCCTTCACACGCTTATGCAATGCCTTAATGAGCTTTTAATGAGGCTCACCTGCCTTCAAAATTTCCGTAGCAACACAAATAATGAATGCAACAGAAGAGTTCGAGTATTGTTTCCAAGGATACACAAAATTTCCTCCCGTTATCATCGCACGTTTCATATCAATGAATTCATCTATTTTAAGCATCGCGCATTGTTTCTAAAATTCACGATAATCATTATTTATAGAAATTGTTGGATAATTTTAAACATATATAATTAAACTATTAGTACACAATGAATTAGCACTTGTCGTTCCAGGAATTAATTCTAGTTTCTATATATAGTTTCTATATTTCTAGTGTTCATAAATGCAATTACATTCGAATACCGAGGAAAGTCACTTTGACAAAATCGATTTCAGTAGTTTATTAATTATATTCGAAACGTTAAATTACATATTAACTATGTGTTTTCTTTTTTCGTAATGCTGATTTCAGTTTAGGTCAATACATGTTAATTAAATCTTGATTCCCGTGGTATCGTGAATCCAGTTCAGAAAGGGTTCGACTCGCACGTATCCCGAAGGATCTCCATGGACGCAACCATTTTCAGAAATAAAACTCACCACGCCAACCAGAGTCGCCTGTAATTTTCTCAATATGACAACGGGTCCACCGCTGTCGCCCTGGAAACCAGAACATTTGAGAAAAAAAAAGGAAACAGTTGAGAGCCTATACATTGCATGTGCTATTTAACGGACATCCACGAGCGCACAGAATCGTTTCATCTAAGAAGCCGTATGTTTTCTTGCACTCATCATTGGATATGGTTATCAGATTGACGAAATACAAATCTTTGGAAACCGTTCCCACTGCGAAAAAAATAAAGATATTAATGAAATTGATGAATTATGAACGTAAACCTTCTGCAGTTTGTCCCCATCCGCTGACGAGAACTCTCTTGTAAGGTCCGATGAATTCTCCTTTCTTGGGAAGCAAAGCTGGGCGAATTTTCTTGCTAAAATTGATACTCGAAGAGGTTCGAATCAAACCTATGTCGTAAGTATTTTTACTTTCGGTGTACTTCGGATGGGTTATAACTTGACTTGCGTTTAATTCGATGGTTCCCTCTTCGTTACCGTTCCTTTTAATTGCTCCTAATCGCAGGTTGAAATCAGAAGACCTGAGGACACAAAATTGTTTACTTTATTCTATTTGTTTGATGTTAGAACATACCCTTTGGTGCAGTGAGCTGCTGTAACAATCCATCTGTCGCTAATTAAGGTTCCTCCGCAGAAGTTCCAAGCATTGGAGCTCTTGAATCTAAGACCGACCTGCCACGGTATTTGGTTTTCCTTGGCCATTTCGCCTGCAATTATCCGCCTTTCAGCAGCAATCTTAGCAACAAGAACATACCATAATTAAATTCATTAACTTGCAAATCTTGTAACTAAAATTGTTTTCAAACATAATTTCAATGAAATCTGAATTAACTAAATAAACTCGCAAAATGATTGCATTTTTTATGTAGATTACATTTTAACGATTTCATCCATTTCCATATGTAACTATTGCCTCATATGGTATGAGTGGATTTTGTTTCGAAACATTAGCATATTACATTTTGCAAATCCTAATATTTACAATTCTACAAATAAAAAGTATCCAAATTTTTTAAAAAAATCTTATTGTTTTATTTTTAGTCTTCTTGATGGAATAAAAGTATTATGGAATGTTATTGATAGATAGATAGATAAGATGGACAAAAATTACCTGCGCGTAGACTGTAAACAATGCGAGGAGCAAGAAGTACTTCATCTCGTAATCCCGTTGCAAGCTGGATCCCTTCGATAAGCCGACGCGATTACGTTTAACACATTTTTCATAATCTCTCCTCAGGTTATTTATGGTCATGACATGAACAAAATAATAATAATTTTAGAGTCGTATGATTTATTGCGCCAAAATCGCAAGTAATCTTTATTTCCTCGAGCGGTAAAATCAATTCGCGTCGATTTCAAATCGGCATTGATAACACTGTTTTACTTAATGTTTATTACTTTCTTTTTAAATTTATTTTTATTTTCTACATTTTTTGCATTCGAGCTTATCGGATTAGTGATTAGTGATGATGAGTAGGATCGGTGTATTTTTGTATATAAAGGGAAGCCTGTGATCGGATAGAAATAAAGACAAATCATGAAGTGTTTCATCGTCCTCGCCCTCGCCGCTGTGGCTTTCGCCGCTCCTCAAGTAAGTTTATATCTCTTATTGAATTAGTTTAGATTTAAAATGTTCTTCTTTTTGTAGTCTCAGATCACCACCCTGAAGGATTTGTATGCCGGAGGTTACTCCAGCCGCATCATCAGCGGATCCCCGGCTAAGCAAGGCCAATTCCCATGGCAGGTGGCCGTCAACTTCGTCACCGCTCAAGGAAGCTTCTTCTGCGGCGGAGCTTTGATCGACGCCCAATGGGTGCTCACCGCTGCTCACTGCGCTGAAGGGTAAGCAACCAATTATACATCGATTAGAAACAATCGAATTAAAAATGTGTCAATCAACAGAGCCTACAGCTTCAACTTGAAATTGGGAGGTGTTTCATTGAGCGGAAGCGAATCCGGCCGCGTGGAAGTCTCCACCACCTACAGCATCGTCCATCCAGGATACAACAACAACTTGAACAACGACATCGCCCTCATCAGGTTACCAAACCCAATCAACTTCACTGAAAACATCCGTCCAGTCAAGTTGCCAAAGCGCGGACAAGTTGTTGGAAACCGTCAAGAAGTCACCGTCAGCGGATGGGGAAAGACCAGCGACAGTAAGAAACATTTTCCGCTTTTACGTCGACTTGAATTTAACACAAAAACTTGCACTTTTCTGCAGCCGGATCCGTCAGCAACAATTTGAACTTCGTCAAACTGGTGACCATCACCAACGACGAATGCGCCGCCATCTACGGCCCAGCCACCATCATCAAGTCCACCGTCTGCTGCAAGGGCTTCCCAGAACACAGCACCTGCAACGTAAGAATCCAAACAGCAATCGAAAATTTAAACACTTAAATCATTGTTTTTTTTAAACAGGGAGACAGCGGTGGCCCATTGGTCGTCATCGAGAACGGTGAAGCCACCCACGTCGGCGTCGTCTCCTTCGTCCACATCGCCGGCTGCGCCAGCGGAAACCCATCCGGATACGTCCGCACCGAATCTTTCTTGGACTGGATCCACGACAACACCGGCATTTCCGTCTAAATCGAACAAAACAGAACAACAAACAAACAAAATCAATAACAAAATACAAAAAAAAAATAGAACAATATTAATAATAAATAATTTTTCAACATACCAACTTTCAACTCTTTAATACTAACCCTCAAATTTATTAAATAATTACCTTAGCAACTAACAGTAATAAACAATTGCTAAGTGAAAAATAAAATTTATTAAACAAATATATTCTACCAAATGTTGTAATAAATTTCCACTGTTAAATTGTAAAAAATATTTGTCAATGCAAAAATTAAACTATTTGGGAAGTAAAAACTTTTATGGAAATATATTATTGAAAATAAAGTAATCTTAATAAAAAAAATCGCTTTAAAAAAAACCGGAAACGAAACATTTCCATATTGATATTTGTTATCATTGGGAGGAAACGCAACGGGGGATTGCTTAACGAAGCCCGAAAAGCGCTTGTAAACTGAAATCTAATCTATGAACCAAATTTCTAAATTAGAATGAAAATCGGAAAAGCTGCTTTTAATCCTGTTTTAATCGTCGCTGAAGTGGCCGAACGTGCCCGAAATAGTTAATCCCATCGATAACATTCAATTACAATCGTTACCGAAATAGACGTGCATTAGATTCAACCTTCAATCGTAACATTAACAAAAATAAAACTTAAATGAAACATAACATATTTATTTAGATTTTTTTAAGATAATTAATCTCAATCTGTGTGATTGAGTTTAGTTTAAAAAATTAGCAAGTTTAGATTATTTTCGAGATTACAATCAAAACCAATTCGTTGTATGTAAATAGTTATTAATAATTTGTTGTTTTTTTAACGATACAATGAAGTTTATCGCTATTAAAATACAATCGTTTCTCCGTAATCATCAAACAAACAAATTGATATTCTTGCGATTTCATATAAAATCGCTCACAATTGATTGAATAACAATAAATAACAATAGTTTCCTTTCATTCCCAATCTCTTCTGGGATTTTATTATATTCTATAAAAGGTAAAATGAATTAAATTGTTGCAAATTGTTGAGTATATTTGTTAGCCTATATGTTTCAATTCACTATTGATTAGGTATTTTCAAGGAACCGCACTTTAATAGAAATGATACAAATTTAATTAATTAATGTAACGTTATTTTTTTTCTATAACTTTTGCAGCAACGATTTAAATCTCGTAGAAAACTATACCAAATTAGTGATATTAGCACAAAAAATACAGAAGTGGATTAGATAAAAATAGAAGCAAATATCAATTTGCACCGATTTGAAATCGTCCGTGATAAGGAACGAAGGTTTATTGTGTTATTGTTTCATTGTTTATTGCTATTTCTAAATTCACTTTTTTTCGGGGCTTATCGGATTAGTGATTAGCGTAAAGTGGGATTGCTTTAGTATATAAAGGGTGGACTACGGCTGAATCCGAACAAAGACGAATCATGAAGTGTTTCATCGTCCTCGCCCTCGCCGCTGTGGCTTTCGCCGCTCCTCAAGTAAGTTTATATCTCTTATTGAATTAGTTTGGATTTAAAATTTTCTTCTTTTTGTAGTCTAAGATCACCACCCTGAAGGATCTGTATGCCGGTGGTTACTCCAGCCGCATCATCAGCGGATCCCCGGCTAAGCAAGGCCAATTCCCATGGCAGGTGGCCGTCAACTTCGTCACCCCGCAAGGCAGCTTCTTCTGCGGTGGTGCTTTGATCGACGCGCAATGGGTGCTTACCGCTGCTCACTGCGCTGATGGGTGAGCAACCAGTTATACAACGATTTGAAACAATTCAAATAATCTTTAATATTACCATCAACAGAGCCTACAGCTTCCGCCTGCAAATGGGAGGTGTTTCATTGAACGGAAACGAAGATGGTCGCATCGAGGTATCCACCACCTACAGCATCGTCCATCCAGGATACAACAACAACTTGAACAACGACATCGCCCTCATCAAGATGCCAAACCCAATCAAATTCACCGAAAACATCCGTCCAGTCAAATTGCCAAAGCGCGGAAACGTTCTTGGAGACCGTCAAGAAGTCACCGTCAGCGGATGGGGAAAGACCAGCGACAGTAAGCAACATATTACACTTTTACGTCGACTTGAATTTAACACAAAAACTTGCACTTTTCTGTAGCCGGATCCGTCAGCAACAATTTGAACTTCGTCAAACTGGTGACCATCACCAACACCGAATGCGCCGCCGTCTACGGCCCAGCCGCCATCATCAAGTCCACCGTCTGCTGCAAGGGCTTCCCAGAACACAGCACCTGCAACGTAAGAATCCGAACAGCAATCGAATATTTAAACACTTAAATCATTGATTTTTTTTTAAACAGGGTGACAGTGGTGGCCCATTGGTCGTCATCGAGAACGGTGAAGCCACTCACGTCGGCGTCGTCTCCTTCGTCCACATCGCCGGCTGCGCCAGCGGAAACCCATCCGGATACGTCCGCACCGAATCTTTCTTGGACTGGATCCACGACAACACCGGCATCTCCGTCTAAATTAAATTAAGAAATGTACATAATAAATAAATATTGATCTATAAACACAAACATTCATATGTTTAATCTATAACCTTAGCAACAACTAGTTTTATATTGCATATCAGCCATTTTTGTAAATTGACATTTTCAGCACACAGAATGTCATTTTTCATGAAACATTGCTGAAATATTGATATCAACATTGTTTAAATGATAGCTCATTTTTCAAATATTGCTGAGCTAATAGCTAATCCTTTAATAGGAAATACGTGTATTTAGACGTTGACACCATCTATGAATATGATGTATCTTTTGGGGGGGTGACCATTGAGATGACAAAGGATGGACTTGGAACAGGAGAATACGATAAGATTTTGATGTTCACTGGTGCAGACGCAACTGACCTAAACACACACGAACATCATATGACTTGGGGACGACGACGCACGTGATTTTCGGTACGTGTGTATTTTATTTACAGTGCGCGCGCGAGAGCCGCCGTCGCTCTCCGTCCTTCTCGCTCCTCAAACACTGCCATTCCCTATCCGCTCATCCTCGAAGGCGCTCTCTCGTACATGCATTTCGATCGTTTCCCGAAGACAACACAAGCAGTGTGCACTTTCCCTTTGAAGCGCATCACCTGAAGAACAAATCGTCTAGTGCGCGCGTGTCGTCTGCCTGCGGCAACAGCAGCCGAAGGCGGTACGGAAACAGCAGTAGGATGCCGTGATCCGATGGCCCTCTTCAACAAGCTCTTCAGCTCGTCCAGGAGAAAACCGCACCACAGGTGCCATCCTAACGCACGGTAAATCTCCTTAGCAATATCTAACAACAACAACATTGAAACAACATAACCTATAAATAGCCTGTCACCTGCCGCTGTGCGGCTGGTGAGTCAAACACTTGTGATTATTTCATCTCTCTTCTTCTAATTGATTCTTATCCTTTTCTTCCGCTGCTGCAATTACTGCACGTCGTCGTCGTTTATCGAATGTTGTTGTTGTTGTTAGTTATTTAAATCTATTTATATTCGAATCTCATGACTACGTATCGTCGTTGCACGCAGAAACCGGATTCTCGCCGATCAATAAATGCATCATTTATTCATGAATACTTTTCGCACGGCTTATTGTACCTATAAATACTTTCCTTTTACTTCGTAAAGGTCACTAAGTTTTTTTTTTGTTTCGTTATTTTCGGTCGACCGAATTAAGAATAACTCGACATTCTTTTCCTATTTTATTTTTCCACATGAATTTGCATTTTTTTTTGCAATTTGCGCTTCGATTACGTCGTCGACATTGGTTCATGTCCTATCGACAAATCACGAGTCGCATGCTGTTTCGTTTATAAATAGAGCCGTACGTGGATTCAGTACATGTCTCATGTGACTCCTGTGTCTCTTCTTTCTGCATTATGGATCCTCAAAATGTTTCTCGCAAAACCAACAGAACATGCGTCTCTTTAAATTGTAGTCCTAGACAAAGTAAATAAATAAACATACGTATCGTCGTATTTGCGCAAGCGGCTTCGCATGTGACTGTTGTTCCGCGTTGCGTCGAAGTGCAAATATTTATCAGTACTTGTTAATTTCCTCGTGGTGTTTATGTTTGCATTTCATGGCATGCCGTTGACTCATGAGAGAAAAAAACCGGACGAAGAGTCACCCACTTTAATCACATCACGTGGCCAAATACAAGATGTCGCTTTAACAATTTCCATCATATGTATGCAACCATCCTCAAAACTTCGCATTAAAATAACAGCAATTTAAAGAAGTCCATATAGTATCGTAATTATAACACATTACACTCGGAATTATTATCATTAACTCTGCTAACATTTAAAAACTATCAATGACAAACAGCAATTGGAAAATTGCTAATGTATGCAACCATGCCATGATGGCAAGATCATAGAAAAGAAAGCACATTTAGCTGTTAACGTTTATGTAGTGGTATTCTTAAATATGTTAAATATTAAATGAAAGATAATTCTTATTTTGAATATAAAAATAAAAATCTTACCTACCAATTATCCTTTGATACTTTTAGTGAAAAGCTGTTCACGTTCTCTCAAGATCAAGTGCGGGTGACGGTGTTCAGAGAGTGCGATTTCCGTGGAAGGAAATTGCTATTTGATTCGCACTCTGTGGAGAAAATCCCGGTGCCCGATGAAGATGTCTTTGTGGGAGATGGCCGAAGGCGATCCTTCATGGAGACGAGAAACGGTTACGGTTATCTGGTAGGTGGTGGTGATTCGCAGGATGAACCTTTCAGAAATTAACTCCGAATGTCTGATTTCAGTACACGAAACCGAGCAGCGACGTTGCTTACTTGGGTGAACTCATCTTCGGGTCTGTTGGGATGAGTTACAGGGGAACGTCGTACAAAATCCACAGCGTCGCTAATCCAAATCCACAAGTCATCTGCTCTATGGTAGTATTTGTTATTTAAACTGTGTAAGTTACGATTCACGCTGCTGTTCTTGAAGGTGTTTCCGAGTCCGAGGAATCGGCCTTCGAAGATGAGGAACTCTGCGCCCAGCCACATTCACGTGACTTCGGGTAATATGGAAAGATCCATTAGGCTGGAGGATTCTGGAACGAGCTCGGCCACTTCTTGCAGCGATCAGTCTGTCCTCAGCACGGCTAGCGATACGCTCTTAGGTATTGTAGAATTCCTAGAAAATTAAATGAATTATATTTAATTAGTCTTTTATAGTTTGTAAAAGGACGAGAAGCGTGCCTCTGGACGTTCCGGTGCTGAACTCTAGTCTGATTAGTTCTTCTGGTTACGGCGGAGACCAGTCGATGAGTTCTATAAGCAGCGGGCCCCAATCGATTCCGATTGACCTGGCTCAAGGTATTCACATGCGAGGCGCGCATTGATTGGATGCAGCCCAAAATGATCCGCCCAAAAGTTAATTATAGATTTTTGCGGTAGGGTACTCGTGCTCGGGCAACCTCTCCAAACGCTGGCCGAGGACGGCAACCACTTCCTTGGATCGCTCACTGGGCAACACAGACGATCATCAACGCTACCTAAGAGGCGCGCACGGAAGCAAAATCGGACTCGCCATCATCGTCGAACTTGGTCTGCAAGAGTGAGTACAGCAGATTAAATGATTCATGGACATCTTAATGATGATGATGATGTAATCATGCAGATCATTGGAGGAGGTGTTGATGGAACACGCGGCTTTGATCGATTCGTTGCTCTGGAGGGTGCGGAGCGGCGTGGAGGAAGCGTACGTCAGGCACAGCGTGTTCGTATCCAGCATGTTCGATATTGCGAGAAGCGCGGGTCGATGGTTCGTGGACCTCTTCACCGGCGCCCATCAAACCGCAAACGCTTGGCACTCTGTCATCGCCACCTGTGATAGTTTATTCAGTATTACGGCCGGAAATACTTCCGACTCGCATTTATACAAACGGCGACAGGACGAATACAACTTCTTCAGTATCTCGCGGTTCCTCCGGACTACCAATGAACATACCAGATCCGGATCTGACGTTGCAGAGACCTTCGTCCGGGATCTGTGCGAATTGATAGAAGGCGTCGATACAAAGCACACCAACTTGTAAGTAATTATTCTCATCTCTACGATAACCATTAAAATATTTATTTTGTTAGTAGAAATGACATATTGTTAAGATTAATTTGCTCTACATAACATCTAAATATTCTGTTTGCTTAGTTTGGCAACTTATAAAAATATGGATAACGTCACGGAACGTGACATGGAGTTGCGTCAAAACATATTGTTTACTGATTTAAGTGCTAGAATCGAACTGTATACTTGATGACGTACATTGCGAAATACTTACATTTCTCAATGTACGTGTTTTAACGACTGCGAAAGCATTAATTTATTATTTTTAGTTTTATGTCCACGTTGGTGACGGCCGTTCTGACCCATCATCTCGGTTGGGTAGCAACCTCCTGTCCGGACTTCTCCGGCGACAAAGAGGCGGTGAAGTTGCAGGATGTCGCGAACCCGCTTTGGGGTCAACTCACCGATCTGTACGGCGCCACGGGATATCCATCCAAGATGTCCCATACAATCATCACTGGCCCCGAAACTAAATCAGAGCTGATTTCGAAGATCTTAAAAGTGCTCACCTACTTCATCAGATGCGCCGGTCTAACCAGGCGCAGCTTGACGCGATCCGACGTTGAAGGAGAGAATCGCACTGTCGACGTTATATGCCAAATAAACTCTTGCATTCCAAAGGAGAACTACAAAAGATACGAAGACTATTTGCGCGAGATTATAAAACCAGAGAAACAGCAGCAACAACAACAACCCCATCAACAGCAGCAGCAAAAACATTCCCTGACGAAAACCAAATCGAATCTTAACTCGTTGGCGCTCGATAAATTCACCGATCTTGGACTGCAGTCCATCGAGGATGAGCAGCAGTTGATCGATATCACCGAAGCGAAGCAGCAGATTGAGCGAGTGTTCAGCGCGAAGAAGGATAAGGGTGTCATCTTTGTGCTGGGCGATGACGAAAAGTTGATCGGGTTAAAAGAGGATGATGCGAAAACAGAAACATTCCCGTTCAAAGATTCGGATTTCTTCGAGTACAGTGGAAGGGCGGAGATCAAACCCAGCACGTCGTATACTTCAATATTGGCAAGCTTTGAGAGGCCGGAGGTGAGGGCCCAGAGCGAACCTCCAGAACTTACTAAAGTCAAACCGAACGATCAAACAACAAAGTACAGATATTCTGGGGTAAAATTCAACTTGAAGCAGTACCCGCAGATCGTCAAGAACTATATGCAAAGTAAAAACATCGAAATTTCACACCTATCGTTTAACCAGAAAAAGGAATTAGAGGACTCCTGCAGCGGCTTCCAAGATAACATCGACTTCTCTAAATGCGAATTAGGAGAGCCACTGACGACACCGTCGAACGCTTCCGAATTGGAATTCACCAGCGATCTTGTGCTCGAGGATCGACGACGAGATGTCAAAAGGGCAAAAGAAGTCGTGTTAAAGAAACCAGAGTTCGTTAGAATCACAGCGAAGAATACGGTGATCAAGGAGCCGGAAGCTTTGAAGTTAGTGGAGTTGCCAATGCCGGTATCCGCGGAGGGAGAAAAGAAAATTATGCCGCTTTGGGCATACACCAGCTCTTTGATGCGCGGTGTCGGCGATCACTACGTCTCCGATATGGTGCTGCAAGGCACTTGGGCACCTAAAACTGAGTGGGAGGCAGCGTTGAAGCGTGACCTCATCTCCGAAACGCGACATCCGCTCATCGATCAAACCGTCGACGAAGCCGTTGCGGTCATCGGCAACGTAGACACCTGGTATGTAAAGGAAATGTAATTTTATTATTTATATATATTTTTTTTTTTTTTTCAGGAACGTTCATGTAATGTCCAGCCATACTTACGTAATCGACAGAAAGAATACGGGAGTAATCGTTGGAATGTCGCAGCTTGTTGCAAACATGTTAGAATCTCTCGTGCAAATGTGGCGACTCAGGACTCCAGCAGAATACGTGAGTTTAACACAACTCACCACGAACAATCATCACTTAGTTTCAATTTCAGTGTATTTTGCACATCGAACAACGTCTTCAGGAGTTCTGCATGAAATCCAAAGCCATGGCGCAGATGCTTCTTACCACAGATTTCTGCAGCATGGAACTGCTGACCTCGGCTCTCAAATTAGAAGTCAACGATGTCCCTCTGCTGATGGCCATCGCTTCCACACATTCCCCTCAAGTCACGCAGAAGTACGGGATTTGTGTGCAGTGATATACCCGACACTTAACTGTTAAGCTTTATATAATCCGGATGCGCGCAGCATATGGCAGCACTCTTGCTTTCTATATTCATATTACGTTTTTTAGAGTTTAATCGTTATCTTCACCTATATATTTTTTTATTTCAATCTTTGTACATACACCAAGTGTAATTTATTTCTTCCACTTTCTACTATTGTTTTACATGTATTTTTATTTATTTATTAAACGTATGGTCAATGCATCAATAGCCTCGCTGGAAGTCAATCTTCGTCGGAATCGACTTTCCCGCGTCGAACAGCTCCAAATTCTTTGCGAATTGATCCACCACGTCCACGGTGCGACTCACAGCAGCAACGTGTGGCGTTATTTTCACCTGCGAAAAGTTTGCAATATTCTAGAGGCAAAACGGCAATTAAACTTACCTCGGGTATTCTCCAAAGTACGTTTTCCTTCGGCAATGGCTCCTCGTGGAAGACGTCCAAATAAGCGGCGGAAATCCACCGATTCTTAATGGCATTCACCAGATCGGCTTCAGCAATGATCGTCCCCCTGCCGACATTAATCAAGACGCTTTTCCTTTCTGGTGGAAACAAAACAATAATTATCGCAATATTTCTTTATAACCATGACAATTACCGTAGCAACTCTTTAAAACATCTCCATTCAAAAGTCCGATGGTTGCATCGGTGCTGGGCAACGTATTAACGACATAATCGCATCTGGCCAAAAAATCCTTCAACCTCTCGTTCGGATAGTATTCGTGCACGTATTTAAATTCTTCTTTATCGACGAAGGGTCTGCGACCCAGAGCAATGACCTTGGCCCCGAAATGATTCAGTATTTGACCCACTAAAATTTTAGTAAAAGAACGTGGAAATTAAGTTGCCTACACCCGTTAATTTTGAACCTACAAACACTTCCGATACTCCCTATGCCCATAACACCTATAGTCAAATCCGAGATTATCCTGTGATGCATGATGGTACCATCTCTGCACCAGTTAGATTCCCTCTGATTCTCGTAAACTCTAAATAACTCCCTTTCATGATTAACAATGGAGGCAACCACATATTCCGAAATTATCCTTCCGAATTGTTCCCCGGAATATCTGACTATGGGAAAGGGTGGAGGATTTTTCGCATCCACGAAGGGTAGGAGCTTATCCACTCCAGCCCATGTCCCGTGCAGCAATTTGACCTTTTTCAAATCGTAAACGATAGGACCTAGCAGATCGTAATCTCCGATGATTATCTCTGCATTACGCAGCTCCTCGTCATCAGCTGATAGTTTGTAACATTGAAAGACAATTAAATAAGGTTAAATAACAAAAAAAATGCTGTACCAGAATTGCACTCGTGTATAACGCAGTTGGGGAGTTTACTCCTGAGTCCGTTTACCAGATTCTGGATGGCCGAAAGAACTACAACACGCCTCATCTTAGTTGATTCGCAAAATGCAAGTTATTTATAACAGACACATGAAAACAGCGTGATTAAACTAATGATAAGATCTTGTTTATAAGTGCTTTAAAACTTTGGTTTTAAAAACAGTTGTTTTTAATATTAAGTCAAAACAATTATTTAAACTTGTTTGAAATGCATTTCTACAAAAAAATGCATAGATAATGCCAATTACATAATATAAATAATAAAAACACTATTAGCAAGTTATTTTAAATTTTAAAGTATTAGTTGTATTTAAGATTAACAAAATCAAGTAATTATTTTTATTTACATTATTGTAATATTTGCGTAAAAACATAATAAAATCAAGGATACACAAGTATGATACATAGTACTCATTTCGAAGTAATATAACAAGTAGCGTTTCTTGAAATTATGTAATTTAAATTTTAAACTAAAAACTACTTTTAATTCCTGCTGAAAAAAGTAGTTTAGGTTGGTGCCACTACTATTGGTGAGATAATATGTAAACGTTACCGCGAGAAATTCCCCAAGTCATCGGGTTGTCCTGCAGTTGGTTCCAGTAGTTGTCTTGAGTATTTTCCAATTTTCGTAAGAATTTAAACCAAAGAGTAAGTGAAAATAGTTGGAATATTATGAAACCGGCACCATATCCACAAATCCAATAGGTTTCCAATTCAGATTCTCGCAAATCAACAAATTACCAAAAAGAGTTATGTAATCCAAAATAGGAGGTTATCTTCACTTTTTTTTCTTTCCTTATTATCCAATTGGATTTGATTTAGTTTCGTAAAACAGAAACGAGTGTTTTAGCGATAAATAAATTATTTGCGTGAATTGTTTTATGTTATAAAAATCAATAAATTTGTTTAGGTTACATAATTTAAATTTTGTATTCTTTCCAGAGATGGCCGCTATTCGCTCCTTCTCTCGTCTGCTCAATCGTCAAACCTTCGCCACTATGGCGAAACGTGGTTATTCTGATGAGATGAGCTTCACATTTGCTGCTGGTAACCAGGTAATATAATTGCAGTCCTTTTTCAACAAACAGTTGTATAACTTTCTTGTTCTCCTATCCAGGTCTTCTACGATGCTAAATCTGTGAAACAAGTTGATGTTCCATCCTTCTCTGGTTCCTTCGGTATTCTTCCCAAGCATGTACCAACTTTGGCAGTGCTGAAACCAGGAGTTGTCACTGTCTTTGAAAACGAAGGTAACACCAAGAAGATCTTTGTTTCCAGTGGAACTGTCACCATCAATGATGATTCCTCTGTTCAGGTAAAATACAATTTTAAAATTTATATCTGATTAAAATATTAAGATAAGTTGTATTGTTAGGTTTTGGCTGAAGAGGCTTGCCCAGTTGAAAACATTGACCTGAGCGCCGCCAGGGATGTTCTGAACAAGGCCCAAAGCGAACTTTCCTCTGCAGGCACCGACGTCGTGAGTTGAAGATTTGCTTTCTAAAAAGGAATTATTGAAACTAATGAAAATGTTTTAGGCGCGCGCTGAAGCCGCTATCGCCATCGAAGTCGCCGAGGCATTGGTCAAGGCCTGCGAATAAACACTCCATGTATAAGAAAGCAAGATTATTAAGAAAATAGTTAAATACTTTAAGATACTTCGTCTCAAGAAAAATAAAATAAATCGAAAATCTTACATCTTATTTAATTTGTCTGCATCCTTTGATTATTAATTTCGAATTTGTTAATTTCAGTTTCTTTCTATAAGTTAAAAAAAAAACACGTAGGAGTGATCTAACTTAATTTTTATGCAACCCTCATTTCAATTTGAACCAATTAAATATGTTAAGTAAATGGATTTCTTTATTATTTTGCATAACTGCATATATTCTGTAATTTTATTCAAATTTATTTTAAAAAGTATTCCAGCAAATTTCTACATGGATTTCAAGTGTCGAAATGACGAACTAAGATACCGGCCGTCTGAAAAGTGCAATCACTCGTTCAGAAACGTCATATGCGTCAGCTGAGATACATTGCTGCGAAAGAGAAAACCTTGGACAAAGCTATGACCCATAGTTCTGATTCCATACTTCCTGTATAAGTTTCTATTATTGCCTACGACAAACTGCGGAATGGGTAAGCAAGATCTTATCATTTTTGTCTGCATGACAATGTCTAGGTTATGGATTTTTGTTTACATATTTCTTTCTCATTGAACTACAATGTGGACCTTTTGTCTTTAACTCATTGTGTATATGATTCTGCTTTCCAGCTTATAAGATGTCTTATGCCTTTGATGGCAACCATAGGAGCAGACCTGAACAGAACCTGTCCGGTTCCAGCAGGAAGAACACTAGAGATGTCCTGCTTCAGAGGGCACATGATGAAAGGCAAAAACGTCAGGTGATGAATTTCAAATGGATTAATAAGTTTAACTAATCACCAAGTAAAATTAGCCATTGTTATTTGCATCATGTATTGAAGACAAATGACAATGTGTTTGTTGATTTACAAAACTTGTAAATACTACACTTTGCAGCAAATGCAAACTTTAAGTGTGATTTGAAAGCTTTTATTGCAAGGGTGGGCATGCATTAGATCAATGAGGAGAGACGCATTTTGTTTTATTATTAAGTATGATTACATTTTCTACAAAAGTCTTAAGTGTAAAGTCACTTACTCATTTTAACAAGATTCGCGAAACTTAACTCAATTAAGAGCCGCATTTATTAATATAATTCACAATGAATAATCGATTTCTAGGTTTTGCAAACATGCTTTACATTTTATGAATATTTGCTTTTGATTTAAATATGGAAGTATGTGTACTATTAAGCTATTAAGTAATCATTAAAATTATTCAAGATTTATATTTTGCACGTATTTCCACGTGTATCGAATTTTGGGTAGATAGATGTCGCCGTTAATTCTTCTTTGATAAACTGCAGATGTTGATAAAGTTCATAGTATTTGTTACAAACCGAATAGTCATTTACTCGGTGCAGGGGAACACCGCGATCAAGAAGGCGGTTCTCCCAAGGCGAGGCCTTGCACGTAGGAAGGCTGACCCTAGCGAGCATTCCTTAGCTGGTTTACTCGGGCCCATAATTTTTGAAAGTCTGGGAACGGCGCACGCGCGCTTCCCGGGTCAATACGAAATTTAAATATTTGTTTGTTTTTGATGGGTAGCCATAGTTACTATAACCATGGTAATACTGACAACTATTATTATTATTTATTGATTGTTGTTAAACAGGCGGAGCGTTTGCGGTTAAAAAGTGCAGGTGTAATCCAGTCGTACGCTCGCAGTTATCTCGCAAGAAAAAAGACGAAGCAAGAGCAGCGCGAACTCTTCGACATGAACAAATGCTCGGAACAGGAGCTCATTTCCAAACTATTATTCTTCTACGATCCTAACACAGATGTCATCCGATTGGTATGTTTCTTCTTATGCAAGAGGTCTTGTAACGTCTAAACATTTAATTGAATTTTGCAGATTTCAACATGCGAGCAACTCATCGCCCGACAGGAAAACGTCATGCAGACGATGTCTCAGAACGGTTCATACAGTTGGCTGATAAAGAGACTTCTCGCCAATTGCCTGAAGCTAATCTCGAAACCCAAATCCACGCCCGTCGTTTCGAACTTTCTCGATATTTTCTCGCAGAATTGCAACGTGCTTTCATACTTAATCGGCAAAGGTTCGATTTTCTTCAATTAAATCTGGCGGTGGTTTGCAATATTTTTGTAATTTTTTTCAGGATATTACAAGGAATTTAGGACGCATCTACACGAGAACGAAGATGTCGAATATGCAAATCGCATGATCAACAGACCTTTTGAATACATCCCTGCAACAAATTTCATAATGCTCGAGGAATACCTCAAGTACTTCATGATGCCACAAATCACATACAAGATCAAGAACTGCCTGATCCCGTACCTAAACAAGCACTGCAAGTTTCCCTACGGTGCGTTTATAAGCTTTATGAAGAGCAAGAGCTTCAATACTCGCAACAACATCTTATATTCCTTACTTGCACTAGAGCCCCAAGCATACGGTAAAAAGTTCATCTCGCAAAAAAGCTCGAACTTTAATCTGTTTCTGTTCGTGTTGCAGTTCATAATAGCGACAGCATTTTTATTTTGTCGCGGCTAAGCTGCGATCTTCACACTATGTCGAACTCTTTTGAAACTCGAGACGCCGATTCGGACAGCGACACGGATATGATGGAGATCAATGATGAGGACGTTACGCTTCAAGATTTCCTATTGTTATTTAATAAAACGGAACGCGTGAAGAACATCCTCAGCTACTTCTCCGACAACTGCGACGACATGCAGGTGGTTGAATCTTTGACGAAGCTCTGCCATTCTATGCTGCTCGTCTTCAGGGAACCCATACGGAAGTTTATGTAATTTCCTAGAAGTTTTGTTTGTAATGCAATTATGGAGACTGATATTCGTCTTCGTTTAGGTTGCTATACATGCTGACGCTGAGAGGGACTTTCCTAAATAAGCTCTGGGGGTGGATCAAAAAGCGTGAAGATCTGATCACGAACTCGCCGAATGCCTGGAAAGATGCGCAGATTCCCATCTCCGTTTTCTGCAATATGTTCACATTCTACACGGAAACTATTACGGATTCAGGTAAGTTTGAATTATATATGTGAGTGCATGCGATTTAAAGATATTTGATTTCCAGAAACCACCGATGCCAGTGAAACTTTCACCTTGGCCGAACTGAAGTCAATGTGTGAGCTATTGAAGAGCGTCACTTTGAATATGATCGAGATGGCTTTCCCACTCTGCCGAACATCACCTGTAAGTTTCTCGTCAGTATTTTACTGATATAGTGTTAATAATTGATATTAACAGAAGGTAAAGGTGTCCCCGGAAACGTTGCACCTGTACAACAGCACGTTGAAGACAGTGAAGATGTTACACACACTGGACGTGCGCAAGAACTTCTGCGATCCGGATTTCTGGACCAGCCGGAGGATCGCGATCTCTCCCGACCTCACCAAGCGGGATTACCTCTCCAAGACTTTAGCCCCTTTCAGCGGTATCATTCTCGACGAGGACTGTGAGTTTATTATTTTCTTTTTCATTTATTCTCGTAACTAACACAGCGTTCTGCTTCGCTTCTCGTTTCTATCTAAATACATTTGGTGTCTGCGTGTAGATGAGGTGTATCCGCCGCTTTCGACGATAGAGCAGCGGTCGTTGGCGATGCTGCAAAAGCTTCCGTTCATGATTGAGTTCAGCCAGAGGGTGATGATTTTACGGCAGATGTGCTTTTACAGCTTGGGAAATACGGAGACCCGTTTCAGGAGCGACTTTTACATGGACAACGCTCTCACCGTACGTCGGAACTACCTTTACGAGGACGCTTTCGATAAATTTTCTTCAAAAGATGGTAATGACGAAAGACGAATAAAAACAAATTACGATTGAGTTGTTGTTACAGATGAAGATATGAAGCACAAAGTACGCATTCAATTTATAAACAACGTGGGCTTGGAGGAGGCCGGTATCGATGGTGGAGGCATCTTCAAGGAGTTCATCAACGAAGTTATCAAAACCGCTTTCGATCCCAATCGAGGTTTCTTTCTTCTCACCGCCGACAACACTCTCTATCCCAATCCTCAAGTTCATCTACTCGTGCCGAACTTTGCCGATCATTACTACTTCATCGGCAGATTAGTCGGAAAAGTATACTATACCGTTAAATACGAAACCAATCAGTGTGTAAAACGATTATTTCGCAGGCAATTTTGGAGAATATTCTAGTAGATTTGCCATTGGCTGAATTCTTCCTCGCCAAGATTTTAGTGGATAGGGCGAGCGCTCACTATTTGAAATCCTTGGATCCGGTGCTGTACAGAAACTTGCTGTATTTGCGCGATTACCAAGGAGACGTGCAGGATTTGGGTTTAGACTTCACATTGGTCAATAATGATTTAGGAGAGACGCGGGTGATCGAATTAAAGCCGAACGGCGCCAACATTCCAGTGACAAATTTCAACCGCTTGGAGTACATCCATCGGCTTGCTGATCTTAAGCTCAACACGCAAATTAAGAAGCAATGCGCGGCTTTCAGACACGGCATCCACAGCGTCGTACCTCTTCAATGGCTGCGACTGTTCAATCACAATGAACTGCAAATCATCATAGCCGGAGATTTTCAGGAAATGGACATTGAGGATTTGAGATTGCACACAGCCTATGGCGGTGAATTCACTAATGAGCATCCGATCATCGTGTCCTTCTGGAAGATCTTGCGCAGCTTCACAGATACCCAGAAGAAAATGCTCCTGAAGTTCGTCACGAGCTGCTCTAGACCACCGCTTCTTGGATTCAAGGTACGTGTAATTGCAATTTATTAGTAGATTTTATTATTAAATTTTATTTTGCAGGAGCTGAGTCCGTCGTTCTGTATACAATCTTCTGGAAGTGATGACCGGATGCCGACGGCCAGTACATGCCTGAACTTGCTCAAATTGCCGTTGATCAAAGATGAAGAGACGCTACGAAAGAAGCTGGTAGCAGCCATCGAGCAGCAGGCCGGCTTTGAGCTGTCCTAAATGTAAACGAGACACAGCAACAACTGGGTGTTACCAATTCAAGTTTAATGTTCTAAGAATTAATTTATTTCTTATTTTACGTTTCATAAGGAATAGTATTTATTTTGTTTTCTTTCATATCTGTATGTTTTTTTTTTGTATTATTTTTACCGATGCGGCTTCAAGTGTCTATACATTCTGTACATTGTATATATATATATTTGTTTATAGTTTGCAATTGGTCATGGGAAGACCGCGAACGCCCAACCCCTTAATCACGAATAATCCTCCATGTCCTTCCTTTGCATCCAGCACAACATCGTCCACAGTGAACTTGCCTGAAGTGACATACAGTTCATCCAAATTCGCGCCACCCCACGCAACTGAAGTCACCTGCTTTGCGGGTAACTTGACAGTCTGCAAAAGCGTTTCCGGTTTACGAGGATCTATTTGGATCAACTGGAATCCGTTGAAGATGGCAATCCATAAATTTCCATCAGCATCGATGGTCATTCCATCCGGAAAGCCTTCGATCTTGTTCGCAATCAAAGAGAATACTGGTTTTCTACTTCCTGACAAAAAAAAAAAACAACATGTACAATATCTGTGTGATCGCGAATAGAAGAGAAATACCAATGCGTCCGGTTTCATCGTCGTAATCGAATTCATCGATGGTGAATTTCACCGAATCTATGTAGTAGAACTTGGTGCGATCGGCGTTCCAGGCGAGACCGTTCGAAACCCAAACGTTGCTCTCGTGCTTCGTAACGTTTCCCTTTGAGTCCAAGCTGAAGAGACTGCCCTTGTTCGCAGCTATTTGACCGTTGATTGGTTCCTCGCCCATTGTACCTAGAACAAGGATCATTGCAAATTCAATTTAATCGTGTTTGACTTACTTACCGAACCACAGTCGACCGTGCGGATCGCATTTCCCATCGTTGATACGATTTGTGTTAACACCGCTCTCGGTGTCAATCTCGGCTAAAGTCTTCAACATTTTGACATTCGGATTGACGCCATCCCATTCGATCTCGACGATCTTCCTGCCCATCGTCACTATGAACTTCTCCGGTTCCCCGTTTTTCGGGATGATGATGGAGACGTGCTCATCTACAGCAACATTTATCAGCAAGTCCCATTAACTATATATGTTCTTCTCTGTTTTACCTAGTTGAGCCTTGGAATGCGATTCTGTTGCCGGCGTGTACTTATTGATGGTCTTTTCGAAAATATCCACGTAGTACAAACTCTGTGTCTGCTGGTCCCAATGGGGTCCTTCACCCAATTCGGTAGCACCAGCCTTAGGGAGCTGTTGGATCTGCATGTTAAATGCTAGACGCTGCAATGAGTCGATCCTTTTTATACGTAACAGTGTGTAATAGTATCTAATCGCATATTGTAAATATATATATATATGTGACCTTCGGATGAGTCGTATGAAGTACGTGTAACCATTAAGTCACAGTATACTTCGCGGTGCATTATTATACTAAATAAATCGTTGCTCGGAAAGTTGGTTCCGTAAGGAACAAAAATAATTTAAGTTAATATGAACATTAAAATACAGTTTTTCAGGAGAAATAAAGGGATTACAATTTGGTGGTGGTGGCTAAAAGTTTAATATTTTGCTAATATTTATTTAGATATTACTAAAATAATTGTGAGCGAATTTAATGCGAATCTATGTAATAGACGCGTTTATAGTTTACAATTAGTCATTGGAATTCCTCGTGAGCCCAATCCCTTAACCACGAACAATCCTCCGTGTCCTTCATTTGCGTCCAGCACTTCATTGTTCATTGTGAACTTTGCTGTGGTCACGAACAGTTCATCCAAGTTGGCACCACCCCACGCGACCGAAGTTACCATCTTTGCGGGTAATTTGACTGTTTGCAAGAGCGTTTCCGGTTTGCGGGGATCTATCTGGATCACCTGAAAACCTTTGAAAATCGCAACCCACAAATTTCCGTCGCTATCGATGGTCATCCCGTCCGGCATTCCTTCGATCTTGTTCGTTTGCAACGAGAAGATCGACCTTCCGTTTCCTGAAACAATGTTTTTGTAATGAAGTCAGATCGTGCGACGAATCGTATACTGTGGATACCAATGTGTCCAGTTTCATCGTCGTAATCGAATTCGTCGATGGTGAATTTCATTGAATCTATATAGTAGAATTTCGTGCGATCTGCGTTCCAGGTAAGCCCATTGGAGATCAAGACGTTGCTCACGTGCATAGATATATTGCACATGTGATCCAAGCAGAACAAGCTGCCCATTACCGGTTTCGCCTCACTGTTAAGTGGATCCCCGCCAATCGTACCTGTTGGTTATCAATCAATGCAAATTCAATAGAATTTAAAACCGCGCTTGGCTCAGTTACCGAACCACAGACGACCGCGCGGATCGCATTTCCCATCGTTGATCCGCATGGAGTCGATATCGGTCAAAGTCTTCAATATCTTAACATTCGGACTGATACCGTTCCATTCAATTTCGACGATCTTACTGCCCACAGTGGCAATAAATTTGTCCGGCTCCCCGTCTTTCGGGATGATGAACGTGACGTTCTCATCTGCAAACAATCTCTTATTCAACCCATCAACGTTCAATTGATGGTATACCTAGCTTTGCATTGGAATGCGACTCCGTTGCAGGCGTATACTTATTGATGGTCTGCCCGAAGATGTCCACATAGTAAAGACTTTGTGTTCGTTGATCCCAATGCGGTCCTTCGCCCAACTCGGTTACACCAACACAAGATACTTGCTTAATAGACATATCGCACGGCAGACACTCAAATGCACCAAATCTCTGTTAGCTCATATACTATTGAGTAATAGTATCTAATCGCTTATCAAGTAATTTGACCTTCATGTAACTCGAAAACAATTTAAAGAAACAAAACAATTATTTTTCATCTTTATTATACAAATATATTTATTTTTCCATGCTATTTTCGTCGTTGGCATTAAAAAAAAAATAAGAATATTATATGTAAAAATTGGTCGTTCGACAGATTTCATACAATTTTTTGAAAAACTAATTATAAATGATTAGTTTCACATAATCGGATTCTTCTTTATTTTCTTAAACATAATCCCGATTATTACATAATTTCACGTATTTAGTAATAAAACTTTATTAGCAATAATCGTATTTGAGTAATTGCCGACAAAATGCTGAGCGTTCCGTGTTCCTAGATGGTTGCCTAGAAGAACTTGGTTACGGCGTACGTAATCTTGTATTTTCAAATCACAAAATAAGATTAGTTCCTGTACTAAAAGTATCCCTTATCCCAGGAATCTTAATTTAAATAAATTATGAAAAATAGATCCATTTATATCTTGCAGTCGGTCATGGGGAGTCCTCGAGCGCCCAACCCCTTAACCACGAACAATCCTCCATGTCCTTCTTTTGCATCCAGCACGACGTTGTCCATGGTGAATTTACCTGAGGTCACGTACAACTCATCCAAGTTCTCACCGCCCCACGCAACGGACGTTGCCAGTTTGGCGGGAATCTTGATGGATCGCAAGAGCGTTTCCGGTTTTCGTGGATCTATTTGGATGACCTGTGAGCTCTTGAAGATGGCAACCCATAAGTTTCCGTCAGTATCGATGGTCATTCCATCTGCGACGCCTTCGATATTGTTTGTGGTCAACGTGAAAATCGCTCTTCCGTTTTCTGAAAAGCAATGCATTCGTATCAGTAATGTGGCTAGATGTCGCTGCAAACGTTTATACCAATTTTTCCGGTTTCATCGTCGTAATCGTACTCGTCGATAGTGAATTTCATGGAATCGATGTAATAGAACTTGGTGCGATCCGCGTTCCACGTCAGACCGTTCGATAGGCGGATGTTGTTCACATGTTTCGATACGTTACATTTTGAATCCATGCTGAACAAACTACCAGAACTTGTTGCTTTTTGCCAGTTCATTTGTTGTCCTCCCATCGTACCTGAAACAATCAGACAATCCAAATCCCGATTCAGTTAATTCGTAAAAAATAAATTACCGAACCACAAACGTCCTCTTGGATCGCATTTCCCATCGTTGATGCGATTTGTGTTAACACTGCTTTCTTTGTCGACTTCTGCCAAAATCTTTAAATTCTTAACATTCGGACTGGTACCATCCCACTCGACTTCCACGATCTTTCTATTCATCGTCACGATAAACTTGTCCGGTTCCCCATCTTTCGGTATGATAATCGATACGTTTTCATCTGTGAAACACTCATATTTAAAAAAAAAAAACTCAACTTTTAGATTATTTGCGATTTTACCTAGTTGTGCCTTGTAATGTTTTTCGGTTGCTGGTGTATACTTGTGGATGGTCTTTTCTAAAATATCCACGTAGTACAGACTTTGCGTGCGTTCATCCCAATGCGGTCCCTCGCCCAATTCTGTGGCTCCGGCAATCTGTATCTGTTGGATCTGCATCTTCGAATGATCAGTTCTTCAGCGCTATAGACTCTCTTTATATATGGTGGGAAACATATTATTAACGTTAAACTTGAATAAACGCAACCTTCATATGCAATCAGTCGTATCTAATTATGATGTTTCTTTATTAACGTCCTTCGCTGAATTCAAGCAAAATATTACTTGTTTATTACACAAATACGCACGTTTACAACATATGTGTGTCACCGAAAAAGAGGCGACCTGAATTCAACTTTCGAAATATAATGAAACTAATAAATCTTAAGATAAACTCCATTCAATGTTAACAGGTTTTTTTAAGGAAAATATTTTTCTGCTTATTAATTATTAAAATAACAATTTCGTAATTGCTAAAGACATAAATTATCAGTCTTTTTTCATCTTTAATTTATTGATTTGCAAAATTTTGCATTTCGATTTAAAAATTATTTTGTTTACCAGTGCAGTTTTCATACTTTCGCAGCAGAAGGCGCTTTTAGTTAATTGGAACTTATGCTTTTTTCATATGTTCAATATTATTTGTGAAATGGGTTGCATATAAATCATTAATAAGGAAATAGATTATTTTCATCGATAACGTTGATGCTTTATTATTATTATTGCTACAAATTGAATTTTGCTACGATGCTGTGCTTAGTGGAGCTTGTCCAAATCCACCTTGTATCCGGGAATTCCTCTGCATCCGGTTCCGGTGACTCTGAAGAGAGCACCTGCGGGTTTCGGCTGCTCCTCGCCCTTAACCACCAACTTAGCACTGGTCACATAAAGGACATCCATGTTTGGACCTCCGAAAGCGCAAGCAGTTATCTGGAAATTGAAGATGAACGAGTGTTTCCTCAATGCGGCAAGTTATGTTACCTGTTTGGCAGGGAAGTAGATTGTTTGGATCAGCTCGCCGGTGTTGGGGTTGATGTGCAGCAATCGACCGCCGTCAAAGACGGCAACCCAGAGGTTTCCATCGGTGTCGATGGTCATGCCATCAGGGACACCGGGAATGTCGTGTTTGTCCAAATCGAAGATCGGCTTGCAATTCTCTGTAAATTGAGTAAAATTATTTCGTTTTTATTTATCCAGTAGTTTTTCAGAATCTTACTGATTTCTCCTTTGGTTATATCGTAGTCGTATTGGTCGACGGTTCTCTTTGGCGAATCGATGTAGTACATCCTCTTCAGCTTGATGTTCCATGCCAAACCATTGGCGATGCTCACCTTCTCCAGATGCTTGCGCACTCGGTGTTTGGCAATTAGCGTGTACAGAGATCCCTTCTCCTTCTCGAGTTTTCCGATTTCCGGTTCCGGTCCCATGGTGCCCGCCCACAAACGACCTAGGGGATCCGCTTTTCCGTCGTTCCAGCGATTTCCGCGCACGTCAGCCTCCGTCTCCACCTCCAGCAGATGCTCTTGCCTGGCCACCTTCTTCGAAACGCCATCCCAAGTCACCACCTCCAGTTTTCTGCCCACGCTGATCAGAAATTGATCCGTGGTGCCTTCCACCGGGACCAGCAGAGTCACCGGTCCGCCCTCTGAAGAAGACCAAAGTTATAACACGTACATTTAATAAATAATAAGCAAAGAACGAACCAATGACCACTTTGGTGTGCGAATTGGTGGATGGCACGAATTTGTGGATGGCCTGTCCGAAAATATCGACATAATAAAGACACTGCAGTTGCTCGTCCCAATGCGGTCCTTCCCCCAGGATCACCTCTTCGGAAACGACTTCGATTGCTGGCGCCATCTGCGCAAAGCAAAAATACAAAAAAGGTAAAAATCAAATATTTTTCGAAGAAATTATAAATAATATTAAATAAATGTACACTACTTACTGCGTATAGGTGAATGTTGGCTGATCGTTTGCGATTGCTTCAAACTGAATGCACATCTTTCCACCAACGTCTTGTGGTTTATATAGTGAATGTCATCTTCGGTCTCTGGAAAATTCAATTAACCCCGGTCGTCGGGGGTCATCGAATTCCAATTTACACTACAGCTTATCTACAACGTTGAAGCATTTTAAATTAATCTTCGCATATACACACAATTTTTTAAATTTTCAATTTAAAGATTACACATAATTTCTTTAATTAAAAGATTACATTTAAAATAATCGATTTTAGCCCATGGAACTAATGCATTCGAGCATTTCAAAAGGCCAAGTGTACTATTACTACTGCTTTAAATAATATAGAATTGTAGAGAATATATACATGTACTTGGTTGAATGATGATTTTTCTAATTATAATTTTTGTTGAAAAAAAAAAAATCATTTGAGACAAGCTATTAATTTCAACTATTAATTGTCTGTATTTTATATATTATTTAGACCAAAGATAGTCAGCTTAAGGGTGGGAAGAAATAAAGAATAGTTTTGAAGATCTAAATATATATATATTTTATTATGTATTTCATGTATACAATATGACTAGTGAGATAAGGAGAAGTGAGAGAGACCAAAAATATTTAGCAGTTCGATGATGCGGAATTTACGATCCAATTTATAAAATGTCTAAGGCCAAATATTTCTGGATGATCGAAGGCAGTGGTAGCTTCATGATATTTCGATGGAGCTGTCGTCCGAGACATGCTCTGACTCTGATCCTACAGAGATCGCGCAGATTCATAGGTTTGCTCCTCGTCTGCACGATGAAGTCGTATATACGATCGTCGCCGGTGTCATCCTTCAGGGATTTCACGTCGAACAGCAGATTCTTGTAACGGAAGCCGGCGTACACCAGGAGTCTGACCAGATCGAAGTTCCCTTGTTTCTTCGCGATACTCACGTTATCGAAGTAGCCGTGTTCGTCGCGACTGTTAACATCTGCACCGTACTTGATGAGCAACGTTGCTGCGCTCACGTTGTTCAGTATTATCGCGTAGAAGAGGGCGTTCCCCTGATGGCTGTTGGCGTTGATATCAGCGTTGCTGCCGATGAGTAGATCCAGGAATTGTCGGAAGTTTTCAGGATCATCCTCGTGCTGCACGCACAGATGCAGCGCCGACATCCCTGTTATCTGATTCACCGAATTCACAGGTGCACCTGGAGCAAGCAAAAGGAAGACAACATTTAAGCAGATTTTTAGATAGGGTATAGGTATTGTTGTAATTCGATAAAAGAGAATTACCTCTACTTAGGTAGTATGCTGCTATGTCCAAGTTCCTGACAAGGCAAGCTGTCATGAGTGGAGTGTTGCCATGGTCATCCTTCATATTGATGAAGGCTCCAGCCCCATGGATCAGCTTGACCATCTCCAAGTTGTTTTGATTTGTTGCCAAATGCAGTAAATGGTGGGAATTGATGATTTTAGCACCAGCCTTCAGCAGCAGTTTGGTAGTGCTATACAAGTTATTCCATACAGCCTTGTACAGCACAGTGTAACCAAGGCATTCCTCTTGGTTCAGTCTAGTCCCTTTGTTCACCAAGTAGGCTGCAACATCCTCGTGCAAATTAGAGATCGCCATACTCAGAGGGGATTTGTCCTCCATGTTGTATACGTTAACGTTGGCCCCATTCTCTATTAACATCTTGACCGCTTCCAGATCGCCCATCAGGGCTGCAACGTGAAGCGGAGTCTCTCGGCTTGTGCTCGCTCCGTTCACATCGGCGCCCTTCTTAATCAAAAGCTGCACCATTTCCGGTCTGCTGATGCGGCAAGCGATGTGCAGAGGACTACTCCAATGCCCATCACACTGGTTCACATCCAGCTCGTCGTAATTATCCAACAGATACTCCACCATATCCATGTGGCCGCACCGCACAGAGTAATGCAGCACATTCTGGCCGTGCGAATCCAAACTGGTAATATCGTTCTCTGGCGTTTTTAACAAAATCGAAGTTTGATTCAATATCTTTGCATACCAAGTGTATATACTGATATCATCGGGGTTTAAGGATATCTCCTGCGCGCTATTTTCATTTCTAATCTCCATGTCCCATTCCAGGGCATCCATACCATCCGGCGTCGGCCCGTCGCCAAATTCATCCAGGTCCTTGCAAACAACAAAGTACCCAATGTTATTTTTGTGTTGTTGTTGCTGCTGAGATCCATCCAGATTCAAGCTCAGCTTTGTGCTCTCTGCAAGCACTTTCAGGACTTCCAGATTGCCTGTCTGAACAGCAACACCCAAAGGGGTGACACCCCTTGAACATATCCTGTTGACGTTTGCCCCTCGCTGTAGTACGGATTTGATTGAATTCAAATTGCACTCATCTACGGCCACCAGCAACTCATTCTGGATATCCATATTAAAAATAATAACACATTTGTTGTTACCGTAAATTCTTCATCGGTCTAATTCAGTTGCGCACACTTCACGAATAGCTTTAATCCATTCCGGAAGTCCATAAACAAATGTTCATGATTCGTGCAAATTCAACATCTAATTCACATCAAGCTCCATATCGATGTTTTCTTTAATTGGGTAGTGCTTCTTCAAGATGATTAACTGTCAAAACAAATGTCAACTATATGAATGTATGCCCTTTGGCGAAATTGTGCAAAGTGACGGTTGTGGAGTTTAAAAGAAGTAGAGGAAGTAGTGCTTGGTAATTTGGCTGGACTACAAAAATGACGATGACCCGATTTCACCCGCAATCAATAAAATGCTGCGCAATTAAAATATACACGCCACTGCTCTAATAACAACAGAATCAGGGAGACGTCAGGCACTAGTTAAAAAATATGCCGTATGGCGAGCGCGCTACAAGTCAATGCTGCCAATATTGTAAAAAGGTATTCAGCCTCGTACCAACCATAAATTTAAAAAAAAAAATGTATGTGTGTGTGTGCATGTGTATATATATATATATGTGTGGTATTTTTCTGTTCCTTTGTTTCCATAAAACGCAAACCACGCAAACTATCATAAAGTTTTTTGTCACTACGCAAACATTTGAAAAAGTTCCGAACGGTTCCGAATTCATCCGATCGTCTCTCTTCTGCTGGTATTCAGCCTCGTACCTCGTTTTGGATAAAAATTAAATACCAAAACAGACGTATCCTCTGAAGTCTCCCTGTTTATAACGTTAAATACTTGCTTCACCAACGCATATCTTTTGAGGCTCCGCACAAGAATAAGGAAGTACCTCAATGTCTCCGCTGCCAGTGTTATGGACATACAAAAAATTACTGCAGGAAACAACCGCGATGTGTAAAATGTGAACAAAGTCATTTTTCCAATGAGTGCCAAAAATCACCAGACACTCCAGCAACATGTGCTTTGTGCAGTGGCAGTCACCCTTCAAACTATAGGGGGTGCTCCGTCTACAGGGAGATCAAGGAACGGACATTCCCTGCACTCAGGCCAAAAGAACAAGTGTCATCAGTTCCATCAATTCCAATCATCTCAAAAAAAATAACAGCTGAAATATCTAACGCCCAGACAAGCAGAAGCCATCTCCACCCAGGAATCACAGACACCCACAAATATAATCCAGTATCAACAACTCTATGAAATGATGATTCAAATGATGGGATACCATGCATGGATACCATGTTTGTGCTTATCACTGAAGCACAACAACAAACAACACCATCCATCCAGGCAGGAGCATGGTCCGCTACACCTAAGAAGAATGCAAGTGAAGTCTTATACGATTGCTCTGCACATATTAAAAAGGCGATTACGGATAAGAGAATAGGTTTTGAGGCAGTTGCCATCCGGAGGACTTAAAATGCTGTCGCTAATTTTTAATGTTGTGTTGCGACTGAGAGATCAATGCATATCTTTTGAGGCTCCGCACAAGAATAAGGAAGTACCTCAATGTCTCCACTGCCAGTGTTATGGACATACAAAAATTACTGCGGGAAACAACAGTGATGTGTAAAATGTGGACAAAGTCTTAAAAAGTTGTCGTTAATTTTTAATGCTGTGTTGCGAATAGGAGATCATCGCATTTCTTTTGAGGCTCCGCACAAGAATAATGAAGTACCTCAATGTCTCCGCTGCCAGTGTTATGGACATACAAAAAATTACTGCGGGAAACAACCGTGATGTGTAAAATGTGGACAGTCTTAAAAAGTTGTCGCAAATTTTTAATGCTGTGTTGCGACTGGGAGATCAACGCATATCTTTTGAGGCTCCGCACAAGAATAGGGAAGTACCTCAATGTCTCCGCTGCCAGTGTTATGGACATACAAAAAATTACTGCGGGAAACAACAGTGATGTGTAAAATGTGGACAAAGTCTTAAAAAGTTGTCGCTAATTTTTAATGCTGTGTTGTGACTGGGAGATCATCGCATTTCTTTTGAGGCTCCGCACAAGAATAATGAAGTACCTCAATGTCTCCGCTGCCAGTGTTATGGACATACAAAAAATTACTGCGGGAAACAACCGTGATGTGTAAAATGTGGACAAAGTCTTAAAAAGTTGTCGCTAATTTTTAATGCTGTGTTGCGACTGGGAGATCAACGCATATCTTTTAAGGCTCCGCACAAGAATAAGGAAATACCTCAATGTCTCCGCTGCCAGTGTTATGGACATAGAAAAAATTACTGCGGGAAACAACTGTGATGTGTAAAATGTGGACAGTCTTAAAAAGTTGTCGCTAATTTTTAATGCTGTGTTGCGACTGGGAGATCAACGCATATCTTTTGAGGCTCCGCACAAGAATAAGGAAGTACCTCAATGTCTCCGCTGCCAGTGTTATGGACATACAAAAAATTACTACGGGAAACAACCTTGATGTGTAAAATGTGGACAAAGTCTTAAAAAGTTGTCGCTAATTTTTAATGCTGTGTTGCGACTGGGAGATCAACGCATATCTTTTGAGGCTCCGCACAAGAATAAGGAGAAATAAAAAAATAAAAAAATAAATTACTGCAGGAAACAACTGTGATGTGTAAAATGTGGACAAAGTCATTTTTCCAATGAGTGCCAAAAATCACCAGACACTCCAGCAACATGTGCTTTGTGCAGTGGCAGTCACTCTTCAAACTCGCTAATCAGTAGGGGTATGATCCCTTTCAATACACTTATTGAAAATAAACTTTTTTTCTATTCACAACTTAAACTCAGAATTATTCGACAACGATGCTCACTAATCAAGAGTTGGCACGCGAATGAATCGAATCCGTTTTTTGTCACTACGCAAACATTTGAAAAAGTTCCGAACGGTTCCGAATTCATCCGATCGTCTCTCTTCGGCTGGTATTCAGCCTCGTACCAACCGTTTTTTGGATAAAAATTAAATACCAAAACAGACGTATCCTCTGAAGTCTCCCTGAACAGAATCCTCCATCTCTAATAATCTACATGACAGTTCGCATGTATGCAACCAACTGAACGTCAATAAACAAATATATAGATTAGTAAACACCATTCCTCGTAACCGCTGCTTTAAATAATGCAGCGATATCAAAAATTTCACTTAATTAGTTGGAATGAGAAATAATTGAACGGCAACATAAATATTCAAATCAATATGTTTAATGGACGTTAGATTGTCTTCAAATTTCACGATGCAATTAATGGAAACTATCAAAATTTTCCTTTACTCCTTTCATCTTTTATTATTGTACTATTCAATAAATTTCTCGGGCAAAATTTACAAGAAAACCTTTGTACATAGATAGATTTGAAGATCAGGAAGAGAAAGAAAATTAGTAATAATAGTAACTAAGACAAAATAACACAAGTCGACTTCGGATCGTGTGAATCCGTCGCAGAATAAATTAAGGAAACTTAAAACTTTTTTTTTCGCCTTAAATATACAAATGAACACAAAATAAGACTACACAAAAAGAAAATAAAATTAAAGAAACTAAACTGTACACACTAATACACAATTGAAGCTAATCGAATCGATTAATTAATAAATAGTCAAAATATATTATACAAATATAGCTTCCGTATTCCATGATTGTACATTTTGCATTTAGTTTGAATCCCTCCTGATTGCTTCGCTTCCTCTTAAAAATGTTTCTACTTCTCTTCATTTTTTTTGCTTTTGTTTTACTCTAAATTAAATTAGATAGAAACAAAAATGGTAACAAACGTGAGATGATGGCGATTATTGTATTATTACTAATCCGTGATTGCTGCTGTTCGTTTATGATTCCTTATAAAATTGGGGTTGTGTTGTTGTGACTAATTCCATATAGTTCCTGCTACTGGTGATGTTGATTTTTGTTGATTGTTTTTTTTTCTTCTTCTTAAAACAATGTCATCGGAGGAAGTTTGCTTTTAAGCTGCTTTGAGGGCCTTCATCAAACCGTCCGTGGACAAGGACTTTGGTCTTTCGATTGGCAGGCCGAGAGCGCGGTCCCAGACCATGGAGGCCAAGACACCGAGAGCCCTGGACACGCCAAACAGCACGGTGTAATAGTTCATTTCTGAAAGTCCGTAATACTGCAAGAGAGAAAAGGAAGAACACATTTTTATTAGATACGCGGTTTAATATAATTGTTGTTTGAGATGTTACCTGCAAGAGGACGCCAGAGTGAGCGTCTACATTGGGCCATGGGTTCTTGACCTTTCCAAGTTCCAACAGGATTGGTGGCACCACTTTGTAGACGTTGGAGACCAGCTGGAAGAGCGGATCGTTGGGCAAGTGCTTTTGGGCGAATTCTCTTTGGCACATGTACCTCGGATCGGTCTTCCTGAGGACGGCGTGGCCGTAGCCGGGAACGACCTGACCGGACTTGAGGGTCTTCCAAATGAATTCCTTGAGCTGCTCTTCGGTGGCCTTGTCGCCGACTTGCTGGCGCAACTTTTGCAACCAAACCAAAACCTATAAACATACAAATTATAATTAGAAGATGATCCAATTTTCTCAACCGCTACATAGGAATTTAAGAATTTAGCTTATAAGTATTTATATTATATCTGACTGTCCAATTTCCACCTAATAACAAAAGACAGTATGTTCTCTTACTAGACGAGATGGCGGAAATGGTGATTAATCTACCAATCTTTTGGAGGTGATAGCTTCATGGAGTATGTTTGGAAGTCTACCACTAACGAGCATTGGTGCAATATGTAAGTAATAAGATGATTGCATCACATGTGACTTACTTCTTGGTTGGCAAGGCCGTGGAGTGGTCCGGCAAGACCGTTGAGCCCGGCGGCGAAGGAGAGGTAGGGGTCGCTGAGGGCGGATCCGACCAGATGGACGGTGTGGGCGGATACGTTACCGCCCTCGTGGTCACTGTGGATGGTGAGGTAGAGACGCATCAGTTCGATGAATTGAGGATCATCGTAGCCGAGCATGTGGGTGAAGTTGCAGGACCAATCCTTGGATGTGTCGATGGCGCCGATGCCGCTGCCGTCCTTGAAGGTGTTACGGTAAATGGTGGCAGCGATGACGGGGAGTTTGGCGATCAGATCCATGCTGTCCTCGTACACGTATTCCCAGTACTTGGACTTGTGGACGCCGCTTGCGTAAGCCTTGGCGAATTTGCTCTCGCTGTTGAGGGTAGTTACAGCGGCGCTGAACTGGGACATTGGGTGCACGGTGTTTGGCATGTTGTTCAGAAGGGTTACCACGTGGGCGGGGAGATCGGCGCGCTCCGCCCATTGCTTCGACAATTGTTTCACCTGCATAGAATTCAATGAATTAATGGACAAAACTCTAACGTCTTATTGCTTGCTTACCTGAGCGTCGGTCGGTACGTCTCCGGTCATCAACAGCCAGAAGAGACCTTCGGGCAATGGTTCGGCACCGCCTGGGGCTTTGGGAAGCAGTTTCTGGCACTCGGGGATGGAGAGACCACGGAACCTGATGCCCTCATCGGCGTCCAGCACCGAAGTTTCGCACACCAAACCCTTGATACCTCTCATACCACCGTACATCTGAAAAGCAAATCAATAACAAAACACATTTATTATGTATACACACATGTACGCAATATTGCGAGTTTTATTTGACGACCTTAAAATTATCTATAATAATTAACTTTCCTCATCTTTCTAAACTCGCCTAACATCGAATGGCATGTTAATTACTAAGAGGAGATATGATTAATTTTACTTATTACTAACAATATTAACATGCATTATGAGTAGTATTTCATTAAAATACAACACATAATAATAAATACAAAATAAACTTTTACTTTCAAAACAATTTCTCTTAAATACATAAAAGAAGAGTAAGTTTCAAAAGAATGTTCAATTTCCGTCCAATTATAAGAAACATTATGTCTTCCTACATCTGAAGAGACGGAAATCGTTATTTTTTATATACCAATGTTTTGGAGGTGATAGCTTCATGGTGTTTTTTGGGAAGTCTACCACTAACGAGCATTGGAGTGCAACAACGAATGTGAATTACATAACTAAACAATAAAGAAACCTAAACTTTTAACAGAGTGCAATCAAAGTACGATCCTCCAGTTTTCTAGTCCAAACTGATTAAGATTACTTAGGAAAGCGTGCGCAAGGTTCATGTGTTTGTATACACAAAATGAAGATGATATACATCGAAAACAAGCGATAAAAAACAAAAGTATCGTGCCATTAATTCGGAGCGTGCCGAGCCGTTTCAAGGTTCCGTTGCAATACCACAAGTACTATGAAATGTTTAATTTTCCGCCAAAAAAAAAGTAAATAAACAAAATAATTATCGTTGTTTTTCTTTTTCCCATTTCTTATATCTCTATCTGACTAGAGATTCTTGGACACGAACGCGTCACGTGTCTACGCGTGTTTTCGTTAAAGTTTTTCCTCCGGGTCTATTTTTGGGCGAAAAAATGTGCACATGAATAATGTACGCGGATCGTTTTCTGCGCCAATAATATCGCATTGAAATTTGTACTTTTGCGGGGGGAACTCTGGACCTTGGCTCCTGCTTGACCCCGCGGGTCGTCGCGCCGCCCGATCGTGAATAAATATATAACGATCGCCGTTTGGTTGCACTCAATTCAAAATCCAGGTGAAGATAATCTTGATGATGAATACTGACCATATCGACGGTGACTTCTCCAACTTTGGTGTTGCCGTGAGACTTCCTGAAGTTCTTGACCCTCTCCTGTTCCTTTGGTATTTTAGCGGCCATAACCGCTTTGAGATCAGTCGACGCATCGCTGAATTGTCTGCAGACTTGCGACAGAGCTTTCTGTAACAACACATTAGTCATATTATAAACACATCAGAAATTCAATTATCAACTATGCAATTACTAAAACGTCAAATATGTCAAATTTGATGTTTAATTAGAATTTAAACATCAAATTGGTCAGCTGACTCTAGAATCCTAATATATGAATAAATCAATCAAGTATTTGTTTTACATAACATTTCTAACTAGGCATTTCTCAAACTTCAGCATTCGTTAAATAATTTAACGCTAAAATTAAAATTTTCTTTTCTTCAGAAATTTCATATTCCTAATAAGTCAATCTTCGAGTCTATTACATAAACTTCAATTAACACCCGTGTCAGTTTAGACGTTTACGGCGATAAACAACTTGTGTTTGGAAAACATGTTCCTATTTATAAACGTGCGAATCGCGGATTTTGGAATTGAAGATAATGCTAGTCGGAATTGAATTACCCGCAAACTACGTAAACACGCAGCCTTGTTGTTTCGAGTCTAATTGCAAACGATAGAGATAAATTAGAGGCATAGAAAAACTTTCAACTAATTTTTTTAAAGTCGTTGGTGAAAAACAGAAAATTAATTTCATACTTTTCCAATTCAATTTCTATTAGGATTTTGTCTACGAGCCACAAATTGTAGAAATTCGATATTTTCGAATTATTTTTGATTTTATTTATTTTTAAATTATGTAACCCATTGAGATTCAATGTATATAGTTATAAATAAATAATCACTGATTTTTCATTGCGAGTATTGATTAAAATGTAATTGATAGGTAACGTCAAATTTGACATTAATTTATATTCGTATAGAGAGCGTTGAATGTCAAACATGTAATTTGATAAACCATAAAAAATGATTGAATTGAATGACAAGATGCATTTTTTGTATGTATTTATTATAAGGAGTTGAATGATCTTGCATTGATGAATCATAAAACCCGATGATCTTGAATCATTCGCAATGGTGAATGGAGAGAGAATAGCGCTATTGTATATTAGTATACATTGTAACGTGATATTAATTTATGCAAATAGAGTGTGGGTGTGAAGGAACGCATTAAACAAGGATTTATCGCCGCCGTTTGTATTCAATTCTCGTAAAGCAAAAAAAAAAACTACTGCAAGTGCGAATTGAATCAAAAAATAAAATCGAATGACGCAATGAATGAAAAGCTATTTCGGAACGCGAGGCCAAAGATTTTATTTAATATATAACTATTCGCTACTAAATTTAGGTGTTTCGATTCTGTTGCGACGGTTGGCAAGTTGATCAGCTGATCATCATTTCTGATTCGCTAAATCCGAGGCGAGTTAACAATGAACTGCTAATCCGTAAAATCGACCGTTTTATTGATTCAGTAAATAAACGTTACTGAATTTTAACGTCGCTACCTTTTGTCTGATAGGTGCAAATGTATCGCACTCTGCCTGTGGTGACATAACGCAATGACACAACAGAATGAAATTGCAAAAAAAATACATTGATAAGGAGCATCGTCGTATTGATGATAGTAAGGCATCATTCCGATCGTCTCCAGCAGACATTCTGAAAGATTCTCCTCTGTTTCACTCATCTCTATGTTTTAATCTATGTTTGTTTTATTTCATGAATGTCACTCAATATCTCCCGAGACTATTAACTTACATGTAATCAAATAAAAGCAATAGAATAAATACTCTGACAATAATTCCAATTAAAAATAACGAATATAGAGATCAAATCAAACTCATTTAATTAACGTCACAGAACTCGTTGCTTCCTTGAGATTGACGTAAATTGAAGGCAACAGTAGGAGATTACTTTCCCTAGATGGAAGTGAATCTTGAAATATTCGAAGAGAATCCTCGCGTGCTATCATCTATCAATTAGCAATGTCATCGCGTGATTCTGCAAGCTGTTAAAATGATCGAAGATTAATGTAATCGCGCCGTTATCAGTCGACTGATTGTGTATAACTAATCCACAAAACCAAATAAACACCTTTACAATTAACCTCTACGTTTAAGATAATCAAATATATCAATTTGATTCTTTAATATATTTTGCGAATCTAAGCAAATGTATCCAAGCAATTTTCACATATTTTCGCTCTCTGATGGACCTGTGACAATGAACAATGTCAACAAATTAAATTAGTTATTATGTCACAGTTTAATAATAACAAATTGTGACGTTGAGGAAACTATAATTGTATACTCGATAATTCCTATAGATTTTTTACCAAATGAATAAATTGACGGTCATTATAGTTTATGTCGGATGTCGTTGCAGTTACACAACGATTATGCAAAATTTAAGAGGTGAATCAAAAAAAAAGGTGATGGCATGTTTTCTAAGGAATCTCGTGCGTGACTGACGATGGCAACTCGCGCGTATTCTCGGCGCCGGCAAGTGAAAAAATAGCCCGCGCCGACATTGGATTCGTATTATTAATAAAGTATATGTGCGATATCTTCGGCCAAACACGAATTCGATTTTATTTTGAGGTCGTCGTCAGCGAAAGAGCGAGAGAGAGCAAAGTGAGGTAAACTTTTGACGATGAGGCGCCAGAGATGTGTGTGTGTATGTGGAGGAGATCCACAGTATAAGTATTTAGTTAAAATCGACGAGCAAACAGTTGGCACGCGCTTTTGGCCCACTTTACTAATCCCGAAAAGGATTGTCCTAATTATAATCGAATCCTTCTTCCTTCTGGGAGGAAGACAACGGTCTCAGTCGTGGGCGACAATGAATCGGCACGAAACTCTTATCTTATCAGAGAATCTCGCGCGCAAACAAGGCCGAACAATACAGAAAACCTTGCAAAAAAAATAAAAACTCATCATTAGCCGCTTGCGTAACGAGTTTGGAAATTGTTTGTTGTCTTTTTTTTGCGGTCTTTATAACCACAGAGTAAATAGAAGAAACAATAAAGCAAATAAATAACTTCTTCTGAATCGCATGAATAATGCACGAGGTTCGGAATTCCGAGTTCCGAGAAATTGAGCGAAGAGATTATTATACCGCATTTGTAATTCAATTCGTGCTGTGGACTCGATTTTCCAATGACGTTGTCAATTTTTAATATGTTTTTTTTATGCATCCGTAGCGAGTGAGTCGCGATGTCCATACCGCGATAATTGGGTAAGACTATAGTGACCATTGTTTGCGTTTCTAATCTTTAATTCATTCAGTTCAAAATTGAATCACGTGTCCTAGGCCATCGCGTTTCCGACCAACAGATTGTTTCCACGTGTTTTCTTCACTTCGTGAGCGAACAGACAGAGAAATCATCCGTGAAAAGCAATTCTCTTCGCGTTACGTAAGTTCCCCGTATTCAGGATTTTCCAAACGATTCGATTGCACGAAATGTTTTTCCCTTTTTTTCGCATTACCTCATTGTCCGAGCGTATAATGGGAGCTGAGGTCGATTTTATAAACTTGTTGACCTTAGCGAAAATGATCTCTCCTTCTCTTTCTCTCTCTCTGTCGCGTGTTCAGTTTCTGGATGAAAAGAATTTAATTTTTTAAAAATATTCCGTTGGCCCCCGAATTGGTGCGAGGATGATGTCCATGGGAAAGAAATCGGATTAATGAGATGCCAAAAGATGCCATGTTATAACTGTATGTATATATATATATACATACACACACACACAATATTATATAACGGTAGTCCGAACAAAAGAATGCGTTTTGCAAAGACCTACTTTTTTTACATATATATATACATATAAATCTTTAAGAACCCTACGTCCTCGCTGGTTTCTAATCCAGAACATGCAGGTTTTTCTTTTATTCGCAACTCACTTTTGCCCTCCTTCTACACTACCGTCGAGACGGTTGTGCACAATGGGAAGAGAAGGCGAATAGTTCCACTCACCTGGAGCTCAAGTCCTTTGGTTGTTGATACTCTGAACAATGCCATTTTTATCCCCTTCACGGACAACACTCGGCGATCACTGGACTTTTTTTTTTTTTGAATGAAACAATCTGACGAAGGGAAAACGTGCGAACCGGATGAATTTTGATGTGCGAATGTGGGTGCCTGATTAGACGGCGGCGTCTGCCTCCAAAGCAGCGGAACCAAATGAATCCAATCGCTCGAGGACAGGGATGGAACGAGCGGGAGTTCGCTAATCCACCAATCCGAGCATGCGTCACCCGCCGAATCCACGCCCCATTGGCCAAATGATCCATTGCTAACTTCACTGCCCATCGACCTCCAAGAAAACGCCTACGTCCTCTCAATCTAAAAAAGCATTTATAGCCTAAGCTGTCTTAGACAATCTAAGCCAACTCACTTACTCAGCACCAGCGTTCTCCAACCTTCACTCAACATCATTAAATCATCCATTGGATATGCTTCTCTTGAAACTAACAAACAACAATAATTGATATAAATAAATAAGTAATCATTAATGATAATATAACGACTTTACAAACAAAATCAAAAATATAACTTTTAAAAAGTTCAACTGCATTTAAAACATATTCGATTTCCTACGGTTTTGCATGTGCGTGATTGATTCGTCAATTAAGTAATTGATAATATTATACTTCATATTGTGAAATATATTGTGAAATAGGCAAATATGAAACTGCCAAACCAAAGGTAGAAGCATTAAAATAAGTACCTGAACTTAAATAACAAATCTCACCGTTTGCCGATGAATTTAGTGTATGCATTAACTGGTAATCCACTGATTCAAATTTAATTATATTTATAAAATAACTATTAAATTGAGTGTGTAATTGCTAAATACTTAATTGTCAAACAAAATTGAAGCATAAAAGTCAAATTAAAAACAAATAACAATCTAAGTGTTAAACACAATCTTACCACTTGATCGTAAATTTAAATATTGCATAGGTTGCGAACTAATGTTGTCTTTGAATTTATTTGTTATTTTTTCTGAAGTAGAACTTTTCATTGTCTAGTGTTGACTAGGTTCAGCGCGTTACGTGGGTCTCAGTTTGCGTCGTTGTTTGACAGCTGATGTGCAGAAAAGGTGGTTCGAGTGACGCCTGCATAGGGAGATTCTTTCTTTTATAAACAAAAAAAAGTAAGATAAACCAAGATTTTCGTGCATGCGTTTCGCTTTCGATTAAGTAATACTGTGATATCGTATTATTGTTTGCATTCATTTCTCGCTTTTATTAATTTGTCAAGCACTTGTACAACAGCTGGAAAATCCATCATAGGGTCCACCATACTTGCGAATTCGACACCCCTCACGCAATCCTCGCAAACGGTCGTATCTAATCAACGAACATTGTTTCAACCTTATCTAATCTAAATACATATGTGAGACTAATCAATTATCTCAATGAACAATCGAAATATTTTTTTTGCAAATTAATTGTGTAACTTAAGAGTGATTATATAAAATGTATATAGATATTATCAGAGTTTTTATTATTTTTAAATGGTACTGTCTATCTGAATCGTACATGCTCATGCACACACAAATACAGATAACAGAATCAGTTGCACTTTGCTTGGAGAGAATCTTTTATTTTCTTGGAAATATTTTGGCATAAATAAAAAGTAATCTCTTTGCATATGTCTGCTTAAACATCGATGCATATATTTATCTGCGTGTATTGATTTTTATTTTATTTTTTAAAACGATAGATGGAACCTAAATCCTGTGATACTTTTGTGGTTTTGCCGCCGCTGACGAACCACGGCGTCGTTTTCGGCAAAAACTCGGATAGGCCCCAGAATGAGGTGCAGGAGGTCGTGTATTTTCCTGCAAGCGATACGTCACCGAATACCATTCAGGTCTTTATCATTGTTAATCACTTACGAATGTTTTTTATTTATTTATTTTTGTTGTGGATGATTTAGTGCACTTATATTGAGGTCAAAGCGGGCGGCCCGAAGAAGGCTGTCATCCTGAGCAAACCGGGATGGATGTGGGGCGCCGAAATGGGGGCTAACGAATGCGGCGTCGCTATTGGCAACGAGGCTATTTGGACCAAGGATAATGACGGGGACCATGATACGAGCGTCAAAAGATTGCTGGGCATGGACATGGTGAGGTAAGGTGATTGGCACGAAGGTGTTCGGATCGTCGTCACAATACATGTATTTTCAAGGCTCGGTTTGGAAAGGGGTTCCTCAGCGTTGGAGGCTTTGGACGTGATAACGGGATTGCTGGAAAAGTACGGGCAAGGTGGACCTTGTCAACTGGACGGCGACCTTTCCTACCACAACTCGTTCTTGATCGCCGACACCAACGAAGCCTGGATTCTGGAAACCAGCGGCAAACATTGGGCCGCCGAGCAGATTACAAGTAGTATATCTCCAAAATATTGAGAACAAAAGATTTTATATTAAAAATTGTTGTGTTTCAGGCGGTCACAGAAATATCTCGAACGGTCTAACGATTACCACCAAGATCGACAAGCATTCCGTTGGGCTGATCGAGTACGCGAAAGACAAAGGTTTATGGAAAGGCGATGTAATAGCAACAAATCCAAAGAGATTTATGATCTAAGGTGAATATTTATGTTTCAGGGAGAATTCAACTTCGCCGAAGCTTTCGGAGCTTCTGGCCAGGTTGGCGACTCGCGCCAAAAGTCCGGTGAGGATCTTCTGAAGACTTTGAGCGCAAGCAAAGACTTCAAGGAGACGGATATGTTCACGATCCTCCGTAACACGGACACCGACATCTGTCGCTCCTGCGACTCGTCCTTCCCAACACAAGGGAGCCAAGTACGTGCAAAAAAAAAAAAATTAAAACTCACTTTTAAGACGAATCTTGTAGGTATCCACGCTCAGTAAATTTAGACCGAGCGTTCACTGGTTCACGGCGACTCCGGATCCTAGCAAGTCTGTTTTCAAGCCATTCGTCTTCACCCCGAACGCCGTCATTTCCAAACACACCAAGTGCCCAGAAGATGAGGTAATTTAAATTGCTACTTTATCCCCGAAATCCTCTACATCTCATTTTCTCGCTCAGAAATCCGGCGAGCACACTCTGTACACCTTGCACAAGGATTCCATGAATGATGAGGACAACGAAATGCAGAAGCTCCTCTTCGCAATGGAAGCGGACTGCGTGAAAGAGCTGGACGCCATCGTCGAGAGCGTAGGCGATGATCTGAACGAGCTGGACGAACTCCTCAAGGATTGCGTCGAGACCGAAGTCAAATTCTACCGTTAAACAGGACGACTTCCCAACTTGCATGCCATGCGCACCTAGCAAACAACAGCAACAACAAAATCAATTTACTTTTATTCTTATCCATGCGACTTTCGGTATGATTTCCTCTCAATTGTGATCAGATTTCTTTTAACTCTACTTGAGTTCGATTCCTCATTGTGATATTTTCGTTTCTTATTATTATTTTCGTGATTTCCTCTTTCCATTCTCAAATTAATATTCGAACAATTCGTTAATTAAGTTATTTTGCATGTGTGTAATCATAGTCATAGGATATAGCTTTATTATCGGACGTTTAATAATAGAAACCTTGATACAGCATTACTTTAGGTTTATGAAACTTAAAATTACAAAAAAAAGGTTATCTTACTAATACTTACTAATAACCAAGGCTTTGCACTTGACACTGTCATTCAAATAGTAATAACTAAAATACATAAAAACATATATATATATATATATGAACTGTACTACTTTAAATGATGATTATTTGTATTTATTTTCTTTTTTTGCACGTTATTTAATAAAATGCTAAAGCATGATATTGTTCAGTCAGTACAAAAACTTATTTTCCAAATAAAACCTATGCAACTTCTTATACAAGTCTAATGTAGAGATCGTAATTTATATTCAACGTTTTTACATACATTTTTATTTTATGAATTCTAAACCATATTATTTACATGATTATTCAAAGTTATTACAAGTTCATTGATTTATTTGTTAATGCACAATTGTTGTTGTTGTTGTTTTAGTAAGAACTATTTTTCCATAACCTGCTTTGTTTTTGGCAGTTTCCTATACTCACGTATTGGATTGAAACAATAGGGAAGTTTTTTAAATGATTTAATTATTATGTGAATATTTCTTTTTATTTATGTGCTAGACAAGAAATAGAAGATATAAAGTACAAGTATGTAAAGCCAAAACAATAAGTTTCGAAGAAGCGGCAAATTTTCCGTGAAAATTTGTAAAATCAGTTAAAGCTTATCAAGTTTTAATTGAACTGAGAATTGAACGTAATATTATGAGATAACATCGTAAACACGTATGTAAGAAAATGATTGCAAAAGCATATTACCGATCGCTGTTACATGGTGAAGTTTTGCGTGTAATCGTACTCAATCGTGGGTATTACCGATTGCATGAACTTCAAGAAGATGATGAGGTACATGTGCACTCCAAGCTCTCCGCCACCTTCCGTCACCGTTTCGATGATGCTTTTCATCACTTCGGCATGTCTGCAAAATGTGTGATAGATTGAATGTTAGCATTGAAATATTGAATTAGGAAACCCACCTGCAAGGATGGACAGAAGGCATCTTGGCTATACTCATATGCGGATGCGGTTCCATGGTAACCGTCTTCATGGCGTAATCTTTGCTGATGTCTTGGAATGTCTCATCCCGATTCAGAGGCTTCCGTTTCTACGGCAAAACAAAAGCTGATCCGACGAAAGCCAATTTGATTATTAACGCAAAACGAACCTCGTCGTATCCGGTTAGCCAAAGCCTCGGCGTTTGATAGTACTTATCGTACGTTATATGCAAATCGTAGGTGCGCGTGTGAATGATTCCACTCTCCTCGTCCGTCTGCTTGGAGATCACCTTTTCTGGTATGTGGATAACAGTCGTTGTCTGAAATAGAAACGCTCATCGAAATTTCGTATATTTTATGTTAAAACTATTGAAAAACCACCTGAGCGTCGTCCAGCATACCGCTCTCCTCAAATTCCTCCATATCTGCTGCCTCCTCATCATCTTCATCGTCATTTTCATTGCATTCATCATTCAACAAAGCATCTTCCATACTCTCCACCTTCCCATTATCCAATGTCATCTCTGACACTTTATCCTCTAACCCTGTGTTATGTGGATCATAGTGGTGTGTGTCTACCCATCCATTATCAGCATCATCAGATTCAATGATCCTCTGAAACTCCTCAGAGTACTCCATCTGCTCACAACGCCTTGGACAAGGTACATTTCGGGTAATCAAAAACTGCTTCCCTTTTGGTAAGTATGGTTTAGCTTTGGCCTCATCCCCACTGGCCCATTGCCAAGTTGGGCAGTGATGCACCAAGTGGTCACCAGCAGCTACAAACTCCTCTGGGGTGAGAACCCCAGTCTCGCGAAATTTTGACTCCTAAAACGTTTACGATAATAATGTGATGAATGAAAAGTGATAATAAACGTTCTACCTTAAGGACTGGAGTCAAGTATTCGGCAACACCAAGAGCGGTTCCCTTAACACTGTTAATTACGTTCTGCATTTTAATTAATGATCAAATTCCAACTGCTAATTCGAAAAAACATTAAAACAAAAAACAGTTCATATGCAGTCAAAGGACAAGCCGTACAAAACGTCAAAGTGATGCAAAACAACTGTCATTTAACAGCTGTCAGCGATATGGAAATCTTGAAAAAATCAATGAAAATATCTTTTAAAAAAAGTACAATTAATCAAATATATTGTAATAGCATAATTTTATTGTTGTTGGTTTAATATTAAAACCGTTTATTATTAAAAATGCTTAAATTTGTTCCGAAATATTCTATGTTGGTGCTTCTGGATAGTTTTGACAGCATACTTCAATTCAATTTGACGTTCAAAAACACGTGCGTTGTTTACAAGTTCTCTTCAATTCAGTTCTCTTCTTGTGATAGTTACCATTAGCAAATGTGATAATGGGTAAAGCGAAGAAGTTGAAGCCCTCGCAGATGGGAACGAAGAAGTCTCTCGAAGAAGACATTGCTGCTGGACAATCGGTGAAAACTAAGAACAGGAATAAAGTGCGCTCAAGAGATGAAGAGGACGACGAGGTTAGATTTTGCAAATTATTTTTCTTTGTATTTTATATTCGTTGTTAATTTGTGTTTTCAGTATGTGGATGCTGGTCTGTCGAAGAAAATCCTGTCTGCTGCCAGGGAGCAGCAGAGGGAAATGGAGAACGAATTTGGGCCAACTCCTGTTGAAGATTTTGCACAAAAGAAAAAGGTGAAACTGGATGTTTCTGATGATGACAATTCTGATTCTGAAGAGGAGACAGCAGAGCCCCCTGACACCTTTTACGAGGACCTGGAGATTAATGAGGATGACGAGAAGGCAATGGAGATGTTCATGAGCGCAAATCCAGCGCCAAGAAGGACTTTGGCTGATATCATTATGGAGAAAATCACTGAAAAACACACAGAATTGGATACGCACTTCACTGACGCGGGCTCGTTGCAATTACAAGATTTAGATCCCAGAGTTAAGCAGATGTATGAAGGTGTTAAGGAAGTATTGCAGAAATATAGGAGCGGGAAAATACCGAAAGCGTTTAAACTTGTGCCCAAGCTGAGGAATTGGGAGCAAATCCTTTATATAACCGATCCACCCACCTGGTCCGCTGCTGCGATGTATCAGTCTACTAGGATTTTCGCTTCGAACTTGAAAGAGAAGATGGCCCAAAGGTTCTACAATTTGGTTTTATTGCCTCGCATAAGAGACGATTTGGCTGAGTATAAGAGACTCAACTTCCACTTGTATCAAGCGGTTAAAAAATCTCTGTACAAACCGGGAGCGTTCATGAAGGGTTTCCTTTTGCCGCTCCTAGAAAGCGGAAATTGCACGCTTCGCGAAGCTATAATCATCGGTTCAATCGTTGCCAAGAACTCTATACCGATCCTGCACTCATCCGCAGCTATTTTGAAGATCGCCGAGATGGATTATACCGGAGCAAATTCGATCTTTCTTAGGATATTTTTCGATAAAAAGTACGCTCTGCCTTATAGAGTCGTGGATGCTGTGGTTTTCCATTTCTTGAGATTCGAAAGGGATACCAGAGAGTTACCAGTGCTATGGCATCAAGCCTTCTTGACTTTTGTGCAAAGATATAAAGCGGACATCTCCAGCGATCAAAGAGATGCTCTACTGAATCTCCTGAAGAAGCAGAACCATCCGACAATAACGAACGAGATCAGACGCGAACTGCAGCACGCCAAATGTAGGGACGCTGAGACGGAGCAGCCGAAAATGGATTTCGACTAACATTACTATAGATTATTTATAAGTTTGTATATTAATTACAAAAGAAATTAAAGATTTTATTACATCGACATTCATCGATTTGTTCTTTCATTCCATAATTGCATTAATTAAATACGGAAATAATGCCCATCGGGTTGCCTACATCAACTAGTAGCAGAGGGAATCTTATTTAGATATTTTCCTATTACAGCGCTTTATTTCTTCATTTATATTAAATTAACCAATTAAACAAAGGCAAGCAATGCTGGGACATGAATTTTCCTAATAGGGAACTGTCATTGGTTCCTGTCAGCTGTCAACTTTGAAGTGTCCAGGTTGGTTGCAGCCAAGGAATATTGTATACCCAAAATTGAGTTAATTTTACACACTTTTTTCTGTTGCTGGGAGTGCGGTGCTTGAACCAAAGGTAAATAAGTCCCAGTGCGTTATACTCATTATCATATCCACTTGTGCATGTATATACCTTATATTTTTTTATAGGTTTTATTTTAAAAATGTCTGCAAATGGCATCAGTCCCAACTACAGTGAGATGGAGGATGCCTTCATCACTGATGCCAATTTCAAGGTGGACATCAGCCAGAAGATGCAGGTGCCGAACAAGATTAGTTTTAGTACTGAGAGTCTGAATGGGGGTCCACACTGGAATGAGAACATCAATATGCAGGTGCCTGAGAGGATTCTTGTTGTGGGACAGCACCAGCACATGGGCACCAGAGCACCGCCACGCGAAATTGCTTTTGACAATTCCCTTTTACCCTCAGATCCATACCCATGTGATTTAAGAGTAGCCACCCCACCAAGAACACTCACATTGGACAGATATCCATTTCCTGATGCTAATTTTGAGGAGCCTGAGCCTGAACCCAAACCAAGAGCTCATCCTGCCAAGCAGATAGCTAGATTTGACTTGAACGATTCAAGTATATTGCACAGAGAGAGCAGTCCACCAATTGGTGCTGGTGGAGACACTTTGAGTGCCAATGATGAGGTGCTGCATTTACGTCGACAGATGGCCAAACTGAATAGGCGCGTTATGGCATTGGAGCTGGAGCACCTGGGGCGTCTGCAGAAGGAGAAGATAGTATATGGCTTGGGCATTGCATATTTCCTGCTGAAAGCTATCATCTGGCTGAACAAGACATGAATTTAGCACCTTCTTCATATGTAGTCTCATTTGTTTTTCTTTTCCCTGATCTGATTTAGCAGGCTCAGAGATATTATTATTTTTTTTTACCAACATTTATTACATGCCCAAGACAATTACTATTATTTTTATTTTCGATTTATTTTCTGTTCATTCACGACACAAAGACAAAACGTAAAAAATATTTTACTTTTAATTTTTTCTTATATTATACAACAAAATAATTTGTTTAAATAGTGTTTAAATTATTTAATAAATAATATTTTCAATGCAATTTTCTATTCACTAGTAAACGATTTTCATGTGGTCTGAGAACATCTTGCAAGTTGATGTTCATAACCTAAAAACATGGATTTACTGAGGAAAAAGTTACCGGAGGAAATCGCTCACAAATTGAGTATGATTTATAAACTGATTTCAATTAAATTAGAGAAATTTAAAGAAATGCTGATTGTTGTTTTCTTTTAAAGCCGATGTGCAGTCCATCAAAGAAATTTTAACATTGGAAGCGATTTCGTTGTACAGGAAGTATAGGATTAGTGTCCAAGAGTCTGAGCATTTGCAGAAAACAGCGGTCGAAGTTGTAATTGGTGACAGGATCAAAGATGGTTCGTGCCAAATTTCTTAAAGTTTCGGGTAATTCAATTGGATTAGTAGTTTTAGGTATTGAAGACTGGTCGAGGCTCAGAACGGGTTGTGCTCAAATTGATGATATAACTAGAGGGGGATTCCCCTTTGGAAGGATAAACGAGGTTTACGGTAAAGCCGGCGTTGGTAAGACGCAGCTATGTTTGCAATTGGCTATCGCCGTGCAAATGCCGCCAATCAGCGGCGCCGCTTTCTACGTGTGCACGGAAAAAACGTTTCCAGCCAATCGACTTTTAGAACTATCTCTCAGCGTTCCGCCCACACTTGGTCACGACCGCCAGGATAATATCATGGATAAAGTGTTCGTCGATCATTCAATAGATTTCGTTAGTAATCGAGATTTAATTCGATAAATTTTTTTTAAATCAAAACTATTTGCAGGTAGCCTTTTGGAGATTGCTGTTCGTGAAGTTGCCGAAGTTGCTGGAAAACGTGCGTGTTCGTCTCATTGTGATCGATTCGATAGCTGCGATTTTCCGCAGCGAAGATATCAAATTCTTGGACAGATCTAAGGAGTTCGATGACATTTGCAGACAATTAAACCATTTGGCCCATACCCATAGTTTGGTGGTGGTATGCGTCAATCAGGTAATTGAAAAACGGAACGAAAATAGAATATTGATTGTACGTTATAACCTAGGTAACCGATGACCCCGAGAGCGGAACTTCGGGGCCAAGCCTAGGTAACGCATGGGCCAATCATGTAGCGTGCCGCTTTCTAATCGAACGCGTCTGCTGGACCAATGGGATGCGTCGATTTCGCGCAGTGAATGCTCCCGATCTGAAATCCGACACCTGCCAATTCACAATCACCCAATCCGGACTACGTTAATAAACAAAACCAATCGATACACTTCTTTATTTTATACAATCTAAATTTGAGAAATTCGTGCGATTAATCGACGTAAAATAGTAATAGGAATGTGGGATATTCGTAAATCATAGAAAAAAAAATAAAACAAACGAAACAGAAGTAGCGCAGAGCAGTTTTAAAATTGACATTTTAACATAAAAAAAAACATTTTGTTTAAAAAAAAATAGAAATAAAAAAATTAATTAAAACAATATCACAAATAGTAATAATAATTAAAAGAAATAATAATAGTAATATAATTATAATAATCAATAAGACCACAAAACTGTTTTGTTTTTATTAAGCTAGAGGTATTTACATTCAATAATTAAGTTAGAGACAAACTGCACTAACTACAAAGATTAATAGATTTCTGGTTTTCTTTTCAAAAATTATTCCGTCTTATGCTTCAAATTATTTATTTTCTTTTGTCATCCGTCGTTTACGACAATTCACTTGCCATTCAACCATGTTATTATATATATATTTCTGTCGTTTGGTTTCGTCTAGTTTCCGTCGTCTGTTCAATGTTATTTATATATATATATAAGTAAACAAAAGAACAAGGAGACATACAAAAAAATAACAAAAATCGCACGTAATAATAAAAAATCAGATATATGCAGTATATAAAATATGAAATTAATTTCTCAGTTTCTTGTTCCATTATATATTAATATATATATATAATAGTATCTATATAAATATGTATCTATATTTGTACATATTTATATATTACTTTTTTAATCAAAAAAGTTTAGTTTTTAATAGATATATATATATTCATACATATATTTGTATATAAATTGTATTTACAAGAAAAGAAAAAACAACGTTAAGATCGTTTTTTTTTTTAATTAAATTTTTCACTTCTTGATTGAACTGAGAAATCAATTATTCATTTAAGAGTAAGTCAAATTAAGTCAGTATATATATATATATAGAGAGATAGATATAAATAAGTGTATGCAACTTTTTTTTTTCTTTTTGATGGGTTCATTTTCCTTCTTCATACGTAGGTGTGTTGTTTAGATCAATAAATAAGTGTGTTGAAAATAAATCCCTAAATAATATTATATAATATATATAAGAAAAAAAAAAACAAAACGAAAAGTAAACAAACGAAAAAAAAACATTTTGTTTTCAACGCATTAGGGAATTATGGTGCATTTTTTCTTATTTTCTCTTTTCCTATGTTTCGCGGCCAAATAACGTAACTCTATTGTATATTACTGGTTTTTTTATTTTTGTTTACACAAGAAAAGACAAAAGTTATTTTTCTGTTGGTTGTTACATGTTCACAAAATCAAAAACAATTCATACGTAAGTAGCATATTTCAAATACATACATATTACCATTGCTTAATTCCATATGCTTACAACAACAACAAAAAACAAACAAAACGACGATAATTATTTGTTTGTCTGACGGGGTGATTTTCGGTTCGCGACAATCCTCTGTCAATGTCAAATGCAGGTCGTTTCCGTTCAACGTGTGTCAAAAGTCAATTAATGAAATTATTCGGGGAAAGAGAGGGGTTTCTTTCGATAATTAATTGATGTATATATTTCGTTTTGTATCAGACATTTGTCAGCATCAAATTATTTGTTATTACCCAAATATCGTCAATTCCTGTTTAAATGCTTATACGTCTACATGAATATTTGATTTCAATACATTATATGGGAGGAGTGACGTAAAAATTGACCAATCAATTCGAATCTTCGCACATCTCAACGTTAATTAATTCTTGTTTTCAAAACCCCTAAATTCGAAAACCTCTCGCCGCCCCTAGAATAAATCTAATTTAAAATTTAAATCTTCTGTCAATGTCAATGTTTTGTTTTTGATTTTGCTTAATTAAAGTTGTTTCTTTGCATTTTCTCCCCCCGTTAAAAATAATAATAGTTACAAACAAAAGATCGTAAAACAATAATTATAAAAGTGTACGCGTGTTTTAAGTAAAGTATGCGTGTGAGAGTGTGTATGTGTTAAGTTATCTTTTTTTTGGTTTTTCATTCCTATAAAAATGGGACTAAATAGTAGTATTTTTTTTATATATATAATATACGTATATATGCATAGCATAGTAAAATTAATCAACGCCTTAAGAGGACAAGGAAAAAATAATGATAAAAGATTTTTTGAAAGGCGCACGAGACAAAATGAAAATTAGAGATAGATATATAGAAAGTGAGTGAGACAAAGAGAAACGAAAAAAAATGCAAACCCCGGTTCATTATAAAAAGTCACAAAAATGCGTCGTTACATAATTATATACAATTGTATCACAAAGTCCTCCCGATCTTCCTTAACAGACAGACGAATAGACAACGGAAAAATAATAATAATACGTATATATATATATGGATGTATATATATATATATATATGTATGTTTGTATAATTAATAGTAATAATGTAAAGTACGACCCACCTGTTTTTACTTCGGACGAGGAGCGAGCAACTGCCTCTATAGACTGACTCTTCCACTCTTCAATCGAACAAAATACAAACTGCGCGTTTACAGATAACGGAGGAATAATTACAACGAAACGAAATAATCAACTGAACGGGTCTCCCTGTTTTAGGGCATATTCTCACAACTCTGCGTGACGTCCGGCAGACCGCTCTTTGAGGATGTGCCGTTGTTACTTGATGTGGTGGGTTGTTGTTGTTGCTGAGGTGGCGGTGGTTGTTGCTGCTGATGCAATTGTTGCGGTTGCTGTTGTTGAAGTTGTCCTTGTTGTTGCTGCGATTGCTGAACTTGTTGTTGCTGCGATTGCTGAACTTGTTGTTGTTGTTGCTGCTGTTGCTCTTCCACTTGGCCGTTGTTTTCCGTGATCTCCTCCTGGGACTCTAGCTCTTCGCTAATGTAACCTTCTTCACGTTCGCTCTCAGGCATCAGCTCCACGGCGCGCTCCAAGGTTTTACGGGCACTGTTCGACCGCTCCAAATAGTAACCGTTCGAATTCTCGTTGCTTTGAGCAGGAGGCGACCACGTGGTGTAGGTATATTGCGAGTTCGGCGCACTCTTTTTGCTGAGCTCGTCCTGCAACCAAGTGACAGCCTCCGCCCACTGCTTTCGAACGTCGGCCTGCGAGTGCAGGATCTGCAAAGCAGGCCGACACTTCGTAAAGAGGGCCACCATGCACTTGACGCACTGGTATGCCCGCTTCTGGTAGAGGTTTTTCGACCTGGCTATGGTCTCTAGCAAACCCTCCCGCTCATCCGGAACACCCTTGATTGCGTTGTGGATACGATGCGTCTGCCAAGAGTCCTCGAGTAACAGAACGGCGAGGAGTAGCTCGATGTGATGGCGCAGCTCTTGGCAGTAAGCGAACGCGATCTGCCACAGAAGCTCCAGAAGTACGGTCCGCGAAAAGTGCGGATTCTCCCAGGAGCAGTACTGCAGCAGCTTTATTGATTCCTCGGTTAGATTGGAATCCTCAATCACCTTTTTAATATAACTGAAACGAAACACAGAATAACAAATCATCGTATATACAAACGAGAAAGAGATCATACCTGGTGCGAGAGAAGAGGACCTCGGAGGCCTGCGGCGAGAGCGGCATGATGTACTCCGTGCAAGAAGGATCACCGTACGGATTCGGCAGAATTGGTGCACCGATGCTAGACTGGCACTTGGATGTAATGTCGCAGCACCTCACCAGACACGAAACCACCTGGTTCAGCTTTCCCAGCTCGGTGTATTGGAACTTGATGGCCGGACCCGGGCCTTCGTCCAAAGCCACCAGCATGAACGTCGCAGGTACGTTCATTTTCAACAGTTGAGCCTTCTCCTGAAGACCTATGGACAAAAACAACACAACACACAATTATATATTCGATATGGTTCAATTCTCGATTATTTTTGCTCTCCTACCTTGACTAGCATACATGTGAAACACGTTACAGTAATGAGGTAGGTGCCGTCCGTGCTCGCTGACCTCACGCTGCAACAGACCCAGAAGAGCCCAGAGGATGTGATCGCTGAGGGTGGCGTTAGTGTCGGGATTGGTAAGCGTGGGTGGACACGGACAGGGCCCGTCGTTCATAGAGAAATGGGCTAGCAGCACGACGATCTTTATGAAGGCGGATCGCACCTCGTTGCTGGGACAACTAAGTAGGTATTCGCAGAATCGGTGAGGGTAATTGAAGAGCATCTGCTGGGCGAACCACGTTCGTATCGAAGTGGCGGCGCGCAGATGTAGGCACAAAACGTCACACCTGAAAGAAACAACAATCAAACATTCCATTCATACATCTGCATGGTATCGATCGCATTTACCATTCCATGGCTGGACCCCTCAGATTCTTTTTTGTGTGCCATCCGGTGTGAAATAGGAACTTGCTTGCTAGTTGTGTGCTCAACATACAGAGTCGTTCCGTTTCGGTGGGGAGCGGCTGCACGAGGCGGGAACCAGTCGGAGCGTTTCCGTGCACCAGCTTCCTAATAAACGAGAAGTACTCGGCCGAGAATTGGCTACGATGGTGCAGGAATTTGATGTTCTGCCGCCGGATACTATTCTCAATAGCTATGGGCATCTTCAGCTGCGGAGCAGTTTCCTTCTTTTCACCATCATCTGAATGAATAACAGATATTATAAAACAGTTCTACAATAGAAAAATTACAAACAAATTGTGTTCAAAGTATACTCACTTAAAGATAACGTAGCTAATTTATTGATGAATCCATTTTCTTCGATGTCGAGACGAGTGTAGAAGAGCATATATGCATTCCACCATCTCTTCTGGCGTCTGTACGTGGTTCTCTTCAGCATTGGATCGTAAACCTCACCCATGTAATCACCGCCGAAACATTGGACTTTCATCTCTTCGTCTTCACCCATGCGACATTCGGACACTTCACCATCATCAAACTTGTACCAACTTCCCTCCCCAGTGATGGCATCTTTGTGCCTTATGTAAGAGTAATAATGTCCACCCGATGCCTGTCCTGAATGCACCACGATCCCCGACAGTCTGTACCTGGTGCAGACGTCCACGGAGCTGGAGTCGATGTCGCAGTCTATGATCTCTCCCTCGAGTCGCGCCAGTCCCGAAACCGTGTAAGGTTCCATGTCGAGGTCACGCGGGAACTCAAAGTAATCGTTGAACTTGATGGCGCAAACACGCTCAAAATCGTATTCGAATCGCTTCAGTTGGATTCCCAGCACGGGTGGCAACTTCTTCACGCACAGCCTCTTCACAGTCACCACCTTCTTGGAGCATTTCTCGCAGTGGTACGCATCCGCACCTTCCAGCAGTTCTCCTTTCACATATTGCTCGAGGGAATCGGGCAGACTGCTGTGATTCCTGATATCTACGCTGATCACACTGAACGGCTCTTCCTTTGAATATCTATGCGGACATCCCTTGCAGATTTTCTGGTCGGAAAATGAGCCGCCTAGAATTTTACTCATGATCTGTTCGTGACCGAGCGTCTTCAGTGCTTCGTCCAGACTCTCCACCAGAGCCATGAAGAATTCGACGGCGTCTTGCTGTTCGCGCAAATTCACTGGTTCGCCTGCAAACAAAATCATAATAAAAAATTAGTTCAAATCATTAGAAATAATAATATTTGTTTACCTTGTAGTTTGAAATGTCTCCAAAGACCTTTGGGTACGTAGTACTGAAGTCGGGAACAGGCCAGATGTCCAAATATGGCTTGCACCTGCTTTAAGATGCCTACGTTATAGTCCTTTCGATTATCGTCGCGATCATCGCAGCAGTCCACGTTCTCCATCTCGTTTCTGTCCTCTCCGCTAAAATCTTCGATCGGATTGGTGGCGGCTCCTTCGCATGCGAGAATTCCTTCCCGAATGCTGCACACCATGTACAACTGCTGAAGCACAGAGTTCATGTAACACGTTGCGCCGGCATTCTTCAGTCCGACAAATCCCTGCTGCGGTCTTGGACCTACAGAAGGTAGGTAATCCCAATCGACTATCGCCGTCTCCTGGTCCGAGTAGAACATGTCGTTCAACATTATGACCAGTTGCTTGCAGTTGGGTACGCAGCATATACACAGCGAGATGATAAGATCGAAGGCGGCGGCTTGAGTTTGGGGCGTATCGCAGATGGGTGTGGCTGGATCCTCTCCCATTTGTCCGGTCCTCTGCAACTGTAGCATTAATTTACTCGCGGGAAACAGGAAATCCTCGATCAGCTCTTTGATGAAGCTACCACGATCTGTGGAGCCCAGTTCGCACTTCTGCTCTGGTGACATGAAACTTAGCAACTCTCTGGTTAGACCAAGATGGCCTTCCAAAAGTACATCGTGCTGTCCACGTGCTTTCCTCAGCCACGCCACTTCTGATGCAAGTAATCCTTCAGCTTCTGGCAGGGGGCTGGTAGTGTTGTAAGTAAAACTTACGAAGCGGCAGAGCACTTGGAAGAATTCGTGTGAAGTCTTGGCATTCTCCAACACCAGCGTATCGAGAAGCGAAAATAGTAAAGGTGTAATGAGTTGAAGTGCCGTTCTGCTCGCGGCGCCGTTCGTGCAAATAATGATGAACTGTTCTGCCGCTGAGATGCGTACAGCTCGGCACGGATTCAGCAGAAGGAGGTCGGTGAGGAATAGCTGGAAATGGTGGTGCTCTTCAGTGCACAATTCCTTCAAACTGCTCGGATTTAGAATCAAGCTCATGCTCAATAGCTCAAATGCTTCCCTGCACAATAGCACGTCGTCGGCGTGCAACTCCAGCTGAGCGTTCCTCTTCGTCGGATCGCAGAGTGAATGAAGCATCTCCGGCGTGGCGTTCAACGAGTGCAGATTTGCACTGCTTGCAGCCCAAACTAATCTTATCAACGCTTGAACCGTATTGGCATCCGGCAATTCCCAGTTCAAAGCCTGATTGAAAAGGGCTTGTGGTGCCGGTCCGGAGCTAGATGACTCCGCTAATACCAACTCCGCCAGATTGGCAGACACCTTAAGACTGACCTGCCTTATAAAATGATCCGAGTGGCCGGGGACGGCGCGTAGAGATAGCCTCAGAAATTTTCCTGGATTTTCGACAGAATTCTCGTTCTCAGGAGTATGATCTTCGCTCAGCTTTACGAGCACATGAGCTACACTGGTCAAGATCAGCTTGCAAATCTTTAAGACCACCAGATAGGCCGATCGTTTAGTTACCATGTCCGCTGATGACATGAAATTGTTGCGAGTCAGCATCTCGAGGAATAAGTGGGCTTCTCCAGAAACCATAAAGTTGTATTGGATCTCGAATGATTTGTCGGAGAGTGGGTCCAAGGCCGGCATCAGCAATACATAAAGCACTTCCAAATTGTATAAAACTTCCGATGGTGTTGCACTGAAGAACATGTTCTCCAACGTTATGTCCGGATCATTAGAGGGAGCTGGAGTGAACAGTAGTAAAAGCTTTTGAATGGTGCTCGAGTCACAAGGCATCAACTGCAGCAGTGCCCGTCCATTGTCTCTGAGTGGTGCATAGTTCATTGCACTTCCCAGCGCAGATAGTTGGCAAAAGAATTGGGCGTAAACTGGTTGCATGGACATCAAGAGTCCCGGCAGAAGATTTTCCGCTTCCATGTTGGGTCCGTCGTAGGGGTGCAGCGGCGATGAAGTGGAGCTGTCCGAACTGCTGTCTTGGGACGAGGCCATGTTCGAGTTGACCTGCGTGACTTTGGCCAAGATCAAAACTTTATCCCTGAGGGCGATCTGAGAAAGCAGCTTTCTATCGTCGGCCGTATCCAGCGGCTCCGAATTTACGTACAGTTCCAGCTTACAATGTACGCCAGGTTTGATTCTACGCAGGATGTAACGTCGCAAAGATGCCAATGTATCATTGCTATGCGTGAACACCTCCATGTCTTCCACTTGTCGATTCGGACTTGAAAACCTCACGATCAAACCCATGTGTTTACCCCTGCAGGCTCTGTGCAAAGGCAGTATCTTTCTCTCTCCAACGAACCCGTTGTCGCAATCGCTCATGTACCCGTGCAGTACATGCATAACTCTGCACATCTTTACGGCCTCCGCCCTAATTCTAGTTTCGATCTGTTGTCCGATCTCCGTCGTCTCCGATGATTGCAGCACCATCACCGTATCGTAGTGCGCCCTCAATCGGTCGTAACATTCGGTTATGTAATTTTCATGAAAGTCCATCTGAGATCCGATCAGTCGCGGCCCGAGATTTGTGCTGACCTCTCGCAGCAATTCTACGGCCCTTGCCGCTATGTCATCGCTACTCAATGTAACAACCTTCCATAAGTAATCCAGACCTATGAGATCCGGGTCTTCGGTCAGAAGGGAACGTCGCTTGATCTTCAGTTTGCCTGCTCTTGTGTTGACTGCCTTGAAGAACCTATCAAAGCACTTGATGCCGCTCTCCGTCAGCAGGGTGGGCTCTAGCTGCAGGATATTGTTCTCGAAGAAGTCCTTATTGATGCCCGGATCTAAATCAGGTTCTTCGCCCATCAGTTTAGAGAACCACTTGAAGCAGGACTCACGGTCCGAGGCGAAGACCGCGTTTTCTGCGAGACACTGCCAGATCTGCTTGGCCTGCTCTGCGCACAACCACAGCTGTCCATCCTTGAGCAGGAACCGTAAAAAGTTCAGTCTTTCCTGCACTTGCATCACGTGGCTGTACCTACCATCCGGCAGATACGTTTCGCTCGTCAGCTCAGGCGTTTCTTTCATTAAATTCCGCAGGTGATCCATGTAACATGTCAGACTGTTGGTGACCAGAATAACGAGTGAGTGTTGGTTTTGCAAACGCTCGATCACCTCTTGCCTATAGAACATGTGATGACCTCGTTGCGGCTGAATGCCATTGGTCGATGGTTCGTACAGGCAACAAATCTCTCTGATCTGTTTTAGTGCTGGCAGAGCCCATATCTCTCCGCCCTTTAGCTCATCCACGCATTTATCTAACCACACAGTCTTCTGGGCGTCCCTTTCCTGGGAGCAAGAGTAATCTAAAATTTTAACGTGCGCCGTCAGTGCTTGATCCATGATCTCCGTCGGCGCGTCTTCGGCATGTGCCAAATTCCAAAACAATGTTAAAACTTTGTGTGCCATTACACCGTCCTTATCATCCTCTGCCAGTCTCCGGATCAACTCCAATAATCTTTCCCTCTGTCGTCGCGATGCCGAAGTCCATGACGCTTGAAAACACTCGAAAAGGTGGTCCAGTTGCTCAGGACTAAAATCCCAAGCCAGTTTCGCCAGAAGATCGTGCACATTCTTGACGATAGCTTCATGCTTCCCAACCTGCGCCGCCCACACCGCATCTAAATCGCTCAAACTCAACGCGTGCTCCTTGATGATGAAACGCAGGATCTTTTCTAGCTTTTCCACATATTGCGGCTGATGCAACGAATCTCTCAACACGATTTCCAACACCCGATTCTCATTTATCCACTTGGCCATTTTCTCAGGGTTCAGGAATTCCTCCTCCTCGACGCCCTGATGTCTATTCGGGTAGTAGGACACGCTAGAGATAACCTTATTGATCTCGTTCAGGGCGTTCATCTTCCCGTTGAAGCTGGAGATCTGCAGCTGCCGGAGAATCATCTTCAGTCGGAAACCTTCTAACGTTTTTATCAACTCGTCCTGATTGGAGACACGCGAAGCCAGATTCTTGGAGCTCTTGATGATCGCCGAAACGATATCGCTCTTCGTCTCGTTCTTTGCCTCGCGCTTCAGCTCATCATCGCTGAGCTTGTCCAGGATCTCTGGCACCATTTCCAACACGGGAAGTAGGAATTTGTTGATGGTGTGTGGCGTGAGACACTCGTATGACAAGCCGAACGGTCTCAGAAGCGCATAAACAATTGCCACGCTCAAGTTCTTGCCACTCTGAAAACGTTCCAAGAGCAGCTGGAAACCGCCCAGCTCACCAAACTTGTTGATCAAATCTACCAGCCATCCGCGCGGATTTCGCAGGTCTGTTGATGGTCTGGCGAAGAGCTCCTCCTCGGAGAGGTTAGAGGTGGTGCCAGCCGTTTCGCTTTGTCTCGATGCGTTATACGTGTGAAACTTGTTGTTAGGATTGAGTACCATTGCTAATAAATCGAGCAGCGGAAACCAGTCGTGCGGAAGCTTTATAACGCACAGTTCTATAAGTTTGATGCAATTGTGGTTGATGCATGCCTGAATGTTCGGTTTCCAGCTGGAAACGGCGTCGTCCGTTAAGATTTTCGTGAAGGAGACGGTAAGACCTTCGCGAAAGAAGCGCTGACACGCCTCGGACCTAGTGTCCACGCCCTGCCTGCACAGATCTATCGCCGCGTTCAGCAGACTCTCGAGCTCTTGGTCAGGCAGAACCGGCACGACCCATCGTAGATTGGAGATCTTCTCATCCAAAGTCGCCAACTTCTCCACCGGAAACTGCGGCTCGGCCGGATTCTCCGGTGCATTGTTCTGCTGCTGTTGCTGCTGTACATTGTTGTTGTCGCATGGCACGTCGACTGGACCTGGTACCACCGGATTTACACTCTGCAACGTTTTAAGATTAGATTAGTAAACCTATATAATCAAGAGATTTTCATAATTACATGATTATCTGATGAATCCCCTGGTATGCCTTGTCCTCTTGTAGCTATAGTCATTTTGATTATATTCCCTTACTATATCTCTCTATTTTCTTCAATCAACTTCGTACATATTACTTGGGGTATCTGAAAATCAGTACAAACGTTCCGTTATACTTTAACAATCAACACAAAAAAGATATATTAATTTCAAGGATGCCGATTATCCAAAATGACAAAACGTGTATTTTTTAATTCCTAAACCTACATTAATTAAAATAAAAATCGAACGATATCGTGATAAAGCTCACCACAAAAAATATTTACGTTATAATTTATTACATATGCTTATATTTGAGACGATGACATTCAAAATGATCATGAACGATGAACGTCGCGAGAGATTTAAAATGTAACGGTATATGCATTAATTAGATAGGTTGATATTGCACAATGCGAAAAGTGCGGAATGTATCATTCGCAATGCTAAAAATAATACAAACTTGTGGAGAAAACAAATGAACGGTAAGTAACATCACTAAAAATAAAACAAGGATTGCTTTTATGCATCTTTGACGGAGGCGAAATTATGAAGATTATGATGAAATCTTTAAGCACAAAGTTTTAATTAAGAGCTGAAGAATTCGTGAAAGCATCAGAAAAAACGTTGATGAATCATTGGGTTATCAATCAGCACAAACAGGATAGAATAATAACAGAAATTATAATATGAACCTTGAGAATTGAAATATGCAAGAAATTGTTATGGAGAAATTATACTATTACTGCAGGTAAATAATTGAAACAAACTTTAAACTAATGATATGTAACTCCTGCATAAGAATATTTAATAAATGATTTTCATGTTAATTTTTTGATGCATTTTGATTAAATAATTGAAGAAAAAATGATAGTTATTATATTTATATGTATATTCAAGGAATCAACTGACAATATAAGTTCATATTATGCTAACTAATGTAATAATGTTCTACAAGAATTATCAATTCGTAATTAATCCGCAGAACACGTTAATTAACATTGTAAGCTGTCAAAATAACCGGCAGTGGGCGTTCTATTTTTAACGAGTATTTGTAGAAATAATTAATTGAAATAATACAATATGTATTGAATGTGTGTCATGAAGGTTGCCTGGAATATATTGGGCATTGCTAATATTGATAAGATATAAGAGACTGTTATGACATAAGCTAATGGGTTGTTATTAGAAGTAAAAGCAGAAATGCTTTCGACAGTGATCAACTTAATTTGTGGAGAATTAGACAATCAGCTGATGATGGGAAACCATGCAGGCAGGAACAAGTAAGAAAGATGTTATAAATTATGTGATCAGCTGATTATCGATGTACATCTTTCAATGTGATCTTGGGGGTAGAGTGTAGGCATTGATAGTCAGCTGATTATCAATGTGATCTCAGGGGAACAGAAACAAATGAAGCAAGCTACTTTGGGCGACACTAAAAATAAAACAGGGAGGCTGTGCATTTTCTGTGGAACGAATCAGAGGTGAGCACTGTTCCTGTCGGTTTTTAAAGGGTTGTGATGAGATTAATGAGTAATTCATGTCGCTTGCGAAGAGATGGGACTGATAGAGACTTACCCCCCCGCGCAGCAGGAAAACCGGAATCGCTGTCGGCGGTGTCGCAGGATCCTCGGGTGCGAAGACACTCCACCGACGACAGGGGAACACGCGAATTTGGGGGGATTTTTGCGAATTTTCACCGAGCAGTCGAAAACCTACCCTACTTAAGGAATGACAAGTGTCAAACGCACCGTACGTCTACCGTGGGGAAAAACCTAACCAAAGGGAGTGACAGAAACTGACAGATACGATTCGCAATTCTCTATCTGTGTGTGCGAGAGGAGAAAAATGCACACAGCCAAAAAAAAATAGAGAGTGAGAGAGAGAAAGGTGAATTCGCACTCACCTTTTTTTTCCACTTGCACGCAAAAAAATAAATACGAAAAAGAGATGAGAGAACCAACGAAACGAGCACTTCTATCCTATTACGTTGCTCACGAAATATTCCTTTTTCCCAATCGTATTTCCACAGTTTTAATCTTATCCTGTGCACACTCCGCCTTTTACTATGTATATGGCCAATCCGAAATTAAAAAATAACACTATGTATATATGTATGTATATATATATTTAAATGTGTGCTCACACGAATGATGGTTAGCAATTAAAGGCTTTTCTCTTCTCTCTCGAAAAAAAAAACAACAAATAAGTAAAAAAAAAATCTATGTACAATTCCGTCGCCACCGTGCGTTCGCAACTATTCGCAAATGGGCATACACACTACGTATCTATATATTTACATATATACACACACACATCTATTATCTAGATGTTATTTTTTGTTGATTCGCTCTTCTGTTGTTTTCGATCTTCTCTTACTATCGGCGTTACTCCTTCTTCTCCTTAACCTCCACTTCTTCTTCTTCTTACTCCTCCACCACTGGCGTTTTTGACAACCGCACGTACAAATGGGAAACCGGCAAATACAAAATGGCGCCCGAAATTAACGATTGAAACATAAAATTCTATAAATATCCGGCCGACAAGAATTCGGTCGCTATCATCGCACCAACTGCTATCTTGAAGCACACACTCACTTATAAACAAGAGAGATTAAGATGAATGTTGCGCATCTCTATCTATCAGCTAAAACAATGAAAACAAAAATGAGCAAGCGATTTCCCTTTTCTATGCAATATTATGCATATGAGTATAGTTAATATGGTTGCTTCAATATTGATGTACTTGAGGTTGGTTGCAGTTGCTTGCGTTTATTGTTATTATTATATTTTTTGTTTCTTTCAGGTTTGGTTAGGAATTCACCGAATCTATTGCCAACCCTTCGCGATAACTAGAAAATTACTGCCAACGTTCGACGCCGCCCCATATTGTTGCTGTCCCTCATCTTATTTTTTTTAAATTGTCGATGAAACTGTTACTTACCTAGGTCAACAGGACCAAATATACCTGAACAATGCACGGCTCCATGCGTTCACCAGTGTTTCTCCAACTTGTAGTCGTCCGATTGATATCGATGTTATACGATAGTTTTTATTTTCTGTATCGACTGTTTTAATTAATGCAAATCCGTTACATCCATTATATTGAATGATGCGTATATGGTCTCATAACATTCTTAATTTGATATGGGTTGAGAAACGCTGGTTCGAGAATTAAGTTAGGCAACACTATTTTGACAAATGTCACCTGGAAGTTAACCTCAAAATTGGTTTGTTTTGTCGCTGTGGGATTTTAAAAATTAGGATGGAAAACAGAATGGAGGACGAGGCTTTGATCCCACAGGAGATTGTGTGCGGCCTCTGCGGTGAGAAACACGCGTACACCGAATGCGGCACGATTAAAGTTAGCAGCCACATCAAAGATAAACTGGTGCCTTCCAGGGCTCAACTATCACTGCCAGATGGTCTGCAGCTGGTGAAAATGGCAGATGGGAGCTACTCTGTGCAGTCCCTCATGACCATACAAAAAGGCACGAAATTTGGTCCATTCGAGGCTAAGCAAATCTTCACCATCCATCCAGCAGTATCATTCCCTTTAAAGATATTCAATAGCAAAGATGAATATTTCAAAGAGTATTACTTGGACAATTCCACTGAGGCTGACTGCAATTGGATGTATTTTGTGCAGACTGCTAGTGTGCTGGAGGAGCAGAACTTGGTGTGCTTCGAGCATTTCTCAGAGATTTACTTTGTAGTTATAAGAGATATAGGCATAAATGACTATTTGAAAGTATGGTACTCGGACTACTATGGTACATTAATGAATGCCAAGACATTGGAGAGTGAAGTGGTTAATGTTACCAGTGATTTTGGTGGGGTTTCTTGTTGAAACTGAAATTTGTCTTTTGTCATGAAAGTCTTTTGTGTTTCAGATGTTGATAGTTTAGTCATGAAGAATCAGGATATAATGGAGAGGGCGACATGGACGTGCAAGTTCTGCGGGAAACCGGAGGAGACGATCACTTCTTTCGCCAAACATATACGCGAGCATTACGTCATGCAGCTGAGGAAGGTGTGCGAGCTGTGCCAGCAGTCCTTCCAAACACGTAAGGTTAGCACTGTGGCTCGGCCCGGATGAAATGAAGTTATTCCTGTGGTGTTTTGTGTGATGCAGAGTTTGAAGAAACACATGTTCTTCGTTCATTCGAACGTGACCTACGCTACTCACATAGATTTGGATAAGGGTCGGATTAATAATAACAAGAAGGCAACAGACAACGCCGGAATAGGAGGACCTCTGCTCAACGAGATCAACTCACAGGAGAATAGTAACGTCTTGCTGGATCACGTAATGCCGCCCTTCGAGATGATTCCCAGCAATTTGGAAATCGACTCTCTGAATCTGGGCGTCGATAATATTCTGCACGTGCACGAGACTTTCGACTTTCCTCTGCCGGACAATCTGGCGCCGGCGGAAAGATTCTACTGCGATATATGCCCGAAGAGCTTCAGCAAATTGCGGCAGCTTATCATACACATGGCGGCACACACGGGCGATTTTGTCTGTGGCCATTGCAAAACGGTATATATTGAAAAGAAACTATTTTATATTTTCCCTTTGCATCAATATTTATTATATTTCCATGGAAGGAAGAACAAGATCATTTTAGTTAATTTACATATTTATTCATATTCACGGACAATTATTTTTTTTAATAACTTTCAGTTTTGTTTGACTTGCACTGATTCAATTAAAGCATTGAATTGTTTTATATTTCCATAGGTCTTTACAAGGAATGAGAACTTTTTGTCGCATAACTGCAACAAAAAGCCTGACATAAAATGTCACCTGTGCAATCAGAGCTTTAAACTAAAGAAGTACTTGACGCGACACATCAGCTTGAAGCACAAGCAGCAGTTCATCTGCCACGGTGATTGCAAGAAGGTGTTTCCCTCGCAGAAGACGTTGGATGCGCACGCCTGCTCCCCCGATAAGGTAACATTTCCATGCACGATGTGCACCAAGGAGTTTTACTGCAGCAAGAACCTAAACCGCCACCTCCGAGTTCACTACGCGAAAGCCATTCGCGAGAAACAGCAGGAATCGAACATGTGCGATCTTTGTTCAAAGCAGTTCGCCACCAAGAAACACCTCACGCAACACATGACCTCTCATAGTGAATCGCATTTCGAGTGTCAAGTATGCTGCAAGAAGTTCACCAGAAAGGACGTCTATTTGGATCACATACGCATCCACAAGGGTGTCGGAGAGTACGAGTGTCCGCAGTGTCGAAAGAAGTTCTCGGTGAAGAAGTATCTGACGAAACATATGCTCATCCATAACGCCGAGTACAAGCACAGGTGCTCGGTGTGCGGCCAAAAATTCAGACAAAGGTCCAATCTGACCACGCATTACGGTAGGGTGCACAGCAAGAGATGCATGCACTGCGATGAGAGTTTTAAGACTGTGGAGGAGATGAAGGAGCACGCGGCCATCCACTTCGAAAAGTGCTTCCAGTGTCCGCTCTGTGATCATATAGTGAAGCTGAAGAGCTCGTTGGCTCGTCATCTGAAAAGGAAGCATTCGCATGAGAGCTGCGATCTGGCCAACGTGAAGACAATCGATAGGCGGATTGAACCCAGCAACGAGCAGGAAGAGGAAGAGGAGGAGGAAGATGATGAGGAGGAGGAGGAGGAGGACAACGAGGACGACAATCATTGTGATATCGCTGATCTGTTGAGCCTGAGAGAGGGTTCAAAGATCGACGACGACGACGTATTGCACGACATCGACAGCAATTTGGAGCGGTATATCGGGAACGGTTACGATGCCAATCTCATTCCAGGCGGTCCCAAGAATCTTGATGGCGTCTTGGACTTTAACAGTCTCGAGATGGAATTCGAGAAGAACATACAGAGCAACGCCACCCTCTCGATGCCGGAGCTGGACAGCCTGGAACAAAATTTATTAGGTAAAATAATTTTGCAATTTTCAATTTAAATTTTGCCGCAAAATGTAGACTCAACTATTATTTCAAAATTAATTGAACAACCAATGGTGGTAATTGATCTGTGACGTGATTGGATGCGTCTGATATCATCCATTTTATTTTCGGACATGATTATATTAGTTACGTCTATCTTTTGGTATTTGGAAAGTAGCAAATGGAAAGTTTATGTATGCTGTGTTGAGCAATGTTGCAATTTATGAAATCCTCTGTTATTGTTGTTATCATTTTTAGGTGATAATGCATACTTGGGCTCGAATGATGCGACCGACCAGAGCAAAATGCTTCTCTACATGTTGGATCATAAGGACCAAAACAAATAAATCTACAATTAGATGTGATATTCGTGTATATCCTTTACGTTCGTTTTATTTTTCGTTTCGTTGGTACCTTTGCGATATCCTTTTAATTGTGATGTCTTTGCGTTGGCAGCGATTCGGGTTGGCGTCATAAGCCGCCATTTCTATTTTGGGCTTCAGTTTGTTACTGCGATATATTGTTTTATTAATTTTCCTGCGAAGTGAGTGAGTGTATTTGGATTGGAAATATGGTTGACAAGATGGATATGAGTTTGGACGATATTATCAAGACCGGTAAACCGAGTGGAGGCGGAAGAGGCCGTGGTGGCGGCAAGCGGGGCGGCCGAGGAGTCTCACGCGGAAGCATCAGGGGTAGCGGAAGAGGAGGCGCCCAATTCAGCAGAGGTGGCGGAGGACAATTGAGGGGCGGAGTTCAAAGGGGGCGCAATCGGGGCGGCGTAGCCAGGCCATACATCAGGGTAAAAATCTCATCAATCTTCCCAGACACACGTGCAGAAATACGTTATATCATATACCGAGCGGATCACCGATGATGCAACGGGGAGCCGTTGTTGATGTTGTTATTATCGATGATGATGCAGCAGTGGCGGAGTGGTGAAAAATCTGCGTGTGATAAATAACCCAGAAATAGTGTTCATGATGATGATGATCAGTATAAAAATAATATTTAGTGTTGCGTGTGCCAAGTGTGCGGAGCGCATTTTTGAAGTCTGAATTGTTCTGTCCCCAGGGAGATGTTAACAGTGCTTGGAAGCACGATTTGTTTGAGGGCTACGGCCCAAGAAAACTGGCGGCAGTCAGGGCGGCTGTGCAATCCAGCATGGGGCCAACTAAACTGATGGTCTCCAATTTGGACTTTGGGGTCTCGGACTCTGACATCCAAGAGCTGTTTGCAGAGTTCGGACCGCTGAAGAATGCCGCTGTGCATTATGACCGCTCGGGGCGATCGCTGGGAACAGCTGATGTAATTTTTGAGAGGAAAATGGATGCCATCAAGGCAATGAAACAGTACAATGGAGTACCATTGGATGGACGAGCTATGAACATACAGATCACCACCTCAGAGATCCAGTCAGTGTTAAGGAGTGGCAGAATCATGGGAGGTGGACCAGCTGGACCCATAGGCATGGAGAGAAAGTTCAGCAGCAATAATAGAGGTGGTAGTCCAAGGAGAGGAGGTCCTAAGAGCAGACCAACAAGAGGTAATGAACCAAAATTTTATTCAATGATGAAACAAACTTATTAACGAACGTTTCTTCATGAGCAGGACGCGGCGGCGGTGGTCGCAATCCCAGGAATACGAAAAAACCTGGTGCTCCACCAACTGCAGAACAGTTAGACGCAGAGCTGGACGCCTACACCAAGGAGATGAAATAGTAGCGTTTTTAAAATCATTTTAAAACACATGCAAAAAAAAAAGAAAGGAACAACAAGACAAAACCTCAAAGACATTTTTCGTACTATTGTTTTGTGTGTAATTAGAAGCAACAGGAATGGTTCAGATAATTTAGTTTACATGTGACAAAACCCTAATTTATCTATTTCTCAATTCTTAACTCTCTTTAGGTTACATGTAAACTTTATTTTTAGTTTTGTTTTCTTCCGGTAACCGCGTGTTTCGCAATAATAACATTACATTGATAAAAGGAAATGTAAGGTGAATCAATGCAATAACTTTTTACAACATTTTAATGAGCCTTGGAAATTAAAAAGATAAATTACTTTGAAAATATGATTATTATACAAATAATAACAAATAAGAAATACAATTTATTTAATGAAAATAGGTTAATAATAAAGAAGTTATCAAAATATTTAGATTAGATGTTTTCTTTCTTCAAAAATTGGAAAATAAACTTGCTTTTTTTTGTGGGAGTGGAGAGGGTGGTTCACTAGTTAGTAGTAGTTAAGTAGCAGATATTTTCTAAATTGAATTGGTATTATTAATTCAGTGCAAGTAATCTGAAGCGAGTTTGGCTTTGTTATCTCGAATGTCGCTTAGATTGGGCGCGTACGATAAGATTTCTTGATAGATGTTGCCGTTTTGCTTTTCGGCGGCTCGATGCAGGGCCGTTTTTCCGTCGGCGTCCTGGAGACCTGCATCTGCCTTGTACGCTATCAACAATCGGACCACATCCAATTTACCTGTAATTAATGTAATTTATTGGTTGGTTTGTTCTTTGATCAATGTGGGTGGTTAATTTATTTGGAGGAGGATGGGCATCACCAACCTGTGCTTGCAGCTCTGTGAAGTGCAGTTGCAAGACCGGCCCTGGTTGTGGCATCAACATAAGCCCCATGCTTTAAGAGAAACTTGCAGATTTCCAAGTGACCCGCCCGCGCCGCGTAATGCAAAGCCGTATACCCAGCTTTATCTGGTTTGTCTACACATTCACCTTTAAACTTAACCAACTGTTCAACCCTGTCTAAGTCACCACAATGGGCAGCAGCCCAGATACCACGTTCGAACTCCAGCTCATCCAGAGTCTGCTGCACGCCGCTATCGGCATGATGACACTGACAGTTCGACATTGTTGTTATTATTATTATTTTAATTGTTTGCTCGTTGCTTAACTTTTAGATTTCGCGTTGCATCGTCCAAACAATCTCAGATTCGCCGGATTGTGTGACCACTTTGTATCCTAACTCTCCTAATGCGTTGATCAGCTCAATGGGCGACGCTTTTACAGAAACACCGTTCACCACCGGTTCACAAAGATTAGTGTACTTTTTGGCAAGAGCCGTCTCTTCATCTTTGTCCAATCCGTAAGCTTGACTGGTTGAGGAATGCACGGAGCCCTTGACTGCCACGTACACGTACGTACCGCTGGTCATCAGTAGGGTGGCCGGTATTTCCATTCTTTCTTCCTTCGTCAACTTATGCGATTCCTCCGGTTGGCGATGCGGCAGAGTGCTCTGGGTCCGGCTCGGAGAAGTCCTTTTGCATAGTCCACATGTGCTCTTTGTAGTCCTCCTGGTGCTTCGAGAAGCCTGTGCTGCTGGAAGTGACTACCTTGTATCCTAACACTTCGAGGGCCGTGAGGATGACGCTAGGATGTTGCATGTACACGAGGGTCCAATCGTCGCAGAAACCACCTGATGGGAACCGCCTCAACTGGTCAATATCGTTCGCCTTCAAACCGGAAACTAGGACCTTCCAAGGTGTCGCGTTGCGGTATGACGCCAAATTGCCGCGGACCAGAATGTAGGGCATTGATTGAACTTCCAAAAGTCACCTTCGTTATCGAACATAGATACGTCGCGCTTTATCTACTACGACAATCTTCACACTACACCACCCACCACCACTACCAACCGCTGCCGTCATAAACATTTTCAATCGACATACATACCTGACTTCACAATAGACTGCGAACGTCACTGGTCACTGCTGTAACATCTTAGCTGCCAACGCAAAATCCTTTCTACTTCATCAGAAATTTCAGTTCGGAAATTATCCACGCCATTTTATTCCCAGAAATTTATTCTCGATTAGATTTAAAATTAAATGTTAGCTTACGTCTGTGTATTTATTTATTAATGTGTTTCTTTTTAAAATAATTTAGAACGTGGAACGCGAATATAATTACTAATGTTCATGTATTATTTTTAAATGCAATTCACATAAATAAGTAGCTCAAAGTACAACAACTTGTTGCATAAATATTGATTTGCGGTTACAATTTATTAAAATGACTGTATTTTTCACAATTTTCCAGTTATGTTACGGAATATTTTCATTTTATAATAACAAAATGTTCTGATAATAATGCTTAAACTTATTTGAGTCTAATTAAACAATAAATACATCATTTCTAATGTATACAAACTAGTTCAGAAATTTGAATTACGCTGCAACTTTCGATAGGCAACTCCTTCGACATTAAGTTGTTGCGAATATTGCCTACAGTGAATACGAAAGAATGCAATCTATCTTAGGCTCTTCGCGATTCATAAATAACCATCGTCATTATCGTCATCTTCAATATTATTCTTATCATTAGTTTAAAACATAAGAAGTAAATTATAAAATAGAATTAAATAATAAATTCTATGTACAAATTTTTCCTCGTTTCTGATAAAAAAAAACAAACAACTTTCTTATTTCCTATGACATATGATAAACACGCACGCACACACAAACACTCAGGGAAGACCGAAAGAGAGATATAGTGATTAAAATTGAAATGCAATAGATTTCTTTCAGAAGAATAATTTTCCTATTTTCGACCAAAATTTCAACGAAATTTGAGATCTTGCGATGGCACTCGATTATGTTTTATTTTTTATTTCGAGTGTGTAATTTTGTAAACTTTCTGATTCCGGAGATTTTGAAAATTGATGTGGTTTGGATATTTATAGATAGACAGCGCAAGATAGTTTAGTATTTAGAGAGAAGGAGTTTTATAAATTTTTTTTTTTGGATTTTGTTTTGAATTTTTGACGTTTTTTTGTTGTTGTTTTGTTTGAGTTTAAAGTCGGGTTCATCGGCCGCAAGTGGGTAAGTTCACTCTGAAAAACGCGTTTAATTCTATTAGGCTCGCAAGGATTAGGAACACAGCGTACATTAACAGGCAGATTCTGCCGACCTTCTTGTCCAGCTTGAACTTGTTCAGCCAGAAGACAAGATAGAGTAGTAGCAGAGATGAGAGCAGCGAAATGGCGCTGTACTCGATGCCTGCGGAATTTATACCCACCTGGAAAGAAATATGCAACTTGAAGTGCAGGGAATATATTATTAAGAATGTTTTTATGTTACCCATCGTTTGCCCGGTATCGTCGGCATGAATGTAGCTTTGATGAACCAGGGCAGCCCGAGGCACAACAGGATGTCGAAAGTGTTTGAGCCGATCGAGTTGCTGATGCCCATGGATCCGTGACCTGAAGTTATATTATTGTAAGACTATCCGGAAGCGATGTTTGTTGAGTTGCTTACCTTGTTTAGATACGATGACGCTGGAGACGGCCTCGGGGACGCTGGTGCCGGCCGCCAGGAAGGTGATGCCCATGACGGAATCAGGTATTTTCAGGGTGTCGCCGATGATGGTGATCATCCAGGCGACAACGTACGAGAGCGATCCGATCCAGACGATGCACATCATGAAGGTGAGCGGAAACCATTTCTTGAAGCGCGGCTTCTCGCAGTCGGGAATCGTGAAAAGGAAGACCAAATGTATGGGCCAAGTCAGGATCCATGTCATCTGAAAAGCAATGAACCGAACGTCGTATGACATTTGCATGAAACCGGAAGTGTAATAAGAACCTGCGTGAATTTCCCTCGACCCGAGGGCCACTTCCACAAACTGTGACCTGTCTCCTCCTCTTTCTTCTCCGGTTGCTTCTCATCCACGTGCACCTTAACGGATCCGTTGAGATGGAGAGGAGGCGGTTGCGGCAACACCTCGTGATCTTCCTCGGGTGGTGAAGGTGGCGCAGGCGGCAACGCCTGATCCGATTTCTCGTTATCGATATACTCGATGTTGCTGTCGTCGATTACGTTGATCTTCTTTTCGCCGTCTTCGTGGATCGTCCTCAGGTCAAGTCGACCCTCAGCAGCCTCTGGCAACAAAGCGACGTTCGTTTTTTCTTCTTTTCACCTAGCAACGCTAACAACTAACTCACCAATTGAATGGGCGGTGCTGTTGTTCTCGGTGGAAGCCTCCTCGGATTTCTTGGAATGTTTCCTAGCCTGCTCGACGCTCCCTTCAGAAACAACAAAACACAGTTTGCAATCTGCAAGTTCGGAAACAGATAACAAAGTGTTTCTTACCTCTGGCGCACTTTTGGATAGACTTGTCGAAGTACATGATCAGAATGTAGACGGTGTAGAGGAGGACCAAACAGAGGGCCTCGTACCATTCGACCCTCTCGTCATGTATTATGCAGATCAGTATGGAAACGGTGATCCCGTATGCTAAGCAGTCCCTCGTCAAGGGCCACCAATCCAACGGCACCACCTGAACTCCACACTACACACATCCAAACATCCAGTTCAAACAAGACATAGTTCAGATTCAATTAATACAGTTCTCCGTTCACTTGTTATACATTGCAGGCGTTCCCTGAATTACAATTCGCCAAATATTATATAAATATATATATATATAATATTTCCATAGAAAGTATGCATTTATATTGTTGCCACGTACGTAAACGATGCTAAATGTAAATTGTAGAATTTAAAAGTAAAGATTATAAATAATTTATCATTAAAAAAAAGATATAATTTTAAGGAATTAATCAAAGTCGCTAAAAGTATTGACGAAGCCTGCACGAGGTGCGTCAAGAAATTAAGGTCAATGAGCTTGAATAGTAAAGCTAAATTAGTGAAGAAAAAATCTCAAGTGAAACATGATAATGAATGGGATTTTGAAGTTAACAACCATCAGTTAATCAAGCATCTTTTGAAAAGGAAGCAATTGGACAGGACCGGACTGGACCGGACCGGAGTGAGAGCATTGTGCAGTCCAATTAAATTTCAATGAACTAAATATAATGAAATACTTAAGTTTAATTTTTAAATATTTAATCGAAAGTAAATACGTTAATTGCAATGAATTTGTTTAATGTTGTTAATAAAATGCAATGGGATAGGGTGTGCATTTGGTTGTCTATATTTTGAAGTCTTACCATTCCGGCGCCGATGCCGCAGCAGGCGGCTACCGCAAGGATGTTGAAGACGGCGGATCCGACGATGGTACCGACGCCGATGTCCCCCTCGGTGATGAAGGTGCCGATGACGTTGACGAAGAGCTCGGGGGCTGAAGTTGCCGCTGCCATGAAGGTGGCGCCCGCCACATCGCTGGACATGTTCAGGGCTTTGGGTGGATGTGGAACGAGAAATTCAATGAAAAAAAAAGAAAAAGTGATAGTTAAGAAGATTGCGCTATGACGATGTTGAAATTTTTTTTAATACGAACCGTGGCATATTTTTTCCACTGCAGGTACGAAGAACTTGTCGCAGACGACAGCCAGCGCGACGAACAGGTATAGAGAGACGAGGATGTGTATCGCGACGGCACCGTCCTGCCGCTCTACCTCTGTGAATAAGTCTCTGGGGAAGTCGTCGATCGCAGGAGGCGTGCAGTTTAGACCTAAAAACAACAAGAAATATATTACAATTGTATTAAGTTTTAATTTTTCTTTGCGAAATAATGGTATTATATCTATTGTTTCAAAACCGGAAAAAAGTAGATGTATGGATTTACTAAAAACACTTATGACGTAGCAGATTTAAAAACAAATTGTAAGAGTTTGTACAAAGCATATTTCACCTGAAAATTGAGAGATCTTAAACTAAATGCAACGTATTCTTATCTAGATTCATCATCGTTTTATTCAAATCTGGAATTTGGTAACGCATTATACGTTTGTTGATGTTAGTCGTTTAATTCGTGTTATTCGAAGTCGCCAAACCAAATAGTTGCGTAACCCCTGTGTATTTACGGTTGGCGTGAGCGTAAACAAATGTTCGAGACCAGATATGAGAATGGGATTTATTGGTCTCGGGGGGGTGGGGTTGGTGGATGTTCTATTGCTTCCCATCCAATTACGTAAAAATTAAGTGAATATGCGTTCGAGTAGCGCACCTATGAGAGAGCAAAGAGTCGCGGAGCAAGAAGAAGGTGGAGAAGGCGGTTGGTACGACGTCGTTGTGACGCCACTTCCGGGGGCCCGGGAGATCGTCTTACTGGAGACCGGATGCCGCGCGGAACGAGATCACAGGGCGCCCAGTAATTTTAACCTAATTACAAGCAATACAACGCAGTGAGAGAGAACGAGATGGAGAAAATATGAAACGTTCATTAGGCGACCTCTCAACAACGTCTATAATTGTAATTATGAGCGGCATTAAACGAGGGAAATTATAATTTCCAATTCCGACTTAGAACAAAGGTTATCTGAAGGATTACCAACAAATCTTGCAACAAACTTAGGTAACCCTAGTAATTCCAATTGTTTTGATAATTATTATCGCTAAGCAATAATGTTCATCGTTGCTAAGCTTTATGAAACGAGGCCTTTATTTAATAAACAATACTTAATACCTTTGCTGTACATGACGCTGTGTACACTATCTACATCGATTTACAAAATGTTGCAATGTTTATTTATTTACGTTTCTTTCTTTTATCGCATTTATCCCAATGCAACTTTTTTTTTTTAATAAATGATTTTCACTTTTCACTCGCGTTTCTATCACCCTTCTGGAGAGCTAACTGAAGTTGACTGAAGGAAAAAATGCCTAAAGTGTCAAACCGTCAATTGGACGGTCGTTAGTGGAATTCGTATCAAATTGAATTTCACACGAAACCTGGAGATTGCATTCCACGTCCTTCCACAAATTAAATAAAAAACTTAATGTTGCAATTAAGTAAAAGCATTTGCATTCGCATCCATAAAATATCTCATCTTCGATAAACAATTTCAGATTTCCAACTTTCACTTTAACAATTAAAAATGTCAAGTTAAATGCAACAATTCGCGCAACCGTAAAGTTCCAACTTATTTTTCCTGTTTATATTAATTTTTTTTTTTTTTAAGAAAAAATGTTTAATAATTACATTAATTAATATTTTTTTTTAAAAGTTACATTGATGCTTGAATTTGAATTGTTTTTTTTTTCAGTTTAAATGTAATACTTGAATGAAATTGAATGATACGCAATTTAAAACTTCCACCTTTTGTTCAAATTCTGAAAGTTTGAAATTTAAAGGTTATATTGTTATAGGTTTATTACTATATTTCTAGGCATTGAAAATCATTTTAATTTTACTATAGAACGATGAGTTATGACAATAAAAATTTGGCAAGCAATTTTAATATAATAATTCAATTAGAATTTTTAAGTTTTATTGCTACATTGATCGAATTTTTCACTTTACTGTTTATTTGATGATGATAGCTATTCAAGGTTTTAGAAATGGCATTGGATACAATAGTATATTGCGATCATCCTTTGACATTAAAATAGAGATATTTATGTTGAAGTTAGCAAATTCACTTTATATTTTTTTTGTCTCTAATGATTAGTTATAATTCGGTAAGATGTAATGGTAACCGAGTAATTGTAATGAATATTTTGGTTTAATGTTATGTGAATTTTTTGAGAAAATTTCATGCGATTGAGTCTGTGCTAAACGGTCGTTCGGAGAGGTTCGTCCGTATGAGTGCGAGTGTGCGGCTAGGAGGAATACACGTAATGATCTAAATGACTTTTGTCATGTCGTTGAGCTAAGTGAGCCCTCACAAATTTCCTAATAAAAGATCATAATTATATAACAATAGTCTCTTCTCTTCTCTAGCGCTGTCCTCTCCTGCATATCTCTCAATACATTCACGTATAACGTTAACGCTCACACGCAGAAAAATAAGATTAAAAATAATGTAACGAAATTGGGGGGAAATGCAAGCAAAGGAAAAATGAAGGAAATAAGAAAAGAAGAGGGACATCATTTAAGAGAGCTTAAGTTTAATTTGCCGGTTCCGTTTGCACGTTAATAAAATAATAAGTTGAGGAGGTTCACCATCAACACCACCACCACCACAACCACCGCGGTGCGGTTATAAACGAAAATAAAGATTTAAAGAGAGAGAATCGATAACAATTGCGGAACGACGGAACCGAATCGAATTGGGATGTGAAACAAAATCGAACAATACAAAATCGAAACCGGAAATCGGTGCCGTTGCATCACACGATCAAGGCTGCAAGCTTGTTGTATATTTTTTTTTGGATTCGTCGAAGGAATTCGTTTGGGATCAGGAAAAATTTGAGCTTCTGGATGAGCGATGGAGAGAAATAAGAGAGATTAAGAGGAGCATCGAGCAAATCATCATCCACTTTAAGCTTGTTAATGAATGGTGCGTGTTGAGAGTGCGAGAGCGTGCACTCCTTCACGAGGATTCGATGGATGATCGACGATTACTTTTTTTTGGATCTGCGTATTTACAATTTCGTTAGTTTCTGGATGTGTTAGGATGAAATGCGCTGATTTGTGAGGGTATTTTTGATGATTGTTTGCGGCGGAGGGCGAAGGATTACAAGTGTTTATAGTAGTAACTAGGTTTACCTCCTGCCAAAGTTTCGAAGTCCATGTTGATGTCCGTAGAACAGACCACTTACTGATTTCAGTGCCGCCCCTTCCACCACAGCCAACAACACTGGACAATAATACAATACAATATTGGACACTTAACTAAACTCACTCACTCACACTCGCTCACACACACATGCATCAACTTACACTCGACTATCACACGCATACACACCAACTTACATTCATCAATTCACTTTAGGAAACAAAAGAAAAACGTTGATGTCGTTTTCCTATTCGCTGGTATCTGCTCTTCGCACATGCACACATACACTCATACAGACTTCCTCCCGCTCCGTTGAACGACGTTAAAATTTGACACACGACTGGCCGTTAAGTGTCAGGTAAAGTTATCAGGTGATGCTGATCTTGTAATCCTCTTGATCTTGTTCTTGCTGTACACTACTTCTTCTTGGTTGGTGATGATGGTGTATTGTTGGACAGTGGCGTGCCGTGCGCGGTGCCATGTGCCGTCGTACAACTTCGCTTCGTCGCTTGAATCTCATCCAGATCGTCGGTACGCGTACGCTAATTTCACTCTTGACTCATTCGATTCATTCAATTAGCCACTGCTACAATTGCAAATCTACGTACGTACATTTGACCGTCCGCTGCTGGATGCTTCGGCCTCACCATCTCTTTTCCTTCCACGCAATTGATCGAATTTTTATACATCAACTCTGAAACTTTTCATTTTCCATTCTCTGTTAGAGGCCCCAGGACTAACATTATTTTAGGGTCTTGGTTTAACACTGTTTGAGGGCCCTCGGATTACATTGTTTGAGGGTCCTGGACTAACACTGTTAGAGGGCGTTAACATTAAGTTTGGAATAGTTATGTTTATTTTTTGAATTAAACATTAAAGTTGATATTGCTCATTTTCAGAGTGAGCTATGAAACAAATTATCGAAATAGGCTATAATATTTCTTTAATGTCAAAATTAACAATTAATGCAAAAAAATCCGATGAATATAAAACATTTTATTAATATAAAATTAATTACAATTCTGAATCGCAATAAATCAAAAATCGATTTGTAGCAATTTATCGGCTCATTTGTAAACAATTCTGGTGTTACTACAAATTTGCGGAATAAACGATAACGCAAAAAAAAAGAAAAAAAAGACAGAAGTTCAAGTGGTGAAACAGGATGAAGCAACAAGTAAATTACATAAAATGTATTTGATTGATTTGAATGGAGGGAGGGGAAGGTGCGATATCGTCGCGTTTCGCGAGATAAGAAAAAGGAATCGAACCGGATCAATAAACAAGATCCATTCGAAGCTGACTGAGCCTCAGAACGACATCGTTAAAATTATCTTAAAAAAAAAACACACACACACGCACACACTGTGTGTCGTCCTCTTGTGCGAGTCGAGGCGCGCGTAAAGATTTGGTCCAAAATTTCATACCTGGGAGGTTGGTGGTGCGCGTTAATGAGCTCGATTTCTTGACAAAGAATCCTAATAAAAAAAAAATAATATGAGCAAAATGTTGTTACGGACTAAAAAATACAAGGTGGCTGTGGTGTTGAAGATCATCGCAGTTCTCACCATAACGATGACTTACGTCATCATCGGCGGTTTGAGCAGCGGAAAAACGATCCACCAGAAGGACATTGGTAAAACACTTTTAATTCTATAATTATAAGTTAACTAACTTTACTTGCCACTCATTTGATACTTGAAAAGTAATTTTTGCAAGTAGTTGCTATGCTTATTAAGTAGACTGCAAATACCTAAGTCAAGTTGAAACTTCTTTTATATACAAGTTAAATAGATTTTTGGAGATTACAAACAAATGCATTAAAGATTACTGAATAATAAAAAGTAACGTTTAATATTTGCCAAATTTAGAGAATACAAATAATTCAGTTTTTACCTTTCAATTAAAAGTTGAAATTAAAATTACCTATTGGACGAAGGTGCATTGCATTTCTTTACACACAAAATGCGATAAAAGCACACCGAGCACACAAATAAACATTATGTAAAGTAAATATTGACAAATTGATTACAATTACCAGACGGGAAAATTTCCACCTCTTGAAAACATAAAAATAACAAACGGTGAAACAGCACGTGCCCTGTTACATCCAGGTGTCATAAAGTCGTTATCATTAAGATTAATATTTTTCCAATCATCTTAAAGGTTAGTTAGCAGAATCATCATCTTTACAATGGTCTCTGGTCTAAATTTATACTAAAAACAGAACAGGAGCGTTCCGCTCGCGATGGTAAACAAAATCGGGTCCCAATTAAAGCGCCGATAATTAGTAAAATTACGTGATTCACTTTTTCAGCTCGAATGTTGTTCGATTCGATAATCTTCGGGGGCTAATTATTGTTGTTACGATAAATCTAGTCGAATTTTACGTGCGGCTTTTATCGGCTGCGATTGACGTCATTTTATTATATTATTGCTACATCTCTCAATTTGAACAATTTTCAGATTGACATGACATATGTCATTTGCATATAGTGTTTGACAGATTTTATAACTTTTAATATTAAAAAAAAAAACAACAAAACGAAACAATGATTATAAAATATATTGGAAATTTATATATTTAACTTTAATTTTGTGTTTATTTTGTTGATGTTGTCATGGTAATTAACATTGTGAGATAATAAATGACTCACCATTAATGTATTATTTTGCAGTATAAATAAACAAAAGACAAAAATTGATCTTGTAATATGTATATTTGTTTGTATGTATTTTTGCTAAAAAAAAATGAATGAATTATTATTTACATTTGATAATAAGATATTATTATTTTGTGTGTAAGCTAAGTTAACATTAGGTTATATACAAAATAAACATAATCTACTTTTTAAATTCTAACTGGTTAACTTACTGTAATCAAATTACATGGACATTAGTAAATATTATTTAGCGGTATTTTATGTTATCTGTAATATTATTTGATAATCGCGATGACCTTGGAATCGTTAAATTTTGCGAGTGGTATCGAAATCTTTGTTGTTGTTTCAGATTTATAAATAGCTTTTAGCAAGAATTTTTTGAAGCAATTATAAAGAAAATGCTAACCGTGTAATAATTGAACTAACCTAAATAAACTAATCTAACTTTTTCTATTTCTATTTTTTTTCCGTAGAGAAGCGCAATTCTAGGAATCTCCTTAGTCTAGTGGAAGGCTTCAACTGCACTCCGGCTGCAATAAACGAGTTTCCTGCCGATGGATTCACGAGGTATCAGAGGCAGAGCGGCTGGGCTATAATTCATGCGTGTCTAGCTTGTTACCTTTTCGTACTTTTGGCCATCGTATGCGATGACTATTTTGTCCCAGCCATCAAGAAGCTATGCGACAGTAAGTTTCCTAAGATGAGTAATCCAGTTATTTCGATTGACCCAAGGATTTTCCTGTTTTTCGCTTATCTAGTCTTGCGTTCTTCCCCAGTTTCCTCAATCACTTGCTTTAAACTCATTAAAATGATATAAATTAAATTCAAGATTAGACTTCAAATTACTGTAAGCATAAATTCTAGTTCTCCATAAAAAATAAAATGCAATGAGACAACGATGTTAACATTTTTTCTATTTTGGTCATAGTTATTGTTATTTATTATTTATTAAATTTGATATTTATATTATTTTGTTATTATAGTAAATTTGATTCTCATAATAGATTTTGTGTTGACTGCAAGAACTGCAATGATTGTGACTTGGAGTCAGTTGTGATTATGTTTTGTTTCGTGCAGATTTGAAGTTGAAAGAGGACATAGCTGGAGCGACTTTCATGGCGACGGCGAGTTCCAGTCCTGAGCTCTTCATAAACTGCGTCGGAACGTTCATCACTGAAGGTGATATCGGGGTTGGAACCATAGTCGGTTCTGCCGTCTTTAACGTCCTCGCGGTTCCCGCATGCTGCGGCCTCTTTGCTAATATGGTAATACAAAATAAACCAAATGTCACTTTATTGCCACTCTGACGCTGAAAATATCAAATTTGATAGTGACATTCAACGCAATGTTGATAACATGCAGTTTGATTGAAGGTGTTGCAATTGGAATGGTGGCCGATAACCAGGGACAGTTTGATGTACGGAGTGGCCGTTCTGATGTTGATCGGCGTACTGAGGGATGGGCAAATCGAGCTTTGGGAGGCTGCAATGCTCGTATCAGCTTACGTTTTTTATATTCTAAGTAAGATATTAATTGGATTTAGTGTTGAGTTGCGTAGATGTATGTTTTTACTTTTTGCAGTGATGTGCTTCAACGATAAAGTCATCAATACCATCTACAGGATAGCTAGATGTTGCAGGAAACGCAGGAATCATTTCAAAGAGGTCATGAGCGAAACTCGACCACTTTTGAAAGAGAATGGTAACTCTTGCAAGACTAATGGGAATTCTATTAGTATCGAAGAAGTGTTTGACACTGAATTAACTTTGAAGGATTGCGAAGATTTCGGTGCGTAAATAGCAATAAGTATGAGATGGTATTAATTTTTATTTAATAAAAAAAAAAAACAGAAGAGTCGACCAAGCTGTGGGAATGGCCGAGCAGTCATACTGTATTGGGGCAGATGTTCTGGTTGGTTTCTTGGCCTATTTCGTTCGTGCTCTGCATAACAACGCCCGATTGTCGGAAGTACCCCAGGTTGTATGTATTCACATTCATCATGTGCATCTTTTGGATAGGCACCACATCTTACATGGTAGCATGGCTGATCACGGTCGTAGGTAATTAACGGAACAATTGATTGATAATACAGCTTTTCTTTAATCGATTGTTAAATTTTGAAGGCGATACATTGAATATACCGGATTCGGTCATGGGATTGACGTTTCTGGCGGCCGGAACGAGCGTGCCGGAAGCCGTGTCCAGCGTCATCGTCACCAATCAAGGTAAGTTATGCAACTTAATTCACTTCAGAGTAATATTTATTGGATTCCGAAAATTAATTCCGAACACGTGATTAATCGTGGTGGGTTTGAAACGTTTTTAATGAACAGAAAGCGGTGTATTGTTGGGCGAAGAATGTAATATTGGCCGTGTCATTGTAATAATAAACGTTGATTGATCGATTGGTTCGACGGCATATGAAATTACAACAAGCCGGGCGAGGGTTGCAAAAAAAAAATACGACGATGAGAGTTATGAAAGGGAAACGAGCTCTGTTTCTGCCTCAAAAAAAGGACGCGTATCGCGTTACGGAATGCTTTTAACCTCTTTTTTTTTGTTTCGTTCTTTCTCTTCAGGTCATGGATCCATGGGTCTGAGCAGCTCGATAGGTTCGAATACTTTCGACATTCTGCTCTGCTTGGGTCTGCCGTGGCTCGTGAAGACCTGGTTCTATCCGAAAGTTGCGGGAGAACACGTCATCGATATTAACTCAGGCGGGCTGACCTACAGCGCCCTCTCGCTTCTATCCACGCTCGTCATGTTCTACTTAAGCCTACTGTTCAACAAGTTCAAGTAAGTTTCATCGAACGACGCCATCTAGCGACGCCATCAGAACCTCAATCTATTTATATAAATCCATGATTCTAATCGAATTTGTTATCTATCTCGATTTATTGTCAACTGATTCAAATTTTGCGTGATCATGTTATCTATTGTGCCACCGTTTCGTAGACTACATTATCCTAACTGAAAAATTTGAATTACACAAAATCAGACTATATTCCATAGTACTTGTTCAACGAAACAAATGAAATTGAACAATTCGAACTGGTTTTTAAGAAGCGCCATCTCTCGACTAATATATTTTTGCGATAATATTTAGTATCGCTCTTATCGTCAGTGCAAATTCCCACCAGATTCATCATCATTATTAATACTACTATTATTATTAACTTACTTACATTTTTTTTTACGTTTCACATAATTTTAATTTCATTTCGATCAGATCAGTAGTAAAGGTCAAGCGCGATCGTGCAACTATGTACATGATTTCCGCTTTCTCCGAGATTTAAATAATAAAACTTGTATTTTTCTTGTCCGCAGATTGGATTGGAAGGTCGGCCTCACGTGTCTACTCATGTACATCGGTTTCCTATCGTTGGCATCCCTCATCGAACTCAACGTCTTCTTCCCCGTCAACCTTCCAACGTGCGACAGATGATCCACATTCTTCAAAGAAAAATAAACGATTTTTTACATTCGTAGTTGAAATAATTTAATTAATTTCAAATAGTTTTTTTTTGTAAAATTTAAAAAATCGTAGTTTTATATTCCTTAGAATAAATGCCATATACAGATAGATAAATCCATGCACAATACGCAATAATTGCCAATCACGAAAATAACATTTGATTCATCCTCAACGGAAATTACCCGCTATTTTGTGTGTGTTTTTTTTTATTATCTTCCCACAGCTTTCATCTATTTTTATAACAGGCAGTTTAATTAATCGTTAAACGATAAATAACAACAGAATCCAGTTATTCCAGTCGTTTATGGTGTTTTGTCGGGTCTGCGATAATAGATACGGATCTTGTTCCGATAGAAATCGATGCAGATTGAGTATCATTTTTTAAAGACACTTTTCGTAACCCGCAGTACCAAGTCCTTGATTTTTTTTTCTGACAAAATTTGTTTTCGATAAAAATAAGCATTTCAAATTTGGCGACCAACGGGGATGTAAGTTATTCTGTCAAGAATATTTTTTTAAAATTTATTATTATAAGATGGGTAAAAAAACTAAAAAAAATTAATCATAAGTGAAGAAATGAATAATTCTACATTTGTTTACCACTAATAAATTAATAAGTAAATTTTGGAAACAACGTGGGGCTCCGACATTAAAATTCAGAATCGTATTAGATTTTTAATTCAATTTTATTAGACACTTGGTGATCAAAGTTGTTTATCCCTGAATTAGATGTCTTTTTCTCCTCGCCTCACAGAGAATACCTTACATTATCTGTCGATTGTGCTTATCGCAACTTCTCATTATTATTGTTATTTTTTTAAAACATTTCATTTTTATCATCGGAGTGTTATCGAGACGATTGCAATCTCCCTCGGTTTTATAATACAAATTTTAACATTCACACACTTAAATATTGATCGCGGGGGACCAACAATTCGTCGGCACGTGACCAGAATATGATGATATCATACTTCATCGGAAAGTATGTACGAAGAAATTCGTGCATTCGCAAAGAACAGAGAGGAAGTAGTGGACAAACAGAAACGGGACATGTGTGTGTATACAGACATGGAATCTGGGTCTAGGATGCAAAGATAGAAGAAGGTTATGAAAACACTTCAGAGATCGTTACGAATTCAGGATCTGCAGTGTCGATTAATGCACGCCGACCGATACGAAAGGTCACCACTGATAACGGACGCAGGGCCTCCGGTTCTGCGTCCGTTATCAGTTTCGGTTCTGCGCTGAATTCATAATATCAAAAGCAATTTGCTGGCACTGCGCCTGAAAATATCCAAAACTCTATGTTTTGATATGAAAACTACAAATTATTTAACAAAATATGACTGTCAATGTCAAACTGCATATAACGCCATCTAATAAATATAAATCAACTACAATTTTAAGCAATTAATCTGCTAATTTTGTTATAACCGCAATATGTCATCGAAACGTTAAAAATGTTGAACTACAAATAATGTCACTTAATAAATATATTTAACCTCATAAAGTCATCAAAAAATGAAACGACAAAATTAATTTGACATGTGACGTTTCAAATGTCAAACGAGAAATAATGCCATGTGATTTAAACAAAAAAGCTTCCGATGTTATGAACTGTTACCAGAAAATTTTAAATTCCAGCGTGGAACTTTTATTATAATTAGATTTTTTTTGCATAATTTTTAATCCGAGTTTACGAGTCCTCGTCTGGCATAATTAAGAGGGATAATCCGATTTGGTATTATCTTTATTGTTCGCGTGCCGTACGGGCAGTTTCGCTGCGGTCGCGAGAGTAGGACGTATCTATTGGCAGATAGAAGGAGTGAAGCGAGATAACTTAGCATTATCTACAGTGGATTCGATAAATTGATAAAATCCCATTATTGGAAATCGAAAGATAGATCGCATTCAGTCTCGTTCCGATCGCGAAACAAAAAGCAATATTTTGCAACATTATCATTCCAAATCTCTTCCGTTCGTTATACTCACTTCGTTCCGGTTGTGTTTTTCAATCTGTATTCTTCTTCTTTTGTACAAATAAGCAATAAATCAGGAAGCTTTTGGATATTTCAGTCAAGTTTGACTTGATATGTGCGGTGAGTCTTAGTTTTGCACTATTTTAAATGTACACCTGCAACGAATTTCTGATCCGCTCAAATTATTAATAAAGTTTTAAAATATAAATAAAGGACAAATTAAATGAATCATTAATCTCTAAAAAAATAATAATATTATATTCATAAAAAATAATTGAATATGTATAATTCAGATTAGATTTTATTTTGGAAATTTTATTTGACTTCCGTAATTTTTTGACAAGTTAACTTAATCCGAAATTGGCATTTTTATAGTTCTAATTATGACAAATATTATATTTTTTTGACAGTGACAAGTTTATTTTGACATTTTATTGACAGATTGTCATTGATGTTTAAAATATCAAAATGAATTTCACAAGTGACGTATCTTGGTTGTAAATCCTAAACCGCAAATAAAGAATTGTAGATGTAACCAATTAGACAGGTGTCAAAGTGATCGATGCATCATCAATTTCGCAAGTAATACACAAAACATTAATTTAATCTAAAACTGCATTGTGTTTCATGCAACTTCGGCTTTATATATTTTTATATTTCACTATAAAAAAAAACATTCATGTTTTGAATTGCAAATTTGGTTTAGTCGCAATAAACAGTTGCATTCAGAAAATTACGTTTCATTTGGATGCGACGCGGTGTTCTGTTTTTCAGGCACTCCGCAGATCCTGTTAATTAATTAGTGCCAATTAAAGCTGATTACAGTATTATTTTTTGCTGTTTTGCCTGGGAGTTTCCGCGGCTTCAAATGCGCAATAATATAGAGTTTGGAAAATTAAAATGGAATTGTGGAAACGCAAAGATTTTCCAGAAATAAGACACCCAAATAAACACGGCGAACAATAAAATATGCTTTATTTCTCGACTGCAGAATGTTAATTGCCGTTTGAATTATTATACGATTGTCAGTAAACTCGTGTAAAATTCCTATTTATAAGACGGTCGTAAAGTAAATGTTGAAAGAGGCTTTATTTACACATCTCGTATGATCCACATTTTTATTTTGTTTCATTTGACATTCTATTACTTAAATTTAATATTAGTAAATAATTTTGGTTGAACTTTAATATTTGACTTTAGATTGTCATATAAAAATTTTAATTCATAATTTTGCAGATGTATTTTCAGAACGTAAATCAGTATTAGGTTAGGTTAGAATTTCATTTTTGACAGTTGACATTTTTGACATATGATTTATTATAAACCAGGTAATCTAACCTTTAAAAAAATTGAGAGTTTGAATTTGAACAGCTGATTACAATTTGAATTATTGACCGTTTAACATTTACATTAAGTTAAGCTGAGTTGTCATTCAATTATGCATGAGGTCTGAGTGTCATTTTTTGATGGATTATTTAATGATTTCTCAATTCTCACATGCATAATAGTTGATTTTGTTACAAGTGTTTTTTTTTATATCATGCGTTGGTATGGTAACTGGAGTTATCAAATTTTGGGAGCCAATCGAACGCTTATTTTTTGCATACAATCGTCCGTTGCTATAGGAACAATTGTATAGATAGATAATTGTGTGTTTGTTATCTGAGCACGTGAGATTCTAAAGATTGTGAACGCTGTGGGGGATTCGATCGATTACGCAACGGGTGGCGGCGGCTTCATAATAATTGGTTAACACGAGGAATTCGGTGTATAATGTATGTATGTACGGATGGAAATACTATAGATATAATAGCGGAGTGTGCAAATATTTGGCGAAACACTTAAAAAATGATTAATATTGGGGGCAGCGAGGTCGGACTTCCGTCTCTTTTGCACTCGCTCAATCTCTTAGTTTTGTCTTCTACCCACTCACATCTCCTTTCGTCTTGTTCCTTCTCCTTCCACCCCCACCTTCGCCCGTAATAAATTAAATGTAAATATTTACGATTTTCTTCGGGCTTTTTTTCTACGCCGTTTCTCGCTCTATCCGCACTAATTGTACCTTCAATTTCTCGTGCAAGAGATGTTTTTCCCCGCACGCATAAAGCTGGATTATCGGATAACCAATTACAGCGGAAAATTTATTCAAAATTAATCCCGGAATCCATTAAATCGCACACATAAAACTGATCCCACACGCAGTGTGGATGAACGACATCGGTAATCAAGAAATTAATGTTTCAAAGTATCGCAATTACATTACTACCGCAATCGTAATTAACATCGATAATATTTGCTAAATAATATAATTTCCAGAAGCAAAAAGCTTCCAATTTCTGCGCAATACAATCGGAGAATTAATTAAATGTTCATTTTTTTCTGAATTTTTGCATGAAACAAAATGTGGAAAAAAAAACCTGTTAATTAATCTGTTGAAATTTCCACGTAATAATTACCATATTATCCGTATCTCAACTTCTAGGAAATATTTGAAAACTAATAAATAATTCGCGCGACGTTCAATCAATAAATTAAATTTGTGTCTATGTCAATAGCGAGAATAAAGCAAATGCACGTAACCTAACCTATCTTTATTATTAAAATAAAACAAAAACAACCAAAAATATAACCTCATAATTCAAACGATGACATAATTACAATTAATTAATTAAGCTTATCTCTGAATATAGCGATAAACTATGATTGTTAATAATAATTAGTAATGCTGTCTGTATACATTTAATTATAAATTGTAAAATGAAAATTTAGTTTATATTAAAATAATAATAAAATTTCAAATTGGCTAAAAATAATGTTTAAGAAACGTGTTGTACTTGACCTAACTTGAAATTAAGTTTTACAAAACACTCACAAAAAAGTAGAGAAATTCGCGAACGTTATCTAAGGTGAACTGTAATCTAATCTATTTAAAAAAAATTGTACTGAAAATTTTCGATCAAGACATTTCGATAAATGAATTTCTTTATTATTATACATTTTTTTTAATTATTACTAGACAAACGTTATTTTTTATGTAAAATAATTTTACGATTGATGTTTTATAAATATGTTTGTTGTCGTTGATTGATGTGATGTAATTAGTGTGTATATTGATGATGTGATGTGTGTTTCAGATTTAAGTGCATTATGGGGCTGTGCAGGATAAGGGCAGGGATCAAAGGACCCTCAATTGCAGAGTACACGAGGCGCGGAATCCGAGGCAGCTGACGTGGGAACAAGGACATTTGCGAGCATTGATCGACTGAAATAAACTGAATAGTAAATTACTTAAAAATAAAAAAGAATAAATAAAAGAGTCAATAGAAATAGTTATTGAATTAGTGAGATATTAATAAGGGTATTATTAGAGCTGGTTATCGCCATCAATAATAAATAAGAGATGAATATAAGGAATCCCTTCATCATTCTGCTGCTGGTTTACTCGGGGAACGCAGTGCAACTGGAAGGTCAGTGTCAGTGTCGGAGGTGTGATCATATAGTAAATGACGATAATTGAACGTGCAAATATTTTGATTCAGGTGACGACGCAACGCATCGGGTCATCGTCGGATCCGCATCGTCGGATCGACATGGCCTCGTCAACAGAACGGGGACCCAGCATCATCATCATCTGAAGCGGGTCTTCCCCATCATGTTCGGACGATCCCTGCATCCGAACGAAACCTTCTTGGAATGCAGCAAGTCCATCGAAGAGTTTCCGGAGTTCTTCACCGAGGAGCAGAGGAAGCAGGGAGCCGTCATACTGGCTTTTGTCATCGCCATCTACTGCTTCTCGATTATCGCGATCATCTGCGACAGCTACTTTCTGCCCTGCGTCGAGAGGATCTGCGAGCATCTCAATTTATCTCAGGTAAACTAAATCTACTTCCTGAATATCTATCATCAGTCAGAAACAGACTTGTAACCTAACCAAACAGTGTCATATTCTGAAGAGCTGTCATTACACAACCTAAGAACATAGACCTGTCACATTCTAACCATACAGTTAACAAGTAATTATAAATAGACCTGTCAAAAGTTGACAATTATAAGTGTCATAATCAAAAAGGCAATGAAGATTGATTAAATGACTACATTTTTTATTAGGATGTGGCTGCAGCTACTTTCATGTCGGTTGCGACCTCAGCACCTGAGCTCTTCGTGAACATCATCGGAACTTTCGTGACGCGCTCCGATATAGGAATCGGAACTGTTGTCGGATCTTCGATGTTCAACACATTAGGCGTAGCAGCCATCGGAGGTCTCGCCACCAAAGCGGTAATCCATCAAACCTTCAATTTAAACTGAACCACTGATAATTAATGTATTTCTTCGCAGCCAATCCAGCTGGACTGGTGGCCTTTGACGCGCGACACCGTCATTTACGTCATTGCCATAATCCTGCTGGTTGGTATCACCTGGGACGGCCTGATCCACTGGTACGAGGCTATGATTCTCTTCATCGTTTACTTTATTTATTTCACAGTCATGTTCAACAACGTTCGAATATCGAATTTCTTCAAGCGCTGCCTAAAGAAAGGTACGTGTAGAATGGGAGAGGGCAAATCTCACGAAATCGATAAATTAATCAGAAATTGTTCCAGAAGTGTCTAACGATCAAGTAAAGAGTTGCATCGAACTGAATACGGTCAGCTGCATCGAGAGCACCAAACGTTACGAGGAGCAGATCAACGAGTCAGATCGAAACAACAATGCGCAAAGCGAAGACGAACCCGATCAAATTGGTAACTAACCTCCACCATATAAGAGGCAATCAATTTAGTCAATCGTTATTTTTTTCTTGCTACAGAGACCATCTTTAAAATACCCACGGGGAGATGGTGGAACAAAATATTCTTCGTCTACACCTGGCCCATCAAGTTCATGCTCTTCATCACAGTTCCAGATTGCAGGAAACACAGACGGATCTATCCTCTCACGTTCATCATGTGCGTTATTTGGATAGGACTCAATTCATACATGGTTTCTTGGATGATCACTGTAATAGGTGAGTTCATCACCTTAATATTGGACATTTGCAAATGACATTGTTGACACTTTATAATTTAAACTAATATTGTGATCATGTAAAACTGTCTTTGAGTGACAGTTCGTTATTATTAGGTTATTATATGCAGATATTGTTAATTAGATCCGAAAATTGTAATGAGTAGTAATTAGCATGCAGATTGAGTTATTTATGGGATCGTTAACGAGAGTTGTTCGGAAGTTTTGGTGGGAGCATTAACGATCCTTGTTAATGCTGCTTCTTCAATAAAATTTTACATTACTGTCCGCAGGTTACACGTTGGGCATCCAAGACTCCATTCTAGGTCTGACGTTTCTTGCGGCTGGAGGATGCCTGCCCGAAGCCATCAGCATCACGATCACTTCGAGGAAAGGTCAGTTAACTGCTAGTACGATGATGGGTGTTAAGTTAACTATTGGTTTGTTTTGTGCAGGGGAGGGTGCGATGGGCGTTTCGAACGCGCTGGGCGCGAACACCATGAACATCCTGCTTTCCTTGGGTCTGCCGTGGTTCATCAAGACGACGGTGGTGGGTCAGGCGAGGGCGATGTCCGTCATTCAGATAGAATCCGGTTCCATCGAGTATACGATCCTCGCTCTAATAATGGTCGCAATCACGCTGTACCTGACGCTCTCCTGCAGCAAATTCCGGCTCTCGAGGATTAACGGCATCGTCCTCATCATCTTCTATCTTCTCTTCTTGGTGTTGGCCATCGTTTCAGAGCTCGTATTCTTCAATAGAATAGAATGCCCCGATTAGACTAGACTCGACAAAACCAAAACTTTCCTCATCTTTCTTCTTCTTTTTATTTATCTTTACAACTACAGGACGTTTCGCAAATAGTTTTGATATTTTTTAAACAATTTTTTATTTATATTTAGCCGACTAAGATTTTATTACATATTACTTTTCTTTCCTAGTTTTATACAAATATTGATTCTTTTTTTTTTAAATACAAACACACACACTCAAACGGAACAAATTCATTTTTTAAAGTTTATTAGTACTGTATGTTTTCGTTTCGCGTTAATTTATTATTTCTAGTTGATTTATATAATATATATATTAGTGGAATCGTTTTCAGATCGTTGAAAAATATGAAACTGTGATAAAATTTGTAGATTTAAATGATTTTATTAAACAAAAAAACCAAATATTTTATTACGAATCACAGCTATTTATTTTATTTCAATATCTTCTCCTTCGCCATTCTCATTTTTTTGTCTGGTTTATTATTTAATAAATGCTTCACAATTGTCGTTTGTCTCATGTTTTTATTGTAATTTTTCAGTGCAGAAAAGTTTACAAAAATAAAAATATAGAAGAAATGTTGTGTTTGTGTTGCGCTTCAGTTCGCGGTTTACATTGAGAACCGAGCAAAGTAAACTGTTTCCAGCTAATAAATTCCGCGGCGAGAAGTTCGCTCCTGTTTTATTTTATGCTTCTTTATTTTCTATCCCATTTCGATACTTCGCATTCAGGACATTTCCACTAAACGATTGTCCGCATATTGCAATTTTTTCCGCTTTGTCATCGACGTCATCGAAATGCAGTTTCGAATATGAAAGAGAGAATGCACGAATGCAAAAGTGAGAAATTGGATTAGGATTGCGGCGGTGGGGGCGGCGGCGTTTAGTAGTTTTATTGGCCGTTTTAAAAATATACTCTTCGGTAAATATTGACTTTCTTAATTGCGGCCGCGTTCGCGGACGTAAAACAGAAGCAAGCACATTCAAATTGAAATACACACTATATATCTCTTGCACTCTCTCTCACTCCCATTCGCATATACAAACACTTTTCGATTGACTATTTTTTCATCGTTGGTCAGCTTCCAAAAAAAGTATATCGTGCTATTTTTTAAGGTTACATTACATTTAAGGTTAGGAGAAAAATTGGTTAACGCCATCTATCCAATTTCGATGTAGCTCCTAATAAAACGACAAATATTAAATTATGTGTATAATGTGTAGCTGTCAATTAAATCGGCAATGCTTCTCTTGGCGGAAATTGTTGGAATATTAATTAAATGTGTCCTATTAGGAAGTTTGTAAGTTTTGCCTTTTTTCATAACATTAAATTTGACATCGTTTATTTTTGTGTTGGGCTCTGCTGTCTATGTTTGCTCACGATATTTCATAAGATTTGCAGCGTTTCGTCGGATTGGGTCGGAATTGCACGAAAAATAACGTTCAACTTATTGCCGTAAACTTGTCTTTATTTCTTCATAACAATATGCTTTTCATTTAAGTAAACAAAACAAATTAAACTTATCAGAAGAGAAATTTATAAATCCAATTCGTTGATTTATCTCAAGTTGTAAACTTTAGCCACTTTAACTACCGACCGAGATAGAGGGTGCTTATAGATTTTCATCGTCTTCCCATTGCAGTCAACGACAATGTATGTAGATGCAGAGAAATCCATTATCCGAATTGCATAAAGCACGTCCTCAGTATATTAATTAATTATGCAATGAAATTACTTGACTCACGTATAGTTCTTATATGATGCTTCAGATTAAGTTCGCTTATGATAATATTTATTATGGTAGGTTAAAGTATTTTAAGTGAAAATAGGTAAAGTTTATAACCTTGATTCGTGTAATCCGTTTATTTTTAGTATAGAAATGCGCTGAAATAAGTATAGTTAGGTTGGATTGTGGGCGGATATATCCGCCCGGTCTATATTATGCAAGGTTATTTTGTGATACAGTCTTTTGAAGACGTTATAACTCTGGATACAAAAGGGTCCGCAATAAAATAAGTGGAGATTATGAATCTTTGATAAAGCTTTGACGTTATTTGTTTAATTTCGAAGGAAAGTTTTTGAAAGTGGAATGTTAATTATTTGCAACTAAAACACTCGTTGGAAACAATACAAATAATTTCCGCATTTCACGTAAACAAACTTATTAGAGAATTGATGTAATCCATGCTGTTAGTGTGTGTGTGTATATAAATAAGTGGATTTGTTTACAACGTTTTCAGAAATTCCATCGGGTTTCTAAAAATAACCGGAGCAAATCCCTATCGAATGAGCAAAAGGATGGCATCAATCTCGATTATGCAACTTCAATTATAATGTTTTTGCCTTTCTGCTCATTTCATCCAACTGGATTTCATATCATTTCCGAACGCATCCATACGGCAATAATGGAAAGAGTTCTCCAATTCCAGTCACATAATCGCAAAAGAAATCCCATCAAGCCGACTTCCGTTTGTTTTTCCATCTTTGCCGTTGCTCTTGGCAACAATTCCGTTCGCACCCGGCGCATCCACTAAGTTTTCATCGCAAATCCTCGTTTCGTTCAATATTTTAACAACGTGCTCGACGTGCATCAAACGCAAACACAATCGCTGTTAATTTATCCTCGGATTGATAGATTTTCGAAGTTTACAAACAGTTTACTTGAATAGCTAGGCATCAAATATAAACTTTACGACTCATCTGCAAAGTCGGTGTTTGCGAAAATTTCAAATTAAATTATAAGTTGTTGCGAAACTTCCTTAGGAAAGTGAATACTGCAAATTTAGTCCGATTGATCAGAGTAAAAGCAAAATCAAATATTTTTTTTTAAGAAGCTGCAAACTGCGTTTTGAAAAAAAAAACAGTTGGCAGATGGTGGGCAAGGCGAGATCAAAGTAAACAAACTTCAAATAAAACTGTGTTTACACGTTTTGCAGAGGCGATAGTTTGTTGAACATTCGGCAAAATAATAAAAATAAATGGGGAGCTCTCGACCATGATGTTGAAGCTGGCGAAGAGGAAATGAGAGAAGATGATGAAAAAGCAAAAAAAAAAGGAACGCGAAGAAAGAATCTCGCCCACTCGCTACTAATATATATATGTGCATACTATATAGTAGTATATACATACAGACGGAGAAAAGAAGGTCGAGATAGCTCTGGGAACGCGTGCAGAAACAAAGGCGAGACGGGAATTTATCGGATTTCAAAGAGCGGGAAATCTCGCTTGTTTCTTGTATGCGTTTATTTTCGTTGGTGGCTTGATTTATGCGTTTCGCGTAATTCAATATTATATATTTGAGTAGACAGGATGTAGGAATAATAATCCGACTCGAGTGTAAATCGAAAACACGGCAAAAAAACACAACCAGTTTTACCCTTACAATTTGATTTTCTCGTCTTTTTCAAGAGTTTTTCATAATTCGGAATCTGTGTTAAGTGATAATTACGTTGCATGAAAATTATTCAATAAAATTGTAAAATATTTATTGTAACGTCAGATTTATAACTCTACTTTTATATTATACGCTAGGAGCAGGACTGTCGAAAAACAAATATCTAGGCTACACTTTAACCTACAACTTTTATGGTAAATATGAATATTTTAAGTTTTTTTTTTAAGATTAGTTCTCAACGAATTGATTTTTTTTCTTAGATTTTAGTTTCAAACTCATTAACTTCGTTTTGAAATTGATTTATTTGTCCTAAATTATTATTCAATAAAATGTCAAAATAGACTTTTTAAATTTGTAAGTTCTACCTTCAAATTATACGAAAAAAAAACTTACGCACCCTAAATTATGTAAGCTAAATATAATTTAACCTAAAAAATACATTACATTGTATTTACTAAGTAATGACCTAAATCCAACTGAAATTAATCTAACCATTCAACTTAATCGAGATTGCCCATAATCTTCTCTAACTTAACCATTGCAAACGAATTTAACTAAAAGCTAATAAGTATAAGATAAATTGATCTAACCTAATAGAATTTAATCATAAGCTAACCTAACCTAATTTGTTTACAAAATGGAAATTATTTATACATCAGGACATACACCTCATCTATTGTTTTTATGTTCGAGTCGAATCTATATTTTTAAGGTATTTGATTAATGGACCATTTTCTATAAGTTTACAAATCGGGGCGAGTTTGATTGAAGTGTTTGCGCTTGAAATTTCAATTTGCAATTACTATCGGCGATCCAGTGTCCCGGAATTCCTAACGGAAATGTGTAGATTTAGCATGATTGATCGTCGTTTGGTGGAGGTTACCTAAGAGTTCCCGACCTTTGCTAACCTTGACATAGGCAGACAACAAACCAATCGCTTTGACGTTTATTTGACAGGTCCATCTCGTTCGTAGGCGGAGGCGGCGTCGTCGTCGACTGTTTCCGCCACCGCCTCTGCCGCCGCCACGCTCGAAATATGTAATACATGTTTCAGTCTTTATCAGGCGTCTCCCGAAGTTCGCTGCTCGCCGGTTCGGGTAAAAACTTTCGCGCGCGCTATCACGCAACAACTACAATCCGATAAAAGTTTAAAGTTGCTGAAAGCATTCACCAAAAGTTGAGGACGTCATTTTCTTCTTTGGAAGCAGTTGGTAAGCCTCAATTTATTTTTCTTCTTCATCCATTCAACACGTTACGATCTAAATTTACATCTTAAATGTATATTTAAGTAGCGCCGCAAAATTTCTAAGCGTAAACTTTTGTCTCATCGTCGAGATCGTGAGCGACGGAGAAACGAAGAATGTTAATTCAACAATGCCAGAGGATTTTTGCGTTGTCTCAATGCCGATTCAATGGAACGTTCAAATCCTGAATGCAAATTAAATCAAATTGGATTCCATTGTTGGATTCGCTGAAACGAAAACGTTTACTGAAAATATTAATTCTTTTGATAATTTAATAATCCGCATTAGTTTCGCCTCTCGAAATAAAATTACTTCAATTTAAACGCATACGTATATTTACTAAAACTTTTGTGCATGCAAAGATTCTCGAAACGAATGTAACTGAATAAAGAAGCGAGAGGTTTTATATATGCAAACACTTTACTTGAATTTTCAAACTTTATCAAAACCCATTTCTGCATACAATTGTACATCATACCTAAGCGGATTTGCATTCAAATATTTTTGTTCTCGAAGTTACTTGAAATGATGCATGTTTGTTTGTTTCTACTTTAAAAAAAAAAACATATATGCAGCATATCAAAATATTTACATATAAAGTATTCATATATAAATAGAAAAATGGAGTACCACAGGGTACTTTTTAGCCACAAATCAAATCATAATTTTATTTTTTTTATATAACATGAAATTAATTATTAATTTTAATATTTTGATAATTTATAAACAAAAAATTATAAGATAAAATAAACGTTTTTGAAATTGTTATGAAATTTTCTTCATATTTCTGTAAATTTATTATGCAAATTATTGAATAATTACTAATTTATTATATATTGAGTTTTTTTTTGTATATATTTTATTTGCATGTACGTGGAGAAATTTGAAAAATATTAAATTAATTCAGGAATTAACGTTAGTTGTGCAGTTTTTAAAGGAATTGTCAATTTTATTATTAAAAAAAAAACAAAGATTCAGAACTTTCATTTATTTTAAGACGGACATTTGACAGCTCAAAACGTTTATTTACTATTTAATGAAGATTTGATTACTACGCCAGCTTTATTAATTATATGGCGGATATATCCGCCTCTCGTCCGTTAATACATTTACTTTTATTATCGGTTTAAATATAGGGTACTTAGTTTATTGGTTTAAATGCAATGTACTTAGACACATAGTAGAAGCGTATAAATAATTGGGTTACTTCGCAAAAGCCATCGCCTTCATGGTTTGAGATGCGGAGGATAATAATGGAAATCTGATTAAAATTAACAAGGAAAACCGTGAACACGAAACGCGCAAAGTTAGGGGTTGCACTTGCAAGATGATATTGTGTCGGAAGGATAATGGATTGCGCGACTGCAATTAATAATCGCAGAGGTTACGAGTGCAGATCCTGCATGCGTTGAAGAATATGACCTTCCCGCGAACGACGCGAACCTGAATTGAATTTCATTTGGTTCCGAGGGCGGCGAAGCTATTAATATTTTATTTGCAGGGGTTGAGCGACTGATGTCGGAATGCAATTCTAAATAATAATAATGCGAGGCATGTCTGCAGAAATAATTTGTACGAGCGCTACACTAATGAGCTCAGAAGCGGAAGGAAGTAAACACGGGGGAAAAAAAGGAACAAATTAATCTCGCGAAATTTGTTTATGCAGCCTTAATCCGGCTCGAATTTAGATCGGTTCCAAGTATATTTTTATTAATTTTTTTTACGGTCCAAATATTTGATGAAAGCTTCTCCTCCCCATGTATGAACGGACGGGGCAATAAAAAATAATTTGATTAAATATTATGAAACGTTGTTTGCACGCGGGATTTGCACAAATGGAAAATGTATATAAATATATATATTCACAATTCCGTTCTGCGGGAAGCGAACAAATAAGTTTCGTTCGTAGCAGCATTTTGAAGTTTAACATTTATCTGAAACGTCAGTTTGTGGTTTGCTGTAGGCTGGTAGTGAAAAACACCGATCGCAAATAAGAATTGTGGGTGTTTACATGGAGCTTAGCGGTAGCGGCAACAACAAAGCTCGATGTTGATACCTATACCAGTTCCGCAAATGTTATCAGTGTGCGTTAAATTCAATTCGAAGCAATGAAGGACATTCTCGATTGTTGTAAACAACGTAACCTTGGTTACAGATAACGCAGTTGAAAACAAAAGGTGAGATGCGGAGACAGGATGTTTGTCTCGTTGGACAGTTAGACTTACAAGTCTAAGTATAAAACTCGATCAAGTGCTTAAGTCTTAATTCAGAACAACATTAAGATTACATATTTATAATTGTATCTAATTAAGACTCAGTCTTAGCTATAACTTACTTGGCATCTCTAAGTTTAAATTATAATTTTTCAACTAAAACATAATAAAGAGTACACAAACTAATTAGAATATCGATCGTTTACTTACCATTAAGAATGTATGTCTAAAATTCATTATAATTAAGACTAAGTCTAAATAATACTATAATCTCAATATTAAACCTAATTAAGTATATCTAAAACTAATTCTAAACTACATGTTTAAAAATAAGTCTAAATATCAACTGTCAAAACGAAAATTTGGCATATTTTTTCGCTCATTAAGAGCTACTTTTGAACTAAGATTCCCCACAATGGCCTTGCATACAATTTTGTAAAAGTGTCTACTGTGTAAATAACAGGGCGGATATATTTGCCGCTTATCAGTTAGTGACCAGTATAAGTTTAAAATTGTGTTTAATACAGACTACAGTTTCAGTCTAAATCGAGATTAAGAGTAAATGTCTTAGACAATCTAGGACAGAGTATATTTGAGAGATGTAGAAAAGTACGATATTTTTTTTGCGTTCTGTGCTTGAAACTTTGTTTTATGTCAAAGTCGAGCATTAAAAAAAATGGTATGAAAAATTGCGTTAAACATCGCAGGCGTTGATCGGTTTATTGGTGTTTGATGTAGCTGGATCATCGTCTACATATTTCATATTATCATAATCTCCTCCAACCGGCTTACTCATCGGAAACACTGTTTAAAATTCCTCGCATTCAATGCGATGGAATTTATATTAAGAAATGCTCTCTCTTTATCCCACGTTAATTTCACGCAAAACACTTATCGATTTTAAGTAATTAACATTCTCCGTTGCGCCTCATACATTCCAGTTGTATTTTATCGCATTTAAAAGCTTATTGAAAATCTATAATTTTAATCACTTAATTTTTGTAGATAAAAATTTAATTTTTTTTTTCGCAAGAAATTCATTCATTAACTTTCTAATTTATTTGTTCTTGTGGGAAGAATAGCGACAATAAAAAAGAAGCAAATATTTGTAGTTTCAATTGAAAAAGTTAAATATTGCTTAATTCCAATTGATTTCAAATCAAAATATGAGGAATTACCTGTCGATTCAGCAAAATACCTTGTGTCTCCAGGGAAACGAAAAATAAATGGTACGTCCGTTTCGTCGATGGAAACAACGATTACGCAGCTCCGGAAAGTTTTCTTTTTTATATAATTCAATGCAGGCGATTCCGCATCGTAAAATTCAAAATAATTTCACTTTCAGAACTCCTTCCGAATGTAATTAAATCTCACCCTCTCCCTTAATGAAACGAACTTTGCTCCGGTTATGCCTTTGTTTTTTCTTTGTTTCGCGATGAATATTTCAGGAAAAGTATTCTCCGTAATTATTATTATTCCCGAGTTTTTCCTCTCATTTCTCCGCTGTTTTTTTTTTCGTTAACCGTAAATCTTATCGAAGAGAGGAATAAAAAAATTGTGGAAATTTAAAAGCAAATTTTAGCTTTTTTATTTGAATGTAATAAATAATTTCTGAATAAAATAATATTTTGTTAGAAACGCGACGTCAAAGTAGATAAAATAAGTTATATGCATGTGATTTTTAACTGCGGCTTTTGCTCTCGACATCAAAGGATTTTCTCTTTCGTGCCAACTCTTCTCCGATGACACGGTAATATAGACATTCATAGAACTTGTTCAAAATAAGTAAAAACAACGAAAGCGTTACATCGCGTTTGAAGTAAATTCAATTATCGAGGAGAAAAGAGTAGAATTTGAAACACATTTAATTTCCAGTTAAATCCGAAATTAAACCGTTCTTTTAATTTTCTATTTGCTTCGTTTCGTGTTATTTTTTTTTTTGGTCTCTCGACCATTGGGATTTTCAATTACATTATTCCCTTGTCTTCCGAGATTTTATTATAATCCGTGTTCAAATATAACATCATTATCGTCGTCTTTGCGGATTCCATTTTCTCCGTCTCTTTCTTACATTTAACCAAGAATTTGTTTCGGAAAATTTAAATTGACTTAATTATTTCTGCCACTCGAGTAATACTGCATAATTTATTTCATTTTTGTTGCAGATATGCGGCGGATATATCCGTCCTATTTTTTACACAACGGTAGCTCTCAGTGATTAATGACGCTGTTAATGATTGATTGATGAGTATATTCGTCTTTGATAATGTTTTGACCTTATTCCCAAAATGTTGAAAATGCGTTCTTGTTGTAAATCTCCGTAAGCAAATTTGAAGCAAAAAATCAATATTAGAAGAAAATACTGTACATGGTCAGTTTTAACACGTGTTTTACTCTCCCTCGTAAAATTGTCCGTTTCAATCTGCGATGTTTTAAAGCTACTTCATTGGAAAATTATTCTGTCTTCACGACAAATGTTTTAATTGAACTGTTGGTTGCATATATCAAATTATTTAATTTAAAAAAATGTGGAAAACGTAACATCATCGAGAGGTGAAGTTTTTAATTAAAACTTGGTTGTAAAAAGAGTTTAGTTTTTTATTTTATTTTACGATCAATATACAATTTCCAACCGAACGGAAGCTCAAAGCCAGAACATTTTTATTATTTTCGCTCTAGCTGACATTCGCATTGTGGCCTTGTTTTTTCTTATGTTCGTTTTCTTTTATTTTCATCCCCTTTTCATCGCCTGTTCGATTCTAATTCGTGTGTTTAGAAGCGCGTGGAGAACGCTGATTGCAACGAGTGTTAAATGGACGAGCAACTCAATTTGTTCTCGAAGCCTGTCCATTGAGCATGAAGGCAAGAACGGAAAGAAAATGAGAAAAAAGGAAAAATACAATGGGACACTGAAAATTGCATTAATTTATCAAATCCGGGATAACGTAATAATGCGAAGACGAGTAGCGAACAATTTATTGAATTTTCGCTTTCTTTTTTGACACCCGAATAATTTAGTGACGTCAATTCATCAGTTTCGAATCGAGTTTTTAACAATTATTGATTGATTGATGAATTAATGCAGGTTTATAGCAACTTTGGATAGGTGAAACGAATCGGTTTAATAATTTTGTTTTAAACTTTCTAAACATCTATTGTTGCATGAATTATTGCTTTAATATACTAATAGATATTATCAGTTTATTCTAAAACCAGATGATAATTCCGGTGGCTTCAAATTAAATCAAATAGAAGTGCTGCAACAACAGAAAGAAATTTATGATTAGAAATAATAATTGACATATAAATATAAACTGTCAAATTTTGACATTATGTCATTTTAGGGTGATTGGCTTACTTCTTTGGTGTTCATGAAGATGCAATGAGCCGTTTTGAAGCATGTGTCGCAAATGTCCGTTCCCACTGAAAAAGTTTGAAAGATTAAATTTTGCGAAGGCAATATAGAAATGAAGTTACCCTGTGTTCCGCATGTCTTTATTGGTTCAACGTAGATGTGCTTCAGGCTATCCGGAACTTTGGCTATGGCAGCTTCGATATTGATGGTGCCATCTTCATGCAACTGGAAAATTAAAGTTACAATTTGATCAAATAAAGTTTTTTTTTTATTTTACCAATTTCGGTGTGTCGTACAAACATTTCAGATAGCATTTGAATGTTTGATCTTCAGGGAATTGACCGTTCCTCGCCATGGAAATCATTTCTGTAAAGCAAATCGATGACAATGTTTGCACCCTACATAAAGCAGTGTGTACTAACCTTCAGTTACACCCGACTCGCTGACGCATTTATCATGCAAGTCGTCGGCCAACTCCTGCAAATCGGCATGAATATCCTTCACCTGAAAACATCTCAATTGAAACCGAAAATAGTCCAATCATCTTGATAACTTACTTGCGCTTTGACAAAAAGAGCCAACGCGACAACAAACACACCGATTTTAATCATCATCTTTTCCGCAAATCTGATGCACATAGACTTTGAAACAATTTCAAACGAAACGGAGGACTTTATATACTCGAGTCGAGCAATTAAATTCATTAGAAAATACATAAAAAATTAATGTGATTTTTACATGATGATTGGGAAGTGTCGACGACGGCACGCGATCCGCAGATCAAATCTTTTCCAATTTGCATAATACGTGGCAAAAAAACACAGGACGCAAAGGCGTTCGATAAAAAAAAACAAACGTTATGTAATTTACATCGCGATCGTGATTAATCCACGAATCATCCGCAATTGATGTCCATTAAGCATGCCTGATGATATATCATCACGCAATCGGAATCGTTTCCAGCGATGAAGCGAGGCACGCATCCTCGATGGATCAATGAACTGTCAAAGTAATGTGCACAGTTTATACTGCGAAATATTCGTAATCTAATCACATATCATCGATTGACAATTATATGTCAACTGTCACATTTAATTTCCAAAGTGATATTGTGAAAAACTAATATTTCGTTTCCATTAGTTATTTTAAGATTGGTACAATTGGGTTAAATATGTGTCATAAATAGACAGAGTACTTCACCTCAACCTCCCATTTTCGTACCTTGCCCTCGTCTTGTTGGCTGGCGTAATTCCAACGAAAATTATTAGCGGCAAAGTTATATAATTAGTTTGAGCAATTTTTAGTTGGCGCTGCTTTTGAAACGGCGCCAAATAAAATTTTTAGAATTTGATTAATTTCCTTTATCGCATGATAAAATGACTTTACTTTATTATGTCGTTTACGATCAATCTTTGTTTTCACTATTAAATCCCATGTTATACGTTTTAACGTCGAAATAGGGCGGTTATAAAACTTTACCCAACAGTCTATATAACTGTCAACTAAATGATAAGTCACTATATTCGAAGTGGGTATACCCAAAATTTTGTATTAATTTGGATCAAATTCGATAATTCTGTGTACATGTCTCGGGTTTCGTGCGTGACCGTCATAAAATATAGAAATGCAAATAAAATCCACCCAAAAAAAAAATTAGAAGAAAATTCGTAATCCTCGTAATGTTATTTTAATTCGCACTCTGTCGGGACTGGGAAAGTAGCAGATGCGAAAAAATCTGTTAAAAGTTTTTCTTTAGCAATGGAATAGTTAAATCCCACGTAAAAAAAGATTTTCCGGTAATTTTCACCGCGAAACTTTACAATTAAAACAAATCCAAAAGCTTTTCATAGCGTTTTTTAATGTTGGTATTGTATTTCGTTTTGTAGGTTAAGAGGGTGCAGACCAGGATAAGTTGGCAATGTCCGAAGACAGATTAAGGGAAGTTAACGAGCAGATTCGGCAACAGTGTTTGAAGTTACTTAAGAGTGAGTGTTTGAGGGGTTGAAAAAGTTTCAATTTTATAAACATTCTGATTATTTTTTACAGGGGATGGTTTCTGTCCGCCAATTGCGACGGAGAGGAACGGTCACGTGCTGTGTTGGCCGGCTACGCCTCCGGGAACTGTTGCCAACACACCGTGTCCTCCGGACGATTCATTTGATGCTAATCAATTCGTTTACAAGGAATGTTGGCCGAATGGGACATGGTTTGTCCATCCGGAGTCCACCACCGGAAGGGATTGGACGAACTACACGAACTGCATAAATAACGATGAGCTCGAGGTAGTACAATTAATACTTCCAATACAATCGCAATTCCCTTTTTTTCCGCAATTTGTTGTGTTTAAATATTAACTATATTCGTGGCACGAAGCGCTCGGTCCCAAATGGACTTTAAAACCTTTACGACCCATAAATTCGGAATTACGCCCTCACCATAAAACGTCGATATTTCAATTTGTTGCCGTTCCTCTGGCCCTTTAACTTTTCTCTCTTTGTATTGTTCGGCAGTTCCACACGTACATCAATAAGCTCTTCGTCATAGGCTACTTGGTGTCCCTGGTGGCTCTCATCATTTCACTCACGATATTTCTGCTGTGTAGGTAAGTTTGCAAGGTCACCTAGCTAATCGATGCTCGCCACGAAACTTCATAGTAATTAAACTTTTTAATTGCCAAATATACACATACACACATATATTGTACAAATTTCCTGTCAGGTTCTACAAAATGAAAAGCCTTTGTGAATTGCAACAATGGACTAAGAAGCTTTCATTAAAATCTCATATTAATTAGGATTTTATTTAAACAATCCTAATGACATTGACAATTTAAAATTTATTGTCCTTAACAACTGTCAATAGCAACAATAAAACGATCTTAGCAATTGCTATAGTTTGCATAGCAACCATTAGAATTTAACACTGATTAACATCGATGGGAATTTGAATTGATTGTTTCCCTTCGCTCTAACTTGAGATGGGTTTATGCGTGGGTGGAATAACTCATCATCTGAGATGGACATAAACATTATGTGCAGAGAACGGTAATTGCGGCAATGAAACTGGCAATATCCGGGGAAATCAATCATTTTTATTGTTCGATCCACATTCCAGCAATTCACTTACGCTTTCGCTCAATTTTCTCTTTTTACCAAAATAACCTGCTACAAATTAGATTAATACCTACTCCCAGCAATACGAAAATAAAATAAATTAAAAAAAAATGGTATTGTTACTCGAGCGGAGTGAGTTATTATGAACATCCATGGAAACCAAAATAAAAGTAATTAGCTTAGTCGGATTACAATTTGATTTATAACTTTTTCTAAATTAATTTAAAATCTATACTGAAATAAAACGCCTGACGGTAACTGAAGTGCGAAATTGTCATGATCCGTTAAAATTTGAATTTAGAACGATTCGATTAGGAGTGAAATGGAATCGCAATCATCCACGAACCCTTCAAACTAAAAGCTTAAATTCAATTTATTCTAATTTATGTGTGGAATCTGACCGATGAACCTAGAAATGCGTACAAATGTTACAGGTCCTTAAAGTGCATGAGGATTCGCATCCACATACAGCTCTTCCTCTCATTCATAATGAACAACGTGATGTGGATCATCTGGTATCGTGAGGTCATTCCACGATCGGATCTCTTCAACAGCGATAACCCGGTTAGTGTGTGATTTACTGCAGCCTATGATTTGTGATCGTCATTCGTTTACAATTTTTTATTATTAATTTTGTTTATTTCGTAAATAACAACAAAGTAAATATTTTTTGTCATTAACAGCTGCCACTTTTATGAATTCATTGATTTGCGGAAATAAAAATATGAAATGCCAATTTTAAATTTAAAATATTTTACGGTTAATTAAATTAACAATTATTTTTTTGCAAAATTTAGTTTTGGTGTTCGATACTGGAATTCCTGCTGCGTTATTTCTTAGTGGCTAATTACATGTGGATGTTTTGCGAGGGTTTGTATCTGCACATCTCTTTGGTGGTCGTCTTCGTTAAAGAGGAAGTAGCCTGGAAGTGGTTCCTGCTTATCGGCTGGGGAGTTCCTCTGTTGATCATATCGCTTTACGTCACCATCAGGATCCACGTGCTCGAAGACACCCAGGGGTACAAACAAAACTGTAGCACGAAAGCAACAAACAACGAAACTCTTTGTCTTTCTTACGTGTTGCAGATGCTGGATGGATCAAAGCGAGGCCGAGCTTATTTATTCGGTTCCGGTTTGCGTCACCCTCATAGCTTCATTAGGTGAATTCAATTATAATTATCGATTATCGTCAAGCGCTAAATGCCTTTTCCGTCCGATCGTTTCAGTGTTTCTGATCAACGTGCTGCGAGTGATCCTCACCATAATGCATCCTAATTCCGATAATCCGGCTCCTGCGAGGGTGAAGAAAGCTGCGAGGGCCGCATTGATTCTCATACCTCTGTTCGGATTGCAGTACGTCCTCATCCCATTTAGACCGGATCGTGGCGATTCGTACGCTCACCTCTACGAATACGTTACTGTCGTAGTGACATCATTACAAGTAAGTCCGACCATTTACATTTTCAGAAATTTTTACAATTACACCACCATTATCGGATTAAACGGATCCAAAAAGAAATCCCATTAGGTATACAAACAAATCCCTCTGGCCGTTGTTTACATTGACGCAAGTACGCCATCTATGTCTTTTTATTATCGTTTTTTTTTAATCTTTGCAAATGATTAAAATTAATAGTAGTTATTTTTATTAAATTATGAATATCGCTATTATTTAAGATAGTTGAGTAAAGTTTTAGCTTGTCCAGAAAACGTGGGATATTGATTTCAATATAAATAAATAGTCCTTGAGTCCTTTATTCGCTTTGTTTGTTTAGGCCGTCATTAGCGGTATTTGCTTTTGAGTCAGGACCGTATTGCAATGGTTTGTTTAACCTTTGTGTTGCAGTCGATATTTTGCGAAAATTAATTGCGTACAATATTCATAGCTTTAAAATTGACGTGAATTGGGAGTATTTAACAGCTTGTTGCTAGGTTACAAAATGAAAAATAATGGAAGCGGCGGTACAATAGATGCAAACTTACTGCATGAAAGACAAAAAATGTAACGGATCGTGGAACTTAAATTGGTGACCAATTTTGATCGTTAGCTTTCATTAAAATAAATTTGGTTTTATTGCGCATCGTACAAATGATATTGTAAATTGTAGATGTAAAATCCGTTCTTTGATATGCAAATACAAGATGCGAGTGTTTAGGGCCTGTGCGTGTCGTGTCTGTTCTGCTTCGCAAATCAGGACGTCCATCATGCTATCATGGGCTTCATCAACAAGAGATTGTACGCCTCTGGATGGAGCAATTACCAATACACCGGAGGAATGGACAGCGCCGGTGTCTACGTGATCAACGGAAGCAACACGAACAGCGTTCGAATGCTTTGACTAAACCGGAAGTCCGGAAATAGGGACGACGAGGGACGCGTTTTCGCAACGAACAAGAGGGAGGACGAGACCATTGTGCAGCTGGAGCAGATCGACGCCGTCGAAGAGGACGAGCTTTGAGCGACGCGTCGCGACGAGGGAAGGATTCAATTTTCCGCATAGAACCAATCTAATTTCATTTATTAATTAGAGCCCCATTCATCCTCAACAGCCAAACTTCCTTTCAACATTTAATTTAAGATTACAATCGAAAACACATTCAATAAAAATATTGCACTTTTAATATGAGCAAAAAGAAAAAAAATCACCATCTGTTGTTAATTTATAGCAACTATTTTTATTTATTTTTAAAATTGTTGATCATTTGTTCACCCTGTATATATATATATATTTTCATTTACTTATTGTGCCACATCTAGGCTACTTACTATGTGTATATAATATTTATAATAATGATAAGATAAGTAGAATTTAAATTGCGAAGCATTGTTTGCTCATTGAATTCAATTGATGACAAAAAAATAAATAAAATAATAATCGTGTCCTATTCTTTCGTAGATTAAGATCACTTACGTAACATATAAATTATGTAATTCGGGAATATACGCTTATGAAACAAATTTAAATATAACAGAAACACGGATGTGGAAAGAAATCTTAGGTAAATGTATGTAATTGATGTACATCGATCAACATTGTTTTCATTCGTTGATTCTCTTTAATAATCCTATATAATCACGGTAGTTTACGTCACTTTGACATTGATACCTGTCAAGATTAATGTATTAGTAGTTTATGCATATGTATATATACATTTTTTTTTTTTCAATTTTATTAAATTGTTTTATACTTTTTTTTACAAATATTTTTGTCAAATTGTAATATTTATAATTAAAACTTTTCTGTCAATTTTTGTATGTTTTTCATTTGGTTTGAAAATTTGTAAGGTAAGTTATTATTTAAACGAAATCAATTTTGACAGCTGTCAATTTCGTAATTACATTGTCAGATGTCAAAATTGAAATGAATGGGTCAACTATACGAATGCAAATTCGGAAATTGAAACGGTGATTGCGTTTTATGTGTTCGCAAAATAAACGTCAAAAGCAGATGAGGTTTCATGTCGAATGAAATTAAAAACTATTCACCAGGGATATTTCAGTGCCGAAATCGATTTTTCTGATTTTCTCTATGCAAATGTAGTCAATATTTTTTTTTCTGTTCATTTATTCGTTTGTTCTTGCTTTTTTGCGGATTGAATACCAAAAGAACAATAAGTGAAAAATGAAAGCGCGGTGAAACGAAACAAAAAAAACAAAAACAAAAATGCAAATCGCATGCGGCTAATTGCGTCCATTCATTCATATTTATTCCATCCATTTTCACTTTTTTATTTTGAGATTTCCGAATGAACGACAATTTTCCACGATCGTAATTGCCGTCGTCGTATGGTAATGGTCGTTAATTTCGATCCTTTTGATTTGCATAATGACCGGCATCAGTGCGATCGAAGGATAAACATTCGGTTATATATGAGGACGATCATTCATTGATCCTTGTGTCCGGCAGAGAGCGAGGGGAAAATATTCGAAAATGGCTTTGAGGTTTTTCGCTGCTTTTCTCCTGTTTTCCATCGTCAACGTTTTGGTATGTAGATTTGTTCTTCTGGTTTTTTTTTTGAGCAATTAAGGATGATGGATGGTTTTATATTCAGGCGGTGCCAGAGGAGATGCTCGAGTTGGCAAGATCTTTGCATAACACTTGTCAGGCGGAAACTGGAGCGGCCGAAGGTAATATTATAGTTAAATTTTATCTCCATAAAATATGCAATGTCAAGGCCGTTAAACAATATATCAAATTAATTTAATTTTTTTTTACTACCTTAAACGTCAAATTTGACATCTTGCGGGAAAATTAAACAATTTGGATTTTTATTTCAATGAGTAAAAGAGGCCAGAGTCAAATGTCAAATTTGACAACTTCAGAATGTTTCGTATTTTTTTTTAATGACTTTTTAATCATTTACAAATAATAGAAATATTACAGATTTGATCAATAATAAGTATTTTCTTTTTAATGAGACAAATGTCAAATTTGAGAGCAGTAATTTAAATAATTCGGATTTTGTTTTTAAATAACTGAAGGAGACAAGTTGATAAAATTATTTAAAAGTAACAAAATTATTTCAAAAAAAATCAATAATCATTTGATTCTACCGAGTGAAACTTCAAATTTGACAGCTTCAGAAAATTAAACGTTCCGATTTTTATCATTTATCTGTTTATGTAGAACTGATATCGAAGGCGCAGAAAGGAGATTTTGCTGATGATCAGAACTTGAAATGCTACATCAAATGTTTAATGAACGAACTGGCGGTGGTAAGTATCGAAGAAAATTACTATAAAATAGAAAATTTGGGTACCGCTGTATTTGAAGTATAAGATATGGTGGTGCCATCTGGTTGCTAATACCTCAACGCTGTAAGTGACAAGATCAATGCTTCATAGACAGATGGCACAATTTTCTCAACGTAGTCCACCCAATATACATAAATTCAAATAGATGAATTTAAATTGAAAATATTCACATTATTTGTTACAATGCAGATGGAAGATGATGGAACGGTGGACGTAGATGCTGTGGTCGAGTTCTTGCCTGAAGAGCACAAAAAGGACGTCGAGCCGGCAGTAAGAAAATGCGGCACTAAAGGTAAATTACAGAACGCAGTAAGAAATGCAGTAATGAAATAAATAATATTTCGTTTAGTTGGAGCCGATCATTGCGAAAACGCTTGGTTAACGCACAAGTGTTATTACGAGAACGCACCAGACGTAAGTTCTGACCAAAGTTACAACGATAAAATAACTTTTGTATTGTTTGCAGCATTACTACTTGCCTTAGAGATGAAGCGAAAACATCGATACAATTATGCAACGAGTAAATGAAAGCAGCATGCAAGAAGCATCAGCAACGAATCTGTAAAACAATATTTTAATAATAAGAAGCAACGTTAAAACATTAATTTTAATTAATTTAATCCTTAATCCAAGTACATTAATTCTTCCAAATATTGATTTTACGTAGATTAACAAATATAAACTTATATTAGATTGAATCAAGTTTTTATGGTTAAATTGATGAAGAAATTCCGAAGCGGATAGGGACGATTACGGACAGGAAACAAAAGAGTGTCGCATAATTGGATGACGATTGCATAACGAATCGAGAGTGGTAGTCGTTTGTTATTGAAAAACAAATGAATGGGAATTCGATGTGACCTTTGATGGTTACGCGAAATTACATGCATTATGCACGTTCGACGCGAAATTAAAACAAACCTAGACGAGACGATTTCGAGCAACTTCTTCCAATAAATAAAAAAATATATATCAATTCAATTATTTCTCATAAAGTCAATAGTTTTTTTTTATGAAAATTCAATTATGATTAAAAGTTTTACAAGATGCAAAAATATCAATTTATTTAGTGATTTTGAAATGAATTGGTGAAAATAATTGAGATCTTCCAATTGCGTTTCCATGAAACGATATGATTCCATGCAATTTGAACGCAGCACGTAAACCTATAATCTCCTAGGAAACGAAACAAAAAATAAGAGGAAACAAACACTTTGATCACTATGCTCGTGCAATTTGTTTACGTCTGGGAATTCGAAATAAATTTTAAAAAAAGAAAAAGAAATCGAAAATAAAAATCAAAATTACGAACGGTGGGGATTGTTCTATAAAAACCTCAGATCGGATTTCAGAAAATTGTAAATCTTACGAATCGAGGCGCTCGAAGAAATCAAATATAATTTAAAAAAATGCCACATCTCGTTGCCGTTTGTTTAGTGCTGATTGCGTCTGCAACACAAATCGTGGTAGGTTATTTTATTAAAAAAAAACAAATATTTTTATTGTTTAATTTTTGTTTTAAATTTCAGACTATGTCTGAAGAAATGATGGAACTTGCCAATATGCTTCATGAAGAATGTCAGGGTGAAAGCGGCGTTCCTGAAGGTATTTAAAAATAAATTGTTATTTTTAATATTTAATATTTTTTTAAATTGCAGAATTGATTGTTAACGCAAGAAAAGGCGATTTTTCCAGCGACAACACTTTAAAATGTTATATTAAATGTCTGATGGCTCAAATGGCTGTTGTAAGTCTTCAATAATTATGGATAATTTTGGATTTTATCAAAAAACACTATTTTTATTAGATCGACGATGATGGTACTATAGACGAAGAAGCCATGATCGCAATCATCCCTGAAGAATATAAAGATCTGGCTTCCAAAGTCATCAAGACTTGCGGAACTAAACGTAATTACATTACGAGCAATTAGAAACAACATTTATTTTTTGTTTTTCAGATGGATCTGATGTTTGTGACACGGTTTGGTTGACGCATCAATGCTACTACAAAGAAGCACCTGAGGTGAATTCTCTCTATTCATTTAATTTAGTTACAGAATTAATTAAATATTTCTATTTTCAGGGTTATTATTTACCTTAAGATTGAAGGTATTTCGAACCATATAATTTAATCAACAAAAATATTATAAACTTACTACTAATAAAGCAAGCAAAAAATAAGATAACAGTTTTTTTTTTAAATTTTACTATATAATTTATTATATTTCCTAATATTTACTTTGTAATTCAGAAATTATATAATCTTTCATAATTTATGTAAAATTGCTACGCGTGTTAAAATCGTGCATTGAATCCATTAATAACTAATAAATATCCGAACTGATGATTTATGCATTTTACCGCAGCTGAACAAAAAAATCGTAACGAGTTGAATGTAAACGAAAATGTTACGTTTGCATTATAACTTAAACGTCAAGGTCGTCTCGTATTGACTAATTGTTGGTGAATTACTGACCCACCTGTTCAAATTAGATTAATTATTAATAATATCGAATGTGTCACGATCATCTACCGGTAAATCAACAGAAATAATCAGTGGCAAACATGACGTTGTTCACGGATGCACTGAAAAACAACACTAAGGCTTTCTGTCTGAATACGAGTCAGCATGGATTCAAGTTCATCTACTTAAGCAAACGGACGTTGCTTGAAAGGTAATTTTAGCATTCGCAAAATAATGCATTATTCTATATTAATTTAAAACAAATCACTGTGAAATCTGTTATCATAATATGGAAATTACAATTTCAATTATTCATATTTCAGAGAGTAATTGGGGTTGAAACATCACATTTGACGTCATTTGATTATAAATAGAATTGACAGTTTGTAATGTCAAATTTGACATTTTGTATAGATAGATAGAATTGACAGTTGTTTTATTTGACATTTTGACAAATGACTGGTTATGGAATTGACAGTTCGGAATGTCATATTTGATGTTTTTAGGGTAATTTGAATTGAAAATATTATTATTGACGTGTTTTAGAATAATTTGGGTATTGGTGATCATCATGTGTTTAATTGCTATCACAATCTATTCGATGCTGATCTACAATGCATACGCGAATCAAGGCTCCACCATAACCACGGATACCACCAACAACCCGTTATGGCATTACCATTTCCCGGCAGTAACCATCTGCAGCGTGAACAAGATCTCCTTGGATCTAGTGGAAAAGCATGCAGGACTCTTGTGAGTACCAACCGTTACAAGATTGGAGATGTTACAAATAAATCTATTTCAGCAAAAATTTTAAGAATACGAATTACAATATAAGCATGTTCAAGAAAGATCTGCACTATTTGCATCAGCTAATTTATCCGAACAATAGGCAACACTTTTCATCGTTGCCTAGACTACAGAAGGTGCTCGACCAAAATAATCTGACAGCTGCGTATCTTTTAGACCTGCTGTCACCAAAGTGCACGAATATCTTGAGATGTAAATGGAAAGGGGACATTCGCAGATGCGCTGTTCTTTTTAAGAGAACTCTTACAGTTTTCGGTTTCTGCTGTAGCTTTAATTACTTGGCTTTGAACGATGAAGAGACTAATCATCTTACGCCTCAGCGTATCTCGCAGTGTAACTATAAATCTGCTCTTCATATGTTGATCAATGTGAGACCATCCAATTACGGCGCCTACGACATGAAAACTTATGGAGTTAATGTACATTTTTTCATATTGCTTTACACATTTTATGATATATTATATTGGATTTAGGTATTCGTGCATCATCCATTTGAATACGTAGATTGGTCCACGGAATTCGTGCTTCTACCACATTCCACCACAAACTTTGTTTCGGTTACTCCTCAAATTACCTACGTTTCTGATAATCTGGTGGATGTTCATCCGAAAAATAGAAAATGCTTGATGAGCTACGAAAGAAAACTGGATAAATTCCGATCGTACACAAGGCGTAATTGCATGACGCAATGCCGCATGGAAGTCGTGCGACGAAGATGCGGTTGCTACCCATTCTATTACAACTTTCTCAATGGTAACTATGGAAATCAATAAATTTTACAGCTATCAAAATGATTGCTAACATGTTACTTATTTTATCATTAATTAAGATTAAAAACAATTGATTTCAGGATCTAACGGCAATCAAATAAGGACGTGTAGTTTGACCGATGTCTCTTGTATTGCCAACATAAGATGTAAGATATTGTTTTTTTTTTCATCTGAAATCGCTGCAATAAACCTCTTATCCGCAGATGATTTTCTGCACGCCATGCCTAGGATGCATCATCACACCTACTGCGATTGTCCAGAAAATTGCGAGTACACCACTTACAACATGCAATATTCCGGCGGAGGTATCAGCAAAAACAAAGACATAGCTTTTTCTAGTGTTGGGTGAGACCTTTTTTTCTACATTCGATTATTTTATAAATCACTAAAGTTTTGACACTTCGAACTGTCAAAAAAAAACTTTAGTTGCTTAGTAACAAATTGTAACAATTTATGGTGGATGCGCCCGGTGTAACGTTGATTGCTTTCGTTTTAAATTGTTTAGAAATGGTATTTCGATCGAGAATCAAACGTCGCTTAGGGTTTTCTTCGGAAATATCGTCTTCATCAAAAACAATCACACCAGACAATTTGAATTTTTTGCTATTTTAGGTAAATTTTATAAAACAAAATCGACAAATATGTTTAGTGTATTTTCACTTACAGCCCTTTTGGGAGGATTATTGGGACTTTTCAATGGTATAAGCATTCTGTCTTTGGTGGAAATCGTTTACTGGTTCGTGGTTAAATTATTACTGCAGATGAAAAACGATAGAAAAGAGGATGAAAGATTGAAGAATAAGAAGCAGGAGGAGGATGGAAAGGTATCGAAAAATGTTTACTTCTTGGAATTTAAAAACTAATTTAAGAATTAACAATATGTTTGTTTTAATGTTAGCTTTAACATTAAAAAGAATATATATTTTAAAAATAAAAATTGGGTTTTTTTTTTATTTTGTTAACTTTCCTATTGAAATTAATTATTATATAATTCATCAAATCATGTAGGCAACTTTTCAATCAGCAAAAAGTGTAGACTTAGAATGGCAGATGGCGTCTAAATGAAAATATACTTGAATTTCAAATAGATTTAGCCCAATGAAGAAGCTTGACGGAAATAAGAAGAACAAATAGTTATACAATTAAAGTCTTGCATTAACCGGTAAAATTTAAGAAATTAATATATTTTTTTTAAAATTATTTATGTTAATATTTGTTGTGTTTTTTTTTTAAATTTCTAATTGAAATTAAATTTAAATACTAAACTTTTTGCGTATACATTTAAGAGAATGACTTAAAGTGTTGATGTATCTAAAATGGAAACTTCCGTTTGTCTTGTTTTTATTTGTTGAATGATGCAACTCGATAAATCTTCGTTTTCGTACGATAATTCGATTTTGATTAAATCGGGGGCTTCGGAGGGCGAAGCGAACAAGTGAACAACGTATTTGTTTATTAAGGAGCATTTGGAACGTTCCCTTGGGGACGGCAATGGGGGAGTTGTTTAATTACGTGTCGCTCGGGGGTGCGGAGGTAGCGATGTTTGATTAAGATCGGTTTATAATTTCATTATTTAATATAGTTTTGTGAAGAAGACTGGAGCGAGAGAGAAAAAATGCTCACACGCTGTGCACATAAACAGGGAGAGAGAGAGAGATGGTTGTTAAGTTAATGTTCATGTACGCCCATAGCGGGGGACGATTTTATTAAAGTGCGAGACCCGAACCTCAAAAAATCCACCACCCCTTTGCGACACCCCCACCCCCCATCAACGACGTGTGTGCGTTAATAAAAGCGATGGGGGCTCGCGGTTTTTAATTAATATCCGACCCCCAAGATTGATTGCGCAAAAAAGTACACATGGAGAGAGAGAGAATGAAAAAAAAACTGACTGAAAACTATAAAATTCACATAAATTTCGTGTCCGTAAAATCAACGCCGCCCTAGTTACAATTTAATTTAATTTTCGAAATGCTAACGTGAAGTTTTCCGTAAATCAACATAAACCAAGAATTTTATTACGAGCTGATTTAAACTTCTCTTTTTCTTATTTAATTAATGAAAATGTGATTGAAATATTGAAGTAAAAATTAAATTGTCAAAACAAAATTTAAGTTATAAAGTGAATATTAAACTGTCAAAATTTAAGCCTATAAAATAACAAAATATTGAATATAATTAATGATGTTAAATTATCAGTTTATTTATTTTGGCAGTTCAATATTCAACTTAAATATTATATTTTAAAAATTATTATCACTGTTTAATGATTATAAAAAAGTAATAAATATTATTTTAATCAACCATTAACCTAATTGTTATTAATTATTATTGTAATAACATTGAGAGAAAACGAATTGAAATAATTCAACTGCAGATGTGAACTTTTTTTTGATTGTCGGCTATTGTGTGAAGTCAATTAAACCTGAAACTTATGTGACAGTTAAAGTTAACAGTATGAAATAGCACTGAGAGAAAATGCGAATGAAAAAACGTAATGAAGCAAGGTTGTGGTGACCTTATGATTCGACGCTTAATGCATCGATAATTGCGTACAATTATGTAATTATATTTAATTTAATCCGTCATTACGATCGAATCCATTGAATCTAATTTGCTCGCCGTGCATCAGGTATAATATTAGAATAATTAGTTGCATTGAAGATGTAGTATATAGTGTACAGTGTGTTTGAAGTGCGGAATGGAGGAGGAAGGTTGATGTGGTGGTTGGAGGAGGAGGAGGAGGTTTCCATCAAAGGCCACCTACGGGGGCGACAACAACAACAATGCACACGCCGGGAACATCTGCTATCGCTAAGGGGAGTCGGCGACGGACAACGGGATCATGGGGTTACTACCTATAACACTAGATACCATATGATACCATTATATGGGCGCCTCAGAACAGATCCGACAACAGCAAATGATAATCGCAAATGCAACCCACCTTACGCAAACGTAATCACTGTCAGATGATAATGGGTGATATGTTGGTTGTCTAATCTATATCTATTATAAAATTCGTTAATTTTGAACTATCTATGGAATAAAAGCACATGAAACATCCTGATGACGTTGATTGAGAACACTCTGATGATGATGTTATGTCAATGTCAAAATGATCATTGATGACGTTAGGTCTACGTACGTTGATCAAAGCAATTATACAATGCGAATGTCAATTATAGTGAAATTAAAAAATGTATCCGTCAACTGTCAATTGCAGTAAAACGTCATTTTTAACAACTGCAATGTGTCATCTAGAACTGTCAATTATAGTGAAATGTCATTTTTGACAACTGCAACCTAATTTGATTATTTTTTAATATTAATAATTATATAATGTTATCTGTGTGAAAAATTGAAAATCAATCGGTTATTAACAACTAAATTCTAAATTTGACAGCTGCTCTCTGTTGTTATTTTATTTTTTTAAATATTAATTCCGTTTTTACCTCCCTAAATAATAATTTAATCATTTCGTTGGGATCGGAAAATCATTAGAAATCAGTTATCAGATAATTAAAATCGTTTTGCTTTCGGGACAGGTGATATCAGTTTCATTTATTCTAATTTGTGTCCGTCACCGTGCTTCGATAAATATCGGGGGGAGGCTCTTTTGTGAGAAATCATGGTGAAGAGAATGCATCATGAGGTAGAGAGAGAATGCACTTTTTTTTCTTGTTTAGAATTTATCGTGGAATTATGCCGATGAATCGGTGCGGTTGGTCGTTCCGGGAATTTCGCATCATTAAGAAAAAAGAAATAGAAACTGTGCAAGAAGGGCCCTGTTGTTTGACCGTCGGTAGAGTGAAGAGATGAGAAGACGCCCGTCTGTCTACCGTGGATGAAGAAGAATCCACGATTAGGATCTCCGCGAAAAAAAATATCTCCTCTTTCTCTCTCTGTTTATGCGAAGATCTTTTCTAAGGGAAGCAGCATCATTTTTTACGTTCTTGATTAGTTTTTCTGTTGTCTGCTTGACCTCAGTTTCGGTTGTGCACCTGTGCCCTTCTGTGCCGTAACGATATGCTGGTCAAAAAAAAAAACTGAAAAAGAGAAAATCTTTCTTTTTTCGTAAGACAATTTATCACCACAAAAGAATTATGGCATGTGTATAATATATTTATAAAGTGTCTTCTCGTCCGCTGCTTGTGCTTGTGAGGGGTATTAAAAAAAGGGACTTTTGTCCGTGTCCATTGTGTGCGACTTTCGACTGTGAAAACTCTCTTCTCTTTAATTTCTTCTCACACACACGCAAAGAAAGTGAAGAATTAAGGATGGAAAAAAGGAGATTAAGTAAAGAGCGGAAAAGAATGGTGTCCATTTCACTTTTATTGACTTTCGACCGATGAATCGGCGAACAATGATGAGAAATTGATGAAGCGAACGACCAAAGAAAGAAATAGAATGGTAGAGAAGAGAAAAAGGGAGGACACCCCCAACAACAACAACTAAAAAAATATATTTATGTATATATAAAAAACGACTAAATTTGAAATTAATGAACTCGTTCTTGGGATTTTCCCTTCCAAAGAATATATAATATATATATAATGGTGTACGTTTTAATCTAAACAGTTCTTGGAAATAATCTTGTTTATCATAAAACTATTATTATTCGCATATTTTATACATTTTTTTTTACAATTATTTTCCAAATATGTAAATTTTGTAAAAACTAAAGTAAACTAAATTCTAATTCTTAATTTATTAATAATTAGGAGCAGCTTCTTGAAATTTCAACACTTTATCTTATATTAATTCGATGTAATTTTATGGTTGTGGCAGTAAATTTCAAAATCCAACAATTCATAACCTAATATTTGACATTGACGTTAAATGTCATTCGAAATTTATATTCCTTAGTTGCATCGCGATTGGAGAAATCACCGCAACGTAATATCTCTAAAATTTCCCACCCTTACGATCGACCACCATTACCACCTACATCAGGTGACGGAAACAAAAGACGAAGGGGCGTCGGTCTGTCTGCTTTGTTTCTCGACGATTCCCCGAATTGCAGGCAATTTATCTCCTCGAATGTGTGTGTGTGTGTGTGTTTCCTTTTGTTGTATTTGTTTGCGTCAATGATTCTCTTTTTTTTTATGTATATATACATATACATTCATCTTTCCATCTTCTTCCTTCATTTCGTCTCTCTGTGCGTGGGGGACAATAGGGGGTTGCATCGGTGGGAATCACGCACACACATCTCCAGAGAGATAGAAAACACCTTCGCCCACCTGTTAAATTTCGCATAAATCTTATTCGCCGATGGGTTTTGCGTTTCTTTCATTCTTTCATTCTTTCTTCGTTTCGAATAACCTTTCGCCCCCGCCGATTCAGACGCTCTCAATGATTATAAATGATGCTGGATGAAAAATAGGATAGACAGCACCAATTCTTTTTCTCAATTTCTACAATTCTCTCATAAACACAAAAGTTAATTAGATTTACATAACAAAATTGTTTCAATCCATTAATTAGGTTAAATTTGACAAGTGACACAATTGTCAGTTGATCAGAACGTTTTTATTTTCATTGATTAGTAGTTGAACATCGACGCAACTGTTAGTTGAATTAAGTTAAGTTAGTTATAGTTTGTAAAAATTTAAGGTTTGACTTTAATATATTCATATATGATTACTGGAAAGAGTTAAACAAGAATCAAGTATAGTAGTTGGGTTGGTGATAGGTGCAATTAGCAGCTATTAGTTGTATTATAAATACAACTCTGAAGGTTGGGGTATTCGAAATAAATAAAAACCAGAGACTAAAGTTGCGAAGATTCGGAGAATTCTTTTGGGTGAAGAGGATGATCGATCCGGATCTCTTGCATCTTATTATAAGTGTGTTGTTTATTTAATAATCCGTTGTGTGTTTCTGAAGGTGTCACGCGTCAAGAAATTAAAGTCTTCACGGAGCGGAGCAGCCTAGGCGAGATTAGGATCTCGGATGTTGTTTGGAAGGAGTATGAGAGATGGAGCAGGTAATAATAGTGCCCTCATCCTGAATGGCATTACCATTTTTCACCTTCGAGTCGTAAGTCGAGTCGATTGGTTTTCGGTTATGCAGCAAAAATTGGATACAACTTGTTGTTGGAGCCGCATTATGCTGCTTTGTTGCCGTTGTCATCCCTCGAACGAATTCGGCGAAAGTATAAAGAGGACACGTGCCTAACGAGCCGCATTCAGTCGAAGAAAAAAATACAGATGAAATGTGCGACATTAGTGAATTCCGAATTGAAGCAATTCCCCTAATGAAACGTAATTTATTTATTGTTTTGAGATATCTCAGATGAGATGAGATGAGATGGCGCAGCTGGGGTGGAGATAAGTGCTCGACACAACTCCCACAATTCTGGATGTAATAAATGTTTGCTCGCTCGCTCCTTCCTTCCTTATTTTCATCTTTCCCTTTTCCCTTCTTCGGTTCGCGGTAATGCGAAGGAAAGAGATGAACAACAGCGACAAAACAACCAAACAGAAAACAACAACAAGAGCGATATGAAAAACGCACTCGCACCGTCACCGCGGGTGGTTTTTATATTGCCACTCTGTCAATTTTCTCATAAGTGAATTGCCATTTGTTTTTATCGGCCCTCCCTGCACGACGCATACGACACACACTGCGATTTTCCATTAAATGGAAACTATGAAAAATCGACTCCCGTTTCGACATCCAATAAATGCCTTCTCTTTCTCACTCTCCATTTTATTATGCACGACGTGCGTTTAGTTTCACTTAACGCTGTGTTTTTCGCCCGCAGCATCCATTCTCCAATTTCCCACAATTTTAGTTTAAATCGTGGACTACCGAAATTTTAATAATATTTCATGGTTGATTCAAATTACACAACTGTGTCATATGATCATCGACATAGCACCAACAAAGATAAATTTAAATAACTTCAACTAAAATCCAAAGAGTTCGGTGTTACGTACAAATTATTCAATTACTTAACATTTCGGATATTTTGATCAGTTACTATTTCTATAGCACCGTAGTTTTTATATTTTTCAAATTTTCAAGAAAACTATTTTTCTTTTTCAATTTTCATTATTGCACATTAAGGAGCGTTGAAATGTTGAAAACAAAAAGTTACTAACAAAAAAACTCTTAATTGTTAATTTTAATCATCGGTTAATGACCGTTTGAAAAGGAGATGAAACTGTTCGATAATCGAATTAATTCTACGATCATCTCAACAATTTAGGTATAGAAACGAAGGCCATTATTATTATTATTATTATACGATCGTTTCGATTGTGATGATTGCAAGATCGCCGCATTCGATCCGCAATTAGTTCCAGTTAGAAGCGCCTTCCTTGTTGCCAATGGGAAGAGAAGAATCGGAGAAAAACAAAAGGAAACACGATAATGAAACGAAAAATAAAACAAGAAGTCGAAGAAAACGCGCAGCACTTGTTTTAATGTAAAGGAAGAATAAAAAATAAAGAAACAAAACGAAGACGATAAATGATGGTGCATTTATTGCGTCCCCGCCCGCTCTTTTAATTACTGTTCGGCTGCGGTTAATTAGAAAGTGTAAATCACGGGATTTCATTAGGCGTTAAAATTCATTAAAACAATCATCGCAGTTTGAAGCCTGTCCCGCAATTAAAACGATGCATCATCCGAGCCGCCCCCATACACACACACAACATCGTTTCCGTTTCCAAGGAGCGAGTTGGAGAGAGAGAGAAAGAGTGAAAAACAGATGAATTTATAAAAAAAAAGAAAAGGAAAAAAAGGCACCACGGGGGTGTTGTGGTAACACTGCTGCAGCCGCTGCCGCCCCCTTTCTTAATTTGTTTATAACGCGAGCGAGCGCTAATTCCGCGCCGCGCGTAAGTTTTAATTAATGCTCACGAAATTAATTTACACACAGCATCCAAGCGAAAAACGAAAAAGGTTCAAGAAAAGAAATAAGGAAATAAATTTAAGAACAAAGAAGATAAAACAAAAATTCCTCAGTTTCCTTCCATTAATTCATTAAAATTAATTCATTGCCGCGATCGCCGCTTTTAATTTAATTACGATCTTCCTAATTGAAACCACGCAATTTATAACATTGCTTTATTTGAGAAAAAATAACAAAAAATTGTAAATTAAAAATAAATCTTTTGTGAATACAAATATTGCATATATTACACAGCAAAACGGCAAAATTCTTAAATTTATAAAATTTACTAATGCAGAAGATCATATGATTTAAATAATAGCAAAACAAAATTTTATGACATGCAATTATTAGGATGTAAAGTATGGAGTAATAATATAATAAATTTGAAATATAACAATTTCTTCAATTTGCAAGATATTTTTCATAAAAAGTTAATAATTTAAACAATATGTTATATTTTGAAATATTATAAGTCTGATATGAAATCATGTAAAAATTCAATAAAAAATCTTAATTTGATAAAAAAAAAATAATAAAAATGTAAAGATGAATAATGTGACATAATTAATTTGCAATTGAAATATGCGTGGTCCGTGGGGAGCGATTCCATTCGATCCTAATCCGTTTAATATTGAGTGTATAATAATGAACGAAAATAAGCAGAGAGCGGACGACCGGATTCGCACTCCGTCGTATGCTGTAAATCCCCTTCGGGGAATCCCCGGATCCGACGCCTCCCGGGACCTTAATTAAATTATTTAAACGCGTGTTTCGTTTGTTTTATGGCGGCTTATGTTTTTGCGTGGGTACGTGTGTGCAATGCGGGGAGATCGTTTAAAGGGATTTGCGACCGGGGATTTTCGGGGTCGAATATCCCCTTCCGACGATTATCAGGTCCTGATGGATGGACGGGATCGAACGCACTCCGTTATTCGAAAAACACACATAGTTTAATGAGGATTTTCGGAGCTAATAAAATGCTAATTTTAGACTTCACCATTGATACGCATTTAGGATTAATCGAAGCACACGTGCAAAAATATTTGTTCAATATTAAAAAAAAACTAATACTTGAGAATTTACTTAATATAAGTATTAGTTTGTAATATTTTGATTTGGTTTGAGTTCAGTCAAGTCATTAAATGTGTCTCCGCAATGGTAATGATCAGGATAGTAGACTAAAGTGGTTGCAAAGTTGTTTTTGTTGGAGAGGGAACCCTTTTCAGCGGTCATCGATCAAATCACCGCGGGAATCTTTGTTTCAGCCGTTCGTATCGCAGCTTTTGTTTATTTATTCATTCGCGCCGGCCATTTTATGTCCGTTCGCGTGAGAGAACCGAGGGTGGCTCTGGACACGAAACAACTGCACAACAAAAAACAAGAAGAACAAGAAAGAAGAAAAACCTTTAATTCGTTTCTGGTAATTTAATGACGCTCCGCACGCGATTCCAGCAAAGATGGCCGTGGATTCGTTCGGAGCGTCGATTGCTTTCGGAGTTTCATATGCAATTCGAAATTGAATTTGAAAAATATATAAATTGTGAATGCGACGGCCGACAACTCGAAATTAAAATGACAATGCCGACTTGATTTGGGGGCGGCGGCATTTTATTTTTTCTGTTGTTGTTCGGGGCGCCTCCGCGTCTCACCTTGTGACACCTGTCACATTGGGAGGGCCCGACGCGTTCAATGCACACGCCTGGCATTTCATCTTTGACACGCACAATGCAGCACAACTACACTACACAACGAATCCGAAGATCCAAAGGCGACGAGCATTTTTGGAGGACTGTAGGTATTTTGGATCATGAAGAAGGGAACCGGTCCGATTAATTAAAATCGATCGATTATCAATTAATCTCGATCAACAACAACAATGGCAACGGCACAAAAGGAGAAACATCAAAACGATGATATGTTGAATTAACAACGGCGGAGTCCACCTCTCTCCACTGGAAGGAAACTTGATGTGCTCCCAGGGATGGACTCAACACCTACATCAAATCTCATTACAACCTCGGAAAAGTTTATACCATTTTTACAAATTCTCTGCAAGTTTTTCCATCATATACTTGTCAAGTACCTTCTCTCTATTTCTATGGACGTACGACATTATTTGAGCATTCGAAAATACTTGGCAAGTATTTGTAAACAAGTTACTTGTCAAGTATATTTACTGTCCGGTCCTGGATGCTTCCACTTCTTGTTCGCCGTCAGTTCTGCAGTTGTTGTCTTGTTTTCTTCCTCCGCATCGATGTTCATGAGGCTAAACATGGTGGCAAGTTGTACGTGCAACTAAGACAAAAGACGGACGGCCAATGAGAGACGCCTCGCCGCGGGCCTGCCAATCGGAGCGCGTTCACCTGTGCTCCTCCAAGTGGTGAACGTCCATCCGTCCGTCTTCTTCTGCCTTCTATCTTCTGTCCTCCCAGGTGAGAGACGACACGCAAACTTACACGTACTCGAATATACAAAAAGCCACGCGAACACCTCAACTTCATCGACAAGAATTTCGACTCCAAATTGAATCATTCCAATTTGAAGAAGAATAAACTTGCATAAAAACATATTACCAACATTGTCAAATGTCAAAACATTATATAAAATTAATAATAATAATATAATGGAAAGCACATTTAGTAGCCTACACTACTGAACACAACAACAGCGCTGCTCCTAACGGATAAAAACAAAACTATATTTCATTAAGAAACTTTGGTCTGTATATGAAAATCTGCCTATCTTAATGATAATTTTACTAGTGCTGCACCTAGCGTATAAAGTTTACATTAACATAAATAATATTTTCAATGTTTTTATCAATTATGTTTTAATCAGATTTATTGGCTATTAACAATCATTATCGATTTATGTTGCATAAAATTATGAATTATTCAAATAGTTTTTTTTTGCTCATTAAGAATTAATTACTAACTGATTTATGTAGTATTTAGTTCAATATTGTGTCAAATTATGTATGATTTTTGTTACCACTGACAAATTGGTACTGTAAAATGTAACAGTTTCATATTTTCATCATCGTAAATATTTATAAGAATTGCGTTGATGCTCCACTTAATTTGATTTGTTGCAGTTATGTGTTAATCAACAAATCCTTTTGTTGCGTTTACATTTAATTGGATTATAAATAATCGAAGGGTACGCTCCGCCAATTTCTTTCTTTCTTCTTCTTTTTTAATAGCAGACTGGTTGTTTTATTTTTCTTCGGTTACTTTCATTTTAGTTTCATTTTTGATTTCGTGGTTGGCGTGCGTTGCGCGTTTTGTTGGTCCGTTGTTATTGGCGTCTTCGTCGGTGGTAGGTTAGGCTCTCATCTTTTGTCCTTTTCTTTCCTATGGCGTTTAGAGAGGCGAAATAACGAAGGTGGAGAGAGAAAGGGAGAGAGAAAGAGACAGTTTCTCTCGTTTGGGAGCGCGGCGATTTATGGCAGTCATATTTATTTATTGGATTAATACATGTAACATATTGCCAACACACGAGAGATATAAATAACTGGAGAATGTATGGGTATTAATTTACTGGTTGGTCTCACTGCTCTTTTGGTCTCCACTCCACCACCACCTCTCTCTCCCTTTTCCCGATCGACCGCTGCGGAATATTGCTTTAATTTATATCCACGTTTTTCTTTTTCGTCAAAATCCACTTCTTTTGTTTTATGGAAGACATCCATGGAAACGATGCTTTTTTATTTCCATTCGCACCCATCCAATACATCGATCCATCAGACAATTGCAGCAAAGGCTTTCCTTCGCGTTGTGTGCGGTTTGGGTCATTATGACGAGCTAATAGCAATTTTCCGTTCGGATGAGTCAGCCCTTTAACGGCCCCAGCCTCGACGGCCTTTTGACAGACAATCTAATATATTAATATATCGCCCCATCAATGGTCGAGGCCATTTTTCATAAGCGTTTCTTCAATTTATTTCTCCGTCTCGTTTTCTACGCGCTGCGCCCAAAAAAAGAACACGAAAACCCCCCTCAACCATGCCAACACAACAAAACAATAACAACAACAGCAAAAACAACGGGCTAAAGCAAAGGGATAAATTCATCTGGCCGTCATTTGTTATTTTTTCTCATAAAATTCATATTTTCCACTTATACAAATCGTATATTAAAAAAAAACATATCAAATAGCATTTTACTTCCTTAAGAAATTAACAAAGAATCACCATTTTCGTAAAAAACTTTGCTTAACTTTCGTAATTGTTGTTAGAGCACGTAAAAACTTTAGTAAATATAAAGTGACAATATTTAAAGAAAAGAAATAGTGTTTTTAAATTTACATCAAAATTAATAATAATGAACTAAAGTACGCTCATTATTCTCACTTGGGTTTATATTTTTTTATAAAATAATTATCGAACGCAAGTTTGGTTGCCTAAATATATATATTTAAATATTTAAAACAAAACTGATTTTCTTGTATGAATTTAATGATCTCTCTTTGTTACGTTTGTGTGTATGCAGATTGGATTTAATTACGGATTATTTTGGGTTCGCATTTGTAATTTGGCTGTCGGGTGTTTGCGTTTCGGTATGAAGAGGGGTTAAGGGATTATTGATGGATGTAATAAATCGAAACGCAAACCGTTTGACGTTTGATTGATTCTCTTCCCCGTAAATCCAAGTTGGCGCCGTCGCATGCAAACGTTGAACCAAAGAACAGAAGAATATCAACAACTATAGTCGTCGTCGGTGAAGACTCGAAGACATTGAATCCGAATTCGAATGTAAAAAAAAACTAAGAAACACGACATCCCCCGATGCGTTTTAATGATGATGATGCGGAGCTTTATTCCGATCTGGAACTATCATTAATTATATATGTATCAATGTATATATATATATATATATATTGAAACAATTACCTTTCAGGTCTGCTTATTGTCATTAATTAAGATCGTCGTCGATTCGTCATTGCTCGAAGACTCCGAACAATTGAACGGAAACGAAATTAATTGGATTATCGAAGTGACCTTTCTCGAGAAGCCAATTATATCATTTTTCTCTTTTTTCACTTCTTCTTCTGATTATTAAACAACAATAGTCAAATCATCAATTACGCAATTGTATTAGATGAAATTATATAATGAAAAGTTTATATTTGATTAACATTTGATACAAATCCATTCATATAAATCAATAATAATAGTTTTGTAAATTACACAATTAAATAAGGCTAAAATATTTTATATTTTTTTTTTGTCAAATTGATTTAAGATTTCTTAAAAGAAAACAAAAACAATTAAAATATAACAATTTCGTAATTTAACTACGAAACTTCAAATTTCTTGAAAATTTTTATTTTTTTTAATTCAATTTAAGAAAATTTAATTTTATAATATTTTTATAATCTCCAGTCTAGTATTTTTTCCCTCCAAACTTAGTTATAAAATGTTATGATGACTAAAGATTTGTCTTATATTTTTATTAAAATTTTGAAAATTTTCATATTTAAAAAAAAATAAATATTTACATACAAATAATTGTATTTTTATTATTTGAAGTGTTCGAAAATGATATTTAAGTTTATTGGAAATTGACGTCAACACTCTTCCTAATAAAGGAAAAAGAAGAGCAGCAGCAACTCATTAACTTTGCGGGGTCAGAGTTCGATGCGGCCTGTCATCACTCTTTAACGCTCTGAGCGAGTGAGAAAAAGAGAAGAATGATCCTGAGAATGTACGAGATTCGAACCCTCCGAATGCCATAATTGGGTTTCTTCCCTTTCTCCCGCTTTTAATCATATGCATTGGTTATTGTTGCTGTGTTATTGTTTCCATGGTTTCTGGTCCGTGCTCTTCTCGGCCTTCCTCCACATCACATCATCAATCAATCAACTTCTCTATACGTGTGTGTCTCTCTATCTTTTTCTCTGTTCTTTCTTTCTATCATACATACACACTAGATCGAAGATCATCAATAACACTAATAGTTTCTTTTCTCTCGCTCTGCTGAATTTAAAATGGCCGTATGAATACGAAACGCATCCATCCCCCTTCGACACTTCGATAACAATAGGAACCACTTTCGCGCCTTTCCTCAACACACACAATTCGCTTCTCTTCAATAATTTTCACTCTAATCTAATCGTTTGCCAATCTACAAATTAATTAAGAACAAACTGAACTCCTTTTTATACATATTTTAGTTTCGAACTCGTAACATTCGCTCAGATTTTGTTTATTAATTTACAACCATTACTGACAACTTCGAAAAACTTAAATTCCAATACGAAATTAGTAAATTTGAAATGTAATTTAAAAAAATAAGTGGAAAAAAAAAATATAAAAATCTATTAATATTAACGACACATAATTTTAATGAATTACACAAAACTTGTTGGTGTACATATTCTGAGAACAAATATACAAAGTGAAATTGAAATTATTCAAAAGTACAAATTTATTTATGTTGGTACAAATAATTTCAATGACTCCCAAATTTCCATATTTGGTACTTTTGACAGGCAATGTCATAAATAATTATTTGCTGATTATGTAACCAGACGCACCCTGATTTGACGTTAAATGGCTGTTTTTGTTCATTTAATTCAAAATTTGCAATTGATTTAAAAAAAAACTTGTTAAATTCTCTTTTAAAGGATTGATTTTAAACAATATAAATATTGAATACAACTATTGACAAAATCTAATATGGAAAGTAAATATTTGAAATATTATATATTAATTAATTTATTAATTTATGATTATGAAATTTGCAATGCTTTTCTTTAAAAGCGCGAATATTGTAAAATAAAATTATCATAGAAAGTAAATATTTACAATATTCTAAGAGAATTAGATTATTTATTATTTAACCGGACGATTGCGCTGATTCTTAATTTAATTTGCAATTGTTTTTATTTGAGAAAAAAAACTACTGGATCCTCGCTTGAAAGATTGATACGTTCAATTTCCACTTACTTCTAATCTGACAACTGAGCGGTGAAACAATTGTTTCGCGTTCACTTGTTTTTGGATTGTTGAAACGAGAGGTGGCGTCGGAATTATTTTGCTTTTGTTTGCGGCGCGCGTTTTGTTGTATTGTTGCATCGATTTGTCCGCGTTCGAAATGGGCATTGTAGACTGACCGACTTACATGTATATATTGTGTATATATCTATATATATATAACACATACACACTCACAATTTCGATCCAGTCTCAGGATTATATCTTCTGTCACTCTTCGAAGCTCCGGAAAGGTGCGCGAGTTGGAGAGAGATGGATAAAAGTTATTTTAAACACAATAGTTCATTAGTTTATCGAATAAGATCGCGCCAGTCATTAATCTTGTGTATGCGTGCGTGTGTGTGTGTGTGTACCTGAAGCAGTCCTTCTTCGTCTGGATTATTACGTGACCGTTTCAGCTGGACGGGCCACATTCGAAACGTTCGACTCGAAGTGGACTAAGACCAAGAGAATAAAACATAAAAAAAAAACAGAATAAAGAAGAAAAATAAAAGAAGATCGTGTGGTGGACTCCATCCATCTATCATTTATATCATACCGAAATGTATTATGTATTCATGTATGTTTATGTAATTCAAACGCACGGAAAATCGTCCGATGAGTATTATACTTTTCTTGACGGATTACGAAGATAAACTCGTACAGATTACCATTTTTTTTCTATATTGTTCAAGTTTTTGGTTTATCTTAAATTCAAATTATTCAAACCATATGGTCTTTATATTAAATATTTCATTAAAATTGAAATTCATTAATAAAAATATAATTCACGAATAATAATAATAAATTAGTAACACTTATTTTATAACAATTAAATGTCAATTTTTCAACAAAAATGTCGAAAATAACTTTTTTACAAAACAATTTAATTATGAATGATTTTTTAAAAACTTCGCGTAATTTTATAAAATTGTCATAAATGAGACGTTACTACTTTCATTCTTCGTCATCTTTTTTAAACATATGATTGATTCATAAAATGTTACATAAAAAATGTAGGTAATCTCAAATGTAAACAATTTAGTAACACTTCTTTTATTACATATTCACTAAAATTCTATATATTTTGACATTTTCACTGAATGAATTCAAAATTGCTATTTTGAGAATTCGATTAATTTATTTCTTTGAAGGAATAAATACAAAATAGATTTGTAAAAAATGTAAATTGATATTTTGAGATTATAAAAAATAAAAATTCATTAGTTTCAATATTTTGATTGATATTTTCCAGTAGAAAATAAATTAATAATAATATGAGCGGACTTGTGGGTTTCCACAAATCCCATTTACCATAATTTTAAGAAGCCCATATTTATTTTTTCTTCTTTTTGGTTACCTGTTTCTGTTATTCCTTATTCCTTAGTCGTAAATTCTTGTCCAATTTTCGTTGCGTTTATATATTCCAGGTTGGGTAATTCATTGGACACGAGCCAATTAATTACCTCCACTAATCCTCCTCCATTTACCATCAGCAACCTTCCTTCATCTCTTTCTAACTCACGCACTTTATCGTGCTGTTTATAAGTCTCGTTTATTGGCTTAATTTATGCAATCCGAACGTCTCAATAGAGGAATGCATAAAACATGGGAGGCTGTAAACAAACGTTCCACCCCATGACGAAGGGTTTCGAGGCCGAAGGGCAAATTACCAATACGATGGACAGCGAGACAAAAAAAAAATAAAGATAAAGGAACGCGTGGAATGCAATTAATAATCAATTCATCTTCGCGTTTCATCCATCCTTTTCGTACTGTTCCTCTCTTCATCCTCGCAAGGCCCTCTTTATTCCGAAAGTGAAAATATAAAAAATAAATAAATAAACAAGTGCCGCTCTGCTCAACTTCTTTTTACACCTTAGCCGCCTCTGTTTACACATTCGTATTCCTTTATTTTGTTTATACTCTCACAAAATATATTTCTATCCTCTTCCTCTATCTTATATTCGATCGACTCGCTCGCTCTTTCTTTGCTGCGGCCGTCCGGGCTTTAAATATGCTATTTATTTATCCGACGACTAAAATTAGGTTTAGTTCTTCTTCTTTTTCTTCCTCGGGAATTCTTATTCAGCGCCGCGCGCGAAACTCGCATGAAATATGGATGAAGGGACTCACTCTCTCGGGGTTGAGAAAAAAATAGCCGGAATGACGACATTAAATTGTTTTACACGTTCGCGTTTTTTACGTTGAAAGAAAATAATAAAATTGATTATTAAATCGATGCCGATGTGTGAGAAATCGCGTTCTCACCTCTTCCCTTAGTTCTTAACATTTCTTTACTTAGCTCGCTGTTTCTTCGTCAAAGTGCGCTGAAGCAATTGTTTTTTTTGTTTTTCGTTTTTTTTTTTTGGACCAGAGAAAGAGCAATATGTCATCGTTTGTCTTGCGTCCACCTATGAATATTCCATCTGTGCTTCATTTAATATACGAAGAATAAATTATCCCAATTCTCTATCTTTTTTTTTTTGATGTTCTGGTTCTTTGGGTTACGGTCGGATGGGTTTCGCGCGAGCTGAGAAACGATAGAGTTCGAGGGGTTGGAATGCGTCTCATTACCATTATCATTTCATTAGAGGCGGCGGTCCATCATTTATAATCGGCTGTCACGGTTCGCTCGTCGTGTGGCCGAGACGAAAGTCCTTCCTTCCATCCATCCCATCACCGGAGGACGATCGTGTATTAATAATAAACGCGGGAATCGAGAGGTCCGAAAACAATCTTCATTTGTTTTACCAACTTCGAAATCAATCAAATCTAGCAGCCGTTATTTTTATCAATTATCAAAAAAAAAACAGTTTTCTTGTTCCATTTATTTAATTAACTTCGAAATCTAGTAATAATCTAATAAAAAGTGCTTTTTAAACAAAAGTCGGATATCACTAAAATCTAAATTTTGAAATGAATTTTATCCAATTCTTTTGTTTCACCAATTTGGACTTCAATAAAATAATCTACATCGAATCATAAATTCTAAAAAAAAAATACAATTACCTGAAACAATTGAAGTGAGCGGATACATATTTTTAAAACAAATGCAATAATAATTGTATTTAAATTACTTCATGAATTTTTATTTTAATTATTAGATTATTATTTTAGTCACAAATAATCACAAAATTTGCGTTCGTAAAAGTGACGTCAAAAACGTATACTTGTTCAGTATTTTATTAAGAAATATTTAATGAAATATTTTCTACTACTTCTGAAAATATTATTACAAATATTTGTAAAAATATTGACGTGAAAATGACATTTGTAATTTGACAGATTTATCATCAATTTTGGGATTTACAAAGTTTTGCTATATTTAATTAAGAAATAGTATTTTTGTAGTTTGATTTTTTAATTTTATCAATTTTGGTACCTCAAAATTGTTATTAGAAATAGAAGATTGATTATACAATATTTGTAATATAAAAATGACATTTATAATTTATCATCAATTTTGGAACGTCAAAAGTTTTGCTAAAAAAAACTGTATTTCTGAAGGATGATTATAGAAAATTTCTAATGAGATTAATGTAAAAGAAAAACAAATTCAAAGTGACATTTGTAATTTTGGGCGTGTATTTATGAGGTGGAGTAGAGAGATTTTATCCTTGCGGGTTGCGAAACACTGAATTATTTATTAAGAAGTTTTTAATCAAAATGACGCAAGGACGCTGTGGGGTGGAATCCCCCGTGTTTTTGCTGGCTGGCTGTGCGTGCGAGCGTGTGTGTGTTTGTTGTGTAATTAAGTGAGCGTTTGTGCGCTTGTTGTTTATTAAATTGGGAGGAAGAAGATGACGACGACGACGACGATGAAAAACGGGGGGTTACGCTGACGTTTTTCGATGATTGCTATTATTTGTGTGTGTGTATGGGGTAGCTGTCTCTATGTATGTATGTATGTATATGGAGTATATAATGTGCGTGGGATAGAGGGATTCTGGGGGCATGGGGTGGTTGTTCGGTGGAGGCGGCGGTGATACGGCGTATTTGATGGTTGATATCGATTGGTCCGCCGCCCCGCTGCGACGTGTCTCCATGGAGACCACGACACTGTTGTGGGGGACCACAAGAGCCCAAAGAACACACTACGGCGACGACGACGACCGCCGCCCTCGCAACCACCCGCACATTCGCCATGACAACGACAACAGACGTATTTCATCCTGTCTTCAACCCTTAATACACAACTCCTTTGATCCGCAACAAACTTGATCAATGTTTTGCATTGGGAATATTATGCAATAATTGTATGTACGTGACGCCTGCAGCGGTAAATTTGAAATGTTAATGCGGAGATAAGTTTTCGTTTCCCTGGGTGCGATAACGAGTTAAATTTTGAAATTACCGAGCGGAACTAATAAAACGACGCGTTTTATCGCGCAACGTTCTTTCCAAAAGAAATATAAAAAAGCAAAAGTAACAAATGAATGAAAGGAAGCAACAGAAGGAAAAGAACAAAAACATCTACAATCACTTGTCCTATCTGCAGCCATTACACCGTGTTTAGCTAATTGGTTGGACCCTCCATTAATTTGTATTGTCTCATGGTAATTATATGTTTTCTTCTTTTTCGTTTTAATTTAAAGCTGACTTTAAGTGTAATTTAATTATGAATAATTTTACTTATCAAATAATTTATGCAATTCGAGGCTTGTCAGTACCGTTTAATTTCATTATCGTAATTTTAAGTTAATTCGACATTTCTGCATATTTTTATGTTTGCTTTTTGTTTAGAACGTTCTTTAAAGTGATGTTTTTTTTTTGTGATGTTATGTGCAGGCTTCTGGTTCCTCTCGAATACCATCCATAAACGATGGGTCCGAACGGTTTCGCGGGTGGTCGAGCCATCTGATTGACAGCTGTCAGTGTGTCATGTTATTCAGTGTGTCCCCATTGCCGTTGCGCGCGGTGCAGTGCGGTTGCATGGGCAATAATAATGGGTTTACATAGGGTGGATCGCCGAAAAAAGAAAGAAAACCGGAATAGGTTTCGCGATAAACTGTAGATGCAGACGGAAAAAGAACTGGAGGGGAATAAAATAGATCGGCGTTGCTGCCAGATACACGCACATGTAAATAAATAAAGGGCGCAGCGGAATCGCCTCCAGATTGTGATCTCGCCGGGCATTTCGCCGTTTTTTTGTTTGAAGAGACAATCGTCGGAGAGGTCAAGTTTGGTAGATAGAGAAGAGACCGAGAGCGAAATGGACTTATAGAATTGAGAGGTGAAAGAGAGAGAGAGAAGGAGCGAAAGATTGGATTCTGGCTGTACCGTTGTTGCCATTGTGTTCGGGTTTTGATGTGACGCCGATGGTCAGAGATAACCTCGGGCTTCGCGATCCGAGCATTCCACATCCTCATCGTCCTTCTCTTCTTCAGCTGCTGATGGTGCTGAACGAGGGAGGAAGACGCGACGGTGGAAGAGGAGCAGGAGGAGGAGGAATACTCGCAGCGTCTTTATATATCAATGGGAAGGGAAAACGGATGGAAACGATAGAGAAGGCATGTTTGGGGCTGCGAGATTTGCATACAATGCGAGAGACGATCACCCGATCGGAGGATACTGTCCCCAAAGCCGACGACTCTCTTTACCTTTACCCGGAAATTTGATTCTCGATGCACTCTTCTTACAATTCTGCAAGCTACTCTTCCTATCAGACAGAAATTTATTTACAGCATACGCAAATTATAAGACAATTAAATTATAAGAGTTGGTAAAATCAGAAACAAAATTTTGAACTAAGCTACCAATTTTTTTTTTTTTTTGTAGAATGTAATTTCTGTTACGTAATTAAAGAATTCGTAAATCAATTTTGTATCAAATAGGAATGCTAGATTTACGAGCATTTTAATAAAATGGAACAAAAGACTATAGATTGGGGAATGTACGATGATGGTAAGTTCTTTTTTCCGATTATCAGATCGATGCTGCAGTCTTCTTTTGTTTAGGTGTGAAGCTACACGACTGTGGCGCACCCCAAGCACCCGGAAATGGACAATTAAGTGCGTAACGTTGGCAGAGAAGAGAGGTCAAGAGGATTATCGGTCGCGTGCGGTCACAATGCGAGGATGATTGTAAACGGTGATGATGCGTATTGATAAACTTCTGGAGAGGATGCGTATGAGTGGCGAAGAGGAAGAGGATGAAGGCCTCCTCCTCGCCCTTGTCATCTCTCTCGCCGCCGACACCGCCCCCTCCCCCCCGTTCTCTTCCTTCCGAAACATATAAAGCAATTGCGCCCCCCGCGCCGCCTCCTGCCACCGCGTCAAACGCACGCCCAGCATCACAAAGAGACACACGACAACACACAAGAATCCCC